>CM038681.1:638189776-639527865 GCA_021605205.1 Aegilops longissima | reverse complement strand
TACTTGGTAAAGGGTGGAAGGCTCGGCCTTATGCCTGTGTTTTGTTCCACTCTTGCCGCCCTAGTTTCCGTCATACCGGTGTTATGTTCCCGGATTTTGCGTTCCTTACACTGTTGGGTGATTTATGGGACCCCTTGACAGTTCGCTTTGAATAAGACTCCTCCAGAAGGCCCAACCTTGGTTTTACCATTTGCCACCTAAGCCTTTTTCCCTTGGGTTCTGCAGACTCAAGGGACATCTTTATTTTAACCCCGGGCGGTGCTCCTCCAGTGCTGGTCCAAATTAAAGCCACTTGCGGTGCCGCCCAGAGGCAACTTGGGGTAACTTCGGTTGCCGTACGTAGTGTTCATCCGGTGTGCCCTAAGAACGAGATATGTGCAGCTCCTATCAGGATTTGTCGGCACATTCGGGCGGCTTTGCTGGTCTTGTTTTAATACTGCCGAAATGTCTTGTAGTCCGGGATTCCGAGACTGATCGGGTCTTCCCGGTAGAAGGAATATCCTTCGTTGACCATGAGAGCTTATAATGGGCTAAGTTGGGACACCCCTGCAGGTATTATCTTTCAAAGCCGTGCCCGGTTATGAGGCAGATGGGAATTTGTTAATGTCCGGTTGTAGAAAACCCGAAGTTGACCTTAATTAAAATACACCAACGCGTGTGTAACCATGATGGTCTCTTCTCGGCGGAGTCCGGAAGTGAACACGGTGTTGGAGTTATGTTTGACGTAAGTAGTTTCAGGATCACTTCTTGATCGCTACTAGCTTCACGACCGTGCCTTGCTTCTCTTCTCGCTCTCTTTTGCGAATGTAGCCACCAGATATGCTAGTCGCTTGCTGCAGCTCCACCTCACTACTTTCCCCTTACCATAAGCTTAAATAGTCTTGATCTCGCGGGTGTGAGATTGCTGAGTCCCCGTGACTCACAGATACTTCCAAAACCAGTTTGCAGGTGCCGATGAAACCGTGCAGGTGAAGCATCCGAGCTCAAGGAGGAGCTCGATGAAGATCTTGTTCATTGTTTTGTTTCGTTTCAGTTGATCAGTAGTGGAGCCCAGTTGGGACGATCGGGGATCTGTGTAGCATTTGGGGTAGTCTTCTTTTATTTTGGTTCCGTAGTCGGACCTTGATTGTATCTGTATGATGTAATGTTTTACTCATGTATTGTGTGAAGTGGCGATTGTGAGCCAACTATGTATCTCTTTCCCTTATGTATTACATGGGTTGTGTGAAGATTACCTCACTTACGACATTGCTTTCAATGCGGTTATGCCTCTAAGTCGTGCTTCGACACGTGGGAGATATAGCCGCATCGAGGGCGTTACAGGGACACATTATCATGAGCCTCTGCCCGTCTCTACGAGCCCCCAATGCACTAACAGGTTTGGGTATTTGTTCTGAGTTGGCCTCTAGCCTTTACGCACTAACCACCATGTGAGAATAGTTATGGGCCTCGACGTCGTAGTATCAGCTGAAGCTTTGTTAGACGTCCAATTCAGCATTGTGGCACGTCCTGGTCGGCGCCCCAGTGGAGGTGGCCTGGATCGCCCTGCGCGCAATGATCCAGAGCGCAACGGGCGATGGGCCCAGATCCCGGAGTGATTAGGATATAGAACGACGGGGACCTCTCTGCTGAGCCTAGGTAAGGCTGCGACGTGTTGATCTTCCGAGGCCGGGCATTGACCCAGAAAAGTGTGTCCGGTCATAGTAATCAAGCATGTTGGAAAATGTGGTGCACCCCTGCAGTGAAGATTATCTATTAATAGTCGTGTCCACGGTAACAGACGTTCAGACTTATCCTGATCTATTATAACTAGAAATGGATACTTGAGTTATGTGATGGATATGTGGCTCGGCGTTGATTCTACAACATGTTTGTTAAAAATTAAAATGCTATTCTGTACTCTTCTACATGATGCAAGATGCTTGGAGCTGCTTGAAGATGCTAGTCTTTGATAGGCTAGGCCTTCCCCCTCTATTCTGGCATTTTCCAGTTCAGTCAACAGATACTAACCTTCCATTTGATACCAATGCATACTTAGAATTGATCTGATGCTTGCGAGTACTTTGGATGAGTACTCACGGTTGGTTTGCTCCCCCTTTCCCCCCTTCTTCCTTCTTTTCGGCTGTTGCAACCAAATGGTGGATCCCTGGAGCCAGATGACACCACCGATGGATGCTACATTGTGGAGACCGCCGTCGACGAGGAGTAGTTAGAAGGTCCCAGGCAGGAGGCCTTGCCTCTCCGATCGTGTTGCTTTTGTGCTAGCCTTCTTAAGGCATCCTTGTTTAACTCATGTCTGTACTCAGATATTGTTGCTTCCGTTGACTCTTGTGTATCGAGCTATGTACTCGAGCCCTCGAGGCCCCTGGCTTGTAATATAAAGCTTGTATTATTTTCATTTGTGTCTAGAGTTGTGTTGTGATATCTTCCCGTGAGTCCCTGATGTTGGTCGTACACATTTTGCGTGTATGATTAGTGTATGATTGAATCAGGGGCGTCACAAGTTGGTATCAGAGCTGACTGCCTATAGGATCCCCCTTTCCAACTCCTTGGCCGAAGTTGAGTCTAGTCTTTGAAAAGCTGATTTACTAACATGGTTGTGTGGCTTACGGGCCCACTTCACCATTGGGTGGTATTAGGAACTTTTACTCCTTGCCTATACTCTGGGACTCTGATCACTCTTCTATTCGGGTTAAACTATTTTGCTAACTCTAACTCTAGGTTCTCGTAAATACTTTCTCCCGGAGAGCCCCTCACTCCAGATGATTGCTTGGTGCACTAGAAGATTCTAAAGATACTATCAGATGTTTTCCCATGACCCTACTACCGATAAATCCTTAGGAGTAAATACATACATTCTCGTTCATATCTTCATTCGCAGTTGCTCTTGTTATTACAAGATGTCCTGAAATACTCTCTGATGTTCTAAGAATCCTTTGAGCTTACTGCCTTGCAGTTCATACCGTTTGAAATCTCTTACGGAATATTTCTCACACTTACCGAGAATCTGTTCATCCCCAGTTGTTCATGTGTTTTACAAAATTCTTCGTCATACTATTTAATCTTCCAAAATCCTCAGTATCCTTTTGCTCTTGATCTTACTTACCTGCTCGCATTATGGTTACTTCCATATGTGTAGCAATATTCATTGCAATCCTTTGCGATTGACATCCTTACCCTATTTTTTTCAACCTGTGTGTGAATGCACGCAATCATCAGTTGTTTCTATAATATGATATTCTTACATTCTTTCTTCTTTTCTTGAAATATCGATACTCACATCAGATCCTTTGTTGGATTTTGTTCGACAACGTCTTCCATTTTCAATAACCTTGTGAGCCTTTCCTCGGATACATAATGCCTTTGGTAAATGGTATCTCCCGCTCTTGTGAACCATACTCTGCTTCCGGGCTTGAGTTATTTTACTCATGAAGTTTGTCGTATATGTTCCTAATATGCCCCTGTGGTTGAATCTATGTCTTCCCTAAATCTGTGTAAACTCGAAAGTTATACGGGTTATACATCAGTGGCTTTTTGTCAGGTAAAATTCCAACGCTACAACTTCTTCGAATGTGAGAAGTGAATGGGAGGTTATGCATTGATGAAGTGGGAGTCGACCTTGAGCCTTTGTGTTCATGCCCATGCACTCAATGTGGAACTTATCATGGAAGCTTCTTGTAATAATAATAATATTACCCTTGTGATAAGTTCATCCTCTATCTATGTTTGGTCCTTTGCAACCGCGGTTCCGACCATATAGTTCTTCTTTGATCCGATTTCTCAGACAAGTTGAAGTACTTGTCCTCTGCAGATCTTTTCACCTGTCCAACCTCTATCTTATTATACCTTTGAGTATTACCCTCTGGTATCTCAAGAATATCATGGAACTACATAACTTCTAATGAGTTCTTCATCAAGTATTATTTCTCCCGATTCAAATTTTCCACAGGTTCTAAGTTGTTGGACACTCCAGAACACCGATAACTGTTTCGAGTCTACATTTTCCTTTCCGTTTTTTTGTTTAACCTTTCTTGTAACATAACATATCTGAGCAGTGATAATTCCCTGCTTATTTAAACACCTCGGTGTACAAACTCTGGCAATACGACCTTGTTACTATTGTTGATGACGTTCCGGTAGCCACCGACGGACGAGAACTTTGCCTATTGGCCAGCCTCGCCTTGCGAGCAGGAAAATGGTTCTCTTTGTCCCTCGCCCTCGGTACCAACATTGTTGCCAACATAACTGACAGACTATCCTCTGACATGCCTTGCTACCCTGACCATGCACTACTAGGGAAAACCCTAGTAGTAGCGTGTGTTTTAACGCTATCAGTAGCGCTGGTGGCCGCGCTACTAATAAGGCACTACAACTAACAAATAGTAGTAGCGCTCTATGTACACGTGCTACTAGTATTGACTGTATCAGTAGCGGTTTCCCAACAAGCGCTACTAATAAGTAGCTGTAGCGCTTTCCTTTGCCCGCGCTACTGATGTATCTTTCAACATTTTTTCCCTGCTTCCGATTGATCTAGAACAGTATCCCGTTACAATAAACTGCAATTTCACATATACCAGATAACATTATCATTAACCACTATACCATATAGTCATACAGTAGTCATACAATATCATTAAGCATTATAGGTTCTCATATATAGTCAACATGCATCCTCACACACATATATGGTTCATACAGGAGCATATATGATAAGCAGTACTAGGTAGTCATACAGAATATAGCAGTCTACTAGGGGTAGTCATACAGCCACACACATATGTAGTTCTAGATGATATCGACGACCACCATCATCCTCAAGCCATGGCGGTGGGTGTTCCTGATAGTAATTAGGATGGCCTGTCCAACACGAAAATTCTTGCCAACGAGGAAGTTCTTCCACCCAACCGAGCTAAAGTGTGTGGGACCGTCCATGTCCACGTTGTATGCACAGGTGGTGACGGAGCCCCTTGTGGTAAGGTGTATTCCAGCAGAGCCTTCTTCATCAGGCTCTATACCACAACTCACAGATAGGCTCTTTGGCAATTTCTGAATAAGAAAACATATCAATTAATAAGTAGCCTCGCACATACTCTTGCAAATATATTTCTACTAAGTATAGGTTTCTACACTATCAAAAACAGTACTACATTTCAACTAAGCTTGAATTCTACTAAGTAAGCATGTAATCGGATTGTACACTAAGTATAACATACCATAACATGTCGATCAACCATGGTAGTTGTCAGGTGGGTCACCAATGGCACCCCGACAAAGTCAGCACGTGGCGGAATTATGTCCCATAGGTTGCACACCTCATCCTCGCTCAGCCTTATTCTTTGAGTATAGATGGCTTCATCAAGTGGGTCCTCATCATCTTCATCCGTGTTGAGATAAATGATGGCCAACTTGGGCATTTTTTCTCTGAAGGAGAAGCTGATCAACTCACCACCAGTGATACCCATGTGGGAGATGAAACGGTTCCACCAATATCCTCTGAGTTGTGACATATTTCGTCATATCTCGACCTCCATAGTGTAGGGGCCCCCAGGAGCCTCAAAGGTCACAATGTCTCCGACCAGCTTGTTGAATTCCAACCTCACATTGCATGGGACGATCTGTGTATACACAATGATATATACACAATGCATTAATGCCAATAAAACTAAAAACAAAATAGTTGTTACAAGTTTCATAAATTTTGTTACCGCCGCAGGAAGAAAACTCGGTTGGAAGTAGATGCCGAACAACATGCCAGTTGCAAGGCTGCTGGAGCATCTTGACTTGCACAATAGACATGGTGGTGGTGTCGCTGTTTTCCTAAAGCAATATTAGAAAAGGATTAACGATCCACTTCGGAGGAAAAATCCGGCATGACCTTTTCTAAAAATGGACATATCAAGCGCCTGAAATTTGCCAAAACGGAAATTAATCAACACTCCGGCAAAACATAGGCCACTCGGAGCTGTTACCTGCAAACATGGTCACTTGGGCAAGCACATATCCTATTTGAGCAACACTAGATATTCATGTTTATATCTACATCATATGAGCATTTCTTGAGCAACACTAAATAAACTAGTTGTACTAAAAAATCTACATCATCATCTATTCAAAATGTTCTATCCCTAAAACATCTACATCATCATCCACCATTACTATTTCTTTTACTAAACCCTAAAAATATGCCCTAAGTTCACAATATAACAAGTACAGAACATTTTTTCAAATTCTACCAACTAAAAATTTCCATTACTAAAATTTCTAATTAAAAGACCTAAAATTTCCTATTCTATTCAAAACACCTAAAATAGGCTAAAAAATTACTACTATCAGGAACACAAAACCCCTAGAAACTATCCTATATCAAAGTGTTATATATGACCAGAGGCTTATATCAACTAAAAACTATCAACTATGTCTAAATTTTTACTAATCAGTTAATCATATCAACTAAAAACTATCAGCTATCATATCTCTCTCTCTCTCTCTAAATGTTGCATATCAACTAGCCTACTAAATCAACTAAATCAAAATATTCTAAATCAACTAGCCTACTAAATCAACTAAATTTTCTAAATGTAGCAGGGAGGAGGGGTCGTGGATGGAGGAGGGAGGAGGAAGGAGGACGGAGGAGGAAGGCGGAGAGAGGAGGGGCCGACGGCGGCGAACAGAGGAGTGGAGGGAGGACGGGTCTAAGAGGAGGGGGCGGGGAGGAGCGCGGCCGGCTAAGGATTACCGAGTCGGGAGGAGGAGGAGGTGATGGCGGCGCAGAGGGAGGAGGGATAGGCGACGATGGCAGTGGGGGCGAGGGCGGGCGCGGGGTGATTGAGCGGGGAAATCCAGTGAGTGTGAGTGTGAGTGGATCGAGAGCGGAGAGTGAGGGGCGGCCGTTTGGTGAAGATAGAATGGCTTAGCAGTAGCGCGCTGTAGAGAAACGCAGTACTGCTGAACGACCTAATAGTAGCTCGTTTCGGTCAAAACGCGCTACTGCTATGTGTAAACATGTAACAATATACATAAAAATACATTGATCGTCAATGATCTTTTTGTGTATAATCTGAATTGTCCATATGTGTCCTCACCGGTTTAGAAACCGGAGAAGACTCATATTGCGGCAACAAATTCTACACATAGAGTTCAATGAAGACCAAGTGGATGTGATAGTTTGAGAAGTAACATATTTAAGGTGGTAAAAACCCTGTTTGCGGAGCGAGATGGGACTAAATTTTTATAGTAAACTTAACAGGAGCGGGTATTGAGAGAAGACGCTAATGCTATGATCTGTATCATTAGCGCTCTTTGTATTAATGCGCTGCTGCTATAGCTTGGCGACAGGTCGTGGCAATTATAGTAGTAGCGCGTCTTATTGGGGCAGCGCTACTGCTAAATTTGTTTCGGCAGCGCGTCATGTTGGAGCGCGCTACTGCTAAGTAGCAGCAATGCATTTTTTAAAGCGCTGCTGGTATGATTCTGTGTATAGGCTTTTCCCTAGTAATGGTGCAAGATGTTAGTGCCCATTTCTACTTTTAACCCACATGATGGGCCCATAACCCACAGTTCCACAGGATCGAAACCTGAATATCATGTGCACCCTGTTTCTAGAGTTATTCCTCACGCTTGACTTCGTATGTAATTGACGAGCCACATTCCTAGTGATCTAATCTGGTATCAGATGCAATACTTATTCTCGTTGCTCTGAACCCCTTTTCACACTCTATTTCACACATCGGGAAATTGTCTACCCGGTTGAAGCTTCTTATCGCACCTCCTTCCCTTGCTCTCGAGAGAGATGCCTCTATGCCATGTTCACTGAGATAGTCCCCATGTACCTATCTTGTGTTGAGGTCCGTCCTTCCCGAGTCTTTCCCCCTTACTCCACCCCTTAAAATCTTGGGACGAGATTCTTGTAGTGGAGGAGAATTGTGACGCCCGGATAATTAAGCTACAGAAACCTCTGCTGTCACGTCACCATGATTAAGCCACGTCACCATGATTACTGTTGTCATTGTTGAGGAAATCGTTAACTCGTAGCTGCTCGATTGGCTGGTGAGTAGGGGATTAATCGGCTAATCGGCAAGTTAATCGTCCATTTAATCAATTAATCAGATGATTTATCAGTTTATAGGCTACTCAGTGACCCTACGATTAGGGATTAATCGGCAAGTTAACTGGTAAATTGGATAATTCTTGAACATGGAAGTTGTTAAACTCACGTTGTTTCGAAACTGGTTCAAATTTAAATTTAAATTGAAGTCAAATAAATAAAGTTTTCAAAATTCAAAATTAAATAGTTCCAAATGTGTCAAATATTCCATAGGAATTATTGGTGGAGAAACCAATTTTTTATAAAATTGTTTAGTGCCCTTAAGTAAATAAACGATGTACAAAAGAATAAATTAAATGCCTTTTTGATTTATAAAAATGCTAATCTATTTTATTTACTTACCAATATTTTTTTGGCAGTGACCTAATTTGCCTTAATAATATTGGGGTAAGTCTCATATTTTATCAAAATAAAATGCTTTGTAAAATTAAAAGAAAACAGAAAGCAGAAGCTAAGAAAAGAAGACAAAATGAAAAATAACAAGGGGACCTAAACCTACTTGACCCTTGGCCATTTTAGCAAAACAGGTCCAACCCAGCCCTGCCATCCCCAACCTCCTGCTACAGGGAGGCAGGGGGTCGTGGCACCCATCGGCAGGCCATGGCCATGTCATCCCTTTGTGGAGGCCACCCACGGCATCCCCCTTCCCTATAAGGACCCCACCTCCCTCTCGCTGGAAACCCTAGGACACTTCCCCCTCGCCCTCTCCCTCGCATCTCACTCTCGAGCTGAGCGTCGCCGCCGCTCACCACTGATGCGGCCACCGGCCCCCTCTCGCCGTCCCTCATTGACCAAGAGCTCTGTCGAGCTCCTCCACGTCGACTTCACCCTCAAGGTCTACCAGGCAGGACCTGCTGCGGCAACCTTGACCCCTTCTTGTTGTTGGGGAACGTAGTAATTTCAAAAAAATTCCTACGCACACGCAAGATCATGGTGATGCATAGCAACGAGAGGGGAGAGTGTTGTCTACGTACCCTCGTAGACCGAAGCGGAAGCGATCACAACGTAGAGGAAGTAGTCGTACGTTCTCCTCGCGATCCAACCGATCCCAGCGCCGTTACTCGGCGCCTCCGAGTTCTTGACACACGTACAGCTCGGTGGCGCCCTCAGTTCGATCCAGCAAAGCTCCGGGAGAGAGAGTTCGACAAGACGATGGCGTGGTGACGATCTTGATGTTCTATCGACGCAGGGCTTCGCCTAAGCACCGCTCTGATATGACCGAGGTGGAATATGGTGGAGGGGGGCACCGCACACGGCTAAGGAACGATCTCAAGGATCAACTTGTGTGTTCTAGGGTGCCCCCCTGCCTCTGTATATAAAGGAGCAAGGGGGAGGGCCGGCCGGCCCTAGGAGGCGCTGGCCAGGAGGGGGGAGTCCTCCTCCTAGTGGGAGTAGGACTCCCTTTCCTAGTCCAACTAGGAAGGAGGAAGGGGAAGGAAAGAGAGGGAAGGGGGGGCCGCCCCCCCTTGTCCTATTCGGACTCCCCATGGGGGCGCGCCACCTCCCGGTGCGGCCCTCTCTCTCCCTCTTGGCCCAATAAGGCCCATTACTTCCCGGGGTTCCGTAACCCTCCGCACTCCGGTTTTCTCCGGAAACTTCCGAACCTTTCCGCTGTCCGAATATAGTCGTCCAATATATCAATCTTTATGTCTCGACCATTTCGAGACTCCTCGTCATGTCCGTGATCACATCCGGGACTCGGAACTCCTTCGGTACATCAAAATACACAAACTCATAATATAACCGTCATTGAAACCTTAAGCGTGCGGACCCTACGGTTCGAGAACAATGTAGACATGACCGAGACACGTCTCCGGTCAATAACCAATAGCGGGACCTGGATGCCCATATTGGTTCCTACATATTCTACGAAGATCTTTATCGGTCAGGCCGCATAACAACATACGTTGTTCCCTTTTGTCATCGGTATGTTACTTGCCCGAGATTCGATCGTCGGTATCCAATACCTAGTTCAATCTCGTTACTGGCAAGTCTCTTTACTCGTTCCGTAATACATCATCTCACAGCTAACTCATTAGTTGTAATGCTTGCAAGGCTTAGTGATGTGCATTACCGAGAGGGCCCAGAGATACCTCTCCGACAATCGGAGTGACAAATCCTAATCTCGAAATCGCCAACCCAACATCCGCCTTTGGAGACACCTGTAGTACTCCTTTATAATCACCCGATTCGTTGTGACGCTTGGTAGTACCAAAGTGTTCCTCCATGGCGGAGTTGCATAATCTCATAGTTATAGGAACATGTATAAGTCATGGATAAAAGCAATAGCAACATACTAAACGATCGGGTGCTAAGCTAATGGAATGGGTCATGTCAATCAGATCATTCAACCAATGATGTGACCTTGTTAATCAAATGACAACTCCTTTGTCTATGGTTAGGAAACTTAACCATCTTTGATTAACAAGCTAGTCTAGTAGAGGCATACTAGTGACACTCTGTTTGTCTATGTATTCACACATGTATTATGTTTCCGTTAACACAATTCTAGCATGAACAATAAACATTTATCATGAAATAAGGAAATAAATAATAACTTTATTATTGCCTCTAGGGCATATTTCCTTCAGTCTCCCACTTGCACTAGAGTCAATAATCTAGATTACATAGTAATGATTCTAACACCCATGGAGTCTTGGTGCTGATCATGTTTTGCTCGTGGAAGAGGCTTAGTCAACGGTCTGCTACATTCAGATCCGTATGTATCTTGCAATTCTCTATGTCTCCCACCTGGACTAAGTCCCGGATGGAATTGAAGCGTCTCTTGATGTGTTTGGTTCTCTTGTGAAATCTGGATTCCTTTGCTAAAGCAATTGCTCCAGTATTGTCACAAAAGATTTTCATTGGAACCGATGCACTAGGTATGACACCTAGATCGGATATGAACTCCTTCATCCGCACTCCTTCATTAGCTGCTTCGAAGCTGCTATGTATTCCGCTTCACATGTAGATCCCTTCTGACGCTTTGTTTAGAACTGCACCAACCGACAGCTCCTCCGTTTAGTGTAAATACGTATCCGGTTTGCGATTTAGAATCGTCCGGATCGTGTCAAAGCTTGCATCAACGTAACTGCCATTTATGAGCTCTTTGTCACCTCCATATACGAGAAACATATCCTTAGTCCTTTTCAGGTATTTCAGGATGTTCTTGACCGCTGTCCAGTGATCCACTCCTGGATTACTTTGGTACCTCCCTGCTAAGCTTATAGCAAGGCACACATCAGGTCTGGTACACAGCATTGCATACATGATAGAGCCTATGGCTGAGGCATAGGGAACATCTTTCATTTTCTCTCTATCTTCTGCGGTGGTCGGGCATTGAGTCTTACTCAACTTCACACCTTGTAACACAGGCAAGAACCCTTTCTTTGCTTGATCCATTTTGAACTTCTTCAAAATTTTGTCAAGGTATGTGCTTTGTGAAAGTCCAATTAAGCGTCTTGATCTATCTCTATAGATTTTGATGCCCAATATGTAAGCAGCTTCACCGAGGTTCTTCATCGAAAAACTCTTATTCAAGTATCCCTTTATGCTATCCAGAAATTCTATATCATTTCCGATTAGTAATATGTCATCTACATATAATATCGAAAATGCTACAGAGCTCCCACTCACTTTCTTGTAAATATAGGCTTCTCCAAAAGTCAGATAAACCCAAATGCTTTGATCACACTATCAAAGCGTTTATTCCAACTCCGAGATGCTTGCACCAGTCCATAAATGGATCGCTGGAGCTTGCACACTTTGTTAGCTCCTTTGGATCGATAAAACCTTCTGGTTGCATCATATACAACTCTTCTTCCGTAAATCCATTCAGAATGCAGTCTTTACATCCATTTGCCAAATTTCATAATCATAAAATGCGGCAATTGCTAACATGATTCGGACAGACTTAAGCATCGCTTCTGGGTGAGAAGGTCTCATCGTAGTCAATCCCTTGAACTTGTCGAAAACCCTTTGCGACAAGTCGAGCTTTGTAGACAGTAATATTACCGTCGCGTCGGTCTTCTTCTTGAAGATCCACTTGTTTTCTATTGCTTGCCGACCCT
This sequence comes from Aegilops longissima, assembly GCA_021605205.1. Lineage (NCBI taxonomy): Eukaryota > Viridiplantae > Streptophyta > Magnoliopsida > Poales > Poaceae > Aegilops > Aegilops longissima. Next base: position 639,515,691 of record CM038681.1, on the reverse strand, counting down.
CGGGCAAGTCAACCAAAGTCCACACTTTGTTTTCATACATGGATCCCATCTCAGATTTCATGGCCTCAAGCTATTTTATGAATCTGGGCTCACCATCGCTTCTTCATAGTTCGTAGGTTCATCATGATCTAGTAGCATGACTTCCGAACAGGATTACCGTACCACTCAGTGCGGATCTTACTCGTTGATCTACGAGGTTCTGTAGTAACTTGATCTGAAGTTTCATGATCAACATCATCAACTTCCTCACTATTTGGTGTAGATGTCGCAGAAACCGGTTTCGTGATAAACTACTTTCAAATAAGGGAGAAGGTACAGATTACCTCATCAAGTTCTACTTTCCTCCCACTCACTTCTTTCGAGAGAAACTCCTTCTCTAGAAAGGATCCATTCTTAGCAACAAATGTCTTGCCTTCGGATCTGTGATAGAAGGTGTACCCAACTGTCTCCTTTGGGTATCCTATGAAGACACATCTCGATTTAGGTTCGAGCTTATCAGGTTGAAGCTTTTTCACATAAGCATCGCATCCCCAAACTTTAAGAAACGACAACTTTGGTTTCTTGCTAAACCATAGTTCATAAGGTGTCGCCTCAACGGATTTTGACGGTGTTCTATTCAGCGTGAATGCGGCCGCCTCAAGAGCATAACCCCAAAACGATAGCGGTAAATCTGTAAGAGACATCATAGATCACACCATATCTAGTAAAGTGCGATTCGACGCTTGGACACACCATTGCGCTGTGGTGTTCCGGTGGCGTGAGTTGCGAAACTATTCCGCATTGTTTCAAATGTAGACCAAACTCAGAACTCAAATATTTGCCTCCACGATCAGATCGTAGAAACTTTATTTTCTTATTACGATGATTTTCAACTTCACTCTGAAATTCTTTGAACTTTTCAAATGTTTCAGACTTATGTTTCATTAAGTAGATATACTCATATCTGCTTAAATCATCTGTGAAGGTGAGAAAATAACGATATCCGCCACGAGCCTCAACATTCATCGGACCACATACATCTGTATGTATGATTTCCAACAAATCTGTTGCTCTCTCCATAGTACCGAGAACGGGTTTTAGTCATCTTGCCCATGAGGCACGGTTCGCAAGTGCCAAGTGATTCATAATCAAGTGACTCCAAAAGTCCATCAAGATGGAGTTTCTTCATGCGCTTTATACCGATATGACCTAAACGGCAAGTGCCACAAATAAGTTGCACTATCATTATCAACTCTGCATTTTTGGTTTCAACATTATGAATATGTGTATCACTACTATCGAGATTCATAAAAATAGACCACTCTTCAAGGGTGCATGACCATAAAAGATATTATTCATATAAATAGAACAACCATTATTCTCTCGATTTAAATGAATAACCGCCTCGCATCAAACAAGATCCAGATATAATGTTCATGCTCAACGCTGGCACCAAATAACAATTATTTAGGTCTAAAACTAATCCCAAGGTAGATGTAGAGGTAGCGTGCGACCGCGATTACATCGACTTTGGAACCATTTCCCACGCGCATCGTCACCTCGCCCTTTGCCAATGTTCGCTAATCCGTAGTCCCTGCTTGAGTTGCAAATATTAGCAATGTAACCAGATCAAATACCAGTGCTCTGCGAGCTCTAGTAAGGTACACATCAATAACATGTATATCACATATACCTTTGTTCACCTTGCCATCCTTCTTATCCGCCAAATACTTGGGGCAGTTCGGCTTCTAGTGACCAGTCTGCTTGCAGTAGAAGCACTCAGTTTCAGGTTTAGGTCCAGACTTGGGTTTCTTCTCCTTAGCAGCAACTTGTTTGCTGTTCTTCTTGAAGTTCCCCTTCTTCTTCCCTTTGCCTTTCTTCTTGAAACTAGTGGTCTTATTGACCATCAACACTTGATGCTCCTTCTTGATTTCTACCTCCGCAGCCTTTAGCATTGCGAAGAGCTCAGGCATAGTCTTTACTAACCCTTGCATATTATAGTTCATCACGAAGCCTTTGTAGCTTGGTGGCGTGATTGAAGAATTCTGTCAATGACACAATCATCCGGAAGATTAACTCCCAGTTGAGTCAAGTGATTGTAATACCCAGACATTCTGAGTATGTGCTCACTGACAGACCCATTCTCTTCCATCTTGCAGCTATAGAACTTATTAGAGACTTCATATCTCTCAATCCGGGCATTCTGTTGAAATATCAACTTCAACTCCTGGAACATCTCATATGCTCCATGACGCTCAAAACGCCGTTGAAGACCCGGTTCTAAGCCGTAAGCATGGCACACTGAACTATAGAGTAGTCATCAGCTTTGCTCGCCAGACGTTCTTAACGCCGCCGGTTGCATCAAAGAAGGCACGGCACCTAGCGGTGCATCCAGACGTAACTCTCTTCAGTGCAGCAATGAGGATAATCCTCAAGTTACGGACCCAGTCCGTGTAATTGCTACCATCATCTTTCAACTTTGCTTTCTCAAGGAACGCATTAAAATTCAACGGAACAACAGCACGAGCCATCTATCTATAAACAAACATAGACAAGCAAGATACTATCAGTACTAAGTTCATGATGAATTTAAGTTCAATTAATCATATTACTTAAGAACTCCCACTTAGGCAGACATCTCTCTAGTCATCTAAGTGATCACGTGATCCAAATCAACTAAACCATAACCGATCATCACGTGAGATGGAGTAGTTTTCAATGGTGAACATCTTATGTTGATCATATCTACTATATGATTCACGCCGACCTTTCGGTCTCCGTGTTCGAGGCCATATCTGCATATGCTAGGCTCGCCAAGTATAACCTGAGTATTCTCATGTGCAAAACTGGCTTGCACCCGTTGTAGATGGACGAGAGCTTATCACACCCGATCATCACGTGGTGTCTCGGCACGACGAACTTTGGCAACGGTGCATACTCGTGGAGAACACTACTTGATAATTTTAGTGAGAGATCATCTTAAAATGCTACCGTCAATCAAAGCAAAATAAGATGCATAAAGGATAAACATCACATGCAATCAATATAAGTGATATGATATGGCCATCATCATCTTGTGCTTGTGATCTCCATCTCCGAAGCACCGTCGTGATCACCATCGTCACCGGCGCGACACCTTGATCTCCATCGTAGCATCGTTGTCGCTACGCCATCTATTGCTTCTACGACTATCGCTACCGCTTAGTGATAAAGTAAAGCAATTACAGTATGCTTGCATTTCATACAATAAAGCGACAACCATATGGCTCCTGCCAGTTGCCGATAACTTCGGTTACAAAACATGATCATCTCATACAATAAAATATAGCATCACGTCTTGACCATATCACATCACAACATGCCCTGCAAAAACAAGTTAGACGTCCTCTACTTTGTTGTTGCAAATTTTACGTGGCTGCTACGGGCTTAAGCAAGAACCAATCTCACCTACGCATCAAGACCACAACGATACTTTGTCAAATAGACTCCGTTTAACCTTCTCAAGGACGGGCGTAGCCACACTTGTTCAACTAAAGTGAGAGACAAACACCGCCAGCCACCTTTAAGCACGAGTGCTCGTAGCGGTGAAACCAGTCTCGCGTAAGCGTCAAATGTCGGTCCGGGCGCTTCATCTCACAATACCGCTGAACAAAGTATGACATGCTGGTAGGCGATGACTTGTATCGCCCACAACTCACTTGTGTTCTACTCCGCAAAACATCAAACCATAAAACCTAAGCTCATACCACCGTTGGGGAGCGTAGTAATTTCAAAAATTTCCTCACTCGCAAGAACATGGTCAACTAGAAAGTAGTCGTACGTTCTCCTCGCGATCAACCGATCCCAGCGCCGTTACTCCGAGACACACACCGCTCCTCGCCAGCCATCTTGATGTTCTACCGGCAAGGGGAGGGGCCGGGGCTCTCACCCTAAGCACAAACCGGCGCTTAGCTCGTGAACGGTGAGCCAGTTGCCGATAACTTCGTTACAAAACATGATCATCTCATACAATAAAATATAGCATCACGCCTTGACCATATCACATCACAACATGCCCTGCAAAACAAGTTAGACGTAACCAGTCTCGTAAGCGCACGCGTAATGTCGGTCCGGGCCGCTTCATCTCACAATACCGCTGAACCAAAGTATGACATGCTGGTAGGCAAGATGACTTGTATCGCCCACAACTCACTTGTGTTCTACTCGCAAAACATCAAACCATAAAACCTAAGCTCGATACCACTGTTGGGGAACGAGTAATTTCAAAAATTTCCCACGCACACGCAAGAACATGGTGATGCATAGCAACGAGAGGGGAGAGTTGTTCACGCACTCGAGACCGGCGGAAGCGACCACAATGTAGAGGAAGTAGTCGACGCTCTCCTCGCGATCCAACCGATCCCAGCGCAGCATTCGGCGCCCGAGTTCTTGACACACGACAGCTCGGTGACGCCCTCAGTTCGATCCAGAAAGCTCCGGGAGAGAGTTCCACAAGACGATGGCGCAGGACGATCTTGATGTTCTATCGACGAGGGCTTCGCCAAGCACCGCCACGATATGACCGAGGTGGAATATGGTGGAGGGGGCACCGCACACGGCTAAGGAACGATCTCAAGGATCAACTTGTGTGTTCTAGGGTGCCCCCTGCCCCGTAGATATAAAGGAGCAAGGGGAGGGCCGCCGCCCTAGGAGGCGCGCCCAGGAGGGGGAGTCCTCCTCCTAGTGGGAGTAGGACTCCCTTTCCTAGTCCAACTAGGAAGGAGGAAGGGGAAGGAAAGAGAGGGAGAGGAGGGGGGGCCCCCTCCTTGTCCTATTCGACTCCCCATGGGGGACGCGCCACCTCCTGTGCGGCCCTCTCTCCCCTCTTGGCCCAATAAGGCCCATTACTTCCCGGGGTTCCGTAACCCTCCGGCACTCCGATTTTCTCCGAAACTTCCGAACCTTTCCGTGTCCGATATAGCCGTCCAATATATCAATCTTTATGTCTCGACCATTTCGAGACTCCTCGTCATGTCCGTGATCACATCCGGACTCGAACTCCTTCGTACATCAAAATACACAAACTCATAATATAACCGTCATCGAAACCTTAAGCGTGCGGACCCTACGGTTCGAGAACAATGTAGACATGACCGAGACACGTCTCCGGTCAATAACCAATAGAGGGACCTGGATGCCCATATTGGTTCCTACATATTCTACGAAGATCTTTATCGGTCAGACCGCATAACAACATACGTTGTTCCCTTTTGTCATCGGTATGTTACTTGCCCGAGATTCGGTCGTCGGTATCCAATACCTAGTTCAATCTCGTTACTGGCAAGTCTCTTTACTCGTTCCGTAATACATCATCTCACAGCTAACTCATTAGTTGTAATGCTTGCAAGGCTTAGTGATGTGCATTACCGAGAGGGCCCAGAGATACCTCTCCGAGAATCGGAGTGACAAATCCTAATCTCGAAATATGCCAACCCAACATCTGCCTTTGGAGACACCTGTAGTACTCCTTTATAATCACCCAGTTACGTTGTGACGCTTGGTAGTACCAAAGTGTTCCTCCGTAAACGGAGTTGCATAATCTCATAGTTATAGGAACATGTATAAGTCATGGATAAAAGCAATAGCAACATACTAAACGATCGGGTGCTAAGCTAATGGAATGGGTCATGTCAATCAGATCATTCAACCAATGATGTGACCTTGTTAATCAAATGACAACTCCTTTGTCTATGGTTAGGAAACTTAACCATCTTTGATTAACAAGCTAGTCTAGTAGAGGCATACTAGTGACACTCTGTTTGTCTATGTATTCACACATGTATTATGTTTCCGGTTAACACAATTCTAGCATGAACAATAAACATTTATCATGAAATAAGGAAATAAATAATAACTTTATTATTGCCTCTAGGGCATATTTCCTTCACTTGTACCCCGGTCGCCCGAGATAGTCGGCGCCGTCCGTCCACCACCGGAGCCTCCCGAGCCGCTACGCACCCCCCTCCCATACAGGCTCGCTGTGAGCACCCCATGTGTTTCCCTCTCCCTCCTTTGCAAAATCGCCGTCGTAGTCCTCTCCTCGACCGAGGCCGTAGCCATCGTCCACCACGACCATGGACTCGGCATGGCCGTGCCCGGCTGCGCCGTGGCCGTGACCTAACTGCGCCTCGACTCACTCCCGCCGCAGCCACTCGCCCGCCTCGCCGCTTGCGCCCCCCCCCCCGCCACTCGCCGCGCGCCGCCGCGCCGCGCCAGCGCCCGTGATCGATCGAGTTGCTTGCTGCAACTACCCTGCTATACTGCTTGCTACTGCCGCTGGGCGATACTCTGCTGCCCACCACTGATGCGGTCGCAGCTTGCTGCCGGCATTTCCTTCTGCTGTCGTTTCGCCCGCGCCCGCATCCGCTTGGCCTCGACCACCGCTGTTCGGCCTCGCCTCGCCCCCGGCATCGCGCCTCGCTCCCCACTGCAGCTCCCGCTGTTGCCCGCTGCTGTAGCCCACCCTCCTGTTCGCTCCCCCCATGCGTCGCCATTGTCTGTCGTGCTCTTCAGCGTGCCGCTGCTGTTCACCCCCCAGCCGGCGCCCCGCCGCCTAAGACCGCCGCCTCCTCTTCCCCTCACGCGCTGACGTCGGGCCGCCGCCCAGCTTCTCCCGTCGGGCCCCATCGACTCCCGTCGGCCACGCCCGGCTGGCCTCCCCCTCACATGCTGGGCATTGGGTACGCCCCGCCTGGAGCCCGCGCCCGTTTCGCCCGCTACAGCATGCCCGATTGGCCCCACGCCCCTTTAAAAAAAGAGTTTAATAATAATAATAATAATAATAATAATTAGTTAATTAATTAATTAGGAAATTAGGTAATTAACTAAATTAATTAACCTTACTTAATTTGACTAATGAACTAGACTAGTTAATTTAAACCTATTTAATAAACTAAGTCAATGACAGATGGGCCCCATGTGCCAGGTTTGACTTAGTCAACCTATTGACCTGCTAACGTCACCCTGACGTAGTGCTAATGCAATAACTCCATTTAGTTTTAAGAATAATTTTGGAAAATGTTTAAACCTTTGAAAATTTATAGAAAATAATCCATAACTCGGATGAAAATGTTTTCTACATGAAAGTTGCTCATGTTCTCTACGTGAAGTCAGGTCGGCCCTGAGGGGTACCCGCGAGTTGATGTGAAAATCGGGCGGGCCCGAAGAGCACCCGTGAGTTTTCCACGTGGCACGCCCTGGCAGTCTGGGCCCTTGCCTTAAGTCCACGAGACAGGGCGACGGGGTCACACTATCGTGAGTCTTTGCTCGTCTTCTCGAGCCCCCAATGCACTAACAGGTTTGGGTATTTGTTCTGAGTTGGCCTCTGGACTTTACGCACTAACCACCACGTGAGAATAGTTATGGGCCTCGACGTCGCAGTATCAGCCGAAGCTTTGTCAGATGTCCAGTTCAGCATTGTGGCACGGCCTGGTCGGCGCCCCAGTGGAGGTGGCCTAGATCGCCCTGCGCAACGATCAAGAGTGCAATGGGCGATGGGCCCAGACCCCAGAGTGCTTAGGATGTAGAATGGCGGGGACCTCTCTTCTGATCCTAGGTAGGGTTGCGACGTGTTGATCTTCCGAGGCCGGGCATTGACCCAGAAAAGTGTGTCCAACCAGAGTAATCAAGCGTTTGGAAAATGTGGTGCACCCCTATAGGTAAGATTATCTATTAATAGTCGTGTCCACGGTAACGGACGTTCAGACTTATATCCTGATCTATTATAACTAGAAATGGATACTTGAGTTATGTGATGGATATGTGGCTCCGAGATTGCTTTTCTGTAGGGAGTTGGGGAAGGATCTCTGGGCGTTGATTCTACAACATGTTTGTTAAATATTAAAATGCTATTCTTTACGCTTTTACATGCTGCAAGATGCTTGGAGCTGCTTGAAGATGCTAGTCTTCGATAGGATAGGCCTTCCCCCTCTATTCTGGCATTCTGAAGTTCAGACCACAGATACAAACCTTCCATTTGATACCATTGCATACTTAGTATAGATCTGATGCTTGCGAGTACTTTGGACGAGTACTCATGGTTGCTTTGCTCCCCCTTTTCCCCCTTCTTCCTTCTTTCCGGCTGTTGCAACCAGATAGTGGATCCCTGGAGTCAGATGCCACCGCCGATGCATGCTCCCACATGGAGATAGACGACGACCAGGAGTAGGCAGGAGGCCTTGCCTCTCCAATCATGTTGCTTTTGTGGTAGCCTTCTTAAGGCATCCTTGTTTAACTAATGTCTGTACTCAGATATTGTTGCTTCCGCTGACTCTTGTGTATCGAGCTATGTATTCGACCCTTGAGTCCCCTGGCTTGTAATATAAACCTTGTATTATTTTCATTTTTGTCAATAGTTGTGTTGTGATATCTTCCTATGAGTCCTTGATCTTGATCATACACATTTGCGTGTATGATTATTGTACGATTGAATCGGGGGCGTCACATATCCGGATCTCCTCAACGCGTACCCGGTGATGTGATCTACCTTCAGTTTGTGCTAGCAACATAGACACTCCTACGACACAGTCAAGCTCGATCATAATGGGCAGGTTTGACCGGTGTAGAGATAGCTCCAGGCCCTCTGCATGCAGCTAGCTCTGCCTCAAGGCCATTATCACATGTAAGGATTTTTCTACAAGCGGTATAGATGATGTCACCTCTCTCATCGTGATGAACCATGCCCCCTCCAGCCTCTCTGGTCAAAGGGGCATGAATACCATCTGTGTTGAGCTTAGCTCATCCCGATGGAGGATGAATCCAGTGTAGCTCTTGCTTGGGCGCTTTGCTTAGGTGTGACACCGGAAGGCCATCATGCACCACCATTTTTCCTTTCTCCTGGTCACCATGAGGGTCTTGTTGGATACAGAGCAGAGAAGTGATGTACCCATGGAGGAAGCGACGTGATGCTTCTGTTGAGGGTGGCACCTTGTCATGTGTGATCTCATTACGCACAAATCAAATTGTCCACAAGGTCATAAGGACAAACCATACGCGCCGTCTCCGACAAAGGATCAAGGATACAAAACAGCCACTCCGGACTACAATGGCTACAGTGAACAGAAGCAACTGTGGATACAATGAATGAAGGAACTTGCTGCCACGCGCCCCAGGCTATGGCCAGTGTTGCCTCAGGCCTGGTTACGCCCCTATTCATAACAACAACATAGTCAGTGTTTCCAACGTCTTAGTCATGCGGGGATGCTAGATCTGAAGTTCGATGGCGTGTCCTAGGTGTTGCCCAAGTCCGGTTCATTCAACTGCAATAAAGTTGAGCGTATACTGTAAGTCGAGCATGCATCCAACGTACGTGCACTGGACATGGATGGGGCGCAGAGTGTAAATGTTTCTCCTTCTAGCACCCTCCCTCCCTCCCTCCCTCCCTCTGGTGCGATATCAAAATAGTCTAGCTAAGAAAGACGGATCCTTTGGATGGATGGATCCATGTATAACATGCATGATCATATCATTGGGTCGTATGTACATAGTTTTTGTTGTGGAGCACGTACGTAGCTGGTATGCACGTACGTACATATACACGTATACATACATGACAGCAACCTCCAAGCATGCCATGAATGCATGGCGCGTACGTGCTCAGCTGGCCTAGTCGCTCACCGCGCGCCGTAGCTAGCTCCTGTTAAACATTGTGTTCATGTATATACACGGTAGATGTATAAACCGTGTGTGTCAAGTTTATTGGGAGTGCGTGTTTGTATTCTGTTGGGGTTAGGCCGGTAGGATCGATCTCTCCCTGTAACTATCTGTGGATTCTTTTTTTTTATCAAAGAAGGGCTCCCCTTTCGATTTTCATTACTGAAAACCAAATCTACAAAGTTCAAAGAACAGGACACAACACACCCAAGTTCATAGCCACTAAACAGGAACGAGACCTGCCAAAAGGACCAACACAGGCCCAGCGAGAACAAAGTACACCAAACGCACTAAACAAGAGTCAACGACAGCCGAAACCAGAAAACAACAGGCACACAAAAGGGACTAAGAGCGAACAACAGCAGATGCATAAGTTGAAGCCGTTATCCAGGGAGCCTCGCCACATTGATTCGCCACCCCTGACCGGCCGTGTACACCTCATTTGCTGCTCGCTCTAGAACTTTTGCTCCCAGTTCCAGCAATCTTCTTGGTGACTCCTTTGTCTGCAAAATGGACCAATCAACCAACCATTGAACCATTAGTTTGATAATCTGCAAAGGATCATTAATCCTTTTTTTCTCAAAAACAATTGCATTCCTACTTCTCCAAATTGCCCATAAAAGAGCAGACACACCAATCATCACCATCTTTTTATCCTCTTTGCCAAATTTGTTAATCCATTCCCCAAAACATTCTTTAATACTACAAGGAACGGTCTTCAGACCACACACACATCTAACCAGGCTCCATAGCAAAGATGTTGCAGAGCAAGTGAACATTAAATGATCAATAGATTCATCCTGTCCACAAAACTCACAATTTTCCCTCCTTTCCACACTTTTTTAATTAAAACATCTCTGGTCAAAATACTTTTTTTATTTACTAACCATAGGAAAACTTTAATTTTTGCAGGAACTTTAGTTTTCCAGAGGTACTTTTGTGGGAATTTCAGGCCTGAAGTGATCAACTCTCTATATAGAGATTTAACCGAGAATTTCCCATCAGCAGTTAGGGTCCATTTGATCTTATCTTTATCTCCATTCATTTTAATTTTTCCACATCTATTTTTTAAAGCGTCCCATAATTCCAAAGTTTCTCCATGTAATGTCCTTCTAAATTTGAAACCCTTCCAACCTTTTTGAATGGCCTCATAAACAGTAATTTTGTGGTTAAAACAAATGTCATATATTCTAGGGTAAGCATCTTTTAAGGGCTTGTCATCCACCCAAGTGTCGTCCCAGAATCTAATGTTTTTCCCTTTCCCGGGTTCTTTTTTCACAAACTTATAAAAGATGTTCTTAATGTTCAACAAACTAGCCCAGAACTGGGAATCTCCAGGTTTTTTTCCACTAGAGCTAGACAATCATTATTCTGATATTTTCCTTTAAGCACTTCTTGCCACATCTACTCCTCTGTTTCCATCGTCCAGAACCATTTAGCTAACAAAGCTATGTTCATCACTTCTAGATTGAGAATTCCCAAGCCTCCAATCTCTTTGGGAAGGCAACATTCTTTCCAGTTCACTAAATGATATTTCCTGATATTCTCATCTTCTTGCCACACCAATCTAGCCCTAAAAAATCAGCTTTTTTAACAATCCCTTTTGGAATAGCATAAAAGGACATCATGAACAGGGAATATTAGTCAGGCAAGCATGCACCAGGGTGATCCTACCAGCAATAGACCCCAAAAGCTTCCCTTGCCAACACCCACATCTTTTCTCAATTTTTTCTGTTACACAACTCCAATGTATGTTTCCTATCCTAGTATCAGCTACAGGCATCCCTAAATATTTCATGGGTAAATCTCCCATTTTGCATGTCAGAATCTCCTAGTAGAGTACTTGTTTTTCTTTGGCTTTTCCAAACAGCATTAGTTCACTCTTATGGAAGTTAATCTTCAGACCAGACATCTGTTCAAAGGCCCCAAAATAAATTTAACGTGTCTCACACCTCCACCTCATCCTTGATCAAAAAGATAGTATCATCAGCATATTGTAACATATTAACACCCTTGTTATCATTTTTATTAAGTACTCCCTTAACAATATCCAATTCTAGAGCTTTATTCCTTAAAGAGGCTAGGGCATCCGCAGCCACATCAAAAAGCAACGGTGACATAGCATCTCTCTGTCTCAAACATTTATAGGTTTTGAAAAAAGGAGCAATCTCATCATTTACCTTGACTCCTACGTGCCCTCCTCTCATTGTTTCCATTACCCAATCACACCATTTGTCTGGGAAACCTTTCATTTTGAGCATCTGAATAACAAAGGGCCATTTGATTTTGTCATGTGCTTTTTCAAAATCAACTTTAAATACTAACGCATCTTCTTTGTCTCTATGGAAAGTGTTCAAAGCTTCGTGTAGAATAACCACTCCTTCCATAATGTATCTCCCTTTGATAAATGCAGTTTGTGTTTTGGAGATGACAGGAGCAACACACTTGGTCAGTCTGTTCATTACAACTTTTGTGATAATTTTGAAGCTCACATTCAACAGGCATATAGGCCTGAATTTTTGAATTTGTCTGGCATCATTGGTTTTGGGGATTAGGGTAATAATGCCATAGTTAAGCCTGGCAATATTGATTTCCCCTTTAGCAAACCCCTCAACTAAGGCTTTCAAATCCCACTTGACTAATTCCCAAAAATCTTGGTAAAAGTCAGCAGGAAACCCATCAGGTCCTGGGCTTTTATTTCTCTTCATACCAAAAACTACTTGCTTAATTTCATCTAAGGAAAAAGGGGACAGTAGCTCTTCTTTGTCTTGAGCTTTTATTTTATCCATTTCAAAATCTCTCAAGGAGATATTAGACTCTTCAGGGTGTCCAAAGAGGTTTTTATAGAATTTAGTGATATATTCCATCAGACAATTCTCTCCTTCTATGATCCTTTCTTCTTGCTCTAAGGAAATTATTCTGTTTTTTCTCCTCCTCCCATTCACCTTTGCATGATAGTATCTAGTATTTCCATCTCCATCTTTAATCTCTTTATCTTTATATCTCTGCATCCACTTCATTTCTTCTTGCGTCAAAATTCTCTTAAGTTGCATCCTAAGTTCCTTCTGTTCAGTTCTATCTGCAGCAGTCAGACCCATCTTCTCTGCTCACTTATCAATATCATCCAATTCTTTTATGATTTCGATTTTAATTTTCCTATACCAAGCATCCACATTTTTATTCCATCCCTTAGCTTTCCTCCTCAATTCCTTCATCCTTGCTTGCCATCTGTCCAACACACTTCCTCTAAATCTTTTGTTCCAAGTATTATATATCAACTCTTTGAATCCCTCCCTCAACAACCAAGCATTTGCATACCTAAAAACATATCTATTTGTGTGTGCCTCCCCTGTGTCTAAGAACAGGGGAGTATGATCAGAAATTTCTCTAGCAAAGGCCTGCAAAATAGTTAGGGTATTTTTCTTCCCAAAGAGGACACATCAATACCCTGTCCAATTTCTCATAAGTAGGGTCCTCCTGATTATTGGCCCAAGTGTATTTCCTTCCATTTAAAGGTAGTTCTCTCAATCCAGCTTGTTCAATTATAGCATTAAACATAAAGGACCACTATTCATTTATCATAGGTTTGTTTTTTTCCTTATTGTTTCTGATGATATTCAAATCTCCTCCAACCAAACAGGGCAAAGGATTATCATGATATAATCTAGCTAACTCAGCAAGGAAATTAGCTTTCCCTTCTTTCTGTGCATCTCCATAAACTGTGACTAAATTCCAATGCATTTGGATTTTTTTGTCAAACAGCATTACTCTTAAGAAATATTGTCTTCTCTCAATATGTTCAATATCAAATATCTCTTTATTAATGCCAACTAGGATTCCCCCAGACATCCCTCTAGGAGGATTCCAGCACCATTGGTAATTTTTCTCTCCACAAAGATTATGCAACTCATTTTTTGTAAAGTCTTGTTTGATAGTTTCAGAAATCCCAACAAAATCCAATCTATAATCCCTGATCATCTCTCTAATATATCTCTTTTTAAGATCTTGCCCAATACCTCTCACATTCCAAAAAACTCCTCTCATTACTGTAAATTCTAGATATATATTTTTATTCTCAAACCAGATTGTCCTTCTTTTGTCTCAGCAGGTTTATCTTCCAAGGTTAGAGACTAATCAGTCTTATTTCCTTTTTTCCTTCTCAACACCCCTATCCCAATCGATTGCTTCACACAGCTCAGTGTTGGTGAGCTTCTCTTCCCTCTCTTTTTCCCAGAGAACATTTCTTTAAGATTTTTATATTGTCGTTCCTCAATTTCAGCATCAGAATGCTCCATGTCAGAGCTTAGACCATCAAGATCCACATCCCCAGTACTTATGTATACTGGTGAGTCTCCTTCTTCTTTCATTGCTCCTCTCATTTCATTTCCCTCATCCATTTTTTCTCTTTTGATATTTTGAAAATACATCTCTCTCCTAGCTTTCTCCATTTTATTAATAATATCTATATTATTCTCAATCATATCAATGGAACATCCTAAATCGTTCTCTACCATGGAGCTAATTTGAATTAAGGAGGGGTTAGCAAATTCAGAAATTGGATCCTTACCATAATTATCTCTTTCCTCGGCTCTGATTTTGGCCATCTCTTCAATTTTCTGATCTTCTTTTCCTTTGTTTCTAAGACTTCTTTTTATCTCCATATCTTTCCCCTCCTTCTCTTTTTCGACATCCTCAGCACCATGCAGGTCAGCCATTTTCTCACCCAGAGTCCCAATTGAGTCCTGACTGGCATTATAATCAGTAGTTTCATTGTATTTTCCAGATTCTGATTCCTCCTTTTTTTGTTGAGTTTCTTTTTCATATTCTTCTATATCCATGTTAGCCAGCTCAATTTCATATTGTTCTCTGTTAACTTCCTCTTGAACAAGTTTTTGAATCTCCACCTGCTGTTGGTTAATCTGGTTCTGCATTGTAACTTGAATTTCCTCCATCTTCTTAAATCTCTGATCAGCTTTAGCCAGCAAAGCACTGTGTCTAGTTTTGTCCTCTTCCAGGGTCTTGATCCTGTTAAACAAGATGTCACTCTCTTTTTGCCACTTCCTTCTCTCAGACATCATTTCATCCTCCCATTGCATCATGTTTTCTTCTAATTGTTTTTTCATTCTGATCATCTTTCCATCCACCTCCTCACTCTGCTTGAGAGACAAACAACCAAGTGATACCTTTGTGATCAGCTTCTTCTATCCTGAATCTTTTCCTGTTCTCTGTTTCTCCTTCACTCTCTTCTAGGTTATCTGTGTTTTCATTTTTTCTCTTCTCCTCCTTGTACCAGCCAATCTCCACCACCTTCTCCACTTCCACACCAATCCTGAACATGAGCAAATCAGTGGCAGTGATTTCCACATGAGGTGGAGTTTTCTCCACATCTCTGATCCCACACTTGACCCTAACTTTTTATTCATTGACAGTATCCATATCAATTTCTAGTACAGGCCCCACTGCAGCAGCAACTTCACACATGCCCAGGAAGTGCCTAAAACAGTCAGGCACCCTGCTCAGTTTAACCCACACAGTATGCAGTTTCCCCATAGCTTGGTGATCCAAAGACCAGGGCTGGACCTTGATAATCACCCCTGTCCCAAGCAGATTGAATTCATTGAATTTAGACAATTCAACCAATTTTGCCTTGTTGGGGAATCTCATCATGAAACCATTTTGTCCAAATTCCTTCACTCTCCACTGCCACCCCCAATCAAACATCTCTCCCATAGCCTTTGTGAGCTCACTTTCATTGATTTTCCCTTCCCTAATAATCACCACCCCTAAAGGGTTTGTATGTTCAGCAACCAACACATCTTTGTAACTTTGGACCAGCAGGATTCCCAGTCCTTTGGCAGCATATCCCACATATTTAGGGACTGGCTTCATCTGTTTCAGCAAATTACACTCATTGGTGATATGGTTTTCCCTTCCACAAATCAAACATTGCCCCACCTTACATTCCCTGGTAGACTGCCTTGGATCCTTACATTTTCCACATACTTGCCTATTACTCCTTTCCATCCCTTTTCTGCCATCATCCAAGTTTATCTGCCAATTGCTTCTCACTCCTTGTTTCTTCATTTCTATTCCTGAGTCTTGTTCACCTCTCCTGTCAGATTTCTGAATGTGATCTCATTTTTTCTCTTCTTTCCTCATGTCATCTCTCCCAGCTTGAACTCCCCCAAGTTTTCCAATAACTTCTTTAGTAATCTCCTTCTCTCCTCTTCTCAGTCCTTGCACTAACTGGGATAACAAGGATGCCAAAAGTTGTTGTTGAGCATCTTGTTCTTTTTGTGTCCCCAAATCTTTTCCCTTTCCTAAATCAGTTCCAGAAATCTCACCCTCACCTATTTCTTTCCCACCCCTGTTCTCTCCTGCCTCTTTCTTTCCAGACTTAGCCTGCCACATCAAATTTTCTCTCCTATCTTCAGTAGCGAAATCTTCTTCATCTCCATCTCCTCTGCCATCCCTACTTCCAGTATCAAATCTACCAATTCCCCTTCCAAAATTTCCAAATCTGTCATTCATAGCATGTCTTCCTCCCATCCATCATCTTCCCCTGTAGTTGTAATTGGATCTCCCTCTGGCAAAACCTCCTTCCCCACCTCGATTAAACCTAGGACCTCCATAACCTCTTCCTAGGTTTCCATCCATCTCTTCAGCTGGCGGCTGTGTGGGAGGAGGGGGGAGGGGAAACCCTACACGATGGGATTGCTCTGCCCATCCCCTCTCACCCACCTTTATACCAGCCATCCCACCTTCCCTTTTCTGGGTTGGGTCAACATCAAGCCCAAAGGGCCCCCACCAAGCCAGGCCCAGGTCCAAATCCATTTTTAAATCCACTCCCACTGAGCCCCCAAAAATCATCAGAGGTCTCACGTGGTCCTCCTTCTTATCTATCCCCTTTTTCTCCTCTGTTGAAGCCCCAGAAGTTCCAATTGGAGTTTCAGAGACAACTAAATCCCCAAAGTCCACATCCTCCATTTCAAACCAGAGTGGAATAGGATGTATTTTATCTTTTTTCATATGATTATGAACTATGCGAGCGTCAAAACAATAATCTCTACATTTATTGCTACTAAAATTTCTCCTACTCTCCTCCTCATTCTCCTTATGATCCACATCATTAACCTTCTTAGGCATTTCATTGCAGTCATCTGCAAACTGGGATTTGGACCCATTTTTATGCTTTCTATTTCCTCGGAATCTATTGTTCCTTTTTTCATCCCATTTTTGACATCATCTACCTCAATCCAAGCAGTAGATATCAAATACTTGAGATTAGAGCACATACCTTTAGAATAGGAAGAAGATTCCCCTCCTCCTCCGCCTCGGAGTCCTCGCCAGCCACCAACCAGAAGCGGTTCCCGGCCGGCGAGCACCCTACTGACGGCGGGAAAGGGCGAGGAGGCGAGGCGAGCGCCTCGGGAAGCGGGGGGAGCGACGGGGAAGCGCCGTCGGGGTCGCTGACGTCCTGGCCCGGCGCCTTGGCGTCTCTGCCACCACCTCCTCATATCCCTCGATCTCGATTGGGAGCCATCTGGAACCGGGGGCCGGAATCCCCATCACCACCGCCTGGGGCGGCGCCTGCGGCTGCATCGGCGGTGGTGCCCTCGGCTGAATCAGACGAAAGCGAAGGGAGCGGAAGAGCTTCCACTTCTCTCGCTGCGCCGGATCCAGGGATTCCGCCTCCAGCATCGCCTAAAGCAGCACCCCCATCGCCGGCTGGCGGTCGTAGTTGGGGAAGCAGCGGAGGATCTCTTCTCCCCTGAGATTGTCTCTCACCAGCTCGGAGGCGTCGTTGAGGGCCTTCGCCGTCGGGAACCAGCGGTCGAGCTCCTGAAGCCTCCCCATCATCACCTCGTCGCCGGCAGCGAGCGCCCACATCTGCTGCTGGCGTGTCGTCATCGGAACCTAGCACCACGGGTTGCGCGTCACGGCGGCGATTTGAGGCGAGATCTGCGTGAGGGGGAGTGGAGGAGGGAGCGGCGGAAAGCCAATGCGTCGGCCAAATAGCCCCTCTCCTCAGGAACCGCCGCAGACGCGCCCCACCAGTCAGCCGCCACAATGCGCGCCAAATGGCAGGGGAACTCCACCAACCGGCCCACCACGATCTCCACGTCAACCGCCCAACTCCGCGCATCCACCACCACCCCATCAACGTCGACGAGCTCCAGACGCCGCCCTCGCCAGCGGATCACACCCGGTCGGAAAATCAGTAGCGCTGATCCGAGATTCGGAACATAATCGCATCGGAGGCTCGCGCCGCAGGGGAACGCATCGAAGGCTCGCGCCGCAGGGGGACGCCTCGCGTCGCACGGGAGGCGCGTGCCGCACGGGAGGTATGCGTCGCACGGGAGGCGCGCGTCGCACGGGAGACGTGTCGAACGCTCTGCCATCCCCACGACCTGCATGCTCGATATCGAGTACCTAACTATCTGTGGATTAGATGAGATCGATCCTAACCTCCTTTCCCTTTCCGTAGCTAGCAGTCTTGAGTCTTCTTTCTGCGCTCTATCGATACGCTACCCCGGCCTGTCGATAGCGATATAGTGTCATGGTCGTCACCCTCGCGTTCCACGAGAAATGACAGCAAACACATTGCTATATTATACGAGAGTGTCCTCCGTCCCCTATATATCTACCAGATCGAAGTGCACAACACGTACAGCACTGAGAGATAGAGATCGTCGGCAATGGCAGGCCAGGCAGAGAAGGTGTTCGTCCCCACCGACACGGAGCTGCTCCAGGCGCAGTCGGACCTGTGGCGCCACAGCCTCTGCTACCTCACGCCTATGGCGCTCCGGTGCGCCGTCGACCTCGGCGTCCCCACGGCCATCCACCGCCTCGGCGGCGCCGCGTCCCCATCCGAACTCGTCGCTGCCCTATCCCTCCCCACGTCCAAGCTGCCCTTCCTCGCCCGCCTGCTGCGCCAACTCGCCACGGCGGGCGTCTTCAGTGCAACCGATGCCGGAACGTACCGCCTCAACCCGCTCTCGTACCTCCTGGTGGACGGCGTCCGCATCGACGGCGACGCCAGCCAGACGGCCCTCGTGCGCGCCGTGGCCTCGCGCTACTACGTGGAGGCGGCCATGGGGCTGGCGGACTGGTTCAGGAAGGACTTCGATGGAGCCGTCCCCTCGCCGTTCGAGGACGTGCATGGCGCGGCCATCTTCGAGGAGAGCATGGTGCTCCTCGACCCGGAGATGGATCAGCTGCTCCACGACGCCCTCGCTGCCCACGACCACATGGGGATCGGCCCCGTGCTCCGGCAGTGCCGTGAGCTGTTCGATGGGCTTGAGTCTCTCACTGACTGCGGCGGTGGCGATGGGACTACCGCGAGGTCCATCGTCGAGGCCTACCCTCACATCACGTGCACTGTGCTGGACCTTCCAAAGGTCATGGACAAAGTTCTTCCCACCGAAGAAGGAGCAGTTAAGTATGTTTCCGGTGACCTGTTCCACGTTGTCCCACCTGCTCAAGCCGTGTTGCTCAAGGTATATATGATATGAATGTTGCACATTCCATAATGTTTATTCCAAGTGAAATATCAAAGCACCATAATTAGTTTTCATTTCTGAAATAATAACAGTTTAAATTAATAAAAATCCCTTCATATTTTCATCCTAGTCAAGCTTGATTAACCTTAAACCACAAGTTTATCCATGCATGGTAATGTAGCTTGTACTCCACTTCTGGAACGACGAGGATTGCGTCAAGATCCTGGCACAATGCAAGAAGGCCGTTCCTCCCCGAGATGCCGGAGGAAAAGTCATCGTCATAGACATTGTGCTTGGATCTGTTTCAGGGCCAATGCTGGAAACCCAGCACCTTATGGATATGGTCATGCTAGTGGTGACAAGAGGCCGACAGCGGGACGAGAAGGACTGGAGCGAGATCTTCATCAAGGCAGGGTTCAGTGGCTTTAAGATTGTGAAGAAGCTAGGAGCTCGAGCTGTCATTGAGGTCTATCCATAAGGTTGTGCTCCCAAAGTAAGATGCTTACATATGTTGTGGATTGTTGTGTGCTCGCTCTAAGGATGCAAAAATAAAGGAGCGCCTTGTCATTTTCCAAAGAGAAGTTCTAGGCAGATCATAGAATAGCAAGGCGGTTATGTCTTGTTACCTTATGATACCTGTGGAACTTTCTTTTGGAAGAAATAGTATGCAGACAGAGTGCTTATCATATATGCTCTGTGTACAATATCATATACCATAAGATCAAGTCGTGTATTTGTTATCGAAACCTTGTCTTCTATATGGTCCAAAAATATTTAGCAAATTTGAATATGCCCTCTCTAGGGCCTCTAGTGGTTTTTTTGTAGCTTGGAATGAAGTTGCATTTTCTGGGGAACCTTTATTTCATAATGAATTTCCTATATCCATCAGGTTCACCTCAATACACTTTGGTGAGTCTTGGATTCTAACCAATACATATGGACCCTATCAAGTTAAAAACTTAACTACTTTCATTGACTGATTCTAAAATGTGCATATGTCAGATGATCTGGATTGGTTTGTGGATGGAGATTTCAATTATGTCAGATACCCTGAGAACAAAAATAGAGAAGGCGATAATGCACATGACATGTTTTCTTTCAATGAAGCAATCAATTCCCTTGCTCTTGTTAAAATTCCCCTTAGAGGAATAATGCTTACTTAGAGCAATATGCAGAGTGCTCCTCTCTTGGAAAAGCTTGAATAAGTATTCTCCTCTGAATCCTAGACTATCAATCATCCAAACACTATAGCTATTTCCTCAAGCCAGGCCTATTTTTGACCACATCCCTTGTTTCATTTGGATTGGTACATCTATTCTTGAGTCCTCTATTTTCTGGTTTGAAATTTACTGGCTACACCACCCAGACTTTACAGATACTTTTAAGAAAATTCGGAACCAACAAATTCATGAACATGATAGTTCCAAAAGAGTAACTGCAAATTTTAAAAGATCAAGAAAAGGTTTAAAACTTTGTTCCAAAAGTATTTCTAATCTCTATAGCACTATCAAAGATACCAACTCAATGATTTGATTCTATGACAGTATTGAAGAATTTAGAAATCTTGCAATTCATGAGTGGAACAATTAGACAAATCCTCCTCAACCATTTCCTTTAGCTTCTCTCACACCAACAAATATACTGGAAGCAAAGAGACATTATTATATAGGCACAACTAGGGGAAGCAAACTAAAACAAAATCATGCAAAGGCATCAATTATTCAGAAATTATCACGTTGCTATTAAGAGATAAGCAGAGGCACTGAGCACTTTGAACATCATGCCAAGGTTGCTTTCCTTGGTAGATCTTTCAAGCAAAGACTTGGCTATATTGTCCGATGTTTCAACCTTCCGAATTTGGATTCTTTCCTTACGAGAAATGGAAGTCTACATTTTTAGAGTAGTCTTTCACTAAAGAGGAAATTGATAAAGCATTCATGAATTTTCCCTCTCATGAATACCCAGGCCTAGATGGTTTAAATTCTGATTTTGTTAAAGCTTGTTGGGAGACTATTGCCTCTCATTTCTCTGCATTGTTTGAGGAGTTTTACCATTGTTCAATCAATATTTAGAGCATTAACTCTTCCTTCATTACTCTGATTCAAAAAAGGCTCTGGAATTTAGGATAATGATTTTAGACCTATTTCCTTTGTAAATTGCTCCATCAAGATGATAACCAAGCTTATGGCAAACGTGCTCCAAAAATTTATCCTTAAGTTAGTGCATTCCAATCAATATGTTTTTCTAATGTCATGCAAGTGCACACTATATAGTTGTAGCCATTTTGAAGTAATAGTCTCGATCCGACAGAGAACTTAAGAAACGATCTATTGCCTCCAGTGCATGCAAATTATTTTGAACCTCAATCAAAGCGGTGTGAAAGTGAAAATATTGCAAGAGTGTGTGAACAAGAATTAAGGTGCACTAAAATGATAACAAAAAACAAGAGAGTAATAAAATGATGGAAACTGCAGAAGGGCTAAAGTCATTCATAAGAAGTCTGGATTCACTATTAATATTTGTGTTACCAAATTATGCGAAAACACAATTATTCTTCGTTCAAATATATAATCCTCGTTATATGTTTATTGTGTGGGCGGATAAAATAATGTTGTTACATGCATACAATCGTAGCTTTGTATCACACAAAATAGTGATCTAACTATTTATGACAATCATCATGTCACATTGTGACTGCCATGTCCCTTTTTACATTAAATCGGAAAATACAAGTATAGCAAAATAGTATTTGTTCAAGAAATAACATATACTATTATGGTGTATTTGGATCTTGATGCCTCGTGTAATCTTCACATGTCACAATAGGGAACAAAATTGCTTGTGCACCTTCATACATACTCTCAATATGGTGGCTTAATTTGGATGATGTTGATTGCTCATGCATATGTATCATGGGTTTGGATCGATAGGCCCAACCAACAATATAAACATGCTTGTGTTTGATAATTAAATGTCGATACAATATTCCACGTGACCAATTCAACAGTTTGATTTGCAGAAGGCTCGCA
Organism: Aegilops longissima; assembly: GCA_021605205.1. Taxonomy (NCBI): domain Eukaryota; kingdom Viridiplantae; phylum Streptophyta; class Magnoliopsida; order Poales; family Poaceae; genus Aegilops; species Aegilops longissima. The sequence continues at coordinate 639,493,490 of CM038681.1, read as the reverse complement.
TTTTTCGATAAAGGGCGACTTTGTTATCTCAAAATGTAGCATCAAGTGGATACAAAGCATTATGAGTAACACCCGGCCTCTGCATAACTAGGATGCACACAGTCAAATTCAGACAAAAATTCATAAAATAAAACCGACAAATCAGTAACAGTAGAGTCCTATAGGCGACACTATGCCCATGTCGAACGGGGTGGTGGATCGATCCGTAGGTTACGCTGCCACCCATGTTGGAAAAAAAACTTCTGTAACCACCTGCTCTAATCGAATACACACCACCATGAACAACGGTTGGTACTCCAACTATTTTAGCATACACCACAAACATGGCGAGTGCGTATACCAAAAAATAACTTGCAGAGGAGTATATTTTTTCATTAAAAACTAAATCATTTCTATATAACCAAAGCGGCCAAATTAAGGCATACGCTCTCACCCTTATTAGCGTCTTGAACCTATTTGTCGTGAGATCTTGGAAAGGGTGCATTTGCTCGCTTGCTTATCTCCTTCAAGAAACTGCCTTGAATATTTCGGGCTACATGTAAGTTGTGCCCTTGTTATTTCTACACACTTCACATTAAAACATGTCAACAATTTTTTACCTTTCTATGTTTTTTTAATGAGTTAAATACATTGGAGGTGCCTCAACTTGTCTTGCATGATCAGTTTGGTGCCTAAAGTTGCAAAAAATACAAAACTAGTGCTCGAACTTGTCCGGCCATGTAAATACGGTTCCTCCTTCCGTATTCGAACGTACGTCCAGCCCACGTGGCGTGCCACCATGGCGGTGACCCACCAGTCAGTGGCTGAGAACGGGAAAGTGATGGGTGCTCCGTGCGTGAGATTTTTTCTTATAGAAACCCACTCAAATTTATTTAGTCACATAGGAAAGATCTGAAATACAGTGCATGCTAGCCAGAAATAACATGGAAAAAACTCATATTGAAGGGATTTCAAACATGGCAGCTCCTGGTCGAATACGGTTCAATCAGTCCACTCGGCCGAGATATGACATGCGTTAGCTATTAGCTAGAAAGCCATCTACTCCCTCCGTTCGGAATTACTCGTCCAAGAAATGAATGTATCTAGATGTATTTTAGTTATAGATACATCCATTTTTGTGACAAGTAATTTCGAACGGAGGGAGTAGACACTTTCCACATATTGCTCTGCAATTTTCCTAAATGCGTCGTCGATCGGTTTTATTTTTCCGGTTTTACAAGTTCCTGTTTGGTTTCATGGCACGTAAATTTGACCATATAAAAAGTACAATATGAATTTGTTTCTTATTTTGAATATATTTTCTATTTTCATTATTGTGTACTTTGAAGAGGTAGGCATGAACTTTTTCAAAAATTTATGGGGATTGAAGTTCAATCTATATTAGAAATTATTGTGAATTTATGTATGTTCATTCTGGACAACAAGCACACATTATTATTGTTTCCACCGAAAAACATATGCGTGTGCTCTTTGTGACTTTCAAATTTTGTTCCAAATTATTATATTATACCCCACAAAAAAAAGACAAAATCCGGCCAAAAAAACAAGCTGATTTTTTCATGTATTTGCCTTTTTTTAATCTCCCACGTACAAACATAGATTTTTATGAAAATTCACACAAATATATTACACTTCTATGTGCGCTTGTACAAAAAAGTAGAAGTTTTTTAGCTGTGAAAATCCATTTCTTTGAACTCACAAAAAGGACACAATGTGTCCGTTCTCCAAAGTTACTTTTTGCATAGCAATGCAATATATAGAGTTAACCTCATCAATATCTACTCTTTTAGGGGTCGTCAATATCCACTCACCAGAGTATGGTACATTTGGACAACCCATGTGTGCAATGCGATCCGCGATCACCTGGTCTCATGTACGATCCTGCATCATGCAAATTGTTTTCTAATTTGTGGGGGTTTTCTACGTCATTAAATAAAATATGAGGCAGTTTTCTATATAAAATATCTCACATGCGGGCCACTAAGTGCCTTCGCAACTCTCAGCCATTGACAGGTGGGCCACTACCACGCTGCCACGCCACGCTGGCTAGATATACGTCCAGGTACGGAAGGAGGCACCGTATTTACACGGCCGGACAAATTCAAGCATCAGTTTTGTGTATTTTACAACTTTAGACATCAAACAGATCATGCAAATTGAGGCACCTCCACTTAATTTAACTCTTTTTTAATTTAGCCAGCTTATCCATGCAGGGGCTTTCCAAGCTTAAGGAGTCTAGTGAGCTCACCATGACATGGCCCGAGGATTTGACGTTTCCGAGGCTCTACAATATCGAAATCAACGGGTCTAGTGGGGAATTGGAACTGATGGAGCTCCTATACTTTCTGCTGAGAAGGGCGCCCATGCTTCAGTGGTTGCAACTCAAGACACTTGCAATGGAGCCATGGTTCGTCATGAAGGAAAGGCATAGTTGCAAGACGAAGAGAGGTGCCGTTACGCGAAAGAGATGATCTCGACACACCTGGCTCCCAAGGTTCCGTCAACCGTGGAGTTCAGCATCACCTGACTTCCGTGTGTACTGAAATGCGTTGCGCTTGCGGATGTTACATATCTTCGACGAACGACCGAGGTACCTTGAGCTTGTCGCATGTTATGATGGTCAGATCTTATTTTTGTAGTTCGTTGATTAATTAGGCTCATCTATATACAGCAATCTGTTTTGACTCTGGGGCGCATCTATATATGATGACTGTTAACATGAACTCTTTAGATTTGGTTGATTAGTTTGGTTCTTTGCCGCACGGCTGGATCGAATCTTTGTTTTCTAAAACCCTGTCAGTGCCAAAGTGATGGTCTGGAGAACTAAACCAATGTGGATGTAGTTTCTATTATCCAATAAAACAAATCCTATATACCTAAGAGATCCATCCACTGGTAGAAAAAGGGCTTTTAGTCCCGGTTCATAAGGGCCTTTAGTCCCGGTTCTGGAACCGGGACTAAAAGGTCGTTACTAAAGCCTCCCCCTTTAGTCTCGGTTCTTACACGAACCGGGACGAAAGGCCGTCCACGTGGCCGCTGCCTGGACGTCCACCTTTAGTCCCGGTTGGTAACACCAACCAATATTAAAGGAAATTTTATGATTTTTTATTAAAAAAATTGAAATATTTTCTTGATTTTCAAATTTCTAAATTATTTTAACCTCTAATCTCTAATCACCCCACCCTCATCGCTGCTCAATTTAACCTCTAATCTCTAATCACCCCTCATCATTCCAAATCATCTAACTTACCGGACGGTCACCCATCCTCTCACTACTCCAGCCTAAGCACGCTTAACTTTCAGGTTCTATTCTCCCTCGTTTCCAAGTCTGCACTTGTTGTTTTCCTGACAATAGTAAGATGTCAATCCTATTAACCCTCAGGAATTTTGCTTGAGCATGAAGTCACACATTTCACTATTTGAGTTCGAACTATTGTTCTAAAAACAATAATTATTTAGTAACACTAATATTTCTTGAGTAAGTAGTTTGACCATAGTTTGACCAGATTTGACCAAAATTCAAAAAAGCTGAAATAATTATTTAGTAACACTAATATTTATTGAATAAGTAGTTTGACCACAGTTTGTCCATAATTTGACCAGATTTGACCAAAATTCAAAAAACTGAAATAATTATTTAGTAACACAAATATTCTTGAATAATTATTTAGTGACACTAGTACTTCTTGAATAAGTAGTGACACTAATACTTCTTGAATAATTATTTAGTTTGACCAGATTTAACAAAAATTAAAAAAAAATAAAAATCTGAAATTTGAGCATAACTTTTTTTCCTTTTAGAATTTGAGGATTCTAAAAATTTGCAAACAGGTCGTAGGCAGTCAAAATAGGATGCAGATTTTCGTTTTGAACATTTTGATATATTATAAATTTTTTCTGACATAGTATGCAAAAATTATAACCGTTTTACATTTTCCCTACACTTTTTGCAAAACATGTCCAAATTTAAGTTTTTAAATTTTCCTAACTAGTAAATGTAGTAACATAAGTACATCTCGAAGGATTTTAATTTTTGAAGTTTTTATCATTTTGTTTTGCTTTTTACAAAACTGAAAAGGCGATCCAGGGGAGGCGGGGGTAGAATTTGAAAATGGGACCTTTAGTACCGTTTCGTGCCACGAACCGGTACTAATGCCTCAAACCTCATTAGTACCGGGTCCAACGCGCTTGGGGTCGTCAACATCCTTCTCCTGATCATCACTCTTTGTTGGCGCCTCGACCCGGATGCCTTCCGCGTCGGCGCCATGCAAGAGCACACTGGTGAGCTCCTCTTTTCAATCAATTATGTCTGTTGGGTTCTTAAAATTTCAAGTCCCGCGTGTTGCCAATTTTATTTGAGCCCAAATGCCTTCTCCTCAGCTAGGTAGGTCAGATGAATCCAGGAGGAATTTTTCGTAGTTTGATTGATTTGACTATACGTGCCAGTGGATTCACATGGATGTGGTTACACCAATGTCCAGTGATCGAGTATAGTGGTGACTTTTGGTACTAATTAACTGAAAGGATAGCCAAAACGGTGATGTATATGATGTGATCAAGAATTTAACACCCCTAAGAGTTTCTAAATTTTGTTTATCTTGCACAACAATAGACTACATCACATTGCAATGGATCGCCACTATTCTAAGTTATTCGTTTTACCAAGTGTTTCAATATTGAGTGATTTAGAATTTTTTTATTATAATTATTTTATATGGCCATTTGACTATATTCAAAAGCCGGCCATGGAGGAACCCAGGTGTTGTTCCAGCTCTTGGGCTTTATGATATCTACTTCTTTTTTCCGTTGTGTAAATCATCATGCTCATGTTGTGTGCTATAAAACAAATACAACATATAATTGATTTCAATTGTTATCATCTTTGCGACAACAAAAGCCCGCAACAACGCGTCCGGTACAATCTAGTACCAAATAGGTTTTCGCCCCCTCTTATAGATAATGCATGAACCATGTCCATACAAGCAATGACGATAAAGGGTTCCCACTGCTTTATATTATAAAGCAACCACACAATATAATAAGCATGTTGGGGCTGCAACACAACCAAGCCTAAAAACTAAAACAAGTGAAAGAAAGAGAAACAAGTGCCGACACCGGCAACTTGACGAAACAAAGAAGACCGGCAATCGTTGCGCCCTCCGTAGATGTCCCACCACGTTCCAAGCACTCCAAAGTGCTGCATACCGAGCAACAACTTCAAGAAGGAAAGCGTGACGACACTGCTGCTGCCCGGACAAGTCCTAGGATTTCCCCCGGTATGTGAAGGGTAGTCGGAAGGGGGTACATCCGAAGCCCTTCAGGAAGGAACGGTGGCACCCGTAGACGTCACCAAATCGTTGCCGGGCGAGCCGACAGGGATTTCTCCCGACCCCAAAAATCCCTGCCACCCTGGACAATCCGAGTGCTCTGCCAAACCAGCCGCCCACCAACACGCGCCACCACGGTCTTGGAATCCACTTCGTCCCCAAAATGAGGCTATTGGCACGAGTCCAAGAGGAAGGAAGAGGGGGACAGCGGACCCAGGAGCACCAGCAATGCAGCCGAGCGGGAGGGGACCGGACACGACAACCGGGCAAACCAGGCCACCAACGGCCCGACCAGGCCCAGGCCACCACTAGCCCAGATGGGCCCGCAAAGTCCCCCGCCATGTTGCAGCACGCTGGCTGCCAACGCCACCGTCGCCGCCCCACCTCCACCTCCAAGGAGCCTCGCCGCCGTGCAGAGAGCCGTCAGCCCGCCCAAACCCATATGAGGCCCAAAGGGCCTAGATCTGGGCCTAGCAGGGACCGTCGGCTGAGCTCCCGCACCACCGAGCCACCCTGCAGCCAACGGCTGCACCACCACGCCTAAGGCACCTGAGGCCAGACGGCCGGAAAACGCCACGGGGGTATTTTTCGTGAAACTTCGTAAAATACCCATTACACACGCCTAATCCTCGTCACGTGTCTACTATGTCCACATCAAAATTAGGAACTAATCTCCGCCGACCAAGAAGGTGTCGTGGGCACATGAGAGAGCATAGCAGAGGGGCTTACATGAGAGCGCATGCAGGGGAAGCCGACGAGGAGCTGCTTCTCCCAGCCAAACAATGATGGCTAGGGTTCGGCGCTGGTGGTGCCATGACTTGCGTGCGTGAGGAAGGGAACCAAATGAAGGAAGGGAAGGGAAGGGGAGGGGAGCAAATCGAAGGTGGGCAAGAGAGTACCTACTGCCGGAGCAGACGAAGGAAGCTCCATGGTGTGGGTTGACCTTGACGAACGCACGGATGAGCAGACCAGAAGGAGATGGGGAAGCAGGATTGCCGTCCTCGCGCATGTCCGCATCGTCGGAGGTCCTGTCCCGGCCTCCGTCGAGGCCCTGGGCTGCCACGGCGAATCTGGGCCGCTGCCTGACCTGCTCGCTTGCCCAATGTCCCTCTTCTCTTCTCTTCTCTCCTCTTCTCTTATCTTGTGATGAGGGGAGGGAGGGTGAGGAGGAGGGGGTGGGGGGCGGCGTTGAGGGAGAGGGCGGAGGCCATGATCGGCGGCGAGGGGAGAAATGTTTTGGCCATGGGTTTCGGTTCTGTAAGGTTCCTCTCCTCGCCGAACAAAGAAAGTTTTGCTGCTTCAAAAATATCAGAAGAAAAAAAATAGCCGCATGCTTGCGTTTGGTCCGTCATCGCCTCCCACGGATCGATCCACATCTCCGACTGATCCGAGCCGTCTGCACCAATCCGAAGGCTGGCAAGATGTATTATTTCAGCCTCAATGACTTGACTACATGGATATGATGATGAGCCAACCAGGTCCATGGATCTAGCATTGGTGGGTGCGTAACTAATGGAATTAAATAAATTAATTAATACGTCTACACATGCACGGCACGCATTGGTGGGTGCGTGAGAGGGCAATGGGACGGGCGGATAGTGTTTCCTTTCAATAGATTTTGATTTGATTTGGATACTAGATTAAAACTAGGATAACATTAACGCCCACACGTGTGGTGGGAGCCAAACCCGCCCACACGCTCTATAACACATAGACTACGTCATGTCACCGCATGTATGCATGTGGAAATCCTTTTAGATTTTCTGTTTTTAAAATGTTTGATCTCTTAAATGAAAAATCTGATTGAAAATTTGTTTTCACCATTAAATCCCTCGCGACGAGATCTTCGAAAGTAGATCTCATATCAATATATTTTGACGAATTTTTTTTTGTCAAAAGTTGCCGTGTCTATTGCACATGGATTGCCATGATGTTTACACTGAAGTTGCCATGATATGCTTCAGCTATTTTCTTCTACATTTAAAAGTAAATTTTGACATATTATAAAACGGGGAATCAAGAAACTAGACTTGCCATGCACCATAAACTAAAATTGCCATGGTTCATACAAAAAATATTTTCATGGTCAAACTAAAATTGCCATGATACATGCACTTAAAATTGCATGGTTCATACAAAAATATATTTTTATGGTCAAAGTACTGGAATTTCCATCATCAAAAAAATAAAATTGCCACATGGCAACTTTAGTTTAAGCACTATGGCAACTATAGCATAAACATCATGGCAACTTTTGGGTAAAAAAATCATCAAAACATATCAACATGGGGTCTAGTTTTGAAATCTCGTCGGACAGATTTAATGGTGAAAACGGATTTTTAGTTAGCTTTTTTAATTAGGAGATAAAACATTTTTAAGCCGAAAACCAAAACGATTTCTGCTGATGTCATCTGTTCATACGTGGCAAAATGAGTGGTGATGGAGTGGTGTGGGCGATGTGCAAACGCCCACACGTGTGGGCATTAGTTTTTCCGTAAAACTAACCATGATTAAAACTAACATTAGGATAAGCATTGATAGCACACATTAATATCTCACGAAATAATCGTGTCAACATTGTCATACTTTTGCTATAAATACTCACACAACCATCAGTTTCGTTTAGAAAAAACAACACACATTACCTTTTCGATATGGCATCGTGCATGAAGAACGTTGCTGAAGGACCACTGGGAACCGGCAAGGCTTTCATATGCCTGTCGCTGATGATGCTGCTCGTGCTGTCATCTGGTAGGAAGACCATCATCCCACACATCTTCCGATCAGACTGATCCAAATTAGTTAAATTGATGGTTAATTTGTATTGTCTGTGGATGGATGCAGAAAAAATGGAGTCGTATGGCTGCATAAAGCGGAAGAGCGGGAAGTGGCTCAACGACACTTGCTTCATACCAGGCACCTGCAACGCGCCCTGCAGGGACGAGGGCTTCGACAGCGGCCATTGCAAGAACCTCTGGACATGCATCTGCTACAAGAACTGCACCGGCTTATCCCTCTAGCCACCACATGCATGAACGATCGGCATGTACTCCGACTAAAATAAATTAACAAGTTCTATTCATGGCATAAACATCTATTCCCTCTGCCCATAATATAAGACGTTCAAGTTCGGTTGACATGCACTACCACTAAAACAAACTAATAAGTTCTATTCATGGTATAAATATCTACTCCCCCTGTCCTACAATATAAGACGTTCAAGTTTGCGAAAATGTCTTATATTGGATGGAGGGAGTAATACACTATGCTCCTTTTTAGAGCCCCCATTCAATTGAGGTGTTATATTTAAATTTGGTTTTACGATTTTGACCGGATCAACGATTCCTCAAGGAGCTCTCTCGGTAATCAATTTTGAATTTGATTCATGAATTTGGTTGGGTCCACAATTTCTCAAATTAATCGGCCAGAACCAGCCTAAGAAACATATCAGTCCCATGCATCCTCTCATCACCTAGAACAAAAAGTGTCTACAAGTGACACTGTAGCTCCAATCATATCTCTATCTACACCTAATCTATCTATATCTATGTCTATCTTTACCTAATAATGAAGCAGCTATTGCTTCTGTCCGCTCACTGTCGCGAACTTTTTACAGAAAAGCCCTTGTGGTTTTTGGTAGTTGAACCACAGTCCCTTTTATAGTCGATCTGAGAAAATGTTTTGTTTTTACAAAAAAACCTGCATTATCCAGAAAAAAATGTCTTCCTCTCCTCTTATACATGGCGCCCATTTTCTCATGTGTCGGCGGCCGCCGTGCCTCGCACGGGAGAATGGTGGATGCCTCACCGAGGCATGTGCTCGCGTGAGGGGCGGCGCCCTTGCCGGCGGCGGAGATGGCTTCTGTCGCGCGACAAGGTGGATAGGGTCAACGCGACGGCTCGAGCAGTTGGGGGCGGCGTGGCTGCTCGATGCAGAAAGGCGGGGGCGCTGGATCCGCGGCGGCGGCTGGAGCTTGCAGAACAGCGGCGGCGGTGGATGGAGCTTGCAAAACGGTGGCGGCGGATGGAAGCAGCTGACGGATGAGAGTGGAGGTTGGAGTGGCGAACAGGGGCGACGAGCGGGACCGAGTGGCGCTGGTCACTGCCTCTATGCGCCTGGCGTTTTTTTTTGGTTGAGAAAAAGTGCGCCTATGCATGTGACGGCGCTGGGAGAAGATAGGGATTAGGAGGCTGAGGGGATCGGCTAGGGTTAGAGTAGTGGGGGCGAATGGGCTTTAGGGGTTAGGTGGGCTGGCCTGCTAAGTTGCTCCTTTTTTTGCGCAGGAAATTAGTCAGGTTGGAAGAAAAGCTATATGAGTGCTCTATTAGGGTTTGGCCAAGGCCCAAGTGGGCTTCTAATCAGCCTTTTCATTAGAAAATAGTCCCACCCTTGCTAAAAAATTTAGTCCCACGTTGCTTTCTAACACTGAATCTCACCAATTTAAATATGTGACGAAGTTGTCTAAGAGCAAGCCTTCTTGGGAATTAATAAGTTGAGGATGAGGCATGAATTTGATGGATAAACGAAAGAGTGGGCCAAGCTCGGGAATGAGCAACATTCAGAAGAAAAAAAAGCCTTCTTGGGAATTAATAAACGGAGGAGGATGAGGAAGGCATTTGATGGAGAAGATGGAAGATGGAAGTGGCAATACCCACCAATGCCACCTTTTTTTATACAACTAATGCCACCTATAAGTTTTCACACGGGGGAATCCCCGCGTGGGCCAGCCAGGCCCGTGCAGTGACCTCCTATACGGCGCTCTGCGCGTAGGGAGACTCAACGCACTCGTCTGTGCCTACCCTTCAAAAAAACTCGTCTGTGCCCCATGTCCGAGCGGCCTGTTTTTTGAATTTCATTTTTACATTTTCTTGTCCTTTCCCGTTTTCGTTCTTTCTACTTTAAATAATTTGGGACCTCAAAAAAGTTTCAACAATAAGAAAATGCGATTTTTTTTATAAAATATATAATAAATCATAAAATGTTTCGAGTCAAAAAATGTTCACGATTTTATGAATTTTATTTATCTATTCAAAGATGTTCAAAATTTTGAAAACAAATTATCAGGAAATCCATAATTTTTCAAGATTTTTATAAAAGTATGTGTATTAGAAAATGCTAATGCACTTCAACGAAATTCAGTAAATTTGAAAAAAAATCATGAATGGAGAAATATCCTAAAATTCACAAATTGTCCGTGACTTACGAAATAGTTTATTCATTAATAGAATGTTCGTTGATTCAACAATGATCATGCATTTCAAAAAATATCTGTTAAATCAACAAAAATTTCGTGAATTTCAAATACTGTTTCACCAGTTTCCAAAACAATGTTTGTCCATTCTAGAAATGTTCGCTGATTCATGATTCCTGTTAAAAAAATGTTCACAATTTTAGAAAAATGTTTGCAACTGGTATAATATGTTCATAAATTGGAAAAATGTTCTTGATTTTAGAAAATGTTCGAAAATTTGTACAAGCATTCATGAATTTGAAAATTGTTCATGGTTTCAAATATGTTCATGAGTTTAAAAATATATTCATGATTTCACGATATTGACAGAGATAGTGTATCTCGGTGATGCAGCAAAATTTGATTAGGGCCATTGGAGATTATGATTTTTTTTCACCCGTTACAACGCATGAGCCCTAATATAATTAATAAAGCATGCAGTGCTTCTGCCCATCCACCTCGTGCACTTTTTGCAAAAAAGACTTTGTGTTTTTGGTAATTGAACCCGCAGTCCATTTTTATGTAGATATGTGGAAACGTTTCATTTTTACAAAAAAACTCCTGCATTTATTAGTATTCAAATCGTGATCATTTATCTAGGAAAAAAGTGTCTTCCTCTCCTCTTATCCATGGGGCCCATTTTGTCATGCGCCGGCGGCCGCCATGCCTCGCACAGGAGGATGGAGGACCCGTTGCCTGGGCGTGTTATCGGGTGAGGGACAGCGCCTTTGCCGGCGGCGGAGATGGCTTCTGCCACGCGGCGAGGTGGAGCAGGGTCAACATGATGACTCAAGCGGCTAGGGGTGGGGCGGTTGCTCGATGTAGAACGGATGGATCGGCGGCGGCGGCGGCTGGAGCTTGTAGATCAATGGGCAGAAAAATGGGAGGAGGAGGATCGTGGAAGGAAGGAGGCGGCTGATGGATGAGAGTGAAGGTCGGAGTGGCGGTGGCCTCGCAGAAGTGGCGAACGGGGGCGGAGAGTGGGATCAAGGGGTGCTGGTCAGTGCCTTTATCCGCGTGTGCGTTTTTTTTTTGTTGAGAAAAAGTGCGCCTTTTTTTAGGGCTAGAAAAATTGCGCGTCAGCGTGTGACGGCGCTGGGAGAAGACGGGGATCGGGCTAGGGGTAGAGTATGGGGCGGCTAGGCTTTAGGGGTTAGGCGGATCAGCCTGCGAGGTTATTCCTTTTTTTGCGCGGGAGGTTAGTCAGGCCGGAAAAAAAGCTATAGAGTGCTCAATTAGGGTCGGCCCATCCATGCAGTTCTGCCAAGGCCCATGTGGGCTCCTAATCGGCCTTCTCATTAAAAATAGTCCTTCCTTCCCTAATTTTTTTCCAAATAGTCCAACATCGCTTTCTAACACTAAATCTCACCAATTTAAATATGTGACAAAGTTTTCTAAGAACAAGCCTTCTTGGGAATTAATAAGTGGAGGATGAGGCATGCATCTGATGGATAAGCGAAAGAGAAGCTCAAGCTCAGGAATGAGCAACAAAAAGAGAAAACAAAAGATTATACCTCTTTCTTGTGGCCAATGGGGGAATCCATGAGGGAGAACGACATGCCACAATGATGGAGTTCTTGCAGGGTAGAGCACAGAGACCATGGCCGCCGTGACCGCTGGCATCGGATTCCTCATCCCGCAGCAAGAAGCTGAGCAATATAGATGTGTTTTTTTCCCTCAGGATACCTGCTTCAGTACTGCCCAGGAGTGTACTGACTCATACTTTCGAGATAGTTTAGGTGAAACCGGAAGATTAAATTATGTCGTACTTTCAAGATAGGGAAACCCTTCCTATTAGTAGTCCTATAGAAAGCAATCGTCAGACCAATCCGGAGACGTCGATGCATTTTTCTCTCACGGCTGAGATGGCTTCCAAAATCCACCGTCTTGTTTCCAAACCAGGCCAATTTTTTTGCCAGGTCCCACCTATAATCCCTAGTCAATTATCCCACATTAATCTTGCCTTTCCCAAACCCACCCGACCTGGGACGAGACTTGCCTGCTCCTCCGGCGTGCACCCATCCGTGCTCTCGCATGTGTGGCTTCATTTGATTGGAACAGAATAAGGCCCGGCCCTACCCCCTTAAAATCAGGGGGGAGATGATTAGATTAGAAAGGAAAAAGAAAAAAAGACAGCCGTAGGATGAGGTGGGAGCACGGATGGGAGCATGGAGAGGGAGCAGGCAAGCCGGATCCCCCGACCTGCCCCATCTCGCTTGCTCCCCCTGAATCGTCTCCACCTCCGATCTCGCCGCTGCACTGCCTCTTTGCATCTCTCCGCCATGAACCTGCCATACCGACTACGCCGGTGAGAGTCACCACGTTGCTGCGTCGTCCCATCTGGTGGCTTCACTCGACATTATACCCACCTCGACCACGAGCGAGCGCCCACACCCCTGGATGGTGGACTACATGATGTTCGGGCCCCAAGTTCTTCAGTCCATCGCGCGGATCATCATCTCAGTTGCGGAACGAAGCTAGCACGTGAGGAAGATTGCAAGATTCGCCCCTTTCCTTGCAGGCAGCATTCACTCGTGACCTAGGTATCCAGTCATCCAATCTTGATTATTCTGTTCATTGTTCTATCCTACTTGTTCCGATGCAGAGGCCGGGGGATAACCTCCTTTTAAAAAAAATCTATGAATTTTGGGTAACTTGTCAGAGTTCTATCCGATGTGTAATTGAACACTATATCATGTGTGAATTTTGGTTAATTTTGTACGCACATGACAATAGCATGCGTCCCAATCTTGGTGGTAATATTAGTTGTCATAACTATTTTCAAACTTTTATGCTGTTGCACCCACGATTAGTTCTCTTCCAAAGTTCCATGTTCATGCTTCCTTATTATGCAACACCTATGTTGGAATGAAGATGCTTCTGAACTCTACACAATTTGCTTCCATAGTTTGTTAAATAAAATTTGATCAATTGGTATGTTGGTGAAACAAAACATCCATCCCCTTGTTTGCTAGAAATTGTTTCTCCGCACTCTTTTTTGCTTTTTTACCATGATGCACCTACATTTAAATATTTTTTCTTATTTTGGGGCTAGAAATTTGTTTCCGCTAGGCACTGTTCAATTTGTATCCATGTGAAACAAAACATGCATCCTCCTCATTGGCCACAATGTCAGGATGTTCTACATTACCAATGTTTTATCTTCCAACCAAGAATAGTAATCTTGAGTTTCCATAATTTCATGCTTCCTATAACTTGCCATACTTTGGGTAACAAATAAGCTTTTTACTGTCGATGCCTTGCTTCCATACAATTGAAATCTTAATTTATTCATGAAGAACAACCTTATGTATCTGATCATGCTAATCAAATTTTCATGTCTCCAGTGTATCTTTTATATTTATTGTGAGAAAGTGAAGCTATTGCTTCCTATCAACCATGCTTCCTCTAGTTTCTTGCAAATGATTCTATGATAATGAATGTTCGCTTCAAACCATTGTAAGTCTATATGCTACTTTTATTGTACAAACATTTTTCTTCAACCATTATGAAATACTAATGTATGCTTCAACCACTATATGTGTCTGCTTCAACCATTGCCTGTGTTGCTTCTGTCTGTACATTATATTACCAATGTATTACTTCTAGTGAATTTTTGTACTAGCCACTGAATTGTGAGCTTCACTGTTTCTCACCGAATGCTTCAATCTACAGATTCCCAATGATGATGTAATGCACTGAGTTCGAGATCAACCAGGCACAGGTCCGAGTTGTTGGTTTTACTATGAATGAAGTAGAGCTCATGGCACACACGGATCTTGTCATTATCAGATGTTCAATGCTCGCCCCTATGTGGGCTATGACGAAATGAAAGTAGTGTTGTAATAGCCTTTTTTTGTTGTAAAAATAGATTTGTAAATTATGTTCACATCGGATTAATATATTGCAATGCTTCATCATTCATGTTGCGCCTCACGTGATTTCGTTGTGAAGCAAAATTTTCCATTGTACGAAAATATCATTTCTTTTGCACCTAAAAAATATACTAGTTTGGTTGGAAGCAATTTTATGATCGATGAAAGCACCAAGAAAATGAAGCTTCCATGCATCGAGAAGAATGCTTCTATGGTATCAAAACAATGTTGCTATCTATAAAGAAACACTTCTTAAAATATCATAATTTATTGCCGGATTTAATTGTGAGAAGTAATTGTAGTTTCCCAAATTATTTTCGCACAAAAAGGGATTTCACATCATTCCAGAAATGAAGCTTCCGTGCATCAACAAGTATGCTTCCATGTCATAAAAATTATGTTGCCATCAGTAAAGAAACACATCGAAAAAAGATCATAATTAATTGCTGGATTTGTGAGAAATAATCACACTTTCCAAAATTGATAAGCAGTTTTAGGAATAATCATGCTTTTCCAAAAATATTGCCCCAGAAAAATTAGGAAGCAACTAACTTTAAGGGAGCAGCTAAGAGGAAGCAGCTAACAGTACGGGAGCATTTTCCGGGAAACAGGCAACTAACGAAGGAAGCAGCTAATGGTACGGGAGGTGTTTATGGGAAACATGCAATTAACCAACGGAACAAAATTGGCATGCACGAGGCTTTAATACCTGATTGGACGACCTTGATGATTCTAATCCTACGGCCTCCTACTGGTCTGATAGGAAGAAGGGGATCAGTAGTCTGATCCCTAGTGGCTCCAAGATAATGTTTGTGCATGTTTGTGCATGGGCTATGCCGAATAAGTAAATTTACCTATGCATGCAGTCTGACTCCGTATAAACTGTAAATCGATTACCTTTGCTATACCCGGTTAATGCAACTGACAAGACTAACACATGCGGGGCCAGTGCATGCCTTTTAGCCTTTTATAGAGAGTTGAATGCAGAGAAATAACGACGCATGCATGCAATCCCTCTTCCCATACATCTCACATGTATAATTTTCATCCTCATATTTTGAATGATTGGTAGTTTTTCAACCAAATGTCCATTTTTGAAACTTTCTATATATTTGAATTTGTGGTGACAAGGCCTTCAAAACAAGATCAATCTGGGATATATTTGAACTACTTTTTAGTTTACATATTTCAATTATCTTTGAAATCACTGTCATAAAACAAAAGAATGTTTTGGTATTTCATAAAAAAATATTTCGATCATTTCACTCATAAAAACTAATTTCAGTTATTTTTAGGCACTGGTTTCACTTATTTTATACCATCTATTTCACTCGCTTTGAAAAATAATTTCACTTATTGCAAAAAAATGTTTTCACCCATTTTTAAAACTAATTTTAACTAGATCAATCAAAAATACATTTGAACTAGTTTTAATTTTAAAGTTTCACTCATTTCAAATAATATAATTTCACTCATTCCAAAAGTAGTATATTTCAATGATTCGGAAAATTGTTTTCACTCATTACAAAATATATCTCAAAAACTAAATTTATTGTTTCACTCATTCCAAAATCAGTATTTCGCTATCTGCCTTGATCCACTCCCTCCCCCCCCCCCGTGTTTGTGTCGATCCTCCACCCCCATCATGGGGTAGAAGGCGTGCGCCGTCCGTGACGCTCCTGAGCAAAGAAGGCAGATGTATCTCCAGAGACATTGCCATGTTGTAACATAAAGTTGAATGCCGTGCATTCCATAAAAATATAATGTCCGTTGTTGGCATGCAACTGATATGCCACTGTGTCCGTTATTAACTTTTGAAGCAACCAAGCAATGCATTTAGCCTTCTATCCTAAATCAAAAATTGTACAACTTGGTGAAAAAATGTGAATTGCTCGCTCAAGCAATATGCTACAAATCCATCTCTAATGAAATGCAATTTGTCACATTTTCTAAAGTAGGAAAATTATTCTGCTTAGACAACCGTAATAGAGCAGAACAACCCCAACTCCGATCCAGATCCACATCCACATCTATCACATACTATAAGTAGGAGGCCCACATGTTTCCACATCATTTTTGACGGGACAAGTGGACATCTCACATAATCTTACGCCAATGATAGATTTCAGCTAATTTGTTGTAGCGAAATATAATCTGACAATTCAAGTAACCTACCACTCATGCTAGTTAATTGCACATGCGTTGCAATGAGGGCATATGTATTTTTGTAACTCAACATTAATTGTATCTCACATACATATTCCAAATCTTCTTGCACAGCAGGCTGCCTTGGCGAGTTCTTTTTTACTGATAAATCACTCCCATTTTATTCCATCAATTTTTTTCTCCCAACGAAATATGTTTCTCATAGTGATATGTGAATGGATATATCGACAACCGTAATATAATATCAAGAGCTAAAAACACTTTAATCAAAGAATTTAAGGATGTATCCATGATGCATTGACATTGATTCCTTTCCATAAATTTGCCTTGTGTTATCAAACATTGATTTCTTTCCATAGATTTGGTTTTCAAAATTGATTAGGGATCACCGTGATGGATCCATTTCCTAAATTTGGTAGATAAAACCAGATTAAATAGATTAGTGGGCTAAAAACCAGTTCAAATTAATTGGTGGGATAGAAAAAATCAGCGGGGGAGGTTTACCAGAATGGAGGCAACGCTACCAACTCACCATGGCATACGCATCTGTAAAAATTCTGATAGTATGCCGAGCAAAAAACCAACATATTGCTCATAGAAAAAATGAAATAGAAAAAAAAGAATACCAAAAAAACGAAGCATAGAAAAAAACGCGTGCATGGGTCGGCTAACTTTGATTATACTTGATGTTTTGGTAAGATTTGATTTGATTTGGGTATGAGTAGTGGAAGACAAGGAAATTTTAGATTTAGGTCAGATTTTCTTAAGATTGGATTTGAACATAGGTCTGCGCTGATTCCGGTAGTATGTCGAGCCAAAAACCAACCAATAGTTCACAGAAAAAATGAAACAGAAAAAAGAATACCAAAACACGTAACATATAAAAAATGAAAAATAAAAATGGGCACACGCGTCAAATGGGCCTGCTAACTTTGATTATAGTTGATGTTTTGGTATGGTTTGATTTGATTTGATTTGGGTATGAGTAGTGAAACACAAGAAAATCTTGGAATTAGGTGAGATTTTCTTAAGATTTGATTTGAACAAGTTAATGGATGAAGTTGTTTGGGAAAAGTGCAGATTTGATTGAGTTAATGCACGCATCAAATGAGCCCGCCCAAATTGGTTGCGCTTGAGCGAATGGTCGTCTGTAGGACGCTCATGGGCATAATATAGGGTTTACCGAGGGGGTGGTGAGAGTGAGGCGAGACTACCAACTCCCCCTTGAGGTGTAGAGATTTTCTTAAGATTTGATTTGAACGAGTTAATGGATGAAGTTGTTTTGGAAAAGTGCAGATTTGATTGAGTTAATGCACGCATCAAATAGGCTCACCCAAATTGGTTGCGCTTGAGCGAATGGTGGTCAGTAAGATGCTCGTGGGCATAATATAGGGTTTGCCGAGGGGTTGGTGGGAGTGAGGCGAGACTACCAACTCCCCGTTAGGAGTAGATATTTTCTTAAGATTTGATCTGAACGAGTTAATGGATGAAGTTGTTTTGGAGAAGTGCAGATTTGATTGAGTTAATGCACGCATCAAATAGGCCCGCCCAAATTGGTTGCGCTTGAGCGACTGGTCGTCTGTAAGACGCTCATGGGCGTAATATAGGGTTTGCCGAGGGGCTGGTGGGAATGAGGAGAGACTACCAACTCTGCCTTTAGGAGTACATATTTTCTTAAGATTTAATTTGAGCGAGTTAATGGATGAAGTTATTTTGGAAAAGTGCAAATTTGATTGAGTTAATGCACGCATTAAATGGGCCCGCCTAAATTGGTTGCACTTGAGCGAATGGTCGTCTGTAAGACGCTCGTGGGCGTAATATGGAGTTTGTCGAGGGGTAGGTGGGAGTCAGGCGAGACTACCAACTCCCCCTTTAGGAGAAGAGATTTTCTTAAGTTTTTATTTGAATGAGTTAATTGGTGACATTGTTTTGGAAAAGTGCAGATCTGATTGAGTTAATGCACGCATCGAATGGGCCCACCCAAATTGGTTGCGCTTGAGCGAATGGTCGTTTGTAAGAAGCTGGTGGGCGTAATATAAGGTTTGCCGAGGGGTTGGTGGGAGTGATGCGAGATTACCAACTCCTCCCTTAGGAGTAGAGATTTACTTAAGATTTTATTTGAATGAGTTAATGGATGAAGTTGTTTCAGAAAAGTGGAGACTTGATTGAGTTAATGCATGCATCAAATGGGCCCACACAAATTGGTTGTGCTTGAGCGAATGGTCGTCTGTAAGAAGCTCATGGGCGTAATATAGGATTTTCCGAGGGGTTGCTGGGAGTGAGGCGAGATTATCAACTCCCCCTTTAGGAGTAGAGATTTTCTTTAGATTTGATTTGAACGAGTTAATGCATGAAGTTGTTTTGGGAAAGTGCGGATTTGACTGAGTTAATGCACACATCAAATGTGCCCACCCAATTTGGTTGCGCTTGAGCAAATGGTCATCTGAAGACGCTCGTAGGCGTAATATAGGGTATGCCAAGGGATTGGTGGGAGTGAGGTGAGACTACCAACTCCCTCTTTAGGAGTAGAGATTTTCTTATGATTTGATTTGAACGAGTTAATGGATGGAGTTGATTGGGAAAATTGCAGATTTGATTGAGTTCGTGCACGCATCAAATGGCCCCGCTCAAATTGGTTGTGCTTGAGCGAATGGTTGTCTGTAAGACGCTCGCGGGTGTAATATAGGGTTTGTCAAGGGGTTGGTGGGAAGGAAGCAAGACTACCAAATCCCCCTTTAGGAGTAGAGATTTCCTTAAGATTTGATTTGAACGAGTTAATGGGTGAAGTTGATTTGGAAAAGTGCAGATTTGGTTGAGTTAATGCACGAATCAAATAGGCCCACCGAAATTGGTTGTGCTTGAGCAAATGGCCGTCTGTAAGACGCTCGTGGGCGTAATATAGGGTTTGCCGAGGGGTTGGTGGGAGTGAGGCAAGACTACCAACTCTCCCTTTAGGAGCAGGGATTTTTTTAAGATTTGATTTTAGCGAGTTAATCAATGAAGCTGATTTGGAAAAGTGCAGATTTAATTGAGTTAATGCACGCATCAAATGGGCCAGCCCAAATTTGTTGCACTTGAGCGAATGGTCATCTGTAAGACGCTCGTGGGAAAAATATAGGTTTTTTTAGCAATCATAATATAGGGTTGGTCGAGGGGTTTGTGGGAGTGAGGCGAGACTACCAACTCCCCTTTTAGGAGTAGTGATTTTCTTTAGATTTAAGTTGAACGATTTAATGGATGAAATTCTTTTGGAAAAGTGCAGATTTGGCTGAGTTAATGCACGCATCAAATGGGCCCGCGCAAATTGATTGCGCTTGAGCGAATGGTGGTCTATAAGGCGCTCGTGGGCGTAATACAGGGTTTGCCGAGGGGTTGGTAAGAGTGAGGCGAGACTACCAACTCCTCCCTTAGGAGTAGAGATTTTTTGATGATTTGATTTGAACAAGTTAATGGATGAACTAGTTTTGGAAAAGCGCAGATTAGATTGAGTTCATGCACGCATCAAATAGGCGCTCCCAAATTGGCTGCGCTTGAGCGAATGGTCGTTTGTAAGATGCTCGTGGGCGTAATACAGGGTTTGCCGAGGGGTTGATGGGAGTGAGGTGAGACTACCAACTCCTCCTTTAGGAGTAGAGATTCTGGCCATTGACTTGTGAAATTGGCAAAGAACGTATAGAGCCGAACGGAAATTGTGGGAGGGAGGTGGACGGATGAAATTACAGTGGTAAGAAACGCTTCTCTCCTTAATAATAGGTATAGATTTAAAGCTTCTTGTATATTGCTTCGCTATGAAAACAATAATTATTCCCCTTTATTACTGTACTCCTACTCCATTTTTCCTTCCAAAAAGGACATAATCAATCAATCATGTCTAAAACTAGGCGTTAGGATAAGGCACCAGCCATGTTTAGAAGTGGAATTAAAACTACATTAGGATAAGCATTGATAGCACACATTAATATCTTACCAAATAATCGTGTCAACATTGACATACTTTTGCTATAAATACTCACACAACCATCGGTTTCATTTAGAAAAAACGACACACATTACCTCTTCGATATGGCATCGTACATGAAGAAGGTTGCTGAAGGACCACTGGGAACCGGCAAGGCTTTCATATGCCTGTCGATGTTAATGCTGCTCGTGCTGTCATCTGGTAGGAAGACCATCATCCCACACATCTACCGATCAGATTGATACAAATTAGTTAAGTTGATGGTTAATTCATATTGTCTGTGGATGGATGCAGAAAAAATAGGGTCGCATAGCTGCGAAAAGCGGAAGAGCGGGAAGTGGACCAACGACACTTGCATCATACGAGGCACCTGCAACGGGCCCTGCCGGGACGAGGGCTTCGACAACGGCCATTGCCATAACACCTGGACATGCATCTGCTACAAGAACTGCGGCTTATCCCTCCAGCCACCGCATGCATGAACAATCGGCATGTACTCCGACTAAAATAAATTAACAAGTTCTATTTGTGGCATAAACATCTATTCCCTTTTCCCCATAATATAAGACGTTCAAGTTCGGTTGACATGCACTCCCACTGAAACAAACTAATAAGTTTTATTCATTGTATAAATATCTACTCCCCTTGTCCTACAATTTAAGACGTTCAAGTTTGTGAAAATGTCTTATATTGAGGAATGGAGGGAGTAATACACTATGTTCCTTAATTTTAAAGCCCCCGTTCAATTGAGGTGTTATATTAAATTTGGTTTTACGCTTTTGACCGGATCAACGATTTTTCAAGAAGCTCTCTCGGTAATCAATTTTGAGTTTGCTTCATGAATTGCATTTGGTCAATGATTTCTCAAATTAATTGGCAAGAACCAGCCTAAGAAACATATCAGTCCCATGCATCCTCTCATCACCTAGAACAAAAAGTGTCTACAAGTGAAATTGTAGCACCAATCCATATCTACACCTAATTTATCTATATCTAATCTACTTATATCTATATCTATATCTATACTTAATCGATATCAATACCTAATAATAAAGAGACTATTGCTTCTTACTACCATAATTTTCGTCCGATTTGGTCCATCCACCCCGTTTGTCAGGGGCGGATCCAGCATGGTTCATTACACCCAAAAGTTTCATATATATAGATATATGGCAGAATTACTAGCGTATATGCCAACTGTGGACAACAAGCCTAGCCCATAGGCAGCAGGCAAGCCGCCCACTAGCCGAGCAGCACGAACCAACCACTTCTGCCGAGTGCTCACGCATGAGAGACCCACCACATGTAGTATAGGCAAATTTGACAAATTTGACCTATAGACGAAATTAAATCACAGAATAAATTGTCCATGAAACTATTTCACGCGGCTGACCCGTGGCGCCTAGCTCTCAGGCGCTGCAGTAGTGCAACGCCTAGGAGCTAGGCGCTACACTGTATAGTGTGGCGCCTAGCTCTCAGGCGCTGCACATGACTTAGTAATTTTCTGATCATACGTGTGCGACGCTGGCCGTGTAGCGCCTATCTGTGAGGCGTTGCACAGTGTAATGTGGCGCCTTCGTGTCGGGTCACACAAAAAAGTCAGCCGCGTGAAATAGTTTCACGGATAGTTCATTCTATAATTTGATTCCGTCTATAGGTCAAATTTGCCTGCAGTACAAGCATTTGTGTCAGACGAGTTGTAAAAAAAGCATTTGTGCCGGACGAGGCGGCTCTCTATGGCACTGGTGTCGAGCAGGCGTGCAGCCGGCGGCTACTGCACTCCGGCGGCTCTCCAGCCGCCGTTCGCCTCGGCGCTTCCGCCAGCGGAGCCGAGACCCGCAGCCCGCCTTTCTCCTCTTAGAGTTAGACGACTCAGACCTCTCCCACGCACCAAAACGACAACACAACCACCGTCCCTGACCGTACAACCTAGAGTGCAAAGCTCGACCAAGCTTCCAGCACCGGACGGATTGTAGCTCCCTATAGTTTCCGATCCTGCCGAGGACATGGGCAAGCCTAAGTTGAATCCCCTTCCAATCTGAAACTAAAATCCCCAACTGAATGCGTAGCTTCTGTTTTCATTTAGAGAGATATAGCTCGTGGGCAGAAGTGGCTCATGTATGGAGTGTGGGTCTGATTGCCTCATTACTTTGATTGATTTTCAACTAATGAGGCCATTTCTGATCTCCACCTGAATGGGGCAACTTCTGTTAGAGCAACTCCAACAGGCCGACCCGAGCAGACGGCGATTTCGTCCGTTTTTTGTTTGTTTGGGTTGGCCGCCCGCCCGGCGTCCGTCTTGTTTTAGATATAGGTCGGTAGCGCGTCCAATACGTTGACTCATATGTGACGGCGTGGCCGGCTGGCCGTCCTATTTTAACAAATAGCTCATTTTTACATTGCTTTTGCATTTAAACATATATATAGTCAAAAAACATAGTTTGAACAGAATAAAATAGCATAGTTTTACAAGCCGAATAAAAATAAAAATGTCTAACATAGTTTTGCAAATAAAGAAAATACATCTATTGGTTGCCAATATGAGCCAACGTATGCTTAACCAAATTATTTTGCAGTTGCACGTGAGTTCCCCAATCACGCAAGTCATGATGAAATTGGGTGAACTGTTCAAATGTTCCCGCTCCACTATGCTCAGGCACAACATTCTCATCCTGAAACTGAAATCCTTGATCGTACAGACGTTCCGGACGCTCATCTTCTATGATCATATTGTGCATGATCACACAAGCAGTCATCACCTCCCACAGTTTCTGCATGTTACAGGTATTAGCAGGATATCGAACGATGGCCCATCCGGATAGTAAAGTTCACCGGTGGGCTGTTGCCTTTGGCAAGCCTAGCAAACACTGGCGAGCGCTGAAGCACATTGATATCATTGTGTGATTCGGCCATGCCAAAGAAAACGTGCCAGATCCAGAGATCTTGAGACGCCACGGCCTCTAGTATGACAGTGCAAGCCCTGACATGACCCTTATACTGCCCTTGCCAAGCAGAAGGGCAGTTCTTCCACTCCCAGTGCATACAGTCTATGCTGACAAGCATCCCTGAGAAGCCCCTGCTGGCATTCATGGCCAACAAACGGGCTGTATCTTCAGGAGTCGGCTCTCTCAAGTACTCAGGGCCAAACACAGCAATAACAGCCTTGCAGAATTTATACAGGGACTCTAGGCATGTAGACTTGCTCATACGGACGTACTCATCAATGAGATCATCGGGCACTCCGTATGCAAGCATTGGATGGCGGCAGTGCATTTCTGATAAGAGGAGAAACCAATCTTGCCAACGGCATCCTCTTTGCTCTCGAAATAGTCATCATAGCCGACCACCCCCTCTCTAATATGGTTGAAAAGATGCCTACTCATACGAAAACGGCGGCGAGATTTTTGATGTTTGAAAAACAGATTTGTTGTATCAAAGTAGTCCTTCCAAAGAAGGAAATGCCCGCTCACTCGGTTGCGATTCAATGCTGGAAGGTGGCTCAGAGTGGAGTCACGGAACAATGGCCGCTGGCTACTGAGGTGGTGATGGACCAACACGGCAGCCAATATCTCCTCCTCGTCATCGGGCAACGAATCGTCGGAGTCGCAAAGGAAATTGTGAAAAAAGAACTCATTGGCGGAGTCCATTTTGTACCTTGGCAAACTGTCGAACAGCTTGCGGGTGTCGAGGAAGAAGACAGCTGGCGAAGGGAGTCGTGGTGCGCGCGGACCAGCTAGCGGCCCTGCCGGCGTCCGACGAGCGTGCCGGTGAGGATCTGGCTGGGGCGTCGAGGCGGCTTCTTGGTCGCGGTCGCTGCTGTGTCGGGGGGGTGGGGGAGCGGGTGTGGGAAGCAGTCGGCTCCCCGGTGGCAAGACGGCGGTGGCAGGTGACGTGGGAGTTGGCGGCGTTGCTGAGCGGATGTTGCGGCGTCGATAGCTGGCAGAGTCGCCGGAAAAAATGGGCGGCGGCATCGGCGACGAAGGAGACGGGCGAGGGTTGCAGTTGGATGGGGAAGCCCAATGTGCCACCGACCAGCGGGCCCGCGGGAAGAAGGCGAGCGCGCGCGTCCGTCTCATGTCCACGCCGACGCAAATCCGGCTAAAAAATGGGCCAAGAATTGATCGTCCGCGGACGAAAAGCGGACGCGTGGATGTTTGGGTCGGCACGTTGGGCCGACTTTTGTGTCCGCGCCGACCCAAACGGACGCCAGCAGACGAAATGGGTCACCCCATTGAAGTTGCTCTTAGGATGAAGAAAAAATTGAACACCCAAAGTTGAGTTTTGGATCATCCACTGTCGTTCTGTGACACTCCAAAAATTTTATTTAGTTTTCATCAAAAACTTTGTTTTATTTGAAGAAGGTCTTTTAAATCCTTCCAAAAAAAACCTCTCTCTGTCAAAAATTTTCCCCTTGACAAGGATTTTGTTTTTGTATCTTCTGCAACCCAGGTGTTTGGTTATTAAAAACCTTTCTTCTGATTTTTTTTCCATCTCAAATATCTTTTTGGAATTTATTTTCTTTTAAAAAGATATCCTATGGGTTTTCGAGCTACTCTTTTGTTTGAAACCATCCTTTGTTTTACCATGCCTCATGTGGTAAATTCTCCCAAAACCCCTCCCTCCACTTTGGGGCAACCCAAACATTCTGTCCCAACAGGTCCAAACCATTTTTGGATTTTTATTTCATTTATTATTTCCCCAAAAACAATTCTGTCATTTATTCTAAGCCTAGATGATTTATAAAGGAAGTACCTGATTTCTTTTGAGTTTTGATCTCAAACCAACTTCCCTGGATAGTCCATAGCACCCCCAACCTAGATCCATCAAGATCCACTCTTCCTCTTTTCAAATTTTCAAGTTTCAACCTCTGCAAATTTGGACCAGATTCATCATTTTTGGTGAAACTCATATTCTCCTTTCTCCAAAAATTCCACCAAAATTCAGGCAGCCCCCAGGTGCTTTGAGAGACCACCACACAAAAGATCAGCCCCATATAAAATTTTCTCATGCTTGAATCATTTCATCAAACACTTGGCCGGCACTGTTCTTGTGCACTTTCAGTAAAATTCAGAGTTTCAGAGTTATTTTAAGTGTCATTTTTCGTCAGCGGCTTGTCATCGATCACCCGTGCACCCTGGCGCGTTGCTCACGGCCTCTTCTCCTTGACCAGAGCACCGCACGCCCTCTTGGACGGACGCAGGTGTCGGTGGCGGCGAGCATCGCCGACGCCGGCAGCTTCTGCGGTGGCAGAGCCACCCATGGCGGTCAACGGAGCCAGCGCCAGCTCGCTACGCCGTTCTGCGCCGCCCAACGCTCCCTAGCCCTCCGCGTGGCCTCATGCATGCCAGCACACACCGCAGCACCGTCGTCGTGGCCCGGCAAGCATAGGGCGCGCCCTCTGCCGCCGACGGGCCCGCCGCCTGCTCTGTTGAAACCACCCTTGCGTACAAATCCAACCTGGTTAGCTTCTAAACGGAGCCCGTGGACCTCCACGTTGATGCCCAACCCCTAAACACCCGACCAAGCACTGCGCCGCCGAACCATCGCCGGAGATCCCGTTCTCGCCACCGCCGGATCGCTTATAAATGGAGTCCCGAGCTCGTCCTCGAGCACGCACCACCACTGCACCCCACCAGAACCCCGCCAAGCCACTAGGAGGACCTCGAGGAGGTCTCCTCCCCCAACTCCGGCCGCCCCGATCCGCCTCGGCCACCAGCTCGATCCACTCCGGTGAGGCCAACTCCGCCACCCAAAACTCGTCGGTAGTCTCCTCGAGCACCCAGTGATCTAACCCCGGCTTCAATTTGACCTCCGCAGCCCTCCCCAACGAGATCCAACTCCACCCGAGCCACCGTCCGCCGGAGCAAGGACCGCCGTCGACATGGTGCTCGCCGACGACGACCACCACCACCCACCGACGCGGAAGGACACACTGAGCACGTAGGTACTCTCCGATCCTCCCAACTCGCCGTGGATCGCCGCCGGCGACCACCGCAGCTCTCGGGCGCCGATGAGCTATGTTCCTCCCCGTTTGAAATTTCAAACCTGACGGGTGGGACCCCTCGTCAGTATTTTCTTTTTATTCGAATCGTTTTCTGAAAACGCCTTCGGGAAGAGTACGTTTTCCTTTGCAGTTGACGGCTTTTTAGCCGAAGCGTTTTCTGTTTTTATAAGTTGGCCCCTGGAGACTTTCTGTTTCATTACAGATGAGTCCCTAGATTAAAACCTTTATAACTTTTAAACATAAACTGATTTTTGATTGATTCTTTTACTGTCATCCTTATTTTTCTGTCTAGTTTTTTGTCATATTTATTTGAAAAATATTTGGAACACTTTTTTGTGCACTCTCGGTATTTACGTTAGTACGCATTTTCTTATACCGTAGATACCGGAGGAGGTGACGGAACCGCGAACTTCGCCAAGCTAGAATCCGACTACTCCGAACCAGGCAAGCATGTTTGAACTTTTGATATGATGAGTGTTCGTTGCATGTTTGCATTAAGTAGTTACATGGATATGAGCATTTCGATAAGTGTTATAATACATGCAAAGTTGAGGCAAGTGAGTTCGAAAATCCATATGTTGTTGGATATGAGTTTGCATGGCCATGTGTTGGCATGAGAATGGGTAAGATGGCAGTGTTGTAGCATGCCAGTCTTATGCCAGGCTATTTGACTCCAGTGTCAGCGTGAATCAAGTCACATTTCCATCTGTTTCCCTTCCTGTACTACCACATGTTTTCCGCAAGGGATATGGCTTAGTAAGTTGCAAACCGCTTTCCTGGTACACACCAAATAGAGAGGCCGTGATGAGGGTTCCATGGCCCTGGATTAAAGCCAGTCATCCTGTCAGGGGGCATGGGTGTTTCCGGTTGGGGCTGAGAGGGGAGCACCCCTTAGAGCGCGCGTATATAAATTTGTTCCCATGCTATTCGAGGTTGTGATCTCCCCGTCTCAAAGTTTTTCTTGTACGATGTCTAGGGTGATTCCTGGCATCGTGAGGTGGGATGGGTGTGTACTGGTTAGATGTGTTTCTACCGAAATACCGTAAACGGAACTAGTCCTCGTGACTACGGAAATCCGTTGGCTGTGGATAATTAGTACAAACTCTGCAGAGTCAAAATCCTTTGAATCATATCATCCATATCCGAGTACTATGTTCAACTTATCTTGTCAGTATCGGTCGCAGTGACAAAAACTCCGGTGAACCACATGAGTGTTAAGTCCGGTTAAGTGTTTATTCCTGTGGATGGACTAACCCGTTTATTATTATGTGTTGAATATTTCCTATGAGTAATATATCTTTGTGAATTTATCAGATATGAATAATGAAATTTCAGCCCTTTCTGCAATATCGCTCATACGTCCGACTGTGGCACTCTTGTTATTTACTTTTGATATAAGCCATGTCTGCGATGTCGCTCAGACGTCCGACTGTGACACTCTTGTTATTTTACTTTTGATATAAGCCCTTTCTGCGATGTCGCTCAGACGTCCGACTGTGGCACTCTTGTTATTTACTTTCGATATAAGCCCTTTATGCAATGTCGCTCAGACGTCCGACTGTGGCACGCTTGTCATTTACTTTTCAATATAAGCCCTTTATGTGGTGTCGCTTAGACGCCCGACTGCGGCATGATTATTTATTAGTTTACCCTTCGAGGCGTCGCTCCAGACACCCGATTGGTTTTCGGTTATTTTGTTGGGATTTCGGGAGGACTACCGCCCAACTTCCTTTTTACATATCATGTTGTGCAATATTTATTATTTGAATGTGCATTGTCATTTGCTCATGACGCATTCATGCATGCATTTGTTATATCTTATGTCCGAACTGTCTTGCGAGTACTTTCAAAGTACTCACCTGGCTTGTTGATTTGGCCAGATGTTGATGAAGGCGATCTCATGGATGAAGAGTTCGATAGCGAGTCCGACGCCTAGAGGAGTCCCAGTCAGTCTCGTGCGATCCTGGATTTGGTCATTGTATTATATCCGCTTCCGCTACCCGAATAAATGCATCGAGCCTCACCTCGACGCTCGATGAGCTGCCAGTTTAGGAGTCATGTTATCCACTCCACTGTGATATATCCACCACCACTTTTTATCTCGAGTCAGCAGTATGCCACCACACCCCGGTATCTTAACCGCCCTTATGTACAATATTGGCGTGTTTGTAATAATTGTTGAGCAACCTCAGCTCAACCCTGTAATATATTTAATGCTACTGGCCTTCTGTATCAAGTATTTGTCTACTAGTAAAGATAATTCTTCCTATACTGGAATCAAGAGATCGATTTCTCAATAAGCATTTTATTGAAAAACCGATCATGACAAACTTGGTACCAGAGCCAGGCTGACTGTAGGAAGCCACTAGGTGCGATCGCTAATCGGTTATTAGCATAATAGAGTTAACTTTTTATTTTTGCAAATGTAGTCATTTTCTGACAGTCAGCATAAATTTATGATCTGAACATTCAGAATTTTTGCCTACTTTTATAGATGGCTGGCAACGACTGTGAGTCACAGGTGTTCGCCAACGTGCCTGAGGGGTTCGTCAAGCTCCTCTCCTTCATCATCCAGGTCGCGATGGGGCCATCAGTGCGCCCAGTCTTCACACTCTACCCGCACAAGATCAACGACAGTCTGACCATGCACCAGGCCGCGGTGCAATTCAAGGGAGGGCGTGTTGAGTTACGCCGCTTCCGGTTCTTGGGGAGAGCCATGCCTACGGAGAGGCATGCTATGCAGATCGCTGCCCGTGAGGCGATAGCTCGTCTCCGGGATGTTCTTCCTTCAATGAAGACTCGTCGCTACCGCTACCTTCCATGCCACGTGCCATACACCTGTCACTACTCATTCACTTGCCCCAGAGGAGAGCGAGACGAGGCTATTGAGATGCTTGTCGAGTACCTCAGGGCTCTGGAGGCAGCCTCCGACAACCTGGTGGACGACCTTGTGGCTGCCCGCATGGACTCAGTCCATGGCTGTGCCGCCAACAGGAGGGAGCTCCTGCACACCGCACCACCGCTGACTTTCGTCTCGTCCTCGGCATCTTATTCTCCTACCATTCTCGCCACTGCCTGTCGCCTGCCTACCACTGAGGAGTTCAACCAAGTCATTGCACCCACTTCAGTTCGTTATGCACCACCTATTGCGCCCACTCCAGTCCGTGTTGCTCCGTCTATAGCGCCCGCTCCATCAACTCAGCGCAACACTTCATGTCTGGAGCCTATTAGCGAGGAGGAGGTTGAGTCCCCAGCCTCACTGCGCCTCACCCTCGACAGGCCAAGGGAGATCCTTACCATCTCCGATTGAGTACGCTCAGCCGCCATGCAATGTACCGACTTGTATGATATGTTTATATGTACATAGGTTGTGAGAAGTAGCTTATTTGCGCATCATGTAGGAACTGGGAGAAGTGCACTAGCCTAAATAACATGTCAGGAATATGTACGCATATCCTGAGTGATGTATTGTATAATTACTACTTGCGTGTAAGATATGTAATGAGCAGTCCTTCTCCGTGCGTAATCGTTTATTCTCTTGAAAAATCTTGGAGCATTTAAAATTTTCCGTATTTATGAATTTATTGACTTTTGCGACTCAATTTCTTTTCTTATGAGTTTTACAAAATATATCCCCAGAGTGAAAAATGTCTCGTCCTTGGACGCGCTCCATGCCAAATCCGCCAGAGGAAAATTATGGCACACCACCAAGCAACAATTTCACACAGGGGCAGTCAAGTCAACAGAGCAGTGAAACAACATTTAACCAAGTATGCCGCCTTTATGAACAGAGTCAGCAACAACATCAGGAAATGATGAACCAAGTCATCAATATGGGAAATCACCGTGGACAGTATCAGCAGCAATCCAAGTTGTCTGAACTACAGAAGACGTGTCCCCCAACATTTTATCATACTGACAAACCTCTTGAGGCCGACGTCTGGCTTCGAGACATGGAAAGAAAATTAATTATTGCACAGTGTTCAGACCGTGAGAAAGTACTATATGCACCGCACTATCTCACTGGAGCAGCTGCATAAATTTCCTACACATGCACCCCAACGAAAATGATATAACCTGGGAGGAGTTCAAAGAAGGTTTTCGTGGGGCGGACATTCCTAAAAGTGTTATGAAGATCAAGAAGAGAGAATTTGATGACCTCAAACAAAGGACCATGACGGTGTCAGGATACAACAATCAGTTTACTATGTTGTCTCGCTACGCCAACGAAGAGCGTATGACTGAAAGCAAGAAGATGGAAAAATTCTTGGACGGCCTGGCACCCGCGCTTAAATGCCAGCTGGTTGTGCACACTTTCCCAGATTTCAAAACACTGGTGGATAAGGCTATTACCTTGGAAAATGAGCGACGCAGCTTGGAGGATTTCCGCAAACGCAAAAGGGACCAGACTACTCTTGCTCGCAACCACCGAAGCAAGACGGAATTTCAGAAAGGTGGGACACACAAACCCACGACGAATATTTCACACCCAATCAAGAATTTCCATGCAAGGGACAAGGAGTTCACATATCGCCTAGGCGTTACTTGCTACGCTTGTGGAGAAGAAGGGCACTATGCCAAGCAGTGCCCCAAGCCAAGGAACTCGACCCCAAAGCCGAACAACGGTGGCAATAATTCAGCGCCCAAGCGAAACAATTTCAACCCCAATAACAATCACAGGAAGGGTCATCTGAACCACGTGACCAGAGAGGAAGCACAAAACGCCCCGGGTATCGTACTCGGTACGTTCCCTGTCAACACAATACCTGCCACGATTTTGTTTGATTCTGGAGGTTCTCACTCGTTCATTTCGAAGAGATTTGCTTTGCAAAATAATTTTTCGATGCTTCCCTTGAAAAATCCATGATCATCAAGTCCCCTGGGATTAAGCAAGTGACTCAGAGTTACTGCCAAGGTGTGGTTATTGAATTTGAAGGATTCAAGTTTCACGCCAACCTTATTGTATTGGAAAATATAGGACTGGATGTCATCCTAGGGATGGATTGGTTAACCACCAACAAAGGTTTTATTGACTGCTTCAGCCGGACCGTAATTCTCACCCACCATCACGGGAAGACAATAAAGGTTTCAGCCAAAGAGAGACAAATATCTCGGCAACCGAGGTTGAACAAGGTGGATGTTTCTGAGTTAAGCAAGGTTCCAGTAGTGTGTGAGTTTCCAGACGTATTTCCCGAAGAACTACCAGGCATGCCGCCAGACCGAGAGATAGAATTCAGCATTGAACTAGCACCCGGAACCGCTCCCATTTACAAGAAACCATACAGAATTGCACCATCCGAGCTGGTAGAATTGAAGAAGCAAATAAAAGAATTACTGGACAAAGGATATATACGAGCCAGCTCCTCACCTTGGGGTTCACCAATTTTATTTGCCAAGAAAAAGGATGGGACACTGAGATTGTGTATAGACTATCGAGCACTTAACATGGTCACAATCAAGAACAAATACCCAATGCCACGGATAAATGATTTATTTGATCAGCTCGCTCAGGCCAAGGTCTTCTCAAAAATTGACTCAAGGTCAGGATACCATCAATTAAAAGTACGAACAGAGGATATCCCCAAGACAGCCTTCACCTCCAGATACAGACTGTATGAGTTCACAGTAATGCCGTTTGGACTAACAAACGCCCCCGCATATTTTGTTCACCTCATGAACAAAGTATTTATGAAGTTTATGGACAAGTTTGTTGTGGTATTCATCGACGATATTCTGATATACTCCAAGACACCAGAAGAGCACGCTGAACATCTCCGAATTGTACTAGGAGAACTCAGGAAACATCAATTGTATGCCAAGTTCAGCAAGTGTGAATTTTGGCTAAGACAGGTAGGTTTTCTGGGCCACGTACTAACCCAAGAAGGTATTGCCGTAGACCCGGAAAAGGTCAAGGCCGTACTTGGCTGGAAACCACCAGCCAGCGTAACTTACGTACGAAGTTTCCTGGGGATGGCAGGATACTACCGAAGATTTATTGAAGGATTCTCCACCATAGCAGAGCCAATGACGCAGTTACTCAAGAAGGACAAGAAGTTTGAATGGACTGAAGCTTGCGAGAAAAGTTTCCAAGAGCTAAAAAGGAAATTGACGACAGCACCAGTATTAATTGTGCCAGACTTACACAAGAATTTCGAGGTGTATTGTGACGCATCCCGGAAGGGTCTCGGATGCGTATTGATGCAGGAAGGCAAGGTAGTCGCGTATGTCTCCAGACAACTTCGCAAGCATGAAGAAAATTATCCTACTCATGACTTGGAGTTGGCAGCAGTCATTCATGCACTCAAAGAGTGGAGACACTTCCTACTTGGAAATCGTTGTGAAATATACACAGACCATAAGAGCCTCAAGTATATTTTTACACAACCGGAACTAAATTTACGGCAATGACGCTGGTTGGAATTAGTAAAGGATTATGATGTTGGAATCCACTACCATCCAGGAAAAGCAAATGTAGTGGCAGATGCTCTAAGTCGGAACCCTAGCTCGGACAACGACAATCTACCAATCCTGAGACCTGAATTTCGGCAGGAGTTTGCTAAACTCAACTTAATGGTGGTCACCGAAGGCAGTGTGTCGAATTTGGTAATCCAGCCTACCCTGATAGAAGAAATTAAGGAGGCTCAGCATGGGCACCCCAGCATTGAAGGCATAAAACGGAAAGTGAGTTTGGGCAAGGCCTCAGAGTTCATCATAGACGAGCAGGGAATATTGTGGTACGGAGAGAGGCTTTGCGTACCAAATATCGAGGACCTTAAACAGCAAATTTTAGCTGAAGGCCACACCGCTCCGTATTCAATCCATCCTGGAGGAACAAAAATGTACAAGGATCTTCAGGAAATTTTTTGGTGGCACGGTATGAAAAGGGACATAGCCACGCTCATTGCATGTTGTGACTCTTGTCAACGCATCAAGGCCGAGCACCAGAAGCCGGCCGGACTTTTACAACCAAATAAGATACCCGAGTGGAAATGGGACGAAATTGGAATGGATTTTATTGTTGGACTACCTCGGTCACGACACGGGAATGATGCCATATGGGTCATCACAGATAGACTGACTAAGGTAGCACACTTCATCCCCGTGAAGACAACCCACACCACTCAGAAGCTTGCCAGGCTTTACCTTTCCCGTATCGTCTGCTTGCATGGAGTCCCAAAGACAATAATATCGCATGAGGCACTCAATTCGCCTCCGATTTTGGGATCAATTACAACAAGCTCGAACTCAATCTGGCGTTTAGTACTGCCTACCACCCCCAGACTGATGGACAAACTGAACGCGTAAACCAAATTCTAGAAGACATGCTGAGAGCATGTGTCCTCACCTATGGAACCAGTTGGGAAGAAAGCTTGCCATACGCAGAGTTCGCATACAACAACAGTTACCAAGCCAGCCTGCAAATGGCACCATTTGAGGCTCTGTACGGGCGAAGATGTCGTACCCTGCTAAATTGGTCAAAAACCGGAGACAGCCATATCTTCGGCCCAGACATGCTCAAGGAGGCTGAAGATAAAGTTAAGATAATTAGGGATCGACTCAAGACAGCCCAAAGTCGACAGAAGAGTTATTACGATCAAAAACATCGGGGAGTCAGTTTTGAACCCGGTGAGTTTGTGTACCTACGAGTATCTCCTATGAGGGGCCTGCAACGATTCAAGGTTAAGGGAAAGCTAGCACCAAGATTCATCGGACCCTTCTGTATAGTGGCACGAAGAGGCACGGTAGCCTACCAGCTAGACTTACCCGAAGAATTATCCGATGTCCACGACGTGTTCCACGTCTCGCAGTTGAGGAAGTGCGTGAGCAACCCAGAGAAGCAAGTATCCCATGAAAACATTGACGTGCAACCAGACCTCACCTATCGGGAATGACCAACAAAAATATTAGAAGAGGCTGAAAGGAGGACCCAACAGAAAAGCATCAAGTTTTTCAGAGTTCAGTGGAGCAATCACACCGAGAATGAAGCAACTTGGGAAAGAGAGGATTTTCTTCGGACAGAGCACCCACACTTATTTGAGGATCAGCTGAAATTTCGGGGACGAGATTTTTCCTAAGGGGGTAGGTGTTGTGACACTCCAAAAAATTTATTTAGTTTTCATCAAAAACTTTGTTTGATTTGAAGAAGGTCTTTTAAATCCTTCCAAAAAAAACCTCTCTCTCTCAAAAAATTTCCCCTTGGCAAGGATTTTGTCTTTGTATCTTCTGCAACCCTAGTGTTTGGTTATTGAAAACCTTTCTTCTGATTTTTTTCCATCTCAAATATCTTTTTGGAATTTATTTCCTTTTAAAAATAAATCCTATGGGTTTTGGAGCTACTCTTTTGTTTGAAACCATCCTTTGTTTTACCATGCCTCATGTGGTAAATTCTCCCAAAACCCCTCCCTCCACTTTGGGGCAACCCAAACATTCTGTCCCAACAGGTCCAAACCATTTTTGGATTTTTATTTTATTTATTATTTCCCCAAAAACAATTCTGTCATTTATTCTAAGCCTAGATGATTTATAAAGGGAGTACCTGATTTCTTTTGAGTTTTGATCTCAAACCAACTTCCCTGGATAGTCCATAGCACCCCCAACCTAGATCCATCAAGATCCACTCTTCCTCTTTACAAATCTTCCCTAGATAGTCCATAGCACCCCCAACCTAGATCCATCAAGATCCACTCTTCCTCTTTACAAATTTTCAAGTTTCAACCTCTGCAAATTTGGACCAGATTCATCATTTTTGGTGAAATTCATATTCTCCTTTCTCCAAAAATTCCACCAAAATTCAGGCAGCCCCCGGGTGCTTTGAGAGACCACCACACAAAAGATCAGCCCCAGATAAATTTTTCTCATGCTTGAATCATTTCATCAAACACTTGGCCGGCACTGTTCCTGTGCACTTTCAGTAAAATTCAGAGTCATTTTCAGTGTCGTTTTTCGTCAACGGCTTGTCATCGATCACCCGTGCACCCTGGCGCGTTGCGCACGGCCTCTTCTCCTTGACCAGAGCACCGCACGCCCTCTTGGACGGACGCAGGTGTCGGTGGCGGCGAGCATCACCGACGCCGACAACTTCTGCGGTGGCAGAGCCACCCGTGGCGGCCAACGGAGCCAGCGCCAGCTCGCTACGCCGTTCTGCGCCGCCCAACGCTCCCTAGCCCTCCACGTGGCCTCATGCATGCCAGCACACACCGCAGCACCGTCGCCATGGCCCGGCAAGCACAGGGCGCGCCCTCTGCCGCCGAGGGTCCCGCGCTGCCCCATTCTGTCGAAACCACCCTTGCGCGCCAAATCCAACCTGAGTTAGCTTCTAAACGGAGCCCGTGGACCTCCACATTGATGCCCAACCCCCTAAACACCCCGACCAAGCACTGCGCCGCCGTAACCATCGCCGGAGATCCCCGTTCTCGGCCACCGCCTCGGATCGCCTATAAAATGGAGTCCCGAGCTCGTCCTCGAGCACGCACCACCACTGCACCCCACCAGAACCCCGCCAAGCCACTAGGAGGACCTCGAGGAGGTCTCCTCCCCCAACTCCGGCCGCCCCGATCCGCCTCTGCCATCAGCTCGATCCACTCCGGTGAGGCCAACTCCGCCACCCAAACCTCGTCGGTAGTCTCCTCGAGCACCCAGTGATCTAACTCCGGCTTCAATTTGACCTCCGCAGCCCTCCCCGACGAGATCCAACTCCACCCGAGCCGCCGTCCGCCGGAGCAAGGACCGCCGTCGATGTGGTGCTCGCCGACGACCACCACCACCACCCACCGACGCGGAAGGACACACTGAGCACGTAGGTACTCTCCGATCCTCCCAACTCGCCGTGGATCGCCGCCGGTGTCGTGGTTCTAAGTCTGACAGTAGAATGGGGGTAGGTATGGAGAGGCAAGGTACTAGCTATGGAGTAGTTGGTACGCACGAGTTTACGAGTTCGGGCCGTTCTCGGAGGAAGTAACAGCCCTACGCCTCGGAGCCCGGAGGCGGTCGACTGGATTATATGCGTATGAATTACAGGGGTGCGAACCCTTCTACCTGTGGAGGGGGGTGGCTTATATAGAGTGCGCCAGGACCCCCCACGTAGAGGAGGGTTTAAGGTACATTAAGGCTAGGCGTTACTGGTAACGCCTTACATAAAGTGTCATCATGACCATAAAGACTACTTAATCTACTGCACCGCTTGGACACCGAGTGGCTCTTGGACTCCTGGTGGTCGAGTGGGTCTTCATGGTCGAGTGTCTTTGAATCGTCGAGTGGAAACCTACCAGGTCGATGGTAGGCAGTTTATTCTAAGGATGCCCTTGGGGAGGGTATCTTGGACAGGTCCATGACCCTACCCTGGGTATATGACTTCATCATTAGCCCCTGAATGGATCGAGGTTTGAGTGAGGAAGGAGTTGATAATCTTTCTGACCTGCTTTTCGCCCTGCGAGTGTGCTTTATTCTGGATCAGTGACCTTTCAGTGACGGTGTCAACTTTTCTTTCAGTCGCCTTGATCCATTCTCTATATCTGTCGAGTGAACTTTATGAACTTGGAGATTTCCGAGCGACGGATCGGAGGAAATCTGTCATCTGACAAGTTGCTCTGCCGTTAGCGGATTTAGTGGGATCCGAATTTCGGGAAGCGCGCGAAGCGGAGAAGGCCGCGGCACTCGGATGGATAAGGCAAGGATGCCTTGATCTCCGCGCCACCTTTTTGCCACGTATCGCGCGCGCGACTGTTGCAGGATTTGACAGGATTGCCCGGGCCTACCAGTCAGCCACTCGAAAGCGACTTCATATAAGGCGCCGGGCGGGGGTATTTTGAATGGTGCGCCCTCATTTTCCCCTCCTCCGTCCTCAGATTCATCCGCCGCACCCGTAACCTGCTCAGCGCCGCTGCCTCGCTCCTGCTCTGCCGACGACAATGGTGAAGGAGAAGATGGCGGCCTTGGAGCGGGCGAAGAAGGCGACGACGAAGTCGAAGGGGAGAGCGCCACCGGGCGGATCTCGTCATGTCCAGCCTGCCGCAAGGTTGGGTCCAGGAGATTGATCCGCCGACCATCACCCAAAAGACCTCAACGACTTGGCTAACGAGGATTGATCCCCACGGTCAGCAAGGCTTCCGGGATAGAGTGGCAGCCGCAGCCTCAAGAGGGTGAGTCGTCCTCTTAGCCACCCATGTGGATCGCGGATTTTCTTCCGCCTAATCTTTTCTTTCGGGTTTTCTGAACTTCTTTGGAGCACAACTCCATCACTTTACACCCAACTCCATTGCCTATCTCGCCGCTTTCGTGTATTTGTGCGAAAACTTCTTGGGTTGTCGACCACACTGGGGCCTCTTCAAACACATATTCACTTGTCTCTCTCAGACGGTGAAAAAGGCTAGTCCGAATGATGAAAGAACCCAAGTAATCTAGATGTGTGGGGGTCTTGGGGTCCAGATTAGGGGTAAAAGTGCCTTTCCGGCCATGATTCTTCCCGATTCAGTCAGAGGGTGGCAGTCGACCTGGTTCTACTGCCAAGACCAGTCGACGCCAGGGCAGTCGACTGGACTCCCTCCTTTCTCCATGGATCGGGTGAACAAGCCGTCCTCTCTGAAGGTGCTTCCAGAGGAGAAGGCCCAGGTTAAGTTGTTGATGGAGCGTGTAGTCCAGCTCATTCGCGACGGAGTGACCGGCATGGATCTTCTAGAGGTTTTCCTTCGGCGGCGCATCCTGCTGCTCCAATACTGAGGTCACCCGATGTGGATGTACTCTGGTACCGAGGACACCACCCGGGTCCACCCAGAGGAGGTCGACGACACCACATTGGAGAGGTGGATGACTGCCATCACAGGGAACAAGGATAACCCTCGCGGGGCTAGGAGGATCCCACCACTCGACCAATCTTACGAACCAGACCAGGTATGACCACTTATCTTCGACTGTGATCTTGTTGTATTTGCACTGTTCCGCTGCAAATCGATCGACTGACTTCCGTCTTGTTTTGCTGTCTTCTAGGTCACCACTAAGATGTACTCAATGCCCAACGGGGCGCAAGAACCAGTCGAAGAAGAAGAAGGAAGCGGAGGCGAAAGCCAGGAGGAACGGGAGTCTGAGGAAAACGACAGTTCTGATGAAGAGGAGGAGGAGGAGGAGGAGGAGGAGGAAGAGGAGGGAGACGTGGATCCACCCCACTCGGAAAGGCGATCCAAGCTGACGCATGATCCAGTGGTCGAGCGAGGTAAGGCTATCGCGCCCATCGGGCGTTCAATGAAGCGCACTCGGACGACTTCTCCAGTGCCAACTGAGAAACCACCAAAGCAACCTCGAGGAACGTCATCAAAGCTGGCGAAGGCCTTGCCCAAGATGAGGATGGTCATTCCCACCATTTCCGGGTAATCAGCAGAACTTGTGTTTTCCTATCTACCATGAGTGCACTTTTGGTCGACTCGTTTTGACTGATCAATTGACTTCTGAAATCTGCAGTGCTGCCACCTCCGAGACCTCAGCTAAGCACGAGGATCAGGAAATGGAAGATGCCGCCACCTCCAACCTTGGTATGGTCTCTGCAGTTTTGCTTTACGGTTGATTGGATTTCTGTTTTTACCTTTGAATCTTGCTTGTAGTTCCACCTCATGTCATTGATCTCCCTGATGACGACGATGAAACACCACTGAGGAAGAGGAAGGACAAAAGGTGCTTGCCGGCAAGGCTACTCCAGCTTGTATCACCGCTCGAGACGCTAGCTCACGAGGAGGCGACACCACTGGACTTCGTGTCCTTTGCTGAGCCACGACGAGTGTTC
The DNA here is from genome assembly GCA_021605205.1 of Aegilops longissima. Classification (NCBI taxonomy): domain Eukaryota; kingdom Viridiplantae; phylum Streptophyta; class Magnoliopsida; order Poales; family Poaceae; genus Aegilops; species Aegilops longissima. The sequence continues at coordinate 639,454,161 of CM038681.1, read as the reverse complement.
GCCTTCGCTGCGATCGCTGACCCGACATCCCTTTTCCCACACACCACGTCCCGGAAGACCAAGTGAGTGCTGCCAAGGAGGCCATACGCCAGGCAGGGATCTTGATGGAGCAAGTGAAGGTGGTCCGGGAGGCCAGCCAGGCGGCTTATGATGCAAGCTCGGCTCTTCGGAGCAATGTCCAAGTAAGTTGCTTGTTCTGTTAGGATATGCTACCTGAAATTTCTTCTTTCTGAAGATTTCCATATCTGCATCTGTACACCCACTAGGTGTTGGTGGGTGTGTCGATTGAAATTTTGAACTGATGGGGGCATGCTGAGTGCACCCACTGGGTGTAGTCCCCGAGACTATGGTGGACTGCGGGCAGTCGAATATAGTCTTTATACTTTGAACTTCTTCACTCGGTCTGGTCCGGCCATGTCGAATGGATCTTTGGAACCGGTGGGGGCACGCTGAGTGCACCCACTGGGTGTAGTCCCCGAGACTATGGTGGACTGCGGGCAGTCGACTATAGTCTTAAGAACTTCTCCTTTTCTTTACACAACTGACTGCTGACAGTTAGCTATGTTTTTAGGATCATAACATTTTTGCTTCTTTCGGTCGACTGGTCTAACCGAATTGGTAAAACCAGTGGGGGCACGCTGAGTGCACCCACTGGGTGTAGTCCCCGAGACTACTGTCGAATGCTTTGATTCAACTGTAGTCTTAGAAATGCTACGATTTTTATTTAGTCACTCGGAAGTGTCCTGTCTTTGATGTTTTTTCGATTGACTCTTTGCAGAAATCTTGCGAGCTCGTGGCCCGCTATACCAAATTGGAGAACAAGCAGATCCAGCTCAACCTTGACTTGAAGCTTGCTCAGGAGAACTTGCAAAAGGCGAGAGACGAAGCAAAAGGTATGGCTGGTGAGAACTTGACGACTGTCTTTGTCTTTCTACCCATTCTCAACTCGACTTATTGTTATTTTGCGACAAACCGAGGAGGCTCAAGAAGAAAGACCACGACCTTGCAGAGAGTACGTATATGGCTTTGGAGAAAACAAAGCTCGTGGAAGAGAAACCGCCTCACCGGAAAACTCAAGAGGAGAATACCAACTGAAGGCTGCTCTCGACGCGCCAACAAGGAGGCTAGTCGATCAAGAATGACAAAGTTGCTCGATCGACAAGGTTGGCGAATCGGGAGGAGGAACGATCTGAGGTTTATCCGGGAGGACTCGCCAAGAAGCTATTCCTCATGCTTGAAGGCAAATCCTTTTATCCGACTGACTTTTCATCATTGACTCACCATAGAACCATTAGCTCGAACTTGAGTCATATTTGTAGAATTCTGTCAGAACTTCGAAGAGGAGACTAGTCGAGTGGAGACAAACCTGGACCCCATCAACTCTCCCGTAAAGGATGAAACCGCTATGAACGTGCTCCGACTAGAGTCTCGCATCGCTGGTGTGGTGGACTATCTCGCTCGACTGAAAGCTGTGGTGTCACGGATCGACTCAACCTCCGCCGGACCAGACGCCTGTAATGACCTTGAGTCCTTAATGACTCGATCGAATGAGGTTCCAAGTCGAGTGCAAGAATGGAAAAGTCTTCGCCAAAGCGGTGCTGATGTTGCCCTGTCTCTGGTTCGTGTCCACTGCAAGGAAGCGCGGGAGGACAAGCTGGCGGCCCTCAGAGTTGCCAACACCAAGAAGTATGATTTCCAATCTTTCATGGAAACTTTCATCGCCGCTGCCACCCGGATCGCCGATGGGATCGACCTTGACCTGTTTGTGGCCCCTTCCAGTCCTCCACCTGAGGAGTAAAAAACTTTTATGCTCTACCTTAAATTTGCCTCGGAATGCCGAGTGATTTTTGTAACCGATAAACCTTAGCGGGCTTGAGGCCTAGGTACTTCTGCATCCTGAGGATGCTATCCGAACTTTAATTTTCGTCAAAATATGCTTTTGTTTGCCTTCGAGTGAACTTTGCTCTTCACTCAGATTATGCTTCAATGTTTGAGATGCAGCTCTGAGGTGGATCCAGTCGACCTACACTTTGTGGCTCTTGCAGGTGTAGGAGAAGGAAGCAGTCGACGTGTACCTCGTCGTCCTTGCGGATCGGGATGTAGCGCACGTTGTATTTGTGGCGCAGCTCCGAAGGAGAAGGTAGCAGTCGACCTGCATCTCGTCGTCCTTGCAGATCGGGATGGAGCGCATGTTGTACTTGTGGCGCAGCTCCGAAGGAGAAGGTAGCAGTCGACCTGCACCTCGTCGTCCTGCGGATTGGTATGTTTTCAAACTTAGGCGAGTCCTGGAGCGCAGCTAAGCCCCCGAGTGGGAGGTTTGCTCTCCACTCGGTAGGATTTTCAAAACTTAGGCGAGTACTGGACTGCAGCTAAGCCTCCGAGTGGGAGGTTTGCTCTCCACTCGGTAGGATTTTTCAAAACTTAGGCGAGTCCTGGACTGCAGCTAAGCCCTCGAGTGGGAGGTTTGCTCTCCACTCGGTAGGATTTTTCAAACTTAGGCGAGTACTTGGACTGCAGCTAAGCCCCCGAGTGGGAGGTTTGCTCTCCACTCGGTAGGATTTTTCAAACTTAGGCGAGTACTAGACTGCAGCTAAGCCCCCGAGTGGGAGGTTTGCTCTCCACTGTAGGATTTTTCAAACTTAGGCTAGCACTTGATCAGAGCTAAGCCCCGAGTGGGAGGTTTGCTCTCCACTGTAGGATTTTTCAAACTTAGGCGAGCATGGACTGCAGCTAAGCCTCCAAGGAGGATTTTTGTGTCATAGCTTTGAAGGGGAAGGCAAGAGTCGACCTGTACCTCGTCGTCCTTGCAAAGTGCACATTGTATTAAATACTTAGGCGAGTACTTGTACTGCAGCTAAGCCCCCGAGTGGGAGGCTGGCTCACCACTCGGTAGGATTTTAAACACTTAGGCGAGTACTTGGACTGCAGCTAAGCCTCCAAGTGGGAGGCTGGCTCACCACTCGGTAGGATTTTAAACACTTAGGCGAGTACTTGGACTGTAGCTAAGCCTTCGAGTGGGAGGCTGGCTCACCACTCGGTAGGATTTTAAAAACTTAGGCGAGTACTTGGACTGCAGCTAAGCCTCCGAGTGGGAGGCTGGCTCACCACTCGGTAGGATTTTGAATACTTAGGCTAAACGGATTCAAGAGCTAAACCCCGAGTGAGAGGCTGGCTCGACACTGTAAGGATTTTTTAACAAACTTAGGCGAAACGGATTCAGCTAAGTCACCCACTCGGGGGATTTTAACAAAAAGTAATAACAATCACTGGGAAAATTATAATCTTCTTGATTTAGACAGACAAACTACAAAGGTACTTTTATTACATCTCACCCGAGTGAGCTCTTGAGTGTAAAAGGGGCGGAGCAGCTCCGCATTCCATGCCCGAGGCTCATCGATCTGACGTTCGACGTTGTAAAGATGGTAAGCCCCATTGTGAAGAACTCTGGTGACGATGAAGGGACCTTCCCAAGTGGGAGCGAGCTTGTGTGGTTTCTGTTGATCCACTCGGAGGACTAGATCTCCTTCCCGAAAGGCTCGTCTCTTCACATTTCTGGCGTGGAATCGACGCAAGTCCTGCTGATAGATGGTCGAGCGGATCAGGGCCATCTCTCTCTCCTCTTCAAGGAGGTCGACTGCATCTTGACGGGCTTGCTCTGCTTCAGCTTCAGAGTAGAGTTCGACTCGGGGGGCATTGTGAAGCAGGTCACTCGGCAGAACTGCTTCAGCTCCATAGACCATAAAGAATGGAGTTCTCCCAGTCGAACGATTAGGAGTGGTCCTCAATCCCCAAAGAACCGACGGAAGTTCGTCAACCCATGCTCCTGCTGCATGTTTGAGATCACGCATCAGTCGAGGTTTCAGTCCTTTGAGAATTAGACCATTTGCTCGTTCAGCTTGTCCATTCGACTGGGGGTGAGCGACTGAAGCATAGTCGACTCGCGTGCCCTGAGAGGCGCAAAAAGCTTTGAACTTGTCGGAATCGAAATTTGATCCATTGTCCGTGATGATGCTATGCGGAACTCCATATCTGAATATCAATTCTCCGATTTAAACCGACAGCAAGGCACGATCAAGGTTCTTGATAGGTTTAGCTTCGATCCACTTCGGGAACTTGTCGACTGCCACAAGCAAATGAGTGAAACCACTCCTGCCAGTTCTCAGCGGTCCAATCATATCCAACCCCCAAACAGCAAAAGGCCAGACGAGTGGAATGGTCTTCAACGCTGAGGCGGGCTTGTGTGACATATTGAAGTAGAACTGGCATCCTTCACATTTGTCGACTATTTCCTTTGCCATTTCATTTGCCTTTGGCCAGTAAAATCCCGCTCGGTATGCTTTAGCCACGATGGTACAAGAGGACGCATGGTGACCACAGGTCCTCGAGTGGATATCATCAAGGATTATCTGACCTTCTTCTGGCGTTATGCACTTCTGGCTGACTCCAGTCACGCTTTCTCTGAATAACTGTCCCTTGATCACAGTAAAGGCCTTGGATCGACGCACGATCTGTCTAGCCTCTTCTTCATTCTCCGGCAGCTCTTTCCTCAGGATGTATGCGATGTACGGTACTGTCCAGTCGGGAGTAATGACCACGACTTCCATGACTAGGTCGACCACCGCTGGGACCTCAACTTCAGTAGGATCAGTGGCACTTTTTGGCTGTGGAGCTTCTTCAGTGAAAGGATCCTCTTGAATCGACGGTGTGCGGATGTGCTCCAAAAACACATCACTGGGAATGGCTTCCCTCTTGGACCCTATTTTCGCCAAATCATCAGCAGCTTGATTTTTCAGTCGGGGTATGTGATGGAGCTCTAACCCCTCAAACTTCTTTTCCAGCTTCCTCACTGCATTACAGTAGCCGGTCATGGCTGGACTTCTGACGTCCCACTCCTTCATCACCTGATTAACCACCAGATCTGAGTCGCCATAGACCATGAGGCGACGGACGCCGAGTGAAATGGCCATACGCAGCCCATATAACAATGCTTCGTATTCTGCTTCATTGTTGGAAGAATCAAAGTGAATCTGGAGCACATATCTGAGCTTATCTCCTCGGGGGGAAACCAATACTACCCCAGCACCGGAACCATTCAGCATCTTGGAACCATCAAAGAACATAGTCCAATGCTCCGAGTGAACTTGAGTCAGTAACTGTTGTTCAATCCACTCGGCGATGAAATCTGCTATTGCTTGGGACTTGATGGCTTTCTTTGCCTCAAACTTGATATCAAGGGAAGAAGTTCAATCGCCCATTTCGCCACTCGACCGATTCGCGTCTCACAGTGCGAGAATCTCGTAACGGGCGTCACGACGACTATAATGGAATGATCAGAGAAGTAGTGAATAAACTTCTTCGCGGTCATATAAATCCCATACACAAGCTTCTGATAATGAGGGTATCTTTGCTTCGACGGGGTTAACACTTCAGAAAGATAATATACTGGGCGCTAAACTTTGAAGGCTTTTCCTTCCTCTTCCCGCTCGACCGTAAGTACTGTACTGACGACTTGTCCTGTGGCTGCAATGTAAAGCAGCAATGGCTCTTTGCTGATTGGGGCAGCAAGCACCGGTTGGTGGAGAGCAGAGCTTTGAGCTCGCAAACGCTGCATCAGCTTCAGAGTCCACTCGAACTTGTCTCGAATTATTCATCACCGGTAAAGAGGCAATGCCTTTTCACCGAGGCGAGAGATGAATCGACTTAAAGCGCCAAGCATCCAAGAAGCTTCGGACATCGTGCACACGCATGTATGCTTTCATTCGGAGAATAGTGCCAACTTTTTCTGGTTAGCATCGCTTCCTCGCTCGTAAACGAGAAAACCGAGTAACTTTCCACCAGAACTCCGAATGTGCACTTTGATGGATTAAGCTTGATATCATACCTCCGAGATTGGCAAATGTTTCAGCAAGGTCACCAACAGGTCGGAACCTTTCCGTGATTTGACCACAATGTCATCCATGTATGCTTCCACATTCCGACAGATTTGAGTGAGTAAACACTTCAATCATCCTCATGAACGTGGCTCCGCATTCTTGAGGCTGAATGGCATGGTGACATAATGAAGCACCCGAATGGAGTGATGAAAGCTGTTTTGATCTCGCTGGGTCCATACAGACGGATCTGATGGTACCCGAATATGCGCCTAAAAAGACAACCGCCACATCCCGCAATGAGTCGACTATTTGGTCGATGCGGGGAGAGGAAATGATATTTTGGGCAGGCCCGATTGATATGTTTGAAGTCGATGCACATGTGCAGTGAATTGTCCTTCTTAGGGACCATGACCACATTGGCGAGCCACTCGAGTGGTAAATTTCTGGATAAACTCTGCTGCTAAGAGCCGAGCCACCTCCTCGCTTATGGCCTTTCTCTTACGGACGGCGGACCGTCAAGATGTTCTTTGACAGGTTTGACTTTTGAGTCGACTCAGAGCGGTGCTCAGCCAGCCCCAGGAACACCCGCATGTCGCCAGCTTCCATGCAAAGATGTCCCGCTCACGGAGGAGCTGGACGAGCGCTTCTTCCTATTTGAAGTCGAGTGTTGTTGAGATGTTGGTCGGAGCAACATTGGGGTCGGTCGGGTGAATATGAACCTGCTTCGTCTCACCGGACGACTGAAATGCCGACTCTGTAGCGGGCTTCTTGGCTCGCAACAAATCACTCGGATCTTCAGTCTTATGATATTCTTGCAATTCTACCACTGCCATCTGAGCATCAGCAATCTTAGAGCCTTTCTGGAAACACTCTTCCGCTTTCTTCCGATTGCCGCGATGGTGATCACACCCTTGGGGCCGGGCATCTTCAGCTTGAGGTACACATAACATGGTCGGGCCATGAACGGGCATACGCCGCCTTCCCGAATAGCGTGATAAGCGCCTGAAATCCACGACCTCAAAGGTCAACTTTTCTTTGCGTAAATGCTTCAATCACCAAAACCACATCAAGAGCAATTTGACCGAGTGACTCAGCCTTCTTTCCGTGAATGACTCCGCGGAAACTCATGTTATCGTGCCGAGTCCGGATATCGGAATGCCCATCCTTTCAACGCCTCTCGCATACAAGATGTTCAGCCATCGCCGCCATCCATCAAAACTTTGGTCACCGAGTGCCTTTGACGATCGGGTCGACCACCAATGCTTGCCTCCCGGGGTGGCAATGTGTGTCGGATGATCGGACTGGTCGAATGTGATGGCGGTCTGGGACCATTTCATATAATTGGGCGTCATCGGAGCGACCATGTTCACTTCTCGGTTGATAACTTTCAATCGACTTTTGCTTTCAACGTCAGCAAAAATCATCAGGGTGGAATTGACCTAGGGGTATCCACCATCACTATCTTCTTTGTCCTCAACTTTATCCGACCCCTTTTCATTATCCTTGGGTTGCTTCCCTTGGAACTGCTGAATCAAGAGCCGACATTGTCTAGTGGTATGCTTTGGGTAAATGAGTTTACCCTCTTCATCTTTCTTCGTGTGAATGTGACATGGTAAGTCCAACACATCATTCCCATCTTGGTATTTCACCTTCTTGGGGTTCCACAGACCCTTGGGTTTCCCCTTAAACTTTCCTGGGGTCACAGCCAAGGCTTCTTCGGGAGCGGCTGGCTCGGCTTAGCGCTTCTGTTTCCGATTGGAATTTCCTCCGCCGGCCTCATTAGCGGCTGACTTGTACTTACCACTCCGGAGCCGATTCTCTTCTTCACCATTAGCATACTTGGTGGCAATCTCCATCATCCGACTCAGGGTCATATCTCCTGTCCGGCCGAATTTCAAACTCAACTCTCTGTTTTGACACCTTCCTTGAAAGCACAGATCGCCGGTGATCGACACATTCTCAACTGTGTGGTGCAAGGTTATCCATCTCTGGATGTAATCTCTCCAAGTTTGATTCGACTTCTGCACACACGATCGCAGCTCCGTCAATCCTGCTGGTCGCTTGTAAGTCCCTTCAAATGTCCCGACAAACACTCGGGCCAGATCTTCCCAAGTGTAAATAATGTGGGTGCTAATCGATTCAACCATGCTCGCCGAACCTCCAACATAAGGCAAATGCTTCATAGCTACCTCATCGCTGCCGCCGCCAATCTGAACAGCCACTCGGTAGTCCTCAAGCCAAGTGTCGCTTGACTCACCGTGAACTTATCGACTCAATCGCCAACCTGAAGTTGGGAGGAATCATCGCGGATCCGATGGCCCCGCTAAAACACTCGCCCTCGACATGAACTCGCTGCTGGCAGGAACATCTCTGCTATGACCTTCTCGGTGAGCTCTGCTCTCGCCGACCAAGCCTTGAACAATGATGGATCTTGCATCAAAGCCTCGCTCTCTGGGTCGATCGAACCCTTCGCCAAAGACTATGTCAAGGCGTCATCATCTTGTTGCCGAGGAGCGATGATCCACCCCTTGGGGGAGGGGTGGGCACTCGACGTCGATCATTGCGATCGAATCGGTGCTCATACTGCTCGCGATTCCTTTACTAATCATCACGCCGGCCTCCACGTTCCTCACGCCTCGGGGGCGATCTTGGACTATGGGCCGACTGGACCGAATTCGCAGTGACGGATCTGCTGTGAATCATGTTCCGTGACTGTGATACGACTGATTTTTGATCTCCTGCTGCCCGGAGTAAATCTCTGATCTGTTGCAAACCTCTCACCGCCTCCGACTGGGAAGGCTGAATTGATTCTGCTATACGGGCTGCAGCTGCTAAATTCTGAATCGGAGTTCGGTATACCTGAGTTGGTTGTGGAAAGAGCTGATGTCGACTGGATTCTGGAACCCGTGGTCGCGTGCGCTCGTCGAGAACTCGCTGGAGGTTCTCTAGTCAAGTGCACTCAGCCAAGTTGGCCAAGCGCGCATCCTCCAAGGCACGAGCCTCGGGGGTTTCTCCAACGATTGGAGTGTGAAGTGCATCCATGTTTTGGCGGCGGTTCCTCCTCTCGCAGCGGGTGAGTGAGGGGCTCGGGTTGGTACTCTTCGTGATCCTGCACCGATCACCTCCACCGCCGCCTCCGCCGGTGTGGGGTATCCAGAGGACTGTGTGGTCCGTCGACCATCGTAACCTCTCGCTGCCGGATCGCTGCTATCGCACTCGGATGCAGTCTCTGCGGAGCCAGTCGACAGATCGAACAGGCCGTAGAGAGATTCGTCGGGCTCGATTGCCGCAACTTGGGAAGTGGCCGACTGGCGAGCCACCGCATGTCTCACCCACCGCTGAAGCCTCGACCGACCGGAGCGCTTGCGCCGGCGGGAGACTGGGAGTGAGGACGGCACAAGAACCAACCCATAATGGGTCGACGGTTGCCGCGGGAGGACGCCACAGATGCACGCACGAAAGTGTGTTGCCCCGCGGACGGGGAGCGCGTCGACGTCGAGAGGAGCCTCCTGAAGCCAAGCGGAGTCGTCGGCGATGAACGTGAGCGCACCGAGACGGATCTCGTGGCCCTCGACCAAAACTCCACCTGAAACCATGATGTAGGAGATCGAAAGAATCCCAACTTCTCCAACAAATCGCTAGATCACCAGCCCCACGGTGGGCGCCAACTATCGTGGTTCTAAGTCTGACAGTAGAATGGGGGTAGGTATGGAGAGGCAAGGTACTAGCTATGGAGTAGTTGGTACGCAAGAGTTTACGAGTTCAGGCCCTTCTCGGAGGAAGTAACAGCCCTACGCCTCGGAGCCCGGAGGCAGTCGACTGGACTATATGCGTATGAATTACAGGGGTGCGAACCCTTCTACCTGTGGAATGGGGTGGCTTATATAGAGTGCGCCAGGACCCCAGCCAGCCCACGTAGAGGAGGGTTTAAGGTACATTAAGGCTAGGCGTTACTGGTAACGCCTTACATAAAGTGTCATCATGACCATAAAGACTACTTAATCTACAGACCGTTTGGACACCGAGTGGCTCTTGGACTCCTGGTGGTCGAGTGGGTCTTCATGGTCGAGTGCCTTTGAATCTGTCGAGTGGAAACCTACCAGTTCGACTGGTAGGCAGTTTATTTTAAGGATGCCCTTGGGGAGGGTATCTTGGACAGGTCCATGACCCTACCCTGGGTATATGACTTCATCAGCCGGCGACCACCGCAGCTCTCGGGCGCCGATGAGCTCTGTTCCTCCCCGTTTGAAATTTCAAACCTGACGGGTGGGACCCCTTGTCAGTATTTCCTTTTTATTTGAATCGTTTTATGAAAACGCCTTCGGGCAGAGTACGTTTTCCTTTGCAGTTGACGGCTTTTTAGCCGAAGCGTTTTCTGTTTTTATAAGTTGGCCCCTGGAGACTTTCTGTTTTATTATAGATGAGTCCCTGGATTAAAACCTTTATAACTTTTAAACAGAAACTGATTTTTGATTGATTCTTTTTCTGTCATCCTTATTTTTCTGTCTAGTTTTTTTTCATAATTATTTGAGAAATATTTGGAAAAAAAAATTGTGCACTCTCGGTATTTACGTTAGTACGTATTTTCTTATACCGTAGATACCGGAGGAGGTGACGGAACCACGAACTTCGCTAAGCTAGACTCTGACTACTCCGAACCAGGCAAGCATGTTTGAACTTTTGATATGATGAGTGTTCGTTGCATGTTTGCATTAAGTATTTACATGGCATGTTTATGAGCATTTCGATAAATGTTACTTATAATACATGCAAAGTAGAGGCAAGTGAGTTCGAAAATCCTTATGTTGTTGGATATGAGTTTGCATGGCCATGTGTTGGCATGAGAATGGGTAAGATGGCAGTGTTGTAGCATGCCAGTCTTATGCCAGGCTATTTGACTCCAGTGTCAGCGTGAATCAAGTCACATTTCCATCCGTTTCCCTTCCTGTACTACCACATGTTTTCCGCAAGGGATATGGCTTAGTAAGTTGCAAACCGCTTTCCTGGTACACACCAAATAGAGAGGCCGTGATGAGGGTATGGCCCTGGATTAAAGCCAGTCATCCGGTCAGGGGGCATGGGTGTTTCCGGTTGGGACCGAGAGGGGGGCACCCCTTAGAGTGCGCGTATATAAATTTGATCCCATGCTATTCGAGGTTGTGATCTCCCCGTCTCAAAGTTTTTCTTGTACGATGTCTAGGGTGATTCCTGGCATCGTGAGGTGGGATGGGTGTGTACTGGTTAGATGTGTTTCTACCGAATACCGAACGGAACTAGTCCTCGTGACTAAGGAAACCGCTGGCTGTGGATAATTAGTACAAACTCTGCAGAGTCAAAATCCTTTGAATCATGTCATCCATATCCGAGTACCATGTTCAACTTATCTTGTCAAGATGTCGGTCTCAAGGACAAAAACTCCGTGAACCACATGAGTGTTAAGTCCGTTAAGTGTTTATTCCTGTGGATGGACTAACCCGTTTATTATTATGTGTTGAATATTTCCTATGAGTAATATATCTTTGTGAATTTATCAGATATGAATAATGAAATTTAAGCCCTTTCTGCAATGTCGCTCAGACATCCGACTGTGGCACTCTTGTTATTTACTTTTGATATAAGCCCTTGTCTGCGATGTCGCTCAGATGTCCGACTGTGGCACTCTTTGTCACGACCGGTTTTTCAATAAAAATATTTATTGAACAACCGACCTATGAAGTCCAATATGAGGAAAATCCTCCATACCGGTAGACAAAACTTTGATACAATAAGCCAGTAGCATTACAATATTACAAGGTTGGACTGAAGACGCCCAACCAATTATTACAAACACGCCGATTATTATACAGGTTGGCGGATATGACACAGTGGTGGGGGGTGGAAATACTACTGACTCGAGAGATGAGTGGTTGGTGGAATAACACAGTGGGGTGGTTAATAAGACTACTGCACTGGCGGCTCATCGAGCGTCGAGGTGAGGCTCGATGAATTTATTTGGATAGCGGAAGCGGATATATCACAATGACTAATCCAGGGGTCGCACGAGACTGACTGGGATTCCTCTAGGCGTCGGACTCGCTATCGAACTCTTCATCCATGAGATCGCCTTCACAAGATCCGCCAAATCAACAAGCCAGGTGAGTACTTTGAAAGTACTCGCAAGACAGTTCGGACAAAAGATATAACAAATGAATGCATGAATGTGACATGATTAATCTAGAACAATGTGCTATCAAATCAGTAACACAAGTAAGTAAAAAGGGAATCGACGGTAGTCCGCTCGAAAACCCAAAGAAGATAAACTCAAAACCGATCGGGTGTCTCAAGCGACGCCTCGAAGGGTGAACAAATAAGTAAAGCATGCCACAGTCGGGCGTCTAAGCGACACCTCATAAAGGGCTTATATTGAAAGAAAATACATGCATGCCGCAGTCGGACGTCGGTGCGACATCACAGAAAGAGCTTTTAACAAAAATGTAAATAATGACAATGCCGCAGTCGGACGTCTGAGCGACATCGCAGAAAGGGCTTATAATAAAAATAAATAGTAACAATGCCGCAGTCGGACATCTGAGCGACATCGCAGAAAGGGCTTATAGCAAAAGTAAATAATAACAATGCCGCAGTCGGACGTCTGAGCGACATCGCAGAAAGGGCTTATAATTCATTATTCATAACTGACAAGATATGGTGCTCACGGAAAATATTCATCTCAAGACAATAAGCGGGTTAGTCCATTCACAGGAAATAAACATTTAACACTCAAACGGTTATCAGGAGTTTCTGTCACCGAGACCGACATCTGACAAGATAAGGTGAACACGGTACTTGGACATGAATAAGATGAATTCAAGAATTTTGACTCTGCAGAGTTTGTACCAAAATTGTCCACAGCCAACGGATTTTCGTAGTCACGAAGGACTAGTTCCGTTTACGGTATTTCGGAGGAAACACAACTAACTAGTACACACCCATCATACCTCACGTTGCCAGGAATCACCCTAGACAGCGTTTAAGAAAAACTTTGAGACGGGGAGATCACAATCTCGAATAGCATGGGATCAAATTTATATATGCGCGCTCTAAGGGGTGCCCCCCTCTCGGTCCCAACCGGAAACACCCACGCCCCCTGACCGGATGAAAGGCTTTAATCCAGGTCCATGGAACCTTCATCCCGGCCTCTCGATTTGGTGTGTACCAGGAAGTGGTCTGCAACTTACTAAGCCGTATCCCTTGCGGGAAATGGACGGGAATCTGACTGATTTATGTTGACACAGGGTCAACGATCTGGCATAAGCCTGGCATGCTACAACACTTCCATCTTACCCATAATCATGCCAACTCATGGTCATGCAACATGTTTCCAACAACTCATGGATTTACCAAACTCACTTGCCTCAACTATTACGAGATAAACTATCATCGAAATGCTCATGAACGTGCCATGATAAGAAAAAATGCAAACATGCCCAAACACTCATCATATCAAAAGTTCAAACATTGCTTGCCTGTTTCAAAGTAGTCGGGGTCTAGCTCGGCGAAGTTCGCGGTTCCGTCACCTCCTTCAGTATCTACGGTACACAAAACACACGCGCTAACGTAAATACAGTGGGGTACAGAAAAGTAATCCAAATATTTTTTAAATAAATATGATAAAAAACTAGACAAAATTTTGAAGAGGACAGAAAAAGAATCACTCAAAAATTCCTTTCTGTTGAAAAGTTATAAGGGTTTTGGTCCAAGGACCCATCTGTAATGAAACAGAAAACTCTCAGGGGCTTAAACAGAAAAGCGCAGAAAAACGGTTCAGAGTAGAAGGCGTATTTGCCAGAGTATGCTTTCAGAAAACGTTTCAAAAAACAATAGAGAGGCTGACGGGCGGGTCCCACCCGTCAGGTTTAAATTTTCAAATGAGAGAGACGGGACTCGTCGGCGCCCGAGAGCCGCGGTGGTCGCCGGCGGCGATCCACGGCGAGGCAGGGAGATCGGAGGGTACCTCCGTGTTCGGGCGCCATTCGCGCTGGTTGGTGGTGGTGGTGGTCGCCGCCGAGCACCACGCCAACGGCGGCTCCTGCTCCGTGGACGGCGGTTCGGGTGGTCGGGTCTCGTCGGAGAGTGCCATGGAGGAGGAATTGAGGAGGGGTTAGACTCGTGGTAGCATGAGAGGGTAGCCGACGGATCTGGCGCCGGGTCGACCTCACCGGAGTGAATCGAGGTGGAGGCCGAGGCGGAACGGGGTGGCCGGAGTCGAGGAAGAAGAGCCCCTAGAGGCCCTTCCAGGGGCTTGGCGAGGATTAGTGAGGTGGTGGAGGTGTGCGGGGGCGAGAGCGCGCTCGGGGGTGCTATATATAGCCGGCCCGAGGCGGATTCCGAGAACGGGTTCTCCGGCAAAGTTTACGGCGGCGCAGGGCGTTGATCGGGGAGGTTCAGGGGTTTAGCGCCGTCGTGGGGGTTCACTGGTTCCGTTCAGGTGCTAAACAAGTCGGGGTTTGGTTGCTTAGGGCGTGCTCGACGGAACGGGGCGGCGCGGGCCCGTCGGCGGCAGGGAGCATGCTCTGTGCTTGCCGTGCCACGGCGACGGTGCCACGGGCGTGCGCTGGCAAGGCAGGGACACGCGGAGAGCCAGGGGGCAATGGGCGGCGCCGGGTGGCGTGGCGAGCGGGCTCGGGCCCTCTCTGGCCGCCACGGGTGGCGCGGCCACCGCAGAAGCTTCCAACGCCGGCGATGCTCGTCGCCACCGACGCCAGGAATCGGCCAAGCGTGCGTGCGGGGTGCTGGCCAGGGGGAAGAGGTCGTGTGCGTCGTGCCAGAGCGCACTGTGACCGCGTGACCAAAGTGTGACGAAGAGAAACGACACTGAATTCTGAATCTCTGAAAGTGCAATGAAACAGTGTAGGTCAGGTGTTCGACAGAATGTTTTTGGTATGTGGGAGGCTCTGCTTGAGCTGATTTTTGGTGGAGGGGCCTCTCATTGCATCTAGAGGCTGCCTGAATTTTTGTGGAATTTTTGGAGCAGGGAAGATATGAATTTCACCAAATTTGACAAATCTGGTCCAAACTTGCAGAGACTGAAATTTGAAATTTTTGAAAAGAAGAGGAGTGGATCTTGATTGTTCTAGGTTGTGGGTACCAAGGACTATCCAGGGGAGTTGGTTTGAGGTCAAAGCTCAAATGCATTTGGTACTTGCTTTGCAAATCTCCTAGGCTCAAAATAATGGACAGAAAAGATTTGGGAGGAGAAATAAATGAAATAAAATTCAGAAAAGGGTTGAACTTGCTGAGGCAGAATGTTTGGATTGCCCAAAGTGGAAGGAGAGATTTTTGGGAAGATTTTACCATGTGGTGCATGGTAAAATCATGAGTGGATTTCAATATTGGAGAAGATGCAAAACTCCTAGGGTTTCATTTTGAAAGAAAAATAAACTCCAAAGATTTTTCTTGAAATTTTGAGAAGAGGGCAATCAGAAGAAAAACTCAAAAACCAAACACCAGAGTTGAAGGAGATGCAAAAATAAAATATTTGCTAAAGGGCAAAAGCTTTTGAGTGAGATTTTTGGAAGGGTTTAGAAGACCTTCTTCAAATCCAACAAATTTTTTGAAGAAAACCAAAAGAATATTTTTGGAGCACAACACCTACCCCCTTAGGAAAAATCTCGTCCCCGAGATTCCAGCTGATCCTCAAATAATTGTGGGTGTTCTGTCCGAAGGAAATCCTCTCTTTCCCATGTGGCTTCACTTTCGGTGTGGTTGCTCCACTGAACTTTGAAGAATTTGATGGTTTTCTGTCGGGTTCTCCTTTCAGACTCTTCCAAGATTTTTATCGGATGCTCCCGATATGTAAGGTCTGGCTGCACGTCAATGTTTTTATGGGGTACTTGTTTCTCTGGGTTGCTTACGCACTTCCTCAATTGGGAAACGTGGAATACGTCGTGGATGTCAGATAATTCTTCAGGTAAGTCTAGCTGGTAGGCCACCGTGCCTCTTCGTGCCACTATGCAGAATGGTCTGATGAATCTTGGTGCTAGCTTCCCTTTAATCTTGAATCGATGCAGGCCTCTCATAGAGGATACTCGTAGGTACACAAATTCACCGGGTTCAAGGTTGACTCCACGATGCTTCTGATCATAGTAACTCTTCTGTCGGCTTTGGGCTGTCTTGAGTAGGTCCTTAATCACCTTGACCTTATCTTCAGCCTCTTTGAGCAAGTCTGGGCCGAAGATATGGCTGTCTCCTGTTTCCGACCAATTTAGCGGGGTACGACATCTTCGCCCGTACAGAGCTTCAAATGGTGCCATTTGCAGGCTGGACTGATAGCTGTTGTTATATGCGAATTCTGCGTATGGTAAGCTCTCTTCCCAACTGGTCCCATAGGTGAGGACACATGCTCTCAGCATATCTTCTAGAATCTGGTTTACTCGCCACCGCCCATCCGTCTGGGATGGTATGCGGTATCAATGCCAGCTGAGTTCCCAGAGCTTGTTGTAAGTGATCCCAAAATCGGGAGACGAATTGAGTGCCTCTGTCCGAGATTATTTTCTTTGGGACTCCATGTAAACAAACGATACGGGAAAGGTAGAGCCTAGCGAGCTTCTGAGTGGTGTGGGTTGTCTTCACGGGGATGAAGTGTGCTACTTTAGTCAGTCTATCAGTGATGACCCATATGGCATCATGTCCGTGTCGTGATCGAGGTAGTCCAACAATAAAATCCATTCCAATCTCGTCCCACTCCCACTCGGGTATCTTATTTGGTTGCAATAGCCCGCCGGTTTCGTGCTCGGCCTTGATGCGCTGACAAGAGTCACAACATGCAATAAACGTGGCTATGTCTCTTTTATACCATGCCACCAAAATGTTTCCTGAAGATCTTTGTACATTTTTGTTCCTCCAGGATGGATTGAGTACGGAGCGGTGTGGCCTTCAGCCAGGATTTGCTGTTTAAGGTCATGGATATTTGGTACGCAAAGTCTATTCCCGTACCACAATATTCCTTGCTCATCGATAACGAACTCTGAGGCCTTGCCCAAATTCATCTTCCGTTTTATGCCTTCAATGCTGGGGTGTCCACGTTGAGCCTCTTTAACCTTCTCTATCAGGGTAGGCTGTAACACTAAGTTCGACACACTGCCTTCGGTGACCACCATCAGATTGAGCTTTGCGAATTCCTGCTGGAATTCAGGTCTCAAGTTTGGCATGTTGTCGTTGTCCGGACTGGGTTCCACTCGAGCATCTGCTACAACATTTGCTTTGCTCGGTGGTAGTGGATTCCAACATCATAATCCTTTACTAATTCCAACCAGCATCGCTGCTGTAAATTGAGTTCTGGTTGTGTGAAAATATACTTGAGGCTTTTGTGGTCCGTGTATATTTCACAACGATTTCAAGCAAGAAGTGTCTCCATTCCTTGAGTGCATGAATAATCGCTGCTAATTCCAGGTCATGAGTAGGATAATTTTCCTCATGCTTGCGTTGCCTAGAAACATATGCGATAACCTTGCCTTCTTGCATTAATACGCACCGAGGCCCTTTCGAGATGCGCCACAAAATACCTCAAAATTTTGTGTATATCTCGCACAATTGATATCTGGTGCTGTTGTCGGTTTCTCTTCGCCTGGGAAACTTTTCTCGCAAGCTTCCGCCCATTCAAACTTCCTGTCTTTCTTGAGTAGTTGCGTCATTGGCTTTGCTAAGGTGGAGAATCCTTCAATAAATCTCCGGTAGTATCCTGCCATTCCCAAGAAACTTCGTACGTCCGTCACGCTGGCTGGTGGCTTCCAGCCCAACACGGCCTTGACTTTTTCCGGGTCAACGGCGATACCTTCTTGTGTCAGTACGTGGCCCAGAAAACCTACTTGCTTTAGCCAAAATTCACACTTGCTGAATTTTGCGTGCAATTGATGTTTCCTGAGTTCTCCTAGCACAATTCGGAGATGTTCAGCGTGCTCTTCTGGTGTTTTGGAGTATACTAGAATATCATCGATAAATACCACAACAAACTTGTCCATAAACTTCATGAATACTTTGTTCATGAGGTGAACAAAATATGCGGGGGCGTTTGTTAGCCCCAATGGCATTATGGTGAACTCATACAATCCGTATCTGGAGGTGAAACTTGTCTTGGGAATATCTTCGGGTCGCACTTTCAGTTGATGGTATCCCGACCTCAAGTCAATCTTTGAGAACACCTTGGCCTGAGCGAGTTGATCGAATAAATCATTTATTCGTGGCATCGGATATTTGTTCTTGATTGTGACCATGTTTAGCGCTTGATAGTCTATGCACAATCTCAGTGTTCCATCCTTCTTTTTGGCAAACAAAATTGGTGAACCCCAAGGTGAGGAACTGGCTCGTATATACCCTTTTTCCAATAATTCCTTTATTTGCTTATTCAGTTTTACCAATTCGGATGGTGCCATTCTGTATGGTTTCTTGTATATGGGAGCAGTTCCGGGAGCTAGTTCAATGCTGAATTCTATCTCTCGATCTGGTGGCATGCCTGGTAGCTCTTCGGGAAATACATCTGGAAATTCACACACTACTGGAACCTTGCTCAATTCAGAAATATCCACCTTGTTCAACCTCGGTTGCCGGGATATTTTTCTTTCCTTGGCTGAAACCTTTATGGTCTTCCCGTGGTGATGGGTGAGAATTACGGTCCTGTTGAAGCAGTCAATAAAACCTTTGTTGATGGTTAACCAATCCATCCCTAAGATGACATCCAGTCCTTTATTTTCCAACACGATAAGATTTGCGTGAAACTTCAACCCTTCAAACTCGATAACCACACCCTGGCAATAATTCTGGGTAACTTGCTTAATTCCAGGGGACTTGACGATCATAGATTTTTCCAAGGGAAGCATCGAAAAATTATTTTGCAAAGCAAAACTTTTCGAAACGAATGAGTGAGAAGCTCCAGAATCAAACAAAACCATGGCAGGTATTGTGTTGACAGGAAACGTACCGAGTATGATATCTGGGGCATTTTGTGCTTCCTCTTTGGTCACGTGGTTCAGATGACCCTTCCTGTGGCTGTTATTTGGGTTGAAATTGTTGCGCTTTGGCGCCGAATTATTGCCTCCGTTGTTCGGCTTTGGGGTCGAGTTCCTTGGCTTGGGGCACTGCTTGGCATAGTGCCCTTCTTCTCCACAAGCGTAACAGGTAACGCTTGGGTGGTATGTGAACTCCTTGTCCCTTGCATGGAAATTCTTGATTGGGCGTGAGACGCTTGTCGTGGGCTTGGGTGTCCAGTTTTTCTGAACATCTGTCTTGCTGCGGTGGTTGCGGGCGTGATTAGTCTGGTCCCTCTTCCGCTTGCGGAAATCTTCTAAGCCGCGTCTCTCATTTTCCAAGGTAAAGGCCTTATCCACCAGCCGCCTAAAATCTAGAAAGGTGTACGACCAATTGGCATTTAAGCGCGGTGTCGGACCGCCTAGGAATTTCTCCATCTTTTGTTTTCCGACATACGCCCTCGTTGGTGTAGCGAGACAGCAGAGTAAACTGACTATTGTATTCTGACACCGTCATTGTCCTTTGCTTGAGGTCATCAAATTCTCTCTTTTTGATCTTCATAAGACTCTTAGGAATATGCGCCCCACGAAAACCTTCTTTAAATTCCTCCCATGTTATATTATTTTCGTTGGGGTGCATGTGTAGGAAATTTTCCCACCACGATGCGGCTGCTCCAGTGAGATAGTGCGGAGCATAAAGCACTTTCTCAAGATCTGAACACTGGGCAATGATTAGTTTTCTTTCCATGTCTCGAAGCCAGTCCTCGGCTTCAAGAGGTTTGTCAGTGTGAGAAAATGTTTTGGGATGTGTCTTCTGTAGCTCAGATAACTTTGACTGCTGCTGATACTGTCCACGGTGATTTCCCATATTGATGACTTGGTTCATTATTTCCTGATGTTGCTGCTGGCTTTGTTCATAAAGACGGCACATTTGGGAGAGTGCCGTTTCACTGTCCTGTTGACTTGTCTGCCCCTGTGTGAAATTGTTGCCTGGGGGTGTGCCATAATTTTCCTCTGTCGGAGTTGGCATGGAGCGCGTCCAAGGACGAGACATAGTTTACTCTGGGGATATATTTTGAAGCACTCATAAGAAAAGAAATTGAGCCGCAAAAATCAATAAATTCAAGAAGACGGAAAAAGGTCGCAAATGCTCCAAGATTTTTCAAGAGAATAAACGTTTGCGCACGGAGAAGGACTGTCCATTACATATCTTACAAGCAAGCAGCAATTATACAATACATCACTCAGGATATGCGTACATAATCCTGACATGTTATTTAGTCTAGTGCACTCCTCCAGATCCTACATGATGCGCAAACAAGCTACTTCTCACAGCCTATGTACATATCAACATATCGTACAAGTCGGTACATCGCATGGCGGCTAAGCGTACTTAGTCGGAGATGGTAAGGATTTCCCTTGGCCTGCCAAGGGTGAGGCGTAGTGAGGCTGGGGACTCAACCTCCTCCTCGGAGATAGGCTCCAGACGTGAGGTGCTGCGCTGAGTTGGTGGAGCAGGTGCCCTGTGCGGCACAACTCGAACATGAGCGGGCACGAGGGGTGGTGCAGAACGAACCGGAGTAGGCGCAATGACATGGTTGAACTCCTCCGTGGTAGGCAGGTGACGAGTAGTGGTGAGAGCAGTAGGAGCAAACGATGCTGATGACGAGACGAAAGTCGGTGGCGGTGCGGCGCGCAGGAGCTCCCTCCTGTTGGCGACACAGCCACGGACTGAGTCCATGCGAGCAGCTACAAAGTCGTCCACCAGGTTGTCGAAGGCTGCCTCCAAAGCCCGGAGATACTCGATGAGCATCTCAAAAGCTTCGTCCCGTTCTCCTCTGGGGCAAGAGAACGCGTAGTGGCAGGTATATGGCACGTGACATGGCAGGTAGCGGTAGCGACGAGTCTTCATCGAAGGAAGGATATCCCTGAGACGAGCTATCGCCTCACGGGCTGCCATCTGCAGTGCATGCTTCTCTGTGGGCATGGCTCTCCCCAAGAACCGGTAACGCTCAACTCGCCCTCCCTTGAATTGCACCGCGGCTTGGTGCATGGTTAGACGCTCATTGATCTTGTGCTGAGAGAGTGAGAAGACTGGGCGCACAGCTGGCCCTATCGCGACTTGGACGATGAAGGAGAGAAGCTTGACGAACCCATCGGGCATGTTGGCGAACATCTGCGACTCGCAGTCGTTGCCAGCCATCTACAAAAGTAGGCAAAAATCCTGAGTAGTCAAATCATAAATTTATGCTGACTGTCAGAAATTGACTACATTTGTAAAAAAAATAACTAGCTCTATTCTGCTAATAACCGATTAGCGATCGCACCTAGTGGCTTCCTACAGTCAGCCTGGCTCTGGTACCAAGCTTGTCACGACCGGTTTTTCAATAAAAATATTTATTGAACAACCGACCTATGAAGTCCAATATGAGGAAAATCCTCCATACCGGTAGACAAAACTTTGATACAATAAGCCAGTAGCATTACAATATTACAAGGTCGGACTGAAGACGCCCAACCAATTATTACAAATACGCCGATAATTATACAGGTTGGCGGATATGACACAGTGGTGGGGGGTGGAAATACTACTGACTCGAGAGATGAGTGGTTGGTGGAATAACACAAGGGGTGGTTAATAAGACTATCTGATCGGCGACTCATCGAAGGCCGAGGTGAGGCTCGATGAATTTATTTGGATAGCGGAAGCGGATATATCACAATGACTAATCCAGGGTCGACGAGACTGACTGGGATTCCTCTAGGCGCGGACTCGCTATCGAACTCTTCATCCATGAGATCGCCTTCACAAGATCCGCCAAATCAATAAGCCAGGTGAGTACTTTGAAAGTACTCGCAAGACAGTTCGGACAAAAGATATAACATATGAATGCATGAATGCGACATGATTAATCTAGAACAATGTGCTATCAAATCAGTAACACAAGTAAGTAAAAAGGGAATCGGCGGTAGTCCGCTCGAAAACCCAAAGAAGATAAACTCAAAACCGATCGGTGTCCGCGAGCGACGCCTCGAAGGGTGAACAAATAAGTAAAGCATGCCACAGTCGGGCGTCTAAGCGACACCTCATAAAGGGCTTATATTGAAAGAAAATACATGCGTGCCGCAGTCGGACGTCGGAGCGACATCAAAGAAAGGGCTTATAACAAAAATGTAAATAATGACAATGCCGCAGTCGGACGTCTGAGCGACATCGCAGAAAGGGATTATAATAAAAATAAATAGTAACAATGCCGCAATTGGACGTCTGAGCGACATCGCAGAAAGGGCTTATAGCAAAAGTAAATAATAACAATGCCGCAGTCGGACGTCTGAGCGACATCGCAGAAAGGGCTTATAATTCATTATTCATAACTGACAAGATATGGTGCTCACGGAAAATATTCATCACAAGACAATAAGCGGGTTAGTCCATTCACAGGAAATAAACATTAACACTCAAACGGTTATCAGGAGTTTCTGTCACCGAGACCGACATCTGACAAGATAAGGTGAACGCGGTACTTGGACATGAATAAGATGAATTCAAGAATTTTGACTCTGCAGAGTTTGTACCAAAATTGTCCACAGCCAACGGATTTCTGTAGTCACGAAGGACTAGTTCCGTTTACGGTATTTCGGAGGAAACACAACTAACTAGTACACACCCATCATACCTCACGTTGCCAGGAATCACCCTAGACAGCGTTTAAGAAAAACTTTGAGACGGGGAGATCACAATCTCGAATGGCATGGGATCAAATTTATATACGCCGCTCTAAGGGTGCCCCCTCTCGTCCCAACCGAAACACCCATGCCCCTGACCGATGAAAGGCTTTAATCCAGGGCCATGGAACCTTCATCCCGGCCTCTCGATTTGGTGTGTACCAGGAAGTGGTATGCAACTTACTAAGCCGTATCCCTTGCGGGAAACAGGTGGTAGTACGAAAGGGGAGATGGACGGGAATCTGACTGATTTATGTTGACACGGGGTCAACGATCTTGCATAAGCCTGGCATGCTACAACACTGCCATCTTACCCATAATCATGCCAACTCATGGCCGTGCAACATGTTTCCAACAACTCATGGATTTACCGAACTCACTTGCCTCAACTCTTACGAGATAAACTATCATTGAAATGCTCATGAACGTGCCATGATAAAAAAAAATAATGCAAACATGCCCAAACACTCATCATATCAAAAGTTCAAACATTGCTTGCCTGGTTCGGAGTAGTCGGGGTCTAGCTCGGCGAAGTTCATGGGTTCCGTCACCTCCTTCAAAGATTCACGGTACACAAAACACACGCGCTAACGTAAATACCATGGGGTACAGAAAAGTAATCCAAATATTTTTCAAAAAAATATGATAAAAAACTAGACAAAATTTTGAAGAGGACAGAAAAAGAATCAATCAACAATTCCTTTCTGTTAAAAAGTTATAAGGGTTTTGGTCCAAAGACCCATCTGTAATGAAACAGAAAACTCTCAGGAGCTTAAACAGAAAAGCATAGAAAAACGGTTCAGAGTAGAAGGCGTATTTGCCAGAGTACGCTTTCAGAAAACGTTTCAAAAAAAACAATAGAGAGGCTGACGGGCGGGTCCCACCCGTCAGGTTTAAATTTTCAGATGAGAGAGACGGGACTCGTCGGCGCCCGAGAGCTGCGGTGGTCGCCGGCGGCGATCCACGGCGAGGCAGGGAGATCGGAGGGTACCTCCGTGTTCAGGGCGTCATTCCGCGTTGGTTGGTGGTGGTGGTGGTCGCCGGCGAGCACCACGTCAACGGCGGCTCCTGCTCCGGCGGACGGCGGTTCGGGTGGTCGTGGGTCTCGTCGGAGAGTGCTGCGGAGGAGGAATTGAGGAGGGGGTTAGACTCGTGGTAGCATGAGAGGGTAGCTGATGGGATCTGGGCGCCGGGGTCGACCTCACCGGAGTGAATCGAGGTGGAGGCCGAGGCGGAACGGGGCGGCCGGAGTCGAGGAAGAAGAGCCCCTAGAGGCCCTTCCAGGGGCTTGGCGAGGACTAGTGAGGTGGTGGAGGTGTGCGGGCGAGAGCGCTGGGGTGCTATATATAGCCGGCCCGAGGCGGTTGCCGAGAACGGGGTTCTCCGGCGAAGTTTAGGGCGGCGCAGGGCGTTGATCGGGGAGGTTCAGGGGTTTAGCGTTGTCGTGGGTGTTCACTGGTTCCGTTTAGGTGCTAAACAAGTCGGGGTTTGGTTGCTTAGGGCGTGCTCGACGGACGGGCGGCGCGGGCCCGCCGGCGGGAGCACGCTCGTGCTTGCCGTGCCATGGCGACGGTGCACGGGCGTCTTGCTGGCAAGGCAGGGACGCGCGGAGAGCCAGGGGGCGATGGGCGGCGCCGGGTGGCGTGGCGAGCAGGCTCGGGCCCTCTCTGGCCGCCACGGGTGGCGCGGCCACCGCAGAAGCTTCCAACGCCGGCGATGCTCGTCGCCACCGATGCCAGGAATCGGCCAAGCATGCATGCGGGGTGCTGGCCAGGGGGGAAGAGGCCGTGTGCGGCGTGCCAGAGCGCACTGTGGCCGTGTGATCGAAATCTGACGAAGAGAAACGACACTGAATTCTGAATCTCTCTGAATCTCTGAAAGTGCAATGAAACAGTGTAGGTCAGGTGTTCGGCAGAATGTTTTTGGTATGTGGGAGGCTCTGCTTGAGCTGATTTTTGGTGGAGGGGCCTCTCATTGCATCTAGAGGCTGCCTGAATTTTTGTGGAATTTTTGGAGCAGGGAAGATATGAATTTCACCAAATTTGACAAATCTGGTCCAAACTTGCAGAGACTGAAATTTGAAATTTTTGAAAAGAAGAGTAGTGGATCTTGATTGTTCTAGGTTGTGGGTACCAAGGACTATCCAGGGGAGTTGGTTTGAGGTCAAAGCTCAAATGCATTTGGTACTTGCTTTGCAAATCTCCTAGGCTCAAAATAATGGACAGAAAAGATTTGGGAGGAGAAATAAATGAAATAAAATTCAGAAAAGGGTTGAACTTGCTGAGGCAGAATGTTTGGATTGCCCAAAGTGGAAGGAGAGATTTTTGGGAAGATTTTACCATGTGGTGCATGGTAAAATCATGAGTGGATTTCAATATTGGAGAAGATGCAAAACTCCTAGAGTTTCATTTTGAAAGAAAAATAAACTCCAAAGATTTTTCTTGAAATTTTGAGAAGAGGGCAATCAGAAGAAAAACTCAAAAATCAAACACCAGAGTTGAAGGAGATGCAAAAATAAAATATTTGCTAAAGGGAAAAAGCTTTTGAGAGAGATTTTTGGAAGGGTTTAGAAGACCTTCTTCAAATCCAACAAATTTTTTGAAGAAAACCAAAAGAATATTTTTGGAGTGTCACACTCTTGTTATTTTACTTTTGATATAAGCCCTTTCTGCGATGTCGCTCAGACGTCCGACTGTGGCACTCTTGTTATTTACTTTCGATATAAGGCCTTTCTGCGATGTCGCTCAGACGTCCGACTGTGGCACGCTTGTCATTTACTTTTCTATATAAAACCTTTATGTGGTGTCGCTTAGACGCCCGACTCCGGCATGATTATTTATTCGTTTACCCTTCGAGGTGTCGCTCCAGACACCCGATTGGTTTTCGGTTATTTTGTTGGGATTTCGGGAGGACTACCGCCCGACTTCCTTTTTACATATCATGTTGTGCAATATTTATTATTTGAATGTGCATTGTCATTTTCTCATGACGCATTCATTCATGCATTTGTTATATCTTATGTCCGAACTGTCTTGCGAGTACTTTCAAAGTACTCACCTGGCTTGTTGATTATGCCAGATGTTGATGAAGGCGATCTCATGGATGAAGAGTTCGATAGCGAGTCCGACACCTAGAGGAGTCCCAGTCAGTCTCGTGCGATCCTGGATTTGGTCATTGTATTATATCCGCTTGCGCTACCCGAATAAATGCATCGAGCCTCACCTCGACGCTCGATGAGCTGCCAGTTTAGGAGTCATGTTATCCACTCCACTGTGATATATCCACCACCACTTTTATCTCGAGTCAGTAGTATGCCACCACACCCACGTATCTTAACCGCCCTTATGTACAATATTGGCGTGTTTGTAATAATTGTTGAGCAACCTCAGCTCAACCCTGTAATATACGAACCTCTCCCTGGCCGGGAAGGTCCTTCGGGATAGCACCTCGGCGTCGCCCTTGGCCTTGGGAGATTGAGCGGCCGGCGGTGACTCGCTGGCCATCGCCTTCGAATCCAGCGAACCTCCTGATGAGGATCGCAGGGAGCTGTCATGGGCCGGACTGCAATAGCATAATTTTACATGTTAATACCATGAAGCAGAGAGGCCGGATACATGGACGTATGTGGGTTTTTAGTACTTACGATGCGGCCAGGGGCTTGTTTCGGGGGCATCGCTCCGGGCTGCTGTCAATGTCCCACGCGGAGTTATCCGCAAGGGGCCCTTCCCCCTCTTGGGCGCCTCCGCCTCCAGATTTGTGGAGGCCGCCCTCTTCTTCCTCCCCCCATCAGGGGGAGAGTTGCTTTCTTCCTCCTCCTCGTCGTCGTCTTCGGCGGCGGAGGAGTGAGTCTTGTCTTCGGATGAAACGTCCGGAGCTCCCTTGCGGCGGGGGCCACTCCGGACCCCCTTGGCCTTCTTCTCCGGCGCCTGATAGGGCGCCGGGACCAGCATCTTCGCCAGGAGCGGGATGACGGGTTCCTCGGGCAGCGGAGCCGAACATTGGATCTGCTCCGCTTTCTCTGTCCATACCTGAAAAAATAAAATAGTAAAGTTTAGATATCTTCCTTGAGCAAGCAAGTAGAGGATGCGCCTTGAGACGTGAAAGACTTACCGCACTGGCAGGATGGGCACGATCGTGCCTACGGTCCGAGTCTATGGCCGGCGACGTCTCATTGCCCTTAAATAGCAACTTCTAGACATCTTCGTGAGTGGTTCCGAAGAGCCTTTCCAAGGTTTGGTGCTTCTCCAGATCAAATTCCCATAAAGGGCAGGTTCGGCTTTGGCATGGAAGGATCCGGCGAACTAGCATCACCTGGATCACGTTGACGAGCTTGATGTTTTTATCCACCATGCTTTGGATGCGCGTTTGCAGCGCTATTAGTTCGTCCGACGAAGACCAATTTGGACTCTTCTCTATCCAGGAGAGGTGAGCCGCATTGGAGCTCCGGATTTGAATTCGAGAGCCACCGCCCAAGTGGCATCGCGAGGCTCTGTGATATAGAACCACTGTTTCTGCCACTCCTTGACGGCCTCCACAAAAGTACCCTTGGGCCATGTAACATTGGGCAGCTTGCTCACCATGGCGCCTCCGCACTCCGCATGCTGGTCATCCACCACCTTCGGCTTCACGTTGAAGATGTTAAGCCACAGTCTGAAGTGGGGTTGGATGCGGGAGAAGGCCTCACACACGACAATGAATGCTGAGATGTTGAGGAAGGAGTTCGGGACTAGATCATGGAAGCCTAGCCCCTAATAGAACATAAGTCCGCGGACGAAAGGGTGGAGAGGAAACCCTAACCCGCAGATGAAGTAAGGGATGAACACCACCCTCTCAGTGGGCCTCGGGGTGGGGACGATTTGGCCCTTGGCTGGAAGCCGGTGGGCAATTTCTTTTGCCAGATACCCGGCCTCCCGAAGCTTGGTGATGTCCTTCTCCTTGACGGAGGAGGCCATCCATTTGCCTTGCGCTCCAGATCCGGACATGGTTGAGTGCTTTCTCGAGGCGGAAAAGATGAGGACTTGGGCGTTGGAGCTCGAGAATGGAAGGGCAGAGAAGGAGAGAAGGCGTGGGTGAGAGAAAGGAATCCTTATCTCCTTATAAAGGCAGTGAATATCAAGCGCCTCCCCACTCGCCTTAAAACTCGCCTGTTCCCAAGGGCTGTGTAAACGGCACGGTTGGATTACCAACACCCGTATTGATGAGAATCCCGCAATAAGAGGACACGATCTCTGCTTCGACAAGACGTGCCAATGAAAATCGCGTCTCGAAATGTGGGACGACAGACGAAAACGGTTCGAAATAATGACCGGGCAGACGTGATGTCACATTACAAAAAGTTGTCAGCGGATTGGACTCGTGAAATATTATACTCTCTGCGGTTGTGTGCGGTACTTGTGTTGCAGATCCGGACACGATCGTTGCGTTCGAAGACTATCTTGGAGTTCGGAAAGGGGAACCCGCCCTGCAATGCCGAAGACAATTTGCGCGTCGAACACCTCGTCATTGAAGCCTGGTTCAGGGGCTACTGAGGGAGTCCTGGACTAAGGGGTCCTTGGGCGTCCGGCCTGTTGGACATGGGCCAGACTAATGGGCTGTGAAGATACAAGACCGAAGACTCTCTCCCGTGTCCGGATGGGACTCTCCTTGGCGTGGAAGGCAAGCTTGGCTTCCAAGATATGAAGATTCCTTTCTCTGTAACCGACTTTGTACAACCCTAGTCCCCTCTGGTGTCTATATAAACCGGAGGGCTTAGTCCGGAGGACAGATATAGTTAGATAGGCTAGACTTCTAGGGTTTTAGCATTTACGATCTCGTGGTAGATCAACTCTTGTAATACTCATGTTCATCAAGATCAATCAAGCAGGAAGTAGGGTATTACCTTCATAGAGAGGGTCCGAACCTGGGTAAACATTGTGTCCCCTGTCTCCTGTTACCATCACCTTAGACGCACAGTTCGGGACCCCCTACCCGAGATCCGCCGGTTTTGACACCGACAATCTGCGCCTTGGCGCCGACAATGGTAAGGTGTACATTAGGTAAAAAGCTACACAACCTCACCTTCTATCTCGACACAAGTACGAGGTTTTTTATCTCTGCCACTCCCGGGCACAGGACACCATACTCATCAACGACCCTAGTCGACCAACATGTCGTTCTTCCTATCCAAGAGCAGTAGAGCCCAAGTTATGTCACTGCCATGATGATGAGCGGCGAACCGTCTATGAATCAAACGACCGGAAGCAGAATAATTCTTTTTATACCATAAGTAACCTTTTATCTCCTGGATTTTTATCGACTTTCTCGACTCCGATCGCCCTCGGAATGCTCTATTTTTTTTACATTTGCTATAGTTCCTCCTCAATACCCATTGGTACTACATATCACATGTGCCATTGCCTATAGCGACGATCTTGAATTGGGATTTGTAAGACGGAGATAATGGGTGGAGTAAGAAGAAGAAGAAAAGTGAGTTGACGGTAACAAATATTAGCAATGCTATCTGACGTGCACGAGGATCTTAAAGGTGCATATTTGGCATTATTGATAATGTTGCACCACTAGAATATGGGCATGCATTCTTCCGTTGCAATGCATGGGGGTTTTGGCTAGTATAATACATGTGGGCATGTGGCCATCAGCATAAGAAACTTCTCCACATAAGTATGAGTTAATTAGTAAATATATAATACCTAAATAGTTCATTGCCACTAACCTCATTCTCTTGACATGCAACATATCCACATCAATGGCCTTACTGCCTTATCATCCTTACTGATGTCATCAGTTTTTTCACCAAAGGATTTTCCTCCGCAATGCGATTTCTATCTTCACGGCATCATTCTTTTTAACCCGAGAATTCTTGATGGAAACGCCTCTTGATTTTCCTCTCCCACTTTGCCATATTTAATCTCCATCAAATCTCGCCAATATCTCTTCTCCTTCCTCGTGGAGGGTAACCAAATGCACGCCTCCCCCGCAAGGCCCCTTGGCTCATATACTTGGGCTTCATCCCTCATAAATCCATTATCTGTCTTTCCATTCACCCAGGCACCTCAGGCTAATCCTAGATCAGCCTCCTCATACTCATATCAATGGCCATGATGTTGCGTGAGTGGATGATAATCATGAGCCTAGGGCGACAATGCATGTGTATCTGCATCCAGCGGCAGCGCCGATTTCCACAACCTCCTCCTCCATTGTGGCGCCCTTGCTTCCTCCCTCAAAGTCATCGTCACCGTTGATTTTTTTCACTGATCGGTATGTGGCTCGTGGTCATATACCCTGTCGTATATGCATGTGTTTTTGGATTTGTTTATATTTTGTGCTTCCACTTTTGAAGGGCTTTCGTTCCTATCACAAATAACTCAAAATATTGACGTTAGTGGTTTTGTCTTGTCTCGCTTTGCTTCAGTAAGCTCAGACTGGGCTTGGGTATGTTTTTAGTTATTTTCATGAACGGTATGTCCTATTTTTTTCATGTTAGTGATGCATTTAAATTCTGCCCAAAAAGCGATGCATTCAAATTACATAAATATGCTATACTCTCTCGATATACTAATTTTCCAATTTTTCTCATAGCACCATTAATGGCTCAAACAAATATATTTTTAAATATATTA
The DNA here is from genome assembly GCA_021605205.1 of Aegilops longissima. Taxonomy (NCBI): domain Eukaryota; kingdom Viridiplantae; phylum Streptophyta; class Magnoliopsida; order Poales; family Poaceae; genus Aegilops; species Aegilops longissima. Next base: position 639,423,942 of record CM038681.1, on the reverse strand, counting down.
GTTATTTTTGTTGGCGCCGAGCCCTAGCTTGCTCTTTGCGCCGGTGCCCAGCTCCCTCTCACTCCTTCTCTCTCGCACGAACGAAGATAGAAGAAAGAGCAGACACAAGACATGATGGTGTTTTTCCGGTGCACATACGCCTGGCGCAACGACAGCCTTTTCCTCTAGCAATAACTCGAGCCACACGCACACCCAAGCAGTACAACGGAGGGCTTTTTATACCCAGGTTAGGACACACACCAACACACTCACGCACTCACGCAAGACCCGGCCACTAACTCATGCATGCGCTAGTTCGCCAACAACAGATTAACCACCACATTGGCCACTAACCGCATGCAGTGGCTACTCCCTACATACACGTACTCCCTGGAAACTCTCCAACAGAAACTAGTGCCCGTGATCCGCCTGGCCACGCCAACGGCGCGCCCAACGCGCAGGAGGCGGCCTACTCAACATCGCCACGGCCATCGACACGCACACACATGAACGCATGGCTTATTTCTAACATTCTCCTCTTAAGCCATGATCTCGTCGTTGTCGGAGTTGTTGCAGCTCTTGTCATTGTTGTCGTCACGGCTGTGACCCAGCCCGCGGACCCGACCCGGCGCATCGACGCCGGTCGCACCGCCACGGACCCGACCTGGCGCACTGATGCCGGTCGCACCGTGCTCCGTCACGACCCCGGCGATATACGCCGAGCTCCTTCACCGCCGACGACACACGCCTGGCGTCCCTCTGCGCACCGCACGTCCCGCGCGCACCCAACGCGCCCGACGAGCCCGACCACACCAGTGCGTCCCGCGCTCACCCGCGCGCCCGACGAGCCCGACCGCATCAGACGCTCACCGCGCGCCGCCTCCGCATCCGCCATGGCAGCCGCCAGCGATAAACGCCGGAAGGATGTAGCCGAACTCGAGCACGGACTTGAGTACAACGGCGACATACGCCTCCTCCCAACGTCAACCGCACGCTCGTACGCGCGCCCGCGGTCCTGACGCCCGACATGTCCAGTGTGCATCCATAACACGCACCTGTCACGCCCGGCTCGCCGCCACGGCTCATTACCCTGCACCACTGCGGCCTCAACCACAGCGCAGCACCTCCATGCCGTCATGCCGCTGTGTGTCGTTGAAGCCGCCACCACGCAGGTCCTCCACGGCCTCCTCACCATGTCGCCACAGCCACCGCGCCCTCCTCGCCGCGCCGCGCACCTCCATAGACCGACACACGGCCCGGAGCATCGCGCAGCCGCCGGCGAACTCCGCCACCGCCGGCACGCCTCCGGCAAGGAGAACGACGCCCAAGATGAACTAGCTCATGATACCAATTGTTGGCGCCGAGCCCTAGCTTGCTCTTTGCGCCGGTGCCCAGTTCCCTCTCGCTCTTTCTCTCTCGCACGAACGAAGATAAAAGAAAGAGCAGACACAAGACACGGTGGTGTTTTTCCGGCGCACATACGCCTGCCGCAACGACGGCCTTTTCCTCGAGCAACAACTCGAGCCACATGCACACCCGAGCAGTACAACGGAGGGCTTTTTATACCCAGGTTAGCACACACGCCAGCACACTCATGAACTCACGCAAGACCCGGCCACTAACCCATGCATGCGCTAGTTCGCCAACAACAGACTAACAACCACATTGGCCACTAACCGCATGCAGTGGCTACTCCCTACATGCACATACTCCCTGGAAACTCTCCAACAGAAACGAGTGCCGGCGATCCGCCTGGCCACGCCAACGGCGCGCCCAACGCGCAGGAGGCGGCCTACTCCACATCGCCACGGCCATAGACACGCACACACATGAACGCATGGCTTATTTCTAACAATTTTCACTCCCTATACCATCAGAGGTTTGAAATAACTTTTTTTTATTCTTTAAACTCATTTTCACTCCATAATCTTCCATGTGCAGTATTACAAGTTCCCGCAGCAACGTGTGGGATACCATCTAGTAACACAAGCTTACACGGCCAAAAAATCCCACCAAAACATCGCATTAATCATATAGAAGGACACACCATCTACGGTATGCCAGCGGCTCTCTGAAGCGACAATACCACGTACCAACTCCCCAACTAGGTCTTGTCATTAACAGGTGTGAACCTAGTATTATCACCTTGCATGCCTCTGCTTTGTTTAATTATTATGCTCGGGAAAGATGGTACGTCACCCAGAGTGGTGTCACTGCATGCAAGGCATAGATGGAGAAGGAGGAGGACTGTATGAGTTGTAGGTCTGTTTAGGACACATCTAGATGTGACATAGTTATGTCATATCTAAGCTGATGTCCACTTTGTTTGTGGTCTATTTTTTTCTATTTTTTTGTTTCTTGTTATTGCATTATATATTTGTGGGAGTTTAGATGTGACATCCTTAAAAAATATCTAGATGTGAATTAGATAAATTCTCCTTGGGACATTGGTGCAGATTGGTGAGCGAGCTTTTACTATGGATTCCGCAGAAGTTACACGCCATGGGAGTTAGCCCAACTTAGGCCAAAAACTTAAGCTTGGGGAGTATATTTTTTACCAATATTTATTCATGTTATCATATACATTCATTACACTTGTCGTTTCGCTCTATGATCTTTGTATATCCGTGTTTCGTTTCATTTCGTTTGTTCCTTTTGCATGTTCTATTAAAAAAACCTCCAAAATTATTTCTCGTTTGCGTATTATTGAGTCTTATGTTTGAAGAGAAAAAGTTTATGTTTGCTTCCTATTTACTTTATTATTGAACTAACGAAAAGACCAAAATATTTTCTTTCTCTTCTTTTCTTTTCTTTTCTACAGTTATCAGCAATTTTCAGCTTCAGTCTCGACGACACTTGTACTATATTCTTAAAACAATAATAACGATTATTTGGTGAATTGGTTGTGGCAGAGAAAGCTGGTATGATAATGTTTTGTTACATTTATGTATGGATGTTTGACTTCATGATTGGTTTACAAGTTTCTATGATAGTCATATTGTGCATAACGAGAGTTTAATGATTCAAGATTTCTCATGTTGAGTTTCAATTAACTAAAAGCATATATTCGTCATCCTGGGTGGGGAATAGTTATTCTTCACCCCCTCTATTTTAACATCAATGGACCGTAAATTTAGATTTCGTAATTTTTGTCTTATTTCATACGTGAAAAGAGAACGTAAGAAAATATATAGTTGACGTAAAAATATTTTATGTATGTAAAATTACAAACATAAAAATATAGTGTAAAATATACAGAAAATGCAATTTTTTGGTCTAATGACCTATATTTTTGTTTTCTTATGCAAAATATTATGTAGTGATTCAATATGAATGTAACTATTTATATTCCAAACGTAATTTACTTATAAAATGATCGTAAGATTACTAGTGTGTGTGTGTTCTCCTCTGCAATAATCAAGTGATTAATCAATTCCAGTTCAGCCTTGAAGGTGCTATGAATTTAGAATATAGTGTCATGTTCATGTTACCACTTAATACTTGCTTATGCAAAATGCATGATTATGATAGATATGCTCTCAGGTTGCCCACTAGCGCTCGTGTAACAATGCCCACCGTTGTAAACATAGGTATCCTTGAGAGCAAGGGATGTATTGCGTGAAAAAAGGGGAACCCGCATGGCCCAACGATCTTTTATGTACTTTCCGATTAGGATAGGAGTTATATTCCAAAAGCCTAGAAATATAAACATAATTTGGTTAACACATACTCCCTCCGTTCGGAATTACTTGTCACGAAAATGGATGCATCTAGACGTATTTTAGTTCTAGATACATCTATTTCCGAGACAAGTAATTCCGAACGGAGGGAGTAGTTTATACTGAAATAGCTTGACCCGACTATTTTTGGTTAAGGGACATAATTTGGTTACGGAAAATAATTGTCTACACGTGTAATTTGACAAACAGAATATCAATAATTGTACAAACATAAACAATTTTCAATAGAACGGGAATGGTCTTCATAGTGTAGCAATACTATGTTTGCCAACAATGTTGAAACTGTTATATTACTTATAACTTATAAGTACCTATTGTTCCCAGATTGGCATGTATTCACTTGTTGAACCGGGTGGATCCTGTATTGACTTCTTTGTTCCCAGATGAATGGATCGGGATCGCTGGTTCACTTGAGCACGTCCCTGAGATCAATGAATCTGACATTCAGTTCCACCGTCTGAAGCATTTGCTCCATCTCCCAGCACGCCTCGGCCCTTCGTCGCTCGATCTTGTGTCGATGGATGGCCTCGGTCTCAAGGGCAGCCAGACGAGCCTTGGCAATGTTGGGACAAACCCCGGATCAGCTCGCCACTCATCTTCTCTCACTCACTCGGATGAAGATGAAAGAAGGAGCACACTGGATTTTTTCGGCGCACAAACACCCCGCTGCACGAACGGCGTCTCGGCCGCACGAACAGCCTCATTTTACTGAGCACATACCCCGGCTCGGTGGCACATACCACACCGGCTCGGCAACAAAACGTAGAAACTACAAGCAGTTCACACAGAGGCTTTTATAGCCAGGTGCACACACACTAGGCTAGCTACCACGCACGCACTGACTTGGCTTGCCCCTGCATGCACTCGGCCACACCGAACATCACGCACGCACTAGCCTAACCAGCCACCACATTAGGCAACTAACCCACGATCAACAAGACCCGGTTGTGCAGCTAACAACCATGCATGCATCAGCACAACGGCTCGGCCGCCACTCACGCACCGCTAAGTAGATTATAGCACTAGTAGAAAAATGGGCCTATTGTCCTGGTTCGTAAAGGCCTTTTGTCCCGGTTCGTAAGGGCCTTTTGTCTCGGTTTAGGAACCGGGACTAAAAGGTCATTACTAATGTCCTAGGCCTTTAGTCCCGGTTCTTACACGAACCGGGACAGATGGGCCTCCACGTGGCCGGTGCTGCGAGCCCAGGCAGGAGACCCTTTAGTCCCGGTTGGTGGCACCAACTGGGACCAATAGGCATCCACGCGTCAGCTGTTTAGGGGCTAGGGTTTTTGTTTTTTTTTTTGAAAGGGGGGTGGATTTGGGTTTTGTATGGTTAATTAAGGTGTTTCATATATTGTGTTAGGTAGCTAATTAATTAATAGAGAAAAGCTTCCTCTCTTATCTCCGTGCTTGGTCGACGCTACGTACTATACGTATAGAGAGGTCCTCGACACGCTAGCTAGTAAGAAAATGAAGGAAACCATTAAGTACAGAAATTCGTCATGCATACCGAGAGAAGTGATTGACCTCTCCTTCTCCGAGAGATTGGTCGAACAACAAGTTTTCGTATTATCTATCTGACGCTACTGGCTACATACATATACAATATGTAAGATCTCTTACAATCCCCTAGCATTTGAACTCAAGTTCCACATGGTTTTCTCCGGCTTTATTGATGACGTGGTTAAGAAAGAATCCCGCCAATTCCTATTGAATTGCTTTCATGCGATCTTGTGGTAGGAGTTCATTCCGCATCTGCCACGTCTAATTTGAAGAAGGGGGTTAATACATATATATGAATGAAACTCAACAGAAATGATGGTGTAATAAAATGAAATTGTGAATATTATTGCTTATGCACTTCATATTGTCTTCTAGAGTAGCCCCGCTTATCTTTGCAAGTCGCGTTGTAGATGAACTCGCACACGTAGTATCCACAGTAATCATTCCCTTGTTCCGGCCACAAGCACTTTACAAGAAATAGAGGTCAATCAAACTGATAATGAAGCATTATAAATGGTATTGATGAAAGTAGCTAGAATCAACGGGAGATGCATGCAACTAGCTAGCTAGTAGTACTTACTTTTGGGTATGTATATCGCAGCTCCTTCAGCAGTCCCGGAGCTTCTGCGGTGAACTTTTTCCAAACCCTGCAAGACAAAGAAAATAATTATTACTTGAGATATCAGGAAATGAACAAAAAGTTGCCGATATGGTGCGATAATGATCGATTGAACTTACTTGTTGAGAATTTTAGTCATGTCCGCATAGGTCTCGGGATCTTTTCGTCTCGAGTCTAAGACGGTTACTAGTCCCTGCTCAAGCTTAATCTCCAGGAGAATATAGTGGAAGCTGCGCACGCATGCATAACTCATCAATTACATTATTATAACCTCGCTCGAGTAATAAGGGAAACGGAATATGCACACGACAGTAACACTCACTCGAAGTTGTAAGGAAAGAGTATTAAATCTTTGTTTTGATTTATTATCAATGATTTGAGCAAGTTGGCCTCAGCATCTTTGGCGCTCTTTTTAACCTGAAATTCATCTATGAGATTTGTGTTAATGAACCCAATATCATACATTTCTGCTTTTCTGCACTCGACGATCTTCAATCTGCATAATATAGTGAGGATAATTATAAATACATGCAATGAAAGAGCTGAGCTATATATAGAGACTTCATGACAGACGTAATACTTACAGACAGTAGCAAGTGACCGTTAATTTATCGAGGGCCTTTTGATTGAAGAACTGGAAGAACTCCTCAAATGAAACATACAACAGATCAATTCCAACGAGGTCATGCTCCTCTTTAACTCTCAGATACAAAGTATTCGTCCCCCCAGACTCTCTGCAGGTTTTCATGTACCAATCATGGAATCTTCGCATCATCGTTGTTAGAGATTTTTCATCTTTGACGAGAGGCTTCCCGTACTCGTATCTGTGTTCGTCCACCTCCAAGAAATCATAATGTACATCGTCGAGCAGGTGATCTCCAAGATTGTTATAATCGGGCACCATCCCCGGATCATTAGCGATGATGTCGCTAGACACATTGAGCGAGGGGCACGATTGGTTTGCTTGTTCGCCGAGCTGGGCAATTTTTTCCCAGTTGCTCGTCGTTCTTTTAACCTTTGATCACTTCTAGTACTTCCCGACCGCTCCGCTTCGATATATACCTTTTCAATAACGCGCTCATAGTTGGTTTTCGGCGGAGACTTTGGTGGTTTCCTCAGGGCATCGATTGTGCGCTTTGCTTTCACCGGATCTACCTTCTCCTCCGGAGGTGGATGTCTCTTTGCTTTCACCCCTTCAAAGAAGTCCTTCACTTCTTTTTCCATGATCTTCTTGTTTTCTTCCACGGTCCTCTCATGCGGTAACTTCTCTAGAGGCTTGAGAGGTGGACCGTACCTGTATTGCCTCCCGCCTCTGGCTGTACTGGTAGAAGCCGGAGCAGACGGAGCGGCTGCGGCTGTCTTCTTTCGTGCTTGCTTACGAGGCGAAGGAGACGGACTACGACGCGCCGGAGCAGACGGGGCGGCGGTGGATCTCTTCCGTCCTTGCTGGCGAGGCGGAGAAGGAGGAGGCTGGTGGCTGCTCGGGCGCGCCGGCGCAGGCGGAGAAGGAGGCGGAGTGCCGCCACGCATCGGAGAAGGAGGCTGAGTGCCCTGATCACTCGCCGGAGGAGGAGGCGGTGGAGGAGGCGGAGTGCCCTGACTCGCCGGAGGAGGAGGAGGCGGAGGCGTCCAGTTCAGAAGGTTGATGAGCTCCTTCCGCCATAGGCATGGAGTCTTCAGACAAGAACCCAGCCGAGTCTCCCCGTCACCCGTAGGGTGGTCAGGATGGAGGTCCTCAAATCCTTCTGCGATTTCATCCACCATCACCCTAGCATATCCTTCTGGAATCGGCCGGCAGTGAAAAGTTGCGCCAGGTTCAGGAGGTGCAATAGAGACAACAGCCGCCTTGACTTTCAATTCCATCCACTGCGTCATAAGGTGGCAATGCTGAGACTCCATGATAGCATCCACGGGGTAGCTAGTAGGAGCCGTGAAGACAGGCTCTTGAAGCAGTTCCGTGGAAGCCACGCTGCTTCTCCGCTGAGATGGCGGGGTAGCTTCGGGTGTAGCTTCGGCAGGTCGTTGCTGCGAACTGCGTCTCATTCCTCTAGCACTTGTACCCTTGCGTGTAGCGCCTGTAGTTGGGTAAACTCCTTTTTCTTCTTCCTCTCCCGGCGTTTGTAACCACCTGCGTCGGGAAATCCAGCCTTCCACGAAAGGGAGCCTGGCGTGTGATACGTCTCTGTCGTATCTATATTTTTTGATTGTTCCATGCCAATATTATTCAACTTTCATATACTTTTTGGTAACTTTTTATTTATGGGACTAACATATTGATCCAAAGGCCTAGTGCCGCCTCACATGCATTGCATGTTTTTGGTTTCGCAGAATATCCATATCAAACGGAGTCCAAACGGGATAAAAACGGACGGAGCTTATTTTTGGAATATTTGGAAAATCTGGGAGAAAGATCAACGCGAAACGGTGTTCGAGGTGGCCACGAGGCAGGGGCCCACGCCCGTACCAGGAGGGCGCGCCCCCCACCCTCGTGGGCCACCCGTAAAGCGGTTGATGCCCTTCTTCGGCCGCAAGAAAGCTATTTTTTGGTAAAAATCACGGCGAAGGTTTCAGTCCAATCGGAGTTACGGATCTCCATATATACCCGAAACGGTGAAAGGGCAGCAGAACAGAACGCAGAAACAGAGAGAAACAGAGAGATAGATCCAATATCATAGGGGCTCTCGCCCCTCCCACGCCATGGAGGCCAAGGACCAGAGGGGAAACCCTTCTCCCATATAGGGAGGAGGTCAAGGAAGAAGAAGACGAAGGAGCCCCCTCTCCCCTTCTCTTCCGGTGGCGCCGGAACGCCACCGTGGCCATCATCATCACCGCAATCTTCACCAACAACTTCACCGCCATCATCACCAACTCTTCCCCCCTCTATGCAGCGGTGTAACCTCTCTCTTACCCGCTGTAATCTCTACTTAAACATGGCGCTCAACGCTATATGTTATTTCCCAATGATGTATGGCTATCCTATGATGTTTGAGTAGATCCGTTTTGTCCTAATGGCTATTTGATGATCAAGATTGGTTTGAGTTGCATGTTTTATTATTGGTGATGTCCTATGGTGCTCTCCGTGTCGCGCAAGCGTGAGGGATTCCCGCTGTAGGGTTTGCAATATGTTCATGATTTGCTTATGGTGGGTGGCGTGAGTGATAGAAGCACAGACCCGAGTAAGTAGGTTGTTTGCGTATGGGATAAAGGGGACTTGATACTTTAATGCTATGGTTGGGTTTTACCTTAATGATCTTTAGTAGTTGCGGATGCTTGCTAGAGTTCAAATCATAAGTGCATATGATCCAAGTAGAGAAAGTATGTTAGCTTATGCCTCTCCCTCAAATAAAATTGCAATAATGATTACCGGTCTAGTTATCGATTGCCTAGGGACAAATAACTTTCTCGTAACAAAAAGCTCTTTACTAAAACTAATTTAGTTGTGTCTTTATCTAAACAGCCCCTAGCTTTTATTTACTCGCTCTTTACTTTCTTGCAAGCCTATCAAAAAACACCTACAAAGTACTTCTAGTTTCATACTTGTTCTAGGTAAAGCGAACGTCAAGCGTGCGTAGAGTTGTATCGGTGGTCGATAGAACTTGAGGGAATATTTGTTCTACCTTTAGCTCCTCGTTGGGTTCGACACTCTTACTTATCGAAAGAGGCTACAATTGATCCCCTATACTTGTGGGTTATCAAGACCTTTTTCTGGCGCCATTGCCGGGGAGTTATAGCGTGGGGTGAATATTCTCGTGTGTGCTTGTTTGCTTTATCACTAAGTAATTTTTATTTGCTGTTCGTAGTTGTTCTCTATCTTTAGTTATGGATATGGAACACGAAATACCAAAAAAATTAGGTGTACTTGCTACTCATGGAGATGAGGAACTGAAAGGGCTAGTTATCGACTAGAGGGGGGTGAATAGGCGATTTTTATGAAAGTCTTCAAAACATGGAAGTTTTGAAGACAGACAATATAAACAACACTATTCAATTGCAGCGGAAGGTAGACTACACTAGACAAGCCATAGTCAACTATTCAATGAAGTGAAAGTATGAAGACTAATAGCTGCTAGGTAGTAGAGATCAGGATGGAAGATAGTACAAAGCCACTTAGAACAGATAGTAACACAGTGAAGTCAAACAGATAATGCAAGCAGGCAATGACTTCACGAAGACAAACTATAAGTAAAGAGGAATAAGAGATAGAACCAGTGGCTTCAGAAGGACACAGGATTTGTTGGACCAGTTCCAGTTGCTGTGACAACTGTACGTCTGGTTAGGGAGGCTGAGATTCAACTCAGAAGACCGCGTCGTCACCTTATTCCCCTTGAGCTAAGGACACACAGTCCTCGCCCAATTACTCTAGTAAGTCTTCAAGGTAGACTTCCGAACCTTCACAGACTTCGTTCACCGGCAATCCACAATGGCTCTTGGATGCTCAGAACGCGACGCCTAACCAGCTGGAGGATTCACAGTCCTCAAGTGTAACAAGTCTTCAGATCACGCGGACAGAAAGACTTCAGTGATGCCAAACACTCTTTGGGCTCTGGGTGGATTGGGCTTTTTCCTCGCAAGGATTCTCTCTCAAAGGCTTAGGAGGTGGGTTGCTCTCAAACGACAAAAGCCGTGCACTAACTCTGAGCAGCCACCAATTTATGGTGTAGGGGTGGGCTATTTATAGCCACTGGGCAACCCGACCGGATTTGTCCGAAATGACCCTTGGTCACTAAGGAACTGACACGTGTCGCAACGGTCAGATTTCAAACACACACAGCATATTGACTTGGGCTACAAGTAAAGCTGACTTATTTGACACAGGATAAGATTTGCTCTCATTATCTTCGCTCGAAGACATAGGATTTGGTTTGAGCATCACTTCAGTCACTCTGACTTTGTCCACTTGGACCCCACTTAACAGTGCGGTGGTTCCTATGACTCAACAAAGAAGAAAAGGAAACAACGAAACAACTAAATCTTCGCGCTCCATAGTCTTCACTCAATGTCTTCTCGTGTCATAGTCTTCAATGTGAATGTCTTCACAGACCACCATTGTCTTCAATGTCTTCACACATTTTTAGGGGTCATCTCCGGTAGGTAAACCGGATCAAGGAGGGACTACTACCTATGTTATCCTACAATTCTCACAAACACATTAGTCCCTCAACCAGGTTTGTCGTCAATACTCCACAACCAACCAGGGATGGCACTAGATGCACTTACAATCTCTCCCTTTGTGGTGATTGATGACAAACTGGTTGAAGTTTTCAACGGGGATAGAAATATGTGAAATTGTAAAGGATAAGGTATTGCTTCATAAGTAGCAAAAGGCTCCCCCTGAAGATGTGCATATAAGTAATTTGCTTTTGGAATGCAAATGCACATGGCAGGTTGTACTTGTGGAGATCCTCTTTAACTTATGAAGACAGTTCATCATGCATGATTTGATATAGCGAAGATAATGACATGCATAATGAAAAATGGACGTCTGCAAAATGACTAAGTGCGGAAGTTATCATCACACATGCGGAATTTATCATCGCATCACAGAATAGCAAATAAGTGGCAGACCACCATCGAGTTTAAGTGTTACAACTCAGAGAACCAAATGTATCAAGAGCAAGAGTTGTAAACACAAGGAAAAATATAAAGCAACCGCCCATATGAACCCGCTTGAAGACTATCAACTCATATGCTTCTCCCCTTTTGTCGATGGGACCAAAAGGTTTGAAGACATAGAGCCTCTACTGTTCCCGGAAGAGTAGGAGAAGATGCAGGTCTGTGTCGGGTTTGGCGGTGCAGACGAACTTGGTGCAGTGTCGATACGTGTTGGAGGTGGCGAAGTAGCATCATCTTGATCATCGATCACTCTGGCATTTACCGTTGCTGTGGAGGAGGAGTACTCTGAGTCTTCAAGAGATGGAGTGCGCTGCAGTACAGCCTTTCTGGGCGGTGTTGTGTCAAACTTGAATCGTTCAGAGAAGGACATCGTCCTAAAGATCTTCTTCAGGACACATAAGCGCCAGCCCTTTCCATGTTCGCCGACATGTTTCATGGGCGACAAAGGCATTCTTGGTGGCAAGGTTGCGAATGCGGTTGACGTCATCAAGAGGTTGTGCATTTGACGCTTCAGCCAGTCATGATGATTATCCTGTTTCTGATGAAGGGCAACAAGAAGCTCTCGGTCATTGAGAACACGAGATCGCTTCCGAGGCCGTTGAGCAATTGTGCTTTCAGTGGCTTCAGTGTGGGCACGGTGAGGTGCACGTGTAGTGCCAGCCAGGGGATAAACACGAGTGGCAGCCATTACTCCTTCAATGGGCTGAGTGAAGCTTTGGTGATCTGCGTTGTGAAGATGAATTGGCTCCTTGGCAGACTCTGGGTAGATGGCTTCAACAGACAGATCAACCTCTGGCAAAAAGATGATATGGTTGCGAGCAGAGGGCTGATAGTTGAAGGCGGAGTGGAGCTTGATCAGATGCATGATCCAGGGAGCATAGAACTTCAGACCAAAAATGTCAGATCCTGATGCAGCAAGTTGGCGGATAAAGAAGTCTTGTGTATTGAAGCTTTTGCCGTGAAGAATATGGAAGACCAAAGTCTTCATTGCACCTTCCAGCTTAGCATGTGGAGAATGTCCTTTGATGGGCCATAGAGTTCGCCGTATAATGTGATAGATGGTACGTGGCAGATACTCAAGGTCTTCAACAAAGAACTCCTTAGGATATTCTGCATCTGGAGGCAAAGGCTTCATCATGCTAAGCATCTGGCTCATATTGGGCTCAGGCTTGTGAAAAATGCTCTCCAAAGCAGCACTGTGTAGCTGACAACCAGGTTCATACAGATCACCTGGAGTGGGCAGGCCAGTGAGCTCAGTGACATCTAGAGCTTTGGCTTCATGATGGACATTTCCTGTCATCCACTCAAGGACCCATGTCTTCGTATCCCTGTAGTAGCCACGAATATGAAGGGTGGCATAGAATTGGAGTAGCAGTTCTTCATTCTAGTGCTCTTTATCGCTGATTTAACTGCAGATAGCGACACTCTGAAGCAATCCAAAGCTTCTTCCAAACAGGGTAGGCCAGTTATGGCTTCAGTGTCAAGACGCATATGTGGGAATATGCGACCTTGATTGTATAAAATGCATGAGTAATAACTGCGCTGTTGATAGCTCCAGAACCGATCAGATGAAATTCTTGGCCTTGAGTAGGGGTTCTTGGCGCTATCAAAGAAGGTGTTGTGCGCTTTGAAACCATTGACTTTAAATGATCTTGGTGCAGATGCAGTACCTGGAAACCTTGGCAGCCTTGGCTTTGGCTTCTGAACCTGTGGCCTGTGCTCGACGTGGTAATCAAATTGAGGACCAGCAGCAGGTGGAGGAACCAGAAAAGGTCATTTGACAGTGATTAGCTGGCCATAGTTGTATGCTTTCTCAATAGTGTGAGGCCTTGGTGGCGGAACAGGAGCAGTGGCATCAGCAAAGGTGTCAGGCTGCATATCTATTGCAGGTGTATTATTGATTTCATTGGCTTCGGGCACAGTGTTCAGTGCAGGCTCCACATTGGCTTCAGTCATGACAACGTCATTGGCTTCAGTGGTGTTAGTGGTGGCAGCCTCAGGATTCGCAACCTCCACTTGAGGAGCTGGAGGGTCGGGCACATACGCGTTCTCTTCTAGAACAACTTCTTGAGTGGTAGGGGGAGTAGCAACACGCTCTTCTTCTTGTCTTTCTTCGGCTGATGCAGCCGGATTGTCTTCAGCCATATTAGCTTCAGACACTGGGACCGTCACAGAAGGATTGTCTTCAGGGAACACTTGACGTGCCACTGAGCTGGACAAGTTTGAGTCTTCTTTTGTGATGGTGATCATGGAGACGGATGGCTTCAGGCCTTTGCGAAGCCGTTGGAACACGGGCGGCGCCTGTGGTGACGGTGTGGTCTCCATGTAGTTGTCATCATTTGAAATGGGACTGATGACTAGCACTGGTGAAGGACGAGGTGTACTTGGTGAGTCTTGATTTGGAGTTTCTTGTTGGGGGCGATCAGCCCATGAGGCATCTTGTGAGATTGGCGTCAGAGGACGACCAATACTGATGAGCTCGATGTTCGTTAGAACAGGCGATGATACCGTTGGGCGCTCGATCTGAGGAAGAACTACATCATCTTCTACATTGTCGTGATGACCAATGTCTTCAGTCGTGATGGGGTCAACGACTGGATCTTCTTGAGCTTCAGGAGCCTCTGTGGAAGCAGGATCATGAACGATCAGCTGACGCTCTTGATTTCCAGTAGCAGGATGAGCAAAAGCAATGGGTTCAACAACAAGGGGCTCTGTGGGAGCAGCCCGATCTCTCTTCTTGATTTTTCTCTTCTTGGGGGGTGGTGCATCATCAGTAGTGCGCTTGGTTTTCCGCTTCCTGGCTTCGGCTTCAGCTGCCTTGCTTTTCTGCTGGTCTGAAGCCACTGAGGAGACCTTAGGCTTCGAGCCTATCATGCTGGCTGGGAAGAGAATGTGAGGTTCTTCCCGCCCTGGAGCGTCAGTCTGGGCCTCAGCATGCTTCGTCTTTTTCTTGGCAGCCATCGAGGGATCAATGCTAGGACGCCCAAGTGCCTTGCACTTCTCAGCTTCGTTGTAAGCTTGAACGCACTTTTCTGCAAGATTCTTCATGCGCTCTCTTGAACCTTTGGCTTCTTCGCGTTTCTTTCGAAACGACTCCTTGAGGTCATTCAGCATCAGCTTGAATTTCTGAACATCAGCCACACTAAGCTTGGCTACATGCTTCCTCAATTGCTCTTTCTCAAAGTCTATCTTTTTCTTCAATTCAACAATGCGCTGAGCCAGAGCCAGCTCAGGAGCAATGGCGCCTTGGAAAGCAGCGCTGACGCCAATAGGAAGTTGAAGATTATCAAAGCTGATATCTGGATTGTCGAACCATTCATCAATGAAATTCTTCAAAATGTTCACATCAAAGAGGGGCAGATCATTGAAGATCTCCTCCTCTTGCTTGCTCTTGACCAACTGCTCGAGAGCATCATTGCCAAATTCTTCATCTGAAGACAAATCAATGGCTTCAGACTCGTTCCTCAGAACGGTAGCTGGTGTGAGTGCATGACTTGATCCTTAAGCAGTTTTCTGTGGCTTCTCGCACCTCTTGGAGATGCGAGAGAGATCTTCAGAAGTGTTACTTGGAGCAGGAGGGGCAGTTGCCAATGGCTTCACTCGCGAAGCTTTTGGAGCAGCAGATGTCTTTGAAGCTTTAGCCTTCTTTTGCTTTTGCGGCTCTGGGGTAGGAGCTGGGGCTTCATCAGTGTCAGCACCATCATCAGAGTGATCCACTTTGGCACCTTGAACAGCAATGTGAGTGATGAGGCCAGCAAGGTTGTAGAAGGGGCCGTCCTGTTCTCATTGGCTTCACGGGTGCCATTGTCCTGAGGTGAGGAAGGACCAGGGTTGAAGTCAAGCCCTAGATCCTTTTTGTTATTCGCAGCTGAGTCTTTGGCGAACTGGTAGTTGCGCTTGAACAGATGATCCTCACGGCACCATAGCAGTGAAGAAGGGTCAGCATCCACAGGCTGTTGTCCGCGCACCATGCATGGATAGAAACCTTGCTCAATAGCTTCAGCCTGGGTCCTGGGTGGAAGATTTTTATACAAAACGTCACCCCAGGGTGCCTTGATGGCATTCTTCTCTGCATATTCTTCTGTAACGAAGCGGTACTTGAACCATTCCTCAGCCCAATAACTTCGAATCCATTGGATTCGATTCTTGCGGCCCGTATAGGTTTCCTCTGGATCTGTTTTGTACAGCTCATGCAAATCTGGACGCAAATCCTTGGAAGTGTTTCCATGGTGCTGTCTGCCACCCTTCCTTGTAGACTTCTCTGTTGCCATGAGGTTCAGTCTGAATGGCTTCAACACTGTCAAAGGCTTCCGTCTGCTGGTCGACCGAACCCAGCCGGGATGTTGATGTGAAGTCTGTAAGAATTCTGCAAACGAATGCAGACTATGAGAACCAAGGGATTCTCCCACGGACATGTACCTGTGACAGCATTAGAGGTGCGAGGGAAGGGGAAGAGGTCATATGCATTCCCAAAAGATTTTGAAGATAAATCAATTTGAAGACATTGACCTCACAATGCGAAGACATTCACTTATTTGATGAGAGTTGGTTCCAGATTTGTACAAATCCAAGGATAAGTACAAGTGAGGAATCGAACTTGTAAAGAAGCATAAGTGAACGGACTAGGCATAGTATGAGATGCAGAAAGAGATAGATTCAACTTGGGGATCTAGAAACCACTTTTGGTAAGAAGAGATGAATCTATCAGATTGAAAAGATGGTAAAAAGTGAATTTTAATTACCACACTAAGAACTGCTAGACGGAGCGAAGTTGGAGGCCGAGCAGTTCAATCTCCCGTGCCCTAACTTGGCGACGGAAGACACCTACGGCGACGGCGGAGAGGATGAGGTCCGCGGTCGACGTGAGGACGGCGTCGGAGAAGTTGCGGCAGCTAAGCGCTTCGTCGCCGGCGTTGTTGAGAGCTAGCAGAGGTGCTAGGGTTTGCGAGAGGTGGCGAGGTGGAAGAAGAATTTTTGACCAAGATGTGATGGGTATTTATAAGGATTGAGACGAAACAACGCAATTACGCAGGTGCCCCTGGCGGTTCACATCTGAAGGACACGTGGCACACATGCAACACATAGATAGTTGTTCCATGTTACCACGCTCGCCTGGATTGTCAGGGTGGTCGTTCCGAATTCTCCGGGTTTCAGGCAAAAGGATATAGCATTAAAAACAGATTTAAAGTTTGTCTCTGTGTCTTCTGCTGACAAGGACGCAGAGAAGACATTCGACAGTTTCATCAGAATGCATACGATTTGGATAGATAGAGCTTGAGGTAAGAAGCATAGAGAGGTTAGGGTCCGATCACATTCACTTAGTTCAAAAGATTCAAGAAAGAGGACATAGCTATAAGTGAATGTTGTAGAGGACAGAACACAATATATGTATATAACAGAGTCAATACCAAATCAACATGGTGCAGTTAATCTTGAATTCAAATTAATGTTGAAGACAAATCAATTATGAAGACGTTGCAAATATAACGCCAAGGAAAAACACTTCAAACAAGAGTTTGGTGGTGACATTACCCACCGTATATGAAGTATTAGACCCAGACACGGCGCACAACTATCGTGGCGCTCTAAAGTCAATTTCCTCATTAATGTGTTCACACTTAGAGTGTATGTCTTCATTGATTGAAGATATACATTACTTTGCGTGTTGCACATCTAAGTCATCAAAATGCATAAGTGTTAGGATGTATGTCCATTCACAGGACATTTGAGGATTCCAAGATATTTAGCTCACACCGCAACTTGCAAAACCTTTTCTCATCCAAGGGCTTTGTGAAGATATCAGCCAACTGTTCTTCTGTCTTGACATGAATGATATCAATATCTTCCTTCATAACATGATCTCTGAGAAAGTGATGATGAATTTCAATGTGCTTTGTCTTCGAATGCTGAACTTGGTTGTTGGCAATCTTGATGGCACTCTCATTGTCGCAATAGAGAGGCACATTCTTCAGATGGATACCATAGTCTTTTAGAGTTTGCTTTATCCAGAGAAGCTGAGCACAACAGGATCCAGCAACAATGTATTCAGATTCAGCAGTAGAGAGAGATACACAGTTCTGCTTCTTTGAAGATCAACAGACAAGAGATTGTCCTAGAAAGTGACATGTGCCTGATGTGGACTTGCGATCAACCTTGTCACCAGCATAATCAGCATCTTAGAATCCAACTAGATCAAACTCTGAGCCCTTTGGATACCATAATCCTAGTGTTGGGGTGTAAGCCAAATATCGAAGAATTCGCTTCACAGCTAAGTGATGCGATTCCTTTGGTGCCGCTTGGAATCAGGCACACATGCAAACACTAAGCATTATATCTAGCCTAGATGCACATAAGTAAAGCAAAGAGCCAATCATGGAGCGATATACCTTTTGATCGAACTCTTTACCATTGTCGTCGGGACCCGATGACTTTTGGTTGGCATTACGTCGTGTATCCTTTGCGCCTTGCATTCCAAACTTCTTCAGGCAATCTTTGAGGTATTTTTCTTGAGATATGAAGATGCCGTTGCGTTGTTGACGGATTTGGAGACCCAGATAGAACTTCAGCTCGCCCATCATGGACATTTGATATTGCTCTTGCATCATGTGACCAAATTCATCACTGTATTTCTTGTTGGCGCAGCCGAAGATAATGTCATCCACATAGATTTGGCACACAAATAGTTCACCATCATATGTCTTCGTGAAGAGTGTAGGATCTAGTGAACCAGGTTTGAAGCCTTTGCTCTTCAGGAAGTCTTTGAGTGTGTCATACCAAGCACGAGGGGCTTGTTTGAGGCCATACAGTGCCTTGTTGAGCTTTTATACCATATCAGGATGTTTTGGATCTTCAAAGCCTGGAGGTTGTGCGACCTATACTTCTTCTTCTATCTTTCCATTGAGAAAAAGCACTTTTCACATCCATTTGATACAGAAGAATGTTGTGACAATTTGCATAGGCTAGCAGTAAACGAATGGCTTCAAGTCTTGCCACCGGAGCAAATGTTTCATCGAAGTCAATTCCTTCCACTTGAGTGTAACCTTGCGCAACGAGACGAGCCTTGTTTCTGACAACTTGACCATGCTCATCTTGCTTGTTGCGATATATCCATTTGGTGCCAATGATATTGTGCTTTCGAGGATCGAGACGCTTAACCAATTCCCACACACTATTCAGCTCGAACTGTTGAAGCTCTTCTTGCATAGCTTGAATCCATTCAGGTTCCATGAAGGCTTCATCAACTTTCTTGGGTTCAGTGATTGAGACAAATGCAAAATGCCTACAGAAGTTGGTTAGTTGTGTTGCTCTTTGAGTTGCTTTTGAACGAGTGAGTGGACCAGGTGCATTCAAGCTGTCAATTATCTTCTCAATCTGAACTTCACTTGCAACACGAGGATGAGCAGGACGAAGATTTTGCTCTTGGTGATCAATATCATCATTTGGGGGATTGTCTTCAGACTGGGCATTTTCTTCAGGTTGATCAGGTGCATAATGACCAGTTCCTCTTCAGATTGATTCTTAGAGGGTATGATATCTCCAATTCCCATCTGCTTGATAGATTAACTTGAAGGTACTTCATCTATCACATTTGGCAGGTGCTCTCTTTGCGAGCCGTTAGTTTTGTCGAACCGCACATCCACAGTTTCAACCACTTTATAGTGAAAGAGGTTGAAGACTCTGTAGGAGTGCGAATCCTTTCCATAAGCAAGCATAAAACCTTCATGTGCTTTTGGAGAAAATTTTGAAGTGTGATGTGGATCCTTGATCCAGCACCTAGCACCAAATACTCTGAAGTAGCTTACATTTGGCTTCTTACCAGTTAGGAGCTCATAGGATGTTTTCTTCAGAAGCTTGTGAAGATAAACGCGGTTGATGATGTGACAAGCAGTGTCAATGGCTTCAGGCCAGAACTTCCGTGGAGTCTTGTATTCATCAAGCATCGTTCGGGCCATTTCAATGAGAGTTCTGTTCTTGCGCTCGGTGATGCCATTCTGCTGAGGTGTATAAGGAGTAGAGAACTCATGTGTGATGCCAAGTGTATCCAGATAGAGGTTGAGGCCAGTGTTCTTGAACTCAGTGCCGTTGTCGCTTCTAATATGCTTGATCTTGACGCCATAGTTCGTAATGGCACGATTGGCAAAGCGTCTGAAGACATCCTGCACTTCAGTCTTGTAGAGGATTATATGTACCCAAGTATATCTCGAGTAATCATCAACGATTACGAAACCATAGAGACAAGCAGTAGCATTGAGAGTAGAGTAGTGAGTAGGGCCAAATAGATCCATGTGAAGCAGCTCGAAGGGTTGAGATGTAGTCATGATTGTCTTCGAGGGATGCTTGGCCCTAGTCATCTTTCTGCGCTTCGCAGCGCCACACGATGGTCCTTCTTGAACTTGACGCCTTCGATGCCCACGACATGCTTCTTCTTCGCAAGAGTGTGCAAGTTCTTCATGCCTGCATGCCCTAGCCTTTGATGCCAGAGCCAGCATTCTGAAGCCTTTGCTAGAAGACATACGGCCATCTTCGGTCCAGCTGAGAAATCTACAATATATAGATCGTCTTTTCGATACCCTTCAAAGAGTAGAGACTTGTCAGATTCCATCAGTACAAGGCATCGATATTTTCCAAATAGCACAATCATGTTTAAGTCACAAAGCATTGAGACAGACATTAAGTTGAAACCAAGGGATTCAACAAGCATCACTTTATCCATGTGATGATCCCTTGAGATTGCAACTCTACCTAGACCCAATACCTTGCTTTTACCAGTGTCAGCAAATGTGATGTGACTCTTGTCAGATGGACGTAAGGTTGAGTACATGAAAAAACTTCGATCACCAGTCATATGATTAGTGCATCCGCTATCCATAATCCATTATGAAGCACGAGGTGTCGTAGCCTACAGTGCAGTTAGGGGGATAGGCTTCACAAAGAGAAGTGTGAAGCATAAACATTTGACGAGCAAGTGGATTATGAAAGCTTAGATCCAAGTTAGGACTGATTGGATGTATGGCAAATGATTCAGAAACAAAATACATAGTGAGACCATTTGGGCATTTGATCTTGCGCCCTACAAGATGTTTTAGGTCCCCAGCAATAGCATCAAACGCCTTTGATTTCCAGCTGGAGACCTTTCCCTGCAAAAGAAAGTTAATTCTTCTTAACCACCCATATCTTCAGGGGTGGCTTAGAAGCAATGAGTCTAAGTGCAGCATCTGAGAACTTCGGCTTTGGAGCCCTAGCAAATAGCCTTGTAGGAGAAGAACGATACTCATATGAATAAGCAGAAAAGTTTTTAGTTCTATGAACATAGCGGTTTGAAGACACACGCTCATATTCATAAGTCTGACTATGGTTTCCCTGCAAAACATTGGCGTTAGGGTGACTCAGGTGAGTCCTCTGTCTATATGAAGCCTTTGGGTCATATGAAGCCTTTGGTCTTGGATTTTTCTTCCTCCCAGGTGGTGTCATAATGACATTCACAGGAAGATTCTCAAGAAACCTTTTGGGAACCCAGATCTTCTTCATAGGTGGCCCGTTCCTGCAGTTAGAACCGATATACCCGCAAACACTTCACCATTATGATTCTTAAAAAGTTTATAGTTTGCATTAAAGGATTCATCAATGACAATTGGGTTAGCGCAGGTGAAGCCAGATAGGGTGGATGGATCCACTGAAGGTCCCTTTGCAACAACCAATGTGGTTTTGGGCTACTGCTCAGGCTTCCAGTAGGAGCCATCAACATTCATTTTCCTCTCGAACCCAACACCCTCTTTCCTAGGGTTTCGGTTCAGAATCTGCTTTTTGAGGACATCGCACAGTGTTTGATGTCCTTTGAGACATTTGTACATCCTGTTTCAAGCAATGTCTTCAACCTAGCATTTTCATCAGCAATAGTAGTGGTATCCTCCGCAGAGGGGTTAGTTACCACATCAGCAGTTGAAGATATTGCAACAGTAGCAGCAGTAGAACATTCAGCAATAGAAGTAGCGTTATCACGCTCAAGGCATTTTAGACAAGGTGGTTCAAATCCTTCCTGAGCGGAACTGATCTGTTGAGCGCGAAGTGACTCATTCTCTTTTTGAAGATCTTCATGAGCCGCTCTCAATTTCTCAAGCTCTTGCTTCCTTTGAAGATAATCATAGGAGAGCTTTTCGTGAGTGGTTGTGAGCGTTTCATGACGACTTTCAAGTTCCTGGTACTTAGCATGAAGATTTTTAATGTCTTCAACTAAGGACTGAGAACGGGTCATTTCCGCGTCCAACAGGTCATCGCTTTTGTCTAACAGTTTTTCAGTGTGTTCCATAGCTTTCTGTTGTTCAGTTGCAATTTTAGCAAGTGTTTTGTAGCTGGGTTTGGATTCACAATCAGAGTCATTGATACGTCTCTGTCGTATCTATAATTTTAGATTGTTCCATGCCAATATTATTCAACTTTCATATACTTTTGGCAACTTTTTATACTATTTTTTGGGACTAACATATTGATCTAGTGCCCAGTGCCAGTTCCTTTTTGCTGCATGTTTTATGTTTCGTAGAGACCCAATATCAAACGGAGTCCAAACGGGAAAAAACGGACGGAGAATTATTTTGGAATATTTGTGACTTTTGGGAGGAAGAATCAACGTGAAACGGTGCCCGAGGTGGCCACGAGAGTGGCCCACGCCACCCCTCCAGGGGGGGGGGGCGCCCCCCTATCTCGTGGGCCACCCGTAAGGCGGTTGACGCTCTTCTTTTGCCGCAAGAAAGCTAATTTTCGGAAAAAAAAATCACGGCGAAGGTTTCAAGCCAATCGGAGTTACGGATCTCCATATATACACAAAACAGTGAAACAGAGCCGAGAGAGAACGCAGAAACAGAGAGATAGATCCAATCTCGGAGGGGCTCTCGCCCCTCCCAAGCCATGGGAGCCAAGGACCAGAGGGGAAACCCTTCTCCCATCTAGGGAGGAGGTCAAGGAAGAACAACAAGAAGGGGGCCTCTCTCCCCCTTGCTTCCGGTGGCGCCGGAGCGCTGCCGGGGGCCATCATCATCACCGCGATCTTCACCAACACCACCGTCATCTTCACCAACATCTCCATCACCTTCCCCCTTCTATATTCAGCGGTCCACTCTCCCGCAACCCGATGTACCCTCTACTTGAACATGGTGCTTTATGCTTCATATTATTATCCAATGATGTGTTGCCATCCTATGATGTTTGAGTAGATTTCTGTTGTCCTATCGGTGATTGATGAATTGCTATGATTGGTTTGAGTTGCATGTTTTATTATTGGTGCTGTCCTATTGTGCCCTCCGTGTCGCGCAAGCGTGAGGGATTCCCGTTGTAGGGTTTGCAATATGTTTATGATTTGCTTATGGTGGGTTGCGTGAGTGACTGAAACACAAACCCGAGTAAGTAGGTTGTTTGCGTATGGGATAAAAGGGGACTTGATGTAATGCTATGGTTGGGTTTTACCTTAATGAATCTTTAGTAGTTGCGGATCCTTGCTAGTGTTCCAATCATAAGTGCATAGAATTCCAAGTAAGGGATGATATGTTAGCTTATGTCTCTCCCTCAAATAGAATTGCAATAGTGATTATCGGTCTAGTAACATAGTCAATTGCTTAGGGGCAATTTCACAACTCCTATCACCACTTTTCCACACTCACTATATTTACTTTCTTGCATCTTTATCTAAACAGACCCTACTTTTTATTTACGCGTTCTTTACTTTCTTGCAAACCTATCCTATCACACCTACAAAGTACTTCTAGTTTCATACTTGTTCTAGGTAAAGCGAACGTCAAGCATGCGTTTAGTTGTATCGGTGGTCGATAGAACTTGAGGGAATATTTGTTCTACCTTTAGCTCCTCGTTGCGTTCGACACTCTTACTTATCGAAAACTGTTGCGATCCCCTATACTTGTGGGTTATCAAGACCTTTTTCTGGCGCCATTGCCGGGGAGTCATAGCGTGGGGTGAATATTCTCGTGTGTGCTTGTTTGCTTTATCACTAAGTAATTTTTATTTGCTGTTCTTAGTTGTTCTCTATCTTTAGTTATGGATATGGATATGGAACACAAAATACCAAAAAAATTAGAGGTGCTTGCTACTCATGAGGATGGGGTAACTCCTAAAACCCTTGATTCTCATTATGCGGAAGATATTGTGTACTACATTGATAATCCTGAGAAAGCCCTATTCAACTTTATAATGGGAGACGCGTTGGATCAACGTGAATACTTTAGGGATTATCGCTCGACACAAAAAGGGAAACTATTATGGGATCAATTTATTATTTTGCGTTGGTATGCTCGTCAACTATGTGTGATGCATGATTATACTTGTTGCTCTAGGATGAAGGATCCACACCTTCCCTTTTCATGCAAATTCAATGATAATGAAACCTTGGCTTCTTATGCTAATGGTAGATATGATTACTATGATGTGGAACAAATAGAAGAACTTGTTGCTTTTATGGGTGCTTATGAGATTGAATCTATGTTTAAAGCGTTTGATGATTTTGATAATGCAGTTTGTAGGCCTGAAAATCTTGCTATACTTAGATATTGCTATGAAAATTATGAATACAGTTACTATATTAATGCTTTTATGAAGGAAGTCTCCGCTGTCCAAGAAGAGACTAATATTTTGCAGGAAGCTATGGAAGAAGAAATTGATGAAACTGTGAGCTCATTGGATGAAAAAGATGATGAGGAGATCGAAGAACAAAAGGAGGAAGAGCGGATTAGCTACCCGTGCCCACCTTCTAATGAGAGTAACCCTCCAACTCATACATTATTTAATTCACCTTCGAGCTTACCGAAGGATGATTGCTATGATTATTGCTATGATCCCTTGAATTTGTTCGAAATATCCCTTTTTGATGATACTTGCTATGCTTGTGGCCAAGATGCCAATATGAATTATGCTTATGGAGATGAACTTGCTATAGTTCCTTATGTTAAACATGAAATTGTTGCTATTGCACCCACGCATGAAGTCCTATTATCTTTTTGAATTCTCCTGACTACACTATATCGGAGAAGTTTGCGCTTAGTAAGGATTATATTGATGGGTTGCCCTTTACCGTTGCACATGATGATTTTGATGAATATAATATGCATGTGCTTTCTACTACTGATTGCAATTATTATGAGAGAGGAACTATATCTCCACCTCTCTATGTTTCCAATATGATAGAATTGCAAGAAACTGCTTATACTATGCACTGGCCTTTACTTTGTGTGCATGAATTGTTCTTTTATGACATGCCGATGCATAGGAAGAGAGTTAGACTTCGTTGTTGCATGATATATGTTACTTTCTGCTCACTACTAAATCAAAAATCATTGTTAATTAAAATTGGCTTACCTTGGGATCCGGGTGGATTCATTACTTGACACTAAATGCCGAGCTTAATGGCTTTAAAGAAAGTGCTGCCAGGGAGACAACCCGGAAGTTTTAGAGAGTCGTTTATTTCTGTTGAGTGCTTTCATCTAGTTTAAAAACAACAAAAATAAAGAGGGGAACCCAAAACTTTTTCAAAAAGAAAAGTGAAAGTGAGAGAGACGAGCATTGTGAAAGTGGGGGACGTCCTTGAACTTTGTTCATGCCCATGGGAACTTTGTGAATCTTGATTACAGAAACTTTTCAACAAAAATAGTTATCCCCTTGTACAATTCCATTGTATTATAAAAATAATGTGCCAAGGTTTGCCTTTAGGATGTTTACAATGCTTGTTGGTTTGTACGGTGCAGGACAGAAACTTTGGCTGTAGTGCGTGAATTTTAATTATTTACTGGAAAGTCACATGGTTCTGATTCTTTTTGCGCTGTCTTTCTGTACAACTTTTTTATTTTTCTTAATTTGGGTAGAATTTTTGGGGTACCAGAAGTATGGTGGATGTTCAGATTGCTACAGACTGTTCTGTTTTTGACATATTCTGTTTTTGATGCATAGTTTGCTTGTTTTGATGAATCTATCAATTTATATCAGTGGATTAAGCCATGAAAAATTTATGTTACAGTAGACACAATGAAAAAATAAGATATGAATTGGTTTGCTACAGTACTTAGAGTGGTGATTTGCTTTATTATACTAACGGATCTTACCGAGTTTTCTGTTGAAGTTTTGTGTGGATGTAGTGTCTAATCGAGGATGTCTCGATATGAGGAAAAGGAAGAGAGGCAAGAGCTCAAGCTTGGGGATGCCCGAGGCACCCCAAGTAAATATTCAAGGAGACTCAAGCGTCTAATATTGGGGATGCCCCGGAAGGCATCCCCTCTTTCTTCAACAAGTATCGGTATGTTTTCGAATTCGTTTCGTTCATGCATTATGTGCAAGTCTTGGAGTGTCTTTCGCATTTAGTTTTCACTTTTCTTTTATGCACCATGCTGGTATGAGATAGTCCTTGGTTATTTGTAGAATGCTCATTGCACTTCACTTAAATCATTTGAGTATGGCTTTATAGAATGCTTCATGTGCTTCACTTATATCATTTGAAGTTTGGATTGCCTGTTTCTCTTCATATAGACAACCGCCATTTGTAGAATGCTCTTTTACTTCACTTATATTTGTTAGAGCGTGGGCATATCTTTTGTAGAAACAATTAAACTCTCTTGCTCCACTTATATCTATTTAGAGAGATGACAAGAATTGGTCATTCACATGGTTAGTCATAAAATCCTACATAAACTTGTAGATCGCTGAATATGATATGTTTGATTCCTTGCAATAGTTTTGCGATATAAAGGTGGTGATATTAGAGTCATGCTAGTTGAGTAATAGTGAAATTGAGAAATACTAGTGTTGAGGTTTGCAAGTCCCGTAGCATGCACGTATGGTGAACCGTTATGTAACGAAGTCGAAGCATGAGGTGTTTATTGATTGTCTTCCTTATGAGTGGTGGTCGGGGACGAGCGATGGTCTTTTCCTACCAATCTATCCCCCTAGGAGCATGTGCATAGTACTTTGTTTTGATGACTAATAGATTTTTGCAAAAAGTATGTGAGTTCTTTATGACTAATGTTGAGTCCATGGATTATACGCACTCTCACCCTTCCATCATTGCTAGCCTCTTTGGTACCGTGCATTGCCCTTTCTCACCTCGAGAGTTGGTGCAAACTTCGCCGGTGCATCCAAACCCTGTGATACGATACGCTCTGTCACACATAAGCCTCATTATATCTTCCTCAAAACAGCCACCATACCTACCTATTATGGCATTTCCATAGCCATTCCGAGATATATTGCCATGCAACTTCCATCATCATCATATTCATGACTTGAGCATTCATTGTCCTATTGCTTTACATGATCGTAAGATAGCTAGCATGATGTTTTCATGGCTTGTCCGTTTTTTGATGCCATTGCTACGCTAGATCATTGCACATCCCGGTACACCGCCGGAGGCATTCATATAGAGTCATATCTTTGTTCTAGTATCGAGTTGTAATATCGAGTTGTAAGTAAATAAAAGTGTGATGATCATCATTATTAGAGCATTGCCCCATTCAAAAAAAAGAGAGGCCAAAGAAGCCTAAATAAAAAAATGGGGCCAAAGAAGCCCGCAAAAAAAGGGGCAATGTTACTATCTCTTTTTCCACACTTGTGCTTCAAAATAGCACCATGTTCTTCATGTAGTGAGTCTCATATGTTGTGCTTCAAAGTAGCACCATGTTCTTCATATGGATTGTCTCCTATGTTGTCACTTTCATATACTAGTGGGAATTTTCATTATAGAACTTGGCTTATATATTCCAACGATGGGCTTCCTCAAATGCCCTAGGTCTTCATGAGCAAGCAAGTTGGATACACACCCACTTAGTTTCAGTTTGATCTTTCATATACTTATAGCTCTAGTGCATTTGTTGCATGGCAATCCCTACTCCTCACATTGACATCAATCGATGGGCATCTCCATAGCCCGTTGATTAGCCGCGTTGATGTGAGACTTTCTCCTTTTTTGTCTTCTCCACATAACCCCCATCATCATATTCTATTCCACCTATAGTGCTATGTCCATGGCTCACGCTCATGTATTGCGTGAAAGTTGAAAAGGTTTGAGAAACGTTAAAAGTATGAAACAATTGCTTGGCTTGTCATCGGGGTTGTGCATGATGTGAATATTTTGTGTGGTGAAGATGGAGCATAGCTAGACTATATGATTTTGTAGGGATGAGCTTTCTTTGGCTATGTTATTTCAATAAGACATAATTGCTTGGTTGGTATGCTTGAAGTATTATTGTTTTTATGTGAAATGATAGACTATTGCTTTGAATCACTCGTGTCTTAATATTCATGCCATGATTAGACATTTGATCAAGATTATGTTAGGTAGCATTCCACATCAAAAATTATCTTTTTTATCATTTACCTACTCAAGGACGAGCATGAATTAAGCTTGGGGATGCTGATACGTCTCCGTTGTATCTATAATTTTAGATTGTTCCATGCCGATATTATTCAACTTTCATATACTTTTGGCAACTTTTTATACTATTTTTTGGGACTAACATATTGATCCAGTGCCCAGTGCCAGTTCCTTTTTGTTGCATGTTTTATGTTTCGCAGAAACCCAATATCAAACGGAGTCCAAACGGGAAAAAACGGACGGAGAATTATATTGGAATATTTGTGACTTTTAGGAGGAAGAATCAACGTGAAACGGTGCCCGAGGTGGCCACAAGAGTGGCCCACGCCACCCCTCCAGGGGGCGTGCCCCCCCTATCTCGTGGGCCACCCGTAAGGCGGTTGACGCTCTTCTTTTGCCGCAAGAAAGCTAATTTTCGGAAAAAAAATCATGGCGAAGGTTTCAGGCCAATCGGAGTTACGGATCTCCATATATACACAAACGGTGAAACAGAGCCGAGAGAGAACGCAAAAACAGAGAGATAGATCCAATTTCGGAGGGGCTCTCGCCCTCCCAAGCCATGGGAGCCAAGGACCAGAGGGGAAACCCTTCTCCCATCTAGGGAGGAGGTCAAGGAAGAACAAGAAGAAGGGGGCCTCTCTCCCCCTTGCTTCCGGTGGCGCCGGAGCGCTGCCGGGGGCCATCATCATCACCGCGATCTTCACCAACACCACCGTCATCTTCACCAACATCTCCATCACCTTCCCCCTTCTATATTCAGCGGTCCACTCTCCCGCAACCCGATGTACCCTCTACTTGAACATGGTGCTTTATGCTTCATATTATTATCCAATGATGTGTTGCCATCCTATGATGTCTGAGTAGATTTCTGTTGTCCTATCGGTGATTGATGAATTGCTATGATTGGTTTGAGTTGCATGTTTAATTATTGGTGTTGTCCTATTGTGCCCTCCGTGTCGCGCAAGCGTGAGGGATTCCCGTTGTAGGGTTTGCAATATGTTTATGATTTGCGTATGGTGGGTT
Source organism: Aegilops longissima (assembly GCA_021605205.1). Lineage (NCBI taxonomy): Eukaryota > Viridiplantae > Streptophyta > Magnoliopsida > Poales > Poaceae > Aegilops > Aegilops longissima. The sequence continues at coordinate 639,395,108 of CM038681.1, read as the reverse complement.
GCGTGGTGGTGAAACACAAACCCGAGTAAGTAGGTTGTTTGCGTATGGGATAAAAGGGGACTTGATGTAATGCTATGGTTGGGTTTTACCTTAATGAATCTTTAGTAGTTGCGGATGCTTGCTAGAGTTCCAATCATAAGTGCATAGAATTCCAAGTAAGGGATGATATGTTAGCTTATGCCTCTCCCTCAAATAGAATTGCAATAGTGATTACCGGTCTAGTAACATAGTCAATTGCTTAGGGGCAATTTCACAACTCCTACCACCACTTTTCCACACTTGCTATATTTACTTTATTGCATCTTTATCTAAACAGCCCCTACTTTTTATTTACGCGTTCTTTACTTTCTTGCAAACCTATCCTATCACACCTACAAAGTACTTCTAGTTTCATACTTGTTCTAGGTAAAGCGAACGTCAAGCGTGCGTAGAGTTGTATCGGTGGTCGATAGAACTTGAGGGAATATTTGTTCTACCTTTAGCTCCTCGTTGGGTTCGACACTCTTACTTATCGAAAACTGTTGCGATCCCCTATACTTGTGGGTTATCAGTCATCTTCACTTGATGTTTGAAAGTAAGCGTCACGTGATTTTACCTTGGCACCACGTGCCATGAAGCAGTAGGTGGGAGGCGAGTCGTCCTCGTCATTATCATCAGTGTTGGTGACGGAGCCATTGTCTTCGGTGTTGAAGATGAACTTGGCGGCGTAGCGAAGCTAGGGCGGACTCGCAACACCCGAGTCAGACTCCCCCTCAGACTCCACCTCCGCCTCCTCTGAGGCAGACTCCTCTTCTGAATCCATCTCCTTGCCAACAAAATCACAAGCCTTGCCAGATGAGCTCTTCTTGTGTGATGAAGATCTGGAAGAAGACTTTGAGGATTTCTTCTTCTTCTTGTCATCAGAATCATATTCTTTGCTCTTCTTCTTCTTCTTCTTCTTCTCATTGTCCCACTGTGGACACTCAGAGATGTAGTGACCAGGTTTCTTGCACTTGTGACAGGTTCTTTTCTTGTGATCATAGGCAGAAGCTTCATCATTTCTTGAGCTGGATCGTGAAGACCTTCTGAAGCCTTTCTTCTTGGTGAATTTCTAAAACTTCTTCACAAGCATAGCAAGCTCTTTTCCAAGTTCTTCAAGATCACCAGAACTGCAGTCAGATTCTTCTTCAGATGAGGAAGCAGCAGCCTTTGCCTTCAAAGCTCAGGTTCAGCCATAGTTGGGGCCATAGATATCACGTTTCTCAGATAGCTGGTACTCCTGTGTGTTGAGCCTCTCAAGTATGTCAGACGGATCGAGAGTCTTGAAATCAGGGCGTTCTTGTATCATCAGGGCTAAGGTGTCAAATGAGCTGTCAAGAGATCTCAGTAGTGTCTTCACTATCTCATGCTTCGTGATCTCAGTGGCGCCTAGTGCATGGAGCTCATTTGTGATATCAGTGAGGCGATCAAATGTGATCTGGACATTCTCGTTGTCGTGTCTCTTGAAGCGGTTGAAGAGGTTGCGGAGAGTACTGATACGTTGATCTCGCTGGGTTGAGACGCCTTCATTGACCTTGGATAGCCAGTACCAGACTAGCTTCGATGTTTCCAGAGGACTCACACGACCATACTGTCCTTTGGTAAGGTGACCGCAGATGATGTTCTTGGCAGTAGAATCCAGTTGAATGAACTTCTTAACATCAGTAGGGGTGACACCTTCACCAATCTTGGGAACGCCGTTCTTGATGACATACCATAGATCGACATCAATGGCTTCAAGATGCATGCGCATCCTATTCTTCCAGTAGGGATATTTAGTGCCATCGAAGATGGGGCACGCAGCGGAGACTTTGATTATCCCTGCAGCCGACATAGCTAAACTCCAGGTGGTTAAACCAAATCACACAGAACAAGGGAGCACCTTGCTCTGATACCAATTGAAAGGGCTAGTTATCGACTAGAGGGGGTGAATAGGCGATTTTTACGAAAGTCTTCAAAACATGGAAGTTTCGAAGACAGACAATATAAACAACACTATTCAATTGCAGCAGAAGGTAGACTACACTAGACAAGCCATAGTCGAGTATCCAATGAAGTGAAAGTATGAAGACTAATAGCAGCTAGGTAGTAGAGATCAGGATGAAAGATAGTACGAAGCCAATCAGAATAGATAGTAACACAGTTAAGTCAAACAGATAATGCAAGCAGGCAATGACTTCACGAAGACAAACTATAAGTAAAGAGGAATAAGAGACAGAACCAGTGGCTTCAGAAGGACACAGAATTTGTTGGACCAGTTCCAGTTGTTGTGACAACTGTACGTCTGGTTAGGGAGGCTGAGATTCAACTCAGAAGACTGCATCTTCACCTTATTCCCCTTGAGCTAAGGACACACAGTCCTCGCCAATTTACTCTGGTAAGTCTTCAAGGTAGACTTCCGAACCTTCACAGACTTCGTTCACCGGCAATCCACAATGGCTCTTGGATGCACAGAACGCGACGCCTAACCGGCTGGAGGATTCACAGTCCTCAAGTGTAACAAGTCTTCCAATCACGAGGAAAGAAAGACTTCAGTGATGCCAAACACTCTTTGGGCTCTGGGTGGTTTGGGCTTTTTCCTCGCAAGGATTCTCTCTCAAAGGCTTCGGAGGTGGGTTGCTCTCAAACGACAAAAGCCGTGCACTAACTCTGAGCAGCCACCAATTTATGGTGTAGGGGGTGGGCTATTTATAGCCACTGGGCAACCCGACCGGATTTGTCCGAAATGACCCTGGGTCACTAAGGAACTGACACGTGTCGCAACGGTCAGATTTCAAACACACGCGGCAGCTTGACTTGGGCTACAAGTAAAGCTGACTTATCCGACACAGGATAAGATTTGCTCTCATTGTCTTCGCTCGAAGACATAGGATTTGGTTTGAGCATCACTTCAGTCACTCTGACTTTGTTCACTTGGACCCCACTTAACAGTGCGGTGGTTCCTATGACTCAACAAAGAAGAAAAGGAAACAACGAAACAACTAAATCTTCGCGCTCTAGAGTCTTCACTCAATGTCTTCTCGTGTCATAGTCTTCAATGTGAATGTCTTCACAGACCACCATTGTCTTCAATGTCTTCACACATTTTTAGGGGTCATCTCCGGTAGGTAAACCGAATCAAGGAGGGACTACTACCTGTGTTATCCTGCAATTCTCACAAACACATTAGTCCCTCAACCAGGTTTGTCGTCAATACTCCAAAACCAACTAGGGATGGCACTAGATGCACTTACAGGAACCTCCTAAAACCCTCGATGCTCGTTATGTGACAGATATTATGAACTACTTTAATAATCCTGAGAAAACCCCATTCAATTATGTAATGGGAGTAACGTTGGACCAACTTGAATACTTTAGGGATTATCGCTTCACACAAAAAGGGAAACTATTATGGGATCAAATTCATATATTGAAGTGGTATGCTTGGCAACTATGAGTGAGTTATGATTATACTTGTTGCTCTAGGATGAAGGCTCCACACCTTCCCTTTTCATGCAAATTTAATGATAATAAAACCTTAGCTTCTTATGCTAATTTAGAGACATTAAAACCTATGCAGTTTTCCAGCCCTCTCAGGCCATTGGCGTTAACAGTCGTTGGATCCTTAGTTTGGTGCATTTGTGGCCGTCAGATTTGCTCTCGATCGCCCTTAATCAGCCCCAGTTCGTTGTGATCGAGCGCCAACAGTTATGGGCCGCTGCTCTGGTCGCATTTTTCCGCTTCTATGGTAAACTCGGCCTAATGGGCCTTTGCACACTTCCGGGCCTCTACCAGCGTATGTGTTTTTTCCCAAAACAAAAAAATTGTGTCGATCAGCGGAGTCGCGTGCCTCCCATCCCTTCGCCTGGCGGCCTCCTGAGGCTACCGACTTGGGTGACCGTTGATGCCGGGTGAGAGCAACGGATCCATGGAGAACGCACTGGTTCAGGCAGCGCCTCGCCCGGGGTCGGCTCGATTTAATCGACCCGTTCTATTGCACGGCATGGCAGGATGGTCTGTTGCAGAAAACATGGCATGCGCCCTTTGAAGTTCTATCGCCAACCCGACGATGATTGATTAAGAGTTTAATCAGTCATTACTACCAATCCATGCGCGGGATGCTGGTTACTGTAGGTCAGTTACAATTGGTATTCATAATTTTTATTCAATATATGGATGCCCATATAATCCCAACCTTTACACTGCATGTTCCGCAAATCATTCTCTACCAACTATGGGTGATTTTTAGGTCTACAATTCATTCCAATTCTCTCTCCTTCCTACATCTCCTCTTCCCCCAATTCTTCATCTTTAGAATTTGATTTGTTTATGATGTTCTTTGTGCTGACAAAAAAGTGCAGGTTCTGTACACGGACAAATTCGAGCAACATACTTTCTGTTCTTGTTGCATCCTACTCACCTAGGACATCACCTTTCCTGATTGACTTCTGGGTCGAATTGAAACTGGGTGTTGGGTTTCTTGATTTTCTCATGACAGTCGTTTTCCTGTCAGGTTAGCAGGCACATTAGTTTTGTTCCCTCTGAGAGACCCGTTATATCATCGAAGGGTGTCGAATTCCAGGGTCATATTCTTATTGTTTCCTTCAGATCTTATATTTGCCAAGACCTGTGTGCGGTGATCTTATATTTGCCAAGACCTGTGTGCGGTGAGATCAGTCACGGATGGTTTCAGTCTATGCATCTTCACGGCTGGGAGCATGAAAAACCATCACTACGAAAGGTATTCAAGAACAGCGGTGTTAAGCTGTTAATCGCAGGAATTAGGCGAACTGGTTAGTTTGTCGTGCGAGCACATGGAAAACTAAGCGGCCTTTTTTATGACAATTACAAACAAGCAAAAAAAAGGTAAGATTTCCTTCCTTATTTTTTATCCAGGATGGAGAAACTCAAAGTACTGATGGGACGCAGTAGGTGTCCGGTTTGGTCGAAGCTCTGATTTATACGATAGACGGTGTGTGGGAGAAACTGAAAGATTGAAATCTGTAGATAGCTTTGGCAGATGAAGCTGACTTGCACTCGCCAGTTGTGTTACCAAATGCCATGCCATATATTCTATTTTTTCTGGTGAGAATTACTCTGAATATACATGGAGTAAATTACTAATGATGTGAGTTATTCTGAATATATATGCTGTGAACATTAAGAAATGTCCTTTGATTTTGCGTTCACAATGAAGAAATATCCTGTAAACTAATAGATGGTTGGTAGTTTTGTAGGCTTACTGCGCCCTGATTCTTCAAGTGGAGTTCATGTGTGCTATTAAGACAACATATTGTAGATCTGTAAGCAAATATTACAAGCATGTTTAAATAGGAAACTACTATAATGGCTTACCTCCTACACATATGTGTCCATGCAGCTACAGGGAAGTCAAAGCAGGTCGTGGCATGTTTGTCCAACGAAGTCTAACACACATAGAATTCAGGCTAAGAAGACGACGAGTAGGTCACACATGAAAATGTTGGTCAAGGACTTTTATAGATCATTTATCCATAAGGCTCTACCAACTTCACAATACATAGTTCAGTTCATGCCAAATTGCAAATCTAACTTGCAGGGTTTTTGTCTGCATATATTTTACAAATATCCTACATAACTAGCATGTTTCGTTTCTTCGTATACATATAAAAGTTCCTACTCCTACCATTTTATATAAAACATGGACGGGCGCGGCAACGCGCGCTGGCAAGATCTAGTGGTATATATGATTACTATGATGTGGAACAAATAGAAGAATTTGTTGCTTTTATGGGTGCTTATGAAATTGAATCTATGTGTAAAGAGTTTGAAGATTTTGATGATGTTGTTTATAGATATGAAAATTTAGCTATCCTCAAATATTTCTATGAAAACTATGAATACAATTCCGATATTAATGCACTTATTGAGAAAGTCTCCGCTGTCTTCTGCAGGAATCTATGGAAGAAGAAATTGATGAAACTGTGAGCTCATTGGATGAAAAAGATGAGGAGGAGAGCGAAGAACAAAAGGAGGAAGAGCGGATTGATCACCCGTGCCCACCTTCTAATGAGAGTAACCCTTCAACTCATACATTGTTTAGTTCCCCTTCGTGCTTACCGAAGGATGATTGCTATGATGACTATTATGATCCCATTAATTCTCTTGAAATATCCCTTTTTGATGATGCTTGCTATGCTTATGGCCAAGATGCCAATATGAATTATGCTTATGGAGATGAATTTGCTATAGTTCCTTATGTTAAACATGAAATTGTTGCTATTGCACCCACGCATGATAGTCCTATTATCTTTTTGAATTCTCCCGAATATACTATATCGGAGAAGTTTGCCCTTATTAAGTATTACATTGATGGGTTGCCTTTTACCGTTGCACATGATGATTTTGATAGATATAACATGCATGTGCTTGCTGCTCCTACTTGCAATTATTATGAGAGGGGAACTATATCTCCACCTCTCTATGTTTTCAATATGATAAAATTGCAAGAAACTGTTTATACTATGCATTGGCCTTTACTATGTGTGCATGAATTGTTCTTTTATGACATGTCGATGCATAGGAAGAGAGTTAGACTTCGTCATTGCTTGATATATGTTGCTTTGTGCTCACTACTAAATGCTAAATCATTGCTAATTAAAATTGGCTTTGATATACCTTGGGATCCTGGTGGATTCACTACTTGAGCACTATATGCCTAGCTTAATGGCTTTAAAGAAAGCACTGCCAGGGAGACAACCCGAAAGTTTTAAAGAGTCATTTATTTATGTTTAGTGCTTTCATATAGTTTAAAAACAACAAGAATAAAGAGGGGAACCCAAAACTTTTTCAAAAAAAAAGTGAAAGTGAGAGAGACGAGCATTGTGAAAGTGGGGGACGTCCTTGAACTTTGTTCATGCCCATGGGAACTTTGTGAATCTTAATTACAGAAACTTTTTGATAAAAATAATTATTCCCTTGTACAATTCCATTGTATTATAAAAATAATGTGCCAAGGTTTGCCTTTAGGATGTTTACAATACTTGTTGGTTTGTACGGTGCAGGACAGAAACTTTGGCTGTAGTGCGCGAATTTTAATTTTTTACTGGATTGTCAAATGGTTCTGATTCTTTTTGCGCTGTCTTTCTGTACAAACTTTTTATTTTTCCTAATTTTTGCAGAATTTTTAAAGTATCAGAAGTATGGTGAATGTTCATATTTTTACAGACTGTTCTGTTTTAGACAGATTCTGTTTTTGATGCATAGTTTGCTTGTTTTGATGAAACTATCAATTTATATCAGTGGATTAAGCCATGAAAAAGTTATATTACAGTAGAAAAAATTCAAAAACAAAATATGAATAGGTTTGCAACAGTACTTAGAGTAGTGATTTGCTTTATTATACTAACGGATCTTACCGAGTTTTCTGTTGAAGTTTTGTGTGGATGAAGTGTTCGATGATCGAGAAGGTTTCGATGTGAGAAGAAGGAAGAGAGGCAAGAGCTCAAGCTTGGGGATGCCCGAGGCACCCCAAGTAAATATTCGAGGAGACTCAAGCGTCTAAGCTTGGGGATGCCCCGGAAGGCATCCCTTCTTTCTTCAACAAATATCGGTATATTTTCGGATTCGTTTCATTCATGTGATATGTGCAAATCTTGGAGCATCTTTTGCATTTAGTTTTCTTTTTTTATTTTATGCACCATGCTGGTATGAGATAGTCCTTGGTTGATTTAAAGAATTCTCATTGCACTTCACTTATATCTTTTGAGTGTGGCTTTATAGAATGCTTCATGTGCTTCACTTATATCATTTGAAGTTGGATTTCCTGTTTCTCTTCACTTAGACAACCGCCATTTGTAGAATGCTTTTTTGCTTCACTTATATTTGTTAGAGCTTGGGAATATCTTTTGTAGAAAGAATTAAACTCTCTTGCTTTACTTATATCTATTTAGAGAGATGATAGGAACTGGTCATTCACATGGTTAGTCATAAAATCCTACATAAACTTGTAGATCGCTGAATATGATATGTTTGATTCCTTGCAATAGTTTTGCGATATAAAGATGGTGATATTAGAGTCATGCTAGTGGGTAGTTGTGGATTGTAGAAATACTTGTGCTGAAGTTTGTGATTCCCGTAGCATGCACGTATGGTGAACCGTTATGTCATGAAGTCGGAGCATGATTTATTTATTGATTGTCTTCCTTATGAGTGGCGGTCGGGGACGAGCGATGGTCTTTTTCTACCGATCTATCCCCCTAGGAGCATGCGCGTAGTAATTTGTTTCGATGACTAATATATTTTTTCAATAAGTATGTGAGTTATTTATGACTAATGTTGAGTCCATGGATTATATGCACTCTCACCCTTCCATCATTGCTAGCCTCTTCAGTACCGTGCATTGCCCTTTCTCACCTCGAGAGTTGGTGCAAACTTCGCCGGTGCATCCAAACCCCGTGATACGATACGCTCTGTCACACATAAGCCTCATTATATCTTCCTCAAAACAGCCACCATACCTACCTATCATGGCATTTCCATAGCCATTCCGAGATATATTGCCATGCAACTTCCATCATCATCATATACATGACTTGAGCATTCATTGTCATATTGCTTTGCATGATCGTAAGATAGCTAGCATGATATTTTCATGGCTTGTCCGTTTTTTTGATGTCATTGCTACGCTAGATCATTGCACATCCCGGTACTCCGCCGGAGGCATTCATATAGAGTCATATCTTTGTTCTAGATATCGAGTTGTAATATTGAGTTGTAAGTAAATAAAAGTTTGATGATCATCATTATTAGAGCATTGCCCCAGTGAGGAAAGGAAGATGGAGACTATGATTCCCCCACAAGTCGGAATGAGACTCCGGACTTTATATAAAATAAAAGAGGCCAAAGAAGCCCAAATAAAAAAAAGAGGCCAAAGAAGCCCACCAAAAAAAGAAAATAAAAAATGAGAGAAAAGGAGAGAAGGGGCAATGTTACTATCCTTTTACCACACTTGTGCTTCAAAGTAGCACCATGTTCTTCATATAGAGAGTCTCTTAAGTTATCACTTTCATATACTAGTGGGAATTTTCATTATAGAACTTGGCTTGTATATTCCGATGATGGGCTTCCTCAAACGCCCGAGGTCTTCATGAGCAAGCAAGTTGGATGCACACCCACTTAGTTTCCAGTTTGAGCTTGCATACACTTATAGCTCTAGTGCATCAGTTGCATGGCAATCCCTACTCACTCACATTGATATCTATTGATGGGCATCTCCATAGCCCGTTGATACGCCTAGTTGATGTGAGACTTTCTCCTTTTTGTCTTCTCCATACAACCTCCACCATCATATTCTATTCCACCTATAGTGCTATGTCCATGGCTCACGCTCATGTATTGCGTGAAAGTTGAAAAGGTTTGAGAACATCAAAAGTATGAAACAATTGCTTGGCTTGTCATCGGGGTTGTGCATGATGTGAATATTTTGTGTGGCGAAGATGGAGCATAGCCAGACTATATGATTTTGTAGGGATAACTTTCTTTGGCCATGTTATTTTGAAAAGACATGATTGCTTTATTAGTAGGCTTGAAGTATTATTGTCTTAATATTCATGCCATGATTAGATACATGATCTAGATTATGCTAGGTAACATTCCACATCAAAAATTATTTTTTGATCATTTACCTACTCGAGGACGAGCAGGAATTAAGCTTGGGGATGCTGATACGTCTCCGTCGTATCTATAATTTTTGATTGTTCCATGCCAATATTATCCAACTTTCATATACTTTTTGGCAACTTTTTATACTATTTTTGGGACTAACATATTGATCCAGTGCCCAGTGCTAGTTCCTGTTTGTTGCATGTTTTTGGTTTCGCGGAATATCCATATCAAACGGAGTCCAAACAGGATAAATACGGACGGAGCTTATTTTGGAATACTTGGAAAATCTGGGAGAAAGATCAACGCGAAACGGTGTCCGAGGTGGCCACGAGGCAGGGGCCCATGCTCGTACCAGGAGGGCGCGCCCCCCACCCTCGTGGGCCACCCGTAAGGCGGTTGATGCCCTTCTTCGGCCGCAAGAAAGCTAATTTTTGGTAAAAAATCACGGCGAAGGTTTCAGTCCAATCGGAGTTACGGATCTCCATATATACCCGAAACGGTGAAAGGGCAGCAGAACAGAACGCAGAAACAGAGAGAAACGGAGAGATAGATCCAATCTCGGAGGGGCTCTCGCCCCTCCCACGCCATGGAGGCTAAGGACCAGAGGGGAAACCCTTCTCCCATCTAGGGAGGAGGTCAAGGAAGAAGAAGACGAAGGGCCCCCCTCTCCCCTTATCTTCCGGTGGCGCCGAAACGCCGCCGTGGCCATCATCATCACCGCAATCTTCACCAACAACTTCACCGCCATCATCACCAACTCTTCCCCCCTCTATGCAGCGGTGTAACCTCTCTCTTACCCGCTGTAATCTCTACTTAAACATGGTGCTCAACGCTATATATTATTTCCCAATGATGTATGGCTATCCTATGATGTTTGAGTAGATCAGTTTTGTCCTAATGGCTATTTGATGATAAAGATTGGTTTGAGTTGCATGTTTTATTATTGGTGTTGTCCTATGGTGCTCTCCGTGTCGCGCAAGCATGAGGGATTCCCACTGTAGGGTTTGCAATATGTTCATGATTTGCTTATGGTGGGTGGCGTGAGTGACAGAAGCACAGACCCGAGTAAGTAGGTTGTTTGCGTATGGGATAAAGGGGACTTGATACTTTAATGCTATGGTTTGGTTTTACCTTAATGATCTTTAGTAGTTGCGAATGCTTGCTAGAGTTCCAATCATAAGTGCATATGATCCAAGTAGAGAAAGTATGTTAGCTTATGCCTCTCCCTCAAATAAAATTGCAATAATGATTACCGGTCTAGTTATCGATTGCCTAGGGACAAATAACTTTCTCGTAACAACAAGCTCTTTACTAAAACTAATTTAGTTGCTCTGTCTTTATCTAAACAGCCCCTAGCTTTTACTTACTCGCTCTTTACTTTCTTGCAAGCCTATCCAAAAACACCTACAAAGTAATTCTAGTTCCATACTTGTTCTAGGTAAAGCAAACGTCAAGCGAGTGTAGAGTTGTATCGGTGGTCGATAGAACTTCAGGGAATATTTGTTCTACATTTAGCTCCTCGTTGGGTTCGACACTCTTACTTATCGAAAGAGGCTACAATTGATCCCCTATACTTGTGGGTTATCAGCGTGCCTCGTGTCCGTCCGGGGTGCTCAGGATTCCTGAGGGCCTCTGTGAGCTCGTCGTTCTCTCTGTCCGGAACGAACGTCCCTTGCTGCACTTTTTTGATATACTCCTGAAGCCTCTCGATGGGTGTGTTCAGCTGCTCGTTGGTCCAAACGCACTTCCCTGTTACAGGGTCCAATTTTCCCCCAACCCCGAAGAACCAATTCCTGCAACAGTCTGGCCAGCGTCGCATCCCTGGTTCGATCCCTTTATCAATGAGGTCATTCTCAGCCTTGTCCCACAACAGTCGGGCTTTCAGGTAGCCACCTGACCCCGTGTGATGGTGATGCTTCTTCTTTGCAGCATTTTTCTTGTTTGTCGCTGACATCTTCGCTGCTCTCTCAGATTTCTTTTTGGTGACAAATGCGGGCCACTGATCTTTGATTTTCTCAAATCGGTCGATGAATTCTGGAGTCTTGTCTTGGTCGACAAACGATGATTTCAGCTCATTCTTCCACCTCCTGAATAGCTCAGCCATCTTCTTAAGAGTATAAGCCTTGATCATTGGCTTTTTAACTGGATTCTCTGGATCCTCCTCTGGTGGGAAGGTGAAATTTTCCTGCAGCACGGTCCATAGATCAGCTTTCTGCCTATTGCTGACATAAGACACCTGAGAGTCTTTGTCCTTAGGCTTCAACCATTGCTCGATGCTGATCGGGATCATGTCCCTAACTAGAACCCCACACTGAGCATTAAATTTTTGCTTGGTCCGGAGGGGTTCAATCGGTTGGCCAGCGCGATCAATTTCGATGATCGTGTACCTTTCATCCGCGCGCAACTTTCTCTTCGGGCCTCGTCTCGTTACCGAAGTGTTGCTCGATCCGGAGGGCTAGAAAAGAAGAAAAAGAAGAGAGTTAATATGTGTACATACCAAAAACAATTAATGCATCAATTAGCTATAGTCAGCACATGCTTAATTAATTAATATATATACCTGGCCGGACTCCGTTCGGTCACCGGAGTCGTCATCACGGTGTCCTTCCTCCTCCATTCGGTCACCGAAGCCGTCATCACGGTGTCCTTCCTCCTGCATTGTTTGATCATCGTAGTAGCCTGCTTCTTCATCCTGTCTTTCCAGACCATCGGTGCATGTGTCGTTGAGAAACGACAAGACGGCATCACTTCTGTGTGCGATTATGTCCCCCAACACCGCTTCTTTTGCTCCGTCTCGGGGGTGCGGATCCATGGTTTCTGCAAATATTTACAACATGGCAATTATTATTCAAACATGACAGATGGATATATTAGTGGCAAACGTAGAACTAGCTATCTAATCACAATAAGGAATCATATTAGTGGCCTGGCCTCGACGCTTCTCTAGGGTTTGGGGTGGCCTCAGCAACGCTTCAAGGGTTTGGGGTGGCCTCAACAACACTTCAAGGGTTCGGGGTGGCCTCGACGGCAACGCTCTTTTAACTTGGTAAATTTGGGTGGCCTCAAGAGAGTTTGTCGATCGGGTAGGGGCGCGGCGGGAGGGGGTAGGAAACCAACATTGTTTTTTTCTAGGGTTTGGGTGTCCTCAAGAGTTTTGGTCGAGCGAGAGGGTCGGGGGTTGCTCCGGACGTCCCCCCTCACTTTAAGAAAGAACTACCTTAAAAAAAAGACTTGCTTCGCCGTGGTTGCTCGATCTGTGCGACGTGGACTCGGTGGAAACACTTTATGAAAATGAGTTGGTGGCCGGGCCGGGCGGTTTTCTTTTCCTTCTTCATGTTTTCCTTTGTTTTTTCTTATATGTTTGTTTTTGTCTTCATTCTACATTTTCGTACATATGAAAAAAAATAAAGTTTCTATACGAAAGTGCACAATTATTATGAACAAATTACAACATCTAAATTAACTATACATCTAAATAAATATAACTATACATCTGAAATTTTCCTAATCTTAAAACTATACTAAACATAAACTAAAATAATCTAAAAAACATGTAAAAACATATAAAAAATAGCATCTGAAAACATCTGAAAAACATCTAAAAACATCTAAAAATCTAATAGCTAGCACGGAGCAGGGGCGGAGGGGCACGGCGGAGGGTCGGCGCCGGGCGGGCAGGCAGGGGCCAGGGCGGGATAGGGAGGCGCGGGAGCAGGCTGGTGCTCACAGGGGCGGCGGGCACGGGCGGCGGCCGGGTCGGGGCAGCAGAGGTCGAGGTCGGCCCGTCGTCAGCGGGCAGAGGGCGTCAGCCAGGGCGGCGACGCAAGCAACAGACAGCGTCGATGGCGCGGCGAGGGCAAGGTGGAGCATGGGCGTCGGCGGCGGCGGAGAGGAGGAGCAGGGCGTCGGGGAAGAAGTGATGCAGTTGGTCGAAATCGCTAAGTGTTTTCGAGGCATTGGCACCGGTTCGTGGCAAGAATCGGACAATGCCTTTTTAGTCCCGGTTGGTGCCACCAACCGACCAAATCTCTTTTCAAGAGCCCAAAGGGCGGGAAGCGAGCCTTTGGTCGGTTGGTGGCACCAACCGACTAAAGGGGCATCGATCCGGTTGGTGCCACGAACCGGTACTAATGCACCTTTAGTCCCGGTTGGTGCCACCAACCGGGACCAAAGGACTTGCACAGCGGGGTGGTGGTGGTTGTTTAGTCCCACCTCGCTAGTTGAGAGGGGCGCGCAGTGGTTTATAAGCCCCACTGCCGCACCCCTCTCGAGCTCCTCTCCATTGCAGGCTTACGAGCCTATTTGTGACTGCTATGCCTGATGGGCCTACTGGGCCTTCTGCGGGCCTGAATCCTGGCCCATGGATGGGTTTCTAGTCGTATTCAGGCCGTGGTGGCCCAGTAGGTGGCAATTTTTTTTATTTTTTCCTAGTTTTTTCTTTTCTTTTTGCTTTATTTTTTTGTTTTGTTTCTACTTACAACAAAATACTTATTTATTTTATTTTGTTTCTAATTACTTATTTATTTTATTTTATGATAATTCTTTTTGCTATTAAAGTTTCTAACAAAAAAAGTTCTTTATGAAAATTCCTTTTGCTTTTAATGATTTTGATAATTTTACTTGCATCAATTTTATATAATTTTAGTTTCATAAATTTTAGAGGTTGCTTATAATGTTTTGAACAGAAAATACTTTGATAATTTTAGTTTCATAAATTTTATTTATGTTATTAAAGTTTATTTATTTTATTTTATTTTGTTTCTACTTATATATTTTATTAAAGTTTATATTATTTTGTTTCAAATTACTTATTTATTTTATTTTATGATAATTCTTTTTGCTATTAAATTTTCATGCATTTACTGATATTTTTTTTCAGCTATAAGACCCTGAAATTGAAAAGCATTTCAAATGAACTCTGAAAAGGTTAAAAATTGGCATGGTATCATTATTTCACCCACATAGCATGTGAAAGAAAGTAGAGAGTGTTACGACAAAAACTGGATGCACTTCGTGTACAAAACGGACAATCTCTTTCGAAGTATCAGGGTTTCATACGGAAACTTGTCTGTTACAAAGGGATTTCATTTTTTTGAACTTATTTGAACTCCATAGTTTTTTTGTGTTCAAAATGCACCATTCAAAGCCACATCATCAATTTTCAACCCTTTCTGACTTCATTTGTTATTTTTCATACATTTACTGATTTTTTTTCAGCTATAAGACCCTGAAATTGAAAAGCACTACAAATGAACTCTGAAAAGGTTAAAAGCTGGCACGGTATCATCATTTCACCCACATAGCATGTGCAAGAAAGTAGAGAGGCTTACGGCAAAAACTGAATGCACTTCGTGTACAAAACGGACAATCTCTTTCGAAATATCAGGGTTTCATACGAAAACTCGTTTGTTACAAAAGGGATTTCATTTTTTTGAACTTATTTGAACTCCATAGTTTTTCTGTATTCAAAATGCACCATTCAAAGCCACATCATCAATTTTCAACCCTTTCTGACTTCATTTGTTATTTTTCATGTATTTACTGATTTTCTTTCAGCTATAAGACCCTGAAATTGAAAAGCACTACAAATGAACTCTGAAAAGGTTGAAAGTTGGCATGGTATCATAATTTCACCCACATAGCATGTTCAAGAAAGTAGAGAGGCTTACGGCAAAAACTGGATGCACTTCGTGTACAAAACGGACAATCTCTTTCGAAGTATCAGGGTTTCATACGGAAACTCGTCTGTTACAAAGGGATTTCATTTTTTTGGACTTATTTGAACTCCATAGTTTTTCTATGTTCAAAATGCACCATTCAAAACCACATCATCAATTTTCAACCCTTTCTGACTTCATTTGTTATTTTTCATGCATTTACTGATTTATTTCAGCTATAAGACCCTGAAATTGAAAAGCACTACAAATGAACATGGATAGATAAGTGACCAAATTAATAGTAGTTCATCATCACATTAAAACCAAAGTACATACATAGTTCAAATTGAACAACATATAGCTCTCCAGAGCATCTAGTTAAACCATACATTGAAACTATGTAAAACCTTTCAATGCAACAACAAATGCGATCATAATCACAACTAAGGTAACAATTGATCCAACGGCATAATGATACCAAGCCTCGGTATGAATGACATATTTTCTAATCTTTCTAATCTTCAACCGCATTGCATCCATCTTGATCTTGTGATCATCGATGACATCCGCAACATGCAACTCCAATACCATCTTCTCCTCCTCATTTATATATTTTTTCCTTCAAGTAATTGTTTTCTTCTTTAACTAAATTTAACCTCTCGACAATAGGGTCGGTTGGAATTTCCAGTTCAACCACCTCCTACATAAATAAAATCTATGTCACGTTGATCGGCATAATTGTCATAAACAATAAATGAACCAAATAATTATAAAAAGATAATATATACCACATCCGAATCATAGATGCAGGGGCGAGGGCCGACGGGCGGATACCAGAACCATCGCACTATATAATAACAAGGAATAATAAAAGTAAGAAAATTAGACAAGTATCTATTTCAAGTAAGAATTTTTTTCTTTCAGAAAGAAGATAAGAACAAGAGGCTCACCACGGTGGTGCCGGCGACGAGATCGGCGCGGACGATCGACGGCGGTGAAGATGGGGACGGGACGTGACGGGCCGCTAAACCTAGAAAAATCTCGGGGAAAATGGAACTCGGAGGTCGAGTTTTGAGAGAAGAAATATTAACTAGTGTGGCTCGGACATTTCATCGAACACCTCATGTGCATAGGAGGTGAGCTAGAGCACCCAAATGCCCTCCCCTCGCCGGCCAGCAAAAAACAGAGCAGTGTGGGGTGCTCTGCACGCCGGCGATGGGCTATATATATAGGCAAATTATTTGTCCCGGATCGTGGCTGGAACCGGGACCAATGGATGTGGGCCTGGAGCGAGGCCCATTGGTCCCGGTTCGTGCCTAGAACCGGGACAAATGGGTCCAGACGAACTGGAACCAAAGCCCACGAGGCCCCGGCCGGCCACCTAGGCTCACGAAGTGGGACGAATGCACCCATTGGTCCCGGTTCGTATAAGAACCGGGACTAATGGGCTGGCCAGGCCCGAACGAAAGCCCCCTTTTCTACTAGTATAGTTACCAGGCAAGACGGGCCTTATTGGCTCGTCCTTTCTCCAGGGCGTTGGCTACGTGGCGCAGCCAAGCAGGCATCGTTATGCTGGGTAGGAAGGGGAGGGAGGGAAGCAGTGTCACCATGGTCACCTCGACATGCTCCCTTGGGGGAAGGATCTGGACCTTTGGTCTTCTTGGGTGGGATTGTGCAGCGATGCATGGAGAGGATCGGGGTTGCTATGACCAGCAAGGCTTCGATGGGCACCGTGGGGCGACAACCTTCGTGAATTTGCAAGGTGAGCAGGCTGGGGGGAGGTCGCGGCTGGTAAAGCGACATCACTGGGAGCAGCGTAGCAGGACAAGTCGAGGTCGACACCGCTAGTCGGGCGGTGGGAGGGCAAGGAGACGAGGTGAGCTAAATACGATGTGGGGAGAGGCAAACAAAAAAAGGGGCGAAACGGGGAACATTACCTTTGTTTTAGATATAGATAGGAGAGAAGATTAACGGGAATCCAATTCAGCTCTTGGAAACATATGCTCATGTGCGTTAAAAATACTTTTTACATGTTAATTATTATTTTTAAAACATGTTCATTGTCACAATGCCACGTACAAATCTTTATGGGCAAAGCATAAGCATTTTGAGTTATGCGAAAAAACAAGACGAACGCCAAATGCTACACCTAATTTTGTTTTTTCACCGATGATGAACTACTATCTCGTTTCGAATGAAATTTGTCAAGCACTCTTTTTACATTAACATGAACACAAAAAATCATAATTTTTAAAAAATATTTATTATTTCCTCTTTTGAATTCATTGTTCATATGATGATGATGAGGTGGAGGAGAGAGAACTCATAAGAAAAGGTTTGTCTTCTTTTATTTAATTAAGAAAAGACAAGAGATGATCTTTTAGTACAATATGTCTCACCATATTTTTAGAAATAGCTAGTTATTAAAGATAAGAGTAAGCGATAATCCATTATGGAAATTTTGTTGTCATCTCTAAATTACATGCAAGACTTAAGATAAGACTATCTTACCAACCATTGTACATGCCCTAATAATGGACATGGAGTATATGCTCTCGAGCTCAAATGGTCCCTCATGAACAATAAAATAGGAAAAAATAGTAAAAAAATTAAAAAAAATCTGAAATTTTTTTACGGTAAACTTTGACAAATGTTTTGCATGCTTGCAAAATTTCAGCACGAAATAACATTTGTGGAAGTCATGGCAAAAAAAAATCGATGTTCCAAAAATGCTAGTTTTAAACACATTTCGGAGTGACGATTTTTTTTTTTCGCAACGACTTCCATGAATGCCAATTCATGCTGAAATTTTGCAAGCGTACAAAACATTTGTCAAAATTTATCAAAAAAAATAATTTTTTATTTATTTATTATCTATTTTTTATTTTACTGTTTATGCGGGCGCATTTGAGCTCGGGAGCAGAATATAGTACTTTCGCCCTAATAATCGGCTAGTTGCTGGTGCAATTAGCAACGGACACGAAGTACTGGGCCAGGCCCAGTAAACAGTTAGAGCCACGCGCGAACCCGTTTCTCCCCTGTCTCTTCTCTCTGGGTCACCTCAAATAAAAAAGGTCTCTTCTCTCTGGGAGAAAAAACAGTTGAAGCAGCCCGTACGGACATGGAGTCCCCGTCGTCGCCGGCGCCAGCGACGCCGCCGGCCACCGGAGGTAACCGTCTCTGCTATATTCCCTCTATCCGATGAAACGCCTCGGTCGTTCCCTCTTAGATCATGAGAATAGTCCATTGACCCGTACCAGAACGAGAGGCAGGGGTTTACTTAGGGTTTGGTCGGAGACGGAGGGGAACAGACTCTAGGGCTTCTAAACTCGAACCACGCATTTGGGATCCAAGGAGCCTACGCATTCCGTGTGGATTCGGTTCCTCCGATTCCTATGGTGCCAGTGCTGATCCATCGAGAGGCATGCTTCTTCTTTTTTCCCCCTTGCTGCCAGCGAGTTGAGGTGCCAAGAGCACAAATCTGGAGCTTAATTTCGATGCTGTAGGTTCGGTTTTGTCCTCTCTCGAACTAATTGGTAGTGGTTCGATTTATGCGTGGTGATGGGATTGTCATGATGTAGGAGTGGGAGCTAATTGGAGCAAATTAATGTCTTCTTTGTGTTTAGCTTAATAAAGGAACAAATAAAGAGTATGGAGGGAAATTCCCACCAAGTTAAGTGCTTGCCAATGCTAATACGAACTGGCTGTGGATCGATTTCTGTTTGCAACCACCAAGATTAGCAATAGGAGATGAAAACCATAACAGGCATCATCCAGCTTTTAGACTGTAACAAGCAGGAGCTCTGCTTTTCATTGAAGAAAGGGGAATTGTCAGTAAATATCCGTGGAACAATACTGAGACCATATTAATACTAAGGTTATTTCTAAGACCTAACTTTCAAGATATGGTTCCACCTTCCATATAGGAACTCACAAGAAGCAGAAACTGATGAACCTTTTAGCAAAGTATTTGCTTGGTTTGTTAACTTCCCTGGTTTTGATATATATAATGATTATATGCTGAAAAGATGTAACGTCATCAATTTAGGTGTGTTGTGTAAACATCAGCACCACAAGCGTGAATACCATTTCTTAATGCGGGGAAGACTCTGCCTTTATTACATTGACCTGAACATGAGCATAGAAAAGTACGGAGTTGTGTAACTCTGGATCATTATCTCTGTCTCTAGATGATTGTTTCGCAATGAAAAAGTGGCAATTTAAACTGCGGAAACCTTCCCCGGCTATTCATCTAGCGCGACGATGGCATGTCGTTCAATCCGCCGAGCCGCAACGGCGCATGCGTGATCATGATGCTCCAATTATGTCAACAGCGCATCAGTTGCATGCACATGAGCCGTCACGCGATGCTGCGTCACCCTGTAGTGGATCCCTAAACAAGACGATGTGCACGCAAGATGTTGAGCAGACTCTCCAGGTATCATCTTGAACTACTGCATTACTATCTGCCTTAGTGTAGTCATTTTGACATGTGTTTCAAAAATAAATACATGCAAAGTTGTTTCAGCGGAAAGTCTTGCACTCATTTTCTGCATGGGATTTGCAAAATTGTTACGATTATATAATTTCTTCTGCTTGAATACAATAGTTAGCTGTATATGCTAGTCCAACAACGCAGTTTGCTTGGAGTTTGAATACTCTGAAAAAATAAATGAAGGGAGGTTGAGCAATATAGAGTTATTTCGGCTAAAGCAGAATGGTTAGAAGATACTTATGTTTCCACAAAGGATTATCTCTCAGATATTTGATTTTATTACCTTTTGAACTAGTTTTGAGCTGACAGTAGTGCCAAATTTCGAAATCACACCTAACCTTGAAGCGTAAACAAGTAGTGGCCTAATTGCATTGGTTGAACAATTCAAGTCTGCAGTGGTGTAATTACATAGTACCAAAAGCTTGTCATTACTTGTAAGAAATCACTAATGTTTTTACACTGTATTTGTTTGATTTGTTGCCTCCACTTGCTGTATTGATCAGAGAGACACTTTCGGAATAATAGTATGAATTAATGGAAAGTGGTTTACTCAGAAAAAGGGGCTCTTGTTTATGTTTGTTTACATTTATCTTTTTGTAAATGTTGTTTACAATTATCTGTAAGTTCGAACCATAGATTAGTGAGGAAACTAAAATTATGTTGTTAATTTTGCTCAATGGACAGTGTAATCAAGCCCTGACACCCATGATATTATCGCTTTTCTGTGGTCAAATAAGTTGTAAAATGTCATCTTAACATGGTTTCTAATTTTATACCTAACATGTCATTTCTTCTGCAGAACTGTGATTGGATCAGTACATTGCCAGATGACATTTTAATCAGAATTCTTTCCCTACTGACAGTAAGCGATGCTGCAATGACTGACTGTCTTTCCTCTAGATGGAGACACCTCTGGAAAAACGTTGACTGTCTCATCCTTGACCTCTATAGTCTCAGGATGCCAGAGTCAGAAATCTGTGATTACCATCAAAAACCATGTCTGCGGAAAGTTCAAGTAAAAAAGTTTGTTCGCAAAACGAATGGGCTTTTGCGCAATCATTATGGCAATAAAATCAAGGAATTCACTGTCAGATTCCCATTAACCTCAGCCAATGCTTCTGAGCTGGACCACTGGATTCGGTTTGCAGCTTCAGCCTCTACGGAAAAGCTCTGCCTTGACCTTTATGACAAGAATCGCTCAAGTTGCCTTGACCTTTCCCGTAATGAGCCGTATAACTTCATATTATCACCATTTTCTGATGGGAGAGGTTGCCAGTTGAGCGAATTGACTCTATCCAACTGCACTGTACGAACAACACCTGCAAATCTCAGTGGCTTTGCTTGTCTCCATTTCCTTGAACTCAGTCGTGTGAAAATAGCTGATGCAGCTGTTTCGAATATTATTTCCAACTGTTGTGCTCTCAAAAGCTTGATTCTAGCGTTCTGCCATAAATTGATTCATTTGACGGTTACTTGTCCACAATTGCTGAATTTGGATGTTGATTTCTGCGATGGCTTAATTAGTGTTTGTATTCATGCTGACAAACTTGAGGCGTTCATGTACAAGGGACAGAAGATAAATATTGAGTACAAATATGCACCATTTCTTGATACACTCCGTGTTCATTTCACAAAGAAGAATCAATGCCCTCTAGATTTCATAAGTGCGCTTCCTAAGCTTCCAAAGCTGGAAACGTTGATCTTGCAATTTTCTGGGCCTGTACAAGTACGTAAGATTTCTGCCCCTCGGTTTACATGAGCATATTTAGACAATGTCTACATGCTGAATTCAGCTCCTTTTTTTTGGGGGACTCCCTCCAGGTATCCCGTGCGCTGCGGCACACTTTCAGGTTTGCTAATTTGAAGATGATCGTCTTCTTTCTGGTGAAATCTTGGAAAGAGTGCATTTGCTCGCTTGCGTATCTCCTTAAAGCAGCTCCGTCACTCGAATACTTCGGGGTGCATGTAAGCTGTGCACTTGTGATTTCTACAAACTTTGCACTCAGAACATGTCAACAGCTGTTTACCTGTATGTCTTTTCTCTCATGTTAGCCAGCTTATCCATGCAGGGGTTTTCCAAGCTGAAGGAACAACCTAGTGAGCTCAACGTGGCATGGCCTGAGGATCTGACTTTCGCGAGGCTGCACATTATCGTGGTCAAAGGGTTTAGCGGGGAACCGGAACTGATGGAGCTCCTCTACTTTCTGCTG
Organism: Aegilops longissima; assembly: GCA_021605205.1. Classification (NCBI taxonomy): domain Eukaryota; kingdom Viridiplantae; phylum Streptophyta; class Magnoliopsida; order Poales; family Poaceae; genus Aegilops; species Aegilops longissima. The sequence goes on along the minus strand of CM038681.1, from coordinate 639,373,104 downwards.
AGAAGGGCGCCCGCCCTGGAGAGCTTGCAACTCGAGACACGTGCATATGAGCCATTTGTCTTCAGGAAGGAGAAGCACAAGTTGGAAGACAAAGAAAGGTGCCGTTACGCTACGGAGATGGCCTCGACCCACCTGGCTCCTAAGGTTCCGTCCAGCGTGGCGTTCAGCATCACCTGACCCTTCCGTGCTCGCTGAAAAACGCCGCGGCTGCTGCAGGTCATCAGTGAACGACGAAGGTACTACCTTGAGCTTGTCACATGTGATGCCGGTCTTTTATATCAGAAAAAAAACTATACATGGTTGATTAGCCTTCTCGGATTTTTTGCTGCAGCTAGAGCCTTACTTTTTGAAACCAAACTGCTAGCGCTAAAATTCCTATAAACCACAATGTGGATTTAGTTCCCTAATCACTGCAGCCGCGAATACCAGCGATCCGAACCATCGTGTCGATCATGATCTTTGCTGTTCCTTTTTTGTTTTGCCGTGCGCATGATGATGCGTGGGCCTTGAAGCACCGTGCTGTATGCGGAAACAAAGGGTATTATTATTGGTTGCTGCTGGTATGGTAGCTGCCAATGCAACTTATTATGTACAGATGCAAGTTGACTCGTGAGCGTTTGGTACAACAGTTCCGTGGTCCTGAGCGGTTGCTGCAGTTCATCCGCGGTCCACGTGTGTCTGCATATGCATCCACTGGACCATCTAGATAGATACGCCATGTTACAAAACCTATATCCGCTTGCTAAAACCGCGGCTAGTAATGCATGGTGCCGCTGACAATTCACGGCGAAGTGGAGATGTGAATCAATTTCCCGGCGTCCGTGCGTGCGTTAAACACATGCACGATGGCGCGCAAACTGATACAAATACCAGCTGCAGGTCGCCCTCGTTAATTAATCGCGTACGTACACGCATCCATGTGCCTTGTGGGGGGCGTACGCCTGTGCATGTGTACGTACGCACACATACATACCAGTGAGGCACTGATCATCCCACATGCTGTGTTTTCTCGTGGGCGCATGCACGCACAGCAGCAGCAGCCTAGCTATATATGAACATGATAGATGCGTGGCATGTTGCTGTTGATTAGTCTTTTTTTGCCAGTTAGTTAGTAATTACTCCATCCATCCTCCATCCCATAATATAAGAACGTTTTCGACACTAGTGTAGTGTTAAAAACGTTCTTATATTATGGGACAGAGGGAGTAGTTAGTAATGTACTAGTAGCAGTAGTTATTATTATTGCATGCCCACGTAGATGCGCAGTCCAAAATGTCGCACTGTTTGCGAGTCTGCGTTGGTTGCCATTTGCAGGCAGGACCAGCGAGCTGATCAATACCCTCCCACGTACCGCCATACGTTTTTCTTGCGTACATGCGTACACATGGGATGTAGTTGCCGTGTTATCTATGTGCATGGATACGTGGGTGACAATGACGGGTGGACCAGTATTAGTTCGCTCCGTCTGCCGGCCGGCCGGCCGGCGAGAGGACCACCGGAGCTGGCTGGAGATCTAGGCCAGAAAAGGAGATGCAGATCCTGTGTGTGCGCGACGTACGGTGGCTGGAGCGGAGTGCGGGGCTTACGCTTGCTTGTTGGTATTTGGCTTGGCAGCTTGGATGGATGACCAGTCTAGTTCGATAATTTCGTCTTGCTGGTTGTTGGTTTGGGCTGGTCCAGTCGAGTGCTAGTAGGAGTGGTGTGCACTTGCACATGAAGTTTGGAGGAGAAATTGATTGCGCGCGCTAGTTGCGTTGCATTGCATGCATGCAACTCAACTGATTGCATGCCCCGCTACTGGTATAGGCGCTAGCTGCCGTTGCATGCGCCGTACGTAACGTCTGGCCGGTGGTGCTGCTGGTGCCGGTCCAGACATATCTTCTTCCTCCTTCGTGGATGAGGTGGAAGCAACTTGTTTACATTACATTCAATACATCTCCGGGATAAAAGGCACAAATTAGCTCACCATGTAAGAAATTTGTAATGTTCAGGCTACTGTAGCACGGTTACTGTTTCATCAAATCTGGTGGTCCGTTCGCGATCCAACGGACGAAAGAGGGGAAAGGCAGGGTATGGCAAGGTAGAGAATCAGCAGCCCCCGGCGGAGGCCCTGTCTGTAAGAGTTTCAAAGATACCCATAAGAGTGGATCTACCATGCATGCGTGACGCAAAGTCCGAAATGCAATATACTCTTTCCGTCTTAAAATAAGTGTCTCAACCTTAGTACGAACTCATGCATGTCTTGAGTTTATTTGTTTGTCCTCATTTATTTCTTCGGCTTGACTTGAGTTTTTTGCAAGCATGGCAGCAGACGCCTGTTTGGACCGTAGACTTGTGGCGCAGCTCGTCACCCAACTCATGCATGTGATGTGTTCTCTCTCTCCAAACAAAAACAAAAAAGTCATGCGTGCGTGTTGGCGTTGCGTTGGTCGAAGAAATGGTTTCAAGCTCCTCCTGTGCCTGCCATCTCAGGACGATCATAGGCTGTACGGTGCGGATATCAAGGCCGCCGTAGTATACTACGTACCGGCGTCTGCGCTCCATGTCCATGCAGTAAGTGCGTGAGTTCAATACGCACTGCTGGCCTCGTAAATTGCGATCTTGACCTACTCTACTCCAACCCATGTTGCTTTGCGTGTGGCGATTTCCGAGGCAAAAACATTTATTTTATTTTCTGAGCAAGGAGAGCTACGCGCGCATACAAGCGACGCTCGACACTGCCACAGCCCACAGGACCGATGGAGGCCACCGCATGCACATGCACGGCCGGATATCGTGTACTACTACAGCCGGCCGCCGCAGCTGCCAGAATAACAACCCCATATTATCAAAAAGAAACATGGATTTGTACTCTGGTGCTAGCATAAATATCCCTAAATAAAACAGAAAACAGTAGTACGTACGTATGGCTAATGAAACAGCCCTACGATACACTGTAGATGCAGCGTTGCATGGATCTGCTCACTTGGACATCTCATCGTTACGCTGTGGGTAGACCACATAGGCCAATGAAGCAGCAGCCATGGAAGTACACGCATGGGCCCACCCACACCCAGATTCAACCCAAAAAAAAAGGGAAGCAGGGTACTGTACCACCAAAGGTTCAGCGGAGTGCTGTAACCCTTTTTCCCGGTAAAGAAAGCAGAGAACCGTTGCGGCCTTGAATGCCCCTCCCAACGACCCCAACGGCTTCTTCTTCCTCCTCCCTCTCTGCCACCACTACTCTAACTACTGCCTCCGTTCCACAATACAGTGCGCCCGCGTTTTCTGAGATCTAACTTTGACCGTCAATTTAACCAGCGAAACTGACTGTGGCAGGACAAAAAATTATGCCACTGAGTTCGTATTTCAATACGAACTTGGTGGTTTAATGTTTGTTCCTACTGCGGTTGGTCTCGTTAGTTAAAACTTACGTTCAAACTTAAATCACGGGATGCGCGGGCGCACTTCATTGTGAAATGGAGGGAGTATTCCGTTTCATCCACGCTCGGCAGTCTCACCGGTAGCAATCATCAATTCCCCTCCCCTCTCCTTCTTTCTGAAAAAAAAAATCAAAATGATAATGGTGGCCTCCATCCATGTATTGTAGCCAAGCCAAAGCCAAATGGCAAGCACGGGATTCGCCATGGAGCAGCAGATTTCAAAACCAAACCATGATGTCTTCTCCGGTTTACTCCAAACTTTGGATTATCCATTATTGCTAATGCTGTCTACTACGTACACTGCAGACGCTCAAGAAAGAAGATGGCACAAGAATCAAACAGCCTTTGCAGTCAGACTGAACTGCTCACTTGTGCTGAGCGCTGGCAGCGTCACACCATCAGATTGATCCCACAGTCCTGCTAGTACTGTACCACAAAACTTTCTACTGATCCAGGCAGTAATAATAATAAAATCAATCAGGCGCCAGCCAGATTTGCAGAGGCCACGCTGATTGATGCTCCACATGCACCACAAATATGCTGTTTAGCAGCAGCAGGAGTGGGAAGATAAGTTGATGGAGGCAGCCAGGCAGGCATCAGAAAGTCATAAAGACGCAGAGACCTGAATACGCAGCAGCAGCAGCAGCAGCACTGTTTTCTTAGGCTGGTCATAATGGGGAGTAACTTAGACTAGTAACATGTATATGTTACTAGGCTATGTTACTACCTCTATAGTGGGTAGTAACATATATGTAGTGTCATACATCACTTTATTTATTACTTCATAGACTCATTTAGCATTGGGAACCGCTAGGTGATGGTAACATATTATGTTACTCTATTTGTCTCTCTCCTCATTAACTACTTGACACATCATCATTTTTGCTTATGTGGCATCTATGTTACTACTTAGAGCAAGTACAATAGTCCTACTAAGCAGGCTGTAAAGGATTCCACATCAGCAATATTCTGAGCTGGAGGAGAGTTAAGATAGGAGAGAGAAGGTAGCGAGCGCTTCGTCAAGCGCCCGGCTACAACACAAGACACGAGAAAGTTCTGCCTGCTTGCAGCCCGCAGCAAGCGCTAGCGCTGCCGTTTTCTGTTCCCAGCGTCCCACTGTCCAATGAACAGCGTTTTGCATGCATGCAAACATTGATTACTTTAACTATCCAGCAGCTCGTATAGAGCCAGTCTTATTGCACGAGATTTCTTTCATGAAAGCTACTGCTGACATGGAGCTTGTATACAGCCAGTAGCCGGCGCTTCTATTAACCATGCTCTTATGTTACTCCCACTATGACCAGCCTTACCGCCACAAGTACCAGGGATCCACGCCATTTATTACGACATGGAAGAGCAGAGCAGGCGGCGCAAGTTGCGCGACGCACGACAGCGCTCCAACTTGCCCTGGAAACAAGGGCCTGTGCTCTGCGCGCTGCGGAGGCTGGCATGCAGCAGAGGCAGGTTGGTCACTTGGGTCAGGCAGGCGGCAGGAGGAGGAAGACGATGGCGAGGTTAGGCAGAGGATGCTCCAGGGACCTCACATGCCGAGCCTGAAAAGGATCAGCAGGCACACAAACACCCCAGCCTTTTGGCCCTGGCCCCCCTTCTTCCTCCAGGTCCACCACACCCCACAGTAACAATAAGTAATCTGCACTTCACTGCGCTGCAATGGAGATGATGCCATGCATACAGATGCAGCCATGTGGAGATGGATGGATCATGGGATTCATGGCCTCCATGGGGCAGCCGCTGCCTGCCTGACATGTGGGCCCTGTTGGCACACCCACATGCACCTACAGTGCTACTACTAGTCCACACATGAATGACCAGGCAGCAGGCACAATACAATGTTTTCAGCTGGCACAAAGTTAGTGGATATGGGTCAGATTGCATAATATAAGCTGGGGTTGCACGAAACACCACACCAGGGATCAAATGCATGTTTGACGCCGCGGTTCCAGCTTCAGTCAAAAAAAGTACCATCCACTGGCAGCTTTGGTACTCCACAAAAACCAACTCAAGATCAAGAGATTCCTCTCATCTCATGTGGTTTTATCTTCTGCGAGCCCCCAGATATGCCGATATCGCGGCGGCGGCGATGACGAGGCGGCTGTCTGTCGGGTTCATTAGCCCTAACATGCCAAATGGCCAAGCAGCATTGGCCTTGCTGCTAAGACAGTTACTACTAGCACATTGTTTTGCTCCAGTGGGGTTTAGCCAATAGGGCTGGTTGGAAGTAAACAAGTGGTGCTCTGAGCAGTGAGCATAGACAAATCACAGTTGACATGGATCCTGACAAAACAAGATCACAGTGCCTTGTGAAGTTGTGAGCTGTGCTGGGTTGCTTCTTTTGATGCCCTGTGGATCAGATCATGGCTTCTACTGACTTATCCTATTGGACCACACAAAATCAGGCGATACGTTACTGTCTTTTGTACTACTGTATTTGTTTTCTCCATCTTGAATGAGATCATAATTCTAATTCAAGTAACACCAACAGCTTACTACAGGAGGACAAAATTAATTACTGGCTTGTGTTGTATTAATGAAGAAAAGATGATGATAACCTTCAACACTGACATGGTTTATTTGTCAAGACGGTAAACAATCAGCTAATTACAGCGGCACGCCTATATCAGAAAAGGAGAGGGCAAATCAGGAAAAGGCACACATTTGGCATCACATTTTCTGCGGCAACACGGTAAATAGAGCAGTGTTACAGCAGAGCAAGTATCATCACGCGAACAGAAAACACTACGAGTTGGGGAGAGGCAAAATCAATAGTTAGGGGTGGAGGTACCTCACTAGGTGCTGTTAGTCAAATCTACAAGGGCCTCCTCAAGCAGGTCCTCCAAAACCACCGTACAGACCATGGCGCAGACCTCAAACGTCTCCAGCCGTGTCGTGTCGGCGGTGGCGGTCTCCACCACCTCCCTCTTGAGGATCATCTCCAGCAGAAGGTTCCTCTCAATGACTTCGCCGGGTGGATACTTGTCGAGTATCGACCAGTTCCTTATAACCCGCCAAATTTCATCGGCGGCAGAGTTACAGGAGGAATCATCATCGTGATCTTTTCGTCGCGAACAACATGTCCGGCCCCATGGGTACGCGGACAGTTCTGCTGTCCAAGTGAGCTCGGTGAGCGCCGCGTTGACAGCATCGAAGAGAAGCCTCTCCTTCGACCGCCTTTCCCTTGACTTGATCTCCACTGCTTGGTGATCCGACAACTTCTCAAGCAACTTCAGGTCCAGAGGGCTGGCTAATACGCAGCCTTTTCTATCCATGCCAGCTGAGGAAACTAGCTTCTGGATAATCGTCAACGAGTCTTGGTCGTCATCAGCCTTAGAGAAAAGCCTTGCTAGTCTCAAAGAATTTGGCGACATGACTTCCGATGGGGGCTCTTCCCACGACAAGGATCTTGAAAATGATCCAATAAGTGGAGACCTGGACACGATTTCTGCAGAGACACAATGGATGTCATTACACAATGATACTCTTTCAGCTAAAACTAGTTTGATGAGACTGGTTTACAGCTTACGTGGGGACGCGGTGATGAAATTTTCAGTTGAGTACAGTAGCCTCCTATTATTATCACAGAGAAATGGTCCATCTGGATCCAGTACAGACACAGGGCTTGGTTGGTCCTGAGACTCGCCAAAGAATCCTGGGACACCAAGACTTGGCAGAGGAGCAACACCCTAACAGAACAGAGCAAAACTTTAGTAATTTAACTTGACTAGAGACTTATGAATAACACCCGCAAAAAAGACCTGCAATAAGAAATCTACAGGTCTGAAAAAAGAAAAGGTATGACAATAGCTGTAATAAGATAATTTTTTGGGAATTTACCTTGGCAGGGATGCTGGGCACATTATTAGTGTGACAAGAACTAGCCACGAGTCTTTGCGCAGCATTCTCATCATCATCAAGCAAAGTATGTCTCTGTGGATTGTCCAGTGTAAAATAGCTAGATGCTTCACTGCCATCACCAATAGTCACAGCACTTCCATTCATGAGTGGATTATTAGCAGATGAAACTCCAGGTGGACCTAACTTCTCCCGAGCTGATTTCTTGTTTTTAGAGAACAGGCTGGAAACTCTTTCCCTAAATGATGATGATGACTTCCTACTTTTTTCATTGTCAGCTTCCTGAGAACCAACGACAACCCTGTTCGACTCCCTGCCTCCATAAGACAGAGAGAGTGGAAGAGACCGAGACCTTGGCAAACATGAGAAAGGATCTGCAGTATCCAGCTCAGGCGATCTGCTCTCTAAGGTTATCCCCCCACACTCCTCCTGGTCTTTTTTCCCTTCAGGGATTGTGAGCATCTCACCCAGTGTGCCCACACTTCTACGTGCTCCCCTTTCTTCCTCACCACTAACAGTTGATGATACCACCGACCATCTCTCCAAGATCCGCCTTTTGGCTTCCTTAACCACCGACGGTTCACGTCGATTGGATGCCTGACTGGAGCATGATGCAGAATAAGGGCTGTCACTCCTGCTCAGGAAATCCCAGGAACGGCCAGAAGTAGGAGTACCAAACTCCAGATCCTCACTTATTTCACCGGACACTTCTTTAGCGGTTTCAACCTCTGACTTACTAAAGGAGCTATTTTCATTGTAAGTATCATGGTATTCATAAGAGATCGAACTATCTTCATCCTGGCTATCTTTTAAGCGCATCCTCATCTGCCAAGTGATCTCCTTGGCCAGTCTTCTTGAGGATACTATTTCATCAACCTCCATCACACTATCGTCTTCACTATCTGCCTCTGTTGATGATTCTAAAGAGGACACTGGGATCGTATCTTCATGAGACTTTGGAAGTCCTGGCTTTAGTACCACAATTCTTGTTGGTTCGGACAAAGTTGAATTTGCCGGGTTGACATTTAAGCTCTGGTGGCGCCAGCATCTGTTGCCTTCAGTTTCATTTCCCTCTGAATATAGATGCCTCCCGACATGGACGTTGCCCTTTCTCTTCACTGATTCTGATGGCTTCAGTATGGTTATCTGCTTTATTTCTGAAGGTGGTGCAACAGGTTCGAACCCATAATGGTTGTTTGATAACAGGGGAGTTGGCTCATCTAGGAACTTCAGGAACAAGTCTTTATTTGAGCTCAGAAACTGCAGCGCTTCTTGGAACTCCTTTGAATGGAGAAGCTTCTCGTCCGTAGCCAGACGTTTCGCTTCAGCAAACTTCTCGCGGACAAGGGACATTCTCCTCTCAGAGGAAGGATCCTTTCCTTGGTGTCTGTTCTTGCTGCTATCGATCTTGGAAGGCTGATCACGTCTCCATGTCTCCTCATGCCGTGTTCCTGCCTTCTGGTTCGGGTGGCATTTGCTTTCCTTCTTTGGCTTGACATTTCGGCCGTCGTCTTCCTTACTGAACCTTCTTCCTGACACCAAATCAGATTGGTGGGCGGCTGGAGCGTCGTTTAGACCCATCAATCTGGCAACAACATTGAGAGGCTCGTCATCAGGCACCCCTTCTCTCCACATGTCCTGCTCCATGAGCATCTTGACGGGTGACACGCCAGATCTGTTGGTGGGTGAGTTTGATCTTTTCGTCGGAGAGCTCCTCCTTTGCTGACTGTCTCTCTGCAGTAAACAAGAGAACAGATATCAGTTAACAAAGCTCAAGCTCAAAACAAAAGGAACATGGAGCACTGACATTATCACATACATGCTTATCCTCCATCTGAGCCGGAAACTGATTACTCGCCATCTTGAAACTACCGCTCCGGTCCTTGCCAGCCGGAGAAACTGCAAAGCACACCGGTAAATCGCATCAGAGATCGCCAAGAAGAAGAACACCGGCGCATAACAGGAAGCAGAAAAGCAGCACAAAGTGCAGCAGTACAAGAGAAGGGCGAGCAGCGGCATACCGTCTCGGTGCGCCTTGTCGGTGAGCATCTTGGTGGCGACGACGCCGTTGCTGAGGTCGAACATGTTGATGACCCTGCCGAGGCAGCCGGGGAAGGGCGCCAGCACCTGCAGGTCCTGCTTCTTCTTCTGCTTCCTATCCTGAGCCCCCTTCATCTGCACGGAGGACGCATTTAACAACCACGGCCTTCAATACAGGAGCTGGTAGGTAGGAGTATAGGTACATACGAGGAAATATATTTTTCAAAATCTGAAGCAGGCCACAGATGAACAGCAGCCGGCTTTAGTTTGGAAATACAAACTGTTTTGAATCGTGTGTGTGTAGGTGGAGGGGGGTAGGGAGAGCACCGGACGGGACAAGCTCCCAAGAACGGAACAAAAAGCGGTTTGGCGTCGACGACGAGGAGGGAGGATGGTGGTCACTCACGTGAGGCGCGCTCCCCCACCTCGGAGCCACTGGAGCTCATCATGGCGATTTCGCAGCCGGAAAAGCTCGGGCGCGGAAAAGGAGACGGGGATGGGGGCGCGAATGTGCGCGCACAGCGGCTTTTCTTGTCGTCCTGCCCCGCTCGGGCGGGAGCGGGAGGAGGAAATCTTATCTCGGCGCGCTCCGGTGATCTCCCACCCAATGCGGCGACGGGCCCTCGCGGGTGCCGGAAGCAACCGCACGCCGCGAAAGGCGCGGGATTCCCTGCCCGGAACGGGGGCGCGATCGAATCCGCGCGAAAGGGATGGCGGCGTGGGCGGCAAAGGCCGCGTGAAGCTGCGGCGGCAACTGCGAGAGCGACGGCGGCGCCCGGATCGATGGGGAAAGTCAGGTCCCCAGCCCAAAGCGACCGCGAGGGGAATCACCGGCGGTACGGCGGTGAAAGATGAATAAAAATATGTGATGGGATCAGATATGCTCCTAGGCTAAAAATAGTGGATTGATTGATTAGTTAAAAGGGGCGGCGGGAATCTCGTGATTGGGAACCTGGTCGGCGAGGAACGGCCAAGGAGAAGCGCCGCCGGGTCCGCCGGCGACGCGGTGGCCTGCGGGGACGCGCAAGGGCTCTGCACCTCCTCCTCCTCCTCTGGTTTTATTATTATTATTACTGGTGGTGTTATTATTCTCTGGCCCGTGCACGCCGGGGGGAAGAGGACGCGGGAGGTGAGGTCGTGCTCGGCGTCGGCAATGGCGACGGGCCCCATGGATCGGCGGGACGGGGTAGGATAGGGGGGAAGACGGAGGTTGTGGCAATTAGGATAGCATTCATTCATGGATTGGTGCCACGGGCGGCAGGACGGAGGACGTCGCACGGGCCGCGCGGCGTGAATGTTTCTTGACTTTTTTGGATGGATTTACGGAAAGGAGATGGGTACTCTACATGGAGAGAGAGATTGATCGAGGGGAGGGAGGCTCGGCCTGGAAAGGCGCCGCTTTTGGGGAAGAGGACAGCGACGGGGGCGAGCGAATGGAATGAGAACGGACGAACGGTCACCTCGCCGACCCCCCCGAAACGGCAAAGTGAGGCACCCGCCCGCCCGCCCGCCCGCCCGCCCGGAGAGAATGAGGAGGCGGCGAGGGGAGGGAATCGTGGACGTACCTGCGGTGCGGCGCCGCCGGACGCCGGCGAACGGGCCGCCTGTCAGACGCTGCCGGGCTCGCGGATCTCCCCGCCAGCGGCCGTGCCCCGACGCCGCGGCGGCCGGCGAGAGCGGCGGTGCGGGGCCGCCGATCCGTGGCCGGCCGAGCCAAGGGTGAGATGCGAAGCCCCCCTTCGCGCGCGGAGACCGTAGCCGGCAGAGCAGCCGTGCAACACCGCCGCCGCCGCCGCGTTCAGGAAGCAAGCAGCACCAGCACCGATCGGTGGAGGCGCGGCCGCCGACTCAGGCGATCGTGCCGGTGGAGAAGAGATGGTGCGCCGTGTCCGTAGCAGCTAGGAGCGTTGTAGTAGTAGAATCTGGCAATGGCGCTGAGGGAGCTGGAGCTGGAGCTGGAGGGGAGGGAGAAGAGAAGGGGCGGCGTGACTGTGTCGGCTCGGTAGACAGGAGTGGCTGGCAATGGCCGGCCGCAATGGCGCCGAGGGAGGGAGTGGGAAGTGGAGCTGGAGCGGGGGGTTGGAGAGAAGAGAGGGGAGTGGCGCAGAGCACGTGAAGGCTCATTAATGGGCCGCGGCGCCCGCCCTTGCCCGCGTTCCGTTCCAGCCTACCGTACCGGTAATCCGCTCACTGGCCGGCCGGCCGCGATTAGCAGCACCGCTCGCTCACACTGGGTTGCGTTCGCTTGTCAAATCCGTCAGTCAGTCCCGCTCACGCCACACGTGCCTCCCTCCCCCCCTCCCTCGCATCCTTTCTCCTTGGCTTTATTTAGTTAAGTAATCATCACTTGAGCTGGGGAGCTGAGCCAAGACGGCCACGGCGGACGGACGGACGGATGTCTGCGTTTCCTCAGCCCGCCGGCCCGCCCGCCGTGTGTCCATGTGCGTGCGTCTCTCTTGGACGGTGACCGCCCGACCGCCGTGTGTCCATTGTTTATCTACTAAATAAACTCTGCTTTCGTTAACCTAACTGCAACCTACTGTTCCTACCATACCAATGCCGTTAAATCCTACCATCCTCACACGCGCCAGAAGAATAAGATCTGCTCCAATCCATCACGTAGAAAATGGAACCGACTTTCTCCTAGATGCAATCAGGAACAACGACCGCAGGAGGGGGCGGCTCGCTGGTGGCATGAGTGGTACGTGCATGTGGCCTCACAGTAAGCTCAGCTCAGCTCAGCTGGACCGCCCCGTACGTGCCAAGCAAAGCAAGCCCGGCAGGGCAGCTCACCGATGACCCCTCTTCTCGTGCCGTGCGTGCGTTGGCTGCCACCGCCCAAGTGAAAACCACACAAACCATGCATGGGTCGCCCTCACTCGTTCATGGCCGCGGGCGATCTCAGCCCAACTCCAGCACGAACGACACCAAACGAGACGCCCGTTTTATCCGGATTTCGTCCGTTTGAGGATGGCAATGGAGCCGTGCTGCTTGGATTTGTGTTTGCGCCGGCAGGACGTCCAACACGCGGCCGCATCTTCCGCCTCATCTCATCTGCCGGAGGCCAAGTACAATAAAATAGTCTTTTATTATAATCCAATTAAAATTTTAAAAATATCAAATAGTCTTACAAAACCACTCAAAGTTTATGCACATGAAAAGAGATTAAACCAATAAATCTACTGATTGCCAAAGTGATCCCACATGTGCTCAACTAAGTCATCTTGCAGCTGCGTACGAGTGTTCCGATAACGCAACTCACGATGAAATTGGACAAGCTGTTCAAAAATTGCAGGAGGTGGGTACTCAGGCTCAACATTCTCACCCTAAAAATCAAACCCTTGGTCGTAGATGTTGCCATCACGCTCATCCTTAATGATCATGTTGTGCATGATCACACAAGCAGTCATCACCTTCCAAAGCTTCTGAGCGCTCCATGTCAATGCAGGGTTTCGAACAATACCCCGTCAAGACCGAAGCACACCAAATGCACGCTTCACATATTTTCTAGTACTCTCCTGCATTTGGGCAAACCTCTGTCTCTTCTCTTCTTGCGGATTGGGTATGGTCTTCACAAGACCTTTGCCTTTTGCAAGCCTTGCAAACACTGGAGTATGCCGAAGAACGCTAATATCATTGTGAGAACCAGCCATGCCGAAGAAAGAATGTCATATCCACAGATCTTGTGAAGCAACAACTTCAAGTATGACAGTGGCACCTTTCACATGTCTCCTCTACTGCCCCTGCCAAGCAAATGGACAGTTCTTTCACTTCCAATGCATACAAACGATACTACCAAGCATGCCCGGAAAGTCCCTCTCGGCATTAATCGTCAACAACTTCTCTGTATCAGCGGCATTTGGTTCTCTCAGGTATTCAGGACCGAACACCGCCACCACGGCCTGGCAGAAACTATACTCTAAGGAGACATGTGGACTCACTCATATGCAGATACTCATCCACAAAGATCACCGGAAATTCCATATGCAAGCACGCGAATAGCCGCAGTGCATTTCTGGTAAGAAGAGAAGCCAAGCTTGCCAAGGGCGTCCTCTTTGCATTCAAAGTATGGGTCATATGCAACTACTTGTTCCCGAATACGATTGAACATATGCCTCCTCATTCGTAAGGGGCGACGAAATTGATACGGATTGTAGAGTGCGGTTCTCTCAAAGTAATTGGAATAGAGGAGGTCATGTCCTTGTTGGGGAACGTAGCAGAAATTCAAAATTTTCCTACGTGTCACCAAGATCTATCTATGGAGAAACCAGCAACGAAGGAAGGAGAGTGCATCTACATACCCTTGTAGATCGCTAAGCGGAAGCGTTCAAGAGAACGGGGTTGAAGGAGTCGTGCTCGTGATTCAAATCACCGGAGATCCTAGTGCGAGCAGACGGCACCTCCGCGTTCAACACACGTACAGCCGGTGGCGTCTCCCATGCCTTGATCCAGCAAGGAGAGAGGAGAGGTTGAGAAGACTCCATCCAACAGCAACACAGGCGGCGTGGTGGTGATGGAGGCGTGGCAATCTGCGAGGCCGCCAAGCACCTACGGGAGAGGAGGAGGTGTCACGGGAGGAGGGAGGCGCCCGAGGCTCGGTGTGGATGCCCTCCTCCCTCCACTATATATAGGGGCAAGGGAGGGGGGCGCAGCCTGCCCCTTCCTCCAAGGAAGGGGTGCGGCCAGAGGGGGAGGAGTCCATCCTCCCAAGGCACCTCGGTGCCTTCCCCTGAGACTCTTCCTCCCAAGTTTCCTTGGCGCATGGGCCTCTTGGGGCTGGTGCCCTTGGCCCATATAGACCAAGGCGCACCCCTACAGCCCATGTGGCCCCAGGGCAGGTGGACCCCAGGTGGACCCCGGACCCCTTCGGCACTCCGGTACAATCTGATAAAGTCTGAAACTTTTAAGCGACCAAATAGGACTTCCCATATATAAATCTTTACCTCCGGACCATTCGGAACTCCTCGTGACGTCAGGGATCTCATCAGGGACTCCAAACAACATTCGGTAACCACATACAAACTTCCTTTATAACCCTAAGCGTCATCGAACCTTAAGTGTGTAGACCCTACGGGTTCGGGAATCATCTGGAGACATGGCCAAGGCGTTCTCGGTCAATAACCAACAGCGGGATCTGGATACCCATGTTGGCTCCCACATGTTCCACGATGATCTCATCGGATGAACCACGATGTCAAGGACTCAATCGATCCGTATACAATTCCCTTTGTCTAGCGGTATTGTACTTGCAGAGATTCGATCGTCGGTATCCTATACCTTGTTCAATCTCGTTACCGGCAAGTCTCTTTACTCGTTCCGTAACACATCATCCGTGATCAACCCCTTGGTCACATTGTGCACATATGATGATGTCCTACCGAGTGGGCCCAGAGATACCTCTCCGTCAGCGGAGTGACAAATCGATCTCGATTCGTGCCAACCAGCAGACACTTTGGAGATACATAATGCACCTTTATAGCCACCCGATTCGTTGTGGCGTTTGGTACACCAAAGCATTCCTCGGTATCAGGAGTTGCACAATCTCATGGTCTAAGGAAAAGATACTTGACATTAGAAAAGCTTTAGCATCTGAACTACGATCTTTGTGCTAGGCTTAGGATTGGGTCTTGTCCATCACATCATTCTCCTAATGATGTGATCCGTTATCAATGACATCCAATGTCCATGGTCGGGAAACCGTAACCATCTATTGATCAGCGAGCTAGTCAACTAGAGGCTTACTAGGGACATGGTGTTGTCTATGTATCCACACATGTATTCTTTTTTCCGGTCGATACAATTATAGCATGAATAATAAGCGATTATCATGAACAAGGAAATATAATAATAACTAATTTATTGTGCCTCTAGGGCATATTGCCTAGAAGCGATGATAAATTAGTTTTCCTTGTTCATTATTATGATTCATGATACATAAATGTGTGTGAGATACTAATCAGATGAACAGATAAGTTGGAAGAGATGAGTCATGATCGAGACATAGAATCTGTTCTGGAGTTCAGGCGATCTCGGTAATGTCACCGACCACCGGAGGGTCCTGGGTCCACCAAGTGGGGCCACCTGCCCCAGAAGGTTGCGTGGGCCAAGTGTGGGAGGGAACCAGCCCCAAGGGGGCTGGTGCGCCCCCCACAAGGGGCCCAAGGCGCAAGGGGGAGTGGGAGGGGGCAAACCCTAGTTCAGATGGGCCTTAAGGCCCACCTAGTGGGCGCCTCCCCTCTCCCCCCTCTTGGCCGCCTCCCTTGATCCCATCTAGGGCTGGCCGCCACCCCTAGGGGGTGGAAACCCTAGAGGGGGCGCAGCCCTCCCCTTCCCCTATATATATGAGGCCAAGGGGCTGCCCAAGACACACAATTCTATCTCTCGTTGGTGCAGCCCTGCGTCTCTTCTTCCTCCTCCTCATATCTTGTGATGCTTGGCGAAGCCCTGCAAGATTGCCACGCTCCTCCATCATCACCACGCCGTTGTGCTGCTGTTGGATGGTGTCTTCCTCAACCTCTCCCTCTCTCCTTGCTGGATCAAGGCACAGGAGGCGTCACCGGGCTGTGCGTGTGTTGAGCGCGAGGTGCCGTCCGTTCGGCACTAGGATCTCCGGTGATTTGGATCACGGCAGTCGACTCCTTCAACCCCGTTCTCTTGAACACTTCCGCTTAGCGATCTACAAGGGTATGTAGATGCACTCTCCTTCCCTCGTTCTGGTTTCTCCATAGATAGATCTTGGTGACACGTGGGAAAATTTTGAATTTATGCTCGTTCCCCAACGATGGCATCATGAGCTAGGTCTATTGCGTAGATTCTTTGCACGAGTAGAACACAAAGTAGTTGTGGGCGTTGATGTTGTTCAATATGCTTACCGTTACTAGTCCAATCTTGTTTCGACGGTATTGTGGGATGAAGCGGCCGGACCGACCTTACGTACTCTTCGTGAGGCAGGTTCCACCGATGACATGCACTTGGTGCATAAGGTGGCTAGCGGTGCCGATCTCTCCACTTTAGTCGGGACGGATTCGATGAAAAGGGTCCTTATGAAGGGTAAATAGCAATTGGCATATCACGTTGTGGTTTTGCGTAGGTAAGCGTTCTTGCTAGAAACCCAAAGCAGCCACGTAAAACATGCAAACAACAATTAGAGGGCGTCTAACTTGTTTTTGCAGGGTATGCTATGTGATGTGATATGGCCAAGAAGAATGTGATGAATGATATGTGATGTATGAGATTGATCATGTTCTTGTAATAGGATTCACGACTTGCATGTCGATGAGTATGACAATGGCGGGAGCCATAGGAGTTGTCTTTATTTATTGTATGACCTGCGTGTCATTTGAACAACGCCATGTAATTACTTTACGTTATTGCTAACCGGTAGCCATAGTAGTAGAAGTAATAGTTGGCGAGACAACTTCATGAGGACACGATGATGGAGATCATGATGATGGAGATCATGGTGTCATGCCGGTGACGATGATGATCATGGAGCCCCGAAGATGGAGATCAATAGGAGCAAAATGATATTGGCCATATCATGTCACTATATAATTGCATGTGATGTTTATCATGATTATGCATCTTGTTTACTTAGAACGACGGTAGTAAATAAGATGATCCCTCATTAAAATTTCAAGAAGTGTTCTCCCTAACGTGCACCGTTGCTACGGTTAAGTAAACTTCTAAGCACCACGTGTTGATCGGGTGTGATGGATTCTTACGTTCACATACAGCGGGTGTAAGACAGATTTACACACGCAATACACTTAGGGTTAACTTGCGAGCCTAGCATGTACGGACATGGCCTCGAACACGGAGACCGAAAGGTCGAGCATGAGTCGTATAGTAGATCGATCAACATGAAGATGTTCACCGATGATGACTAGTCCGTCTCACGTGTTGATCGGACACGGCCTGAATTGATTCGGATCATGTAATCACTTAGATGACCGGAGGATGTCTATCGAGTGGGAGTTCATAAGATGAACTTAATTATCTGAACATAGTCAAAAGACCTTTTGCAAATTATGTCGAAAGCTCGCACTTTAGTTCCTTTGTTTAGATATGTTCCTAGAGAAAATATAGTTGAAAGTTGAAAGTAGCGATTATGCGGACGAGAAAGCTTATGTCCTTAATGCACCGCTCGATGTGCTAAACCCCAAGCGTCGTCGTGGATGTTGCGAACACCGGTCATACACGTCTTGATAACTACGTGATAGTTCAATAAAAGCGGTTTAGAGTTGAGGCATGAAAGATGTTTTTGAAATGTCGCGGAACATATGAGATGTTTGAGGGCTGAAATTAGGATTTCAGGCTCGTGCCCACGTCAAGAGGTATGAGACCTCGGCGATTTTCTTAACCTACAAACTAAGGAGAAAAGCTCAATCGTTGAGCTTGTACTCAGATTGTCTGGGTACAACAATCACTTGAATCGAGTGGGAGTTAATCTTCCGGATGAGATAGTGATGTTTCTCCAAAGTCATTGCCACCAAGCTGCTAGAGCTTCGTGATGAACTATAACATATCGGGGATAGATATGATGATCCTTGAGGTATTCGCGTTGTTTGACATCGCGAAAGTAGAAATCAGAAGGAGCATCAATTGTTGATGGTTGGTGAAACCACTAGTTTCAAGCAGGGCAAGGGCAATAAGGGATACTTCACGAAATGGCAAATCAGCTGCTGCTCCGGTGAAGAAACCGAGGTTGAACCCAAACCGAGACTAAGTGTTTACGAGATAAGGGAACAGCCACTGGAGCAGAATTACCCTAGATACTTGGTAGATAAGAAGGCTGGCAAGGTCGATAGAAGTATATTGGATATACATTATGTTAATGTGTACTTTACTAGTACTCCTAGTAGCACCAGGGTATTAGATACGGTTCGGTTGCTAAGTGTTAGTAACTCGAAATAAAAGGCTACGGAATAAGCGGAGACTAGCTAAAGGAGAGTGACGATATGTGTTGGAAGTGTTTCCAATTTGATGTGATCAAAACATCGCACGCTCCTTCTACCATCAAGATTAGTATTAAACCAGAATTATTGTCATTTGGTGTTTGCGTTGAGCATAGACATGATTGGATTATGTCTATCGCAATACGGTTATTCATTTATGGAGAATAATGGTTACTCTATTTGAAGGTTACCTTCGATGGTCTTGCACCTAAAAGAATGGTTTATTGAATCTCGATCGTAGTGATACACATTTTCATGAGTATAAGATAGTAATGATAGTACCACTTACTTGTGGCACTGCCATGTAAGTCATATTGGTATAAGACGCATGAAGAAGCTCCATGCTGATGGATCTTTGGACTCACTCGTTTTTTTTGAAAAGTTTGAGACATGTAAACCATGTCTATTGGTACATACGCATGAAGAAACTCCATGCAGATGGATCGTTTGGACTCACTTGATTTTGAATCACTTGAGATATGCAAATCATACCAGATGGGCAAGATGACTGAAAAGCCTCGGTTTGATAAGATGGAACAAGGTAGCAACTTGTTGGAAGTAACACATTTTGATGTGTGCAGTCCAATGAGTCTTGAGGCATGCACGATGAATATCGTTATGTTCTGACTTCACAGATGATTCGAGTAGATGTTGAGTATATTTACTTGATGAAACACAAGTCTGAATTATTGAATGGTTCAAGTAATTTCAGAGTGAAGTTTAAGATCTTCGTGACAAGAGGATAGAATGTCTATGATATGATCATAGAGATGAATATCTGAGTTACGAGTTTTGGCACACAATTAAGACATAGTGGAAATTGTTTCACAATTAATACCGTCTGGAATACCATAGTGTGATGGTGTGTCCGAACATCATAGTTGCACCCTATTGGATATGGTGCGTACCATGATGTCTCTTATCGAATTACCACTATCGTTCATGGGTTAGGCATTAGAGACAACCGCACTCACTTTAATAGGGCACCACGTAATTCCGTTGAGACGACACCGTTTGGAGAAACCTAAGTTGTCGTTTCTTAAAAGTTTGGGGCTGCGACGCTTATGTGAAAAGTTTCAGGTTGATAAGCTCGAACCCAAAGCGGATCAAATGCATCTTCATAGGACACCCAAAACGGTTGGGTATACCTCCTAATTCAGATCCGGAAGCAATAGGGATTGTTTCTTGAATCGGGTCCTTTCTCGAGGAAAAGTTCGTCTCGAAAAGTTGAGTGGGAGGATGGTGGAGACTTGATGAGGTTATTGAACCATCACTTCAACTAGTGTGTAGCAGGCACGGAAGTTGTTCCGTGGTACCTACACCAATTGAAGTAGAAGCTTATGATAGTGATCATGAAGTTTGGATCAAGTCACTACCGTACCTCGTGGGGGACAAGGATGCGTACTACTTGAGTGGTACAACAATCCTGTCTTGAAGGTCATGTTGCTAGACAACAATGAACCTCGAGCTATGGAGAAGCGATGGTGGGCCCAAATTCCGACAAATGGTTAGAAACCATGAAATCCGAGTAGGATCCATGTATCATAACAAAGCATGGACTTTGGTGGACTTGCCCGATGATCGGCAAGCCATTGAAATAAATGGGTCTTTAAGAAGAAGACGAACATGGACGGTAATGTCACCTTCTATGAAGCTCGACTTGTGGCAAAGAGTTTTTCACAAGTTCAAGGAGTTGACTACGATGAGATTTTCTCATCCGTAGCGATGCTTAAGTCCGTCGGAATCATGTTAGCATTAGCTGCATTTATGAAATCTGGCAGATGGATGTCAAGACGAGTTTCTTACCAGTTTACGTAAGGAAAGGTTGTATGTGATACAATCAGAAAAGTTTTGTCGATCCTAAGGATGCTAATAGGTATGCTGGCTCCAGCGATCCTTTCTAAGGACTGGAGTAAGCATCTCGGAGTTGGAATGTGCGCTTTGATGAGATGATCAAAGATTTTGAGTGTATACAAAGTTTATGAGAATCTTGTATTTCCAAAGAAGTGAGTGGGAGCACTATAGAATTTTTGATGAGTATATGTTGTTGACATATTGTTGATCGAAATGATGTAGAATTTCTGGAAAGCATATAGGGTTATTTGAAAAGTGTTTTCAAGTGAAAACCTGTATTAAGCTACTTGAACATTGAGCATCAAGATCTATAGTGATAGATCAAAAATGCTTAATGGTACTTTCAAATGAGCATATACCTTGACATGATCTTGAAAGTGTTCAAGATGGATCGATCAAAGAAGGAGTTCTTGCACGAGATGTAAGGTATGAAGTTAAGAGTTAAAGCTCGACCACGGCGAAAAGAGAGAAAGGATGAAGGTCGTCCCTATGCTTCGGACATAGGCTCTATAGTATGCTATCTTGTGTACCGCACCGAAGTGTGCCTTGCCATGAGTCGATCAAGGGTACAAGAATGATCCGGAATGGATCATTGGACAGTGATCAAAATTGTCCTTGGAGTAAATAAGGACATGTTTCTCGATTATGGAGGTGATAATGAGTTCGGCGTAAAGGGTTACGTCGATGCAAGCTTTAACACCTATCCGAGTGACTCTGAGAAGCAAACCGGATACGTATAGTGGAGCAACCATTTGGAATAGCTCCAAGTGGAGCGTGAAAGCAGCATTTACAATATGACATAGAGAATTGCGAAGTACACACGGATCTGAAAGGTTCGGACCGTTGACTAAAACCTCTCTCACAAGCAAAACATGATCAAACCCCGAACTCATTGAGACTTAATCACATGGTGATGTGAACTAGTTTAAGACACTAGTAAACTCTTTGGATGTTGGTCACATGGCGATGTGACCTATCAGTGTTAATCACATGGCGATGTGAACTAGATTATTGACTCTAGTGCAAGTGGGAGACTGTTGGAAATATGCCCTAGAGGCAATAATAAATTAGTTATTATTATATTTCCTTGTTCATGATAATCGTTTATTATTCATGCTATAATTGTATTGACCGGAAACATCAATACATGTGTGGATACATAGACAACACCATGTCCCTAGTAAGCCTCTAGTTGACTAGCTCGTTGATCAATAGATGGTTACGGTTTCCGACCATGGACATTGGATGTCATTGATAACGGGATCACATCATTAGGAGAATGATGTGATGGACAAGACCCAATCCTAAGCCTAGCACAAAGATCGTGTAGTTAGTATGCTAAAGCTTTTCTAATGTCAAGTATCTTTTCCTTAGACCATGAGATTGTGCAACTCCGGATACCGTAGGAATGCTTTGGGTGTACCAAACGTCCAACGTAATCGGGTGGCTATAAAGGTGCATTACGGTATCTCCGAAAGTGTCATTGGGTTGGCACGAATCGAGGCTGGGATTTGTCACTCCGGTTGACGGAGAGGTATCTCTGGGCCCACTCGGTAGGACATCATCATAATGTGCACAATGTGACCAAGGGGTTGATCACGGGATGATGTGTTACGGAACGAGTAAAGAGACTTGCTTAGGAAGCGAGATTGAACAAGGTATCGGGATACCAACGATCGAATCTCGGGCAAGTACAATACCGCTAGACGAAGGGAATTGTATACGGGATCAATTGAGTCCTTGACATCGTGGTTCATCCGATGAGATCATCGTGGAACATGTGGGAGCCAATATGGGTATCCAGATCCGCTATTGGTTATTGACCGGAGAACGTCTCGGTCATGTTCGCATGGTTCCCGAACCCGTAGGGTCTACACATAAGGTTCGATGGCGCTAGGGTTATAAAGGAAGTTTGTATGTGGTTACGAATGTTGTTGAGTCCCGGATGAGATCCGGACGTCACGAGGAGTTCGGAATGGTCCGGAGGTAAAGATTTATATATGGGAAGTCTGTTTTGGTCACCGGAAAAGTTTGAGCGATATCGGTAATGTCTGGGACCACCGGAGGTCCTGGGGTCCACCAAGTGGGGCCACCTGCCCCGAGAAGGTTGCGTGGGCCAAGTGTGGGAGGGAACCAGCCCCAAGGGGCTGGTGCGCCCACAAGGGGCCCAAGCGCAGGGGGAGTGGGAGGGCAAACCCTAGTTCAGATGGGCCTTAAGGCCCACCTAGTGGCGCCTCCCTCTCCCCCTCTTGGCCGCCTCCTTGATCCCATCTAGGGCTGGCCGCCACCCCTAGGGGTGGAAACCCTAGAGGCGCAGCCCTCCCTTCCCTATATATATGAGGCCAAGGGCTGCCCAAGACACACAATTCTATCTCTCGTTGGTGCAGCCTGCGTCTCTTCTTCCTCCTCCTCATATCTTGTGATGCTTGGCGAAGCCTGCAAGATTGCCACGCTCCTCCATCATCACCACGCCGTTGTCTGCTGTTGGATGGTGTCTTCCTCAACCTCTCCTCTCTCCTTGCTGGATCAAGGCACAGGAGGCGTCCACCGGCTGTCGTGTGTGTTGAGCGCGGAGGTGCCGTCCGTTCGGCACTAGGATCTCCGGTGATTTGGATCACGACAGTCGACTCCTTCAACCCCGTTCTCTTGAGCGCTTCCGCTTAGCGATCTACAAGGGTATGTAGATGCACTCTCCTTCCCCTCGTTGCTGGTTTCTCCATAGATAGATCTTGGTGACACGTAGGAAAATTTTTGAATTTATGCTACGTTCCCCAACACGTCGGTGATCTTTTGGTGATCGAAATGTGCATTCCTTTGTGTGATTTCTATGTCTGTGTGATGATCTACGTCCTCTTTATGTATGTTGCATGCTAATACGGATTTGAGGGACCGAATATGAGATACACGGATGTGGACGACATGGTTTGAGGAGTGCCCGGTCAGTGCCCACGGATGTACCCGGGCGCGTCCGCGGGCGTTTGAGGGCCCAGATTTGCAGGTCGCAGCTGTAGATGCTCTGACCATTGTTCTTCCTCTCCTTGGCTGACCACTCCACGCGGAGAAGGTGGGCGTCTGGCCTAGGCGGAGCTAACCACATTGGCCCCTTCATAGTGGGTCGGGCTGAGGACCACGGCTCATCAACAAGTGGGGCAAGACTGTAATTCCCCTCCGCGTGCGCTCATGATGGAATCCTCTGAAGACTTGACGCATACTTCAAGATGCATTTGGATTATTGGCATGTTTATCCCTAGATGTAACCTACCTCATGTAAACCCTAGGTGGCTAGGTCCCTAGGTCCCTGTATAAGGCGAGGGGTTTTAGCTCATAGGGTAGAGAATCATTCATTCACATACGATGTCGAGGTAGATCATCATGTATTATGTACTCCATCATAATGAATACAACAAAAGCAGGACATATGGTTTTACCTCTTTGAGTGGGCCCGAACCTAGGTAAACATCGTGTCTCTTGTTCGTCCAAGATCACTAGCTCGGGACCCCTACCCGAGATCTATCGGGTTTAACCCTGACAGGAGGAGGGGAGTATCTAATACCTTTTGCTCTTATGTTGTTTGGAAGATTTAGGGTTTGACGACGAGAGTATGGACTCGTTTGATAAGTCTGCTCTAGTCCTATATCGACTTCGCTAGGGAGCTACGTTTTCCTTCGTAGTGTTGGTCAGATGGCAACACCGACAACCCATTGGGTTTTTTTTACTCCCCGACTTCGACAATGCATGCTCCGGCATTTCCACCAAGCCCGTGAGACTATGCATAGGAGTAGGCAGAAGGGTGGTGACCTAGAATGAGGTCGCCTAGAGTGGGATTTACAACAGACAGATTTATTGTGGAGACAACTTTATAGGATTCTTCACCCTCGACAATAAAAAATATTGATGCGTTTGAGACTTGAGACGTATGAGGCTGGTCATAGTGGGGAGTAACTTAGACTAGTAACATGCATATGTTACTAGTCTATGTTACTACCTCTATAGTGGGTAGTAACATATGTGTAGTGTCATGCATCACCTCATTTATTGCTTTGTAGACTCATTTAGCATTGGGAACCGCTATGTGATGGTAACATATTATGTTACTCTATTTGCCTCTCTCTTCATTAATTACCTGAGACATCATCTTTTTTGCTTATGTGGCATGTATGTTACTCCCACTATGACCAGCCTGATGAAGCTGTAACGTGGCGTCCCCATTGGGGGGGCAAGAAATGCCTATTTGTGGTGGAGGTGCATCGGGAGTGATATCGTCAAGGCCCAGGTGGCGCCAGCATGGGTCCTTGTGGACACTGAGCTCGTAGAGGCTCGGACCCTCCATCGGTCCACAACCACCATGCAGTGCGATGCCCACTACCCCCCGCCGGCTCAACACCCAGCTCCTCCAAGTCGGATTGGCCGAGTCCGTGCGCACAATCTGCCTCCAAGCCAAGGACCCAGGCGCAAGGCGAAGGACGCGGCCGAGCATCTGCATTGCAACTTGCGACCGCGCCACAACGGACAGGGAAGGATGTCGCGAGACCTTACGGGCCTTTTGCCACTACCACGACGAGGAGGAGGGCAGCAGCGACAACGACAGCGACGTAGGCCTAGCTGAGTTTAGTTTAGTTCAGTTTAAGTTTATGTGAAACTTGTAAATTTTCATCTTTTTCTCTTGTAATATATCAAACTTACTTAGATTTCATCCCTACTTCGTGTTCAATAATTTTGAGACTCACGGACACTTGACGATCACGGTTGGATGGCCGGAGGGCATCCGGCTGGATTCGGGCGAAAATTTGAACATGCGCGTCAGAGATACCCCTAAGACAAAGTGCGGTCGAGACGAAGCACTTGAGACACACACACAGCTCGTCGTGATACGCCATGATCAGCTGCGTCTCTTTGTCGTTGTCCACTGTTTTGATGTCAACTAGTACTATTACATCGCTTTCAACTGTGCTAGCGTCAACCGCATCGCTCTCAAAGTTTACTAAATTCTCACTTAGCACCGTTTATTCCAGAATAGCGGAAATGATAAGATGGAGATGGAAGCGAGGGCGGTACCTCTTGCAGCCTTGCATGATTTTTGTTACGTTACGTGCACCACGGCACATGACGCCGAGCCGAAAGCCAATCACTCGAATGGATCCAGACTCTCTCACCCGCAAAGTTTTCGCCTCAGCTTAGCTGCCAAGGGCGTGTTTGGTTGCCGTATGCTATAGTACCTGCATTGCACACCCTTCTTCACTCAGAATGGCTTCGAAAAAACAGCCTCATATGCGACATCTGCGAGTTGTTTGATTGCCTGCTTGCCCTCTTACCTGCATGGGACGAACCACATTGCCCGGTGTTTGGTTGCTTGCATGTTAGTGGACAAATCCAAGACATGGTGTTTGGTTGTATGCAACGCCTGGTGTGTGGTAACCTCTTTGTCTAGTTGGTGAGGTACCAACACACTTCGGCACAATCATGTAGCACACATCATAAGCAGAGCAGAGTATAAACAGAGCATCAACTACTTAACAACATAATTAAGATAAACAGGACCACACTTCATAATAGTTCAACGCATAAACCATAAACAGTTCAAAGCAGACTCGATAGTAATTAGAAAGGAGGTACCCTGGCCCTACTCCTTGGCGGCGAAGGCTTCGTCGTCCTTCCCGCACTTGTTGACGACCTCAGTGCCATCCTCGTCGAAGATGATGACCTTGAGGGTGTCGGAAGTGAGGAGCTTGAAGGTCACCATGTAGCGGATCTTGATCTGATGAACGGCTGCGTAGGTGGCCCAACCCTGATCCAGGGTCACCCTGCCGTTCATCAGCTTCACCGTCACCTTCCAGGAGCAGCCAGTGTTGTTCCTGAGCTTGAATTCCGTCGGCACCGCGACGAAGTGCTTGGTAAAATCCAGGGGCATGGGGATGCACTCAAGCTTCGGTGCAAGGATGACCTTGCAGAAGTGAGTCGAGCCATCCTCCTGATGGTAGTGGTCGTAGTTGCGGCGCTTGTTGCCGGGGGGCTCCTCCATACCCTCGTCGTCGCCACCCTCAGGCGTCTTCGGGTCTTCCTCGGTCGTGGGTGGCAGCACAACCTCATCGGGCATTGGGTGACGGGTCTGCTTGCCCTTGTTCTCAATTGCCGGGAGCACCTCATTGCTCTCCTCGATCTGCACACAATTCATGAATTCAGGCACAACACATAGTTCATGGCTTATTGAAGAGCATGTAGTTAAAACGGCATGACTGTCACTCTTCTCCTCCTCTCCATCGCCCCTATATTTACTCACCCTTCCCAACACTACTTACCCACCCCCTCTCTTCTTTCACTGTCAACCTTCCTCCTCCCCATCGCCATGAGCTCTAGCTCCAACTCCAACGCCAACCCCTTCCCTTGGGGGTATTGGTTGGAGGGCCTTCTTCCTAGGGTGGTCGGCTGGTGACTGCACCAAGTTCGAGAACACCATGGAGGTGTGCTCAAACTTCGGCTCCATGCCTGACATGCAGAGGGAATCTAATGCAGTGCTCACGAAGACCACTGCAGAAGAGCTGAAGACGCTGATTCCTGACCCAGCGAAGGGCGCGATGGCAGTTGACATCATTCGCCGGGCCATGAATCAGGTCGTCTCCGGCGACGCTAAACAGCGAAAGAAGTGGTGCAAGTACAAGAACTATTGGGCTCCTAATGACCGCCGTGCTGCAGTGTACTGGGAGACGGCTACCGCGCCGCCGGCGGTCATCGGTGGGGAGCCTAAGGAGGAGGAGGAGGAGGAGGAAGAACCGATGCAGATGCCGGCGAGGGAGCCGGAGCCAGGCCGTCGTACCTGGCAGATCGACCTCGACTCCGCTGAGGACGACGACGATGACACGCCGCCCCGCATGGCGATGAAGAAGAAGATGAAGGCCAACCAGTCGACCCGCCACTCCGCACGCCGGTGACGGCGGCCGCGGTTATGTACCCCCAATCCCCCTTCTACTATGAACTACTATTCCGATCTATCTCTATTCCGATCTTGCATGAACTTTGTACTTGTATGAACTACTATGAATTGCCATGCTTATCTACCTCTATTCCCCATTCCCTTCTGCGTCATGGATCGAATCTACCGCCGGATCGAACGCGAAAAAGTATTGCATGACGAACAGAGAAGTTCTTACTGCTATTGCCGCTGCCCAGGTGATGATCCGCTCGCCGGTGATGGAGTCCGGTGGTCTTCTCGCTCTCCTCCGATCCGCCGCCGCCGATGAGAGTTGGGAGAGTGGGGAGAGGGACCGGTGAGGGGCAGTGAGGCTAATAACTGTCGGCGCTTCCGGAAGCAACGCGGCTTCTCGAGCGTGGCCGCGCGCGTGCAGCCGCCGCCGTCCGCGTGCACCACTCGGGCCTGGCCCTGGAGAAACTGCCGATTCAGGCGTTCCAAGGAGCCAGACCCAGGAATGCTTTAAGGTTCATGCCATGCGAGCCGAACAGTGAAAACGAGCAACCAAACAGGCTGGATTTTCCCCCCGCGCGGGCCTAGTTGGGCCTTGTGCAGGCAACGAAACACGCCCCAACTGTGTGTGCGCGCGCGCTCTGCCTGCATCGAAGCGCTCCTCACCCGTTGGCCACTGGCAGACGCACCACCATTGATCATCCAAACCTGGCATTTCCATGCCATGCGTACACACGGCCGCACAAGGGCACACATGATCGCCCCGGGTGGCGGATTTGGATTACCACTGCCGGTTCTGTGTGCGGGTGTATCATTATTACCGCCACACCTCGTGCCAAGCTGAGAGTTCTGGCGGGATCAGTACTTGGCATCTTTTCTCGCCGTAAAAAGAAACCCAACACCTTTCGAAAGGAACAAAGAGACAGACAGAAGCAAGTGTGGTTGTCTTTCTTGTGTTTTCACACAGCGCGTAGCGAACGTCGCTTGTGTTTTCTTGGCAGTCAACTTGTCAACGGGATCTTTCAACGAGGGCAGTGGTCAGCAGATACTGCCTCGACGAACCCTGCTCGAGCACATGCAGAGATGCATGGAGGGCGAGGGCATGAACACGGGCGGCACTGTACCCTCACGGCATGCATCAAGTGCGGCCAGAGCAACCACCGGAGAAGTTGGAAACTTCAAAAAATACATGTAGCAGCGCGCACCAAATTTGCTATGTTTTAGTTTGTTTATTAATCACGATCTAATTTGCTACAGATGTCCGGACCGCGGACCGACACGCGTCCCACCTATACCGAAGCTTTGCGGATCTTCCTCGAAGATTGCCATAGATGAACGCATGCACGTACCCTGGATCAACTACGCTGAAACTAACGATCGTGTGCTATAACGAGTACACGTTCACCCCGTAAGAGTTTAGTAGTTGACATGATGCAGACACAGGTTGCAGTTGGCACATGGTAAGATTTAACCATGGACACGCATGCATGGAGTTGTCACGATGCATCATTATCAGCTAGTTCATTTTTATCGATCTCGACGTCAACTAGATCAGTACGTATCGACCTTCACTCAACGCTCACAGAGCAACGTTCACTCCGGAAGAAAAATGGTGGTGAGAAGAGTACCCACCCACCTCCATGCAGGCAAGACCCCGAGGAGCCGCCGGACAAGTGAAAGCGTCACACCTCGCGCGTACACGAACTTTTGTTTTTTCATCGATTGTTTAGATCATTAGTCCAAATGATCTTACATCTCAGCCGGGCACCCTAAACCCTCTTCAAACGCCCCGGTCGGCTCATCCAGACTGACCGGTCATTAAATTTAGACCCAGCTGAGCGTCTCAAACAGGCCTCAGACGCCCTGGCTGACCCCTCATATCCAGCCCAAATATAGAGCAAATGTGGGGCATTTTCGGACGAGTCCGCTTGATAAGCTCGGCCCACCACCAACCCCAGTGTTATCCCACAAAAACCCCAATCCGAACGCCTCACTCCGAACCCTAGCCCACTCCCTCTCGCTCCGTCCTATCCTCTCCCTCTCCGATTCCAATCCCATCGACTACGATGTCCAGCTCCGGTAGCGACTCCGGCTCCGAGCTCGACTACGAGGAGGAGATGGCCCTCAGCATTCGTTGGAGAGGTCCAAGGTGGAGACCGGCTGCAGCTCCGGATCTGGTGCGTCGCCGCAGCGCGAACGCCGGAGTTGGACCCTCCCGGCCTGGCACGGGCCAAGACAACGCAGTCCGCACCGCCCCCACGCCGCCTCCTTCCCCCGCCGGCCGTTCCTCCACGTGGGCAACGATGGGTGCTAGTGCTCGCGCTGCTGGCCCGCGCGCGCACTCCGAAACCGGAGGCACGCGCCGTGCGCCGCAAGAGGCAGCGTGCACGGGAGAGGGACCTGGCAGAGCAGTCCCCGCGTTGACGCCGCGGGATGGAGGCGGACCCCGACGAGGACGCGCGGATACTCGAATGGGGCTATCATCGATCCCTCATGACGGCGGAGACGGACGCTCGCCACATCCGACGGAAGAACGCCAAGGCGCTCCGGCTTGCTATTGAGCAGTCGGAGCGCGAGCCGAAGGAGGCAATGGCAGATGCGACTCAGGTCACCAAGTTGAAGCGGGAGCAGGACATGGCGGTCCGTCGAATGAAGGGGCTCATCGTCCTCTCTGACTCCAACTCCGACAACGACGACAACTGTACCTCCTCCTCGAACGAGCAAGACCCTCCACCAGCCGCGGACGCTGACAGCTGCGCCGGCGGCCGGAATGGCAAAAAGGCCCTGTGAGGAAGTGGTGATCCCCCCTCCCCCCGCTCAATGTTTATATTGTTGTTAGTTGTAGGAGTTTGAGAACTTGTCCGGTGACAAACTAAGATGATCTTTTGGATGTGACGAAGTTTTTTGATGTCTCTTTGCAGCTGATTTTTGTTGTCCATAGTTTGATTACGTAGAGTAGATTAACATTGTATATATAGTATAAATATAAGGGGTCGAATATGAGACACGCGGATATAGGGTGGCAAAGATGCAACGCACGAACGAACGAACGCGCGTACAAGTCGTCCTATGCAGCTAGGCGGGCGGCCATGGCGATCCAATCCTACAGGCACGGGACATGACGGCGAGCCAAAGGAAAGGCAATCACCCGGATCCAGATTCTCCCCCCACTCACAAAAGTTTTCGTCTCGTCTAGTATCTGCGTACTACAGTACGTACGTACCTTTTGGCGCTTTGGCAGCTGTGCCTGCTCTCTTCGATCGGACGCGCACACCACCATCATCCATGATCCATCCAACCCTGCGCGCGTCGATCGCCACCCCTCGCACGACCGACCGCTCAAATGATCGCCGCATGCAGGCCGGTGGCCGCCCTGCCGTTTCTGCCGGCGCATAATTGTTACCGCACACACCCACACCTCGTGCCAACCTGACGCCAATCCAAGCCAACGCTAATCTACTCATTCTCCCTCTTTTTTCACCGTAAAAAGAAGAAGCGATTGGACTTTCCAAACGAAGAAAACAGAAGCAAGTGGTGCTGTTTTTGCTGAGTTTTCACAGGCACGGGCACAGCACAACAAAGGTTTCGACTGGCGAGCGGCTCAGCAGTCGGCGACACATTTTCTCTCTTGGCTGCTTTCTTTTGGAGAATGGCGCTAGTCAGCACTCAGCAGCACGCATACCGGCTTGACAAGACAAGCCCAGCAGGAGCACGTGCCAAGATGCATGCGTGGCGAGGGCAATGCACTGCACACGGGCGGTGCTGTGCCCTCGTGCACCATGCACCATGCACGGCCAGAGAAGCCACTGGACAAGTTGGTTGGAGACATCACTTGCAGTTGCATGCAGCTTGTATGAACACGTACGTACCAACTTCATTTTCTTAACTACAAGGCGCACGTACGTACGTGCCCTATGCTGTACTACTACCTATGCACAACGGCGCGCGATCACTGCACTGCATCCTACTACGATCGATCACTGCACTGCACTGCATCGTTGATTGAATCCAGTTTAGTTTGCCCTGTGCGTGCATGCACACATGACCATAAATACTACTCCCACGTACGTACACGCAGGAAAATAAAGCCCTGGCCATGCACACATGGTACACACAGGAAAAATAACGGTGCTGCCTCCTCCTGCCTTTGCCTGCGGCCATGGGCATGCAATGCATGGACCTTGGTCGGTCGTCGGTAGCCCTTTGCCTGCATCGACTGGACGCCCACGTCCGTGTCGACCGGGGCCGGCACGGACAGCCTGCCCGCTGACGTGGCCACCACGGGGTGCAGCTGCGCGCCGCCCAGCCGCCAGCCTTCCACCACGCACAGCAATACGACGCAGTGCAGCACATGGTCACTTACTAACCAAACGCAGGTTTCATGCTTGCAACGATCCACAAACAACGTGCTGCTGCATTCAGGAGGTTTCATGCTTGCGACACATGCAGCTCACGATGGCGATTCGATGAGATGCAGCTCATTGTGATTAATCAGGCGGGTTTAGTTCGTGGGGCAGATGGAACATGGAGTTTCTATGGTCTTTGAATGCTCATGTTTGTTTCTCCTTTAAGGAGGAGGAGATGAATGTTCATGTTAAATACTGCTAGCCAGATTTAACACACAAAGCAACCAGATTTAAGGGAGGGCGCTGCTGCTGGTGCTGCATGCAAGAGTTTTTAGGGGCATCTCCAACGGCAACCCGTAAATTTTCTCCTGCATCCCGTTCGCGGACAGGATGGACCAGTTCGCATACACGGATGCCGGAGGCAGCCATCCAACACATCCAATATGAGGGTAGCCCCCGTTGCTTGCTTGCTCGCTCGCTTGGTGGCTGGCATGAGAGGTACGTGCATGTGGCCTCACAGTAAGCTCAGCTGGACCGCCCCAACCCCGTACGTACCAAAGCTCATCAGCTCGCTGCTCACTGACCACTCGTCTCGTTTGTTCGTCGCCACCGCCCAAGTGATAACCAACCAAACCATGGGACTCACTCACTCATTCATGTGGGTGGCCGGGTGGTACGGTGTTGCGTGCGAACGCGTCGCGCCCTCGTCTCGCCTCCAATGCCCGACACACACGTACAGTACGTGCTAGTGCTAGCTTGCTTCGTCCAGTCCGGCTAGCCGGCATCACCAATCCGACAAGCACAGCACAGGACGCGAGTATCTTTTTGGCTTTGGCAGTCGTGTCCGTGTGCGAGCTCTGCATCGGCAGGGGCGGGCCCACTTCAATTCAAGGGTATTCAGATGAATACCCATTAATTTTGTCAAAAGAATTCATATATGTAGTGCATATTACGTACATGTATGGAAAAAATAAGCAAACTGAACAAAATACGAGTCTACCAAGCAAACAGCCCACGTCCTAGTGTCCAGTACTCTCTCCCTCCCTACCGTGTGACTAGCCCAATAGCCCAATAAAGCAATAACTCCTTCTCCCAGGCGCACGGTCCAATTAAAAAAATCGCTGCAGCCTACCTGATCACACGAGAGTGAACTAGATCGATCTTACCAACTGGCACGCCGCATCCCCGAGTCCCCAATCTGATCGCACCTCGTCCTCTCACAAGACCACATGCATCGGCGCCAGCCAGTCAGGGCACGGACGCAAGACCGCAGGGGCGGACGCGTTCCTGGAGGCGAGCTGGTGGGTGGCGGCGCCGCCCAGATCATTCATCTGGCATCGGGCCATGCGTGCCAAAGTGCCCACCTCGGTGCTCCGGGTCAGGGTAGAGACAACAGTCAGCTTTGGATTTCTGTCGACCGTCGATCACATTCCGCTTGCTTTGGCCTCCACAGCACACACGTACAACACAAGTAAGTAAATTTGGCTAGTTGGCTTCTTATTTAAAAAAAAAGATGAAACTCATAGGCACTAGCACCCATGGTTTATTGATCGAGAAATCTAACCACTAGTCGGCAGATGGTTTGCAACAGGCGCGTACGAAGCCATCATCGTTGGATCCTGATCGTGCGGTCGCCAACGTGCGCGAGAAAAAGAAAGTGGCAGGACAGGATTCGAACCTGCGACCTCCTACAATTGCCCCACCACCGTAACCAACTCACCCGGACTTTGTTGCTTTCAAAGGCGCCCAGAGTATGAATATATTGCGTAGTGGCTCTTTGTTCAAGATTTAAAATGTGAGCGACTCGCTAACTTTGGTTGCGAATTTAGTGGGAATAATCTGAAGACTATGCCATTGATATCACGATTTTTCTCTGAATTGGATCTGTCATTTTTTGAGGTGCTAGATCTATTGGCACGCCCTCTTTACATTTTTAGTCAAAAAATCATGCTGAATATGGGATTTGAATTCATGCCTAGCAGCTAATGTGAACACACACTAACCAGCTCAGCTGGACCATTTGTTCTTGAAAAAATGCACGCCATACTATTTGACCATTCCATGTTGCTTTTTTTTTCTTTTTTTCGTGAGAAGTTGATCAAATATACCCGATAACTGTTATGTGAATAACATGGTCACTCACACATCGCTAACCCGATAACTTGTATATCCTTGTCCCGATAACTTTGGCGACGAAGGGGAGGGGGAGTTGACGAACTTTTGTATGAATAGCATGGTAACTCACACATTGCGCACTGATAATTTACGCACGCGTCGCTCCTCGGGGCGGCTCGGCGACCTAGCCGCCGCCGCCCGCTCCCCTTTCCTCCTCGCTCACTTTGCCACCGCCGGAGGAGGCCGACGGCAAAGCCCACTCGGCGGACGGCGGTGGCGGGCACCTCGCTGCGCCGCAAGTCTTTGGCCTCAGACGAAGGCACGCATCCGGCGGCGGCGCTGCTCGCTGCAGCAGCGGGCAAGCGGGCGGCGGCCCTGCTCGGCTCGGCGGCGCTGCTTCCTCCTCTCCCTCGTCGGGAGAGTGGGGCGGCGCGAGGCTGGCCATCTTCGATCTGTGCGGCGATCTGGTGGCGTCTGGCGTGCTGTGGGTTCGACCGTGAGGACGGCGAGCCGTGGCGTGCGGATCTGGAGGTTTGCCCTCTCCTTCCATGCATCCTTCCCGTCCCCGGTCGGTTTGGATCTTGCGGATCCACCTCGGTGTGTTCGTGGAGCGGATCGGTGTCCGGGAAACCTTGGCTGCCTTAGGCTGACCGGCAATGGCGACGCCGATTTTTGGCGCCGCTTTCCTCCTTGGGGCGTTCTTGAGGGCACCATCTCTCTCTCCAACCCATGTCCGGTGAAAGCCCAAGATCCGATCGCGGATCGGGCGTCGGCGCCCTAGGCACCGTAACCTTCTTGGAGGCGACGCCAAGGACATTGGGATCGGATGGAAGGGTCTGCAGGTGAGGGTGGGGTGTCTTGCCTCCCGCGGTGGAGCGGTGTTTCGTTCTACATATTCTTGGCGGCGGCTCTTGGCGGCATGGAGCAGCGGAGGCTTGGCGTCGATGTGTGGTGACGGACACGCGCAGGAGGTCGACGCTGTCTGGCGTCGTGGTGGCGTCGGCGGCGAGCGAGACCGGCAAGGCCGTTACAAGACAACTCAAGATGGATATGTGGTAGGTGGTTGTGGCGGCCTCATACCCGGCGGGCGGCTTTGGTTGAGGAGCACGCCAGATCGGTGGGTGCCCATACAGCGGCAAAGGCCTGTGTTGGGACCTCGTGTCTTAGATGTTAGGTCTGGCTGCGAGGTCTGCTTGGTATTAGGCCCGCACCATCGGCGCCCCTTCATCAGTTAGATAGGAGTAGCGACAGAGGTTGCGAAGATGGTGGCTTTGGTCTTCTTGTTATGCGACTTTGTAAGGTTTTGTGCTAATAATTAATAAAGTGGCCGTATGCATCGACCAGATGCAGAGGCCGGGGGTATTCCTCCTTTTCAAAAAAACGCACCCTATCCTGATAACTTTGGGAGGGGGAGGGGGGGGGGGGGGTTTGATGAAATATCCTCTCGATAGCTTTTGTGTCAATAGCATGGTAACTCAAAAATCGTAGTCCTGATAGCTGATGTACAAATAACGTAGTAGCTTTTTTGACCCAAAGAAAACTAGTGTAAACATACCTTCGATAACTTTTTGTATGAATAGCATGGTAACTCACACATCGCATATCTGATAACTAATGCACCCCATCCTGGTAACTTTGACAACGAGGGGGAGTTGATGAAATATCCCATCGGTAGCTTTTGTGTGAATAGCATGGTAACTCACACATCATAGACCTGATAACTTATGTACCCAGGTCCCGATAACTGGCGACAAGGGGGGAGTTGATGAAATATCCCTCGGTAGCTTTTGTGTGAATATCATGGTAACTCACACATCGTAGACATGATAACTTATGTACCCAGTGTCCCGATAACTTTGGCGATGAGGGGGGGAGTTGATAAAACATCCCTCGATAACTTTTGTGTGAATAGCATGGTAACTCACACATCGCAGACTGATAACTTATGTACCGACCGATAAAAAGTCATAGAGGAGTCCTCTACACATTCACACGTATAGTACATCATCATTTATGCAGTGATTTTTTTCAAGAAAATACCTTTCTTTTTGTCATCTGACAAGTGAAAAAGAGTTTTAAAAGATTTTTATTTTCACGTATTGAACAACAGCCTGGGTTGGTGTAATGGCTGTTGGTCATGGTATTAGGCGTGCCCTAGCTACCTGATGCAGGTTCGAATCACATGTGGCGCACTTTTTCTCAATTCGCCTTTTTTTATTAGTGTCAATCGGAGGGAGAACGGGAGAAGCGGGAGCCATCGAAGGAAGTTGTGCGAAACAGGAGAAGCGGGAGCCATCGAGGGGAGTCGTGCGGATCTGTCGCTAATGACCAGTCGACTGGTCGTTAGCACAGTCCTTTATTGATATAGGAGAAGCATCCCTTGTGAGAAACCAGAAATTCGTCCCCGACGTGGCTCGAACCCTGGTTGCTGGAGACGCCACTGCGCTCCCTTGCCACTATTGTTTGCAATTTGCGATGTGAATTTGCAATGCGGGGATATTTGTGAATTATGAATTTGTTTCAACGAGCATTACTTAGAAATTGGTACTTTTAAATTTGAGGATGTAAACCAAGTTGTTAGCCTTCAAAAATTTGAATACACACTCCTAAAATCCTGGGCCCGCCCCTGTGCATCGGCATTGGCATCGGACGGACCACGTTCACGTTGGCTGGCCACTGGTGCACACACCATGCCCAAGCTATCCCTCGCCGTACACACGCACGACCACGCGTATGCATGATCGCCTCGGCCCTTGGGTCTGCCGGGGTTATTACTAGCGCCATACCACGGTACATGCAAAACCCGACGGTAAAAAGCCCATGGCAATCACACTCTTCTTTTCCCTCAAAGACTTGAAAAGAAAAATCAATGTCAATATAATTTACTGTTTTTTTTTTCTTCACTAGCAGCAACAGCACGTTGCTTTACCCGACAGCACCACCACCAACAACAACGAAAAGTGGTGTGCCTGCCGAGAATTTCAACACTATAGCAAAAGTCGATCGCAATCTCTTCCCCAGGCCACTAGCTAGTCAGCGAGACTGATAAACCAGCAAAGCACATACAAAGACAAAGGCGAAAATGCTTGACCTACGAAATGTCTACTCAATCCTACGTAACCTGCTTAACGAATTCTCCTCCCACCCCCCCGCTCCCTGTGATTTTCACGGGTGTGGGCCCTCCCACTCCCTTCGATCCAATCCCATGCATCCACGTTTTTCTGTTACGTAAAAGCTGCTTACTTTAAGTAGGTCTAGCATTACTCAAACGAAGGTGAGGGCAAGTGCCAAAATCGTAACGTCCGTCACGTTTCTTTTGCACTCGCTTCCCTTGCTCCCCGGAAAGGCGGAGAGGGCCGCAGCCCTGCTACCACTTTTTTCCCTCTCCTCGGGCGACCACTCTGATGGTAGGAGGAGCGGGGATATCCGATACCTCCACTCCGATGTTGTGCGAAAGGTTTAGGGTTTTGCGGTAATGGTAGCTTTCTTTTAATATGTTGCCCTAGCTCCTCGCCCATACCAGTTTTGTTTTGGAGATCGGAGGGCGTAGATTGATGTCGTCCTCGGGCGCGATGTTAAATGGTCTCTGTGGTGTTAGTGAGGTGGCAACATGGACACTCCATCGAGGTCTTTTGGCTCTCCAATTTTGACGATGTGTGATGTAACATTACCGCAAATTTAGTAATACTATGTATAGGAGTACATGGAAGGGGGTGGCCTAGAACTGGAGTGCAATTTACAACAAGCGTGTTTGTTCTTCTTCCTTGATGGCGTCAAATGGAGGTGATAGGTCCTGCGTGGACGTCTCCCTCGTGACATACCACGTCGACAAATACTGGGTGCATGCATAACACGTTCCCCTAAAGAAGGTGCTCCCTTGACTCTTTGTCAATGATGGCCCGTCTTCTTCCTCTCACGTAGGTAGCTCAACGCCGATGGAGGCCATTGGCAGGCGACGCGGGTGTGAGGCGCCGGGAACTAGAAGGGCCCATTTCCTATTTTCTTTTGACTGTTTTTGTGCAATTTGTGTCGGTGACCTCGTGCCTTGAGTGAGTTTGGCGTCCGTGTATGTATAGGACCTTGAATGTTAAACGGGTCTGCTTGAGACAATGTAGTCCAGACACAAGCTGTTATCAGGACGCAGTGCGGGTGAGGCGGTTTATTGGTAGGGATACACATGCGGTGGTCTCCCCGCACCATTATCAACGGCGTCTTTGTCCTGAAGAACTATTTTGATGTGAACTAGTACATCGTTTTTAACTCTGGAATCTCTCGGATGGACTCATGCATATTCTCCCACTCAAAAGGTTTTGAGAGGTTTTCGCCTCATCCACCTATCCTAGTTGCCCATCCTGCGTGTGTGCTCTGCCTGCCTGCATGCATGCGCTCTTCACCGGTTGGCCATCACACGCACCACAATCAATGCCACATCATACGCGCACAAGGGCACACGTGATCGCCCTGGATGGTGGATTAGAGCATCTATAATCGGATTTGGCAAATCCAACACCCGCGGGACGCGGGCAGCGCCCGACGGCCCCTTTGCACATCCACATATTTTAAATTCTAATCCTCAAAACCATGCAATCAATACATGCCGATCATATGATATAAATTATCTGTATTCAAAAGTTTGAAACAAAGCAAAGCAAATTATAG
The DNA here is from genome assembly GCA_021605205.1 of Aegilops longissima. NCBI lineage: Eukaryota > Viridiplantae > Streptophyta > Magnoliopsida > Poales > Poaceae > Aegilops > Aegilops longissima. The sequence goes on along the minus strand of CM038681.1, from coordinate 639,334,925 downwards.
TCCTGCTTTGCTTGCATCCGGGCGGCCTACTCCGCCCGCATCCGGGCTGCCTCCTCTGCCTACATCCGGGCTACCTCCTCCATCTGCATCCGGGCCGCAGCTGTCCTTGTCGGGACAGACGACATCTCCGGCGGTGGATCGGGAGCGGTGGTGGGGATTGGGAGCAAGAGTGGAGGACGGCAAGGGTCCGGACGCGGGAAAGGTTGGAGGGCGGCAGGAGGAGGAGGAGGAGGAGGAGGGGGAGGAAGGGTTTGATGAATTTGGTGCAATTTGCGGTGGGGTCGGGCTGTCGGGTTCGACGTGGCGGGCGTGCCCGGACGCCCCATATCCGCTCCTTTTTTGGGCTGTATATCAAGGGTGTCGGTAAGCCCGAGCGTTTGAGGCCCGTTTAGGAAACTCGTTTGGGTCAAAAAATCATGACCGGACAATGACCAGGCGACCCGCTTGTGAGTATGAGGCGAGTTTGAGACGTCTGGCTGTAGATGCTCTTAGGTCACGTACAATGGGGGTAACTTAGGAGTGTCACATTGAATAAATGCTGAGATGGAGAGAAAGAAATCATAAGAAAAGAGTTGTCTTCTCTTATCTAAAAGATAATCTCTTAGCATAATATGTTTCAGTGTCTCATCATGTTTTTAACAATGCTAATTATTAAAGACAAGACTAAGAGATAATCTATTATATTTTTTTATCATCTTTAAATGAGATCCAAGACTTAAGATAAACACTGCATGCCCTTAGAATTACTAGAGCCGTTTATGTGTGCCGGTGTACCATTATTACCGCCGCACCTCGTGCCAACCTGAGTTCTGGTGGATCAGTACTTGGCATCTTTGCTCGCCGTAAAAAGAAAGACGGTACTTTTCGAAAGGAACAAATAGACAGAAGCAAGTGTGGTTGTCTTTCGTGAGTTTTCACAGCGTAGCAAACGTCGCTAGTGACTGGCTCGGCAGTCAACTTGTCAACGGGATCTTTTCCTTCTTCCTTTGTTTTTCAACGAGGGCAGTGGTCACTGGTCTGCAGATACTGCCTCGATAACCCCTGCACGAGCACATGCAAAGATGCATGTAGGCCGAGGGCATGAACACGGGCGGCATAGTAGTACCCTCATGCACAGATACGGCCAAAGCAAGCACTGGACAAGTTGGAAACTTCAAAACATATATGGTACGTGCCAAATTTGCTATGTTCTAATTTTATTATTAATTTTTTTGCGGGCATAATTTTATTATTAATCACGACAGATGTAATATATTCCCCCCGTTCCTTAATATAAGTCTTTTTAGAGCTTTTAATATAAACTATAGACGAATGTATATAGACGTACTTTATAGTATAGATTCACTTCTTTTACTTCATATGTACATCCTCCGTTCCTAAATATAAGTCTCTGTAGAGAATCCACTAGATGGACTACATATGGAGCAAAACAAATGAATCTACACTTAAAATGCATCTACATACATCCATATGTGGTTCGTAGTGGAATCTTTATAAAGACTTATATTTAGTAACCGAGGGAGTAGTTCATATTAGAATCTTTATGTAAGCAAGGTTCACGAATGCATGCATGTACCCTGGATCCACTATGTTGAAACTAACGACCATGCACTGCATGTTCACCCAGTAAGAGTTGAGTAGTTTTTTCTTTTTTGCGAGGGTGTAAGAGTTGAGTAGCTGAAATGATGGAGACACGAGTTTTCAAGACATGGTGAGATTGAGACGATGGACACGCATGCATGCAGTTGTCACGATGCATTATTATCAGCTAGTACTACATTTTTATCAATGTCGATGTCAACTAGAAGATCACTATCACGTTCGCTCAACTCTCACGGAACAACGTTCCCCCTGGAATTTCGGAAGAAAAATGGTGTGGTGACAAGAGTACCTTCCTCCATGCAGGCACGGCCCGAGGAGCCACCGGACAAGTTGAAAGCGTCACACCTTTCATGTACTCCTTCCTTTTTTTAGTCTGCATATAAGATTTAATCAAAATCAAATTTTACAAAGTTTGATCAACTTTATAGAAAAAAATATCAACATCTACAATACTAAAGTTATATGTTCTAAAAATTAATTTTATCATGCATCTAATAATAATAATTTCATAGTATGAATGCTGATATCTTTTTTCTGCAAAGCTAGTTAAATTTTACAAAGTTTGACTTTAACCAAATCTTATATGCAAACTAATAAAACGGAAAAAGTACGCGAACCCTGTTGTTTTTTCCATCGATCGATTGTATGCATCACAAGAGACGTGACATAACAAAGGCGCAACGCACGGACGCACGCACGTACGAGTCGTCCGGCGCATCAAGCCGGCCGGCCGGCCTAGGCAATCCGCAATCCGCAATCCGATCCGACCGGCACAGGACATGAGGCCGAGCCAAAGCCAATCATCCGGAATCAGATTCTCCCTCCACTCACAAAAGTTTTCGTCTTCGTCCCGTCTAACAATTCTAGCTGCCTACAGTACCTTTTCACGCTTTGGCTGCTGTGCCTGCCCTCTTCAGACGCGCACACCACCATGACCCATGATCCATCCAACCCCGCGTCGATCGCCACCCCTCCCACGACCGCCCAAATGATCGCCGCAGGCCGGTGCCCAGGATCACTGCCGTTCCTGCCGGCGCATTATTGTTACCGCACACACCTCGTGCCAACCTGACACCAACGCTAATCTCTACAAGACTGCTCGCTGTAAAAGAGACATACGATGACACTGGTCGCCAGATACTGGCTTGACAAACCCAGCAGGGGCACGTGCACAGATGCATGCTGGCCGAGGGCAATGCCGCACACGGGCGGTACTGTGCCCTCGTGCACCATGCACGGCCAGAGGAGCCACTGGACAAGTTGGAAACATCACTTGCACGCAGCTTGTCTGAACACCATCTTCATTTTTTTAACCAAGGTGCATGCGCGTACCCTGGGTCCAGTATGATGGATTATGGATGGGCTTAGGCTCATATAAGACAGTAATCCCTAGTTAATCTCTAAGGCCCATGCATGTGTACGGTAAGTGGTGGGAAGTGTGGGAAGTTTAGTCCCATATGCTACTGATGAAAGAGTGAGACCTCTTTATAAGGGCTGCTCTACCACTTGCTATTGGGAGCTTGGAAATATGAGCTGTACACGCGCGCTCCTCCTCCTCCGCCGCCCGTCACGCCACGCCACGCCTCGCCTCGCCTCGCCTCGCCTCGTACAACCCTAGCCGTCATCTACTATTCCTCTCGTTGTTCTGCTTCCGGCGATCCCATCCCGAAGACCGCGTGCACGGTTGGTCGGGAGAGCAGGTGCCTCCGAAACCCTGTCGTTCGAGATCCTGCCCGGGAGAACGGCAATAAGGTTTTTGGGAAGCGTCTCGACGTTACTGCTCCCGATCCGTCCCCGTCTTCATCCGCCTCTGCTTCCACTACTTCCTCTACATCGACTCCATGGCCGACGACGAAGTCGCCAAGAAGAAGGCCTTGGCTGATGCCGAGGCTGCTGCTACCGCCGCCGCGTTGGCCTGGCCAACCGGACAATATGACTCGTTCATCCCCTATTTGCCCGTTCATGTGCTAGCCGTATATATGCTGTTCATAGATTTTTCGGTTCTATGTACTGCACGTGCTTTAGATATCGGTATGAGATGCATACCGTATTTGCCATGCTTACTGTTTACTCGTGGATTAGATTAGTCGGAAAAGTGCTAATATTTCCAACACAGTACGCCACCTATGCACAACGGTGATCACTGCACTGCATCCTACGATCGATGTCGATCCCTCCTCCCCTCATTAAGTCAGGCCTGAGGCTTGCCCTGGCCGTGCACACATGGGCATAAATACGCGCAGGGAAAATAAATGGCGCTGCCCTACTTTGCCCTCGGCTATGGACATGCATGCACCTTGGTCGACGGTCGTCCTTGCCTTGCCTGCATCGGTTGGACGTCCCGTCCCCGGAACCGGGACCGGCACGGCACAGCCTGCCCGCGGACGTGGTCACCACGAGCTGCGCGCCGCCCAGCCGCCAGCCTTCCACCACGCAGAGCAACACAGCCTGCGATAGAACGCAGTGCAGCACATGGTCACCTACTAATTAATCACGCAGGTTTAGTTCGTGGACACCGTCCAGAAAGAACGTGCCGCTGCTGCATGCAGGAGTTTTTATGCCAGTAGCACATGCAGCGCACAACGGCGATTCAATGAGATGCTGCACATGGACATGATGATTATCTAGGCGGGTTCAATTCGTGGGGGAGATACTCCAAGAACTCGGTCGGCATTCAGAAAGAACATAGTGGGAGTTTTTATGGTCTTTGAATGCTCGTGTCTCCTTCTCCTTTACTAGTAAGAAGAAGGAGAAAGGAGATGAATGTTCATGTTTAATACTGGCCATATTAAACACAGACAGTGCAAATGTGCAATGTACAGCAGTAGACAGTGCAGCACATCGTCAACATTGATGGAGCATGGTTCAGAAGAGAACGTGTTGTTGCTGCTGCTGCTGCATGCAGGAGTTTTTAAGGTCTTTGAGTGTTCATGTTTTTTCCTTTAAGAAGAAGACGAAGGGGAAAGGAATGTTGTTGTTTTTTACTGCGTGGATTTCACCCGTTTGTTGTACACCTAGATAAATTTTATTTCCAAAGATGTGATAACCCCGGCCTCTGCATCATATGATGCACACAACCATTTTATTAAAGATAAAATAAGTTCAAGACATTGAGTGCCAAAAGTTTTGCAGCAAAACACTACCAAAGCGGCCGAAAACAAGATTACCTAGCTCATCCACATAATCTGCTACTGGCACGCAAACGAAACTGGTTGAACAAACCCCGTGCAATCATTTTCAGATGTCTGCGCCCAAACACCATAAGCCCCCGCGCGTCCACACGTTGTAGTGATGACCATGTATGGATTGATGTCGTAGTCCTGAAGATAGCCAAACACACACTCGATATGGCAATTCCAAATTGCACAAAGAATGGCACTAACTCTCACATGGATTTTGCCCTTCAAATTATGGTGAATACCTCCAGACCAATTACCAAACAAATTTTGCATACTTGTTTTTTGTGGTGAATGTGGTATACTTGTTGGGTGGTGATAGATTGTAAGTGACGCGAATTGTACTCCAATCAAAATAGTGAAAGTATAAGATAGGAATAAATGATGAATCACTTCAACTTATTCACAGAAACAACATTTTATGCTACGCTGCCAATTACATTTTGCAGGATTATCATTGATTACTTGGTTAGAACTACCTCCTGTTCGAGTACCACCTGAGAATGTTGAGTTTAGAAAGGACTTTTGTTTCCAGGATGTGCATTCTTCAACAAATAGGCCCAAAATCATCCTTGTCTACGAAGTTCTTCATCAGTTCACAAATGGGACCATGGTGATGGTGCTCTCTCTGACTCTTTGCCCAGTGCGTCCCGTCTTCTTCGATTCTCCCTCTCATGTAGGCACCTCAACTGCAATGGAGGCCATTGGCAGGCGATGCATGTGTAAGGCGCCGGGAACTTGAAGGGCTCATTTTTTTTGCCCGTCCTTGTGCAGTTTGCGTAGGAGATCTCACGCCTTCAGTGACTTTGGCGTCCGTGTAGGCATAGGACCTTGAATCTTAAACGGTCTGGTTGAGACAATGCGGTTCAGACACAAGCAGTTGTCAGTGTGGGTGAGGCAGTGTACTACTCATGCAGTGGTCTCGCTGCGTCATTATGAAGTGTGTCTTTGTCCTTCTCAACTATTTTGGTGTTAACTACTTCATCCGTCTTAAAATAAGTTATTATAAAGCTGTACTAAGATTGAGACACTTATTCTGTTATTTTGATATGGAGGGAGCACATCGCTTTCTACTGTGCTACCGTCAACTGCGTCGCCATCAAAGTCTACTCAATTGTCAATGAGCAACGTTTACTCTGGAATCACTCGGATGGACTCGGATTCTCCCACTCAAAATGTTTTCGTCTCACCTACCTATCCTAGCTGCCGACCGTGTGTGTGCTCTGTGTGCATCGAGGCGCTCCTCATCCATTGGCCACTGGCACACGCACTACCATCGATCATCCAAACCTGGCATTGCCATGCCATGCGTACGCACGGCCGCACAAATGATCGCCCTGGGTGGTGGATTAGGATTACTGCTGCCGTCTCTGTGTGCCGGTGTACCACTATTACCGCCACACCTCGTGCCAAACTGAGTTCCACTGGATCAGTACTTGGCATCTTTACTCACCGTAAAAAGAAAGACGGCACTTTTCGAAAGGAACAAGGAGACAGAAGCAAGTGTGGTTGTCTTTGGTGAATTTTCACAGCGTAGCAAACGTCGCTAGTGACTGGCTCAGCAGTCAACTTGTCAACGGGATCTTTTCCTTCCTCCTTTGTTTTTCAACGAGGGCAGTGGTCAGCAGATACTGCCTCGATAAACCCTGCACGAGCACATGCAAAGATGCATGAACACGGGCGGCACAAAGCACGGCCAGAGCAACCACTGGACAAGTTGGAAACTTCAAAAAAATATGTACTAGTACGTACCAAATTTCCTATGTTTTAATTTAATAGTATTAATCACGACAGACGTAACGTACTAACTATGTAACCAGGTACATGAACGCATGCACGTACCCTCCCTGGATCCTGTACACTGAAACTAACGATCATGTGTTAACGCGCGAGTGCACGTTCACCCCGTAAGAGCTGAGTAGTTGACATGATGCGGACACGAGCTGCAGTCGACAAATGGTAAGATTGAGACCACGGACACGCATGCAAGCAGTTGTCATGATGCATCATTATCGATGACAAAAGATGCATGCAGGGCGAGGTCACTATCGACCTTCACTCAACTCTCGCGGAACAATGTTGACTCCGGAATTTCGGAAGAAAAATGGCGGTGAGAAAGTACCCTCTTCCATACAGGCACGGCCCCAGGAGCCACATACAAGCGTAACACCTTACACGTGCACGTGCACGGACCTTAGAGCAACTCCAATGCGTTTGTTTGGGTTGGCGTGGACAAAAGTTAGAGGCCCAACACGCTGATCCAAAACCGAAACACATCCGTTTCGCGTCCGCGCCGATGCATTTACGGCTGAAATGCGTCGGTGCGGACACGCCACGCGCGCCTTCTCGGTGTCCGCCACGTCCCCACCTGGCTGCTGTCCAACTATCTCGCGGCAAGTTTGGTCAGCTTAATTTATGACGACCACCCACCTCGGACCCACGCGTCAGCGATGACGGTCGTCCTTTTTTAAGCCGAGTGTGTGTGTGTGTGGGGGGGTTCCTCATCCGCTTCGAGCCCCCGTCCCCATCTCGCCACCCTCTGCTCCCCCGTCGGCGGCAACCCTAGCCAAGCAAGATGGGGTTCTTCTCCGCCGCCGGCAACGGCAAGGCCAAGGGCTAGGCCCCCGCCACCCCTCTCCCCCACCTCCCCCCGCCTCCGCTGACGCCTTCTCGTCCGTCGAGGCAGCGTGTGAACATGCCAGTGCCCCCTGGTCCCTAGTCAAGGCCGAGCCGGAGCCGACCCCCTGTCGAGCGCTACTCCTGGACCGGAGTAGTGTGCGAGTGGGTGAGCACGCCGCCGATCTGGCTCGGGGCGACGGAGGCGGCGTACGTCAAGCAATGGCGCCAGCGGCGGCTGGCCGAGGAGCACCACAACGGCGAGGAGGAGCAGCGCGAGGCGGAGAAGGAGGCGCGCCAGGCACAGGCAGCGGCGGCCCAGCCCGCGCCCGACGATGAAGACGAAGACGCCTAGGGCAGCGCGCCACCTCGCAGTTAACTTTTTTTAATGTTCATTAGTGAAAATGTGGACGCGTGGACACTCGCCGGCCTTCGTCGCCGGATTTAATGTTTAATTAAAGTTTGTTTTTATTTTCAAAATGTTTATATTCTTTTTTTCTCGCGCCGTTAAAATGGGTCGGGCCAGCATTGGGCGTGTGCGCCGACCCAAACGCGAAAGCGGACATTGATGTCGGCCGGGCCAACCCAAATGGACGAAAAACGGACAAAATCGCCGTCTGTTTGAGTCGGCACGTTGGAGTTGCTCTTAACGTTTTTTCATTGTTGTACGTATCACAAGAGACGTACCATAACAAATGTTCAACGCACGGACGCACGTACGTACAAGTCGTCCTCCGGTGCAGCTAGCCGGCCGCCCTCGGAGGTGATCCAATCCGACAGGCACAGGACATGACGCCGAGCCAAAGGAAAGCCAATCACCCGGATTCAGATTCTCCCTCCACCCACAGAAGTTTTCGTCCCGTCTATCAATTATAGCTGCCTACAGTAAGGAGGGAGCTCATGGGGACATTGGCATTTGGAGCTATGGGGATGGCGTGCGTCAACACGTCTCGCGACAAAAGCGAAGCACATGGTGACACGGGAATTAACTCCAATCCCGATCCTCACCGGCGTCGGGAGGTGTGGTTCCTGCCGGACTTGCGGTCGGCGGACACCCTCGAGTACCACGGAGGGGTCGTGACGGAGCAGGGCCGGATTTGGCACCTCGTCGACGACGAGGGGGTGGAGGTGGACGGCTGCACATGGGACCGAGGTACGAATCTCGCTGATACAGTGCTAATTCGCTTCCCTTGTCACGTTGCACGAGTGTTTGGTGCGACTGGCCATACAGTTCAGCACACCTCGGGCGGCACGCATGGCGGCGAGTGGGTGGATGGCAATAAGTATGGGGGAGGGGGAGAAGGGGGGGGGCGAAGTCGACACTCTATCTTGCTCTTTTCCCCACCCCTGACCACTGCGACGAGCGGCGACCTTTGCGAGAGCACGGCGGTGGAGATGGTGGAGATCTTGGAGGCGCGACTGGCGGAGTTTGGTGGGAGAGATCGCCGCAAATGCGCGCGCTTGGTGGAAATCGGGACTCGTTCCAAACCAAGGCGGAGATGCGGGCGGAGGCACATGCGGTGATAGATGCGCTCTCGGTCGAGGAGGAAAGGGATCTGAGTGCTATGAAGTGGGGGCATCGTCCCTTGGAGGTGCTTCTGTGGGCAATGGCGCTGGCGGAGTCGATGGATGCGAGGAGGGCGACCAAGTGGGCCCCGTTTCTCTCCTTCGCCACCGCGAAGCTGAAGCCGGCGATGGACCCAGCAGCGCTCCGAGGGGGCCGAGGTGGTGCTGGGGCTCCCCGTACTAGGATCGAAGATGGCCCCGATCGAGATCGACAGGGGAGGCAGCAGGCGTGGGAGGGTGATGGCGAAGGATGACAAGGCGACGATGGCCCCAAGGCGTTCACCCTGCCTGAATCCAGAGCCAGTCGAGCAGCTGCGTCGTTCTGCTCGCCTGCTCGGGCGAGAGGTCTGAACCCTCCTTCACAGAGCAACCGCTTTTGGTTGCTGATGGGCGAGGGGGCCAGACTCTGATTCTGAAGATGCTACTAATAAAGGTATGCATGATTTGTGTAATCCCTCTGTGTATTTATCACCTGATGCACTAGATGATAGTGGGGGGCTGGATAGCAGAATGAATAAAAATCTTCACCGAATCGAGCGAATTAATCGTAGGAAAAAAGCGGAGATGGACAAGTATGTCAGGAGCATGTTAATTGATACAGAGGAGGGGGCAGAGAAAACTAAAAAGAATAAAGATGTTGGTAAACAGAAATTTCAGATGCATTACCCTGATATGGATTCTCCCAATTGGGGGAAATATCATGACATGGAGATAGATTTAGCCCTGGTCAAAATGAGACCATTGATACCAAAGTTCGAGGATCTACAACCAATTCCTAGTTGGTTAGAAGGAATTGAAGGGGATGACGAGTTTCAAATACAACACAAGGATATGGATCAGGGGTGTGTGGATGCGGAGATTGATAAAAAGGCTAACAGAAAAGCATGTGAAATACCTGAGAATATTTTTCTAGAAAATTTTGTGGATAGCTTGACAGATTGGGGGGAAGAAATGGAAATTATATAAATTGAGAATAATAAAAGTGCTAGTGTGTATAGTGGCCGAAAAGTGTACCAGCTGGGCTAAATAAAGCCCATAATGCGGAGGGAAAGGGACAGGGCTGTGGGGGCAAAACAGGTATAAAACATGACCACATCCCTCCCCCAGGGTTTACTGACCCTTTCTTCCTCCACCTATTCGATAGAGAGGAGGCGGCGGAAGCTTCAGAAGCTGAGGAGGGAGAGATGGCTGGAAGAGCTGGCAACTGGCAAATGGGTACATGAAGAGGAGGGTGTGGAGGGCGAGGTAATTTTTCATCTAGCAGAAACAATTCTCCCCTTGGCAGAAAATTTGGAAGATTTGAGGATAGGAATCAGAGCTTTGGGAGGAGAGAAGGGAACTTCAGATTTGGAGAGGGAGGAGGAAGAGGCAGTGGGGGAGATAGATCGTACAACAGTTATGGGAGGGGAAATGGATTTGAAGATAGAAATGAAGTTGGGGATGCTAATTCTGGGGGGAACAAAGGGAGATTCGAATATCAGGGCCGAGGAGGAGATAGATCTGAGGGCTCTGGACCTGGACACAGAGTAGGTGAACCTGATCACAATATGAAAGAAGGTAGTCAGGGAAAACAAGGTGAGGGGAAGGAGGTGCCTATGGTATCTACTCAGAACTTTCCCCAGATCTTGCCTGTGGGTTTAGGGCTAGGCCAAATGGGTTCCTGCCACCTGAACAGATGGCACAACACTACCAATACTTATTGGCGAATGTGCCAAAAGGTGGGGTGCTTATAGTCCCACATGGAGAAAAAGAGACTAGTGACAAAGGGAGTGGAAATAGGAATGAGGGAGGACATGGGAAAGAGGCTATCTGTGGCAAATGCAAAGAAAGTGGACATGTTAGTAAAGATTATAGGAATAATGTGTTCTGTGTGGTTTGCCAGAGAGGATCCCACCGTACTGAAGACTGCACTATTATCAGCAACCAAAACCAGTGGCAAAGTATGTGGGATATGGGGCGAAAGGCTTGGGATGTCTGCTGGTACGAAACACTAAGGAGATATCTGATGTACAACATCCCAACCCAATGGCCATAACCACAGTTTCTTCTGGGATGTTAAATGAGACAACCTTGGTTCAAGGCCTGGCTAGGATGTTTGATTGGGGATGGACTTGGAGGGCCAAATTTCAAAGCCCCAAGACTTTCTTAGTCAGGTTGCTCAACAAAGCCAAACTAGTGGAACTGAAAAACTTTGAAAAATTCACACTCCTTGGAGCAAAAGCAGTAATTGAAGTAGATTTCTGGAGCCCCGATGACAAGGCTAAGGGAAAATTACATACTATCTGGATCCAGATGCATGGGGTCCCAGACTCTTTGAGGCACTATCTGGGAATATGTGAAATTGGGTCTGCTCTAGGGCCAGTTGTGGAAGTGGATGTTGAGCACATTCATAGCAGAGAAGAGATCAGACTGAAAGTTGGGGTCAGAGATCTACATAAGATTCCATCTGGGACTGAGATCACTACAAAGGAACTGCTTTTATATGATATTGAATTCTCCTTAGAATCAGTGGTAGAACAAGGATGGTACAAAATCGAAGAGGGAAAGAAAAGAAAAGTCTTTGATTATATTAACCTGGTGGAATCTGTTGACAAGAAAGATTGTGAGAAGAAGCTGAAGGGTGAACAAGAAGAAAATAGGAAATCAGGTGTGTCTTGGGGGGGGGGGGGGATTATCCTTGACTCAATATGAAAAAGTGGTTACTAATGATATCACAAAGAAAAACAATGGAGGGGAATGCAGTTACAGCAAACAACAAGGGGAAGAAAATATGTCAAAGGGAGAAAAGAAATTGCTTGCTAGGTTGGAAATTCTAGAGGAGGTGACTGCTAGACAAGCTGCTCAACTGGCTGCTGAAGAAAGGAAGATGAAAGAAGGAGAAAAGATCAAAACAACTCTGGAAATGGAAACTAAGAGACAACATGATCTGCTTCAGGAAAAAGTGAGTAAGCTTGGGACTGAGGAGGAATCTCAACCAGTGACTGAAGATGGAGAAGAAGATAAGTTGGAAAATCTAACTGAGGGAGTGAACCTGGAAAAGATGGACACGCTGGAAGACATTGACAAACAATTGAAAGCCTTGGGAAGAGAGGAAATGGTAGATGGATGCTTAGAGCCAGTAGACTACTCTGTTAGTCAGGATCCAGATTTCTTCGAACACATGGTTAAGAAAGCAGAGAGGGGAGAGCTGGATGAGAAGAGTATGGACATGTATAGAAGAAGTGAAAGAAACAAGGGAAAAGAAGACTGCAACATTGAAGAGATGGCAAAAAAGTGGGCTGCAGACAAAGATAATTATGGTACGGAAAAAAATCCCAAACATCTTACATTCGTCAAATACAGTCCTTAATAAAGTTGCTAATGCAGTGGGGGTTAGATTGGGAGATGACATTGATAAGATTGATTATAATATCAATCTGATTAAACTGGTTGAAAAAGCTAGAATTGATTTATGGCTTGCTAAAAATAATAAAAAAGAGAATGAGGATAGATATAATAGACAAGATGTAAGTAACAATTCTTACCTGGTGGACACAGCGGAGCATGATATTGAGGATTTGCTACAGGATGATTTAGAAAGTGGAGAAGAAGATGAAAGAGAAGGGTGGGATGAATTTAGATTAATGTTCTCTGGTGGAAAAAATAAATATAATGACAGATCTTCCAGAAGTTCTGCGAAGAAATCTGCCATTAAAATCAAAAATAAAAAAGGATTGGGAAAAAAGAGAGGAAATGAGAGGATTTTTTTTGGAATATGAGGGGATTTTGGGGGGGGGGGACAATTAAAAAAGATTTATGAGAGAAATGGTTATGGATATGAAGATAGACTTCATAGGCCTGCAAGAGACCATGAGGGACCATTTTTCCAAAAATGACTTACATGGGATCTGTGGAGGCAGAGATTTTCATTGGCATCATGTGCCATCTAAGGGGAAAAAAGGGGGCTTGTTGCTTGGAGTAAACTACACCACCCTAGACGTTGTCACACAAGAGGATGGAGAGTACTTTATAAAAATGACAGTTCAAGATGTAAAAACCAAGTTCATTTCGGACTTGGTGGTGATATATGGAGATGCTCAGCCATCTGGAAAAGCAAGATTCCTTGCTGAATTGGCTAGGATATTTCAGAATAGGGTGAACCCTATCTTGATGGGGGGGGGGACTTTAATATTATTAGGAAAGCGTTTGAGAAAAATAAACCTGGTACTCCAGGACACTGGAGTTTTGTGTTTAATGTGATTATAGAACATGCTGGGGTCAGAGAGCTAGATATGCATGGAAGAAAATACACTTAGGGCAATAATTTACCCCAGCCCACTTTTGAAAAGTTGGATAGGGTGTTATGTGATGTAGAATGGGAAGAGAATACCCCCTGACAGAAATCTCTGCGATGTACAGAGAGAAATCTGATCATGTTCCTTTATTTCTAGATAGTGGAGATGTGGTCAAAACTGATCCATTGTTTAGATTTGAAAGTGCTTGGCTCTTGAGAGAGGGTATAGATGATTTGGTAAGTATCAAGAGCTCTCTATACTAAATACTTCCATGCAAAAGCAAATGGACGTCGTAGGAAAAATAGAATCACAACTCTTGATCAGGAAGAGGGAAAGATAGAAGGAGAATTTCTTTTGCTTGATTACATTACAAATTTGTATAAGAACCTGTTTGGGGAAGCAAATATTTCCAGTATTTCTTTATGTGTTGAAACTTCTGAAAAAATTCTCCGAGATCAAAAAGAAATGCTGACCAGGGAATTTTCCTTAGATGAAATTAAGATAGCTGTTTTTCAAATGACTCATAACAAATCCCCAGGCCCAGATGGGTTTACCGCTGAATTTTATCAGCACTTCTGGGATCTGATCAAAGATGATCTCAAACTCATGTTTGATGATTTATACAATGGGACACTTGACATTAAAAGGCTGAATTATGGCATTATTACGTTGATACCAAAAACTAAAGAAGCCAATCAAATTCAGAAGTTTAGGCCTATATGTCTGCTAAATGTTAGTTTTGATTTTTTTTACTAAAGTCTTGATGATAGACTTAATCTTGTGGCTGGATCCATTATTTCTCCAATTCAGACAGCCTTTGTTAAAGGTAGATACATTATGGAGGGGGTCCTGATGTTACATGAAGCACTCAAAAGTGTGCATATCAAGAAACAGAGTGCTCTGTTGTTGAAAGTAGATTTTGAAAAAGCATATGACAAAATAAAATGGCCTTTTGTGATGCAAATGCTAAAAGGAAAAGGTTTCCCTGATAAATGGATAGATTGGGTGATGAGTACTATACGGGGAGGTAATGTATGTATCAAGCTTAATGAAAACTATGGTCCCTATTTTCAGACACATAAAGGATTGAGACAGGGGGATTCTTTATCTCCCTTAATGTTTAATCTTGCAGCTGATGCTCTAGCTATTCTGATGGATAATGCACGAAAAGTGGGGTTGATTAAAGGTTTGCTGGCTGAAAATATAGAAGGGGGGATTAATATGCTAAAATACGCAGATGACACTATATTTTTGCTGCAAGATGATTATGAAAGTGCCTGCAATTTAAAATACATTCTATGCCTATTTGAACAAATGTCTGGTTTGAAAATCAATTTCCACAAAAGTGAAAATTTCTTATTTGGGGCAGCTGAGGATAAAAAACAGGAATATTCCATAATTTTCACATGTCCTGGGGGTGAGTTGCCAATGATGTATTTAGGACTTCCAATTAATAAGAAAAGGATTAAAAATAAAGATTGGTAACCTTCTGAAAATAAAATGGAAGGAAAATGTGGGACCTGGCAGGGAAGACTCTTAGCTAGTGCAGGTAGACTGACTTTAATCCAATCCTCATTGACTGGGATCCCATACTTTATGATGTCTTTTATGGGTTGCGAGTGGGTGTTGAAAGAAGAATGAATTTTTTCAGAGCTAGGTTGTTGTGGCAGGAAAGTGATGATAAGAGAAAATATTACCTGGTGAAATGGACAGAGGGTATGCAAACCAAAGGATATGGGTGGTCTGGGGGTCCATAATCTAGCTTTTATGAATGAAGCTCTGTTGTGTAAATGGTGGTGGAAGTTGTATAACACAAGTGGAGTGTGGCAGGAGATTCTGATGAAAAATATATATTAAAAATAATTGTCTTACTACTGTGGAAAGCAAGAAAGGGGACTCACAATTCTTGGGGCGAATACTGAAACACAAAAACTTCTTTTTCTCCTTGTGTAAATTTGATACAGGAAATGGAGAAGATACCAGGTTATGGGAAGACTGGTGGATTGGCCCAAATTCCTTGAAAAATAGCTACCCACGCATTTATAATATATGCTTTGATAAAGAGAAATCTGTGGCTTGGGTGTTGAAAAAAGGATTAGACAATATCAGCTTTAGAAGATCGTTGTGTGGGGAGTCTTTGATGTTGTGGGGACATGTAAAAGATGCATGTGAGAGTGTGGCGCTTGATAAGTCCTCAGACAAGATTAAATGGACCTTACCTGGAGATGGAAAATATAATGTCAAAACATGCTATAGACACATGATTCAAAATGAAATGCAATACCCTTATAAATTTCTGTGGAAAGTGAAGATGCCCCCTAGGGTTAAATTCTTTATTTCGCTATTGTTGAGGAAAAGTATTCTTACCAAACAAAATCTTAGAAAAAGGGGATGGCAGGGGGACACAAAATGTTCCTTTTGCGGGAGAGAGGAAGATATTGATCATTTATTTGTTCATTGTTCTGTAGCGAAAATGCTATGGATGACTTTGAAATGTTCCTTTAATATACATGATGTTCCTGATAAAATTAATGACATCTTTGGCAAATGGTTGATCAAATTTGAGAAAAAAGATAAGAATCTTATGACTGTTGGTGTTTCGGCAATGCTTTGGACAATGTGGAAATTGAGAAATAGGCTAGTATTTGATAATCATAGGGTGACTGATCCATGTGTTCCTGTTAATCTGATTATCAAGAATTTACATGAATGGTATGTGTTGCAGAAAAATCAAGAAAGAATAGATCGCATGAAGGAGGGCGTAAATCAAGTTGAGTGGGTAGCCACAGAGATCCTCAGGGCGACGCGTGGATGGGCGACTGGGGTTCCAAGACTTGGAGGCCCCTAATGATCGACTACGCTCAAGCTTAACCTTCTCCGTGCCTGCTTTTTAGCTGCTCTGCTTTTCTCCCTTCTCATTCTGGGATGTATTTCTGCACTTATGGCCGTGTGTAGCTTTCGAAAAAACTTTACTCTATGTAATAGCTAGCAGTAATCCTGGAGTCTAGTTTTGCTTTGGGTTTCCTTAGCGTGGTCTTCGTTAGGGTTTACCAATTATCCTGACAAATGATGATGTGTGGGAGGGCGGGAGGATGGCTCCCCCTTCGACATATCATCGTGGGATTTGATGATACTTGTGCTAGGCATGGAGTCTATGAACCGATGATTTCTTTATATGAAATCAGAGAGGCAAGCTCTCTTTTATCAAAAAAAATAAAATAATGCTGTCTACAGTACCTTTTCACGCTTTGGCAGCTGCGCCTGCTCTCTTCAGACGGGCACACACACCACCCTGCGTGGATCGCCACCCTCGCACGACCGCCCAAATGATCGCCGCAGGCCGGTGGCCAGGATCACTGCCGTTCCTGCCGGCGCATTATTGTTACCGCACACACCTCGTGCCAACCTGACGCCAATCCAAGCCAACGCTAATCTCTACGACGTATTTTCTCTCACTGTAAAAAGAGGCATACGACGACACTGGTCGCCGGATACTGGCTTGACAGACCCAGCACAGGCTGGAGCTCGTGCAAAGATGCATGCGTGGCGAGGGCGATGCACACGGGCGGTACTGTGCCCTCGTGCACCATGCACGGCCAGAGAAGCCACTGGACAAGTTGGAAACATCACTTGCACGCAGCTTGTCTGAACACCATCTTCATTTTCTTAACCAAGGTGCATGCACGTACGTACCCTGGATCCAGTACTACACCACTACTTATGCACAACGGCGATCACTGCACCGCATCCTACGATCGATAACGATCCCTCCTCCCCTCATTAAATCGGCCTGAGGCTTGCCCTGGCCGTGCACACATGGGCATAAATACGCACAGGAAAAATAAATGTGCACACATGGACATGCATGCACATTGGTCGTCGGTAGTCCTTGCCTTGCCTGCATCGGTTGGACGTCCAGTCCCCGGAGCCGCGACCGGCACGGCACAGCCTGCCCGCGGACGTGGTCACCACGAGCTGCGCGCCGCCCAGCCGCCAGCCTTCCACCACGCAGAGCAATAGGGCCTGCGACGCAACGCAGTGCAGCACATGTCCACTTGCTAATTAAACACGCAGGTTTAGTTCGTGGACACGATCCAGAAAGAACGTGCTGGGTTCAGGAGATTTTATGCCTGCACCACATGCAGCGCACAATGGCGATTCAGTGAGATGCAGCACATGGTGATTAATCACACGGGTTTAATTCGTGGGGAGATACTCCAAGAACTCGGTCAGCATTCAGAAGGAACATGGAGTTTTTATGGTCTTTGAATGCTCATGCCTGTCTCTCCTTTAAGAAGAAGGAGAAAGGAGATGAATGTTCATGTTTAATACTGGTCATATTAAACACAGACAGCGCAAATGTGCAATGCAGTAGACAGTGCAGCACATCGTCGACATTGATGGAGCATGGTTCAGAAGAGAACGTGCTGTTGCTATTGCTGCTGCATGCAGGAGTTTTTAAGGTCTTGAGTGTTCATGTTTTTTCCTTTAAGAAGGAGAGGGAGATGGGGAAATGAATGTCGTTGTTTTTTACTGCGTGGATTTCACCTGTTTGTTTGATAGTCTGAATAGCGTGCAGAGGTATAGAAGTAGATGCAGGGCCGGGTCAGGGATTCAGGATGCACACATGGGGAGGGTACAGACAAGCTGTACGCGTGCAGCGACCCGAGCCGAGATGCGGAGGGTGGACACTGAACAGGGCTTTGATGTCTTGTGGATCCAAGTGGCGGTGCTCATCAACATGGCCAGATTATTATTAACTCAGGGGTATTGATGAATCGCTATTGAATTAACTCCTGAACATGTTCAACACCTCGTTATTTTACGATTCAGAAACAGGAGGATTTGAGGGATCGCACGCCTCGAAGGTCTGCAGGCTCCTCTTTATATATAACAAAGAATTAATACAAACACGTGGTATATATGGTATGTTAAAATCCTAAGACGTACACAACACGGATTCTAACAGTCATCAATCCTAGGTACTGGTGTACTATATGCGATATTTATGGTCTTGAAAAGACAATGTTCCTATGCATATTTTGGCTAGCGAAGCTCAATAAGGGCCTTGCCCACTACTGAAGTTGTAGTGAGCAAATGAGGTTCAGAAGAAGTTCTGAGTTTTCCCGGCTCACTATTGAAGATGTTGCCCCGGCTCCGTCTTCGGCTTGACGAGACGGGAGGAGGGAGCAGAGGGGCCCCGGCCGCCCTCGTTGATGATGCGTGCACCGCCGCGGGTGCGCTGCCCGAGCGGTGTCTCCACTGGCTCGGCGGGCTCGGTCAACCGGAGGAGCGGAAGGTGGAGGAGGAGGAGGAAGAGCACCCGCCCGCCATGCCCCTCAGTAGCCAAGGGCTGCAGCTCCGGCGAGGGACCGGGGCCAGGGCCGGCGGGTACTCGAGCGGCGGCTCGTTGCCACCCTCGAGGTGCTCGAGGACGGCGTGGAGCGTGCGCTCGGGGGCGCCCCACCATAGGCTGTGCCGTCGGTGTTGTGGCGCCCCCTCACCGACGCGTTGTTGGTGGAGGCGAGCTGCTTCTCGTGGCGGCGTTGGAAGTACGCCGCCCAGTACTCATAGTTGCTGGCGGCGTACTCCAGGAGGCCCCGCACCTCCTCCTGCACAGTGGCCCGAATACGAGCGATCTTGTCATGGAAGCGGTTGGCGTCGGTCAGCTGCAGGGGGACGGGGACGCCTCCGGCGCTGGGCCTCCACCACCCCGGCACGAGCATGTCAGGCGGCGCCGGGTAGTTCGCCTCGTAAAGGTGGCGGCGGCCGAAGCCGTTGGCCGCTGCTCCATCGCGGGGGAATCGCTCTCCCATCGGTTGTTGTAGACGCGGTGGCTGTAGAAGGGGGAGAGAGAGACGAGATGGGGGCGTGGACGGTGAGAGAGGGACTGCGGGCGAAGGAGAGTGCGTCCACCGGCGAGGGTGTTAGAAATATGCCCTAGAGGCAATAATAAAATGGTTATTATTATATTTCTTTGTTCATGATAATAGTCTATTATTCATGCTATAATTGTGTTATCCGGAAATCATAATACACGTGTGAATACATAGACCACAACGTGTCCCTAGTGAGCCTCTAGTTGACTAGCTCATTGATCAACAAATAATCATGGTTTCCTGACTATAGACATTGGATGTCATTGATAACTGGATCACATCATTGGGAGAATGATGTGATGGACAAGACCCAATCCTAAGCATAGCTCAAAGATCGTGTAGTTCGTTTAGCTAGAGCTTTTCCAAATGTCAAGTATCATTTCCTTAGACCATGAGATTGTGCAACTCCCGGATACCGTAGGAGTGCTTTGGGTGTGCCAAACGTCACAACGTAATCGGGTGACTATAAAGGTACACTACGGGTATCTCCGAAAGTGTCATTGGGTTGGCACGAATCGAGACTGGATTTGTCATCCGTATGACGGAGAGGTATATCTGGGCCCACTCGGTAATGCATAATCATAATGAGCTCAATGTGACCAAGTGTCCGGTCACGGGATCATGCATTACAAGATCTGAGTAAAGTGACTTGCCGTAACGAGATTAAACGAGGTATTGGGATACCGACGATCGAATCTCGGGCAAGTAACGCATCGATTGACAAAGGGAATTGTATACGGGTTACTTGAATCCTCGACATCGTGGTTCATCCGATGAGATCATCGAGGAGCATGTAGGAGCCAACATGGGTATCCAGATCCCGCTGTTGGTTATTGACCGGAGAGGCGTCTCGGTCATGTCTGCATGTCTCCCGAACCCGTAGGGTCTACACACTTAAGGTTCAGTTACGCTAGGGTTGTAGAGATATGAGTATGCAGTAACCCGAAAGTTGTTCGGAGTCCCGGATGAGATCCCGGACATCAAAGGGAGTTCCGGAATGGTCCGGAGGTAAAGAATTATATATAGGAAGTCAGGTTTCGGCCATCGGGAAAGTTTCGGGGGTATCCGGTATTGTACCGGGACCACCGGAAGAGTCCCGGGGGTCCACCGGGTGGGGCCACCTATCCCGGAGGGCCCCATGGGCTGAAGTAGGAGGGGAACCAGCCCTTGGTGGGCTGGTGCGCCCCCCCTTGGCCCCCCAGCGCCTAGGGTTGGGAAACCCTAGGGGGGGCGCCCACCGCTTGGGGGCAAGACACCCCAGCCGCCGCCTGGAGATCTCATCTCCTGGGCGGCGCCCCCTAGGGGCCTATATAAAGGGGGAGGGAGGCAGCTGCACCCATGCTCTTGGCGCCTCCTCTCCCTTGCTACACTCTCTCCTCTCGCACGCTTGGCGGCCTGCCGAGATCGCTGCTGCATCCACCACCACGCCGTCGTCTTCTGGGATCTTCATCAACCTCTCCTTCCCTTGCTGGATCAAGAAGGAGGAGACGTCTTCCCAACCGTACATGTGTTGAGCGCGGAGGTGCTGTCCGTTCAGCACTAGGATCATCGATGATTTGGATCACGACGAGTCGACTCCATCAACCCCGTTCTCTTGAGCGCTTCATTCGCGATCTACAAGGGTATGTAGATGCACCTCTCTCTCGTTGCTAGATGAACTCATAGATTGATCTTGGTGAAAGCGTAGAAATTTTTTATTTTCTGCAACGTTCCCCAACAGTGGCATCATGAGCTAGGTCTATGCGTAGTTCTCTTTGCACGAGTAGAACACAAACTTGTTGTGGGCGTAGATGTTGTCAACTTTCTTTCCACTACTAGTCTTATTTTGCTTCAGCGGTATTGTGGGATGAAGCGGCCCGGACCGACCTTACACGTATGCTTACGTGAGACAGGTTCCACCGACTGACATGCACTAGTTGCATAAGGTGGCTAGTGGGTGTCTGTCTCTCCCACTTTAGTTGGAGCGGATTCGATGAAAAGGGTCCTTATGAAGGGTAAATAGAAGTTGACAAATCACGTTGTGGCTTTTACGTAGGTAAGAAAACTGTTGGAGAACGTAGCAGAAATTCAAAATTTTCCTACGTGTCACCAAGATCTATCTATGGAGAAACTAGCAACGAGGGAAGGAGAGTGCATCTACATACCCTTGTAGATCGCTAAGCGGAAGCGCTCAAGAGAACGGGTTGAAGGAGTCGACTGTCGTGATCCAAATCACCGAGATCCTAGTGCCGAACGGACGGCACCTCCGCTGCTCAACACACGTGACAGCCCGGTGACGCCTCTCACGCCTTGATCCAGCAAGGAGAGAGGGAGAGGTTGAGGAAGACTCCATCCAGCAGCAGCACAACGGCATGGTGGTGATGGAGGAGCGTGGCAATCCCAGCAGGCTTCGCCAAGCACCAAGGGAGAGGAGGAGGAGGAGAGGCAGGCTGCGCTGGAGAGGGAGAGGCTCTCGTGTGTATGGCAGCCAAAACCTCAAGTATATATAGGGGGAAGGGGCTGCGCCCTTTAGGGTTTCCACCCCAGGGGTGCGGCCAGCCCTAGATGGGACTTGGGGCGGCCAAGAGGGGAGGAGTGCCTCCCAAGTCAAGTGGAGGCCCTCCCCTTAGGGTTTTCCCTTCCCATGCGCATGGGCCTTGGGGGCTGGTGCCCTGGCCCATTAAGGCTAGGGCGCCCCTCACAGCCCATGCTACTGTATTGTACGTGGTGGAACTATTTCCGGATATCCGACCCTCCGAATCCTCCGAACCTTCCGAAGCTTCCGGTACAATACCGAAAAAGCCGAACTTTTCCTAACCCAACAACAACTTTCCATATATAAATCTTTACCTCCGACCATTCCGAACTCCTCGTGACGTCCGGGATCTCATCCGGACTCAACAACATTCGGTAACCACATACAAACTTCCTTTATAACCCTAGCGCCATCGAACCTTATGTGTAGACCCTACGGGTTCGGGAGACATGTAGACATGACCGAGACGTTCTCCGCTCAATAACCAATAGCGGATCTGGATACCCATATTGGCTCCTACATGTTCCACGATGATCTCATCGATGAACCACGATGTCAAGGACTCAATTGATCCCGTATACAATTCCCTTTGTCTAGCGGTATTGTACTTGCCCGAGATTCGATCGCCGGTATACCGATACCTTGTTCAATCTCGTTACGGCAAGTCTCTTTACTCGTTCCGTAACACATCATCCCGTGATAAACCCCTTGGTCACATTGTGCACATTATGATGATGTCCTACCGAGTGGGCCCAGAGATACCTCTCCGTCACACGGAGTGACAAATCCCAGCCTCGATTTGTGCCAACCCAATGACACTTTCGGAGATACCGTAGTGCACCTTTATAGCCACCCAGCCACGCCAGGACGCTTTGGTACACCCAAAGCATTCCTACGGTATCCGGAGTTGCACAATCTCATGGTCTAAGGAAATGATACTTGACATTAGAAAAGCTTTAGCATACTAACTACGATCTTTGTGCTAGGCTTAGGATTGTCTTGTCCATCACATCATTCTCCTAATGATGTGATCCCGTTATCAATGACATCCAATGTCCATGGTTAGGAAACCGTAACCATCTATTGATCAACGAGCTAGCCAATAGAGGCTTGCTAGGGACAAGGTGTTGTCTATGTATCCACACATGTATTTGAGTTTCCTATCAATACAATTATAGCATGGATAATAAATGATTATCATGAACAAGGAAATATAATAATAATAACTAATTTATTATTGCCTCTAGGGCATATTTCCAACAGTCTCCCACTTGCACTAGAGTCAATAATCTAGTCCACATCGTCATGTGATTAACACTGATAGGTCACATCGCCATGTGACCAACACCCAAAGAGTTTACTAGTGTCTGTAAACTAGTTCACATCATTATGTGATTTAGACTCAATGAGTTCTGAGGTTTGATCATGTTTTGCTTGTGAGAGAGGTTTTAGTCAACGGGTTTTAGTCAACGGGTCCGAACCTTTCAGATCCGTGTGTGCTTTGCAAATTTCTAGGTCATATTATAAATGCTGCTTCCACGCTCCACTTGAAGCTATTCCAAATGGTTGTTCCACTATACGTATCCTGTTTTCTACTTAGAGTCATTTGGATAGGTGTTAAAGCTTGCATCGGCGTAACCCTTTATGCCGAACTCTTTATCACCTCCATAATCGAGAAACATGTCCTTATTTATGCCAAGGACAATTTTGATCATTGTCCAATGATCCATTCTGGATCATTCTTGTACCCTTGATGACTCATGGCAAGGCACACTTTCGGTGCGGTACACAAGATAGCATACTTGTAGAGCCTACGCCTAAGGCATAGGGGACGACCTTCGTCCTTTCTCTCTGTTCTGCCGTGGTCGAGCTTTAAGTCTTAACTTCATACCTTACATCTCAGGCAAGAACTCCTTCTTTGACTGATCCATCTTGAACACCTTCAAGATCATGTCAAGGTATATGCTGATTTGAAAGTACCATTAAGCGGTTTTTGATCTATCCTCATAGATCTTGATGCTCAATGTTTAAGTAGCTTAATCCAGGTTTTCACTTGAAAAACACTTTTCAAATAACCCTGTATGCTTTCCAGAAATTCTACATCATTTCTGATCATCAATATGTCAACAACATATTGTTATCAGAAATTCCATAGTGCTCCCACTCACTTCTTTGGAAATACAAGTTTCTCATGAACTTTGTATAAACCCAAAATCTTTGATCATCTCATCAAAGCGCACATTCCAACTCCGAGATGCTTACTCCAGTCCTTAGAAAGGATCGCTGGAGCTAGCATACCTTTTAGCATCCTTAGGATCGACAAAACTTTCGATTGTATCACATACAACCTTTCCTTATGAAGACTGGTAAGGAAACTTGTTTTGACATCCATCTGCCAAATTTCATAAATGCAGCTAGTGCTAACATGATTCCGACGGACTTAAGCATCGCTACGGATGAGAAAATCTCATCGTAGTCAACTCCTTGAACTTGTGAAAAACTCTTCGCCACAAGTCGAGCTTCATAGACGGTGACATTACCGTCCACGTCCGTCTTCTTCTTAAAGATCCATTTATTTCAATGGCTTGCCGATCATCGGGCAAGTCCACCAAAGTCCATGCTTTGTTATGATACATGGATCCTATCTCGGATTTCATGGCTTCTAACCATTTGTTGGAATTTGGGCCCACCATCGCTTCTCCATAGCTCATAGGTTCATTGTTGTCTAGCAACATGACCTTCAAGACAGGATCACCGTACCACTCTGAAGCAGTACGCATCCTTGTCACCCTACGAGGTACGGTAGTGACTTGATCCAAAACTTCATGATCACTATCATAAGCTTCGACTTCAATTGGTGTAGGTGCCACAGGAACAACTTCCGTGCTCTGCTACACACTTGTTGAAGTGACGGTTCAATAACCTCATCAAGTCTCCACCATCCTCCCACTCAACTTTCCGAGACAAACTTTTCCTCGAGAAAGGACCCGATTCAAGAAACAATCCCTATTGCTTCCGGATCTGAATTAGGAGGTATACCCAACTGTTTGGGTGTCCTATGAAGATGTATTTTATCCGCTTTGGGTTCGAGCTTATCAACCTGAAACTTTTCACATAAGCGCCGCAGCCCCAAACCTTTAAGAAATGACAACTTAGGTTTCTCTAAACCATAGTTCATACGGTGTCATCTCAACGGAATTACGTGTGCCCTATTTAAAGTGAGTGCGGTTGTCTCTAATGCCTAACCCATGAACGATAGTGGTAATTCGATAAGAGACATCATGGTACGCACCATATCCAATAGAGTGCAACTATGATGTTCGGACACACCATCACACTATGGTGTTCCAGTGGTATTAATTGTGAAACAATTTGCACAATGTCTTAATTGTGTGCCAAAACTCAGAACTCAGATATTCATCTCTATGATCATATCATAGACATTCTATCCTCTTGTCACGAAGATCTTAAACTTCACTCTGAAATTACTTGAACCATTCAATAATTCAGACTTGTGTTTCATCAAGTAAATATACTCAACATCTACTCGAATCATCTCGTGAAGTAAGAACATAACGATATTCATCTGCATGCCTCAAAGACTCATTGGACTGCACATATCAAAATGTGTTACTTCCAACAAGTTGCTATCTTGTTCCATCTTCTTTGAAACCGAGGCTTTTCAGTCATCTTGCCCATGTGGTATGATTTGCATGTCTCAAGTGATTCAAAATCAAGTGAGTCCAAACGATCCATCTGCATGGAGTTTCTTCATGCGTATACACCAATAGACATGGTCCGCATGTCTCAAACTTTTCAAAACGAGTGAGTCCAAAGATCCATCAACATGGAGCTTCTTCATGCATTTTACACCAATATGACTTACATGGCGATTGCCACAAGTAAGTGGTACTATCATTACTATCTTATATCTTTGGCATGAAAATGTGTATCACTACGATCGAGATTCAATAAACCATCCTTTTAGGTGCAAGACCATTGAAGGTATTATTCAAATACATAGAGTAACCATTATTCTCCTTAAATGAATAACCGTATTGCGATAGACATAATCCAATCATGTCTATGCTCAACGCAATCACCAAATGACAATTATTCAGGTTTAATACTAATCTTGATGGTAGAGGGAGCGTGCGATGTTTGATCAAATCAAACTTGGAAACACTTCCAACACATATCGTCAGCTCACCTTTAGCTAGTCTCCGTTTATTCCGTAGCTCTTTTATTTCGAGTTACTAACACTTAGCAACCGAACCGGTATCTTAATACCCTGGTGCTACTAGGAGTACTAGTAAAGTACACATTAACATAATGTATATCCAATATACTTCTATCGACCTTGCCAGCCTTCTCATCTACCAAGTATCTAGGGTAATTCTGCTCCAGTGTCTGTTCCCCTTATTACAGAAGCACTTAGTCTCGGGTTTGGGTTCAACCTTGGGTTTCTTCACTAGAGCAGCAGCTGATTTGCCGTTTCATGAAGTATCCCTTCTTGCCCTTTCCCTTCTTGAAACTAGTGGTTTCACCAACCATCAACAATTGATGCTCCTTCTTGATTTCTACTTTCGCTGTGTCAAACATCGTGAATACCTCAAGTATCATCATATCTATCCCTGATATTTTATAGTTCATCACGAAGCTCTAGCAGCTTGGTGGCAATGACTTTGGAGAAACATCACTATCTCATCTGGAAGATCAACTCCCACTCGATTCAAGTGATTGTTGTACTCAGACAATCTGAGCACAAGCTCAACGATTGAGCTTTTCTCCCTTAGTTTGTAGGCTAAGAAAATCGCCGGAGGTCTCATACCTCTCGGCGTGGCACGAGCCTGAAACCCAATTTCAGCCCTCGAAACATCTCATATGTTCCGCGACGTTTGAAAACGTCTTTGGTGCCTCAACTCTAAACCGCTTAACTGAACTATCACGTAGTTATCAAACGTGTATGTCCGATGTTCGCAACATCCACAGACGACGTTTGGGGTTGAGCACACCGAGCGGTGCATTAAGGACATAAGCTTTCTACGTCCGCATAATCGCCATCTTTCAACTTTCAACTATATTTTCTCTAGGAACATATCTAAACAAAGTGGAACTAAAGCGCGAGCTTATGACATAATTTGCAAAAGGTCTTTTGACTATGTTCAAGATAATTAAGTTCATCTTATGAACTCCCACTCAGATAGACATCCCTCTGGTCATCTAAGTGATTACATGATCCGAGTCAACTAGGCCGTGTCCGATCATCACGTGAGACGGACTAGTCATCATCGGTGAACATCTTCATGTTGATCGTATCTACTATACGACTCATGCTCGACCTTTCGGTCTCTGTGTTCCGAGGCCATGTCTGTACATGCTAGGCTCGTCAAGTTAACCCTAAGTGTATTGCGTGTGTTCCGAGGCCATGTCTGTACATGCTAGGCTCGTCAACACCGTTGTATGTGAACGTAAGAATCCATCACACCCGATCATCACGTGGTGCTTAGAAGCTTACGAACTTTGGCAACGGTGCACGCTTAGGGAGAACACTTCTTGAAATTGTTGTAAGGATCATCTTATTTACTACCGTCGTTCTAAGTAAACAAGATGCATAAACATAATAAACATCACATGCAATTATATAGTAGTGACATGATATGGCCAATATCATATAGCTCCATTGATCTCCATCTTCGGGGCTCCATGATCATCATCGTCACCGGCATGACACCATGATCTCCATCATCATGATCTCCATCATTGTGTCTCCATGAAGTTGTCTCGCCAACTATTACTTCTACTACTATGGCTACCGGTTAGCAATAAAGTAAAGTAATTACATGGCGTTGTTCAATGATACGCATGTCATACAATAAATAAAGACAACTCCTATGGCTCCTGCCGGTTGTCATACTCATCGACATGCAAGTCGTGATTCCTATTACAAGAACATGATCAATCTCATACATCACATATCATTCATCACATTCTTCTTGGCCATATCACATCACATAGCATACCCTGCAAAAACAAGTTAGACGTCCTCTAATTGTTGTTTGCATGTTTTACGTGGCTGCTATGGGTTTCTAGCAAGAACGTTTCTTACCTACGCAAAACCACAACGTGATATGCCAATTGCTATTTACCCTTCATAAGGACCCTTTTCATCGAATCCGTTCCGACTAAAGTGGGAGAGACTGGCACCCGCTAGCCACCTTATGCACCAAGTGCATGTCAGTCGGTGGAACCTGTTTCACGTAAGAGTACGTGTAAGGTCGGTCCGGGCCGCTTCATCCCACAATACCGTCGAAACAAGATTGGACTAGTAACGGTAAGCATATTGAACATCATCAATGCCCACAACTACTTTGTGTTCTACTCGTGCAAAGAATCTACGCAATAGACCTAGCTCTGATACCAGTGTTGGAGAACGTAGCAGAAATTCAAAATTTTCCTACGTGTCACCAAGATCTATCTATGGAGAAACTAGCAACGAGGGAAGGAGAGTGCATCTACATACCCTTGTAGATCGCTAAGCGGAAGCGTTCAAGAGAACGGGGTTGAAGGAGTCGTACTCGTCGTGATCCAAATCACCAGAGATCCTAGTGACGAACGGACGGCACCTCCGCGCTCAACACACGTACAGCCCGGTGACGCCTCTCACGCCTTGATCCAGCAAGGAGAGAGGGAGAGGTTGAGGAAGACTCCATCCAGCAGCAGCACAACGGCATGGTGGTGATGGAGGAGCGTGGCATCCCAGAGGCTTCGCCAAGCACCAAGGGAGAGGAGGAGGAGGAGAGCAGGGCTGCGCCTGAGAGGAGAGGCTTTGTGTGTGGCAGCCAAAACCTCAAGTATATATAGGGGAAGGGGCTGCGCCCCTTTAGGGTTTCCCACCCCAAGGGGTGCGGCCAGCCCTAGATGGGACTTGGGGCGGCCAGAGGGGAGGAGTGCCTCCCAAGTCAAGTGGAGGCCCTCCCCTTAGGGTTTTCCCTTCCCATGCGCATGGGCCTTGGGGGCTGGTGCCCCGGCCCATTAAGGCTAGGGCGCCCCTTACAGCCCATGCTACTGTATTGGACGTGGTGGAACTATTTCCGGACATCCGACCCCTCCGAATCCTCCGAACCTTTTGAAGCTTCCGGGTACAATACCGAAAAAGCCGAACTTTTCCTAACCCAACAACAACTTTCCATATATAAATCTTTACCTCCGGACCATTCCGAACTCCTCCGACGTCCGGATCTCATCCGGACTCGAACAACATTCGGTAACCACATACAAACTTCCTTTATAACCCTAGCGCCATCGAACCTTATGTGTAGACCCTACGGGTTCGGGAGACATGTAGACATGACCGAGACGTTCTCCGGTCAATAACCAATAGCGGATCTGGATACCCATATTGGCTCCCACATGTTCCACGATGATCTCATCGGATGAACCACGATGTCAAGGACTCAATTGATCCCGTATACAATTCCCTTTGTCTAGCGGTATTGTACTTGCCCGAGATTCGATCGTCGGTATACCGATACCTTGTTCAATCTCGCTATCGCAAGTCTCTTTACTCGCTTCGTAACACATCATCCTGTGATCAACCCCTTGGTCACATTGTGCACATTATGATGATGTCCTACCGAGTGGGCCCAGAGATACCTCTCCGTCACACGGAGTGACAAATCCAGTCTCGATTCGTGCCAACCCAATGACACTTTCGGAGATACCTGTAGTGCACCTTTATAGCCACCCATTCGCCAGTGACGTTTGGTACACCCAAAGCATTCCTACGGTATCCGGAGTTGCACAATCTCATGGTCTAAGGAAATGATACTTGACATTAGAAAAGCTTTAGCATACTGAACTACGATCTTTGTGCTAGGCTTAGGATTGGGTCTTGTCCATCACATCATTCTCCTAATGATGTGATCCCATTATCAATGACATCCAATGTCCATGGTTAGGAAACCGTAACCATCTATTGATCAACGAGCTAGCCAATAGAGGCTTGCTAGGGACAAGGTGTTGTCTATGTATCCACACATGTATTTGAGTTTCCTATCAATACAATTATAGCATGGATAATAAACGATTATCATGAACAAGGAAATATAATAATAATAACTAATTTATTATTGCCTCTAGGGCATATTTCCAACAAAAACGTTCTTGCTAGAACCCTATTGCAGCCACGTAAAAGATGCAACAACAATTAGAGGACGTCTAACTTGTTTTTGCAGCAATTGCTTTGTGATGTGATATGGCCAAAAGTTGTGATGAATGATATATATGTGATGTATGAGATCATGTTCTTGTAATAGGAATCACGACTTGCATGTCGATGAGTATGACAACCGGCAGGAGCCATAGGAGTTGTCTTAATTATTGTATGACCTGCGTGTCAATGAATTACCGCCATGTAATTACTTTACTTTATTGATAAACCGTTAGCCATAGTAGTAGAAGTAATAGTTGGCGAGCAACTTCATGGAGACACGATGATGGAGATCATGATGATGGAGATCATGGTGTCATGCCGGTGACAAAGATGATCATGGAGCCCCGAAGATGGAGATCAAAGGAGCTATATGATATTGGCCATATCATGTCACTACTATTTGATTGCATGTGATGTTTATCATGTTTTTGCATCTTGTTTACTTAGAACGACGGTAGTAAATAAGATGATCGCTCATAATAATTTCAAGAAAGTGTTCCCCCTAACTGTGCGCCGTTGAGAAAGTTTGTTGTTTCGAAGCACCACGTGATGATCGGGTGTGATAGATTCTAACGTTCACATACAACGGGTGTAAGACAGATTTACACATGCATAAACACTTAGGTTAACTTGACGAGCCTAGCATGTACAGACATGGCCTCGGAACACAAGAGACGGAAAGGTCGAACATGAGTCGTATGGAAGATTCGATCAACAAGGAGATGTTCACCGATGATGACTAGTCCGTCTCACGTGATGATCAGACACGGCCTAGTCGACTCGGATCATGTATCACTTAGATGACTAGAGGGATGTCTAATCTGAGTGGGAGTTCATTAAATAATTTGATTAGCTGAACTTAATTGTCATGAACTTAGTCTAAAAACCTTTGCAAATATGTCTTGTAGATCAAATGGCCAATGCTCATGTCCACCTCAACTTCAACGCGTTCCTAGAGAAAACCAAGCTGAAAGATGATGGCAGCAACTATACGGACTGAGTCCGGAACTTGAGGATCATCCTCATAGCTGCAAAGAAAGATTATGTCCTAGAAGCACCGCTAGGTGAAGCTCCCATCCCAGAGAACCAAGACGTTATGAACGCTTGGCAGTCTCGTCTTGATGATTACTCCTTGTTCAAGGCGGCATGCTTTACGATTTAGAACCGGGCTCCAAAAGCGTTTTGAGCAACACAGAGCATATGAGATGTTCAAGAGCTGAAAATGGTTTTCCAAGCTCATGCCCGGTCAAGAGATATGAAGTCTCCGACAAGTTCTTTAGCTGTAAGATGGAGGAAAATAGTTACGTCGGTGAGCACATACTCAAAATGTCAGGTTGCACAACCGCTTAACTCAGCCGGGAGTTAATCTCCGGATGACGCGTTATTGACAGAATCCTTCGCCGCTTCCACCGAGCTACAAGAGCTTTGTGATGAACTTCAATATGCAGGGATGGAAAAGACCATTCTGAGGTATATTCAATGCTGAAATCAGCGGAGGTAGAGATCAAGAAGGAACATCAAGTGTTGATGGTGAATAAAACCACTAAGTTCAAGAAAGGCAAGGGTAAGAAGAACTTCAAGAAGGACGGCAAGGAGTTGCCGCGCCCGCAAGACAGTTGCGGAAAGAAGTCAAAGAATGGACCCAAGCCTGAAACTGAGTGCTTTTATTGCAAGGAAGCGGACATCGAAGCGGAACCGCCCCAAATACTTAGCGGACAAGAAGGCCGGCAACACTAAAGGTATATGTGATATACATGTAATTGATGTGTACCTTACCAAGACTCGTAGTAGCTCCCAGGTATTTGATACCGTGCCGTTGCTCATATTTGTAACTCAAAGCAGGAGCTGCGGAATAAGCGGGGACTGGCGAAGGACGAGGTGACGATGCGTGTCGGGAATGGTTCCAAGGTCGATGTGATCGCCGTCGGCACGCTACCTCTACATTTACCTACGGGATTAGTTTTAAACCCTAATAATTGTTATTCAGTGCCATCTTTGAGCATGAACATTGTATCTGGATCTCATTTAATACAAGATGGCTACTCATTTAAATCCGAGAATAATGGTTGTTCTATTTATATGAGAGATATGTTTTATGGTCATGCCCCGATGGTCAATGGTTTATTCTTAATGAATCTCGAACGTGATGTTACACATATTCATAGTGTGAATACCAAAAGATGTAAAGTTGATAACGATAGTCCCACATACTTGTGGCACTGCCGCCTTGGTCACATTCGTGTCAAGCGCATGAAAAAGCTCCATGATGATGGACTTTTAGAGTCTCTCGATTATGAATCATTTGACACATGCGAACCATGCCTCATGGGCAAAATGACCAAGACTCCGTTCTCCGAAACAACGGAGCGAGCAACCAACTTATTGGAAATAATACATACTGATGTGTGCGGTCCAATGAGCGTTGAGGCTCGCGGAGGATATCGTTATGTTCTCACTCTCACTGACGACTTGAGTAGATATGGGTATGTCTACTTGATGAAACACAAGTCTGAGACCTTTGAAAAGTTCAAGGAATTTCAGAATGATGTAGAGAATCAACGTGACCGAAAGATAAAGTTCTTACGATCAGATCGTGGAGGAGAATACTTAAGTCACGAATTTGGTACGCACTTAAGGAAATGTGGAATCGTTTCACAACTCACGCCGCCTGGAACACCTCAGCGTAACGGTGTGTCCGAACGTCGTAATCGCACTTTATTGGAGGGTGCGATCCATGATGTCTCTTACCGATTTACCGCTATCATTTTGGGGATACGCTCTAGAGACAGCTACATTCACTTTAAATAGGGCACCGTCTAAATCCGTTGAGACAACACCGTATGAATTATGGTTTGGGAAGAAACCTAAGCTGTCGTTTCTAAAAGTTTGGGGATGCGATGCTTATGTCAAGAAACTTCAACCTGAAAAGCTCGAACCCAAGTCGAAAAAATGCGTCTTCATAGGATACCCTAAGGAAACCATTGGGTATACCTTCTACCTCAGATCCGAAGGCAAGATCTTTGTTGCCAAGAACGGGTCCTTTCTGGAGAAAGAGTTTCTCTCGAGAGAAGTAAGTGGGAGGAAAGTGGAACTTGATGAAGTACTACCTCTTTAACCGGTGAGTAGCATAGCTCAGGAAAATGTTCCTGTGGTGCCAGCACCAACTGAAGAGGAAGTTAATGATGATGATCAAGGTACTTCGTATCAAGTTACTACTGAACTTCGTAGGTCCACGAGGATACGTTCCACACCAGAGTGGTATGGCAACCCTGTCCTGGAAATCATGTTGTTAGACAACGGTGAACCTTCAAACTATGAAGAAGCGATGGCGGGCCCAGATTCCAACAAATGGCTTGAAGCCATGCAATCCGAGATAGGATCCATGTATGAAAACGAAGTATGGACTTTGACAGACTTGCCCGATGATCGGCGAGCGATAGAAAACAAATGGATCTTTAAGAAGAAGACGGACGCAGATGGTAATGTTACCATTTATAAAGCTCGACTTGTCGCTAAGGGTTATTGACAAGTTCAAGGGGTTGACTACGATGAGACATTCTCTCCCGTAGCGAAGCTAAAGTCCGTCCGAATCATGTTAGCAATTGCCGCATACTATGATTATGAGATATGGCAAATGGGCGTCAAAACGGCATTCCTTAACGGCCATCTTAAGGAAGAACTGTATATGATGCAGCCGGATGGTTTTGTCGTCCCTGAGAATGCTAACAAGGTATGCAAGCTCCAGCGATCCATTTATGGGCTGGTGCAAGCATCTCGGAGTTGGAACATTCGCTTTGATGAGATGATCAAAGCGTTTAGTTTATGCAGACTTATGGAGAAGCCTGCGCTTACAAGAAAGTGAGTGGGAGATCTGTAGCATTTCTCATATTATATGTAGATGACATACTTTTGATGGGAAATGATATAGAACTTTTGGACAACATTAAGGCCTACTTGAATAAATGTTTTTCAATGAAGGACCTTGGAGAAGCTGCTTACATATTAGGCATCAAGATCTATAGGGATAGATCAAGACGCCTCATAGGTCTTTCACAAAGCACATACCTTGATAAGATATTGAAGAAGTTCAATATGGATCAGTCCAAGAAAGGGTTCTTGCCTGTATTGCAAGGTGTGAGATTGAGCTCGGCTCAATGCCCGACCACGACAGAAGATAAAGAAGAGATGAGTGTCATCCCTATGGCTCAGCCATAGGATCTATTATGTATGCCATGCTGTGTACTGCACCTGATGTAAACCTTGCCGTAAGTTTGGTAGGAAGGTACCAAAGTAATCCCGCAAGGAACACCGGACAGCGGTCAAGAATATCCGGAAGTACCGAAAAGGACAAATGACATGTTTCTCGTTTATGGAGGTGACGAAGAGCTCGTCAGAAGGGTTACGCCGACGCTTAGCTTCGACACGCATCTAGATGACTCTAAGTCACAAACCGGATACGTGTATATTTTGAATGGTGGGGCAGTAAGCTGGTGCATGCAAGCAAAGCGTCGTGGCGGGATCTACATGTGAAGCAGAGTACATGGCAGCCTCGGAGGAAGCGCATGAAGCAATCTGGGTGAAGGAGTTCATCACCGACCTAGAAGTCATACCCAATGCGTCGGGGCCGATCACACTCTTCTGTGACAACACTGGAGCTATTGCACTTGCCAAGGAGCCTAGGTTGCACAAGAAGACCAGGCACATCAAGCGTCGCTTCAACTCCATTCGTGAAAATGTTCAAGATGGAGACATAGATATTTGTAAAGTACATATGGACCTGAATGTAGCAGATCCGTTGACTAAACCTCTCCCTAGGGCAAAACATGATCAACACTAGAACTCTATGGGTGTTCGATTCATCACAATGTAACAAGATGATTGACTCTAGTGCAAGTGGGAGACTGTTGGAAATATGATCTAGAGGCAATAATAAAATGGTTATTATTATATTTCTTTGTTCATGATAGTAGTCTATTATTCATGCTATAATTGTGTTATCCGGAAATCATAATATACGTGTGAATACATAGACCACAACGTGTCCCTAGTGAGCCTCTAGTTGACTAGCTCGTTGATCAACAGATAGTCATGGTTTCCTGACTATGGACATTGGATGTCATTGATAACGGGATCACATCATTGGGAGAATGATGTGATGGACAAGACCCAATCCTAAGCATAGCTCAAAGATCGTGTAGTTCGTTTAGCTAGAGCTTTTCCAAATGTCAAGTATCATTTTCTTAGACCATGAGATTGTGCAACTCCCGGATACCGTAGGAGTGCTTTGGGTGTGCCAAACGTCACAGCGTAACTGGGTGACTATAAAGGTACACTACGGGTATCTCCAAAAGTGTCTGTTGGGTTGGCACGAATCGAGACTGGGATTTGTCACTCCGTATGACGGAGAGGTATCTTTGGGCCCACTCGGTAATGCATCATCATAATGAGATCAATGTGATCAAGTGTCTGGTCACGGGATCATGCATTACGGTACGAGTAAAGTGACTTGCCGGTAACGAGATTAAACGAGGTATTTGGATACCGACGATCGAATCTCAGGCAAGTAACGTACCGATTGACAAAGGGAATTGTATATGGGGTTACTTGAATCCTCGACATCGTGGTTCATCCGATGAGATCATCGAGGAGCATGTGGGAGCCAACATGGGTATCCAGATCCCGCTGTTGGTTATTGACCGAAGAGGCGTCTCGGTCATGTCTGCATGTCTCCCGAACCCGTAGGGTCTACACACTTAAGGTTCGGTTACGCTAGGGTTGTAGAGATATGAGTATGCAGTAACCCGAAAGTTGTTCGGAGTCCCGGATGAGATCCCGGATGTCACGAGGAGTTCTGGAATGGTCCGGAGGTAAAGAATTATATATAGGAAGTCAGGTTTCGGCCATCGGGAAAGTTTCGGGGGTATCCAGTATTGTACCGAGACCACCGGAAGAGTCCCGGGGGTCCACCGGGTGGGGCCACCTATCCCGGAGGGCCCCATGGGCTGAAGTGGGAGGGTAACTAGCCCCTGGTGGGCTGGTGCGCCCCCCTTGGCCCCCTGCGCCTAGGGTTGGGAAACCCTAGGGGGGCGCCCACTGCTTGGTGGCAAGCCACCCACTGCCGCCGCCCCTTGGAGATCCCATCTCCGGGGGCGGTGCCCCCTAGGGGGCCTATATAAGGGGGAGGGAGGGCAGCCGCACCCATGCTCTTGGCGCCCCTCTCCCCTTGCTACACCTCTCCTCTCGCAGACGCTTGGCGAAGCCTCGCCGAGATCGCTCTTGCATCCACCACCACGCCGTCAGGTCTTTGGATCTTCATCAACCTCTCCTTCCCTTGCTGGTTCAAGAAGGAGGAGACGCCTTCCCAACCGTCGTGTGTTGAACGCGGAGGTGCTGTCCGTTCAGCACTAGGATCATCGGTGATTTAGATCACGACGAGTACGACTCCATCAACCCCGTTCTCTTAAACGCTTCCGCTCGCGATCTACAAGGGTATGTAGATGCACTCCTCTCTCTCGTTGCTAGATGAACTCATAGATTGATCTTGGTGAAAGCGTAGAAAATTTTTATTTTCTGCAACGTTCCCCAACAGAGGGAGGGGCGACTTTTATAGCTGACGAGCGGGCGGCAACCGTGTGTATGCGTGATTGTATGGGCGTCGCGCCATCACTGCGCCGCCTGTGAGGAATCAATGGAAGGCTGCCGCCAGTCAGCCTTCGCATTGATTCCCCGCGGGAAACCGAGGGGACGAGGACGACGAACGCACGTGGGTCGCTGACTCGGCGGGCCCGCCAGGGGTTTCACGCCAAAACTCTTTCCCCCAGCGCCCTCGGGCGCCCCAGCTCGCCGGGTTTGACCTGGGTTCGCCGGCGCCAAATTTCACCCTAACTGGCGAATAGTGGGGGCGCGGCTGGAGATGCTCTGAACCTTCGGCCGGATACGTGAAAGCCAACGTGGATGGATCATGGAAGGAAGAAGATGGTACATGAGGTGCCGGAATGATTTTAGGCGACCACAATGGGGCAGTCATCTTTGCTTCATGTCATTTTATTCTCCGGAATTTTGGAAGAGAAATGATGGTTCCAGCCTTTTCTCGGACTCGGCCGACACCTTTTCTCTAAAAAAAAAGACCCCTAGAAGCGGCTTGACAAGTTGAAAGCGTCGCACCTTGCACTTACATGAACCTTATTGTTTCTTCATCGATTGTATGTACTCCCTCTGAGTGTCAAAAATGTTCTTATATTATGGGTCGGAAGGAGTATATCACAAATTCACAAGAGAGGCAACCAAGTGGTTCCCTTGGTCAGCTACCAACACAAATTGCAAACAATGACGTAACGAAACAAAGGTGCAACGCACGGACGCACGCACGTACAAGTCGTTCTCCGGTGCAGCTATCCTGGCGGGTGGCGGCCTTGGCGAGCTGATCCGACAAGCACAGGACATGATGCCGAGCCATAGGAAAGCCAACGAACCACCCGGAGTCAGATTCTCCCTCCACTCACAAAAGTTTTCGTCCCGTCTATCTATTTTAGCTGCCTACAGTACCTTTTCACCCATCCAAACCCTGCGTGGATCGCCACCCCTCCTCGCACGACCGCCCAAATGATCGCCGCAGGCCGGTGCCCGGGATCACTGCCGTTCCTGCCGGCGCATTATTGTTACCACACACACATCGTACCAACCTAACGCCAATCCAAGCCGACGCTAATCTGAATCTCTACAACTACTACTTCTCACTGTAAAAAAGACACACGACGACACTGGTCACCTGATGCCGGCTTGACAAACCCGGCAGAAATCACATATTTGACCCGAGGCCCAAATCAAATCACAAACTAACCTGGTCACGAAAAAATTTCACTCTGCTGACCCTATGGTGTGGCGCCCGACAGCTGGGCGCCGCACCATACTGTGCAGCACCCTTCCCTTAGACGTCAGACCTCCCGCCAACAGTGGCAGCCCTGGTCCAGCTTATGCCCCACACGCACTGCAGCAGCGCTTAAGGGCTGGGCCAAGATTGTGACGTCTGGCGCCCTAGGCCTTAGGCGCTGCACACTGTGTTCCACTTGGGCTGGCCCCACCCTCTCTCCTCCCACCTCACCCCACACACCCCCACCCGACTCAAACCCTTAGACTTGCGCCCCTCCTCTCTTCCCCTCCCCCCCTCTCAAATCCTTCTAAAATCTTGCAAATCCGGAGTATTTGACCGTAGATTTCGAAGCCAACCCCTCCCTTAAGGTAATCTCCTCGGATCCCCTTGTTTTCATATCCATAGGAATTGTCACATTTGCTCAAATCTTGCTAGTTTGGGGAAACCCTAGTTTTTGCTTGGATTTGCAAATTTGTGTTGAATGATGTTATGTTTCTTTGCTAATTTGGGTTGGTTAGGCTTCCATAGTATGCTAGGGTTAGGGTTATGTGTGTTTGATGTTGGTGTTAGGGTTATGCTATGGTTAGGGTTGTGGTAATTGTTATGTGGGGGTTAGGGTTATTAATTCATATATATGTTAGGGCATATGTGTGCAAATATTTTTGTTAAGTACTTACTTGATATATGTGTGTTTTGATTATTGTAGGGATGGGGAGAACATGTGTTTATGTTCATCATGTGGATAAAGAGGCCTTTTTGAAAGGCAATGTTGAGCCGGACCCGGATGAGCTTGACATGGTGTTTGAGAGTAGTCCTAGCTATGCGGAGCTTTTGGACCAAGTGAGGAAGGATTTGAATTGGATGGACCCAAGTGACGTTGTTGAGTTCGAGGGAAGGCATAATGTTGGTTTTGGAATGCACATCCGTTGGAAGACAATGCGTGAACTCCGAGCAACGTTGGGTTGCATACAAGGAGACGGTTGCCGAATCTCTAGACAAGGCTCTTGAGTTATTTGCCTCCAAGAAGGTTGAGTCTACTTTGAATTTAGACTTGAACCGGAACCCCTCCCCGTTGGTTGCTAGCACTCCCCCACCCATGAACCAAGATCAAATGAGTGAACCTCATTTCACGCAACAAGATTGGCCAACATTGAGCCTGACTCCAAACAACCAAAATGAAGCTTTTGAAGAGGAGAATGATGAGTACGAGGAGGATGACAACGGTTGATCTCCATGACAACAATGTGGGTGATCTCGACCAATATCATGTGCAGAGACAATGGACCAATCCATCCCTTTTTCCCGTGCATATGCATCGGACTCGGATGACGATGGTCCCGATGAAGAAGTTGATGAGGAGGGTTCACGCCAAGGAGGCCCAAGCATTCAAGAAGGTATTGGCGGGATCACAAGACACCATTGTTCAAGGATCTTAGTCTCATGGATGAAGCCGTTGTGGATGGTGGCAAATGCATATCTCTTGAGCTAGGCCAAGTTCTCACCGTGATTTGAAGACGGCAAGAACGGGATATATCCTGTTGTGAGTTTCAATCCTTCTTGGAATTGAAGATGTGGCTCGACAACTACTCGGTTACACATTATCGTCCACATAGAGTGGCCAACTCGGACGTGAATGTGCGTTACACGGTCAAATGTGAAGTGCCAACATGCCCATGGATTGTGCGTGCAAGGCCATGGAAAGGAGGTCCCACTTGGCGCATAGTGAGTTGTCTACCAAATCACATGTGCCGGCACAAGAATGCGGATGGCAAGCTTGTGTACCAACAACACATAAAACTCACATCCGAGTTCATTGCTTACAGGCTTTCCAACCAAATACCCACACTTCCAACAATGAGCATCAAGAGTGTCATTGACCTTGTGAAAGCCATCTTTCATTACAAGGTGAAGTACGGCAAGGCATGGAATGCGAAGCAAGCCGCATTCAAGATGTTGTATGGCAATTGGGAGGAAGCATACAACCGACTCCCTAGGTTGTTGTTAGCTATGGCCGCCACAAACCCAGGCATGGTTCACGTGGTTGAGCCTCATGGGCACCAAACATTGATTCATAACGGGATGACCGTCTGAGTATTTGGCCGTGCATTTTGGGCCTTTGAGCAATGTGTGAGGGCTTTTGAGCATTGTCGGCCCGTCATCGCCATTGATGGCACGTTCTTGACCGGACAATACAAGGGCACTTTATTGGTTGCAATAGCAAGTGATGCCAATAACCGGGTGTTGCCTTTGGCTTTCGCTTTGGTTGAGGTGGAGAACAATGATAACTGGGAGTGGTTCTTGCGTCAACTGAGAACAAGGGTATTACCGGCTGAAAGGGAAATTTGTGTCATATCGGATCGCCATCCTGGAATTCTAAATGCGGTGGTGGTTGACATTCCCGGACATACAAAATTGCATCATCGATGGTGCATGAGGCACTTTGTGCAAACTTCTATAGGGCATGTGGTATCAAGGAGTTGGCCGATGATCTTCGAGGATTGTTGTCTCGCTTTCACCAACAAGCGGTTTGCCACATTGTTCAATGCATTGCTCGAGACACAAGAAACTTGACCCGGCGGTCGAGTTTCTCAATAAGAACATTGCCGAAAGGAATATGTGGGCACGTGCTTTCGATGAAGATGGCCGAAGGTACGGTCAAATGACAAGCAATATGGCAGAATGCTTCAATAAGGCGCTCAAGGGTGCACGTGCATTACCCGTGACGGCAATAGTTCAATACACATTGACAAGATGAATGCATACTTTTTAAAGTACTCAATGGAGACTGATAAGCAGATTGCTGGTGAGAACAAGGATAAGCACAAGTACAATTTCCCACCAAAGGTTGAAGAATGGTTGGAATTTCAATCACGAAAGGCAGACTCTGAAGAAGTTGTTACTATATGAAGACAACGAGTGGAAGTATGAGGTGAAAGAGCCTGGAGGAACCACAAACGATGGCCACCAACACGGAGGCCGGGCTTTCAAGGTCTCCCTAACACGGTTTGATTGCAACTGCATGAGGCCATCGTTGCTTCATCTCCCATGCTCGCACTTGTTAAACACATCCCGGGTTAGGAATGTGGACGTCAATCACCCTCTTACCGTTAGGGAGTCCGAGTTCTCAATCATGACGGTAAAGAATACATGGACTCCACGGTTCCAGCCATACTTGGACCAATCACAATGGCCGGAGTATCATGGAGTTCAACTATGGCCGGACCGGGAATTGAAGGTCGTTAGATGGGGAAGACGTAAGACAAAGCGTCTTAGAGGTGACATGGATAGATGGGGCCGTGGTGGCGGTGGAGAATACGGCACCAGCCAATTCCAAGAGCCTCGTGAGCAATCCCGTTGTGGGGGCTGCAGTCATGGGGGACACAACACAAGAACTTGTCCCAAACCAAGAAAGAGATCAAAGAAAAATGGTGCAAGCACAAGCCAAGCAAATGATAGCCAACCAAGTCAACCAAGGGGTAGCCAACCAAGTCAAACAAGTGGTGGAGTGCCAAACTAATCAAATCAAACAAGCCAACGAGGAACTAGGCAACAAAGAGGGAGTCAATTTGGTCTTAGAAGAGGCCGTGGTGGTGGTAGAGGCCGTGGTGATGGTCTTGGCCGTGGTGATGGTCTTGGCCGTGGTGGTGGTAGAGGCCGTGGTGATGGTCTTGGCCGTGGTGAAGGCCTAGGCCATGGTGATGGTCTTGGCCGTGGTGGTGGTAGAGGCCGTGGTGATGGTCTTGGCCGCGGTGGTGGTAGAAGCCGTGGTGGTGGCGGTAGAGGCCGTGGTGGTGGTCTAGGCCGTGGTGCTGGTGGAGGCCGTGGTGGTGATCTTGGCCTTGGCGGTGGCCGTAGTGGAGGAATGTTCTCTTGGCTCAATGGACCATTGCCGTATGTGACTTACTATGATCTTGTTCTTTTGGCTCAATGCTTGTGTTGTCATTTTGTATTGTGTGACTAACTGTTATATTGCCATTTTCATAGGTATGGAAACAATGAAGGGGGTGGAGGACACGGAGGTGGAAGGTGAGATCCATTGGTGGTGGGAGGAGGGGGAAGAATAAGAAGAAGAAGAGAGGAAGAAGAAGAAACTACAAGGACCGTGACCTTCTTATGAATCAAAATTTGTGCCACTATGTGTTTTGGCTCAATGTTTGTGTATGACTATGTGATTGGACTACTCTATTGCTATGTGTGTATGACTATGTGATTTGGACAAATATATGTGCTATGTGTGTATGACTATGTGAGTGGACTACTATTTTTGTGTTTTGGACTACTACATGTAATTTAGATATGATTATGTGGCATCTATATGAATCACAAAACAAAAAAAGCAGTAGGTATTTGAAAACAACAGTTAGTGCAGCGCCCAAGGGCAAGGTGCTGCACTCTACTGT
Source organism: Aegilops longissima (assembly GCA_021605205.1). NCBI lineage: Eukaryota > Viridiplantae > Streptophyta > Magnoliopsida > Poales > Poaceae > Aegilops > Aegilops longissima. Next base: position 639,292,812 of record CM038681.1, on the reverse strand, counting down.
GTAGCGCCTTGACCTTAGGCGCTGCACACCTGGACATGCCAGTCCAGAGAGCAATGTGCGTTGCCCAAAGAGGTTTTGCACCTAAAATTTGCTAAGTCAGCGTGCAGCGCCTAAGGGCAAAGCGCCACACTACACAAAGGCAGCGCTTGCCCTTAGGCGCTGCACACCGGACATGCCACCCGAGAGCAACAGAAGTTGCCCAAAGAGGTTTTGCACCTAAAAATTTGCTAAGTCAGCGTGCAGCGCCTAAGGGCAAGGCGCCACACTACACAGTGCAGCGCCTTGCCCTTAGGCGCTGCACACCTGGACATGCCAGTCCAGAGAGCAACAGAAGCGTTCCAGTAGGTTTTGCACCTAAAAATTTGCTAAGTCAGCGTGCAGCGCCTAAGGGCAAGGCGCCACACTACACAGTGCATCACCGAACAGTTGGGCGCTGCACAGTAGAGTTCAACGCCTTGCCCTTGGGCGCTGCGCACTGACTTAGCAAATTTTGGGATGGAAAAGCTACTGGAACGCTTCTGGTGCTCTCTGGACTAGCATGTCTAGGTGTGCAGCGCCTAAGGGCAAGGCACTGCACTGTGTAGTGTGGCGCCTTGCCCTTAGGCGCTGCACACCTGGACATTTATTAGGCAGCACCAACTCCTCCCACCCATCCTCACCCCACACACCCCACCCTCCACACAAACCCGAGCTCGGTGCCTCCCTCTCTCCTCCTCTCTCCCCGTCTCAAATCCTTCTCAGATCCGGAGTATTTGACCGTGGATTTTGAAGCCAACCCCTCCCTTAAGGTAATCTCCTCCGATCCCCTCGTTTTCATCCATAGGAATTGTCACATTTGCTCAAATCTTGCTAGTTTGGGGAAACCCTAGTTTTTGCTTGGATTTGCAAATTTGTGTTGAATCATGTTATGTTTCTTTGCTAATTTGGTATGGTTAGGCTTTCATAGTATGCTAGGGTTAGGGTTATGTGTGTTTGATGTTGGTGTTAGGGTTATGTTGGTCTTAGGGTTGTGGTTATTGATAAGTGGGGGTTAGGGTTAACCAATAATTCTCGGTTTTGTAGGCATGGCTTCATCCGGTTCCATGATGAGGCCACCGTGTGCTAACCAAGAAGACATGCCGAACAAGTGGGAGGACGCATCTTTGGACAAGGTGAAGGAGAAAGATGTCAACATCCCGCCACGTTGGTGTGGAGATGTTTGCAAGGTGAAGGTGTCCACCGACCGAAGGAAAGCATGGACGGAAGGGCGGAGATATTTTGTATGCCCGAACTATGCTTATGATCGCACTTCCAACTAACGCCTATGACCAACCACCGTAAGCTCGAGAAGTAAAATGTTACTCTCAAATGTGTGTCAACACTAACAACAAATTTTTATGCAGTCACCGCCTCCTCTATGCAAGTACTTCACGTGGATAGATCTTGAAGTGCCAGAAGATGTCAAAAAGGACCAATACCAAGATTGTCTTAGGCGGCAACGTCGGTTCGAAGAATCGTTTCGAAGAGGCTTGGAGGAAGAGCGTCGTCAGAAGGAGAGGATGGAGCGGAAGAAACGAGAGGAGGAGAGGGCACGCCAAGCGAAACTTTCTCGTGAGGAGGAGAGGGCAAGAAAGCTTGCAAAGGCTCGCGAGGCGCAAGAGGAGGACTCTACACGTGACAAGAAGGGGAAATGGCCTCGCTCTACTCAGTAGGGATTTCGCTTCGGTGCACTCGTCATCAACTATCTTCTAATGAATGTGTCGTGAACTTGTGAGGGCATGTGAGATGTTGGTGAACTATCTTCTAGGGCAAGCTGCCATTTTTCATTTGTATTGAATGTGTCGTGAACCATGTCATACTAATGTTTGAATTGTCTTAAGTTATGAACTCGTCAGCATAAAATTGTGTTTGTTCAAATTGCTGTGATGCTGCAGTCATTGTAAGTATTATGGATGGTCAGTGATGCAAGCCAATTGTGGCTCTGTGGATAGCCATGGCAGTTAAGCAGCGCCTAAGGGCAGGGCGCTGCACTGTACAGTGCAGCGCCTAACTGTTGGGCGTCACAAGACAAAGGCAGCGCCCTAATCATTGCGCCAAAGGCTGCTATAAGCTAAATCGCTGCAGAAACAGATGCCATTTTGGCCTCCTGCAGCAGAAGACTCACATAACTTGAACATCAATAAGAGTAATCAGAAACTGCACATACTAAACAAAGAGAACTAATAACTTGAACATCATATCATTTAAGACAATTCAACATTACTTGAAGTTCGCAAACACAAATACCACACTAGTAAGAGTTCACCAACATATAACATAACCTCACAAGTTCAACAACCTAATGAAACGGCTACAAGTAACATGAACAAGCACTAATGCCTTTCGCGCGTGTTCCTGGTGCCACGCCTGCAGGCAATCTTGTTCGTCCTGGAAGGACGAGCCTCCTCTTCGTGCACTTCCTCCTCCGCCTCAGCCTCCGCCTCATCATCCAAGCTGGCCATCCGCGAGGTCCCTACGACCACCTTTGGGTTGCCTCTGTTGTCATAGTCGTAGGGCGTGTACGGGCGTCTGGGATTCCTAGGCTTGAACACATATGCGGACCGAGCTTGAGCGTCCGCCAAAGTCATGTCATCATCAAGCTCATGGCCCTATTACACAATCAAACAATATGGTGAAGGCCGGTGTCGTAATCAAGTGAGAATCACATCTAAAGGATTAGTCATACCTCTTGGGTGATCGCACCCTCATCATCCATATAAGCATATGAGGAACTCACATCGTCCCCCTGATGGTGAGATGAGGGTCCGATGGTGTACTGCACCTAGAGGCGATGGTTCATCATATTCGTGATCACGGCAACCGAGAAGATTCGATAACCGCCTTAACTTCTTGGCCTGACGCTGTAACATGAACAAGTGTGTAAGATATCAAACTTCACAACATAGACTGGCTCTCATAGTGAATGCGATATGTACCTTGAGGAATGCTCGTATTGAACCATCATCATTGCCGCTTTCCAACCGGTGTCTTCTCGAATAGACCGCTCTCATCACCTGCTTTCTTGATCTCGGTGCGGCCATGGATGAGAAAGAATGAATGCGTTAGCCATTCAAACATGTGTAATACGGTCAACAGGAAAGTAAAGAAGGGAACACTTTACCACATAGTTAATCACCGGAACAGCAGGGACTCCTTGCCCTTGCCTGACATCTCTGTTGTACTTCCCCTTTGCTAGATCCTCAAAGTTTACGGGTTCTTCAAGAATATCCTCATTATATGCCAGCGGGCATATCTCAACTCGAGTAGTTCCAATAAACCATCGTACGTAGTTATCAAAAGCAAGTGGGTTGTGCTCATGAAGCGGGGCGCGTGCAGTGCTACGAGCTTGCTCCACACAAAGCTGGAAGCGGGTAACATACGCAGAATGATGCTTGTCCCAGTCCTTTATCTTCCGCTGCCTTCTCCTGTCCAACCTACGTGGTATAAAACCAAACATTAGCACAATCAAAAGGAGTCCCGATGATTAGACAATATGCAGACATGCTCTCTTACCTATGAAGTGCTTTGTCTGTGTCCACCCAATCCGGCGGGTGAGGCTGGAACAGACCAAACTGACAATACACGCGATGCGGCAAATAAAACTCAACCGCCCAGTTGCATATCAGTGGGCACCGCATAAGACAGAGATCCTTATCCCTCAAGCACATCGGGTTGAGGCGGAACTCCGCGGTGTACCCCAAGCTCTCACCTGCGCCATATGGCTGCCATTCCACCTATGAAACAGGGCAACAATGCAAATTTGATGACTATTTTTCAAGCAAGCATGAGAAAGGATTGAAGTAATGACCTCCTTACCTGCTCAGGCGTAATCGTGTCCAACTCGGCAATGTACTTTTGGTACATGAGATTGACATCGTTCGTCATCTCGAAACGATATCCCACTTGTAAGCCCACGGGCGCCGTAATTCGCCATGTTCATCTGCATACCAAGGATCAAACTCGACGCTCTTGAAGGCCCAACAGCGACGCCCCAGCTCCATACGTAAAGTAGAAGCAGATTACCACCAATTCCTGCACTATCTGTGATCCTGCAACACGCATCGTCCAGCTACATATGAAAGAAAAACAATGTTAACTTGACAGCAAGCTTGCATTGCTAATGAAGAAATGAGTTGATCACAAAACAGACCAACTACCTGTCGGTACAAGTAGGCAAGAGTAGCTGAACCCCAGCTTCATTTGCTATCGAAGACGGTCAACGCCTTCAGCCACATCCATGGAGCGTTCTTGCCAGTGGATTCAGGAAACAAAGTCCTCGACACAACGTACCACATATACACACGAGCATGTGCCTGGATCACATCATCAGTGGCATCCGGAGGGCACGTCGCAAAGTTATTTTGAATCCACGTGAAAGCCGCTCTGGCTGCTTTCCTTTCCCTCTTCTTCTTCTCTTCTCCCTCCTCTACATCAGCCTCAGCCTCGGTAGGAGCCATACCGATAAGAGAAATCATCTGCTCGCGCCACCCATCAGAATCGGTGCTCATACAGAGAGGCCTCCCATCGATAGCAAGACCGGTGATCAACGAGACATCCTCGAGCGCCACGGTCATCTCCCCATCCAAGATGGAAATCAGGGTCTCCGCCTCCACCGATCAACAAGAGCGGACACCAGTGGAGCGCTCAGATTCGGCGTGGACCGGCCGACCAATGAATCCACGGAGTAGTCCTGCCTCGCTTGATGTATGGTGTGTACTGCTCATCGTAAGGCATGGCAGGACTAGAGACCCCGTGATACCGAATCTTCAGAGGTTCAAGCTTCTGCAAAAAACAAGTAATGACAAATCTTAGGGCATGTAAATTTCAACTAAAGGCAAATTTGCAAAATATTTAGATTACTCATTATTACCTTATCCTTCTCGAGCATCATGTAGGCCCGGTGGTGCACGTTGTAGACATCGTCCAGAAGCCAAACCATCCTTACAATTTCAAACAATAAACATATAAGAGTTCATCTTCATCTCAAATATCGGTATACACTAAACATATAACATGTGTTCAACTACAAGAATCTCAACATCTCCTTCTCACACAATGAATATGTCATATGTGTTCAAATAAACTAAACATCTAATATCTAAACAAACATCTCATATATGTCTACAAAAATCAACATCTCATAGTTATCTATAAAAATAGGCACCTCATATATATCTAAAAAAACTAAACAATCTAGGGTTTCACTAACAAGAATCATATATTGTGAACTAATAAATAACACTACGGTACTAACAATATGAATACACATCCTAAATCGAGCAAATCAAACAAATCAAGGGTTCCATCAAATCTTGGACAAATCTCTAAAATGGCAACAAATTTACGGAGCAAAAGAAAGAGAACGGAACAGTTTACCTAGTAGGATGGATTGGGGATCGAATCCACGGATCAAATCTTCAGATCTGAGAGGGATGTGGGGGGGGGGGATTAGATGGGGGCGCCGCCGATGCTCTATGTACAGAGAGCGGAGAGATGAAGAACTGCCTGGTCAGGCTGGGGCGGCCGTGCTTAAGTCACTGTGCAGCGCCTAAGGCCTAGGCGCTGCACGTCACAAAGGCGGCGCCCAGCCCTTAGGCGCTGCACAAAGCGTGTGGGGCATAATCGACCAGGGCTGCCACACTTGGCGGGAGGTGCCACGCCTAAGGGAAGGGCGCTGCACATTAGGATGCGGCGCCCAGCTGTCGGGCGCCACACCAAAGGGTCAGCAGAGTGAAATTTTTCGTGACCAGGTTAGTTTGTGATTTGATTTGGGCCTCAGATCAAATATGTGATTTCTGTCGACAAACCCAGCACAGGTAGGAGCACGTGCAAAGATGCATGCGCTACGAGGGCAATGCATTGCACACGGGCGGTACTGTACCCTCATGCACAAAGCACGGCCAGAGAAGCCACTGGACAAGTTGGAGACATCACTTGCATGCAGCTTGTCTGAACACCAACTTCATTTTCTTAACCAAGGTGCACGTACGTACCCTGGATCCAGTACTACACCACCACCTATGCACTGTTGGATAAACAACAACTAAGCTTTACTGAGGGCCAATGTCTAGTACATATACAGATGTGGGCTTTACTGAGGGCCAATGGCCAGTACATATACAGATGTGGTAAAGTGCAGAAAAGCCCTTTATATAATGGGGATGTACACAATGAACTATACACATCTAACACCCCCTCAAACTCATGGTGGATCAACAACACCGAGTTTGAGAGGAAAACCCATGCTGCGCCGAGTCTGTGCCTTCGTGAAGAAGTCAGCCAACTATAACTCGGAGGGCACATAGTGAAGAGCGAGAGTATGATCCTGCACAGCAAAGCACGCACAAAGTAGGCATCCACACCGATGTGCTTGGTGAGCTCATGCTTCACCGGGTCACGCATAATACTAATAGCACCGTCTTGTCGGACAAGAGAGGAGTTGAGGTAATGTGAGACACACCAAAATCCTCAAGTAACCACAGTAACTGATCACCTCAGCCGTCAACATAGCCATGGCTCGCAACTCAACCTCTCTACTTGAGCGAGAAACTGCAGTCTGCTTCTTTGTCTTCCAGGAAATAAGAGAGCCACCAAGAAAGACACAGTAAGCAGATGACGATCGTCGATCAGAGGGATCACTAGCCCAGGTAGCATCAGAGTAGGCCTGGAGCTCAAGAGAGCTGGAGCGGGAAAAGAAAAGGCGCTGAGAGATCGTGCCACGAAGATACCGTAGAACACGGAGGAGGTGATATAGTGGACAGAGGTGGGGGCGGAAACAAACTGACTAAGGATGTGGACAGGATAGGAGATGTCAGGACGCGTAACAGCAAGATAGACAAGACTGCCAACGAGATGGCGATAGGGAGTGGGATTAGGAAGCGGGTCACCATCAGAGGCACGAAGCTGAACATTGAGCTCCATAGGAGTCACAACAGTGCGCTCATCACCGAGAGCAGCGCGAGCAAGAAGATCCTGAATATATTTTTCTTGGGAGATGTAGAAGCCAGCAGAGGTCGAGGAGATCTCAATCCCAAGAAAATAGCAAAGTGGACCAAGATCAGTCATGAGAAACTGGTCGCGAAGGCGAGCCTTAACAAAGGCAATGTACTCAGAGTCGTCACCAGTGATGATCATGTCATCAACATAGAGAAGGAGAAGAGTCCGACCACGAGAAGACGTGTGAACAAACAACGCGGGATCATGATCACTGGGCAAGAAACCAGCGGCAGTCACCAAAGAGGCAAAGCGTTCAAACCAGACGCGAGGGGCCTGTTTAAGACCATAGAGGGAGCGCCGAAGTCTACAGACCATACCATCAGGGGCATAGTACCCCGGTGGTGGCTGCATATAGACCTCCTCACGCAACTCGCCATTGAGAAAGGCGTTCTGTACATCAAGTTGAGAGATAGATCAATGACAAACAGAAGCCACAGCAAGGAGAGTGCTGACAGTGGTCATGTGGGCCACAGGAGCAAAAGTCTCATCATAATCGCGTCCCTGCTCCTGTTGAAAACCATGGGCCACTAGACGAGCTTTGTAGAGCTCAAGAGAGCCATCAGAGCGAGTCTTAATCTTGTAGACCCACTTGCAGGTGATGGGACGAACACCGGAAGGGAGAGGAACCAAATCCCATGTGCCGGAGCGCTCAAGGGCAGCAAGCTCTTCGGCCATCGCAAGTTGCCATTCAGGCTGAGTCATGGCAGTCCGATAGGAAGTGTGCTCAGCAAGAACAGAGAGACCGTACCGATCAGGAGAGTAGCGGTCAGCGGGGGCGAGGCCGAGCACGGAGATTATGAACCGGGGGAGGCGTGAAAGGAGGGGCACCAGAGGTGGAAGGCGCATCAGGAGAAGCATCCTTAGAACGAGGGCGACATGTATAGTGGAGAGGAAACGGTGAGAGAGGTTGACGAACAGGAGAGGATGGTGGAGATGTGGAGGAGGAGGATGGGGAAGATGGTGTCGGTGGTGAAGAAGAAGGAATGAGAGGTGTAGGTGGAGGAAGTGAAACATGAGGCACATAGCGGGGTGTATCGGGGAGAAGAAGAAAGGAAATATCATCCACAGAGAAGCTCGAGGAAGAAGGGCGGGGGTAGTAAGAGCGAGACTCATCAAAAGTCACATCACGCGAGATGTGCAAGCGACGACCCACAGGATCCCAACATCGATAGCCCATGTGCTCATCACTGTAGCCAAGGAAAACACACTCAACCGACTGAGCAGTCAGTTTGGTGCGTTCTCGGGGGGCAAGAAGAACATATCACACGCGTCCAAACATACGAAGAGCTGAGTAGTCAGGAGGGAAACCAGTGAGACACTCCATAGAAATACCACCCTGTAGAGCAGTCGAGGGCTGAATGTTGATGAGATAGGTGGATGCAGAAACAGCCTCAGCCCAAAAATGGGGTGGAAGGGAAGCAACAATCATCAGCGCACGAGCCGTCTCAAGCAAATGACGATGCTTTCGCTCGGCAACGCCATTCTGAGCATGAGCACCAGGACATGAGAACTGGGCAAGAGTACCCCGTTCCGCGAGAAAACCACGCAACAACTGAGAGATATACTCTCCAGCGGAGTCAGCACGAAAAGTATGAATGAGCGTGGCAAACTGGGTGTGAACCATGGCAGCAAAACGTTTGTATATAGGGAGAACCTAAGAGGCCCTGACGAACTAAGGAAGACAAGCGAGAGCCACATATATGACCAAGCGATGATGCCACTGCTGGAAGGACGCAGACGAAGAGGCAGCAAAATCATGAGAGCTGGCAGAAGTGGTGGCAGCGGAAGGAACACAAAGCCAGTCAAGCTCCCAAAGGCCCTCTGACTCACGGCGCCGGGGGCCAGCACCAACCAAAGCCTTGGTGCGATGATCCTGAATGGAGCAAGAGTCGGTATCAAGAATGACACGACAACCAGAATCAGTAAGTTGGGCAGCGGAAAGAAGATTCATGGTAAGGCGAGGAACATGTGAAACACTCGAAACAGAAAAAGATGGAGTGGAAAGAATACCACGACTAGCAACATGAAGAGATGTGCCATCGGCAGTAAGAACATTAACAGGCGAATCAAGAGGTCGGAGAGAGGACAACCCGGAAGAATCAGAAGACATATGAAAGGAGGCTCTAGAATCCAGAACCCACGAAGATGTACCTGACTGTGTAGATGCCGGTGATGGTGAGGAAGGGGATGCAGTCACATCAGCAGCAGAGCCAGTCGACGAGGAGCCTGAGGAAGCAAGTAGACGCTTGAGGCGAACAATGTCCTGGTCAGTGAGTGACGGAGTCGAGAAGACACAGGAGGTCCGCTGGAGGAGGAGCGCCTCTGGTCTCGCTTCTTCTGGCGACAATTGGACTTTGGGTGACCTGGCGGGGAGCAGTAACCATAGACGATGTCACGGCGCGACGTGCCCTTCTCAGCATATGGAGGACGGCTTACCCCCCTGGAGGAGTAGGAAGGAGCGGCGGAGCGCTGAGGCGAGCAGGCGACACAGGAGCTCGGGCGGTCAGCACGGACGGAACCAGAAGCAACCCAGCAGAGCGAAGGCGGGTCTCCTCAACACGAAGCTCAGCAAGTATCTCTGAGATAGGAACACGACCACGAGCAAGAAAGTGAGCACGGCGAGGCTCAAACTCAGACCGGAGACGAGATAAGAACTCATGGACCCGCTGAAACTCGAGATCAGACCTAGTAGTCTGACAGCAACGATATGTTCCACAAACAACTGTCCGAAGAGTCAAGCTGGCGCCAGATGGCAGAGCACTGTGAATAGAACTCATCAACAGAAGAATCACCTTGCTGGAGTGCGTGCTCCTGGCGCACGACAGATAGGTAGAGAGCATCACCAGAGGGCTGATAGCGCTGACAGAGGTAAGACCACATCGCTGCGACGGTGCCAAGTCCCATAAACTCCGAAGCAAACTGAGGGAGGACACTCGCAGTGAGAACAGCAGCAGCTCGAGCATCATCATTGCACCACTGAGTGTAAGCAGATAGATCATCCCGGTACACAGAGAGAGCATCGGAATAAGCGGATACCTGCTGATCATAAGCATCAACCGCAGCATCATCCAGAGCCTTGGCAGCATCTCGGCCAGTCTGAGAAGCATCAGCAGCAAGGACCGGTGGCACGGGTGGGATTGGGGCCACTGGTGCAACCGGGCATGGCGGACATGGGACCTCGCCAGAGAGAACACCCCACAGAAGGAGTCCACGCATATGGATGTTCATGAAGCCCACAAACTCAGCATAGTTGGTGCCATCAAAGATCACCGAGCACCGAGGAACCGCGACATAGCCCGAAGAGGACATGAGGAAGTCACTCTGGTGCTGTTGTCTTTTTTTTATGGAAGTCAACAAAGGCCCGATCTGGATCGGGCAGAGATGCTCACGAGGCCAGAAACCGAGCGGGGAAGAGATGCTCACGAGGGGGGATCGAGCAGGCGAACAAGGCCCGATCTACAGCAGCACCCAAGGGCCGACACAGATCGGGGCAGCAGCGAAGCAGCAGCGCCCGAGACCTGATCCAGAGCGGGAGCCGACAGCACTCGAGGACAGCAGTGCCCGCTGGAGTAGGGACGGCCGAGGAGAAGACACGGGGGCCAAGCGAAGCAGCAGCAAAGCAGCAGGCCGAGCGGAGCAGCAGGCCCGACAGGGCAGCGGCCAGGCGGAGGAGGCGACGGGGCCGGGCAGCGGAGCAGACCGGGGTGCCTGGAGTCGCAGTGAGAAGGACCGGGGTAGCCGGATCCGCAGCAAGGACAGCCGGGGCGGCCGGATCCGCGGCGAGAAGGGCCGGACCGGGTGGATCGGGGGAGGAGCTAGCATGGAGTTGCAGCGTGCAAGAGAAAGGAGAACCTAACATCTGATACCATGTTGGATAAACAGCAACTAAGCTTTACTGAGGGCCAATGGCCAGTACATATACAGATGTGGTAAAGTGCAGAAAAGCCCCTTATACAATAAGGATATACACAATGAACTATACACATATAACATGCACAACGGCGATCACTGCACCGCATCCTACGATCGATATCGATCCCTCCTCCCCTCATTAAATCGGCCTCAGGCTTGCCCTGGCCGTGCACACATGGGCATAAATACGCACAGGAAAAATAAATGGCCCTGCTCTGCTTTGCCTCCGCCCATTGCGTTCATGCACCTTGGTCTTCGGTAGTCCTTCCCTTGCCTGCATCGGTTGGACGTCCAGTCCCCGGAGCCGGGACCGGCACGGCACAGCCTGCCCGCGGACGTGGTCACCACGAGCTGCAGCTGCGCGCCGCCCAGCCGCTCCAGGCGCCAGCCTTCCACCACACACAGCAACACAGCCTGCGATGCAACGCAGTGCGGCACATGGCCACTTGCTAATCACGCAGGTTTAGTTCGTGGACACGATCCAGAAATAACGTGCTGCGTTCAGGAGATTTTATGCCTGCACCACATGCAGCGCACAATGGCGATTCAGTGAGATGCAGCACATGGCGACTAATCAGCCGGGTTTAATTCGTGGGGGAGACATAGACGAACTCGGTCAGCATTCAGAAAGAACATGGAGTTTTTATGGTCTTTGAATGCTCATGTCTGTCTCTCCTTTAAGAAGGAGAAAGGAGATGAATGTTCATGTTTAATACTGGCTAGATTAAACGAAGACAGCGCAAATGTGCAATGCAGTAGACAGTGCAGCACATCGTCGACATTGATGGAGCATGGTTCAGAAGAGAACGTGCTGTTGCTATTGCTGCTGCATGCAGGAGTTTTTAAGGTCTTTGAGTGTTCATGTTTTTTTGTTTAAGAAGGAGAGTGGATTTCACCTGTTTGTTTGATAGTCTGAATAACGTGCAGAGGTATAGAAGAAGATGCAGGGCCGGGTCAGGGATTCAGGATGCACACATGGGGCGCAGTACATAGTACAGACAAGACAAGGTGTACTCCGTGCAGCGATCCGAGCCGAGATCGAGATGCCCATGAACACTGCACAGGGATTTGATGTCTGGTGGATCCAAGTGAAGGTGCTTGCTCATCAGCATGGCCAGATTCTTAGTATTAACTCAAGGGCGGCAGCACAAGTGTATATATTGATGAATCGCTGTTGAATTAACTCCTGGACATGTTCAACACACACCTCATCATCAATCCTAGGTACTGGTGTAGTACATGCGATATTTATGGTCTTGCAAAAGAATTGTTCCTTTGCAGATTTTGGCCAACGCCGCTCAGCAGGGGCCTTGCCGTGAGCAGATGAGGTTCAGAAGAAGTTCTGAGTTTCAGACTTCTTGTGATTCAGACCTCTGGGACTCTGGGAGGGATCTTGTCAAATTTTAAGATTCTAGATGCATGGTACCATGGACTTTTTGCTCTCGCGATTCAGACCTTAGGGAGATGAAAGAGAAAAGACCAGTGTTGCCAGAAAGATTCAAGATGAATTAGAAACGGTATCTACAAATAATACGTACGTGGAAATGAATGAAATCTTGTGAACATATGAACTGTGGTTTTCGAAAGCGTCCAAGTCCGCAGGTAGAAATGTTGACGGATGAGTCATGAGGTCGTCGTGTGACCGTCGACCCAATCACAAGCTGCACAATTGTCGGCAGGAGGGAAGGAGATTCTACTTAAATCAGTTATAGAGGCAATTCCATCATATGCTATGGGTGTCTTCAAAATTCGTAAACAAACATGCAACTGAATGACTGACGCAATGTCGCATTACTGTAGGGTGGCAGCGATGACCAGAAAAAGATCCTTGGATGACTTGGTGGAAGTTGTGTGTGCCGAAACATCAAGGAGGTATGGGGTTCCATGACATCCATTGCTTTAACCTTGCTTTGTTAGCTTATGATTTTTTTTATTTCATCATGGCATTTTAACTTTTATGGTCCATGTCAAATTTTACTTTAATACCAAGGAAAAATGCACTATTCATCTTTCATGGGAATTTATGCTTTTGATGGGTCCACGGTACATTTCATTTATGAAACACAACAATTACTACCAAATAATATATGCTACACTTTTTATGTTCTACATGATGGAAGTATTTAATCCACATATATTTTTATATCTTCGTGTATATAGTAAAGTATCTACAAAAACTAATGCACATTTTTCACCAGTACGTACAGATGCAAATGTCCATGAATTGATTTTTGCGCCATTGAAAAAAAAAATCGTGAACTATGGCAAAATTTGCTTTTAAAGATTATCGCAATCCTTTATTTCATGGTCTATCGGCTTTTTTTTTGTTATTGAACGATGATAATTTTAACTAAAACAAGCCATGGTTCATTCTTCTTACGTCAATTTTATTTCCTTTATCTTTATGCCAAGGTATTTTTGTTCATACAATGGCAAAAGATTGGGCTTTTTTTTAGTCACAGCAAAAAAGGGCTTTTATTAGCCAACGCAAAAAACTGGGTTTTATTCTAGTCACAAAAAAAAACTGGGTTTTAGTTTTATTTTATTTTCATAGTAAAAAGGCATGTAGGTCAGCAAGGGGACGATGCTAGGTCTTGGGTGTTCTCTAGTCGAATTTATTCGTTTGATCGATCTACCCCTAGTAGCGAACGAAACATTGGGTCCTATAATAAACATGCTAGACTTACGTGCAGGTTCTTACTATTGGAGTTATAATCTGACTTTTCTTGTTTTTACTTGTCTAATTTGATAGTAATTCGACACATCCTAATTAACTACCCTTCCCCATGGATTCAACGGGATGCCTTGATGGCCACCACGTAATTTTTTTGTAACTTGTCTGTGAATATAGCATTGCTCCTCACAGGCAGCACCACGCAACACAAAACAGACATACTGCTACATATGAGAGAGGGATAACAAATTATCAGGGATGGTGCTGTGGCTACCGCCACTGCGCGGGTTGACAAACCAGGGGTTGGTCATGGCACCGGCCCCTGGGGCTTCCTGCAATGCATAGGCGCCTTCTGACGGATTCCTTACCTTCAGCGAAGCATGCAGAGCATCATGGAGGCATTCCAGCAGCATGACCTGGAGGCGGAGGTCCACCTTGTCGAACGCGGAGGATGCAACGCGGCTGAATCTGCAGCTCCGGAACAAGGGCGACTCAATCAGAGCACTATGCAACGGCGGCGGCACAGCCGCCAGTGAGCACGATGATCACAGTGCCTCCCTCTCCGTCAGCAACGGGGACGCCGACAACGATATGGACATCTCTGACCACGACCATGACCATGATTAAGGGTTAGGACCCAGGAAATGTGTTTTCCGGTGGTAGGAGAGGACGAGGAGCTAGCTACACTGCTCCTCAACCGGCAAGGCAACTTAGTAAATACTAGCTTATGACCAATAGCTAAATATAGCATGGCTCCTCACAAGCAGCACCATGCAACAAAAAATAGACATATTGCTACATACTATGAGAGAGGGACATAGGTTTCACCTGGTCTTTGCCAATGAGCTCCTGTAGGCGGGACTTGAGGACGGGGTTGAGGCGGCTGCCGTTGTGCGGGTTGGCGAACGTGACGATGGTCTTCTTGGGGGCTACGTCGGGCGCGAGTGCGAACCTGGGGTTAGTCATGATGCTTGCCCCAGGGCTTCCTCCAACACGAAGATGCCTACCGACAGTTCCCCGCCTTCAGCGCAACATGCAGAGCGTCTCAGAGGTGCTGCAACGGCGTGACCGGGTGACGGGGGCGCTCCCACTAATGAAAAACATATTTTCTTGATCCTAGCCGCTCGACGCACTGATCACCGGCGGTCGTGCCGCCACCGCTAGTTGGTGCTCTGATTGAGTCCCTCTCGTTCGGGAGCTGCCTTTTCCATCATGCGGCATCCTCGGTGTTCAAGAAGGAGGACCTCCATCCTCAGGTCACACTGTCACATCACCCTTGCATCGCTCTGCACATTGCGCTGATGGTAAGGGACCTACTGGCAGGCGCCTTCGCGCTGGAGGAAGCCATGGGAGGGGGCGCTTGATGAACCCCTTGTCCTCCCTTGCTCCCAACGACACTCCCGAGAATCCTCTCATCGCGTTCATCAACCCGCGCAGCGGCGGTCGCCTCGGCCCCATCCTCATGTCTCACCTTAGCTCATTTTCGAAGACAAGATCAAACCTCTAGCCCTCTCTCATATGTAGTAGTATGATGTTTCGTATTGTGTGGTGCTGCATGTGAGGAGCAATAATGCTATATTTAGGTATTTCTATTTATCTATTTCCTAAGCTGCCTTTCCTATTGATGAGCGGTGCAGCTAGCCCCTTCTCCTCGTCCTTCCTTCCCACCGCAAAAAAAACTACCATATAAAACTGTTGCTTCTCCAACCTCATCCGTTCAAACCGACCCATTGTTTGCCCTCCTCCACCACCGCAAAAAACAATTGCTGGATGCTAACCCCCTACCGCAATGCGATCAAGGTCTCGATCGTGCTCGGATTTGTACATATCATTGTCAGCATCACCATCAACATCGGAGCGGGAGGCGCCGAGCTTGCCGCGTTCACCGCCGGCGGCAGGGCAACCGCCGCTTGTTGGTGCTCTTCTTGAGTCTCTCTCGTTTCGGAGTTGCGGATTCGGGCGTGCCGCGTCCTCGGTGTTTGAGAAGGAGGATCTTCGCCTCCGAGTCGCGCTACCGCAACGCCTCCGCGACGCTCTACATGCTGCACTGAAGGCGAGGGACCCATCGGCAGGCGCCTTCGCATTGAAGGAAGCCCCGGGGATCGGCGACGTGACCAAACCCTGGCTGTCCCTCGCTCCCGAAGATGCCCCCGAGAACCCCCTAGTTGCATTCGTCAACCCACGCAGTGGCGGTCGCCTCGGCCCCGTCCTCAAGTCTCGCCTCCAGCAGCTCATTGGCGAAGACCAGGTCAAACCTCTAGCCCTCTCTC
The DNA here is from genome assembly GCA_021605205.1 of Aegilops longissima. Classification (NCBI taxonomy): domain Eukaryota; kingdom Viridiplantae; phylum Streptophyta; class Magnoliopsida; order Poales; family Poaceae; genus Aegilops; species Aegilops longissima. The sequence goes on along the minus strand of CM038681.1, from coordinate 639,276,942 downwards.
ATATACAGTAGTATGTCTATTTCGTGTTGTATGGTCCTACATGTGAGTACCAACGTTATATATTTAGCTATGTTGCCTCGCCCGTTGAGGAGCGGTGCAACAAGTACCTTCTCCATGTTCTTCCTTCCCACCGCAGGAAAACACAACCATACAAAACTCCGCCTCCTCCACCCTCCTCCGTTCAAACTGCCACATCACGTATTCTCCCCCACGAAATACACATTTCCTTGATCCTAACCTCCGACCGTGATGCAATCACGGTCGCAGTCCTGCTCAGAGAAGTGCATATCGCTGTCGGCATCACCATTGCTGGTGGAGCGGGAGGTGCTATGCTCGCCCACTCAACACCGGCAGCCATGCAGCCACCATTGGATGGGGATCTTATTGAGTCACTCTTGTTCCGAAGATTCGGCCGTGCCGAATCCTAGAATTTTGAGAATGAGGACCACTGCCTTTGGGCTGCGTTGCCACAACGCCTCTGTGACGCCATGTGCAATGCACTGAAGGCGAGGGATCTGTCAGCAGGCACCTTCGCATTGGAGAAAGCCCCAGGGCCGGTGCAGTGACCAACCCCTGATTCACCCTTGCACGGAATGAAGCTCATGAGAACCCCCTCGCCACGTTCATCAACTCGCACAGCGGCGGTCGCCCCGGCCCGCTCCTCAAGTCCCGCCTCCAAGAGCTCATTGTCGAAGACCGATTAAAACCTCTACCTTTCTCTCATATGTAGCAGTATGTCTGCTTCATGTTGCATGATGCTGCGTGTGAGGAGCAATGCTATATTTAGCTATTTTCTATGTTGCGTTGCCCGTTGAGGAGTGGTGCAACCGGCATCTTCTCCTTGGACTTCCTTCCCACCGCGGGAAAAACCAACCATACAAAACTCAGCTTCCTCCACCCTCCTCCGCTCAAGCTGCCACATCACTTGTTCTCCTCCCATCATTGGAAAACGCATTCCCTGAATTCTAAGACCTGATCGAGACATGGCTAAGGTCGTGGTAATGCTCGGAGGTGTCAATATCACTGTTGGCATTGCCATCACCGACAGAGCGGGAGGCACCATGCTTGCCGCTCTCACCGCCTGTGGTCGTGCCGCTGCCGCTAGTTAGGGCCCTGATTAGGTCTCTTGTTCTAGGGTGCCGGATTCGGCCTTGTCGTGTCCTCGGTGTTCAAGAAGGATGACCTCCTCCTCCGAGTCGCACTACATCAGCACCTCCGCGATGCTCAACATGATGGCGACGGACTCGTTAACACGTGCCTTCACGTTGGAGGAGGACCCAGGGTCCATCGCCATGACCAAACCGTGGTTCACCGTTGTGACCGACGATGCTATAGAGAAACCCCTTGTCAAGTTCGTCAACCTGAATAGTGGTGGTCACACCGGCCCATGCCCAAGTCCTGCCTCCAGGAGCTCATTGGCGAAGACCAGGTCAAGCCTTTGTCCCTCTATCATATGTAGTAGTATGTATGTTCCGTGCTGCATGACGCTGCTTGTGAGGAGCAATGCTATATTTAGCTATTGCTCTTTATCTTTTTCATAAGTTGCTTTGCCATTGAGGAGCAGTGTAGCCAGCTCCTTCTCTTCGTCATTCCTTCCCACCGCCAGAAAAGAAGGACCATAGAAAACTCCACCTCCTCCACACTCCTCCGTTCAAACCTTCACATTGCTTGTTCTCCTCCCACCATCAGAAAACACATTTACTTCCTCGTAACCCACGATCAGGATGCCATCGCGGCCTCAGTCATGCTCAGGGATGTCAATATTGTTGTGGGCATCACCTTCACAGGCGGAGAAGGAGGCACTACGCACGCTGTGCTTACCATTAGCGGCCGCGCCACCGCTGGTCAAGGCTACGATTAAGTCACTCGCATTCCGGAGCAGCGGATTCATCCGTGCTATGTCCTTGTTGGCATTTGAGAAGGAGGACTTTCACATCTGGGTTGCGTTGTTGCAGCCCCTCCACGAAGCTTTGCACCCTGCGTTGAAGGCGAGGGGCCCGTTAGCAGGCACCTTTGCCTTGGAGAAAGCCCCGTTGGCCAATGCCGCGACCAACCCCAGGTTTTCCCTCACGCCCGATGACGCCTCCTCGAACCCCCTGGTCGTGTTCGTCAATCCATGGTGCGGCGGTCGCCTCTGCCCCGTCCTCGAATCCTACCTCTAGGAGCTCATTGGTGAATACTAGGTCAAACCTCAATTCCTCTCTTATATGTAGCAGGATGTTTGTTTTGTGTTGCATGCCATTGCCTGTGAGGAGCAATGCTATATTTAGCTATTGCTCTTTATCTATTACCTTAGACACCTGGTGCATTGAGGAGGGTTGCAACCAGCCCCTTCTCCTCGTCCTTCGTTCCCTCGTGGGAAAGACGACCATACAAACTCTGACTCCTCCACCCTCCTCCATTGAAATTGCCACAGTGCTTGCTCACCTACCACCACCGAAGGCATTATTTCATGGATAGTAACCCCCAATCACAATGCGGTCACGGTCATCCATATCAATTTTGGCATCATCATCGTTAGTGGAATGGGAGGCACTGCGCTCACCGTTCTTAGTGTCGGCGGCCGCGCCACCACCACCCGTTGGGGCTCTGGTTGAGTTGCTCTCATTTTAAGCTACAGATTAGGCCATACTTCATCCTCGATGTTTGATAAGGAGGACCTCCACCTCATGGTTGCAGTGCTTCAGTGCCTCTGCGATGCTCTACATGTCGCGCTGATGGCGAGGGACTTGTCAGTACAGGCTTTCTCATTCGAGGAAGCCCCGTGTGCCGGTTCTGCCACCAACCCCTAGTTCTTCATCGCGCATGATGATGCCCCCCAGAACCCCCCCCCCCCATCACCGTGTTTGTTAAACTGCACAGAAGTGGTTGGCTCTGCCTCATCCTCAAGTCCCGCCTTGAAGGTCTCATTGGCGAAGACCAGGTTTAACCTCCGTCCCTCTCTCATATGTAGCAATATGTCAGTTTCGTGTCGCAAGGTGCTACCTATGAGGAGCAATGCCATATTTATCTATTGCACTTTATCTATTTCCAAAGTTTCCTTTCCCATTGAGGAGCGGTGCAACTAGCTCATTCTACTCATCCTTCCTTCCCACCGTGGGAAAACAACCATAAAAAAGTCTGCCTCCTGCACAAAAACCGCGGCATAGCTTGTTCTCCTCCCACCACCAAAAAACACATTTACTCGATCCTAACCCCGATCACAACGCGGTCAAAGTTTCAGTCGTGTCTCAGAGATCTCCATATCGCTGTCCGCATCGCCATCACGGTCGCCGATGGAGCGTGAGGGATTGCGGTCGCCTCGCTCTATGTCTGTGCTCGTGCTGCCGCCGCTGGTTGGGGCTCTGATTGACTCACTCTTGTTCTAGAGCTCTAGACTCGGCCATGCCGCATCCTCGGTGTTCGAGAAGGAGGACCTTTGCCTCTAGGACACGCTGCCATAGCGCCTCCACGATGTTGTGCATGCTGCACTGAAGGGGAGGGACCCGTTGGCAGGTGCCTTCGCGTCAGAGCAAAGCTCTGGGGGACGGTGTCGCGACCAACCCCTGGTTCGGCCTCACACTTGATGATGCCCCAAGAACCCCCTCGTCTCCTTTTCCAACTTTCATAGTGGTGATCACCTCAGCCCCGTTCTCAACTCCCGCCTCCAGGAGCTCATTGGTGCTACTTGTGTGCTGTGTTGGGACTTTCCACGAAGAGGAAGGGTGAAGCAATATAGTAGCTAATAAGTATTTCCCTTAGTGAGAACCAAGGTTAACGAACTAGTAGGGGAATCACACAAAGCCTAGTGAACATCACCTGCACACACAAGAGCAAATACTTGCAACCAACTCAGCCAAGAGGGTTGTCAATCCCCTTGAACTCGTTACTTGCAAGGATTAAATCTAGTAGTGGTAGTATATAAATTGCAAAGTAAAAGAACAATAAACAAATTGCATCAAGGTATTTTTGGTTTTTGTAATATGATAAAAGTACACCCGGGATAATTGTTTTCACTAGAGGCTTCTCTCACGAAACATAGCATATGGTGGGCAAACAAATTACTTTTGGGCAATTGATAGAAAAACGCATAGTTATGATGTTATTCATGGCAATGATGTCATCTATAGGCATCATGTCCGTGACCAGTAGACCGACTCCTGCCTACATATACTACTATTTATTCACTTCGAGAGCGCTTCTATGCTTGCCTATCTTGTATTAAGTTCATAACAAACAGAGTAATGCATGAAGTATGATGACATGATGTATACAAAGAAATACCAAGCAATATGATTAAACCACATCATTTTACCCTTAATGACAACAATACGAATATGTGCCTCGTTACCCCTTCTTTCACGAGGTGAGGGCACCGCAAGATTGAACCCATTATAAAGCACCACTCCCACTGAAGATAAATCAATGTAGTTGGCCAAACTAAACCGATAGATCGAAGAGAAATACAAAGCTATAATAATAATGCATAATAAAGTTCAGTAAAGACTCAGTTACTTTTAATGAATATCTGATCATAAACCCACAATTCATCGGATCCCAACAAACAGACCGCAATAGAAGATTACATCGGATAGAACTCCATGGAGGTCATGGAGAATATGGTATTGAAGATCGAAGAGAAAGAAGAAGTCATCTAGCTACTAGCTATGGACTCGTATGTCCGTGGTAAACTACTCACACATCATCGGAAGGCAACAAGGTCGATGTAGAAGTGCTCCATAATCGATTCCCCCTCCGGCAGAGTGCCGGAAAAGGCCTCCAGATGGGATCATGGAAGAACGGAGACTTGCAGTGGAGAAAAAAATGTTTTTGGTGGCTCTTGAGGGGTTACCCACCATTTGAGAATTCATGAAAGTGAAATTAGATCAGATGGAGCCACGTGGGCCCATAAGGAATCAGGGCGGGCCTACCCTCCAGGGCACGCCTTGTTGCCATGTTGTCTCCTCATCTATCGTCTGGTCTCCTCCCGAAGCTTCAAGGGTAACTTATGTCTAGAAAAAAACCATCAATTTTTTTTGTAGCATTTGGACTCTGTTGGTACAAATATTCAAGAAAACCAAAAACAAGCAGAAAACAACAACTGGCACTAGGCACTGGGTTAATAGGTTAGTTCCCAAAATGATATAAATTGTATAAAAAGTATCTAAGATTGGTAATATAATAGCATGAAACAATAAAAAATTATAGATACCTTGGAGACATATGAGCATCCCCAAGCTTAATTCCTGCTTGTCCTTGAGTAGGTAAATGATAAAAGCAGAGTTTTTGATGTTGAATGCTACCTAGCATGTTCATCATGTAATCTCTTTACGGTATAAATATTGAGAAATGATGAAGTAAATGATATCAAAATAATAATATACATGGATATAAGAACATAATCATTACTTAGTCAAAATATACATTGCTTAACAAATGTTATCCCTACTCATTGACTTATGTAAGCATGGAATGACTCCGCCTTCATCACATAAATATAAATCACGAGCACCCTGGTGTCAAACCAAGCAATTGGATCATACTTTTTAACGCAATTCAACATTTCCAACTCCACTCAATTCATGAGCATGAGCCATGGATATTCGCACTAGGTTGGAATAGAGTGCGATGGTAGAGATATATAGGAGAAGTAAAAAGGAAGAAATGCTTGCATCTACTCGGTGGATCGTTAGGAAATGGAGAAGCCTTACAATCGATATCAATGCAAGGAATAGGGATTGCCATGCGACAGATGCACTAGAGCTATAAATGTATGAAAGCTCAAACTCAAACTAAGTGGGTTTGCATCCAATTGCTTACTCGTGAAGACCTCGGGTATTTCAGGAAGCCCATCATCGGAATATACAAGTCAAGTTCTATAATGAAAAATTCCTACTAGTATATGAAAGTGATAACTTAGGAGACTCTCTATATGAAGAACATGGTGCTACTTTGAAGCACAAGTGTGGTAAAAGGATAGTGACATTGCCCCTTCTCACTTTTCTCTCATTTTTTTGGTGGGCGCTTTTTGGCCTCTTTTATTGTACGGTGTCTCATCCCAACTTATGGGGGAATCATCGTATCCACCATCCTTTTCCTCACCGGGACAATGCTCTAATAATGATGATCATCACACTTTTATTTACTTACAACTCGATAAAACTGATACAAGATGACTCTAATGCCTCTGACAGTATACTAGGATGTGCAATGATCTAGCATAATATTATAACAAGGATGGACAGTGTCTTTTCCAAAAATATCATGTCAACTCTATATGATCATGCAAAGCGATATGATGATGAACACACATGTCATAAGACGGAGCAATGGAAGTTGCATGGCAATATATCTCGGAATGGCTATGGAAATGTCATGATAGGTAGGTATGGTGGTGTTTTGAGGAAGATATAAGGAGGCTAATGTGTGATAGAGTGTATCATATCTCGGGGTTTGGATGCACTGGCGAAGTTTGCACCAACTCTCGAGAAGATAAAGGGCAATGCACGGTACCAAAGAGGCTAGCAAATTGCAGAAAGGTATGAGTGCGTAATTATCCATGGACTCGCATTAGTCATAAATAACTCATATACTTGTTGTGAAAGTTTTATTAGCCCTCGCCCTATCCAAACATCACAAAGGATTTCAATCAGACCTAAGAATGCTCGGACATCCCATCATACCATGTCGGACACTTAAATGAGTAGTTAATAACAAGCTTTAATATCCATATTATTACTAACCAATGATCATGGACTCATAACCTTTTATATTATGACATCAACATAATTAAAACATATGTTTCATACTTAGTGATCTAAATGAAAGTTATTATTATACCCGTCTTAAATACCTATCCTTTTTGGACTAGTCTTATAACAGGTGCTCATTACCACATCCTATTTAAAGACTCTAAAAAATATTTAAGTGAAGCATGACAGTGAAATTATTTCTATAAAATACAGCCACCACCATGCTCTAACAAATATAAGTGAAGCACAAGAGCAACTGCATAGCTCAAAAGGTATAAGTGAAGCTCATGGAGTATTCTAACAAATTATGATGAATGTGTGTATTTCTCAAAAAGGTGTTCCCAAAAAACAATGATCGTGGCAAACTAACAAGCAAACAAAGTAAAACTATTGCACAAGACGCTCCAAGTAAAATTCATATCATGTGATGAACAAAAATATAGCTCAAGTAACTTACTGATGATTTCTGGACAAAAGAGGGGATGCCATCCGGGGCATCCCCAAGCTTAGACTCTTGGGTCTTCCTTGATTATTACCTTGGGGTTCCTTGGGCATTCCCAAGCTTAGGGTCTTGCCGCTCCTTGTTCCTTCCTCGCCATCGTCATCTCCTTACTCGCCATCGTCACCCCTAACATCAATCTGGGCCACTTGGCCACCATACGGCCCAAATTCTGCCCCAATTTTTCCGCCCACCTATCAACAACAACCCTACGACCACCAGCAGCAACAACTGCAAATTTTTGCCACTGCCCCTACCGCCTTCACGTCTCCACTTGCCAAATTATTTCATATGCCAATAGGGCCACACCTCTTCCACAACCCATCTATGCATCCACCTCACCCATCACCTCTCTTCTGTCCCTACCTAACAATCACCTCAGATCAAGTTGTGGTTCATGCATGCCTGACTTTCACAAGCTCGACTTCCCAACACATGATGGTTCGGTCGATCTACTTGGTTGGCTCAATAGGTACGAGCAATTGTTTTGATGACAGCGCATGAACGAGGCTGACAAAGTCTAGCCTGCAGCCTACCACCTCATCAATGACACTCAGTTCTGGTACTTACAGCCCGAGAGCGATTTTGGCATGCCGACATTGGAGTAGTTCAAGGAAGATTGACACATTCAGTTTGGGCCGTCACTCCACACCAATCCCTTGGGCGAGTTGGCATAGGTGCCATACACTTCCTCGACTAATGCTCATGTGCCGCAACAATGATCCATTAACACCGTCCTAACAACGGTTTCTATGCACAGTAGGGCTGCCCGATGGTCTTCACATTGATGTCAAGCTTCAACGTCCATCTAGCCTCCACACCGTCTTCCCCTTCGCCAAGGCCTATGAGGAGCATTATTTCCCTACAACAATGTCACCACACCAGCCTTCTAGTCTTAGATGACACTTTTATCCCTCTGATCTTCTTGCGGTCAATGCATCAACAAAACCATCCCTGCCAACGCCACTAGCACATGTTTTGTCATCAACCATTCCGGCGTAGACCGAGCCACGGTAGGTTCGGTGCCTTACTCCAGCTGAGTCAGCAAACATCATCGCCAATGCCTTTGCTCTGACTGCGACGGGATTTATGTTTGGGGCCACTGGTGCGTGTGGCTCTTCCACAACCTACAGTTTGCGGACAAGCTATTTTTCAAGGAAGAGAGAGATGTTATGTGGACCAGCCCATCAAACATGGAGTCTTATCCCTTAATTAGAATTCTACTCCCTCTGTCCCAAAATGTAAGACGTTTTTTGGTCTAAATCTAGAGCAAAAAAACGTCTTATATTTTGAGACGGAGGGAGTAGTTGATTAAGCATCTTTGTTAGGAAAGAGAACATGAACATCTATTGATGACTTAATAACAGCATGACTGCTGACCTAAGCCTAATTACTAAAAAGTAGATGTTCATGTTCATCTCTGAAAAAAAATCAATATATACTGCAGAGGTATATTAACCCTGCGGATATTATAATATTAGTCTACATTAGGGTGATCCAATGTACAAATGTGAACCTTATTGATGGACTTGGCTGGAAGACATCCTTGTCCATTGTTACACGATACCATGCTTACACGATTATGGCACTGCTAGTAAGAAATGAACTGCAAAAGGTCGGTAGATATTGACTCGTTGTTCAGGGAGCTACTGGCGCAAGAAGTTGGTGAACAAGTCTGTAGAGGAAACAACTGAATAGTTGAAACATAATAGAAATCGGAAACTTAATATGCTTATTCAGACACAACAATTTTATCATTTTTGTTGGGTAAGAGAAACAATGTACACACACGCACAATAACTCCGTAGAGTACCCCATATATAGATGTACCCCATTTGCGCATGGGGTACTAAAATATGTGCAAGGTTTTTCTCCGCCGAGAAAAATGGGAAATTTTGTTCTCATGACTGACGCAACTCATTGATGATGCCGATGACACGTGCAGACTGCCATAGCCTTTCACTTTACGATCTCAATTACATAAAAGCTATTTCTTTCTGTATGCATCTGAATTGGCTTTATTGTGCACACTAGAGTATAATTTTCTATTGGGGGGGGGGGGGGTGCAAGTATCTCAGTATACTGTTGCCGGATTTTCTTTTTTTCTTTCCTTTTATCAGATTTTTGGTGTTTGGCTGTGTGTATCCTTGTTATGCAAAGGCCGGGTGATACTCCAAATGCTTTGTATAAGCTTGATGCCACATTTTGAGATAATAAAAGCGCCCTTTGTCACTTAAATTAGAAAACTCTAACCTTTCTACTTCCTTGTATATGTTCTGCACTCCTGCTGGAACTCGGATCAGCACTCTTTGTACTTATATTCCAATGCAGTGTGGGAATATTGATTAACATGCCATATCTTCATTTTTTTTGAACTGTTGCAACTTGAAAGGCAGAAATATACCTTTTTCAAAAAGACAAAAATACTAAGCACTTTTGTTACTGACGCCAGCTTTTATGACTCCAGGTTTTCGATATTACGATCATTAAGCCATCTGAATTTGTGCAATATGGACTGGGTTGTTTGGAGCAACTTGCTGATTCAGGGGATCATAGTGCAAGATCAGTTCGCAATAACCTGAGAGTCATGGTAACTTAACAACTAAACACCATTACATAAGTTTTATGGCATATAACTCATATATTTTTTAGTCAGATTTAAGGTCAAAATTAGGCTCAAAATTCAAGGGGGACTTACCTTTTAGGAAGGAGGGAGTATTATACATTTATACTATTCGAATCTAGTATTGAGTTGAGAAGAAGAAATAATCTGACTAAATTATGACAGGAAGTATATTGTTTCACTGTTCCGTGCACTGTGACACACAGTAGTCTGCAATACCCTTCTCATTCCCCCAATGATTTCTGAATACTTACGGTGCTTAACGTACCTAGGCAGCAGGAGGTGATGGTACAGTAGGTTGGGTACTGGGATGCTTAGGAGAACTATATGTACAGAACCGGGGACCGGTTCCTCCAGTTGCTGTCATACCCCTTGGAACAGGAAACGATCTTTCGAGGAGCTTTGGTTGGGTAAAAGATGTCTTTCTTTTGTTCTTATAGTCTCCTTGTGATACTTACACAAAATTTTCATCACTTAACTGTTATTTTCAGGGTGCTTCATTTCCTTTCTCATGGAAAGCAGCCGCTAAACGATCTCTCTACAAGGCTATTTTGGGCACAGTTTCATGTTTAGACAGGTTACTCTTGTTTATTTGATAGTGAAGTTTTTAAGATCCTCTACATATTATGTTTTCTATTTTAGTGCAAATGTGATGCACATGTATTTGTTAATAATTTCAAGCTAAAGCAATCATAACCTAATTTAAAGGATAGCTGCCTCCTGGTTGCATGTGCTCTTCTTGATAGGCCTGTGCTTAAGCTAGCCACCACCCGTAATAAATAAGGATTAAGAGCAACTCCAACCAAGCGACCCAAACGGACGCGCAGTTTGTCCGCTTTACATCCGTTTAGGGTCGGGCAGGCGGACGGGAGCATTCGCTTTTTCATTTGGGTCAGCTGGTGCATCCAACAGGAAGTAGACCCAAATTTGCCCGTGCCCAAAAAAATATAATGATAAACACGTGGCACAGATAAACATAATAAAAAGTTAATTAAACATAAGTGACCGGTCAACCGCCGACCAAAGTCCACTTAAAACATAATTAAAAACAAAAAAAAAACTCTATGCCTACACGCTGCCCTAGACGTCCGCCTTGCCCTTGTTGTTGCCATCGCCGCTGGTGAGGTCGATGAAGATGGGAGGCGGCCCAGCCCACCCGAACGCCGCTTGGTAGGCTGCCCTAGCAGCCTCCTCCGGTGTCTGCTGCTGCGGCGGCATTGCGGCTCGTCGGGTGCGCTTCTCCTCCTCCTCCCCAAGGCGAGGTGCCTCCTCCTCCTGCTCCTGGTGCATCTACTGTTGGTCATCGGCCTCCTCCTCGGTGAGCCAGTGCGCCTTCTAGCGCTCAAGGTTCGCCGCCTCCTCCTCCGGCGTCGCGGCGTAGTGGACTGGAGGCGCGATCACCCACTGGCGGAACTCGCCGGTCAACGTGTAGGACTCCTCCGCCCAAGTGGGCAGAGGCGGCGACTGCTTCCATGTCGGTGGCTCCGACTCCGCCTTGGGCTCAACGGTGAGCAGCGGCAGTAGTGGCGGGACGAAGAGCGTGGCGTGGACGGAGTGCCCCGCAGCCGACAAGGCGAGAGCGTGCTCCAGCCCATCCCAATGGGCATCCTCCTCGATCCTGCTCTCTTCCAGCGCATGCTGCAGGGCTAACTCGAGGGTGGCTTGGTACGCCGCCTCTTGCTCCTCCTCCTCCGGCAGAACCTCGGGAGGCGGCGGAGGAACGGCGTGGTCGACGTGGACGCCCCGGCGGCGCTCCTCCTCGTGCTCTAGCGTCAACTAGCGCTCCCAATTGGGGGAGCCTGGCGCGTAGGCATGCATCACCCGCTACTCTGGAGTGAGGGCCTCGCGACACCGGCGAACCTCCTCGGCGTGCGCCCACGCCGAGTGCGGCGCTGCCGGAATGGGGATCCACTATGGATTCAGATGCCAACCATGTGGCAGGTTGACATCCGGATACTGTAGTGACCGGCACAACTGCCAGTGGCACCGCGCCTGGTGGACTGGTATGCACAGACGTTCCCGCTCAGGTGGCGAGCCGCATCGAGCAGGCGGCGGCGATAGAGTAAGCCCACGGGAAGAGCCCGCACCGGTGCTGTGCTTCCTCTTCCCCTTCCGCTTCCCATTGAAAAACCCATGGTGGCCAGGGTTTGGGCTTGCTAGGGTTTCTGGTCATCAGCGAGGGAGCACCTTGTGGCCAGAAGTGGACGGGTGTTGGAATCGGATATGGCCGGCTCCGCCGCACGCTTCCATTAAAAAGGACGGGCACGCGGACCTTTGACCCACTGCCGGCGGGCCCCGAGATAGGTCTTGACATTTAATAAGACGCGGGCGATGGTTGATCGGCCGACTAGCGGGCCCACTGAAGACACGGGAGGGACGCGGGGCGCGTCCGTTTCGTGTCTGCGAGGACGCAAATCCTGCCCAAATTTGTGCCTGAAATAGGTCAGCGCAGACACGAAGTGGACATGATTTGGATTTGGGTCTCTGCATTGGGCCACCGTTTTTGCCTGCGGCAACCCAAAAGGACATGGGCGGACGAAATTGGTCGCCCGGTTGGAGTTTCTCTAACATTGTCCTTGAAATGTATGATCTCTCTTTCCAAATGTGTGGGTTTCATACATGAATACGATCTCCGGTACACATGTTACCACCACATTTTCGTACCTATATATTAGCCAAAGTAATAAAAATATATAGCTGCTTTAAGTACTTTTCACGGTAAATCTACTAATCTCACATGAAAAAACGAAGTTGCAAAGTTGTGATTGCATCCATTCCTAAATGACATCTATTTGGGAAATGAGGTAGTTACTGTCATGTGGAGTGAATTGGATTACACCAATTGTGATACATTCTAAGTGATTAATGTTGGGTTCACTCCACAATTAATCCAGACAGTCTTCGTGGAAGTTCCCATGTTAGTAAGATTCTGGTGATTTGTCAAGTATGTATTATGATGGCAACTGCGGCTGCAGATAATACACATTGGCTTTGGTCAAACCCTAAACCCTAGCATGCAGTGATTGAAATGCCATATAATAATAGCTATGTATCATGAAAGATTCCATTTGTTACCTCTGCAAATTTTTATAAGATGTTTTTAGAGTCTATGAAAGTGTCAAGAAAACGTCTCATATTTAGTTACAGAGGGAGTACTTATTAATGCCTTAATGGTTTGCTTTATGCGATGGCTTATCACAGAACTTGCTACATGATGTTTCCTTCTTTAGTAGGTATGGTATCTACTTCCAGAATTGATCACTTCCAATTTCTTAGTAGCATAGTTGCCTTGTGCAGTTGGCACATCGTCGTTTCTATGCCAGAAGAAGGAGAAAAAGAACAAGAACTGAATCTTCCCCACTCCCTTAGGCACCTCGGAGAGTGTACATTTTATGATGTACTGCTTATAGACTATCTTCTACCAATGATTCATGAATCCAATGATGTTTATTTTCCTACACTCTGATCCACATGAATGCAATAATATGCCCTGCAGGATGGCACTGCTGAGGGAGAGTTGCCTGAGACTGTTTGTTGCTTTGACGGCGTGTTCTACAATTACTTCAGCTTAGGTACTTCCTTTATTCACTTGACAACTTCTAGCTGCATTGCTTGTAATTTTCTTCATTATTTAAGAATGTATTTCCTAGTATCCCCTAATTTGTTTTAGATTATGCTCTTATTTGGAGTAATCTTGGTTATATATCTATCTTTTTCTCAAGAAAATGAAAAAGCCTTGAGTTTCCTTCGGTTGTCTGTACGAAGTGAAACATTTGATTAAACTGGTCCCCAAAGGTGCCCCCCATCGGAGTGGCACTCCGTTGAGCGCAACCAGGAGAGGCACCACGTGCCACACTACGCGCGGGAGCAGCGTGAGGAGATGAGCCACCCTGCCCAGCCAAACGAAGCCTCTCGGGATTTTGTCAACCTGTCTCTTCGTCTTCTTGTTCAAGCCGAGGACACCATCTAGTGCAAAGGCATGGTAGCCAGAACCGACATGACCAAAGTGAGACGTCTCCCCTTGGCCATCATGGAGGCCTTCACGTGGGAAGGTAGTCGGCAAATCCTGTCAACCAAGTGTTGGAGCGCCTCGCTCGACAACCTCCTCAACACGCGGAGGATTCCTATGTGCTTGATCAAGCTGGTACGCCATAACCCGCGAGATCACTAATTAAAAGGGTACCGCTTATAAAGGTCACTCCCATCTCCTCAGCCCCTGACAAGTGGTGCATTATATGTGCTCCTCTTGTCTCAACATGAGAGTTCTCTCTTTTTTCGTAGATTCGTTTATTCCAAATATTTCATCTCCTAAACCGTGTGTCCACATCACGAACCGTTTTCATTATTGAATTTCTCACTTCGGGAACTTTGAAGCTAGATCCCATGTAATAGGTTTTGGCAAACTTTTTTTCACAAAAAAAAAACAGAAGAAAAAAACAAAGCCGAAAGCACGCTTTTTTCCCCTTCACTTTTCCCATTTCATAGTCATGCTTTTTGCTGGAGCAAATCTGTGCCTTCACGAGAAGCACAGCGAAAGAAAAGAAAACATGTTTTTTCCTTACCGAAAGGCATAGGTGTGCTTCTCGTGAAAGTAAATCTGTGCATTCAGAAGAAGCAAATCTGTACCTCTCGCGGAAGCTAGAAAACACCTTTTATTCTTTCCGAGAGGCAAAGTTGTGCTTCTCACAGAAGCAAATTTGCCTCCACGAGAGGAAAATATGTGCCTCACGTGGAAGCACAATTTTTTTCATGCAAAAGGAAATTCATTATTTTTTCTACAAAACATTGGAAAACTAGCGAAAACCCAAAATCCGTTGCTGCCCTAGGGCACTGTTAGGGCCCTTGCCTAACCAGTCCACCTAGGGCTTGTTGCTGGGCCAACACACGGGTCAGGTTGGAAGCTACAAATACATGGGAGGAGACTACGAGCTAGTCATCCAGAGGATCACAGCTTTAGCGGTGACTACTCTTCTCTTACCTATGGCTCTCTTCCCTGATCCTCTTGATGTGCCTTGTACCTCAGTTTAGCTACATCTCTTGTGTAATCCAATATCGCTGGTTGATTATCAAGTGGGTTGCTAACATGCGTCCTCGTCCGATCAACAAATGGGGGACACTATGTCACTTGGCAAAGTTCGTGGCCAATCCTGATGCATGCATGAAGAATGTGGGTAAGCAGCGAACGACAAGGAACTCCTCCCTATCCGGGTGGTAGAAGATGACAACTTCATCTGGGTAAGGTGAGACATTCATTGTAAAGATCGTGAGATGCTAGGCGACGGAGCTACTCAAATTCCTTGACATTGTCGTGTTACCTGCTGAGGGTTTCAATCATCAATACAAATAACATCAGGGAAAGCGGGTCACCATGTCTTAGACCCTTTTTGTGCCAAGCCGCCGGAGCTGGCTCGCCATTGAGCATCACCCTCATGCTACTTGAGGACAGGATGATGGCAATCCACTCGTGGGTTATATTCTTTAGTGTATGACACTAGTAGAAAAAGGGTCTATAGTCCCGGTTGGTGAGGGCCTTTAGTCCCGGTTCATGAACCGGGACTAAAGGGTCGGTACTAATGCCCTGACCCTTTAATCCCGGTTCAATCCAGAACCGGGACAGATGGGCCTCCACGTGGCCTGTCCGCTGAGCCCAGGCAGGAGGGCCTTTGGTCCCGGTTGGTGGCACGTGGTCTACATATATACAATAATTATCTTTTACAATACGGACGCGTGGTCCACATAGTATTCCCCGTCTTCAGCGATCACATGGTCAAGAAAGAGTGCCGCCAATTCCTCTTGAATTGCTCGCATGCGATCTGGTGCTAGGAGTTCATCCCGCTTCCGAAACATCTAATTTTAAAAAAGGGGTCAATAATATATATATATATATATATATATATATATATATATATATATATATATATATATATATATATATATATATATATATATGAATGAAGGAAACTCAACACAAATGATGGTAATAAAATAAAATTGTGAATATTTTTATTTACGCACTTCAAATTGTTTGTCGGAGTAGCCCCTCTCACAGGTCGTGTGGCGGATGGACTCACAAACGTAGTATCCACAGAAATCATTCCCTTGTTCCTGCCACAACCACTTTACAAGAAACAGAGGTCAATCAAACTGATAATTAGCAAGCACATGCTAAATGGTATTGATGAAACTAGCGCTTGAATCACTAGGAGATGCTGCGTGGAATATGCTACTATATAGTACTTACTTTGGTGTCTAAATTGCAGCTTCTTCGGTAGTCCCGGAGCTTTTTTGGTTAATTTTCCCCAAGCCCTGCCATACAAAGAAAACAATTACTTGAGATCAGAAATGAACAAAGTTGCTGATATGGTGGATAATGATCGATTTAACTTACTTCTCGAGCATTTCAGTCATGTCCGCATACTCCTTGGGATCTTTTCGTCTCGAGTCTAAGACAGTTACTACTCCCTGCTCAAGCTTAATCTCTAGGAGAATATAGTGGAACCTGCGCACGCATGCATAACTCATCAATATTACATTACTATAACCTGGACTAAATAAGGGAAACCGAATATGCCACAAGACAGTAACACTCACTTGTAGTTGTAAGGAAAGAGTATTATATTTTTGTGTTCATTTATTTCCAACGATCGTAGCAAGTTGGCCTCGGTTTCGGCGGCACGATATTTAACCTCATTTGCATCTATGAGATATGTGTTAATGAACCCAATATCACCCACTTGTTTTTTCTTCATTTCTGCGAATCGGGACCAATGGCCCACGTGGCCCGGCCGGCCCCCTGGGCTCACGAACCGGGGCAAATAGCTCCATTGGTCCCGGTTCTGGATTGAACCGGGACTAATGGGCTAAACTGCCCTGGACGAAAGCCCCTTTTTCTACTAGTGTGATTTTAGATGAAATAATCTTATTTGCTAAAACAAACATGTTTGATATCAAACTTCCTATATTCATTCATATGTTTTCACAATTCTGTTGCTAACCATTCTAAGTTTGAGAAAACTTCTTGGCTCATTGTCTTATAAAATAGTAAGAGCATATATATTTATATTGTTCTTAGGTGATATATTTGTACATGTTTATGTTATTTAATCATAGGTGAAAGTAATAACACAATTTTTAGTATTATCCTTGAAATAATGAGATGAATAATCTTCTTGAGTTATACGTACGTGGGGATTGTTTTGTCGTTACCATTTTTTGTTGTTGTATCTAATTTGTCTATTGCGTAGGAATCTTCCGAAACGAAACATGCTTTCACTATGCACTTTATCTGAAAACGCAGGGATGGATGCTCAAGTGGCTTACGGATTTCATCAACTACGTGATGACAAGCCATTCCTTGCCAGTGGTCCTTTATCTAATAAGGTATGCAACTTAGTGAAACCCTTACCTTCACTAATAGAAATTCCATAGCTCCTCGGCATAAACTCTCTGATATAATATTTCATGTTCAAGTTTTATGTCCTTTTAGGTTCTATACATGTAATGTTGACTTGGAGTAGGATAATTATTATTGTCTACACACTACAAGACCCCTTCTAAATAGATGTCGTAGTTAAAGATTTTACCATTAAGGATGCAACCTACTTTATGAAAGTGGGGAGTGGCAACTAGTGATATCCAGTATTGGCAGCATTGTTTTCTAGCTCCAACCAGAGATTCTAATCAATATCTTCATGAAGAAATATAACAAATGTAACTCGCAAGGCACCTACTGAAAAACAATACTATGATCCTGCACAGTCGAGTGCACAAAGGAAGCATCAACACCAATATGATTCATGAGCTCATGCGTCATAGGGTCCCACACAATGCTGATAGCAACTGTACTATCGGACAAAAGAGTAGTTGTAGTGACAGAAACAACAAAATCCACAAGAAGCCATCATAGAAGAGCCATAGCTCACAACTCAGCCTTTGAACCTGAATAAGAAACTTTAGTATGTTTCTTCGTCTTCCGGGCAAAGAGGGGACCAAGAAAACCACAGTTAGTAGAAAGGGACAAGCGACCCGAATGACTGCTAGCCCAAGTAGCATGCGAATAGGCCTGAAACTGAAACAAACTGAAGCATGGGAAGAAGAGACGATGAGAGATAGTCCCGCGATGATATCATAGAAGACGGAAGAGGTGACAATAGTGCGCCAAAGTGGGAGCATAAATGAATCGAGTCAGAATGTAAATGAGATAGGGAAGGTTCAGATGAGTGACAACTAGATAGACCAGACTCCCAATAAGATGACGGTGGAGCGTCGAATCATACAAACACAGACTGTCAAAAGCACATACATGGACTTCATGCTCCATCGGAGTCTCAACTGTGTGTTGTGTGCTCGTTAGTAAGGGCAACACGAGCAAGAAGATCATGGATATAATTATCTTGGGAAATAAGGAAGTTGTCGGAGGTAGAAGAAACATCAACCCCAAGAAAGTAGCTAATGGGACCAAGATCAGACAAAAGAAAATGCTCATTAAGACATGCCTTCACAAAGGCAATGCACTCAAAGTCGTCGTCAGTGATGATCATGGCATCGACATATAGCAAAAGAGTTTGACCATGAGTTTAAAGGTGGACAAAAAGTGCATGATTCTGAGCACTCTCAGAAAAGTCAACCGCAATCACCATTGAGGCGAAATGCTCAAACCAGGCATGAGGACTTTCTTAAGGCCACATAGAGAGCGGCGAAAATGACATGTTGTGCTACCAGGAATACAATACCCAGATGATGGCCTCTTGTAGACCTCGTCACCTATCTCACCATTAAGAAATGCATTCTTGACATCAAGCTAAGAGAAAGACCAATGACAAACATAAGTCATAACGAGAAGTGTGCGAATTTTTGTCATGTAGGCCATGTGAGAAAATGTCTCATTGCATTCACGACCATGATTTTTCTCACAAACCACAATGCAAGCTTTTCAGCGCTCAAGAGAACCATCAAAGCGAGTCTTAACCCTGTAGACCCACTTACATGCGATGGGACGAACACACGACGGGAGACGAGATCCGCAACAACATCAATCTCCTCTGGCATCACATGCTACAATTCGGGGCGAACAACAATGTCACAATACGCTCAAGAAGATTTGTGATAGAAAAACCACAATGAGAAATAGGTGGAAGCGGGCAAGAGCAGAAAACATAAGTAGGTTGAGCTGGAGGCGGTGCGTTCTATTAGAAAGAGACATAGTAGTCGAGGGAGATGGATCATTAGAAGGAGATGACACATTGGAAGAATCCACAAGACGTGGATGGCGAGCGTAGTAAATAAGAGGACGAGGAATCACTAGGGAAGCCTTAAGGGACGAGTGAGATGAGGGAGCCTCAAGCCACATGTGAATATGGCATGGGGTGTGACGACCCGGTAGAGGCCCTAACCATATCTAGCACCTAGGCTAACATCTTCATAGTATAGACCCCAAGACGGCCACCAAAGCACAATGTACATGTGGTTACATGCACACTATGTGGGTGGAACGGTCTGTATCACAACACAATTGTTCAACAGGTCTACAACAATTCAAAATTTAACAAATGCAAATGGATTCATCCTTCACCAAAGATATCCCAAGGCACTCACATGGCGCCGATGGTCTGATTTGCAGCATGGGAATGAAAATAAAATTATCCTTCACCAGAGAGATCCCAATGTTGTGATTTTAGCAAATTACTTGTCCTGTCATCCCACTATATGAGGAATAACCATAGCTAATGTTGTCCTTCACCAAAATGACTACCTTCTCCAATTGTTGCTATTTTATTTGCAACACGAATCAAAAGAATTAATATAGCAATGTAAGTACCAAACTGTACCCGCATGACTTACATCAGATCTATACTAAGTATGAAACATTCTCAAGTAAAGGGTTATATGTGGTTTGAGCGAAAAAACACTAGAATTCTGTAGAGACACGCTACAACTTGCATCTATCAGTGATAAGGTAAGAGAGCGCAATAACACACAAGGAAGCAATCCCAAACCTCTCACATGTCTGGTAAGTTTTATTTATTATTAGTTGAAGTTGCTCTATATTACTAACAAGGTTTATTGATAATTAGGTTGAAGATGTTCTATGATCTCAGACAAAATCTCCAAGTCATTCTTAACCATGGACATAACTATTCGAATAGATTTAGTTGCACAAAGATGTATCACTGTACCCTAACATGTGGCACATGCTCCTGGTGCATGTACAAATAGCACAAATGGGTTAGGCTAGCAGAGTGAGATAATCCACGAGCACATCCCACACACACACACACATCAAACAAGTCCAAGAAGCTACCCAACCGAGTCATACGATAATCGAGTCTAGCCATAGCTCCTACTCAGACCCAACCGTTCTGTGGGAAGTCCAAGATGGCTACAACCTTGACCAAGATAACCACTTGGCCTAGCGACATTTCTATATTTATGCAAACATCAGGTGATAACTCACCCAATGAGAAACTTACCACAAACGAAGATGATTCATGCAACTATGTGTGAGCCAAGTGGAAATTCTGAACTATGTGGCCCCTAGGACAGGTTGAAGGATTAGTTACTAGGTCATGGGAGGGGCTCATTTACTCTCCAACCAGAGGTTGAGTATGCTCAATCATGGATCAAGATAACAAGAACTCATGTCCTATTGTTTGCTCAATTGGAACAAAACATCATGCTCTCAAACATGGCTCCCACCATTTGCTTTGTTACAAATTAACATAATTATCCACAACATAACATAAATGTATCAGAGTCTGGTTCAACTACCCATATGCAGCATAAAGTAGTTATGCCATGACTCAAACATAAATACTAAGCATGCATACTACGACAATCAGTGCCAAACATGACAATAACACGAGCAAATAACTAGGCATGCTAGGAATGTTAGGTAAAGGCAATATCATGGCGACAATAAACATGCCTTTCAGAGGATAGGTATCGAAAGACCACTATGACATCATTATTGTAATGCAAGAGGGAAGGAGAAGCATAGGATGTGTCAGAATGGACAAGGAGGTTTTTCTTGCCTGGAATCCACACTTGTTTCATTCTCAAAGCCTTCTCATTGCTCACGTCATCTTTGGATACTAATCGAGAAGAAACAGAAACACTGGAAAAGTGCAAAGGATGCTTTTTACTACTATGGCAAAAGTTTCAACGTGCTCATGATATGCAATGCATTACATGGAAAGAATGATGTTGAAATGATCCAATGGAATTAGCAAATAAGTTAAATGAAGTTTGAATTGCAAGCAAGATGCAATTCAAAGACTCCATATTTAAAGTATAGGCTTCGTTCTTGCGTAGCTACTCAAACAAATTTAAATGTTTTAACATAGATGATCATGGCATAAGCTGATGAAGTATATAAGCTAAGACTAAACTAAGCAAGCTAAATGGTAAGGAAAGATTGTATAAGACATTTCAAAAATCTACATATTAAAAGAAATGGGTTAGTTATGGTTTAATCCTAAATTCAATTTTAATTGATGCAAAAATGCTTAGAAGTGACATATCTAGCAGCTATGTAATAGGAATTATGCAATTTAAATAATACATTAATGTTATATAGATGTATGCACAGTGTCAAAATGCTCAAACATGAATGCAAATGGAATATATGAGAACTACACATTTTTCTAATCGGGGTAGAAATTTTGTTTGTATTATTATGTTTTAAAAAGAATTAAATATGAATTTTAGAAGTTTAAGCATTTTATAGAATTTCCAATTTATAATAAGTCAAATAGAAAGTCCGAGGAAAGTTTTGCGCTGAGGTAGAGCCAACCACAGTGACTGATGGGTGGGACCATGGGTCTGACTTTGTTGGTGATGTGGCCGTGAGTGATGCAGGTTTTTCTTGTGCATTGTGTGATAGCCGTTGAA
The DNA here is from genome assembly GCA_021605205.1 of Aegilops longissima. Taxonomy (NCBI): domain Eukaryota; kingdom Viridiplantae; phylum Streptophyta; class Magnoliopsida; order Poales; family Poaceae; genus Aegilops; species Aegilops longissima. Next base: position 639,255,200 of record CM038681.1, on the reverse strand, counting down.
ATATATATGTAGATTGCCTAGTTTTTTTCAGGAGTTTGGACTTTCGGTTGGGTTGGCTAATGCATAAAGCTTATTATTGTTCCGCGGTCTAAGGATTTGAAATCAAGACCTTAGACCTTGATAGCACTAGCCACGGTGGTTAACCGGTCGAGCACCTGCCAGGTCACGGATTAAATCAGAAAAGGGAGACTTTTGCCTCGATGGAGAATGGAACCAAGGATCGCTCGTTTGTGGTGCACTGCACTGGATAGATGATCTTTTGTTTTTTATTCAGAGAACATGCAAAGACCGAAGAAATAGAAGAGGCGCCTTGTGCAGGGTGGTGTACTAGTGTACTCTGGTGACCTCTCGAGCCAGCCGAGTTTGCTAACGTGTGCGTGTGGGTGCGGAAAAGACTATGCCTGATGCAAGGAATGATCTGGTGCACACGACGGACCATGTTGTCACTAGAGAAGCTCTAACGACGACGGTCCATGGCGGATATGCTCAGATGTGTGCGGTTGAGGCTGCTATACCTTGCGATCAAGCTATGCCTCGCAAGGAGTGCAAAAGCTTCCTGGGGTTGCCCTGAGTACGCAGGGGTGCTCGGTGACGACGTACACTACCTAACACTTCGACAACAAGATACAGACGCGTTGGGAAACTAGACTAGAGGATGAAATGGATGATACTAGGAGAGGGCTGGAGTAGTCGAACGGGCCTAAAGAAGAACGACGACCACAAATTTCTCTGAGGTGTGTTGGTGTTGGAGTCGAAGTTGATGGTAGAATCGGGCTCCTGAGTTTGCTTGTGTCGGTGTGGAGGAAGTAGGGTTGGTCATGGGACCCGGGGCATGCTCGCGCGGCTTGCCAAAGACGCTAGCCACACGTCACCATGAGCGCAAGCTCTTGAGCTCTGGTTCATGGCATGGGGAAGAGGTTGGAGGGGATAGTAACCTTGCAGTGGCAAAAGGGAAGAAGAAGAGTTATGGTTAGGGTTTGGGAGCACGGATTGGCTTTATGGGTTGAGGAGCGCGGATTAACTTGCGGTCTGAAATAATCCTCATTTGAAGTTAAATTAAATTAAAATTATGCTCATCAGATGCTTATGAGTTGATCATGATGCCCAACCAATTTCTAAGGAAAGTGTTGCTCCTGGATTGTTACATGAGTCTACAACAGTAGTACGGGTAGACATAGTGGGATGGGTGGACAAGGGCAGCACATGAGTGATAGGTGTATGGGAAAAGTGAGGAAACAAATGTCCTTAATGAAGGAGGCCGAAGAAGAGGATAGGTGTGCATAGAAAAAGGACGAAAATCATCAAAATTCACGTTTCGAGAAATGTGCATCTACAATCGATAGGAACTCAACACCGATAGACCTGTGCTCATCACTTTAACCTTAGAAAACACACTCAACATATTGAGCGGCTAGCTTGGTGCGTTAATGAGGTGGGTGGGGGGGGGGGGGGCAAGAAGAATATAACAAACACAACCACGCAAACGAAGCAATGAGTACTCAGGGCAAAGACCAAAAAGGCGCTTAAGAGAAATGCCACCATGTAGAGCAGAGGAAGGTTGAATGTTGATGAGATGGGTGGAAGAAGAAACAAACTCAGCACAAAAGTGAGGTGGAAGAGGTGGTGATCATCAATGCACGAGCTGTGTCAAGAGAGTGATAATGCTTGCGCTCAATACAGCCATTATGAGCGTGAACACCAAAACAGGAGAATTTAGCAAGTGTACCTTCTCAGCAAGGAATCCGCGCAACAAAAGAAAAATAAACTTACCTACAAAATCGGTCAAAGAGACAGTATTAGGAATGGAGAACTGGTTATGAACCATGATGGCAAACTTCTTATAGATAGATAATACCTCATTACGAGAAGATATAAAATATATCCAGGTGTGTCGAGAGAAATCATCTAAAGATAATATAGTAGCGATGGCCTCCTATCAAGGCAAAGAGAGTCGGACCGCAAACATCAGAGCAATGCATGAGAGTGAACAAGGTTGAAAGGACGCTGAGACACAGTCTCCGCGTGAGGATAAGTTAAATGAGCCTGTTTACCAAGCTCACAACTGTACAGTCTATAGACACATCTCCAGTGACGAATCCAAGAAAAGCGCGTCAAATTATGGATGAGAGAAGAGAGCCATACAATGATACAAGTGACCACGATAACGATGCCACTGCTGAAAAGAGACGGTAAATGATGCACGAAGGCGGAGAGACTGGTGGCGGTGGCAGCGGTGGGAAGTTGAAGCCAGTCAAGCTCCTAATGGCCCTGGGGGTCACGATGCCAGGGGCCAACACTAGTAGATCTCCTGTGAGAATCATGTACATACAACAGTCAAAGTTGAGAATGACCCAAAAACAAGAGTCAACAATCTAACTAGAAGAAATGAGTTGCATCGACTATCGACTGGGAGGGAAGTACCATCAGTCTTAAGAACAAGAACATGAGACTCCACAAGTCGAATGGTGGGAAGGAGACCAACCATAAGTCATATGAAAAGACACTCTAGTAGTCCTACCAAAGATCTATGGAGATGTAGTTGACTATGTAAAAAAGTGTTTTTTTCCATACCAAAGGCATCAGTAGCAGAACATGTCGATGGAGAACTGAAAGAAGCAACTACCAAAGTCATGTAGTCTCCAACGTAGTTAGAGGCTCGATAAAATGGGTCAACATGGAAGCACCAATTGGCGAAGAACGTGAAGCATTAAGCAAGTGTCAAAGTCGTGAAGGACACCGCTCAAGTGGTCAACGTATAATCACCAGGAGAGGAGTGGCCACCACACAGGTGGAAACCACTAAAGGATGTGGTGTGGCATGATCAATCCTGTCTCTAGAAGTCGATATAGAAGACAAGGTCACAGATACAAACGTCGTTGATTGGCTACCAATGAAAGTCACGAGAGCAGTCATCGACCACCACAATCTGCAGGTGTAGAGCAACCATCATTGTCTGTGGATATAGCGTGAGGTGTTGCTATAGAGAAACCACCATAGTCTTCAAATAGCACTAGAGGAGGCCACGTCACAGGTGGATGAACACCAAGCACCGAATAAATATGCATCTACGGGACATCATTAGTGTAAGAAACACCGCGAAAAGGTAGTGGACAGCGAGGATGAGGCGTACATGAGGACATGGTCATTGTACCTTTTTTACAACAAATTGAATTAGCCCGTGGCTGCCTGGAAATGCAGCTAGCCAGAAAAAAGAAGTAGTAGCAGGAGAGCCACAATATAAGGTCATCTCCAACTCCGTGCATAAAAAATGCCGCGACACATCCGGACAGTGCGGCCCAGACAATTTGTGCCATCCAATGTCATGCATTCAGTATCCGCGGATTGGTTCGCAATGTACGAATTCCGACACACCTGACCCACCCAAACCCCCCCATCCCTTTTCCCCAACTCCGTCCATATCTTCTTCCTATGAATCTAGCAAGACCTCCAATGCCTCTACACCACTTTGCCAGCCACTCAGTTCTTTACGAACCATCGCTGCTCCACCCAAGCGCCCTCTACTTCACTTCCATTGCATCGTCGGATCTGTCTGCAACCCATGTATCGTCTGCCCCTCCAACACCATTCCACAGACATCACGCCCTGCAAGTGTTCAGCCAAATGCCAAGTGTTCAGCCAAGTGTTCAGCCAAATGATAGCAAGGTACTCGGTGAGGGAGAATGCGTTGTTGGCCACAAGGAGGGGGTTGTTGGCATGAACTAGCAGGGCACGATACTATGGCAACATATGCATTCTTGGTTTCATGAGAGCAGTACGTGCGTGTGTAGCCGCCTACAAGTATGTCTGCAAACCAAGCTTTTGCCGGCTATAGATTGGATCGATCGATCTCGGCGACTTGCACCCTGACCTCTATTTAACTTGGCGATTAGAAAAATAGGTTGAAACCGTAGCAATAGCTTGGGCAGCCTGATCCAAGCGGCTAGGAAGCAGTGCCTAGAGACTGGAGTGTGTGTGGACGTGCAGACTGTGGAGAGCTGCATCAGCAGCCAGCAGAGGTGGACGGCTAAGAGGGGGTTTGTCCAGGGGCTAGATCCTGTTGGCAAGGCAGTGACGTCCTGGGATGAGGAGAGGGTGAGGCGATGTTGGGGAGATCGAGAGGAAAAAAAAATCAATGACTAGTAGCAGCGTCTAGGAATAAGAGGTAAACCTTGAGCTCTAATACCATGTTATGAAATAACAACTTGTACTTTAAAATGATCATAGACCAGCATATATATGGGTGCATGTCAGGAAGTCTCTTATACAAAGGGAAAATACAAAGGGTATAGGGCTAATTTTATGTTGGTTGAATAGCTAGGTTGATGGATACTTTCTACTAGTGTATAGTTCTCCATATGTGTAAGAGTAGTTTGAACTTCGTAAATTTTAATTATAGCATTTGTGGGTTTCAACACATATTCTTACCTATATAGTTCCTATAATAAGCTTTTGGAACAATCTCTGAAAATTAAGTTACTGATTGGCTGATTTTATGACAGTTAATTTACGCAGGATACACCTGCAAGCAAGGGTGGTTCTTTACACAGTGCATGAGTGACCCTGAACTACGGTACGATATTTCCTCTTTAAAGAGTAAATGTGGCTATTTTACAATAGAACAGTCATTACTTTCCCTTGAAAGACTGAACTTGCTTAATGAAGCCCCCGTTATATAATCATGTTTGATTCTGTGATGTCAGTCCTGAATAGAGAGATGTGTATATAACCCCCCTAGTCTTTTACGTTTATGCTACATCACCCCCTCAAATCCAAAACCGGCTACATAATCACCTCAGCTTTCCAAAACAAGCCGAAACACCCCCTGACACTATGGTAAGTGGTTTTAGACAATGGTTTTGCCAACATGACAGCGAGGCCGTGTGTTGAGGCCCACCACGTCACCCTCCTTGACAAGTTGACATACCCATCCATCACCATCTCTTCCATTCTATGCAACTCATCTTGTCAGAGAATATCGCGGGTTATCCGCCATGGATGTGCTCGGTGGAAACAACTGCAGCTAAGAAGACTGAGGTCATCGCTGCCCTTCTCCACCTTCCTTTTTGTCGGCTAGCGATACCCTGGCCAACGCCCAACAGAGACGCCATGAGGAGCCTCCTCGGCAACCCGACGGTGCTGCACATCAACATCAATGTTGACAACCTCTTCGAGCTGGCCACCTCCATGTTGGTTTAGCACGAGGCCGACGTGAGCGAGAGAGAGATGGTTGTGAGATAAAATAGTTTGTTACACCGACATATGGGTCCCAGGATGAGCTGCGAGTATATGAAAACCACCTTCAAAATCAGCGTAGGGGGTGTTTTGTCTGGTTTCGAAAGAGTTTTAGAGTTGACGAGTGATGTAGTCGAAACATGAAAGTTTAGGAGTGGGGGATATGAACTTCTTTCGTCGTAAATATTGTCTGTAGATCCTTTTATCCTAAAAATGGTTGTGGTTTGTTTAGCTCTATGGCTACTACTCCCTCCGTCCAAAATAAGTGACTTAACTTTGTAGTAAGTTTAGCACAAAGTTAGTACAAAGTTGAGTCACTACAAAGTTAAGTCACTTATTCTGGGACGGAGGGAATATTTTGCAGCCAAACTCGTACCATAGTTCCATTCACTTTTGTGAAAATGCTTGGTACTTTGTTATTTCATTATTAAAATGATAATGGAATATGTCAAAGAGGTCGTTCAAAAAAAATCTAGAAATCCTGAGTCACCATTGATTAAGTGATTATTTTCATACTTCTAATGTCCTCTTTGTGCGGACAACTCCATGTTAAAATCTGCACAAGGAACAACATCTTGAAATAGTTACATATGTGATTTGGGATCATGGTTTCGAAAACCTTGTGCTAGTTTACAGAAAGTGCAAGTAGCCAAGATAGCACGTCACGCCAAATGTCCCTAGTAAATGTGCAGTCAACAAGAGGTGTTGGGTCTTCGAGTTTAGGCCACCAGACATGCAGGAGGGATTGTATGGCAGCTCTCTACGAGCTACGCAGTTCGCTTGTGAAACACCGATCTAGACTGGCAAGCTAGAAGAGAAACTTGAACTTTCATGGAGCATAAATTGACAACTTATACCCCAGACTTCGTCTATCTCCAAGCCCCTTATATTACAGGAAAATTATAAAGGCTAAATGGAAACATAATATAACTCTAACACCCTTCTCAAACTCAGGTTGGATCCACAACATTGAGTTTGGAGGAAAAAAATCCATGTTGTGCTCTAGTCTGTGCGTTCGTAAAGAAATCCGTCAACTGTAACTCAGAAGGCACATAGTGAAGAGCAATAACTAGACCCATCACACCTAAACACGCCAAAGAAGCATCAACACTAAAATGCTTGTTGTGCTAATGCTTGATAGGGTCGCACACAATACTAATAGCACTTGTATAGTCTGAGAAAAGGGGAGTGTAGTAACTGAAAAACCAAAGTCCTAAAATAACCATAGTAACCAAGTCACCTCTACTGTTAAAAGAGTCATAGCTTGTAACCAACTCACCTGTTGAGGAATGAATTATTTCTTGAGGTATCGCTCTAGTTCCTAATGGGTCCCATTAGAATTGCATCGGCATACAAATCTAACACCTTCATTTTGGAAAATTTTCCTTGCTTACTCCATATCCCATTGACCTTCTTACTTCTGGGATGCTTCTGAAAATACCTTTTTCCATGATTCACTTAAGTAAAGCATTTTCTTGCTCAAGTGTAACTTCGCTAAGAGGAGAGTTAGGAGAATCAATAGAAAAATGCACATTTGAGGATGTGACATGAGAGGGTGTAGCAATAGGTGCAATCACAATGGATAATGATTGAGATGCATAGTTTGAACCGTAGAAAGTGAATTGAGTCAACACATATGGTGTGTATTAAAAAGCTATGAATTTCTTAACAATATGAGTTATATATACATAAGATATTTTGAAAATACCTTCCTGTCTGTACGTATAAAACAACGTACTAAAAATAGTACATACTACCTAAAAAGTAGGATATATACTACCCAAATATTTTTTTATATACAACATACTACACGTACATACTCTCAGTTTTGTCAGATACTACATACAACATACAAAACTCACATGAGAGTAACTACCATTGGTGGTAGGAAATATTTGTCCTATATATCATATGGAAAAATGAGGAAACTAAGATAATATGTGAGGCTACCAAGCCTTCAGCCCATGTTAAGGTGTCCTGGTTCCCTTCCCTCCTACCCGGCATGGCCCACTAACAAAATAGTTGCAACCTACCTCATTGCACCACACTGAACTCGACCAATCAATCGAACAGGCGCATCGGCTCCCTAAGTCCTTCCACAAGACCACATGCAATGAAGCAGCCAGCCAGGGCACGGGAGCACAATAATAGGAACTCGTGCGGTTATGGCTGTGGGCCTATGGACAACGGCTAGATCTATCACCCGACATGGGGGCATGCATCCTGAATTGCCTTCCTCGGTGCTCCAGATAAGGATAGAGGCAACCGTCAGTTTTGTATTTTTATCGATCGTCAACCGCAATTCGCTTGCTAGGCTGCATTCACATCCCACATGCGTACAAACAATAACAAGAGTAAGCAAGTTATGTTGTCTAGTTGGCTTCCTATTTCAGCATATTGCAATTTCAGCTTTGTTTGCACTTTGCAATGATTCGTGTGTTGTTTAAACAAGGGGAATTGATATTTTTTAAAGTCATTAAGTAGTCTAATACATTAATATTGTTTTCATTTTGTGACGTGAATTTGCAATGCAAGAATATCTGTGAACTGTAAATTTTTACCATTGAATATTACTTAAAAAAATTAAGACTCTAAAACTTGAGGTTCTAAAAATAATATCATCCTTTAAAATTTTCAATACATACTCTTCAAATCCTAGGTTCTTCCCTACATTGAGGGTCTTCGTGCATTCATGATTTTTCTTTAAATTAAGCATCTGAAGCTAAGCATCTCATGTTCCTTCAAAAGCTCTCTATGATCATCGATGTGAGTTTGATGCTTTAACTTTAGTTTTCCAAGTTCATTAGTCATGCTTTCATTTCTTTTCTCATCGCACTGATAAGAAACTTTTGTTGCTCCTCCCACATGTTAGTATGTGCGCCATAACTCAATCTGTCCTCATCATCATCAACAGTCAAGTCATCTTCATCGCTCTTGAAATCGTTGAATTCGGATTGTGTAAGCTTATAGCCATTGGCTTTGAAGTATCTTTATGATCCACTTCTTTCAATTCCAAATGAAGACTTGGGATTGGTGGATACAAGTCCAATCCCAATGAAACCTTTATCATCACTTTCACAGTAGGTGTAGTAGCTTGTGTGAAGTTGGTCTCGGGTTTGGTGCAACATTACCATGTGATCTACTCTTCGAGTATCTCTTGGTGTAATTTTCCTTTCCCATTAGCATAGTTATTTATCTAATGTCTTCTTTCTCTTCGATCATCCTTGTCCCCCTTTTCTATTCTATCCTTTCTTTGATATTCTTCTTTATTCTTATTGGTTTGCGGACAATCGACAACAAAGTGTCTAGATTTACTAGAACTCCATTAAAAGAATCTCGTCGTCTTGAGATTGAATATTAGTATTTTGATCTAGAGTAGCTGCAATCTTTGCTCTTGAACTTGTCCTTCCAATACATCCTTTTGAAGTTACGAACCATGAGACCAAGTTCTTTATCGGGGACCTCTTTGGATTATTTCACACTTGGGTTCTTGGGAGCATCATTAGTGGCTTTGTAAGCTCCCCTACTCTTGTGAGTTAAATATTAGCGATGAAGATCTTGCTTAGCCTTAATACTCATCTCATGATCCATAATCCTTGACCTTGATTGTCTTGTGATTTTTGTAGTTAGGAATCATTTGTAAGAGAGTGCAACCAGTCTAATAATTTCCATCTAAAGCTCTTAAGTTCTTCTTGACATTGAATCTATCATTCATCTATTCACTTCCAAGTCTAGCAATTTCATTTGTAATAAGTAGAGTCTTGAGTACATCTGGGCCACACCTTATCCATGTTTCATACAGAGCTTGTCAAGTTGGCCATGAAGAACATCAAGCTTTAATTCTTACACCGGTTTGGTGCCTTCATGAATTTCCAGAAGGGTGTCCCAGATTTCTTTGATGTTCCCCCGAGAAGCTGGTCTTGTTGAATTCTTCCGGACACAAGGAGTGGAACAATATATCCACACTTTAGCATTGCATAGGATCAACTTCAATTCTTCGACATTTTGACCTCTTTCTAGTTTCTCTTGAGCATCTTGAAAGAATTTTCCTTGTATGGCAACAACAATAGCAGCTCAAACAATGAGATTATGACTAAAAAATGCATATGCCTCTTATTCTTCCAACTATAAAAATTCGAGCCATGAAAATAAGGACATCTATGGTGAAAACTACCTTCTCTTACTTGAATATATCATTCCTTAGGCGGTTTAACCAAACCAGAGCACGTGCAGGATGCATTGGAGGCTAGATGGGGGTTGAATACACTATCAAGACATGGGGTCTCTACAAAAGTCAAGCGTGGAAGCAAAATTTGTAACGAAGGTAATAAGTTTGAGAGAGAGAGAGAGAGAGAGAGAGAGATCACAAACACTAATTTTTTCGGAGGTTGAGTTAATTGGAGCTATCCTAATCCTTGTTGGTGGAGGTGCAAACACAAAAGTCTTGGTAGTGTCACCCACAAAAGCCCACAAAGCGCATACCCCACATATGCCACCATGGTTAACTGACCACGATGGTTAAACCTCACTTGGGGTAGATTTTCACGAGGTGGGTGATCTCCAAGGCCTCACAAACTTATCGACTCTTTCAGGTCTTGAAGGATTCCAAACACACGTAGCTAATATAGGTGTCACACGCCCTCAAACAGACAAGATAAGGTTGCTTGCAGATGAATACCTTTGCTTGTTCTTGAAAAGATAATCACCTCCACACTCAAACTCTCGTAGGACAAATCTTTGGATTTGGATAGGTCGGGTGTTTGAATGATAGACTTGAAATCACGAGAGGGGAGAAGATATCAAAGGTATTTCATGAATTTTTGAAGAATGCCCTTTGAACCCAACACAAGACTATGGAGGTGGAGTGGAATGGTAGGATTGGTTGTGGTATATATAGGACAAACCCACTAAATGATCAGCTTAGACACACCAAGTGAACTACAGAGTGCTTTCTTTTGAGTAGCTCGAAGAGTTTGACCTGGATCCACCAGAAGACTCCAATTAGCACTGGTATCAGTGTGCTAACTTATGGGTACCGTTATGAATATCCAACCAAGGGGGGTTTGGAGGTCCTCCCAGTAGTTAGAGGTTGACAACACTAATGTATTGGAGGCTCCGGATGGCACTTGGTTACTATGGCTATCTCTCCGGAAGGAGTTGGAGGATTCAAATGGATATGACTCTATGGCTCCTAGCAATGTAAAAATACAAGAGATAGTAGGAAAGTACTTAACGTGTTTGCGTGATTCTAGAGTTTTATCTCCAAGCACGTAGCAAAAAAATTATCGCCACACAAAGTGATCTCCTTTCGATAGTATCAACATACCTATGGAGTCATTGTGCTCTTGGGTCACTAAAATCTACTCCCTCTGTAACAAATATAAGATGTTTTGATCTAAAACATTATATATTTGTTTATAGGGGGAGTATAGAAGATGTTCTTTGTTGAAGTATATATGTGGTGGATTGCCTAGTCCTTTCTATTAGTCCAGACTTTCATTGCATTGGATAGTGCATGAAGCTTAATATGGTATCAAAGCCCAAGGTCTTGAGTTCAAGTCCTGGCTTTCGCAATTTTTTGGAAATTGTTGACCGCCTTGTGTCCATGTATAGGCCTCTTCAACCATACCTTTGTCTATCCATGTGTTGACTTTCCGTGTGACACGTGAGAGGGTGTGTTGAAGTGCATATGTGGATTGCCTAGCCCTTTATATTAGTTTGGAATTTTGGTTGTGTTAGCTACTTCATGAAGCTTAACATCATTAACCTTGCCAACACTTGATCTAGAAGAATTTTGGGGTCAATAACTATCTTCCAACTTGCATCTTTTGAGAATTATCATGAAAAACAGGTGTAAAAATAGGCCCTTTGATCAAGTTGTCATATATCATTTTTTACTATTTATTGTAGAGTAACAACCCTACAGTATTTGGTTCTAGATTTTTCCCTATTGCAGCTTAAATCCGTTCCGAACGAGAGCGGATTTAAACATGTCAGGGCAAAGGATGCTTCAAAAAGGCAACGATGATTTTGTCAATCCAGGCTCTGTTCTCAAGCCCCTGGGCCACCATACAGACTTTTCATCGATGCTTGGGGACCTAGCGAGGGTGTCAAATGTGATCTCAAACACATCACAACCGTTGAGCCAATGGTTAGACCAAAACTGGCATGACTGGGCCAAGTTTTGTTAAAGTGGAGCCATGAAATAGAGCAGGTTTAAAGGCGAGGCTTGGATGTCGCGCCCAAACCAGCAGTACGGTTGACTTTACAGTTTAGATGCCCGGAATCATAGGTTTATCTGTGCCCACGGCCTCGATTTTGTGTATTATTATTATTAAGCTTGGTATGTCTGTGTCACTCATTCTTAACTATGCAATTTTCTAAGCTAGAGTATAGCAGTAAACAGGGGTCTAGATAATTAACGCTCGGCAAGAGAAATAGCCAGTTCAAGAAGCCTCTTACTCTGTCTATTCTTTATGATATCAGGGGACTCACAAACATTATTCGCTTATCAGTAAAGAAGTTGGACAGTTCTAAGTGGGAGCACATCCCTGTACCTTCAAGGCAAGTTAGCGATTTTTTTGGTATTTAGTGGAATAGTATTGATTTGCACATTTGAAATTGACGAAGCATTTAGTCATTGTAAGTGTTGGGTCCATGACATCAAAATATAACATAAGTTCCTCTTATCCTTTGTTTAAAACATGATATCTTCATGAATTGACGTGGGATATTTGAGACTACTATGGAGACATACTAAATAATACAGTATTCGGGTAGTCAGATATATCACTCTTCGCACAAATATACATCATGTAATTACTAAACAGAAAAATGTTGTGATGCAGTGTAAGGGCTATTGTTGCATTAAACCTTCACAACTATGCAAGTGGAAGGAACCCATGGGGAAATTTGAAGCCTGAATACTTGGAAAAGGTGCTATGAATACATTGATACGATTATTTACTATTTTTTTGTTTACAAACATTCCCCCAAGGAAGATAGAGCACTATTTATTCATTGAGAATAATATAATCTTCTTATATGTTTGTTTATGTATAGAAAGGATTTGTCGAAGCCCAATCAGATGATGGAATTCTTGAAATATTTGGGTTGAAGCAAGGGTGGCATGCATCCCTTGTAATGGTTGAACTTATATCAGCCAAACACATAGCACAGGTATTTGTGTACACGGTAATTAGGTTGGGTAGTCATATGAAATGAAGAATATCTATTGTATTGTTGTCTACTACCTTATCTGTTAATCACCATAGATGAATACAATTTTATGGAATATATATTAATTAGTGGGACAATTGAGGAAAATACAACCTTTAGGTGTATTGGTGTGAGGTTAAAGCATGGAACATGACTATAAAACTTGAGCACCGACCTTTCATACTCCCTCCAGTACAAATTAATTAAAGTTTGAGGTTTTTCCTTAGTCAAAGAAGTTTGACCAACTCTATAGAAAAAATGGGTGTATTGAAATATTTTCTTATAAACTTGGTTAATGCATATATTTCTAGACTTGGTCAAACTTCAACAAGTTTGAAAATATAAACCTCGAACTTCAATTAGTTTGGAATGGAGCATGTAAGGTATATTTTCCTATAGACGTGGTCAAATTTAAAGGAGTTTTGTCTAGGAGAAAACTTAACCTTCAATTAGTTTGGAACGGAGGAAGTAATTCACTACAACAAAGAACCCTCATGCCTCTCCCTATGCTCCAATGTGGTGTCACCTCTCAGTACTCCATATCAAAACAATCTCTGTGCCATAGACTTAATGAGGTAAGAGTAGGAAACTAGTTATATTCTAGATACCATCTTTAACGCAGTCCAATAAAGAAATTGTTAAAATTTTAACTTGTCATCCAATTTGACTCACATTGTCTTAATAAGAGTGTGGACCATTGCATTAAATACTTGGTATATCTAAGATACAACTGATTAGATTGGTGGGTATCTAAGTGAGATAACATACTTATAAGATATGACAATGGGATTGACCTCAAAGCAGAAGCTAATAAAAAGTGGTTAACTTTAAAGTATAATTCAATTCCAAGTCTATTAAATGGAAATATCATATCACGTTAGTGTGCTACTCCCATAAGAAAACGAGGAAATTAAAAGAAATAAAGAAAATATTAACTAAACATTGTGTAAAACTAACGCAAGAAATACATAGTGTTAATTAATGTGAACATTGTAGTGTCCACATCATGTTATAACTAATGTTTCAGGCAACAGCAATCCGGTTAGAGATCAAAGGTGGCCAATGGAGGGATGCATATATGCAAATGGATGGGGAGCCATGGAAGCAACCACTAAGCACTGAGTATTCGACATTCGTTGATATCAAGAGGGTGCCTTACCCATCACTGATCATCAACGGTGCAGATCGCCAATGAGAGCCAATGGTTTTTTGCACTCACCTAGTTGGACCTGCGAGGAGCAGTTTTTAGCTTACAGCCCGGAAGCTCGATGAATTACAAGATCATTCCTGATCATCCTTGTGCAAAGTCATAAGAATATGTGAAGTTGTGGATATATAGAATTTGTATAGCAACGATAGAGTGTATCCATGCCACTACTTTCATCCGAGTACTAAACTTAATATCATATCATTTGTACTGGATGAATTTGCTATTGCAAATTGTTTAGTGATTCGAGAGTGATGCCGACAATTGTGTTGTAAATGTGAGGCTTTAGACAAAAATAAATTTCCCCCAAGTGCACATATGCAACTTTATGGAAACTATTTGGTGATGTGATACATAACCAACATTACTACAATAAAGGTCATATGCTCATGCATACTCATGCACAAGAGAACCTAAATCTGATGTAAGAAATATTTCATCTTAATTTAGAAATTCAAAATGTTTGTAGATCAAATTGTTTGTGTGATTCACAATTCTTCTTTACCATTAAACCTATTGTATCGAGATTTTTGAAACTAGACCCCATGTTGGTACGTTTTCTTCACTCTTTTTTGGAGTTAAAAGTTTCTACCTAGTTACAAAGGTAGTACTAAACTATATAAGTGAGTTAGAACAAGTGCACACATTAGTTACGCAACATGAAAAATTGTTTGAAATGTTTTAGTATTTTTAGGTCGAAAGTTACCATCTAATACTATAAGAGTACCCATATTGTTCATATGTTATCCGGAACATCATGTGGATTGTCAGACCACTCTTGGGTACTCCAATAAAAAGCTAGATTTTGCAGCAACCTCCCGTTTAACTACATCATTGTTATGGTTGTGAATGTCCCCTAACACATTGGGTAACATACTGATGACCCACAAGTATAGGGTGTCTATCATAGTCTTTTCGATATGTAAGAGTGTCGAACCAAACGAGGAGCAAAAGGAAATGACAAGCGGTTTTCAGCAAGGTATTCTCTGCAAGCACTGAAATTATCGGTAACAAATAGTTTTGTGATAAGATAATTCGTAACGGGTAACAAGTAACAAGTGTAACTGAAGCGCAGCAAGGTGGCACAATCCTTTTTGTAGCAAAGGACAAGCCTGGACGAACTCTTATATAAAGCAAAGTGCTCCCGAGGACACATGGGAATTACTGTCAAGTAGTTTTCATCATGCTCGTTTGATTCACGTTCGTTACTTTGATAATTTGATATGTGGGTGGACCTGTCCTTGGGTGTTGTACTTACTTGGACAACTCCCACTTATGATTAACCCCTCTCGCAAGTATCCGCAACTATGAAAGAAGAAGTAAGATAAATCTAACCATAACATGAAACATACGGATCCAAATCAGCCCCTTTCGAAGCAACGCATAAACTAGGGTTTAAGCTTCTGTCACTCTAGCAACCCATCATCTACTTATTACTTCCCTACGCCTTCCCCTAGGCCCAAATCATGGTGAAGTGTCATTTAGTCGATGTTCACATAATGATGACCCACAAGTATAGGGGATCTATCGTAGTCCTTTCGATAAGTAAGAGTGGCGAACCCAACGAGGAGCAGAAGGAAATGATAAGCGGTTTTCAGCAAGGTGTTCTTTGCAAGTACTGAAATAAGTGGTAATTGATAGTTTTGTGATAGGGTAATTTGTAACGAGCAACAAGTAACAAAAGTAAATAAAGTGCAGCAAGGTGGCCCAATCCTTTTTGTAGCAAAGTACAAGCCTGGACAAACTCTTATAATAGGAAAAGCGCTCCCGAGGACACATGGGAATATCGTCAAGCTAGTTTTCATCACGTTCATATGATTTGCGTTCGGTACTTTGTTAATTTGATATGTGGGTGGACCGGTGCTTGGGTGTTGTTCTTACTTGAACAAACATCCCACTTATGATTAACCTCTATTGCAAGCATACGCAACTACAACAAAAGTATTAAGGTAAACCTAACCATAGCATGAAACATATGGATCCAAATCAGCCGTTACGAAGCAACACATAAACTAGGGTTTAAGCTTCTGTCACTCTAGCAACCCATCATCTACTTATTACTTCCCAATGCCTTCCTCTAGGCCCAAATAATGGTGAAGTGTTATGTAGTCGACGTTCACCTAACACCACTAGAGGCTAGACAACATACATCTCATCATAATATCGAACGAATACCAAATTCACATGACTACTAATAGCAAGACTTCTCCCATGTCCTCAGGAAAAAACGTAACTACTCACAAAGCATATTAATGTTTATAATCAGAGGGGTATTAATATGCATATAGGATCTGAACATATGATCTTCCACCAAATAAACCAACTAGCATCAACTACAAGGAGTAAGCAACACTACTAGCAACCTACTAGTACCAATCCCGGACTTGGAGACAAGAATTGGATACAAGAGATGAACTAGGGTTTTGAGAGGAGATGGTGCTGGTGAAGATGTTGATGGAGATTGCCCTCTCCCGACGAGAGGAGCGTTGGTGATGACGATGACGATGATTTCCCCCTCCGGGAAGTGTCCCAGTAGAACAGCTCTGCGGAGCCCTAGATTGTTCCGCCAAGGTTCCGCCTCGGCGGCGGAGTTTCGTCCCAAAAGGTTGCTTCAGATTTTTTATCGACGAAAGACCTCATATAGCAGAAGATGGGCATCGGAGGGCCACCGAGGGCCCATGAGGTAGGGGCGCGCCCTAGGAGGGGCCCCCCACCCTCGTGGACAGGATGTGGGCCCCCTGGCCTTCATCTTTGGTGTGGATTTTTTATTTTTATTATAAGATATTCTGTGGAGTTTCAGGACTTTTGGAGTTGTGCGAATAGGTCTCTAATATTTGCTCCTTTTCCACCCAGAATTCCATTGCCGCATTCTCCTCCTTATGTAAACCTTGTAAAATAAGAGAGAATAGGCATAAGTATTGTGACATAACGTGTAATAACAGCCCATAATGCAATAAATATCGATATAAAAGCATGATGCAAAATAGACGTATCAACTCCCCCAAGCTTAGACCTCGCCTGTCCTCAAGCGAAAGCCGATAACGATAAATATGTCCCCATGTTTAGAGGTAGAGGCGTCGATAAAAATAAAATACGGACATGAAGGCATCATGATTATTCTCATAACAACAAGATATATAGGTAATGTCATATGATTGCTTATGTTCAAGTAATAATCCATTCACAATGCAGAGTATGAATCATAAACTTTATTGAAAACCAACAAACTATAATCTCAGTCATTGTGGCAATTGCAATTTATCATAACATCGGAAAGAGTCTATGTTAGAGCTTAATAGCAAGTCCACATACTCAACTATCATTTAGTCTTTCATAATTGCTAACACTCACGCGATACTTGTGGTTACAGAGTTTTAATCGGACACAGAGAAAGATAGGGGCTTATAGTTTCGCCTCCCAACCTTTTACCTCAAGGGTAATGTCAACAATAATAAGTCATGCCTCCTACATCCAATTAGATATATCAATCAGGATCTTTCCAATACACTATGCTTGCCAAAGGATAAAATGTAAAAAGGAAAGGTGAAGATCACCATGAATCTTGCATAAGGTAGAGGATAACAATAAAAGATAGGCCCTTCGCAAAGGGAAGCAGAGGTTGCCATGCGCTTTTATGGTTGGATGCACAAAATCTTAATGCGAAAGAACGTCACTTTATATTGCCCCTTGTGATATGAACCTTTATTATGCAGTCCGTCGCTTTTATTTCTTCCACATCACAAGATCATATAAAGCTTATTTTCTCCCACACCAATCAATCATACATATTTAGAGAGCAATTTGTGTTGCTTTGCACCGATGACAACTTACTTGAAGGATCTTAGTCAATCCATAGGTAGATATGGTGGACTCTCATGGCAAAACTGGTTTAAGGGTTTTTGGAAGCACAAGTAGTACCTCTACTTGGTGCTGAGAATTTGGCTAGCATGAGGGGGAAAGGCAAGCTCAACATGTTGGACGATTCATGACAATATACTTTATCTCAGATATCAGAAAACATAACTCATTACGTTGTCTTCCTTGTCCAACATCAACTCTTTAGCATGTCATATTTTAATGAGTTCTCACAATCAAAAAAGATGTCAATAATAGTATATCTATATGTGAAACCTCTCTTTCCTTATTACTTCCTATTAATTGCAATGATGACCAAAGCTATGTTTGTCAACTCCCAACAACTTTTAATCATCATACTCTTTCTATGTGAAGTCATCACTTTCAATAGATCAATATGAGCTTTTTGTTTCTTTTTATTCTTTTTCTCTATTCTTTTATTCACTATAGATCATGGCAAAACAATCAAGCCCTTGACTCAACACTAATCTTTATTATATAGCTCACGAACTCGATTACATAGAGAGCTCATAAAGCAAAAACTCAAAACTAGATCATACCATAAACTTTATTCTACTAGATCAAGATACTACTAATAGGATCGAACTAAGAAAAACGGTAACGATAGGAGATGTGATTGTGATACGATACACGGGGCACCTCCCCCAAGCTTGGCAGTTGCCAAGGGGAGTGCCCATACCCATGTGATTATGTCTCCTTTGTTGTCGGTGAAGAAGGTGGAGGTGTTGGATAGTCGCACATCGAGCGTAAGAGGTCCTGCAACTTGCGAATAATGCCCTAGAGTGCAACGATATGCTCCTTCAACAAAATATTTTCACTTGTGAGATACTTGTTTTGAATACAAGCTAACTCAATCATCTTGAAAGCTTAGATTTCAGTTGAGGTGAGAGGGTTGTGATCAAGTTGAAGGGTGTCTTCTGCTGCCGGAGCTTGGTCCCCCGTGGCCTTCTTGATCCCTTCATCCTTGTTGATCTCCACGGGTTCTTCCCTCTTCAGCTCTATCTCCATTAGCCAAGCATCTTTGTCACCATTGTTGGAGGAGGGGGACGACATGATGCCTGGCCTTGACAAACCTGACAGAAAACAGCTCGAAACAAGAACAGAGGATAATTGCGTGATACAGGAGTCAAAACCCCCGGGAGAATATATAATGAATTTTTACCGACCAAAATACGTATCGTGCAAGAAAACGAAGTCCGAAAGACACACGAGGTGCCCACGAGGTAGGGGCGCGCCCAGGGAGGTAGGGCGCGCCCTCCACCCTCATAGGGCCCTCGTGTCCTTCCCGGACTACTACTTATTTTTCTATTTTTCTAAATATTCCAAAAGAGAGAAATATTGCCTTAAAAACTGTTTTGGAGTCGGTTTACTTACCGTACCACATACCTATTCCTTTTCGGAGTCTGAAATGTTATGGAAAGTGTCCCTTATGTATTCCTCTGGTGTTACGATTTCAATAATATTGGTTTCAACATTAATGGGATTGCCTGAGATATAATGTTTGATTCTTTGACCGTTTACCACCTTCGGATTTGTGCCTTCGAAGTTGTTGATTTATATGGCACCAGAACGATAGACCTCCTCGATAACGTAGGGACCTTCCCATTTGGAGAGAAGTTTTCCTGCAAAAAATCTTAAACGAGAGTTGTATAGCAATACGTAATCACCTACATTAAACTCACGCTTGTGTATCCTTTTGTCATGCCATCTTTTAACTTTTTCTTTAAATAACTTGGCATTTTCATAAGCTTGGGTTCTCCATTCATCAAGTGAGCTAATATCAAATAAACTCTTCTCACCGGCAAGTTTGAAATCATAGTTGAGCTCTTTAATAGCCCAATAAGCCTTATGCTCTAGTTCGAGAGGTAAGTGACATGCTTTTCCATAAACCATTTTATATGGAGACATACCCATAGGATTTTTATATGCAGTTCTATAAGCCCATAATGCATCATCAAGTTTCTTGGACCAATTCTTTCTGCACCTATTGACAGTCTTTTGCAAAATTAATTTGAGTTCTCTATTACTCAATTCTACTTGACCACTAGACTGTGGGTGATAAGGAGATGCAATTCTATGATTAACATCATATTTAGCAAGCATTTTACGGAAAGCACCATGAATAAAATGTGAACCACCATCAGTCATTAAATATCTAGGGACTCCAAACCTCGGAAAAATAACTTCTTTAAGCATTTTAATAGAAGTGTTATGATCAACACTACTAGTTGGAATAGCTTCTACACACTTAGTAACGTAATCAACAGCAACTAAAATATGTGTATATCCATTAGAGGTAGGAAAAGGTCCCATATAATCAAAGCCCCAAACATCAAATGGTTCAATAACAAGTGAATAATTCATAGGCATTTCTTGACGTCTACTAATATTACCGATTCTTTGACATTCATCACAAGATAAGACAAACTTACGGGCATCCTTGAAGAGAGTAGGCAAATAAAAACCAGATTGCAATACCTTATGTGCAGTTCTATCTCCAGCGTGGTGTCCTCCATAAGCTTCGGAGTGACACTTGCGTAGGATCTGTTCCTGTTCATGCTCACGTACACAACGTTTAATAACACCATCTACTCCTTCTTTATAAAGATGTGGGTCATCCCAAAAGTAATGCCTCAAATCATAGAAAAACTTTTTCTTTTGCTGGTAAGTGAAACTAGGTGGTATAAATTTAGCAACAATGTAATTAGCATAATCAGCATACCATGGAGTACTACGAGAAGTATTTATGACACTTAATTGCTCATCAGGAAAGCTATCATCAATAGGTAGTGGGTCATCAAGAACATTTTCTAACCTAGACAAGTTGTCTGCAACAGGGTTCTCAGCTCCCTTTCTATCAACAATATGCAAATCAAATTCTTGTAGCAGGAGAACCCATCTAATAAGTCTAGGCTTAGCATCTTTCTTTTCCATCAGATATTTAATAACAGCATGATAAGTGTGAATAGTTACTTTAGAATCAACAATGTAAGTTCTGAACTTATCACAAGCAAATACAACCGCTAAGAATTCCTTTTTAGTAGTAGCATAATTTCTTTGAGCATTGTATAAGGTTTTACTAGCATATTGGATAACATTTAATTTCTTATCAACTCTTTGCCCTAGAACAGCACCTACAGCATAATCACTAGCGTCACACATAATTTCAAAGGATAAATTCCAATCCGGTGGTTGAACAATAGGTGCGGAAACCAATGCTTTCTTAAGTATTTCAAATGCTTGTACACAATCATCATCAAAGACAAATGGTATATCTTTTTGTAATAAATTAGTCAGAGGCCGAGAAATTTTTGAGAAGTCCTTAATGAACCTTCTATAAAATCCGGCGTGACCAAGGAAACTTCTTATACCTTTAGTGTCCTTGGGACATGGCATCTTTTCAATAGCATCAACCTTGGCTTTATCAACTTTAATACCTCTTTCAGAAACTTTATGCCCCAAGACAATACCTTCATTAACCATAAATTGGCACTTTTCCCAATTCAAGACAAGATTAGTTTCTTCACGTCTCTGCAAAACTCGATCAAGATTTCTCAAACAATCGTCAAAAGAGGATCCATAAACGGAAAAGTCGTCCATGAAAACCTCACAAATCTTTTCAAAAAGTCAGAGAATATAGCCATCATGCATCTTTGAAAGGTAGCAGCTGCATTACATAAACCAAAAGGCATATGTCTATAAGCAAAAGTACCAAAAGGGCATGTAAAAGTAGTCTTTGATTGATCCTTAGCCGACACAGGTATTTGAGAGAAACCAGAATAACCATCTAGAAAGCAATAATGTGTATGTTTGCAAAGTCTTTCTAGCATTTGATCAATAAAAGGTAAGGGGTAATGATCTTTCATAGTATCTTTATTTAATTTGCGGAAATAAATTACCATCCTATAACCTGTAATAATTCTTTGCGGGATCAATTCATCTTTATCATTAGGAACAACAATAATACCTCCCTTCTTAGGGACACAATGGACAGGACTTACCCCCTGACTATCAGCAACTGGATAAATTATACCTGCCTCTAGAAGCTTTAGTATTTCTTTTCTTACCACTTCTTTCATCTTAGGATTAAGCCTTCGTTGATGATCATGGACTGTTTTGGCATGTTCTTCCAAATTTATTTTATGCTGATATAGAGTGGGACTAATGCCCTTAAGATCATCAAGAGTATATCCAATAGCAGCACGATGCTTCTTCAGAGTTTTCAATAATCTCTCTTCTTCATGCTCTGAAAGGTTAGCAGTAATAATAACAGGATATATTTTTTTCATCAAGATAAGCATATTTAAGATTATCGGGCAACAGTTTAAGCTCAAACACGGGATCACCCTTGGGTGGAGGAGGATCCCCTAGGATTTCAACAGGTAAATTGTGTTTCAGAATGGGTTCCGGATTAAAGAATACTTCATCTATTTCCCTTCTTTCATTCATAAACATATCATTTTCATGGTCTAGCAAATAATGTTCTAAAGGATCACTAGGAGGTACGGAACTAGGAGGTACGGCAATAGAAGCAAGACAAATAATATCATCCTTACTAGGCAATTCCTCTTCACGGTGTTGTTTACTAAATTTAGAGAAATTAAAATCATGAATCATATCATCCAAGCCAATAGTAACAACAATCTTTTTGCAGTTTATCTTAGCATTAACAGTGTTCAAGAAGGGTCTACCAAATATAATTGGACAAAAGCTATCTTGTGGGGAGCTAAGAACAAGAAAATCAGCAGGATATTTAGTTTTCCCACACAAGACTTCAACATCTCTAACAATTCCCATTGCAGATATAATATCTCTATTGGCAAGTTTAACTGTAACATCAATATCTTCTAACTCAGCAGGTGCAATTTCATGCTTAATTTCTTTATATAAATCATAATGTATAACACTAGCACTAGCACCCATATCACATAAGCCATGATAACAATGATCTCCTATTTTAACAGAAATAACAGGCACGCCTACCACAGGTCTATGTTTATCTTTAGCGCTAGGTTTGGAAATTCTAGCAGTTTCACCGCAGAATTGAATAACATGCCCATCAATATTATCAGACAGGAGATCTTTAACAATAGCAATATTAGGTTCTACTTTGACTTGCTCAGGAGGTGTATAAGTTCTAATATTTCTTTTATGAACCACAGTTGAAGCTTTAGCATGATTCTTTATTCTAACAGGGAAGGGTGGTTTCTCAACATAAGAGGTAGGAACAATAGGATCATTATAAGTGACAATCTTTTCTTCAACTTTAATAGGTGCAGCTACTTTTACTTCTATGGGAGGATGATATTTAAACCACTTCTCCTTGGGGAGATCAACATAAGTAGCAAAAGATTCACATAAAGAAGCTACTATCTCAGAGTCAAGTCCATATTTAGTGCTAAACTTACGGAAAATATCGGTATCCATAAAAGATTTAACACAATTAAACTTAGGTATCATACCTGACTCCTTACCTTCTTCGAGGTCCCAATCTTCAGAGTTGTGTTTAATTCTATCCAATAAATTCCATCTGAATTCAATAGTCTTCATCATAAAAGAGCCAGCACAAGAAGTATCGAGCATGGTGCGATTGTTTTCAGAAAGCCGAGCATAAAGATTTTGAATAATTGTTTCCATTGGGAGCTCATGATTGGGGCATGAATACAACATTGATTTAAGCCTCCCCCAAGCTTGAGCGATGCTTTCTCCTTCGCGAGGCCAAAAATTATATATATAATTGCGATCACGATGAACAAGATGCATAGGGTAATATTTTTGATGAAATTCCAATTTCAATCTTCTATAGTTCCATGATCTCGTATCATCACATAGCCTATACCATGTCAATGCATCTCGCTTCAAAGATAAAGGGAAGACCTTCTTCTTAACAACATCATCGGGTATACCTGCAAGCTTAAATAGTCCACAAACTTCATCCACATATATTAGGTGCTCATCAGGATGCTTTGTTCCATCTCCTACAAAAGGATTAGCTAGCCGTTTTTCCATCATACCTGAAGGAAATTCAAAAGGAATATTTTCATATTCATTTTCAGTAGGTTCATTAGGTTGAGGAGCAACTCTTTGCTCTACTGGTCGGGGTGAAGATACCCCGAACAAGCCCCTCAGAGGATTACTTTCCATAGTAACAAGTGATAGTAAATTTCAACACACTATATAAAATTTTCCTTACCAAATTTCACCTACCAAAGGCGCTTCACTCCCCGGCAACGGCGCCAGAAAAGAGTCTTGATGACCCACAAGTATAGGGTATCTATCGTAGTGCTTTCGATAAGTAAGAGTGTCGAACCCAACGAGGAGCAGAAGGAAATGATAAGCGGTTTTCAGCAAGGTGTTCTCTGCAAGTACTGAAATAAGTGGTAATAGATAGTTTTGTGATAGGATAATTTGTAACGAGCAACAAGTAACAAAAGTAAATAAAGTGCAGCAAGGTGGCCCAATCCTTTTTGTAGCAAAGGACAAGCCTGGACAAACTCTTCTAATAGGGAAAGCGCTCCCGAGGACCAATCCCGGACTTGGAGACAAGAATTGGATACAAGAGATGAACTAGGGTTTTGAGAGGAGATGGTGCTGGTGAAGATGTTGATGGAGATTGCCCTCTCCCGACGAGAGGAGCGTTGGTGATGACGATGACGATGATTTCCCCCTCCCGGAGGGAAGTGTCCCAGAGCAGCTCTGCGGAGCCCTAGATTGGTTCCGCCAAGGTTCCGCCTCGTGGCGGCGGAGTTTCGTCCCGAAAGGTTGTTTCTGATTTTTTTTCTCGACGAAAGACCTCATATAGCAGAAGATGGGCATCGGACGGCCACCAGGGGGCCCACGAGGTAGGGGGGCGCGCCCTAGGAGGGGGGGCGCGCCCCTCACCCTCGTGGACATGGTGTGGGCCCCCTGGCCTTCATCTTTGGTGAGGATTTTTTATTATTTATTATAAGATATTCCATGGAGTTTCAGGACTTTTGGAGTTGTGCAGAATAGGTCTCTAATATTTGCTCATTTTCCAGCCCAGAATTCCAGCTGCCGGCATTCTCCCTCCTTATGTAAACCTTGTAAAATAAGAGAGAATAGACATAAGTATTGTGAAATAACGTGTAATAACTGCCCATAATGCAATAAATATCGATATAAAAGCATGATGCAAAATGGACGTGTCACATAACACCACTAGAGGAAAGACAACATACATCTCATTAAAATATCGAACGAATACCAAATTCACGTGATTACTTATAACAAGACTTCTCCCATGTCCTTGGGAACAAACTTAACTACTCGCAAAGCATATTCATGTTCAAAATCAGAGGAGTAATAATTATCATTAAGGATCTGAACATATGATCTTCCACCGAATAAATCAACTAGCCTCAACTACAAGGAGTAATCAACACTACTAGCAACCCACAGGTACCAATCTGATGTTTTGAGACAAAGATCGGATAAAACAAATGAACTAGGGTTTGAGAGGAGATGGTGCTGGTGTAGATGTTTATGGAGATTGACCCCCTCTCGATGAGAGGATCGTTGTGATGACGATGGCTTCGATTTCCTCCTCGCGGGGGGGGGGGGGGGTTCCCTAGCAGAACAGCTTCGCCGGAGCCCTAGATTGGTACTGCCCAAGTTCCGCCTCGAGACGGCGGTGCTTCATCCTGAAAACTTCCTCTTGATTTTTTTCCAGGTCAAAACACATCATATAGCAGAAGATGGGCACCGGAGGCCTGCCAGGGGGCCCACAAGGCAGGGGCGTGCCCAGAGGGGTAGGGCGCGCCCCCCACCCTTGTGTGGATGCCTGGTGGGTCCCCTCTGGTGCTTTCTTCGCCCAATATTTTTTATATATTCCAAAATAATTCTCCATGAAGTTTCAGGACTTTTGCAGTTGTGCAGAATAGGTCTCTCAGATTTGCTCCTTTTCCAGTCCAGAATTCCAGCTCCCAGCATTCGCCCTCTTCATGTAAATCTTGTAAAATAAGAGAGAAACTGCATAAGTATTGTGCTATAATGTGCAATAACAGCCCATAATGCAATAAATATCGATATAAAAGCATGATGCAAAATGGACGTATCAACTCCCCCAAGCTTACACCTCGCTTGTCCTCAAGCGAAAGCCGAAATCGAAAAATATGTCCACACGAGTATGTGGACTTGCTGAAAAGCTCTTGTATTGAGTCTTTCCGATGTTATGATACTTATGGCTAACACTCGCGCGATACTTATGAGTTCAAAGCTTCAGTCAGACACAGAGAAAGATAGGGGCTTATAGTTTCGCCTCCTAACCTTTTACCTCAAGGGTAATGTCAACAATAATACTTTATGATAACCTACATCCGAGTGGACATATATATCTGGATCTTTCTCCAACACATAGTGCTTGCTAAAAGGAAAAAGGGTAAAAAGGAAAGGTGAAGATCACCTTGGCTCTTGTATATGGGTAGAAGATAAAAGTAAAAGATAGGCCCTTCGCAGAGGGAAGCAGATGTTTTCATGTGCTTTTATGGTTGGATGCACAAAATCTTAATGCAAAAGCACATCACTTTATATTGTCTCTTGTGATAAAGAACTTTATTATGCAGTCCTTCGCTTTTATTTCTTCCATATCACAAGTTCGTATAAAAATTATTTTCTTCACACTAATAGATCATGCATATTTAGAGAGCAATTTTTATTTCTTGCACCGATGACAACTTACTTGAAGGATCTTACTCAATCCATAGGTATGTATGGTGGATTCTCATGGCAAAACGGGTTTAAGGGATAATTGGATGCACAAGTAGCATCTCTACTTGGTGCGAAGGATTTGTCTAGCATAAGAGGGAAAAGCAAGATCAACATGTTGGAGGATCCATGACAATATAACTTCTATTCAGATATAGGAAAATATAACTCATTATGTTGTCTTCCTTGTCCAACGTCAACTTTTTGACATGTCATATTTTAATGAGTGCTCACAATTACAAAAGATATCCAAGATAGTATATTTATATGTGAAACCTCTCTTTCTTTATTACTTCCTATTAATTGCAATAATGACCAAAACTATGTTTGTCAACTCTCAACAAATTTTATTCATCGCACTCTTTATATGTGAAGTCATCATTCTCCATTAATGACCAAAACCTCTCTTTCTTTATTTATTTTTATTCTTTCTCTTATTTTATTCCCTCAAGATCATAGCAAGAAAGCAAATCCCTCAACTCAAAACTACTCTTTATTATAGATAGATATCAAAACAAAACCCAAAGCTAGATCATACTGAAATTTTGTTCTACTTGATCAACATATAACCAAAAGGATCGAACTAAGAAAAAGATAAAGGTAAAGGTGTGATGGTGATATGATACTGGGCACCTCCCCCAAGCTTGGCAGTTGCCAAGGGGAGTGCCCATACCTATGTATTTAGATCTCTTTCTTCGGAAGTGGTGATGATGGAGTTATTGATGATGAAAGAATCTTATCCTTCGTCCTCCAAGGCATAGGTTCACCATCCAAAAAAGATGAACAAGTCTCCGGGATCATCAGATCTGTAGCCAAACTCATCCTCTTAAATCTGTATTAATATTCATAGTTTTGATTTTGCAGGTCATAGATCTGGGCTTGGAGATGCTCGATTTTCTCATGAAGCTTGAAGATGGCCTCCCTAATGTTCTTGGCGTCCAACTTGTGACCATTGGTAAATTCAGCGATCACCATGGGATTGGCGTTGAGTCCACGTTCCACCATCCCTTGGCACTTGAAGACTTGTTGCTCCATTGCTTCGAGCCTTTTCTCCACGCTTCCGGTCTTCTTCGGCCCTTCAACATCGCGGATGTCCAGCACCCCCTCACGCATCTCAATGGTTTGAGCGTGTTGCAGCATCCGCTAGGTAAGGGTTGATGACCTTGTCGAAAAACTTGTCCTTGGGGGCGCTTGGAGATGTCATGGCGATCTAGATCTGTTAGAAAAATAACTCAAAACAAGAACAGATGATTTTGTCATGGTACGGTGGTTAAAACCTTTGGGAGATTATATAATGATTTTTTACTAACCAAAAGAGGTATTACCAAGAAAACAGAGTCCGCAGGGCACACAAGGTGGCGGCAAGGTATAGGGGCCCGCCCAGGGGGTAGGGCGCGCCCTCCTGCCTTGCCGCTTCCTCGTGCACTCTTCGGACTACTTTTAATTTTCCTAAATTTTTTAAATATTTCAAAACGGAGAAAAATTGCTGTTAGAAACTTTTTGGAGTCGGTTTACTTACTGTACCACGTAACTATTACTTTTTGGAGTCTAAAACGTTCTGGAAAGTATCCCTTATGTACTCCTCCGGTGTTATAGTATTAATAATATTTGTCTCAACATTTACGGGAGTACCTGAAATATAATGTTTGATTCTTTGACCGTTCACCTTCGGGTTAGTGCCTTCGGCGTTGTTGATCTTGATGGCACCTCAACGACAAACCTCCTCAATAATATAAGGACCTTCCCATTTAGAGAGAAGCTTTCCTGCAAAAAATCTTATACGAGTTGTATAGCAAAACATGATCACCTACATTAAACTCACACTTTTGTATCCTTTTGTCATGCCATGTTTTAAATTTTCTTTAAACAACTTGGCATTCTCATTGGCTTGGGTTCTCCATTCATCAAGCGAACTTATGTCAAATAACCTCCTCTCACCGGTAAGTTTGAAATCATAGTTGAGCTCTTTGATTGCCCAATAAGCTTTATGTTCTAGTTCAAGAGGTAAGTGACATGCTTTTCCATAAACCATTTTATATGGAAACATACCCATAGGGTTTTTATAAGCCGTTCTATAAGCCCAAAATGCATCATCAAGTTTCTAAAACCAATTCTTTCTAGATCTATTAACAGTCTTTTGCAAAATCAATTTAATCTCTCTATTGCTCAACTCTACTTGACCACTACACCGAGGATGATAAGGAGATGCAATTCTATGGTTGACATCATATTTAGCAATCATTTAACGGAAAGCACCATGAATAAAATGTGAACCACCATCAGGCATTAAATATCTAGGAACTCCAAACTTCAGAAAAATAACTTCTTTAAGCATCTTAATAGAAGTGTTAGCACTACTAGTTCAAATAGCTTCTACCCACTTAGTAACGTAATCAACAACAATTAAAATATGTGTATACCCATTAGAGGAAGGAAAAGGTCCTATATAATCAAAGCCCCAAACATCAAATGGTTCGATAACAAGTGAATAATTCATCGGCATTTCCCGGCGTCTACTAAAATTGCCAATTCTCTGGCATTCATCACAAGACAAGACAAACTTACGAGCATCCTTAAAGAGAGTAAGCCAACAACATGAGAGCTCGCACTATGTTCGGGTGACTTACGTCCAAAATAGAGTTTAGTAGTGTGTTGTTCATGAATTGTTCAGCAAAAGAAAAATAAGTGCATAACAATTCATAAACAACGACGTACAAACTCCTCCTTTTGGAGTAGAGATTTATTACAATCTTGCATTTCATTCTTTTATGTAGACCACTTATCATCCATACTATTGCACACAAAACATTGCATGGTTAACCAAAGGAGAAACTTGAATAATTGTAGGGAGCAGTGTGTGTACAATCAATTGGCAAGCAATTCCCCCTGCTCCACCAGAAGTTACAACTGAAGATGAAGAGCTTGTTGCACTTCAAGATGAAACGACCCTCGCTATGACAATGTTAATGTCTGATCTTCTGTGGGGTCGATTTGTAAATTTTAAAAGTGAATTTCACATATAATTGTAATATTAATCAAGACATGCATTGCATGTGCAAGCTTAATAGTTATGAAGAAATTCCAATGCATTTCAATAGAGATGCTTAGTTATCGGTGACCGCTAGGGATCAGACTACTGATCCCTTGCGTCCTACTAGACCACTGTCTGGGAAACATGGAGAGTCTTAGGTTTGGTGGGCGCTCGCTCCTTGGCTACGTAGTTTCTAAAATTGAAACCAATCAATGCTGATTACGTGGGACTTGCTATTATCTGCTTGCTGTTTCAACCTTTCCACATTTTTAGGCTACTAATATCGGATGTGAAGGAACGCAGCAAAAATGGTATTCCATGCCATGCAATTTGCTTCCTTAAGATGCAAAATTCGTTTCCATATTTCAATGTTTCTTCCATATGAAGAAGCAGTTTACCAATTATGGTGAACTGCATTTTTAGTACGGCATAATCTTATGGCTGCATGCATTAATCTTGCTTCCTACAAAGAATATTTTGCTTCGATGGGCAAATACATTTTTTGAGCAAAAGAAGGGCTTTCACCCCTTCCGATTTCCATTACTAGAAACCAAATAGTCTTTCGAATCTACATGCCAGTATAGCAAGAACATCACCCCCCATATAAAGTGCCACAAACAGCTAGGAACATTAGCAAAGCACCGAGCACATCCATCCCTGAGAGGAAATGTAGACTTCACTTGCTACATGCTCTAGCTTCTTGTTCCCAATAGTAGCAGTTTTTTGTCTGACTCCCTTGTATGTAGAAGAGACCATGCCATGGCAAACAATCCTGATAGTACCAAGGGGTCATTGAAGTATTTCTTATCAAATATATTTCCATTTCTACATTTCCACAGGGTCCACATTAGTGAGGAGATACCCACTAAGACCAGCTTTATATCATCCTTCTTGAAAGTTTTGCTCCACCTCCCAAAACAATCACTCACAGAGCAAGGATTTGAGTTCGAACTAAAGGTACATTTTAAGATAGACCAAATTAAGGAAGTACTAGAGCAATTAAAAAACAAGTGATTAGCAGTTTCATCTTTGCCACAGAAAACACAATTTATATCCCCTTTCCATCCTTTTTTTAAATAGTGAGTCTCTAGTTGAAATAGATTTTTATTAGTTAACCACATTGTCACGCCCAATATGCGACCCTATCCAAAAGGAACTCGACGGTCCCACCAAGGATAGACCCGCATATTGAGACGCTTTTGCAAGGTGGATATCATTACATCAACATTACATAATACATAGGGATACATACATAAGGCACAAATGCCACAAGAATACATCATCATCATATACAAGAGATCAACATCCGACTACGGATGAAACATAAACAGAAACTCAAACGACATCCACCCTGCTAGCCCAGGCTGCCGACCTGGAACCTATCCCCTGATCGAAGAAGAAGCAGAAGAAGAACTCCAACACAAGCAAACATCGCTCTCACGTCATGATCATCGCAAACCTGTACCTGCAACTGGTGGTGTAGTAATCTGTGAGCCACGAGGACTCAGCAATCCCATTACCATGGGTATCAAGACTAGCAAAGCTTAAATGGGAAAGGAAGGGGTAAAGTGGTGAGGTTGCAGCAGCGGCTAAGCATATATGGTGGCTAACATACGCAAATGAGAGCGAGAAGAGAAACAAAGGAACGGTCGTCAACTAGCAATGATCAAGAAGTGATCCTGAACTCCTACTTACGTCAGACATAACCCAAGAAACTGTGTTCTCCTCTCGATCAACCCCGAAAAGAGACACTCACGGTTACGCACACGGTTGGTGTATTTTAATCAAGATCAACTTCGGGTTTTCTACAACCGGACATTAACAAATTCCCATCTGCCACATAACCGCGGGCACGGCTTTCGAAAGTTCAAACCCTGCAGGGTGTCCCAACAAGCCCATGATAAGCTCTCGCGATCAACGAAGGATATTCCTTCTCCCGGAAGACCGATCAGTCTCGGAATCCGGCTACAAGACATTTCGACAGCAATAAAATAAGAGCAGCAAAGCCGCCGGATGTGCCGACAAATCCTGATAGGAGTCGCACGTACCTCGGTCTCGAGGCACACCGGATAAGTCAAGCTACGAGTAAAACCAACCTCGAGTTGCCCGAGGTGGCCCATGAGGTTGCTCGGTTCGGACCAACACTCGAAGGAGCACAGGCCCGGGGCTAAAATAAAGATGACCCTCGGGCTCCGAAACCCAAGGGAAAAGGGTATAGGTGAGGCAAATGGTAAAACCAATGTTGGGCCTTCTTTGGAAAAGTCTTATCCAAAGCGAACTGTCAAGGGGTCCCATAAATCACCCGACCGCGTTAGGGACGCAAAATCCGGGAACATAATACCGATATGACGGAAACTAGGGCGGCAAGAGTGGAACAAAACACCAGGCATAAGGCCGAGCCTTCCACCCTTTACCAAATATATAGATGCATTAATTAAACAATAGATATATTGTGATATCCCAACAAGAAAACATGTTCCAACAAGGAACAACATCTCCATGTTCCAACAAGGAACAAACTTCATCTTCACCTGCAACTAACAACGCTATAAGAGGGGCTGAGCAAAGCGGTAACATAGCCAATCAACGGTTTGCTAGGAAGGGTGACAAAGGTTAGAGGCTGACATGGCAATTTGGGATGGCTTGATAAACAGGTAATAGGTAGCGCAGCAAAGCGATAGAGCGAAGCAACTAGCATAGCAATGATAGTAGTGAGATCCAGGGTAGCGGTCATCTTGCCTGAAATCCCGCTAGGAAGAAGAACGAGTCCATGAAGAAGACGAGCGGATGAAGCCGAACCAAGCGTGAGCGAACGAATCCTCACGATCATAGCGAAACAGGAACTAACAAGAAGAAGCACACAACATAGTAAACACACCACACATAGACAAGACATGATGCACAACAAGCATGATGCATGACAAGGCTACATGCAGCTACTCATGGCAAGAGATGATGCAAACAAGAGCAACACATCAAAGCAAGTTTAAATGAGGCCGGGAACAACATATAACAATTCCGGTAAGTCCTCATATGCAAATTTCGAAATTGGTCCAGATCTGGATAAACCTTATGTTCAAGTTGTTAAACAGCAATTTAATATGCACCACGATGATCTACACGAAATTCTAGTCAAGTTACATATAAAGTTCATTAGATTCGGAGCTACGGCCTAGAAGATATGAGCAAAACAAGGTAAGCATGGCATTGATACAAAATGCATAAAAACATCAATCAAACACCTAAAAACATGGATGCAACATGATAATATGAAACTACATGCAAAATCAAGCAAGTTTCATATAGAGCACACTCAAAACGGAGCAACGGTGCAACACATCCACCCTATACAAGTTATGACAACAATCTGTCCAAAACAGCAAGTAGGCATAATGCAAGCATCAAAACAACATGCTACAGCACCACAACAAGAAAACAAAAGGCATGGGCATGATGTACAGGTAAAGCATTACAAAACATGAACACTGAGCTATCTCCAGAAACAACTAGAACATGCTCAAAATGACATGGCAAGATTGCAACTAATAACAGTTTCAGACTTTGCAGAAATTAACATCAGGTTGC
Source organism: Aegilops longissima (assembly GCA_021605205.1). Lineage (NCBI taxonomy): Eukaryota > Viridiplantae > Streptophyta > Magnoliopsida > Poales > Poaceae > Aegilops > Aegilops longissima. Next base: position 639,222,327 of record CM038681.1, on the reverse strand, counting down.
AATGTTTAGAGCTATGAAACAACATGTTACAGGAACTTAACATGGCAAACAAAGGCATGGCATGAATCTAATCAAAGCATAGAACAAAAGTCCTTTAGTGACCATGAGCCAAAAAGGATCACAAAATATAGTAACACCCATGTCAATATTGAAAGTTTCGTTAACAGATTCAGCAACATGGCATGTCAAAAACTGATAACAAGTAGGCATGTTTACAAGCTCAATGCACTCACTACAGAGCCTTATATGATAAACTAAGCATACATACATCAAGAAGACATGACATAGAAGACATACATGGCAAGAACAATAACATAGCATAAATGGATCAACCACAACAACCTTGGCAAAATTGAATAACATGTATACAATCTGCCAGGAAACATTTGATAGCAAAAGTAGAGCTCGATTGACTCAAGCTATGGCACTCCATAATTGCAAACAAGGGCATGGATGGATAGAGCACGAAATGCTTTACAAAACATCCTTACTGAAGTATCTCAAAATATGCATGGATCTCTCGGTAGCCTCAAGTTAACATGGCATCAAAATATCAGCAAAACAGGGCTGAAAACAGCAATAACAAGACACCTAGTTTGCATGCTTGTGCTAGTCACCACATAGATCACAAAAATACATGGCATACACCCCTGGAAAGATGGCATGGCATATTACAAAACACATGTAGGACTCAAGTCCATAGGATGCACACATCAATCATGGCAAAAATGACAAAAGTGCATGTTCTGTTAAGAAACAGAAACTAACATCATATAGCACTCTTGCAACAGCATTTCGGGCATCAAGATGAGCTCAAATGAAAATGATTCAATGAGATGAAATGATCTACTCTTCGAGGCGAACATTTTGACATATTACACGCCCAAAACGGAGCTACGATGACAGAGATACGATGCAACGAAAATGCCACAAAATGTTACGAGAAACGGGGACTTAGATGAATTTTACCCTCCGAAAAGTCAACGGGACGGGAATGTGCGGGATGGCGAGATCCGGGACGGAGGCAGGCGCGTTTGGATCGGGGGAGTGGTGGATCTCATCCCACTCCCCAGATCCGGACGGGGAGGGGTCCGGCGGCGGCTCGCCGGAGGAGGCGCGGGGCGGCGGAGGAGGTCGCCGGAGGAGGTGGAGCTCGGGGCCGACGAGCTCCGGCCTTGGCGGCGGCGATCGCCGGCGGGCGGGCGGCAACAAGCCGGGCGGCGCGACGCCGAGCGCCGACCGGCGATGGCGAAGCGGCAGCGCGCGGCGGCGGCGGGCAGCGGCGGCAAAGGCGCGGCTCGGCGGCGGCGCCTCGGCGCCCATGGAGGTGGCGGCGGCGACCGGAACGCCCGGGCGGGCGGCGGCGAGATGGGCCCATGGGCCAGACAGGCTCGGCGGGCGGGCGGCGGCAGGAGGAGAGAGAGGAGGCGCTGCTGAGGTGGCGGCGGCGGTTGGCCGTGAGCGGCGGCGGAGGCGACGTGGCGCGTACCATTGGTCGGGTGAGGTGGCGGCTGGGCGCGTCCGGCGCCGGGCGGACGTGTCCGGCGTGCGGAGGAAGAAGGGGCTAGGGTTGGACTGCGCGAAAAATCCGGGGGTGCACACATATTTATAGGTAGAGGGAGCTAGGAGAGTCCAAATGAGGTGCGGTTTTCGCCCACACGGTCGTGATCGAATGACCGAGAGCATGGAGGGGAGTTTGGTGGGTTTTGGGCCACTTTGGAAGGGGTGTTGGGCTGCAACTCAAAGAGGGCTCTGCGGTTACCCGGTTAACCGTTGGAGTATCAAACGACCTCCAAATGATCTGAAACTTGACAGGCGGTCTACCGGTGCTATACCAAGGCCGCTTGACAAACCTCGGTCCATTCCGAGACCGTTTAATACCCGCACACGAAAAGAGGTAAAAGGGGGCGCCGGAGACATAGGAGTGCGGATTGCAAAAGCGGACAACGGGAAAATGCTCGGATGCATGAGGCGAACACGTATGCAAAATGAAATGCACATGATGACATGATATGAAATGCAGATGATGACATGGCAAAATGCAACACGCAAGCAAATGACATGGCAACGACGGCGAATAACTGACGGACACCTGGCGCATCGAATCCGGGGCGTTACACACATAAAGACTTTTATTTTGGCTGGAAGTTTCAGTTTCCAGAGTTCCGTGGATATTTGCAATTATTAGTAATATTTTCCTATACAAAGACCTCACAGAGAACTACTTATCAGTAGTAAGTAGCCATTCTACTATCTTGTCCACTACCCATTTCATTGTTCATGCATCTCCTCTTCATATTTCTCCATTAGTCCAGAGTTTCTCCATATAGATTTCTCCTAAATTTGAATCCACTCCATCCTAATTGGATAGCTTCAACAACAGTAATATCATGATCAAAACACAGGTTATACAATCTGGGATATTCATCCTTTAAGGGCTTATCCCCAACCCATATATCTTCCCAAAATCTAGTATTTTTACCATCTGCAAGTTTCTTTTTAACAAAACTATAGAATACGTTTTTAACTTTCAGAGACCAGACCAGAATTGAGAATCTCCTGGTTGTTTTCTAACTCTAGATAAAAAACCATCAGGAGCATATTTATTATGTAACAAAGTTTACGAAAGTACTTTTTCTATCTCCATTCTCCAAAACCACTTTGCCAATAGTTCTTTGTTCATAACATCCAAGTTTAGAATCCCCACGGCCCCATAACGGTATCTCAATACCAGCGGCCATGAAGACGAAGGATTGATGGCTGAACATTATGACTCAGGGTTTGAGCGTGATGAGTTGATGCCTGAATTGCCGGAGGATGAATGTCTTAAGGCTGATTGCAAGAAGTCTCCAGATGCCGCCTCAACCCAGCAACAACAACGTGAGGGTCGTGCATTATTGCTGAGCCCGACAACACTGGGGGCGGTGGTCAGGGACGGTATGATAGGCTCACTTCCGTTAGCTAGCAAAGAAGCATCGGAAGACAGTGAAGAAAGGCCGAAATGGTGGCAAAGCTGCTTCTATGAGCCAGCCGCCTCCGCAGCCTCGGGTTAAAGGGGGTAAATTGGTGTAAAATAACTCAGCTCTGGAAGGACTAATCCGGACCTGTGTTCTGTCTTGTGGGTCTGTTTCAGCTCTCACCTATAAAATGGTCAAAAGGGGTAGTAGGCACCAAATTAGAAATCTAAAATTTATAACTAATAGAAATCCTAATTTATGAAAAAATTGAAGATGACACCGCAAGTACTAAAATGAGACAACACATACAAGCATGCATATTTCACATAAAATAAATAAATTATGGTGGGTAACAGAGATCACTCAGCACACAAATGTCTCGTCAAGGATTAGCTAAGAATTCTTCTAGCTTAATGTCAACGTATATACAGACTGTGCTCTATCTTTGTTGTTTGAACAATGTTCAGAGCTCAATTTCTTTGAACAATGTTCATAATTCATTCAATAATTTGCTACAGAAAAACAAATGATTTTCAGAGAATTAGCACATTCTCTAAAACAATGGCAGCTGCTGATTTTCCTTGCATAGTGTTCAGTATTAATAGAATAATTTGCTACAGAAAAACAAAACAACGTTGAGAGAATTAGTACATTCTTGAAGAATGGCAGCTGCTGATTTTCCTCGCATAGTATTCAGTATTAATAGAATAACTTGCTATAGAAAAAAATAATGTTCAGAGAATTAGTACATTCTTGAAGAATGGTAGCTGCTGATTTCTTTGAATAGTGTTCAGAATTTCATCCAAAAAAGATACCCCTACAGAATAAAAATGAACTGCAGGTCCTAGTTCATTGACTGAAAAAATGTCATTGTTTCAAAGATGCATTTATAGGGATTTCTTTTTTCCAATCTCCAAAGCCAGGTCCGATACTTGTATTATTTTTTCGCAGAGATGCGCCACCGAACACTGCTGTGTGGTACTCAGCCATCAACGAAAGAAGAGATTTAGGCGGATGAGTCGCTGTCGAAAAATCCTCTTTTGGTGAAATAGTAAACAATCTTGTTTTCTGAGTACAGAGCCACCAAGGTGGCCTGCTTTTCTTCAATTTTGAGATCCATATTCCTACTATTTCCTTGTCCAGCATCCTCACTGGATTAGTCCTTACAAAAGACTAAATAATCTTCTTCCTCCTCATGCTAAAAACGAGCAAACTGTGCGTGACGGGAACTACCAAGCCATGCTAGTTTCATGAGAGCAGAGCTGCCAAAATCAAGATCCATGTTCTGCTCCCTGTCAAATCTGGGTGTTCGTGAGCTCGGAAACGGTGGCCGCCGTCAGCTCAGAAACGTAGGTAAAACCCTACTCCTGCTTGATTAATATTGATGATATGGGTAGTACAAGAGTAGATCTACCACGAGATCAGAGAGGCTAAACCCTAGAAGCTAGCCTATGGTATGATTGTTTTTCGTCCTACGGACTAAAACCCTCCGGTTTATATAGACACCGGAGAGGGCTAGGGTTACACAGAGTCGGTTACAATGGGAGGAGATCTACATATCCGTATCGCCAAGCTTGCCTTCCACGCCAAGGAAAGTCCCATCCGAACACGGGACGAAGTCTTCAATCTTGTATCTTCATAGTCCAGGAGTCTGGCCAAAGGTTATAGTCCGGCCATCCGGACACCCCCTAATCCAGGACTCCCTCAGTAGCCCCTAAACCAGGCTTCAATGACGACGAGTCCGGCACGCAGATTGTCTTCGGCATTGCAAGGCGGGTTCCTCCTCCGAATACTTCATAGAAGATTTTGAACACAAGGATAGTGTCCGGCTCTGCAAAATAAGTTCCACATACCATCGTATAGAGAATAATATTTACACAAATCCAATCTGCTGACGTATTCCGCAGCGTGAAATCACACCACGGCCAAGCCTTTATTCGAATCGTTTTTACTGTCCCACCTCAGCGCGTTTAGCGAGGCGGTTTCCTTGGCACGTCTTGTCGAAGCAGAGATCGTGTCCCCTTATTCCGGGATTCTCATCAATACGGGCATGGGTAACCCAATCGTGCCTGTTGGTATATTTCCTCAATCAAAGGCGAGTCCCAAACGGTCACGGGGAGGGCTCTTGGTATTCAACCTCTTTATAAAGAGACCAAGGCTCTACTCCTTTCTTTCAATCTCAATCGAACCCGCCTCTCGCCTCGAGTTCCAACACCCAAAGCTCCAGATTCAGGCGCTTCTGACCTTCGATGATGTCCGGCTCCAGCCTTCAAGGCTGGTGGATGCCTTCCTCCGTTACGGAACAAGACGTGCTAAAGCTTAGAGATGCTAGGTATCTAACCGGCGAAATCTCGCATAGGCTGCCTGCTCAAGGGCAGGTTATTCCCACTCCCAAGCCTGGTGAGATCGTGGTGTTCGCGTCTCACTTCCTTCGGGGGCTAGGCTTCCCGACGGACCCCTTCGTGAGGGGGCTCATGTTTTATTATGGGCTGGAATTTCACGACTTGGCTCCGAAGTCCATCCTCCACATCTTATTGTTCATCGTCGTGTGCGAAGCCTTCCTCCACATTACTCCTCACTTCGGATTGTGGCTTAAGACCTTCAAAGCAGAGCCGAAGATGATCGAGGGGCAGCACGCGGAGTGCGGAGGCGCTGTTATAAGCAAGAATGCTGACGCTCCATGGCCCGAGGGCTCTTTTCAAGAGGAGTTCAGCTTATGGCAACGATAGTGGTTTTATATCACAGCTCCCAGGGGCACCAAGTGGGTGGCGCCACCTGCCTTTCGCTCGGGTCCCCCACCACAGCTAGCGTCATGGGTCAATAAAGGGTTTAACTGGGGGCCGTCCAAGGACGTGCCCTTGTTGCAGGGCCGCATTCGAGATCTCCTAGAGAGAGACATCAATCTGGTCGCCGTGACGCTGGTCTTGTTGATTCGCCGCACCTTGCCTTGCAAACGTCGCCCCCTCCGCCTGTGGGAGTTTAATCCGGAGGGACCACGAGCTCTCCAACACTTTACGGGCGCGACACCCATGGAGATGTACAAATTGTTCTTCGGATCACAAGCAATGTGTCCGGACTCGACCGAGGACGCAGGTCTGAGCTGCAACCGCCCGGATACTCAAGTAAGTAGTCATGTACCCGGACACGCCATCCGTATATTTATCATAAAATTGCCCTTAAAAGAGTTGTCCCTTAAACAGGAGTGGATAGCGAAAGCAAAGCTAATCAGGTGTCCGGCCCCCCTCCCTGAGACCATGTCGGATCCCGTGTTAACGAGGATGCTGGAGGTTGCGCCTTTGGAAGAAGGCGAAGGGGGGAACAAGGAAGCTACCGCCTCCCTGAAGGAGGCTGTCAGGAAAGGAGGAATCGAGAATCCCTCCATCCAGGGGAAGAAGAGGACCGCCTCTGAAGACCCGGAGACCATGGTCTCAAAGTGGGGGAAGAAATCTTCGTCAGAGGGTCCTGCACCGGAGATGCCTCGGCCGCACTGTGCCCCCAAGGGGATCAGCCCTCCAGCGAACCGTAAGTAGAGAGGGGATTTTTTAAATAAGAGACATCCTAGTTCTATTTCTGAGGAAGATAACCGAATTTTTACCTTGTAGTTCGGATCTCAGCCCTTCTCAGCAGAGCTCATCTTCAGGGGATCCTCGACCGGAGATAATGGAGAGAGCGCCTCCCCCATTACCACCATGCGAGGCGGGCGACCCTGAGGTGTCCTCACAGAGGGTTTCTTTGAATCCAGCAGGGCCGGAAGGCAGTCGTATGGCCCCCAAAAGCCCTCCGTGTCCGGCCTTCAAAAAAGGCCATCGGACGAGTCCGGCACCGTCCGATGCGCGGTCAGAGGAGCTGAAGGATCTGCTCGGGCGAGCGTCTATCTCAGAAGAACACCATGCGTTGATGGGTACGGTGATTGAAAGGATTTCATCCGTGGAGAGCGGAATGTACGAAGCTATCAGGAGTTTACTGACAGGTTTTGAGGTACGCGAAATGATGTACCTTTTGACAGTTCCGCATATAAAATATGCGCCCTGTATAGATAGTAGCCCCCGAGACTCAGTGCGTTGTCAAAAATGACGGCGCGCCGAGGATCATAATCCCAGGTATGATATGTCGCTTTTCCTATGTAGGTGGCGAAGTGTCCGGTGGCTAGCCGGACTGATGAATTTGCCGAGTTAAAGCGGCAACTTGATGTGGCAGATGCCGACATCGCGCTTGTCAACAAGTGGCTTGACGAGTCACAAGGTATGTAAATTCTCCGCAGACACCTGGTAAGGGGGTTTGATGCTCGTACCTTACAACCTGTATGCTTGATGCAGATGGTGCCGCTGCTGTGGAGAACCTTCGGGCGGAACTCGCTCGAGCCAAGGAGCAGGCCAGGAAAAGTGATGCGGCTGCCTTAAAGGCGGCTGAAGACCTGAAAGCCGAACAGGCTGCTCACTGCCGAAGCAACAAGGAAATGGCCGAGATGGCTGTGAAATTGAAGGATGCTGCCGACCGCTGCAAGCTTCTTGGAAAAGAAGATCGGGCGGAACAGAAGGACCTGAAGAAGGCCACTACCGAGGCCAAGGATGCTCGCTCTGCGATGAGAGCTATGAAGGAGGAGCTACGTCAGGCCGGAGATATCGCGGCTGGAAAGCCCTTTATGCTGCGGATGAAGTTCGGGGATCCTAAATATGATCCGTTGGACCGGCTGTGGAGTCGGCGGACCCTTATCTGGACTTGGCGGCGAGTGCATGACGCGCAACGAACACTTCCGGGATCAAAGGATCACGAAGTGGAAAAGCTTTTTGGTCGCAGATTCCACAATCCAGGCGCCCACTTCCATTAACCAATTGTTTGGCGCGTGGTGAGCTGAATAGGTTATCGACTTCGCCATGAAGTATGTCGTGAGTCATCTGTGGCGAAAAGGCCCGAGCGAAGAGTTATTTTAGCTTGGTGCAGCAGTTCCTTGGTGCGGTGCCGCATATCAATGCAATGAAGAGGTCAGCGTGCATAGAGGGTGCGCGGATGGCTCTTGCCCGTGTCAAGACATCTTGGGCGGAGATGAAGGCCACTGCTGTTGCATCCCAAGATTGGACGAGGGCAGTACCGCCGAGCACTATTTTCGGGAAGTTCTGCAGGCGCTCGTTTAATAGAGACGCAGTGCTTTCGAAGGATATTATGTTGAATAACATGTATTATTGTAAAACAATGTTTCGAGGAATATTAAAGCTTTTATACTTGTGCCTTCAAAATTAAAATACCTCCTGTGCGGCCGTTAATGTATATGTATATATAACCTAAAAGATGGCGATCGTCGGCTTCATTACGCATATAATGCGGGGGTGTTCCTGGCGCATTTTCACACTTGATCCAACGTCTTGGTCCTATAAAGAAGGTGATAGCGCAGCGAACTAGGCAACCAGACTATAATGCTTTATCACTTTCACTTAGCCATAGGAGTTTGACAGTGCTAGGGGCACCGCGCTCACCCGAATTGGGCGGCGTGTGTGCTGGCGAGAAACGACCGCCGTTATCTGCGGAGGAATCCTAAAGATTCCGGCGGGTCATCTAGTGGTTGACCAGTCTCACACTATATCATGACAGTCAGTTTTTGGGTTTCTCTACTGAGGAGCTCGCTTGGCCGAACCGGGGCACAATCGCAGTAGTTCTCCTGGTGCCGCCTTAGCCGATAGACCGGAACGTAAGGCAGCAAAACACAGGAGCCGGGCAAACCCAACATTTGACCAAAGACATGATTCGGAGCTGATGCATATAAGGCCAAACTCGTGACGCCGAACACTCCCTAAGGTATTCGGTCTTTATGAAAACGGGCTGAACAACGCCCTTGGTAATGAGCCCCTGGTGTCCAGGTACGCCCAAAATTCTGACGTGACCACATGCCAAGACGCCAGCCTCCTCCTCGGTTATATCATGAAACTGGGGGATGTGTATCAACAAGAGACATAAAAAAGGTTTATGCAGGGTCTTAATCTAAAAAGAATCCTTGGAACGGGTCCCTACTGCACGTCTGCGCCTGTGTCTCCGTTGTGCCGTATCCTGGACGGGTGTATCACGGTGTTCATCTATAAAAGAGAGGAACTTAGTTGAAAAAGATCATGCGAAAATATACGTTATATTAAATAAACAAAGTATAATTCAAAAAATGAATAAAATTGAACTTTATCGTCTCTTGTTGTACATGCGCGGAGCCCCTTGTACGGGGGTATGCGGCTAGTAAGCCCTTGTATGTTTACACCGGACTCGTCTAGCCATGTCCATGGTATGAACGACATGTTTAGGTGCTTTGATCAGTGAAGCAGGTTTAGCGTGTGGCTGTGAAGGCAGCCGCACAATCTTCCGCGCTCGAGGAACACTCGAAATTTCCCTTTAATGAGATGATGCCTCGCGGACCGGGCATTTTAAGTATAAGAGATGCATAATGCGGTATTGCGTTAAAGCGGGCGAAAGCTTCACGTCCCAGGAGTGCTTGATAGCTACTTGTGAATGGGGCGATGTGGAAGGTTAGCTTTTCGCGGCGGAAGTTATCGGGGGAGCCGAATATAACTTCTAGCAGGAGAGAGCCCGTACAATGGGCATCTGGGCCTGGCGTTACCCCTTGAAAGGAAGTGTTACTATGGCGAATTTTTGTTGGGTCTATCCCCATTTTACGGATTGTGTCCTGATATAGCATGTTTAGATCACTGCCGCCGTCCATTAGGACTTGTGTAAATTGGAGTCCGTCAATTATCGGATCTAATATCAAGGCAGTCCAGCCTGCGTTCCGGATACTTCTAGAGTAATCCTGATGGTCGAAGGTGATTGGTTTTAACAACCAGTGGCGGGACTCCTCTGGGATAGGCCGTATGGCGCGTATCTCTATAGGCGCCACCCTGTTTTTCCTTTTGTCACGTGAAGTGAGTTTACTGTTTTGACTTCTTGTGGGAAATTCTTTTTTCGGTGCTCTGGTTGTGGGGTTCGTCATCGTCCTCACTTGGTGTGTCGAGCCCTTGTGTTCGGCGTTGAGTTTGCGGATTGCTTGAAGACCCAACAATCTCTGTGGGTATGGTTTGCGAGCTACCCGGAGTCTTGTGGATTTGACATATCTTGTCCAAGATTTTGTTTAGGTTAGATAGCTCGTCCTGTTATCCTTGAGGGCAGCTTTTTCTGATTCTGCCGAGAGCTTTTGAATCCGGCGTTGACTGCCGTGCTCTTGGGCTGTTTCCTTGGTCGGCGCTGGTCCTTGCTGCGTCGCAGTTTCCGTTCCATCCCTAACCCGGATGTACTTGGGTCGTTGGTACGCATCTTGCCAACCAGCTATCCTCTCCTGCATAAAGCGGGTCATGAGGCTTGTTAATGCGGCCATTGTTCTTGGCTTTTCTTGGCCGAGGTGTCTGGCGAGCCATTCGTGTCGAACGCTGTGTTTGAAAGATGCTAAGGCTTCGGCGTCCGGATAGTCGACTATCTGGTTCTTTTTAGTAAGAGATCTATTCCAGAATTTCCGGGCTGACTCTCCGGGTTGTTGAGTTATATGACTTAAATGGTCTGCATCCGGAGGTCGGACATAGGTCCCTTGAAAATTTGCCCGAAAAGCATCCTCGAGCTCTTCCCAACTTCCAATGGTGTTTTCGGAAAGGCTTCTAAGCCAATGCCGGGCTGGCCCGTTGAGCTTGAGGGGTAAGTATTTTATGGCATGGAGATCATCTCCTCTAGCCATGTGTATGTGGAGGATGTAATCCTCAATCCAGACTCGTGGTCATTGTTCGTCGTATGCCTCTATGTTTACGGGCTTGAATCCATGGAAATTCATGATCCAGCACCTCATCGGTGAAGCATAGGGGTGTGCGGCACCCTATATTGGGTGTACCGTGATGTTCGGATACTTGATGCGTTGCATTGCTTACTAGAGCTTGCTTTCTTGGCCCGTAGATAGATCTAGCTGGGCCATCTTTTTGATGCGAATCCTTGTGCGGATCGCGTGTCGGCTTGTGTGCGGCGCCCTTTGCCGCTCTATGTTGGCCATGGGGTTGTTTACCCGACCGGGTGGCTTCCTTATTTTTTGATTGCGGGGGCTCTAAGGCCTCCTCATCAAATTCCGGCAGTAATTTTCGCTTCGGATAGCTCTTTGTGCGGCGACTGTCACCGTATTTGTCTGTGGTGTTGAGTACTTTGCTCCATCTAGTTCTGAGTGCATCTTCCACTGTTTTGAGCTTCCGCTTCTGCTTTTTCAGGCTACGCGCAGTGGCGACGAGCCTTTTGTGGAGGTTCTTCTACTCCGGTAGCTTGTCCGGCGTGAGGTCGTCCGGACTGTTATCTTCGCCGGGGACGGGTTGTTTATCCAAGTTGCCCTGTTCGGACGGTTGCTCGATGGCATGTTAAATGCGTCCGCCGGTTCGCCTGCTCTAGGGCTGGGTCTGTATGGCTGCTGTCTCTGTCGAGGTGGGGTTTGGAGCGGCGCTTATGCCGCCGCTTTGACTGCTTTTCAAGGGAACGATCCCTCGTTGCGTCCCTTTGTTCCTCGTCGTCATTTCTTTTAGGTGTGTCCACCATGTATACATCGTGAGATGGGGTGGTTGTCCAGTGCCCTATAGGCGCTGGTTCCTGTTCGTCTCCTACATCGTCGTCCATACCGTCGATGTCTTCGGAGTCGAAGTCGAGCATGTCGGTTAAATCATCGACAATGGCTATGAAGTGGGTGGTGGGTGGGCTTTGAATTTCTTCGTCGTCCGCATCCCAACCTTGCTGACCATAGTCCGGCCAGGGCTCCCCTGATAAAGAGAGAGATTTTAATGAATTCAGAATGTCACTGATGGTGTCCTGGACTAGGGGGTACTCACCACGTCGTCTCCCGATCAGTTGGATGGGCCGAGGATCCCCATGGCCGTATACTCATGGGCCAGTCCGGACAGTTGCCACATACAAGGAAGATTCCACAAGACTTGGTGATCAAGACAAGGACTCCTCCCCCACCAGCGTATTCGGCTAGGACTCTTGTTATCCTAGGCCTCTGGTGCATTATATAAACCAGGGCCAGGCTAGTCGACAGATATACAATATACAACAATCATACCATAGGCTAGCTTTTAGGGTTTAGCCTCTTTGATCTCGTGGTAGATCCACTCTTGTAACACACATCATCAATATTAATCAAGCAGGACGTAGGGTTTTACCTCCATCAAGAGGGCCCGAACCTGGGTAAAACATCGTGTCCCTTGTCTCCTGTTACCATCCGCCTAGGCGCACAGTTCGGGACCCCCTACCGAGATCCGCGGTTTTGACACCGGCGTTGGTGCTTTCATTGAGAGTTCCGCTGTGTGTTCGGCAAAAGGTCGATGGCTCGCCTGCAGATCAACTGCGACTTCGGCATCTTCGTCACCAGCTCAACTGGTCACCTTGGTTCGACCAAGGGTTGCGCCCTACCTCTGATCGTCATGTTCGGATAAGGGCCTTCATCAACATCAACTCCGATCTCTATCAAGATCATGGAGGAATCATCCAGGGAGCCCGGGGGCTCAACGTCAACATTGCCCTCGGGCGACCGTACTGTTTTTCTGGACAACGGACTTGTGTCCGCCGCCACCGCCTTCTCAATTGTCGTTTTAACGATTGCTTCGGTGGAATTGTGCGGAATTAAGTCTACAACAACCCTGGAAATTTTCGTCGAGTTCCGATGGAGGAATCTCTGGCAATCTCTGATATACCGGAGCCGCATTGAATCTGGACGAGAATCCGGACGAGTTTAGGGCGTGGTGTCCAGCTTATAGCTCGGCCTTCCTTTGGAAGATCCAACCGTTGATCGGCTGCGGAATTCCTATATCTAACACCCCTCAAGATTTCAGCTCGATCCGACCATCCAAACTCCGGGAACCTTCCGATTAGTGCAGCACTTTTCGGATCTGTTTTCTGCGCGAAAACGAATCCGACCCGAGTTCGTCTTTTTTATGAACAGGATTTCGGACATCCTTTTTGAAGGAATTTTTGTGTGGGGTATTGTGTTTTGTTCCCGAACACATCCCACTAACTTTAAGATCTTTTGAACATGATCTTCAACATCATGCTGGTGTCAAACCAGTCCGGCAATATTGCTCCACGGCTACCGACCTGCGCTAGACACGTCGTCACTTTGTTGAGCCGAGCTCAACTTCTTCGGATCATCATCTCGGCAAGCCGAACAAGAGTCTGGCATCGCGAGGGATAAATCATCACCAACATCGCCGCCCCGCAGATTACACGGAGCGGGCATATCGGCATCGCCGCACAGTCGCTTCATCAAGCCGACATCGACCATGTCACGACCTGCATCAGCAGGGCCACCCTATTGCTTCTTCAAGATGGTGTCCATCACGCCGACCTACTTCGACATCTCGGCTGGACCGGGGGCTTCATCATCTCTTCATCAACCTACTCCGGAGACTTCGGCGTCGCTGGCCGACCAACTCCGTCATGTTAGCTGGACCGAGGGCTTTGCCTCGGCGAGCCAACCTTTGCCAGCATCACCATGCCGTCGCTTTATCGCCCATCAGGCGATAGGTGTGCGGATCGAGTCCCAATTTTGGGAATCACCTTTCTTCGGATTGCTACAACAAATAAGCCAGGTGCTATTAATCCTAGTATTTTTTGCTTGTTTGGGTTCATTTTTCCCAACGAATTATTACTCTGGTTTGTACATCATATATACGCAGGTCTATCAAATGGTGGCCGCACTAACGACGGTTGCATGGTGGTTCGGTCAGTTTCCGTACATAGTCCGGCGAACGCCGCATCCGGAACTCGAACCGACCTGTGAATTCAGGCCTTACCATGCCTTTACCGCATCACGCCGCCGCCCTGCATCGACATTGACTTCGGCGCCAGGCCATATTTCTTTTATTACTCACTTTGCATAAATTATTTATTATGCAACGATTTTTTTACTATTATCTCTGGTTTGCACTATTTTTTGTGCACAGGAAAATGATCCAGCCGGACTATATCTTTTGACGTCACCTCGGCTGGACGTGGGGCTTCGTCAACACTTCATTACCCCATGCCAGGGACTTCGGCATCACTCTGCCGTCCTGCATTGACTGTGCTATGTCACCACTTCGGAGCGCCGAGCTCTTTGCTCCGCCACCTCGGGACCGGCTTGGGAGATGGAACCTTGTCCCGCATCAAGCTTGGACCGCGTCGTCAATACCAAACACATTAACCAGCTAAGTTGCCTTCATGCTCAAAGTTTTAAATTTCTAACTTGTGTTCGGTTTGACCAAGCATTATACTTTTTTGAAAAAAAGTTGCTTGTAAAAATTTTCCTTGTCCAAACTTTGTTTGCACATACTTGACGCGCTACCCGCGCTCATTATACCTCGGGGCTTCTTTAACAGAAGCTTATTAATACGGGCTTTATGCCCAACACATGTGTCATACTTCCGCATGTACCTTTTATTCACCATTATATGCATCGATATGACTTAAGTTTTGGCCAAGCTGGGTTGCCTGGCTCCTGTGCTTACCCCTACGTTCCCGATTGTTCGGCTAGGTGGTAAAGGAGCACCTCTGCGATTATTCTTGTCGGGTCAGCGGATGTGTACCTCAGACTGGGTGAAGCCGAAAGCTAGCGTTCTTAAGGGAATACTCGGTCGGTGAACTAAAAGATGATTTCTTACGTATTTATTTACCTGCCCCCAGATGTTTTTCTGCTCTTTTCGCAGTCCGGACATGCACTTTAAGGCATGCCTCCCAGGGAAAGGAACCCCTAACGGAACTATTCTCCCTGGAAGATGTTTCTTACTAACCATGTAATATAACATAACTAGTTGGGCACTTGTGTGATAAAGCACTAATGACCCCTACGCCTGGTCTCCACGCATGCCCCGGTTTTTATAACCGCGAGGGTATTCGGACTCACTCCGGACTATTGGGTCCAGAGGTTGAAGCGAAAAGGTCCGCTACGACAAACGATCTACAATCTGGCTAGAAGGTATTCTACATGTCACCTTACATTATATAGTCAACTTTTACCCAAGTCACTTGGGGGCTCTTATGTTTATTTGAGCCTTTTCATACTAAGTGTTTTTCTTCTTAGTCGTTGCAAAGTTTTTATTATTTATCACTTCTTTTCTCGACACGAGTGTGCGGTCACTAGCCGGGGAGCCTAATTTCTCTCTCAAAACTGCTAGAGTTTAGTTTTCTAAACTGGCCTAATGAGAAGTACTCCGCCTTCGGGATGGGAGACTGAAGCCGTAGGCTGACCCGCTTGAAGTCTTGAGATAGGATGTGTCATGTTAAAGCACGACATAAGCACTTTTTTTCTAAAGTCCAATTTTCGGATTGGCACCGAACACTTGATCTTGTTTGGACGTCATGTTTTTACTGACGTTTTTTGGTTTTCCAAGCTTTTGGCACTTTTAAACTATTTGTGTGTTTTCAGCACAAGTCTCGCAGTGCAACGCCGGACACCTTTAGAGATTCGGCAAAAAACATTCTCGGATGTTGCTATATATGCATCAGTTTCAAATCGTGTCTTCGGTCAATAGTTGGGTTTCCCGGCTCCCGCGCTTGCCTCCTACGTTCCGCTTTGTTCGGCTAGGTGTGCAAAGGGAGAACCACTGCGATTGTGCTTCCAGCTCGCATGGTCAAGCACCTCAGTGGAGAAAGCCGAAAACTGACTGTCACAATAGGTGTAAACTGGTCAGCGATCCGATGACTATATTAAATGACGGGCTATTCATAAAACTGGCCGAAGTGTTTCCAGCTTGACCTCGACTGTCGCCGAACACTACCGGGGGCTAGTAACTGGCCTCCCAAACTAAATCCTCAATATTTTGCTCTTACATTGGAGCTGAGGTTTCATGATCATGCTTAGCATGACAACCCAAAGAAAGGAACCGATAGAGGGACTATTTTCTTTGGAAGACATTTCTTCTGTTAAACAGTAATATAACATATCTCTCTGCGTATCTTTGTTTATAAAACCGTATGGCCAGATTGCCTTGTTTGTCGTAAATCTTTGCCCTCATAAAGGCTTCATAAAGTAGGACAAACACTCCTCGGCTACTGGCCGAGGAGGTTGAAGCCGATGGTCGGTCCACAAAGTTTTGTACAATGCGGATCCGAGCATTAATAACATAAAGTACTTGGATACATTGAGCCATTACACATAATTTGTGATTTTACTCTGGATATCGATCCTTAATTCGGCCACTCGTGCCCGCATTAAGGCTCGGGGGCTACTGGGTTTCGGGCTTATTATTTACAAATATTAAAAGGGCACATCAATCCCCTGATCTAGTGTTGCCACCCGACCAGTGTCTCGGGGGCTACTGCATTGCCTGTTCTATGCAGGAAATTTTAAGTGCAATACAGTTTCCGTGGAGATTTTGATACTCAGGTTGGTCGGCCGCACCCAACCCGAGTCTCGGGGACTGAGCACGCCGCTTTTTGTGTCCCGAAGTATTCTACCGAGCTAGGACTTAATCCTCAGACCGATTTTGCAAATCAACCTGAGTCTCAGCAGCTACGGGGATCAGCAGTCTTATGTCATCCTTCAAGTGCATCTCGGGTTTTAGACCGATACCCACCTTGAGGGCTACTGGCTATGTATCTCGGCAGAGAATAAATCGCACCAATCAAAAACATTGACAAAAATCGGCCCACATTTGGGGTGGTGCACCCCCTCGGAAGCAGTCCGGCATAAAGCTCGGGCGCTAGTGGCTGGCTCCATAGAGGGCATTTCCGACATTAAGCTCGGCTAAACTCCTTCAAACTTCTTTGAACCAAGGTGATTTGCGACACCACGGATACATAGTCCGGCGTTGGAGCTCGGATACATAGTCCGGCGTTAGAGCTCGGATACCGTCCGGCGTTGGAGCTCGGATACATAGTCCGCGATAGAGCTGGAAGCGATCGGCATTGGTGCTCGGCTACAAAGATACCTCGAATGCAGTCCGGCGTTGGAGCTCGGACGCAAGAGGACGCTGCCGCCCGGGAACAACTTCAAACCCGAGGTGTGGCATAAAAATAAAAAAGCATTGATAAAGGCCGGAAACTTAAAGGGGCTCCTCGGATACCCGACGTGTAAACTCGTCGAATGCATTTTGGCGATCCTCAAGATCGAAGATGAGAGGATTTGTTGAACCAGTTTTCAAGACCGACGACCGAAGATGAAGAACAGTTCGGAAGAATCGAGGAGCATCCCTAACTTGAAGACCGGTTCAGGGGGCTACTGACGGTGTCCTGGACTAGGGGGTACTCACCACGTCGTCTCCCGATCAGTTGGATTGGGCCGAGGAACCCATGGCCGTATACTCATGGGCCAGTCCGGACAGTTGCCGCATACAAGGAAGATTCCACAAGACTTGGTGATCAAGACAAGGACTCCTCCCCCACCGGCGTATTCGGCTAGGACTCTTGTTATCCTAGGCCTCTGGTGCATTATATAAACCAGGGCCAGGCTAGTCGACAGATATACGATATACAACAATCATACCATAGGCTAGCTTCTAGGGTTTAGCCTCTTTGATCTCGTGGTAGATCCATTCTTGTAACACACATCATCAATATTAATCAAGCAGGACGTAGGGTTTTACCTCCATCAAGAGGGCCCGAACCTGGGTAAAACATCGTGTCCCTTGTCTCCTGTTACCATCCGCCTAGACGCACAGTTCGGGACCCCCTACCTGAGATCCGCCGGTTTTGACACCGACAGTCACCGAAGGGCGAGTGCTGAAAGATGTCCGCGGCGGTGAACTCCATGATCGGCGCCCAATAGGATTCGATTGGCAGGGGCGCGGAAGTTTCGGAGTCCGGAGAGGAGTCCGGCACTTTGGAGTCACGGGCTTCGCAGAGGACAAGGCTGGTGTTCGGCTCGATCGCTGTAGAGATTGCAGCCCCCGAGGCGGTGTCCAGCCACCCGCCCTCGGTTGATGCGCGATCGGCTCGAGCTAAGGGTCGGAGCGGGCACGGGTGCGGCCTCCAGGGCACTGTTCGGCGGCAGAGCTAGATCATGCCCATCGTAATAGTGCGGCTCGCACGGTTGTGGCTCGGATTCGTCGAAGATCAAGTCTCCGCGGACGTCAGCAGTGTAGTTTAAACTTCCAAATCTGACCTGATGGCCAGGGGCGTAGCTTTCGATCTGCTCCAGATGGCCAAGCGAATTGGCCCGCAGTGCAAAGCCGCCGGATACGAAGATCTGTCCGGGGAGAAAAGTCTCACCCTGGCCCGCATCGTTGTTGATGATCGGAGGAGCCATCGGGCCTAAAGATGACGACATAGAGGAACTCTCAATGAAAGCACCAATGTCGGTGTCAAAACTGGCGGATCTCGGTAGGGGTCCCGAATCAGCGTCTAGGCGGATGGTAACAGGAGACAAGGGACACGATGTTTTTACCCAGGTTCGGCCCTCTCGATGGAGGTAAAACCCTACTCCTGCTTGATTAATATTGATGATATGGGTAGTACAAGAGTAGATCTACCACGAGATCAGAGAGGCTAAACCCTAGAAGCTAGCCTATGGTATGATTGTTGTTCGTCCTACGGACTAAAACCCTCCGGTTTATATAGACACCGGAGAGGGCTAGGGTTATACAGAGTCGGTTACAATGGGAGGAGATCTACATATCCGTATCACCAAGCTTGCCTTCCACGCCAAGGAAAGTCCCATCCGGACACGGGACGAAGTCTTCAATCTTGTATCTTCATAGTCTAGGAGTCCGGCCAAAGGTTATAGTCCGGCCATCCTGACACCCCCTAATCCAGGACTCCCTGACACGCTCTTTCCGATTCACGAGAGCACGGTACGCAGATTTTACGGAGTAGATGCCACTTCTTTCAAAAGCCCAAGCGCTAAAATCATCACCCCCACCTTGACGTAAGGGGATATTCATGATAGCATTGGCGTCTGGTCGAATGAAGACATTGTTGATCAGTTCCCGCCGCCAAGTCCCGTTTTCATGTTCAATGAGCTCATCTACGGTGGCAAGTGTCGTCCCTCCCGGCATCACCGTAGGGGACAGGGAGGGGAGGCCCCGGATCCACTTATCTCCCCAAATGGAGATAGTGTTGCCGTCCCCCACCCTCTTGATGAGACCAACATGGAGAGCTTCCCTCCCGGCGATGATCGCTCGCCAGATAGGCGATGATGTGTGTGGTACTGAAGCCTCCATGAAATCACAGTCCGGAAAATAGCGCCCCTTCATCACTTGGGCACATAAGGAGTTAGGATTAGTAATAAATCTCCAACCATACTTACCCAGTAGTGCCAGGTTAAATAACTCAAGATCGCGAAAGCCCATTCCACCCTGACACTTCGGTGATGCAAGTTTCTTCCAAGATAGCCAATGCATAGATCGTCGATCAAGAGATCCACTCCACCAGAATTTGGCCATACTAGTGATAAGGCCTTTGCATACTTTCTTAGTCAGACGGAAACAACTCATACTGAAGGTTGGGATGGCCTGGATTACTGATTTAATAAGTGTTTCCCTCCCAGCACAAGCTAGTAGCCGCTCTACCCATCCATTCATTTTGCTCCTGGATCTATCCCCAATATGGTCAAAAGTCTCACTAGTGATTCCTCCAACCGCTGTGGGTAAGCCCAAATATCTGTCACTGAAAGCTTCAACATGAACACCAAGGACCAGTTTGACTGCTTGCCGTCTTGCATGCAGTGTATTGGGCGAGAAAAGGATGGCACTCTTAGCACGATTGACTGCCTGTCCCGAACAAGTAGCATAGATCAATAATATTGCATTGAGTCGGTCTGCACTCTCCTGGGTTGCACTGATGAAGATAAGGCTATCATTGGCAAAAAGTAGATGACTCACCCAAGGTGCTCGAAAGGATACACGGATTCCCCTGTCAAAATGAATACCCCCATAAAATTTGTGCAAAGATGTGAGTCCTTCAGCACAGAGTAAGAAAAGAAATGGCGACATAGGACAGCCCTGCCGCAGCCTGATAACCCGCAAGTATACAGGATAGTTGTAGCCTCTTTCGATAAGTAAGAGTGTCGAACCCAACGAGGAGCTAAAGGTAGAACAAATACTCTATCAAGTCCTATCGGCCACTGATACGACTTTAAGCATGCTTGACGTTCGCTTTACCTAGAACAAGTATGAAACTAGAAGTACTTTGTAGGTGTTGTTGGATAGGTTTGCAAGATAATAAAGAGAACGTAAACATAAACTAGGGGTTGTTTAGATAAAGATGCAATAAAGTAAATATAGCGAGTGTGGAAAAGTGGTGGTAGGAGTTGTGAAATTGTCCCTAAGCAACTGACTACGTTACTAGACCGATAGCAAGTTTTATGTGGGAGAGGCATAAGCTAACATACTTTCTCTTCTTGGATCATATGCACTTATGATTGGAACTCTAGCAAGCGTTCGCAACTACTAAAGATTCATTAAGGTAAAACCCAACCATAGCATTAAAGCATCAAGTCCCCTTTTATCCCATACGCAACAATCCCCTTACTCGGGTTTATGCTTCTGTCACTCAAGCAACCCACCATAACAGAATCATGAACGTATTGCAACACCCTACAGCGGGAATCCCTCACTCTTGTGCGACACGGAGGGCACAATAGTACAACACCAATAATAAAACATGCAACTCAAACCAATCATAGCAATTCATCAATCACCGGTAGGACAACGAAAATCTACTCAGACATCATAGGATGGCAACACATCATTGAAAAATAATATGAAGCATAAAGCACCATCTTCAAGTAGAGGGTACAGCGGGTTGCGGGAGAGTGGACCGCTGGATATAGAAGGGGGAAGGTGATGGTGATGTTGGTGAAGATGGCGGAGGTGTTGGTGAAGATCGCGGTGATGATGATGGCCCCCGGCAGCGTTCCGGTGCCACCGGAAGCAAGGGGGGAGAGCCCCCCTTCTTATTCTTCTTCTTCCTTGACCTTCTCCCTAGATGGGAGAAGGGTTTCCCCTCTGGTCCTTGGCTCCCATGGCGTGGGAGGGGCGAGAGCCCCTCCGAGATTGGATCTATCTCTCTATTTCTATGTTCTCAGATTCTACCCCTTCACTGTTTCTTTAATATCCGGAGATCCGTAACTCCGATTGGGGTGAATTTTTCGACCAGATTTTTCTCGTAAAATTAGCTTTCTTGCGGCAAAAGAAGAGCGTTAACCGACTTACGGGGGGGCAGGAGAGTCCAGGGCGCGCCTACCTCCCTAGGGCGCGCCCCCTATCTCCTGGCCCCCTCGGGCACCGTCTCGCGTTGATTTTACTTCCCAAAAATCACAAATATTCCAAAATAATTCTCCGTCCGTTTTTATCCTGTTTGGACTCCGTTTGATATGGGGTTTCTGCGAGGCATAAAACATGCAACAGACAGGAACTAGCACTGGGCACTGGATCAATATGTTAGTCCCAAAAGATAGTATAAAAAGTTGCCAAAAGTATATAAAAGTTGAATAATATTGGCATGGAACAATCAAAAATTATAGATACGACGGAGACGTATCAGCATCCCCAAGCTTAATTCCTTCTCGTCCTCGAGTAGGTAAATGATAAAAAAGATAATTTTTGATGTGGAATGCTACCTAGCATAATCTTGATCATATGTCTAATCATGGCATGAATATTAAGACACGAGTGATTCAAAGCAATAGTCTATCATTTGGCATAAAAACAATAATACTTCGAGCGTACCAATAAAGCAATCATGTCTTCTAAAACAACAAGGCCAAAGCAAGCTATCCCTACAAAATCGTATAGTTTGGCCATGCTTCATTTTCGTCACACAAAATGCCCCCATCATGCACAACCCCGATGACAAGCTGAGCAATTGGTTCATACTTTTTAACGCGCTTCAGCCTTTTCAACCCTCACGCTATACATGAGCGCAAGCCATGGATATAGCACTATAGGTGGAATAGAATATAATGATTGAGGTTATGTGGAGAAGACAAAAAGGGAGAAAGTCTCACATCGACGCGGCTAATCAACGGGCTATGGAGATGCCCATCAATTGATGTCAATGTGAGGAGTAGAGATTGCCATGCAACGGATGCACTAAGAGCTATAAATGTATGAAAGCTCAACAAAAGAAACTAAGTGGGTGTGCATCCAACTTGCTTGCTCATGAAGACCTAGGGCATTTGAGGAAGCCCATCGTTGGAATATACAAGCCAAGTTCTATAATGAAAATTCCCACTAGTATATGAAAGTGACAACATAGGAGACAATCTATATGAAGAACACGGTCCTACTTTGAAGCACAAGTGTGGAAAAATGATAGTAACATTGCCCCTTTTCTTTTTCTTTTTTTTCTTTTTTTTCTTTTTGGGTGGGCTTCTTTGGCACCCTTTTTTATTTAGGCTTCTTTGGCCTTTCCTTTTTTTATTTTTTTTATCTTTATCTTTTTCTTTTTTTATGGGGCAATGCTCTATAATGATGATCATCACACTTTATTTACTTACAACTCAATATTACAACTCGATACTGGGACAAAGATATGACTCTATATGAATGCTTCCGGCGGTGTACCGGGATGTGCAATGATCTAGCGTAGCAATGACATCAAAAAACGGACAAGCCATGAAAACATCATGCTAGCTATCTTACGATCATGCAAAGCAATATGACAATAAATGCTCAAGTCATGTATATGATGATGATGGAAGTTGCATGGCAATATATCTCGGAATGACTATGGAAATGCCATGATAGGTAGGTATGGTGGCTGTTTTGAGAAAGATATAAGGAGGCTTATGTGTGATAGAGCGTATCATATCACGGGGTTTGGATGCATCGGCGAAGTTTGCACCGACTCTCAAGGTGAGAAAGGGCAATGCACGGTACCGAAGAGGCTAGCAATGATGGAAAGGTAAAAGTGTGTATAAGCCATGGACTCACATTAGTCATAAAGAACTCATATACTTATTGCAAAAGTTTATTAGCCCTCGAAGCAAAGTACTACTACGCATGCCCCTAGGGGGATAGATTGGTAGGAAAAGACCATCGCTCGTCCCCGACCGCCACTCATAAGGAAGACAATCAAAGAAACACCCCATACTTCAAATTGGTCACACAACTGTTACCATACGTGCATGCTACGGGACTTGCAAACCTCAACACAAGTGTCTCTACAATCCACAACTACCCACTAGCATAACTCTAATATCACCATCTTTATATCGCAAAACTATTGCAAGGAATCAAACATGTCATATTCAGCGATCTACAAGTTTATGTAGGATTTTATGACTAACCATGTGAATGACCAATTCCTGTCATCTCTCTAAATTGATATAAGTGAAGCAAGAGAGTTTAATTCTTTATACAAAATATATGCCCATGCTCTAACAATTATAAGTGAAGTAAAAGAGCATTCTACAAATGGCGGTTTTCTATGTGAAGAGAAACAGGCAATCCAGACTTCAAATGATATAAGTGAAGCACATGAAGCATTCTATAAAGCCATACTCAAAAGATTTAAGTGAAGTGCAATAAGCATTCTATAAATCAACCAAGGACTATCTCATACCAGCATGGTGCATGAAAGAAAAGTGAAAACTAAATGCAAAAGAAGCTCCAAGACTTTGCACATAATGCATGAACAAAACGAATTCGAAAACATATCGATACTTGCTGAAGAAAGAGGGGATGCCTTCCGAAGCATCCCCAAGCTTAGGCGCTTGAGTCTCCTTGAATATTTACTTGGGTTGCCTCGGGCATCCCCAAGCTTGAGCTCTTTCCTATCTTCCTTTTCCTCATATCGAGACATCCTCGATTAGACACTACATCCACACAAAACTTCAACAGAAAACTCGGTAATATCCGTTAGTATAATAAAGCAAATCACCACTCTAAGTACTGTTGCAAACAATTCATATTTTGTTTTTGCATTGTGTCTACTGTAATATAACTTTTCCATGGCTTAATCCACTAATATAAATTGATAGATTCATCAAAACAAGCAAACTATGCATCAAAAACAGAATCTGTCAAAAACAGAACTATCTGTAGCAATCTGAACATTAACCATACTTATGGTACCCCAACAATTCTAAAAAAATTAGGAAAAATAAAAAAGTCGTACAGAAAGACAATGCAAAAAGAATCAT
Source organism: Aegilops longissima (assembly GCA_021605205.1). Classification (NCBI taxonomy): domain Eukaryota; kingdom Viridiplantae; phylum Streptophyta; class Magnoliopsida; order Poales; family Poaceae; genus Aegilops; species Aegilops longissima. Next base: position 639,198,324 of record CM038681.1, on the reverse strand, counting down.
AACCAATTGACGTTCCAGTTAAAAATGTAAAATCGCGCACTACAGCCAAAGTTTCTGTCCTGCACCGTACAAATCAACAAACATTGTAAACATCCTAAAGGCAAACCTTGGCACATTATTTTTATAATAAAATGGAATTATACAAGGGGATAATTATTTTTGATGAAAAGTTTCTGTAATTAAGATTCACAAAGTTTCCGTGAGCATGAACAAAGTTCAAGGAGCTCTCCCACTTCAACAATGCTTGTCTTTCTCACTTTCACTTTCCTTTTTGAAAAGTTTTTAGGTTCCCCTCTTTATTTTTTGTTTTTAAACTATATAAAAGCACTCAACAGAAATAAATGACTCTCTAAAACTTCCGGGTTGTCTCCCTGGCAGCACTTTCTTTAAAGCAATTAAGCTAGGCATTTAATGCTCAAGTAAAGAATCCACCAAGATCCCAAGGTATATCAAAGCCGATTTTAATTAACAATGATTTGTAATTTAGTAGTGAGCACAAAGTAACATATATCAAGCAACAACGAAGTCTAACTCTCTTCCTATGCATCGGCATGTGATAACCCACAAGTATAGGGGATCGCAACAGTTTTCGATAAGTAAGAGTGTCGAACCCAACGAGGAGCCAAAGGTAGAACAAATATTCCCTCAAGTTCTATCGACCACGATACAACTCTACGCACGCTTGACGTTCGCTTTACCTAGAACAAGTATGAAACTAGAAGTACTTTGTAGGTGTTTTCGGAAAGGCTAGCAAGAAAATAAAGAGAGCGAGTATAAAAACTAGGGGCTATTTAAGTAAAGACACAACTAAAGTAAATATATCGAGTATGGAAAAGTGGTGGTAGGAGTTGTGGAATTGTCCCTAAGCAACTGACTATGTTACTAGACCGGTAATCACTATTGCAATTCTATTTGAGGGAGAGGCATAAGCTAACATATCATCCCTTACTTGGAATTCTATGCACTTATGAATTGAACTCTAGCAAGCATCCGCAACTACTAAAGATTCATTAAGGTAAAACCCAACCATAGCATTAAAGCATCAAGTCCCCTTTTATCCCATACGCAAACAACCTACTTACTCGGGTTTGTGTTTCAGTCACTCACGCAACCCACCATAAGCAAATCATAAACATATTGCAAACCCTACAGCGGAATCCCTCACGCTATGCCGACACACGGAGGGCACAATAGGACAGCACCAATAATAAAACATGCAACTCAAACCAATCATAGCAATTCATCAATCACCGATAGGACAACGGAAATCTACTCAGACATCATAGGATGGCAACACATCATTGGATAATAATATGAAGCATCAAGCAGCATGTTCAAGTAGAGGGTACAGCGGGTTGCGGGAGAGTGGACCGCTGGATATAGAAGGGGGAAGGTGATGGAGATGTTGGTGAAGATGACGGCGGTGTTGGTGAAGATCGCGGTGATAATGATGGCCCCCGGCAGCGCTCCGGCGCCACCGGAAGCAACGGGGAGAGAGGCCCCCTTCTTCTTCTTCTTCCTTGACCTCCTCCCTAGATGGGAGAAGGGTTTCCCCTCTGGTCCTTGGCTCCCATGGCTTGGGAGGGCGAGAGCCCTCCGAGATTGGATCTATCTCTCTGCTTCTGCTCGTCTCGGCTCTGCTTCACCGCTTCGTATATATGGAGATCCGTAACTCCGATTGGACTAAAACCTTCGCCCAGATCGTTTTCCAAAAATTAGCTTTCTTGCTGCCAAAGAAGGGCATCAACCGCCTTACGGGTGGCCCACGAGATAGGGGGCGCGCCCCCCTGGAGGGATGGCGTGGGCCACTCTCGTGGCCACCTCGGGCATCGTTTCGTGTTGATTTTACTTCCCAAAAATCACAAATATTCCAAAAAAAATCTCCGTCCGTTTTTATCCCGTTTGGACTCCGTTTGATATTGGGTTTCTGCGAAATATAAAACATGCAACAAACAAGAACTGGCACTGGGCACTGGATCAATATGTTAGTCCCAAAAAATAGTATAAAAAGTTGCCAAAAGTATATAAAAGTTGAATAATATTGGCATGGAACAATCAAAATTTATAGATACGACTATCTCATACCAGCATAGTGCATAAAAGAAAAATGAAAACTAAATGCAAAAGTCGCTCCAAGACTTGCACATAATGCATGAACGAAACGAATTCGAAAACATACCGATACTTGTTGAAGAAAGAGGGGATGCCTTCCGGGGCATCCCCAAGCTTAGACGCTTGAGTCTCCTTGAATATTTACTTGGGGTGCCTCGGGCATCCCCAAGCTTGAGCTCTTGCCTCTCTTCCTTTTCCTCATATCGAGACATCCTCGATTAGACACTACATCCACACAAAACTTCAACAGAAAACTTGGTAAGATCCGTTAGTATAATAAAGTAAATCACCACTCTAAGTACTGTTGCAAACCAATTCATATCTTGTTTTTGCATTGTGTCTACTGTAGTATAAATTGATAGATTCATCAAAACAAGCAAACTATGCATCAAAAACAGAATCTGTCAAAAACAGAACAGTCTGTAGCAATATGAACATCCACCATACTTATGGTACATGAAAACTTCTTCCAAAATTTTGAAAAATAAAAAATTTGTACAGAAAGACAGTGCAAAAAGAATCAGAACCATTTGACGTTCCAGTAAAAAATTAAAATTCGCGCACTACAGCCAAAGTTTCTGTCCTGCACCGCACAAACAAACAAGTATTGTAAACATCCTAAAGGCAAACCTTGGCACATTATTTTTATAATACAATCGAATTGCACAAGGGGATAATTATTTTTATTGAAAAGTTTCTGTAATTAAGATTCACAAAGTTCCCATGGGCATGAACAAAGTTCAAGGACGTCCCCCACTTTCACAATGCTCGTCTCTCTCACTTTCACTTTTCTTTTTAAAAAAGTTTTGGGTTCCCCTCTTTATTTTTGTTGTTTTTAAACTATATGAAAGAACTCAATAGAAATAAATGACTCTCTAAAACTTCCGAGTTGTCTCCCTGTCAACGCTTTCTTTAAAGCCATTAAGTTAGGCATTTAGTGCTCAAGTAATGGATCCACCCAGATCCCAAGGTATATCAAAGCCAATTTTAATTAACAATGATTTGTAATTTAGTAGTGAGCACAAAGTAACATATATCATGTAATGACGAAGTCTAACTCTCTTCCTATGCATTGGCATGTCATAAAAGAACAATTCATGCACACATAGTAAAGGCCAATGCATAGTATAAACAGTTTCTTAGAATTTTATCATATTGGAAACATAGAGAGGTGGAGATATAGTTCCTCTCTCATAATAATTGCAAGTAGGAGCAGCAAGCACATGAATATTATATTCATCAAAATCATCATGTGCAATGGTAAAAGGCAACCCATCAATATAATCCTTAATAAGCACAAACTTCTCTGATAAAGTGTAGTAGGGAGAATTCAAAAAGATAATAGGACTATCATGCGTGGGTGCAATAGAAAAAATTTCATGTTTAACATAAGGAACTATAGCAAGTTCATCTCCATAAGCATATTTCATATTGGCATCTTGGCCACAAGCATAGCAAGCATCTCCAAAAAGGGATATTTCAGACAAATTCAAGGGATCATAGCAATCATCCTTCGGTAAGCACGAAGGGGAATTAAATAATGTATGAGTTGGAGGATTACTCTCATTAGAAGGTGGGCACGGGTAGCTAATCCGCTCTTCCCCATTTTGTTCTTCGCTCTCCTCATCATCTTTTTCATCCAATGAGCTCACTGTTTCATCAATTTCTTCTTCCATAGCTTCCTGCAAAATATTGATCTCTTCTTGGACAGCGGAGACTTCCTTCAAAAAAGCATTAATATAGTAATTGTATTCATATTTTTCATAGCAATATCTAAGTATAGCAAGATTTTCATGCCTACAAACTGCATCATCAAAATCATCAAACACTTTAAACATAGATTCAATCTCATAAGCACCCATAAAAGCAACAAATTCTTCTATTTGTTCCACATCATAGTAATCATATCTACCATTAGCATAAGAAGCCAAGGTTTCACTATCATTGAATTTGCATGAAAAGGGAAGGTGTGGATCCTCCACCCTAGAGCAACAAGTATAATCATGCATCACACATAGTTGACGAGCATAACAACGCAAAATAATAAATTGATCCCATAATAGTTTCCCTTTTTGTGTCGAGCGATAATCCTAAAGTATTCACGTTGATCCAACGTGTCTCCCATTATAAAGTTGAATGGGGTTTTCTCAGGATTATCAAAGTAGTACTTAATATCTTTCACATAATGAGAATCGAGGGTTTCAGGAGTTACCCCATCTACATGAGTAGCAAGTACATCTAATTTTTTTGGTTTTTTGTGTTCCATATGCATAACTAAAGATAGAGAACAACTTAGAACAACAAATAAAAATTACTTAGTGATAAAGCAAACGAGCACACACGAGAATATTCACCCCACGCTATGACTCCCCGGCAACGGCGCCGGAAAAAGGTCTTGATAACCCACAAGTATAGGGGATTGCAACAGTTTTTGATAAGTAAGAGTGTCGAACCCAACGAGGAGCCAAAGGTAGAACAAATATTCCCTCAAGTTCTATCGACCACCGATACAACTCTACGCACGCTTGACGTTCGCTTTACCTAGAACAAGTATGAAACTAGAAGTACTTTGTAGGTGTTTTCGGAAAGGCTAGCAAGAAAATAAAGAGAGCGAGAATAAAAACTAGGGGCTGTTTAAGTAAAGAAACAACTAAAATAAATATAGCGAGTATGGAAAAGTGGTGGTAGGAGTTGTGGAATTGTCCCTAAGCAACTGACTATGTTACCAGACCGGTAATCACAATTGCAATTCTATTTGAGGGAGAGGCATAAGCTAACATATCATCCCTTACTTGGAATTCTATGCACTTATGATTGGAACTCTAGCAAGCATCCGCAAATACTAAAGATTCATTAAGGTAAAACCCAACCATAGCATTAAAGCATCAAGTCCCCTTTTATCCCATACGCAAACAACCTACTTACTCGGGTTTGTGTTTCAGTCACTCACGCAACCCACCATAAGCAAATCATAAACATATTGCAAACCCTACAGCGGGAATCCCTCACGCTTGCGCGACACGGAGGGCACAATAGGACAGCACCAATAATAAAACATGCAACTCAAACCAATCATAGCAATTAATAAATCACCGATAGGACAACAAAAATCTACTCAGACATCATAGGATGGCAACACATCATTGGATAATAATATGAAGCATCAAGCACCATGTTCAAGTAGAGGGTACAGCGGGTTGCGGGAGAGTGGACCGCTGAATATAGAAGGGGGAAGGTGATGGAGATGTTGGTGAAGATGACGGCGGTGTTGGTGAAGATCGCGGTGATGATGATGGACCCCGGCAGCGCTCCGGCGCCACCGAAAGCAACGGGGAGAGAGGCCCCCTTCTTCTTCTTCTTCCTTGACCTCCTCCCTAGATGGGAGAAGGGTTTACCCTCTGGTCCTTGGCTCCCATGGCTTGGGAGGGGCGAGAGCCCCTCCAAGATTGGATCTATCTCTATTTCTGCGTTCATCCGGCTCTGCTTTCACCGCTTCGTATATATGGATATCCGTAACTCCGATTGGACTGAAACCTTCGCCCAGATCGTTTTCCAAAAAATAGCTTTCTTGCGGCCAAAGAAGGGCATCAACCGCCTTACGGGTGGCCCACGAGATAGGGGGAGCACCTCCTGGAGGGGTGGCATGGGCCACTCTCGTGGCCACCTCGGGCATCGTTTCGCGTTGATTTTACTTCCCAAAAATCACAAATATTCCAAAAAAAAGCTTCGTCTGTTTTTATCCCGTTTGGACTCCGTTTGATATTGGGTTTCTGCGAAACATAAAACATGCAACAAACAGGAACTTGCACTGGGCACTGGATCAATATGTTAGTCCCAAAAAATAGTATAAAAGTTATCAAAAGTATATAAAAGTTGAATAATATTGGCATGGAACAATAAAAAATTATAGATACGACGGAGACGTATCAGCATGTCATAAAAGAACAATTCATGCACACATAGTAAAGGCCAATGCATAGTATAAGCAGTTTCTTGCAATTCTATCGTGTTGGAAACATAAAGAGGCGGAGATGTAGTTCCTCTCTCATAATAATTGCAAGTAGGAGAAGCAAGCACAAGCATATTATATCTATCAAAATCATCATGTGCAATGGTAAAAGGCAACCCATCAATATAATCCTTACTAAGCACAAACTTCTCTGATATAGTGTAGTTTGGAGAATTCGAAAAGATAATAGGATTATCATACATGGGTGCAATATAAATAATTTCATGTTTAACATAAGGAACTATAGCAAGTTCATCTCCATGCGCATAATTCATATTGGCATCTTGGCCACAAGCATAGCAAGCATCATCAAAAAGGGATATTTCAATAGAATCAACGGGATCATAGCAATCATCATAACAATCATCCTTCGGTAAGCACGAAGGGGAATTAAACAATATATGATTTGAAGAGTTACTCTCATTAGAAGGTGGGCACGGGTGATCAATCCGCTCTTCCTCCTTTTGTTCTTCGCTCTCCTCATCATCTTTTTCATCCAATGAGCTCACATTTTCATCAATTTCTTCTTCCATAGCTTCCTGCAAAATATTAGTCTCTTCTTGGACAGCGGACACTTTCTCAATAAAAGAATTAATATTGTAATTTTATTCATAATTTTCATAGCAATATCTAAGTATAGCAAGATTTTTAGGCCTATAAACACCATCATCATCAAAAGCTTCATACTTTTCAAACAAAGATTCAATTTCATAAGCAGCCTTAAAAGCAACAAATTTTTCTATTTGTTCAACATCATAGTAATCATATATACCATTAGCATAAGAAGCTAAGGTTTCATTATCATTAAATTTGCATGAAAAGGGAAGGTGTGGAGCCTTCATCCTAGTGCAACAAATAATATCATATCTCAAGCATAGATCCCGAGCATACCAACGCAACAAGATAATTTGATCCCATAATAGTTTCCCTTTTTGTGTCAAGCGATAATACCTAAAGTATTCACGTTGATCCAACGTGTCTCCCATTATAAAGTTGAATGGGGTTTTCTCAGGATTATCAAAGTAGTACTTAATATCTTTCACATAATGAGAATCGAGGGTTTTAGGAGTTACCCCATCTCCATGAGTAGCAAGTACACCTAATTTTTTTGGTATTTCGTGTTCCATATCCATAAATAAAGATAGAGAACAACTTAGAATAGCAAATAAAAATTACTTAGTGATAAAGCAAACAAGCACACACGAGAATATTCACCCCAAGCTATGACTCCCCGGCAACGGCGCCAGAAAAAGGTCTTGATGACCCGCAAGTATACGGGATAGTTGTAGCCTCTTTCGATAAGTAAGTGTGTCGAACCCAGCGAGGAGCTAAAGGTAGAACAAATACTCTCTCAAGTCCTATCGGCCACTGATACGACTCTACGCATGCTTGACGTTCGCTTTACCTAGAACAAGTATGAAACTAGAAGTACTTTGTAGGTGTTGTTGAATAGGTTTGCAAGATAATAAAGAGAACGTAAACATAAACTAGGGGTTGTTTAGATAAATATGCAATAAAGTAAATATAGCGAGTGTGGAAAAGTGGTGGTAGGAGTTGTGAAATTGTCCCTAAGCAACTGACTACGTTACTAGACCGATAGCTAGTTTTATGTGGGAGAGGCATAAGCTAACATACTTTCTCTTCTTGGATCATATGCACTTATGATTGGAACTCTAGTAAGCGTCCGCGACTACTAAAGATTCATTAAGGTAAAACCCAACCATAGCATTAAAGCATCAAGTCCCCTTTTATCCCATACGCAACAATCCCCTTACTCGGGTTTATGCTTCTGTCACTCAAGCAACCCACCATAAAAGAATCATGAATGTATTGCAACACCCTACAGTGGGAATCCCTCACGCTTGCGTGACACGGAGGGCACAATAGGACAACACCAATAATAAAACATGCAACTCAAACCAATCATAGCAATTCATCAATCACCGGTAGGACAACGAAAATCTACTCAGACATCATAGGATGGCAACACATCATTGGAAAATAATATGAAGCATAAAGCACCATGTTCAAGTAGAGGGTACAGTGGGTTGCGGGAGAGTGGACCGCTAGATATAGAAGGGGGAAGGTGATGTAGATGTTGGTGAAGATGGCGGAGGTGTTGGTGAAGATCGTGGTGATGATGATGGCCCCCGGCAGCGTTCCGGCGCCACCGGAAGCAAGGGGGAGAGAGCCCCCCTTCTTCTTCTTCTTCCTTGACCTTCTCCCTAGATGGGAGAAGGGTTTCCACCTGGTCCTTGGCTCCCATGGCGTGGGAGGGGCGAGAGCCCCTCCGAGATTGGATCTATGTCTCTGTTTCTGCGTTCTTAGATTCTACCCCTTCACTGTTTCTTTAATATCCGGAGATTCGTAACTCCGATTGGGGTAAATCTTTCGCCCAGATTTTTCTCGTAAAATTAGCTTTCTTGCGGCAAAAGAAGAGCGTCAACCGACTTACGGGGGGCCCAGGAGAGTCCAGGGCGCGCCTACCTCCCTGGGGCGCCCCCCTATCTCCTGGGCCCCTCGGGCACCGTCTCGCGTTGATTTTACTTCCCAAAAATCACAAATATTTCAAAATAAGTCTCCGTCCGCTTTATCCCGTTTGGACTCCGTTTGATATGGGGTTTCATGAAACATAAAACATGCAATGACGAGAACTGCACTGGCAATCGGATCAATATGTTAGTCCCAAAAAATAGTATAAAAAGTTGCCAAAAGTATATGAAGTTGTAGAATATTGGCATGGAACAATCAAAATTTATAGATACGACGGAGACGTATCATAGCCCCCTGGACGGGGTGAAGAATAGCAGCAACTCCCGATTCACCCTCACCGAGAACCGAACAGAAGAGACACACTTTAGTACCAGGTTCACGAACTGAGCACTAAAACCAAGATTGACCATGATCGCCTCGAGATAATGTCATTCCACTCTATTGTAGGCCTTCATCATGTCTAATTTGACAGCACACAAGTAGTTCTTTCCCTTCTTACTTTGCCTCATTGTGTGAACACTCTCAAACGCAACCACCATGTTATCAGTGATCAGGCGACTAGGGACAAAAGCACTATGTTCCTGGCTAACCACTATGTCCATGAGCTCTTTGAAACGGTTGGTTATCATCTTGGCAGCAATTTTGTAAGGTACATGACACAAAGAGATCGGCCGGTACTGAGTGATGGACTGGGGATTCCGTACCTTAGGAATAAGTGTGATAGCCGTATCATTGAAGCCATAGGGTAGATCACCCCCATTCAAAAAAACCAAGAATCGCCGGCACTAGGTCATCCTTGATGAGATCCCAGTGTCGTTGAAAAAACCCTGCATTAAACCCATCAACGCCTGGTGCTTTGGATGGAGACATCTGAAAAAGGGCATCGCGAACCTCGTCCGGCTTGAAGGGTTTATCCAAGGAGATGTTCATGTCCTCAGTCACACGTGACGGGACAAATTGAAGCAACTCATTCATATCATTAAAACCTTGCGAAGAATACAAGTCTTGGTAGAATGATTGCACCTCCACCTTGTCTTCAGCCTCGGTCGCACATATGGATCCGTCCGAACACTGAAGATGGGCAATGCGGTTCACACGCTTCCGCTGCGCTGCTAGGGCGTGATAGTATGCCGTGTTTCGGTCACCCTTCCGTAGCCATGGCACGCGTGAGCGTTGCCCAATCCAAACCTCCTCCTGCCGCAATGCTTCTGCCAATTGCAGCACAATTGCTTTTTCCTCGTCAGAAGGCCCTCATCCGATGGATCAACTCCTCAAGGTTTCAAGCTTTCTTTGTAACTTCCGGACCCTCTTAGCAAGGCAACCAAACTCTCTTGCACCCCACGCGCCAAGTTCAACTTGGAGTTGTTGCAAAGTGTGTTGAATAGCAGGAAGATCTTGACCGACATGATTCCGTCGCCATGCTTCCGCAACAATCTGATCATACTCAGCATGAGATTGCCAAACATCTTCGTACCGAAACTGCTTTGATCCTCTCGTGTGTTGCAAATCTTGTGTCTCAACCAAAACAAAATAGTGGTCCGACTCCACTGAGCTAATGTGTCTCACCCAAGCAACTTCGAAGCTCTGAAGAAAAGCTGCATTGGCCACTCCTCTGTCCAGACAGGCTTTCACGTTCATCTCGCTGGCCTGACCATTATCCCATGTATATGGCACCCCTGAGAAACCAAAGTCCTGCAGGGAGCAATCATCTAAAACGTCCCGAAACGCACGCATCTGCCACTCCGCCCTCTGAGCTCTGTTGTAGTGTTCTGTGGCATGCATCGTTTCGTTGAATTCACCAAGACATAGCCATGCTTGATGCGGTATTGCATGTAGCCTTCTCAAACAAGTCCAACTATGGTGCCGATCCTCGCTTCTCGGAGCTCCGTAGAACCCCGTGAATCTCCATTCGTGCGAGGGAGAACCGACTTTCCGCGCCACCACATCGATATGGCCGGAACTATAACTGTTAAGATCGATCGAAATATCACTTGACCAGAACAAGCCGAGGCCGCCACTAAGCCCCGCGCTGTCAACAGCAAAATAGCCCGAAAACCCGAGTGTATGCTTCAGAATTTCAACTCTCTTCGCCCTAATCTTCGTTTCCATCACAAAGATTAGGCTGGGCCCTTCCTGCTTCGTAATTTTTCGAAGCTCGCGAACTGCCTCGGGGTTCCCAAGCCCCCGGCAGTTCCAGCTGAGGTGTTTCATTGCTCTCCGCGGGGCTGACTGGAAGCCGCCGCCGATGTGTTCTCCGATGAGGGTGGGGTAGGTTTCTTCTTCTTTGGGTCTGGCTCCGAGGTATCTCCCTCCTCCTTCCCACTGCCCTCACCGGAGTCTGTCTTTGCTTGAGCTATGAAGACCACCATATCCGTAGCGGCACCATTGCCGTCCACCATTGCAGTGCTGGTAATGGCCAATGGTTCGATTCTACGGTATACTTTCTCCATCTGAGGCCCCCCCTTCCTCTTGGGTTGATTCCTTCTTTTCAGGGGAGAGTTTACCTCAGCTGTGGCGGCCGCATTCATATTGGAGGAGGAGGCATCTTTCCTGCTGGCCGCCGTCTTCTGAGGCCCTCTGGATGAGTCGTCGCTCGACGCCGCCCCCTTGCGTTCATCAGGTGCACGCAGGTTTGTGGTGAAGGGAAGATCTCCATGCTCATCCCTTGTACCTGGGGTGGGACAAAACAGATCAGAGTGACCTAGACGGCCACACGAAAAACAAAAATTTGGAACTTGTTCATATTGGATGCCGTACCAATCCCTGGACTTCCTCTTGGAAGAGTCGATTAAGATCCACCGCCGTAAAGGTTTACTCACATCTAGGGTAACCCTAGCTCTTAGAAATCCACCAACGGGGTCAAACTGGACGGAGGTAGCCTCTTTATCAATCTTTTTAGCAATTGCTTTTCCCCAAGTATCGTTGCGCAGATTGAAAGGCAAATTTAGAACCCTAGCCCAAAGTTGAATTTTATCAAACTTCAGCTCTAACGGCCTCATGCAGTCTTGGAATTCTGATAGGATCACAGCATGCCGGCTCACATGCCACGGAGAACCATCTCGCACGCGATCACGATCACGACGATTCTCGAACTCCGCCACGAATATGTTTCCCCGGCTTGAAAGACAAGCCTCTAGGGTTTCCCCATGCCGGCCTCAACGCATTAGCAATGGTCTGGATATGCAAGACTTTACGATGAAGGACCTTGCTTGCTGCCTGCGATCAGCCACTTCTCCTGGACTCCTTCTTCCAGGTCATCAATCACCAAGGGGGTAGCCTCCTCTTCGGTGAGATCTAGCTTGCGCATGGCTTCTTCCAGCCGCGCCCTAGCCGCACGAGGCGATAGCGGCTCGTCTGGGTTCGCGTTGTGCGCCGTGGGGGACGACACGGACGCCATCCTTCCTGGCACAGATTGGATCGCCCCGCCGACGAGATGTCAACGAGCGCCAGTCACCACCGAAACCCTAATCGCCTTCAGACGAGGGCTCCTGGTTTTTCGGGGAAAACTCTGATTATTATTTTCCTTCCCTTTACGTGCCTAACTCTCCTCCTGGTCTATATATACATCTAATACGTCCACGGACGTATCCACCGCATCCATACCATAACTACGTTTATTTCTCTCCCACCGCATCCAGAATTACATCCAAGGACAGACGGACGGACGTCTTGATCAATGAGGAGCTCCACCTACTACACGGCGCGGCAGCGATACTGCTGATGGCTTGGCTGTCGTCTCACAGCGGAGGAGTTCAGAGGAGCGAGTACAGAGGAGGACCGAGGAGCGAGGAGGCGTACAGAGAGATGTTCGCCGAGTTTATGGCCAAGTTCGGCAAGACATACGACATGGCCGAGCAGGAGCGCCGGTACGCGGCGTTCAAGGATGCGATCTGCTACGCGACAAACTAACCTTCTCTCCGTACTATCTTAAATTACGACAAGGCCCAATCGTAAGTTTACAAGATGCATAATTTCACTAAAATTTCCCTTCTTTTTTTTGCATGCATATAGTATAAAATTGTCAAACATGGATGGATGCAGGAGACTCCGACGAGGAGCAATGAGGAGACTCGGAACATGTTCAAGCAGTGGATGGCCATTCATGGCAAGACCTACGACTCCGATACCGAGTGGTCGCAGGGCTTCGTGCGTTTCAGGATCAACCTCGAACGTGTCCACAGGCACAACAATGCCGCCTTCGTCTCCTTCTCCTCGTATCGCCTATCCCTTGACCGTTTCGCCGACCTGCACTATCACGAGTTTGTTACTAGGTGCCAGGTAGCTACTTAAGCATCCTCCGATCCTGCCTGCTCTCCCTGGCTGGCGTTTTAGTTTCTTTTTCTTTATTACTAGTGCTAAAATTTTCTTACATATTCTAATTCCTTACTTTTTACTACTACTTATTATTAGGAGCCCACCATGGAACTGGAGGAGTGTTCAACCACAACCTTGTGGGCCTGAATGGGTCAATACCTCCTGTGCGACGTTTTTTAGGTGAATTGGCAAGAGTGCGACGTAGATCGAGCGAATGGCTGTGGTGCGACACATTTGAGCAGGTAAATAGCCCACACACGACATGGCTGTTAAACTCAACTGATGCCCTCGTTGCCTGTTGGGGGCTGGACCCACCACTTATCCACGCAAGCGCGGGACCCACCACTTGTCTATTCGCGGGACCCACCTCCTCGCAGCTAGAAGAGACGAGCGCCCGTGCCGTCCGCCCGCCGCCGCCCATTCATCCCCTTTCCCTAATCTTTCTCTTCTCCGCGACCTAGCGCAAATGTCTACCTCCTCCGCCACAAGACTCAAAATGGCGACAGATGGACCAAGCTGCTCACAAGGTGCCCTGACTGCCCATGCCTGACCCTCTTAAATGGTTGGTCACTAAGAGGGATGACAATGGCAATCTTAGGGAAATTTGTGAAATGCTTGAGCAAACCAATGGCAGGAAGGGATGGCAAGGTTAGATCTTAGTTCTTAGCCCGTTATTTCGCTGTCTTTTGCTCTGATTTCTCCATATTTTGTTTTTTCTCCTCGAATTTGGGATTTAGTGTTCATGTTGTTCTTTTCAGATCTTGAAGAAATGTTACCATTTCGAGTGGATTGATGAATATGTTGATAGGATTCAGTTTGAGGGCTACGTTGACTCGAGTGTTGCCGCAACCTGGGAGCTCAATTTGGGCGGGATGCCGCCGATTGCTGTGGAGAATACGGGGAGCTCGGGCGGAGGGGCGGGCAGAGTCGTGCCGATGGCGATGTATGTGCGCAATGCTGAACTGCATGCGGAGTCCGAACTGACCGAGGAACTGAAGAAGATCAAGAAACATCTAATCCAGATGATCGATTTGCAGAAGCAAGCAAATATCATGGCGGGGGGATTCTATTGTTGTATCATTGCTCTGTTTTTGTTTTATTTGTTGTTCGTCCATCATTAAATGGGCATTTAAGCCTGTCAGGGTAGAGGATGTGATCTGTGCGCCATGCCAAGTTATGTATCTGAATTGAAGCAGCAATTTGGAACATAAATTATTCAGTGTTCATGCTTTGTTTCCTCTGTTTTTGTTCTTCAGTTACCAGAGTACACACCCAAATTCAGTTTCTAGTAAAATACAAAATTGGGCTGCTGAATAGATGTTGGGCCGTGACCAGCCCACCCGCGTAGGGGCACCAGCCCGCCCACCTCTCACTTCGGCAAATAAAATGAGGCCCAATAAAATGTTACTTGTTTCTATTTTAGCCTTTTTCTTGCACTAAATTTTGTGATGGATCATTTTTTGTTGCACTAAAACTAATGCATGTCTACGGTTCCATGAACTAAATGAGTTGCATGCTTGCATGAAGTGCCCTAAATTAGTTTGCATTTCCTCCCATGTCCATAGTGGGTTTGCATGGGGCTCCTAGTTGCATGTCTATGATTTGGCCAATATTTTGAAGATGGTGTGTGTGGTGAGGACGCCCGTGTGGTGATTGGGGTGTAGAAATCCGGGCCCGTGGCCAGTGGCGATTCTAGTGGGCATGCTTCAACAGGCTCAAGCCTGCCCTCTTAAACTGAAAAACAAAAATTTACTACTAGTTTTTAGCCCATCACAGCCCACTGTCTAGTGTCTAACCTGTTGTTTACCAGTTCCAACCCTTGTACTGAGAAGTTAAGCCTGCCCTTCGTTTTCATCCAAGATTCGCCACTGCCCGTGGCAACCCATAGCAATACACGAATAATAAGCAAAAACAACCCATAGCAATCCACAAATAATAGCACGAAACACACAATATATATAGTAGCATAACGATTATATAGAAGCATAAAGATTCCAACTCATAGTTCCACGATAGCCTTACAACTCCATGATAGCCTTACAACTTAAAGTACTAATAAAACTTAATAATAGTAGCTTAATGATTACAACTTAAAAAAACTAATACGATAGATCTCGCTAGATAGATAGGGGAGCACCAAACGCGGGTTCTTCGGGTTCTTCTTCTCCTCCTCCTCCGGGGCCACCTCGCTCCTCCGGGCGCCGCCCTTCACTCCTCCCCCCCATTGTTGATGGGGTACGGAGCGCAGCATAACGCCGTTGTTGGGGAAGATGCCGTTGAAGTCGGTGTAGATATTGTAGGTTGTGAAAGCTATGAACTCACAACCAACCCAATACGCTCGCCCGAGGAGATGGAAAGCATCGAAAGGATTAGTGAACGTGGCGAGGAGCCCAACCACAATGCCGTTGTGGTTGACCTCCTCAAGATGGTACATCCGAGGAGAGCCGCGGGGGAGGTGGCGGAAGCCGGCCCCAAGGAAGAACTCCGTTAACTCCCTTGCGCCCCTCCACCTCGAGATCGCCCAAACCCTAAGGGTTCTCTCTACATACACTCCGTTCGGGTAGAGCCTTTCCGGCACGGTTGGGGGGAAGCGGTAGGTGGGGCCGGTGTACTGCATGGTGGCGGGGTGGCTCGAGGGCTCGATCGGGTTTGCTGGAGAAGAAGGAAGAAGGAGGGCAGAGGAGGCGGATGGGGTGTGGATGAGGAGGGAGAGGAAGACGATAGTGCCCGGCTTAAATAGCCCAAGTGCGACGTGGTTTCACCCCGTAGAATTAATGGGCGGGCGGCGTTTGGTGGGGGCGTGGCGCCCCATGAAAGTGTGTACACGAGGGGGTGGCGGCGTTTGGTGGGAGCGTGGGAAACGGGTTGCGATCCTTCTGTGCCACTGGTCGCGGGTCAAGGGGGACGGGCTCACGCACGCGTCTGTGCCGTCGTGGGTCAAGGGGACACGCCTGCCCCGGGTTCTTTGCGTGTGCCGCCCGTGCATTCATGCCCTAGCCCATTCTTGCTAGTGCCTGGCTAGAGGGCAACGTTCGGTCGATGGGGGGCCCGTCGATGGGAGTCGTGACAATAATGGATGCCTTCATTTGCCCATCTTGTAACGGGCAACACGCCGTTTGAACTGCATCGATACCCACATTGATACCCCATGCCAGTATTGCGTCCTCAAAGAGGAGCACACCATGTACAGCACGCCATGCAGCGTTGGCTTTTTGGTTGTCTTCATCGGGCTGCTGCATTGTGGCCGGGTGCATGCTTTGATGCGACGATGCATTGCTTCTAATGGTAGGCATGCGACAGCTTACTGCGTCGATAGGGGTGGCGGAGCAGGGCTACGTCGAGGGCATGCATGCAACGCACGGGCACAGTTCTGCGGCTGGGCATGCATGCTGCGGGTAGGCTCAGGCACGCATGCAATATGGAAAGGGCACTGCGTAGGCTTGGTCCATGCACCGCGTCAACTCTTGCCGTTGGATTCAAATGAACGGTCCTAATGCCCCAACGAGAGAGGCGGATCCAAACCCCACCGATTCAACCAATCAGCGCGTCTCATGCGGATCGATGCACAATGTAGCTAACCCTAGCGCCTGATCTCAACCGTCCACGCACAACGATCGACGGCCCGGTAGTGTGCGGGGTTTTGAGGGGTTATGGGAGGGGTTTTGAGGGGTTTTGGCTGATTAGGGTTGAGCATAACTAATTCAAAAAAAAATCAAAAATATATAAAACTTGCGCACATAGTCTTATTATGTCGTGTAGTAACGAGAAAAAAATATAAATATGGTTTACATACATTTTTACGAAAATTCCTTCACAAAATTGTCACTCCTCGAACAATGTAGTATGGAGTTTAAGGATGAGAGTAGTGGGCACCCGAGAGAGTAGGTGGGGTTTTGAAAATGAAAAGTGTGAAAACCTCACCAAAACTTCATTTTGGATTGACTAAGAAAGATCTTAACTTACTTTTCTCATTTTCATGTTTTAAACTTGTTTTATATATATTTTCTATTAAACCTTGTTTTCTCAAAAAAAAGAAAATAATAGAAAATTAATTCAATAAATAGTGAGAATTTAGATGTACACTATATAGGTAGAATAGATGTGTAGAAAAATTATTTGGCTGGTTTAGACAAGGTGCCAAAAAAACTTGCTTAAATATGAGGCCGTTTACCCTACCTTTGGAGGTCATTTGAGACACACTTTTCATGACTATGAGTTCAACTTACCAAAAGGGCTCGGAATGATCAGCAAGCAAACATAATTTCAGTTGAGGTAGTTTAGTAGCATTAAAACACCAATACCCCATCCCTAATTCAAATTTGAGCCCAAATTTGAATTTAAATTTGAATTTTATTTGGCTGGTAGGTACCAACAAACAAGTTCGAATAGAAATACGGGGATACATAGTGACTACCAGTACGCATCAAGTTACAAATATTATTACATGCCCCAAATTTTCAAACTGTTCTCTGTTCTACCTCTTCCTACCACGTCGCGTGCCCTTCTTCGCCTTAGCACTTCTTGTTTTTGGTTCTACTACACACACAAGTTCACTGATCATCTTGGTTTTCTTCACTGGTCTTTTCAACACCTCGCCAACACCCTCATGATCAGTGTCTTCCGTCTCAATGTTGACAACAGTTTCAGTTTCTTCGGTGTGTACCTCCCGTACCTCAACATGGGTTTCTTCAGTCTGAACCTCGACACGCTCAGGTTCAGTTTCAACCTCGAGAGTAGTTTCTTCGGTGTGTACCTCAACATGGGTTTCTTCAGTCTGAACCTCGACACGCTCAGGTTCAGTTTCAACCTCGAGAGCAGTTTCTTCAGTTTGAATGTTGACTGCAGCAGGATTTTCTTCAGTCTGCTCAGGCTTAGGCACACTTCTCCTCTTTCTACCGCCACTGACTCTTGCTTTTTTTGTTGGCCAACACTGTTCAACAACAAGGGTTTGACTTGCTCGCTTCCTCCTGGTCATTGGGAAAATGTTATACATATAGTAATTAGAAAAAAGCACCAAATCAAAACACAGACAAATAAACAAGAACATACTTTGTCTTATCAGGAGTGTAATGGCATTTGACAGATCCCACTCTGTGCCCAAGTTCCTGGCACAACTTGCATCTATTTTTGTTACCTTTTTGGGCCCTTTTTGGCTTTCCATCTTTCTTTCCCTTCTTACTACTCCCACCTTTCTCAAACCATGCCTTGAATCTACTCTGTTTAGGCCTGCCAGCCTTTCTTTTCGTCAAGGGAGGACACATGGAAAATTCAATGTCCACTTCAGGCCACTGAGACTGATCTGTAAGTGCTGGAATTGGAGTAGCATATGCAGCTTTGAATCTTGCTACCGAATAATATTCATGCAAATATGGGTGCATGTTTATCTTCGGTTGGGATGCTAAGAAGAGAATGGCATGCTCACATGGTTTACCAGTGTGTTGCCACTCGAGGCAAGTGCAATCATGCAATTCAGTGTTAACAACATGTCTCCTTCCAGTTTTGTTATCTCTAACTTCAGCACCCCAAGGTGAAGATTTTTCAACAAACAAATGTGAAAGATTTCTGCTCCTATTGACCACCTGTTGTACCACTGCTGGAAGCTTATCACCTTGCAGACAATCACCTATCCTTCTTCTCAATTCCCACAACCGCATGAGCATAATCCTGATTTGGTCAACCATGTCATGCACAGGCAAATCTTTTAACTCCTTCACCTTGTTGTTGAAACTCTCTGCCAAATTGTTTTTGATGTGGTCACACTTGATGGCAATGTTGAATGTTGACCTGCACCATAACAAAGAATGGTAGGTGTTCAGTCATGGACCAAACTCATCACGTGCTGCCATTATCTTATCAAGATGATATTTGTGTGTCTGTCTAGTATAAGATCTTGCTGCTGGCCACATGCGCCCAAATTCTTCTCCTCTAAATTTTTTGATCAAATTCATCCACAAATGACCGAAGCACTCCCTCTGCTCAGCATGTGGGAAAACATTTTTCACTGAATTTTCAAGCCCCTTACATGCATCTGTGTATATAGCCAAAGGTAACACTGGCCCTAGGCACCTTTTCAACTGGATCATGAACCATGTCCATGAAGCCTCTGTTTCTGACTGAAACAAGCCAACAACAATAGGAAACATCCAGTTGTGTCCATCTAGAGCATTGCATGCTGCCAACTGACCATTCCACTTGCCTGTCAAAAATGATGAGTCTATGCTCAAATATGGACGGCACCCTGCTTTGAACCCATCGATGCAAGGCTTCAAAGCCATAAAAAACTTGGAGAACTTGACTTCACCTGAGGGTGATACCTCTGTATCTATCTCCACAACACTGCCAGGTGACCTCTTTTCCACCTCTGCTTTGAAGTTGTAAAACATCCTAAATGTATTTGCCCAATCACCATATAAATTTTTTCATTGCCCTTTGCTTTGCCTTCCACACTGTGGTATATTTCAGTTTAATGGGGTACATCTTTTCCAAGTCTACTTTGAGTTTCTTGGCAGTAGTGTTTGGTGTTTTGGCTAAAATTGGGGTGATCTTTTCTGCAACCCAAAGTTGTGATGTCATGGTTGATACTGTCTGTGAACTTGTAATACAAGTATGTTGATTGGGGATTTGGTTAACCCTGACAGTACTTCCATCAGGTTGCAGTCTAGCAGATATGTACCACTTGCAAGGCTTCACACTACCATCAAATCCTCTGCACCTCGCATAAAACTTCTTTCTATCAGTCCAAACAGTCTTGGCATCAAATTCATGTTTCACTGCATAAGTCTTGAAACACATCCTAAACTCCTTCATCCTTGGAACAACTTGCCTACTTCAATGACAGGGTTTTCTTTGTCATACACATGCACCAGCTCATCATCATGTGCATCATCTACTTCATCTGCAGCTTGTTCCATCAACTGTCCATCTACTTCTTCGTCAGCATTAGCAGGCAAACTAGATTCGCCCTTCTCCTGCTTATCTCTGTCATCAACTGGAATGCCAAAAAGTTTGGCCATCTCAATGTCAGGCATTGGTGCAATGACCAAATCAGTAGGCTCATCTAATTCAACTACATTCCAATCAACAGTTGCTGCAGTTTCAGTTTCAGTTCCAGTCCACATGTCCCTCTTCGCTATTATCTGTAAGTTCAGTACACATGGGAATCAATGGCCTCTGTATAGCCCAATCATCGTCTACCATCTGCGCAGCCAATTGTGATGGCACATATCCAACCTTCGAAAAAATGTTCAGATCAACGAGCTCAGCAAAAAAATTAGCCCGTTTGCTTGTCCAGCCGTTTTGCCGATCGATTTCTTCAACAATCTGTTCACCATCTTCTATTCTAACATACTCTCATTTCCAATCATCAAACCGCAACAGTGATACTTCTTGCTCTGGACCCCAAGCAATTTTCTCCCCAATTTTTTCCACCCATTTCTTCACTGCCGTCTCTCCCATGTTTCGTAGAACTTGTGGATCAATCTCTGTAAACTCAACCTCCCATTTAAAAATTGTGTCTCTCTCAATGTTTTGTATGCTACCATCAACTAATTTTGCCTTTGATGGAAAGAAATTGACTGTCAATTCAAGGTCCGAAGGCAGCATCCTCTGTCGATGGCGCAGCAGTGTGAGCCCGTGAGAAAGAGCAGACGAGGCCACCCCTAATTGCATGCAAAATTGGATCGGAGAGGCGATTACCTATTCAAGTTGAATCTGGCGGCTCCATCTCAAGATGCCCACGGCTCCCTCACAACCTATCGATTCCATAAGCGAAAACAGAGAAACGAGCTGAGATCTACGGGCCGAGAGAGGAACGGAAGGCGACTAGGGTTTGAATTCACTCACCATTTTCGAGGACGAAGGCTCCGCCACCGTTGAGAACGAGGGCTCCGCCGCCGCCACTGAGAACACAAGATCCGCCGCCACCGGAGAAGAAGGGGGGCAGAGTGGCGGGCCCGGCACGGTCGGGCGGCAGGGCACGGTCAGCTGTTTTGAGGAACAATTAAGTTGGACCCACATGTCCTAACATAAACGGGCGGGCTTGGTTGACGACCAATTTAACCACATTTAACAGCCATGTCGTGTGTGGGCTATTTACCTGCTCAAATATGTCGCACCACAGCCATTCGCTCGAACAACGTCGCACACTAGCCAATTCACCTCAAAAACGTCGCACAGGAGCTATTGACCCGGGCCTGAATATGTTTGTTGCCGCAAGACTTTTGGCTTTCGCAATTTTAGCACAACAATAATGTAATAAAATTGAGATGTATGCTTTTTTTGATTCGGATACTGCTTGTCGTTAGATGGGTTGCAACACATTGCAGCCTGCATGTTAGATGGGTACGCACGAAACGCATGCATACAACACGCGGAGTCCCTTGCGTTCTTTCCAGAACAAACAAAAGGATATCTCTTTCCAACGGTGGCGTGGAGAGCTGGGGCGATCAAGGTTGCTGCGGCGCAGCGGCGGCGTTAGATATCGGTGCGCTAGCGCTAAGCAAACTAGGGCTCTGCCACAACATGCGTCGTTGATCCAGGGTGTTCTTTTCTGCTGATTGGCCGCAGGCTTAGGTCCTGACCTTGCTTTTTATGGAATTGGGCTTTATCTTGTTATTAATTCTAGCTAGGCGATCAAAATCTGTGGGTTAATCCTTGAACTCTGATTTCGTCAAATTGGTGCAGCTTAGTCGGCTTGTACTTGCAGTAAAATACTACGAACTTGTAGAAGTGAGGGATGTTGAATATAATTGTGCTTGTAATATTGTGTCATAGCATACGATGAAATTGCCTGTATAACTGTGCAGCTTGTGATTCAGTCGACAGTCACACGACGACCTGACTCATCCGTCAACATTTCTACCTACAGACTTGGACGCTTTCGAAAACCACAGTTCATATGTTCACAAGATTTCATTTATTTTCACGTGTACGTATTTTTGTAGATACTGTTTCTAATTCATCTTCAATCTTTCTGGCAACGCCGGTCTTTTTTCTTTCATCTCCCCAGAGGCTTAAATCACGAGAGCAAAAGCCCATGGTACCATGCATGCATCTAGAATCTTAAAATTTGACAAGATCCCTCCGAGAGTCCCAAGGTCTGAATCACAAGAAGTCTGAAACTCAAAACTTCTTCTGAACCTCATCTGCTGACGGCAATTTCAGTAGTGGGCAAGGCCCCTGCTGAGCTGCGTTGGCCAAAATCTGCATAGGAACATTGTTTTTTCAAGACCATAAATATCGCATGTACACCAGTACCTCGGATTGATGATGAGGTGTTGAAGATGTTGAGGAGTTAATTCAACAACGATTCATCAATATATACACCTGTGCTACCCCCCTTGAGTTAATAATAATAATCTGGCCATGTTGATGAGCACCTTCACTTGGATCCACCAGACATCAAATCCCTGTCCAATGTTCATGGGCATCTCGGCTCGGATCGCTGCACGCGTACACCTTGTCTTGTATGTATTGTGCACTGCTCGCCCCATGTGTGCATCCTGAATCCCTGACCCGGCCCTGCACCTTCTTCTATACCTTTGCATGCTATTCAGACTATCAAACAAACAGGTGGAATCCACCCAGTAAAAACAACAACATTCATTTCTCCTTCTCCTTAAAGAAAAAAAATGTCGACGATTTGCTGCAGAGTCTACTACATTGAACATTTGCGCTCTCTGTCTTTAATCTGCCCATAAAACATGAATATTCATCTCTCCTTATAAAGGAGAAACAGACACGAGCATTCAAAGACCGTAAAAACTCGACGTGTGCTGCATCTAATTGAACCGCCACTGTGTGCTGCATGTGTTGCAGCCTTGCAGGTATAAAACCTCCTGCATGCAGCAGCACGTTGTTTCTGGGGACTGAACTATCACGACGACAATAGATTCTCCTTTAATAGTAGAGATATTTGCGTAAGCTAGAGCCTAGCTGGCTGCAATGCGTTGCAACCCATCTAACGACAAGCAGTATCCGAATCAGAAAAGCAAAATCCTTTAATTCAACCGACTGATCTTTCTCCTTCCGTAAACCGTGCCCTCTGATCGCCGCGTGCCCCTCCAGACTTATCCCTTCCCACAAGGAACGCCTCTCCTCCCCATGTTCTGCACTTCTCCTGATCGTCTTTCCCCCTGTGCATCTCCCATGTTCGCTCCAGATGAGACGACCCCATGGCGATGCCGAGCACCCCAAACCACTCTTGCGAACGAGAAGGAACGACGGCGATGGCCACCTACTTCATCCCCGCTGCCATAGTTGTTGACTTGTTGTTGCAAACCTTGCCATGGCTTCATCTTTCCTGCTTCATCCCGCCATGGCTGAGAGCACCGCCTGCTTCATCTCCTTGATTCGTCCCGCGACGCGATGCATTCTCGACATGGCTGCACCACCGTTGCTTCAAACAAGAAGGGGCGACGCTAGCCACCCGCATCGCTGCATTGCGAAGCTCCTACGCGCCACCGCCGCTGCAAACCTGTAGATGCAGCGGCACCAATGCATGCTACGAGCAGGGGCACTGTACGCAGCTTGCTGCCGGTGCATCCAAGGAGTAGGCCGGAGGTGGCGCCATTCGCCATACGGGGAGTTGGGTGTCGCTCGCCACCGGTGCTGCAACGCAGAACGAAGGAGGAGCGCCATACTTCTGCTACACAACACGTAAGGGGAGTCACAGGAGTCAAGCCGCTCACCGCCGGTGCTACAACGCAGCAGGAAGGGGGAGGCCATAGGCCTGTGTTGCTCGCCATACTGCTGCAATGCAGCGTTGGACGCAAAGGGAGGCGCGGCCGGCGTCTATTCCGTAGATGGCAGCGACCGCTGGGAATGGTTTTGCGCGGGACGACACCTTCGTCGGCATCTGCTGCAAACCGACGTGGGGCACGGCGTCGAAGCTGCAAGAGGAGAGTGTGGCAAGGAGGACGGGGCGGGTGGGTGCTGTTTCTGCGGTTGCCGTGCGGGAGCGTCGCCGGTTGCGGCAAGGCAGTGGCGAATCTGGAGCCTCCGGTCTACGGCGGGCACGTGGTGCCGTGCATGGTGCGCGTTGGTGCGTCTGGTTCATGGTTGCGGCTGGGAATCACGGTGGTTCTCGGCCTTGGCGGTGCTCCATTGTTCCTTTTCGACATAATGCTCGGCAAGGTAAGGCGGGACGCACTGCGTCCGGTGGCTCTATATTTGTAGAGGGTGTTGGTCGGTGGTCTTCGCGTGGTACAGTTGACTGCGGCGCCGGTGACTCTATGCTCCTTCGGCGGCAGGCTGGTTAGTTGGTGGGGTTGCCAACGCGGTTGTGGGATAAGGTGCGATCGAGGTGGTGTGGAAGTTGGGGTCAAGACTGACGAGCAATGGCGACGGTTGTGGCCGTCGTAGGCCTTTTTGGAGGTATCGCTTCTTTGCAGCCACACCCCTTCCACAAGGATATGGCCATCACAAACTCTCAAGGGAACCCTTGATTTTGTGATCGGACGATGAAGTTGCTTTGGTGTCGTTTACCTTCTTGGGGGCTTCATCCGAGCTTGGCATTGCGGCAATGCTACACGTACAAACGATTTACAGGCTTTTACAGGATGGTTAGCCTTGATTGGTCAATAGGTGAGCGGGGCGGCCCACCCCCCTGAAAATCAGGGGGGAGAGGTTTGTGATTGGTTGTTAGATGGATGAAGCGTGTAAAAGCGTGTAAGTCTTTGTATGTCTAGCATTTTTGTTGGCATTGGTAAGCGAGCCCGCGGTTGGCAGCAGTTATGGCGTCTAGGCTTCTGTGACAATGGTGATGGTGGAAACAATGTTGGCGACGCGATAATGGTTGAGGTAGTCGGCATGTCCACAAGATTACCTCGGTTTGTTTGTTGTTTAAAGTCGAAGCTATGGCAGTGGGGCCATGTGTGTGTGCACGATGACTGTCTGCAGGTGGCCCGTTCAGCGATCTTCAGTGGCACCAGCCATGCCCGATTTTGTCCTTCGTAGTTCTTCCTCAGAGTAGGAGCTGCGCTGCCTGATCTTCATACACCTCCACACGACCTCTTCAATGTAGTTGATTCGACGATCGCCTATGGCGAAGTCGGAGTTATTTGCTCAGGATTTAGTGATGGTGATGACACCCCTAGGGAGGAGTGATAACGATGACACCTACGTGTTGTCTCGGTGATGCCCTCTTTCGAGTGGTGTGTGTGGGTCTCTTGTGTGTGCCGCTTAGCGGCTGTGATGGTTTTCGCCTGGTTGTCCATAATCAACTGGGCAATCTGTTTTTCGCTCGGTTTTCCCTAATTAACTGAGCAAACTTTTTCTTCTTAATGAATGCAAAAACTCAGCCATTTCAAAAATAAAGATTAGTGATGTACTCAAATGATTTAAAATATTTTCCCTCAACCTTTAAAGCATGAATGACATACATGTAGGTTGTTGAAACATGAGTGTACAATATTAAAGTGGACTTCTAAGTATGGCACCACACACATTAGATATTCAAACAAGTTTTATGGACGAAAATACCCAAACAAGTATTTGAAATGATGGGTGTATGAACATGAGGCAGAAATTGTTAAAGTGAGGATTTTTTTAACTAAGTTTGTTAGTTTGGTGTTGCATCTAGGTCCGAAGTCTCGGTTAAGTAAACAAAGTACACATGTCAACATAAGTTATGTGCACCTGTAGATCTTTAATAACTTTTTGAGTACTAGCAGCTTATATGATGCTTAGAGTATCATGGTTTATATTTATATTTGATTTTTTTTAAATACCATCCTCTTGGAGTTTGTAGTGCTTTTTTGTGTATATTATTCTTGAATTCCTTATACATGACATTGGTATCTTTATGTTCTGTATTTGAACTCTTTTCCAAAGTGGTTAACAATATGTACTTATATCCATTAGGTATCTCATTGTTATTGATGATATATGGTCCATATCTACATGGGATGCTATTAAGCATGCTTTCCCAGAGAATGATTTTGTAGTAGAATTATTGCTACTAGATGCAATGTTGATGTCGCAAGATCATGTTGTCAAGGTGGTAATGGCCGCATGTATGAAATGGAAGCCCTAAGTGATCTCCACTCCAAAAGATTTTTTTTTTTTTAAATATGGTTCCGAGGACTATTGCCCTCATGTGCTAGAAGGAATTGCAAATAAAACACCGAAGAAATGTGGTGGCCTCCCATTATCAATTATCAGCATATCAAGTTTATTGGCAAACATACTGAAGGTCAAAGATGAGTGGGAGAGAGTGGAGGCCTCCCGCCCTGGACAGTCTGCCCAACGACATGACTCAACGAGCTGCAGCAGCTGCGTGCCGCCGAGCCGCTCCAACGAGAAACAGGCGCCACCGTCGGCCCCAGCTTCAGGTACGTGTCCACCAGGCACAGCAAAATAGCCTGCAATATATGCAGCACAGGTTTATTCAAGATTGATATGATTCAGCAAGGACCTGCTGCAGGATTATTTTTTTTATGGTCGACTTTCAGTGCTCTTGTTTTTGGTTTTCTGACTAATTAGAAGACGGGCATATGTTTGATAATCTATGTGCTGAGAAGACGGGCATGGAAGATGCATAGTCGTGCAGTACAGTCTGCACAGACAAGTGTTGCTAAACTTTCCATGAACAAATTCGGAGTTTCGGACAAGTTTAAATTCTTGCAGACCAGCACAATGTATACGCGTTGTGATTCTTGCAAGCAATGCGTGGACGGTTGCAAGATTACCTGGGTTATTGTGTTAAGTTTTCAGCTTCGGATGGTTCCATGAAATTTTGCTTTCATGGGCTTTGTCCATTGTTGAGCTTTCAATGAACCAAATTCTGAGCTTGAGACAGGTTTAAATTCTAGAAAAATTGTTTAGATGTGGTTTATGCGTGCGAGGACCGGACGGTTGCAAGACGGCCTAGGACCTGGCTTATCATGTGAAGCTTTAATCTTCTACAACTATTTGGTTCCCTGAACCCTTGCTTTCAGCATTCAGACCTCCCGGAAGATGAAAGAAAAGGGAACGGTGTTCACAGAGAAATTGAAGATGCTTTAAAACACAACCTACTTATAAAAGTAAGTGGGAATGAATGAACCTTGCGAACATATGGACTCTGGGTTTCGAAGGCATCCAAGACCGCGGGTAGGAACACATTGACAGATGAGTCTTGAGGTCGTCGCGTGACAGTTGCATCACAAGCTGCGAAAAGCAGAGTAAGGAAGAAGTATGCAGTAAGAAAAACGGAAGTTTAACTGCATGACTCACTCTTTTTTTCGATAAAGGACTTTTAATTGAATAGATATATCAAGATGATACAATCGTATTGAAAGAAAGCCCGGCCTCTGCATAGCTAGATGCACACAGCCAAAACGTCCAAAGCATGCACTAGTAGGAAAAGGGCTATAGATGAAATGGACACTAATAGCGCACCAGACATGTGGTGCGCCACTACTATATACTAATGACGCACCATGTGTTGGTGCGCCATTAGTGTCCAAATACTAATGGCGCACCACATCCACGGTGCGCCATTAGTAACAATTTTTTTTCAAAACTATTAATGGCGCACCAGGGATAGTGTGCCATTACTAGTTAAACTAGTAATGGCGCACCACATCCACGGTGCGCCATTAGTAAAAAAAGAAATCAATTTTTTTTCAAATTTTTTTATTTTTTTAAACTAGTAATGGCGCACCACATCCACGGTGCGCCACTAGTAATTTTTTTTCAATTTTTTTTTTCAAAACTAGTAATGGCGCATCGTGGGAGTGGAGCGCCATTACTAGTTATCATGGGAGTGGTGTGCCATTACTAGTTGAACTAGTAATGGCGCACCACTCCCGTGGTGCGGCATTACTAACTGGGCCCAAAAATTCCACCGAATGCACCCTCCCGGACCGCCATTTCAGTTTTTTTTAAAAAAAAGAAAATGATAAAAATGTAAAAAATAATAAAATAAAATAAGTTTCCCATGTGATATGTGGTCTAGTTGTTGGGAAAAATTTAAAAATATGAATTTCGACTTTATTTGCAAAATCTCTCTGGAAATTTGTAAAATGGGCATAACTTTTGCATACGAACTCGGATTAAAAAGTTTTTTATATGAAAAATCATCTACTCGAAAAGTTACATCCGAATTTAACTGGGGGAACCCTGTTAAACATTTTCAAAATCCCCAAAAACCTAACAGAAAAAAATTACGGGGCTTTTAAGATCTAGAAGGAAAAAAATAGAAAAAAATTGCTAGGTGCGCCACTAGTAACAGAAAAAAATTGGTTTCGAAAAAAAAATTCGAATTTTTTTCAAAATATGATACTTAATATGACCGGGAAGTTTGAAATATTTTTTCAATATTTCATCATACTCATGAACATGAACAAAGTCCTAGACATCAAGAAGGTTTAATATGATTGATATGATAGATATATCATCAAGTGCCTGTGAAGTGAGCTCGTGCTGGGGTTGGATAGAACTACGAAGTTAAGCGTGCTCGGGCTGGAGTAGTGTGAGGATGGGTGACCTTCCGGGAAGTTTGACCACAGAGTGCGATTTGACTTAAGATTAAGCATATTGACCCAAGATTAAGCCATAGTGATCTGAGATTAAGAAAAAAGAAAAAAAATAAACAAATTTGAAAAAAAAATAAAAAAAAAGCCATAGTGATCTGAGATTAAGAAAAAAGAAAAAAATAAACAAATTTGAAAAAAAATAAAAAAAAATCTGAAAAAAAATTGAAAAAAAAATTGTTACTAATGGCACACTACTATGTGGTGCACCATTAGCATACCAGATACTAATGGCACACCGTGGGCTATACTAATGGCGCATCAGAGGTGCGCCATTAGTATACCAGATACTAATGGCGCACCACAGGGCACCACAGGTGCGCCATTAATAAAAAATATCTAATGGCGTGGTGCTAGTGGCGCACCTGTAGTGTGCCATTAGTAGCGAAAACAGGTGCGCCACTAGCAGCCCTTTTTCTAGTAGTGGCACCCTAAAAATAAAATAATTCGTTACAAAACCAAGCAATAAATCATGTCTAGCCTAAGGAGCGGTAGATCCTATCCTTAAATCACACCGCCATACATGGGGTAGAAAACCTCCCTGGCCGTACGCTCCAGCCGTGTAGACGCCATCATAAAAAGGTCCCTGTCCTCCGGCTTCTGCAGGATAGACCACGTACGGAGCCATCGTGTACAAACATGGATAACCTGCATAGGAGATGAGACACATTTATTGTTCCTGTTAGCCACATTGCCCAGCATAAGGCCACCGCTCCCACAAGAATATGTGCAGAAAATTGTTTATCAATACCCCGCAACCAGTTGCCAAACATATTTCGTACACTACGTGGTGGGTATAAATTTGAAGCTACTTGGACCATGGCCCAAACTGCCCGAGCGAACTTGCACTCAAAAAATAAGTGTTGGATAGACCCGTCATGTTGGCAAAAGACACATGTCTTGGACCCATGCCAGTTCCGTCGTGGCAGATTATCTCTAGTTAGGATGACTCTTTTATTTAGAAACCAGAGGAAATTCTTCACTCTTAGAGAAATTTTTAGCTTCCAGAATTTTCTATTATTAACCGGAATATCACAATGGACCATTGCATCATACATGGATTTCACCAAAATTTGTCGTTCTGATGCAAGTTCCATCAAAAAGAGTCCGGCTCATCTGACAGTTGAATGTCCTCCAGATGAGTAAGTAATTCATTCCATGCTGCCAAACGAGTGCCCAAAAGATCCCTACGAAAAGAAATATCGGGGTTTTCTTGTCCTAAGACTTGTTTGATCGTGACAAATTTATGTCTAACAATCCGGTACAAACTCGGATATTGCACCATTAGTGGGTTGTTCCTAGAAACGAACCTGAGAGCCGTCCATAACCGAGAAGGTCCCAAATTGGAAGAAGAATTCCTTGGCCTTCATGTCTCCACTCCAAAAATGTGAATCCCCAAGTTTCCAATAAATTTGAGAAATGGCATTGGATCCCACATACTTGTTGCGAATAATTTCCTGCCATACTCCATTCTCATCGAGTAGTTTATAGACTCACTTGCTGAGAAGGGCGATGTTTTTAACCTCAAGGTCTTGGATTCCCAGGCCCCCTTGACTTTTAGTTCTGCATAATACGCTCCACCTAGCCAGTCGACATTTCTTAGTTTCATTATCACACTGCCAAAAAAAATCTGGATCTAAAGTAATCGAGCCGCTGTAGAACCCCTTTCGGCAGGTGGAAAAATGACAACATATATAAAACCATGTTGCTTAGGACAGAATTGATCAAGATCAATCGCTCCCCATACGACAAGAGTTTGGCCTTCCAACTGGCTAAACGTTTCTCAAGTCTCTCTTTCACATGCCTCCACTCAGCGATAGTTCACTACTAGGAAAACCCTTATTAGTAGCGCTGGTTATTTGGCTATTAGTAGCGCGGGTGGGGGCGCTACTGCTACGGCGCTATAGCTACTTTTTAGCAGTAGCACTTGTTTGAACCAGCGCTACTGCTATCTGTATCTAGCAGTAGCGCGCCTCTGCCCATCGCTACTGCTAATGCTAGTAGTGTGGCCCAACAAACAAACGCTACTAGTAAGCAACGCTACTACTACTCCAATACCCCACGCTACTGCTAGTATTTTCTTTTTATTATGTTGCTGTATTTGTATTTTTACTTGTTTTATACAGTTACAACATACACATACACTAGAACTATATGAAAAAGGAATG
The DNA here is from genome assembly GCA_021605205.1 of Aegilops longissima. Lineage (NCBI taxonomy): Eukaryota > Viridiplantae > Streptophyta > Magnoliopsida > Poales > Poaceae > Aegilops > Aegilops longissima. The sequence goes on along the minus strand of CM038681.1, from coordinate 639,167,713 downwards.
TCTCATCATCATCATCGAAGTGGTAGAACATAGTCTCATCATATCAACATAGTCTCAACACAAATGATGTCGATCTCATCATCATCTCGAAATAGCGATACACATGACATGTATCTTACATTGTCACCGTAGACACATGTTTCATCATCTACCTAAACTAAGACATACACGATAAGAGCGATCACGATGATCAAAAGCGGTATTATGTAGTAGTTTTGTAGCGGCGCTGATTCTCGAATCCCTGTTTTGCTATGAATCTCAAGTAACTAGCTTCGCTTCCGCTCGCTATCAAACCCTTTCTCGCTTCTGCGGAGAAGCGAGACTTGGGCCCGACACTCGCCACTCATCATACACACCGCAACATGCCCTACATACACGGCATACCACTTCCTCGCCATCGTTGATCTATATACATGTCGAGATGCACATATATATACCATGAAGCGAATTCAACAAAACAGTTATGAAATAGAAGCAACATATATAGTAAACATAGTTAACAAATTTTATCGCATCAAGTAATTAACTAGAGCGCGCACCATACATCTAATAGTTTCGTCGTCTTGAGAGATTCAAGTTTCACGTACGTAAAGTAACAAGTAACTAAACAGACATATTGTTTTTAAGCAGTGCACTCTTCCCATCTGTCCATATCCGGGAGGACAGACCCAAGCTTAGTGAAAGGCATCATGTCCTGACGCTGTAGGGCAATGCGGGTTCGGGTCAGCGATATTGGGCTGGCGTAGAACATCCCATTCTCTTCGAGGACATCTTTGATGATGATGGACGCAATTTCCTGTTGGATCCGTAGAAATCATTTCAAGTCGATTATCCGCACGACTCCAAAGGCTTCAGCCCATCTCTCGGATATGGGTATCGATGAAGATTTCATGCAAAGTGATTGCACATCCTTCAGACTCCATCATTAGATGGATGACGAGAATCCATCATTCTCACTTCTTGCCGGTTCTTTGGATGCAATGTAAGTCGATATTGTGGGTGAAACAAAGCCCGGCCTTATTTGTTTTTTTGTGTTGGATGTAGCCACCCGCATGTTTGAAGCCAGCATAGCTCTGTCCGAACATACTTTATGTGTGTAATCTTTCTTCTGTATGTTCTTCGACGGTTCCAAATATAGAGCGCGAGTAACGCGGGTAAAGAACAATGAGAATGGCACGACACCCCCCGCTGCGCAAAATACACGATCAAGTTTAGCCTCCATGCGTGCAAAGTAACTATTGAAATGCACGAAAGGATGTATTTGTTATAGTGCTATTCGCGGATGACTTACCTGGGATGATAAGGTAGGAGAATCGTTTCTTTGTCATTATTGCTGACCAAGAATTCTTCGATGTACTTACTCGCATATTGACGGTTGGCGTCGTTGACTGACAAGAAGACCTCATGCATGTAGTATGGGTCCGCGACCGCAAGACCGGTGACTTGCTCTCTCCTGACGATGTAGTTCATGTGCAGCGCTACTGCGTGATTTAACGTAAAATCGAGTGTCCTCATTTGAAACATCTGGAAGATGTAATCAAATCTCAGGAAGAAGAGGTCCGCGAGGCATGTGTGGACATACATCTTGCAACTGCTCGGCACATGAACCGTATAAAGTGGGTATCCTGGATCATCCGAGGCGAGGAGGCTTCTCTCTGTCGAAAGCACATGGTCATGGAGTCTCCTGAGATCCCCTTCTATGGCAGCTAGTGCATTCGCCGGTACCATTGGCTCTCCCGCGACATGGATTAATGGCGCATGTTTCATCGGTACATGGTCAACCTTGGTCGAAGGCTGCTGGCTGCTAGAACCAACATTGCCAGCTTTATTGGATTTCCTTGCCGCTGGTCTCTTCCTCTACTTCTTCTTGGTGGGCTGAGGTGCTGGTGGGTCTGTCAGACCCTCCTTGAGCACCAACCCTAGTGTTGCCTGGCTCAGCGTTGGACGACTCTGGCTAAGTAGTTGAGCTTGGGTGGAGCCGGCATCTGGAGGCGTGTCCTGCGAGGATTGCATGAACAAAGACTTCTTGCACTCCCGAGGACGTTCCGGCTCTGGTACATGCATCTCATATTCATATGGTTGACTCGTTATTACTTCGTTGTCAAAGGCAGTATTGAAATACTGGTTAGGGTCATCGTCGGCATCCTCCATGTCATGATCCCTATCATCTTCCATGGGGCAGATGGCATCATCTGCCGGCAGAACGGTTGGCCCTCCTTCCTCATGTCTCTCGATCTCAGCAAGCAGCACAGACAATGGTTGTACTTGTGTAGGTGGTGTTGTGGTCATACCTTCATGAGGTCCCGTTGGTGTGCTCCCAGCCACCTCGACACGAAGAAGATTTTTCGGCCATAGGATCGGCCAATTTTTGCATTGGCCAAGCTGCGTGGGGGTCTCGTCATCCTCTCCATCGGTTTGTATCGGACGAGGGAGACCCTCGTAGCCTGCTTTCACACTCGCCACGGAGACCCTTAAGGCGTTATCAGGCATCTGCCGGCGGTGAAACAATCGATCCTTAGGCTTCACTCTAGTACCCTTCTCCACATCCACTAACCCGCCCTTCATGTTGTAAAGGAGGGTGCACGGATGGAGTCGGCCTACAAAGACATATACGTGCGGCGTCAGAGATCCAAAAAGAACGGCAACTGAAGATTAATTAATTAGTTGAGTTCCTGAAGGTGTGACGACGCGTATTTACCGTGAGGGCATCGAGCTCAGCCAATGTCGACGGCCCGACATTCAAGGCGGAGACGGAGCTAGGGCTGCTGTGAGAGCTGGGCGCAGGAGCAGGTGCTGGAGGAGGTGCGGGTGCGGTTGCCATACTAGGTACGTGTATGGGTGCAATGTTCATTGAGTTGCTCCCGGTGAAGCTGGGCATGAGAATTTCACTTGGTGGCGCATTTGGATTTTGTTGCACCCATGTGACCACTATTGGAATCAAGGTTGTAAAGGCATCCACGAAATCAGATCTACAGGCAGCGATTATCTCAGCTTTGGTCTCAGCTTTTGCTTTCTCCATCGCCCGCGCCACCTTCTCGTCGATAGTCACTTGACTGAACTTCTTTCTCTGTCTTTTGGCCTCGGGGTCCTCGCTATAATAGTACTTCCAAGTGGCCCCATCCCCGGCGCCATGCACACGTCCATATTGCGGCCGCTGGCCGGGCGGGTGTCCCATCATTATGTTCATGGCCCGGTTGAAAGGAGTGTCCCACTTGTACTTCGCCGACGACTGAGTCGACGAGTCGCTCTCGGCCGCAAGCTTGTGTTGCTCTCTCTGCAAAATGGACAGTGAATCATTTAACGAATGCGACTAGAATGTAGTAGACTTCGTTGATCAGAACCTAATATGTAAGGTGGTAAAAGGATAATTACCAGTAATCTCATGAATTTCCTAGTCGGCCCGTCGGTGAAAAAAATCTTTTTCTTGGGGTCCCACGAGAATCGGGCCCTGATGAAGTCGTGCTCCTGCTGGTCGGTGAACTTAGCCAATGGGTCTGGGATCCCCAGACGTTCACGTTCTGCATCCTCCTTAGCCCACACGGGCCTCTTTCCCGTGTAACCATGACTTCCAAGGCGGTGGTTCCCCATGTTCTTTGCCTGCAGCTGCTTGCCTCTCTCCGACATGGCCTTGGCAGCTTCTTCATTGCAAGTCTCCCTGAACTTTTCAAAGTCCTCTATCGTAATTTTTGGATTGTCTGCAACAATCTCGGCGTAGGTTTCATGGTCTACTTGAATCGCCTTTTTCACCCTAGTTTTCCAAGCGCTCAATGCGTTGCTGAATTTCCCTAGGGCTTTGTTGTTGATTTTTTTCATGGCATGATCATCCCATGGGTCGACTTCGTCATTACGACCGGGGAACTGGAACCTTGCATGCAACCTAGTTAGAAGCAGCTTCTTCAACTGATCATTCTTCCATATTTTTGTGGTGTTGATGTTAGCGGTATCCCGTAGGATGCATGCTAGTTGGTTCCGTAACACGCTGCCACTTCTCGCGGCTCTATTGGCTCGAACTCGCCAGGGTGCACCGCCGTGACCACCAGTCTTCCGGTGCCGAGCTCATTTCGGCGTCGTGTCCTCTTTTCCTTCTTTCCCTCACTGGCTTGGGAGGTCCCACCTTCCGTGCTATAGTTAGGAACATCATCAGCGCCAGTCTCAGTGCCGGTGTCGTTGGTGGCGCCAGTCTATAGTTAGGACACCTAGCTTTCTGTCTCTCCTGATCCGCCAAAAAGTCGAGGTAGGCGTGTGCTCGACCTAATTGGGAGTGAGAACCTCTGACCTCATCGGTGTCGGTCATGTTTCCTAGGGTTCAATGTCGTAGTCGTTTAATTATCAAGCTTCATATAATAAAGTGAATAATGACAAAAAAAGTGATGACCTTTGTTTTGCCAGAAATGTCGTTCATTCCCGTCGCGACAAATCTCAAGCACTCGATATGTCCAACTTTCTAGCACAAGTCATGCCGAAATTCACGAAAAATTTCGGCATGACCTTTGCTAGAAAGTGCACATATAGAGCGCCTGAAATTTGCCGAAATGGAAATGAATCAACATTTCCGGCAAAACATAGGTCACTTATGTCAATATTTTGCCAAATCATCAATATAACTGATCTCACTACATAGAAGATCTCAATAGCAGCCAAATCATCACACACACACTGAATTAACTGAATCATGCATGATTCAGTTAACTGAATTTACTGTCAATAGCAGCAGCACACATGCATCAATAGCAACAGCACACATGCATCAATATTAACACTAACTGAATTTCAAAAATTAACTAAGCAGCAGCACACAAAATATTTAACTGAACAGTGTGCTCTAACTGAATTTCAAAAACAGCAGCAGCACACATGCATCAATATTAACACTAACTATCATTGGGCTAACACTAACACTAACAACAATTAACTAACTAGCACTAACAGCAAATTAAGCTAACTAACACTAACTAACACTAACAACAATTGAATTAAGGCACCTGTCTAGTGCTAGCTGGCGTTGCTGGGCGTAGCCGGCTGCTTCACAGAGGGAGGCGCTGAAGGGGTCGGGATCGGAGGCCGGCGTCGGGGTCGCCGGGGTCGCCGATCTGCAGAGAGCGGGAGGGGGTCGAGAGAGAGAGAGAGAGAGAGAGAGAGAGAGAGAGAGAGAGAGAGAGAGAGAGCCGGGGCTGAGGGGTCGGAGAGGAAGGAAGAGGGGCGGGGCATGGCGTCGCGGCGTGGGGTCGGGTGGGCTGGGCTGGGCGTGGTGGGCAGGGCGGGCTGGCGGGCGGGCGGGCGGGCTGGCGAGGCGGCGGGCGGGCGGGTGCCCTGGGCTGGCGCCGGCGGCGGCGTGGGCGGGGCGGCATCGGCGGTGGAGTAAAGAGGGGATCAAGCGGAGCGAGTGAGAGAGAGTCAGAGGGGAACGAGCGGACCCGTGCTATAGCTAACTTAGCTATAGCGCGTGTTGGCAAAACGCGCTATAGCTAACTTAGCTATAGCGCTGGTCCAGCAAAAACGCGCTACTGCTACTTCTTTTCTTTATTTATTTTTTATTTTCCTTTTTCTTAGCTATAGCGCTTCCCTGGATAAAACGCGCTACTGCTAACTCTTTTTTTCTTTTTATATTTATTTTTTTCTTTTTCTTGCATTTCATTTTCCACAACTTATTAGTTTCTTTTTTTTCTTTTCATTTCATTTTGCAAAACTTCCTTTCTTTTTCTTTTCATTTTTCTTTCATTTGCACTTTTCTTTTTCTTTTTCTTACATTTTGCAATATACCATTGTTACTCTCCGGATAATAATTAGTATAATATATATCTTACATCATTTGACCGCTATCGGCGGTATAAAAATAGCTAGACACACACAAACTTTGGGATTAGTTTGTCAGCTTGGGCGACGACGATGCTTCAGACTGATCTTCTTCCCTCTTTTGTTCGTTGTCGAATAATTGAGCCCATGGTCGTGACTTTTCCTTCTCCAGGGATTACGATCTTTCGTAGGTAATGTAGTCTTCATTCTTCTTTTGACATATGTTTCGTCGTCATCAGCATCATCTTCCCTCATCGGATCACCGTACTGGTCATAGTCTTCCTCGTTGGCGACTCCACCCATTCCGGTGATGCTCCTTTTGCTTCTCCTCACGACAACACGGCTGGGATTGATCGGATCAGTTATGAAGAAACATTGTGTCACGTGTCTAGCGTGTACTATGGCTCATTTTTGGCGATGGCGTTGACGGTACCGCTATCATCGGAGTCGGGTATACACATGGTAGTGAAATGTCGGTTTTCTCTGTGTACATTTTTAGCCTATCTGACATGGAACATCGTCGCGTTATGCAATCCAGAGTAGTTAAGCTCCCATATCTCTTCGACCCTTCCGTAATATCTTTCAATTACATTCCCGGTCATGGCTTCCATCGTCACCCCCGCGAGGTTGGTCGAGGGGCCATGTGCTAAGGCGTATATGAGTGTTCCGTTCGGACAACCCTCCTCCGGGGGATCAGCCAGAACTCGCTCTTTGAACCAACGCAAGAAAGTGGAGTTGTGCTCTCTAATAACTTCAGCGTCTGTCCTGTGCACCCCACGGTCATGGTACTTCTTTGCGATGGTCTCTTTGTGCAGTGTCACGAAATCTTCTAGCACATCTAGTTGTTGTAGCACTACTAAGTTTGCCCTGCCAAGGTCGTTTTGTCGGCCCGAGCGTTACACATTCACATCCCTATGACCGTTGGTGTGACCTTCGCCTTCGAGCCTTCCACAGTGCTTGTTGACGGGCAAACCAACAACAGGGTCTTTGGTCAGATAACTCTCACAGAAAGAGATGCACTCTTTGGTCAGATATCCCTGGGCTATGCTTCCATCTGGACGGGACATGTTACGAACGAATCCTTTGATTACCCTATTCATCCTCTCGAACGGCATCATGCTATGCAGGAATGTCGGCCCTAGGTCGATGATGTCGTCCACGATGTGGACACATAGATGCACCATGACATCAAAGAACGCGGGCGGGAAGTACATCTCTAGCTCATTCAAGATGACAACAATCTCTTCCTCAGTAGCCTATGGAGTTGCTTCACACCGATCGACTTTCGAGAGATAGCATCAAAAAGTGGCATAGGTCAATGGCGTCTCACGCACATGTGTGTCCATAATCTCTCTAAGTGTAACCGGAGTAATCAAGTCATCATCACATGACAATGTGAGAATTCATCCCATCGAACCTTTTTTCTTAGTGTCCGGATATCGCTTACTTCCCACAAGATCCGAACTAACTTTGATTTCGCCAAGGCACTTGAACAATTGATCGACCTCCTTCGGATCTAAGGTGAAGCAAGAGGGGGGGCAATATTGTTCTTCCTTCTTGTTTATATTTTTGCCCCTATCTTCCGTCTCCATCTCCGTCTCGGTCTCCTCTGACGACCTTTTACCAGGCATTTGAAGATCTTTCCTGATTTTCAAAAATTCCAAGTCTTTTCTTGCCTTCGGCCCATCCTTGGTCCTCTCCGGCATGTTCATCAATGTTCCAAGCAAACTCTCAAGGATATTTTTTGTGATATGCATTTGATCAAGGCTATGAGGCGTGTCGAGTATGGGCCAGTATTCCAAGGCCCAGAGAACAGATCTCGTCTTCCATATCTTCAGCAGGGGCTCCGACGCCTTTTCACTACTAGGGAAAAGGCTAACAGCAGCGCGGGTTTTAGGTGTATCAGCAGCGCGGGGACCGGCGCTACTAATAAGGCGCTACAGGTAATAGTTAGTAGTAGCGTGGGAGAAACCCGCGCTACTACTAACTTTGTTAGTAGTAGCGTGTGCCACCCACGCTACTGCTATTACAGACTCGCGCTACTACTAATGAAGTAGCAGTAGCGTGCCTACAATACCAGCGCTACTAGTATCCTAAATACTAGTAGGGCACTTTTTTCCCAACGCTACTAGTAGCAAATTAGGAATTAAAAAAATAAAAATAGATGCAGTATTCATGAATGGAGATCAGACACGTCCAGTGCAAAATAAATTTCACAGAACCATCTTAACACTTGCAGTGTTCATGGATGCAACATTCGCAACATTCAACATCTCAATTCGAAGAGATCACGAGGACACACACAACCATCATCAAAAGGTTGGTACCTTCCCTAGCATTTCACCACCAACCTAACCAGACCACTTCTCTAGATGTATGTACAAAGCGTCGAAGTCCTCCACCTTGAGGAACTCCGGACGGTGGCGTCGTCCTCCACCTCGGTGACCTCCGGACGGTGGCGTCGAGGTCCTCCACCCCAGGGACCTCCTGCGTCGCAATCACCTGGACGATAATCTCTATGACACGGTCGCGGGGCTTCACGGTGAAGTCTGCCTCCAAGTAGTTGAAGAGCACGACTCCCATCAGGCCACAGTAGACCTCGTCGATCACCCTGCACCCAGTCGAGAAAGTGAAAAGTTGTTAGTTCGCGCCCTCGTGTAGATCTAGTAGGGTATTTTCTTCAATTATCTGTCTCTTTTAGTCTATTATGAATCTTCAAAACGAAAAAACACCTACTAAATGCATACCCTAGCTGTACGTGTTCATGCTATCTTCTTGTTTTGGTGCATTCAAGAAATACTAGTGTATTTGAGCTATATATGCTTGAAATATTTGACAGTTAACATCTGTTCAAAATTTATCATTTCATGGATAGGGAAATCGCCAACAAAGCACATTAGAAAATTGATACCCACTACTCTTCAAAACAGCGCCGGACATCAGAATATTGATTCCCACTGCTCTTCAGAATGAAAACGAGTTTGAAACATAGCATGATTAACAATAAAATATAGTGCTCTAACAACAGCAGGAGTGCAACACATTGCCCTGTTCCCCTTTCAAATATCAACACACTAAAAAAGGCTATGAGACTCGAGTATTCGATGCCCACTTCAAACAATAACATGATTATTTGTTGTAGAATGTATTGAAGAAACTATGGCACCCGATTTTTCAATCCCCACACAATATTGTTTGTTAACTTACCTAAAAGTTGTATTCTTATTAGGCTAGTACAAGCAATCGGCTGCCATCATAAGGAAAAAATAGTTCAGTCTTGTGTTTCCTCCTGCAGTACAGTGCAAGTACTTCGCAAGAAAGAAAGAAAGAAGATGACTCGAGCCTGTGTGTGAGTGAGCCCAACTATCTCTACAGCAGCAGCTTTTTGGATATTTTTTTCATCATCAATGATTCAGTTACGATCTATCTAGCAATATATCTTGCTACCTTGAGATTTTCCATGTTAATTCTAGCCATTGTTTTGTGGCAACAGGGTGATAACTAGAGATTTTCTGTCAAATTCTACCTTGAGAATTTCCATATTAATTCTAGCCATTGTTTTGTAGCAATAGATTCGGCTACCTTGAGATTTTCTGTCAAATTCTACACAAGAATTTTTGACAAGTTTTCTGTCAAATTCTAATCAAATCTCACAAAATAAATGTTTAATGTGCTTGAAACATTATGTTTGCCATTACATCCAACTAACCCGGTCTGGCTTCTGAGATTATTTCAACACTAAGATCCACAACTGTTTGGCATGGGATTCTTTTGCCAATTTATAGTGAAACTTTGCAACTTTATACTTCCTAGAAACAGTTTGATGCTGGGCTGAGCAGCAGATCCACAAGAGAAACAGTTTGATGTGAGTATTATTCCAGTTAAGCAGCAGAACCACAACTCCTAGAAAGTTGTAAGTAAGAGTACTCTAGTTAATCATGTAGTAGTTCAAACATCCTGAACTAGTCAGCTATAGAAACACTCAGTTCAAATCAAGATACCGTTGCATCCTACTCTGAACATGTGCACTGAATTTTTAGAAGTACACCTTGCCATTTGTAGTGAACATCTACACCTTGCATCCTACTCTGAACATGTGCACTGAACATGTCACACGGTAATGTTAATCCTGAAACTATACCATCTCTGTAATGTGCACTGAACATCCTACTCTGAACATGTGCACTGAACGTGAGCACAGCTTTCCATGGCAGAGAGATAAAACTGTAATGCCACAGATGAAAAATCATAGAGACTAGAGAAGCTCGTGCACCTTGCCATCTCTGTTGTATAGGCAGCCCAGCAGCTCCGCGCGGTCGTCGGCCTGTAGCGCCTGCTTGAGCAAGACGTGGACGGAGTCCGCACTGGTTGCACCATGGGCAGCGACTCCCCGGCGACGCCACCTGCCGCCTCGGCGAGCGGATCCAGGGCCGCGAGCTTCTCCACCATGGACGTCGTCGAGTAGGACGCCATCCTACTTCACGTGCCCGCGTTGGCCTTGCACGCGCTCGAGACGCCGCCGTCGTCGAGCAGGCCGCCGTGCCCGTGCTCCTCCTACTGCAGCTCATGGTGACGTCCTCCTGCTTCAAATCCATCGAGCGGCACAGCTCCTGCCACTGCTGCTCGCTGCCGCCACACCTCCGCTTGACTAAAAAACGCAACCTTTACCTCCATCGCTTCGCGTGTGTCCTGGCCGCCGGCTCACCCGCAGGTTGATCTGGGATTGGGAGGGAAGGTGCGGGCGACGGATGCAGGGGAGAAGGAGAGGGAGAGGCTGGGGATCGCCGGGGTGGTGGGCGGCGGCGGCGGCGGCGTGGGATGGGATGGAGATGAGGGGTGAATCGGGAGAAGAGAGGAGGTGGAAGGGATCTGGATCGAGGGTTAGGTGTTTTTTTAGACAAACAGTGGTGGGTGGAGTGGGACGGTTGGTGGGGTGGATCGGGGGTGGGTGGTGTGGGAATATACTAGTAGCGTGGGTATCTGACCTGCGCTACAGCTATTTACAAAGTAGTAGCGCAGGTTTATAACCCTCGCTACTACTGTGGCAATGTCCCGGGGGCACGACAGAGACCACTTAGTAGTAGCGAGCGTTAAAAACCCGCGCTACTACTATCAGCTTAGTAGTAGCGAGGTGTAAAAACACGCGCTACTAGTAAGTAGCAGTAGCGAGGGGTATAAACCTGCGCTACTAGTAAGCGTCTGTGTATAAGCTTTTCCCTAGTAGTGTTTTCTTCGTCTTTCCCGGCGAGGGGCACTCTTCCCAGTTCTTCAATAACTCATATATTTCTGCACCGCTACGCTTACGTGGAGGACCTCGATGCTCAGCCTTACCATTGAATAGATCTCCACGCTTTCTCCATGGGTCATCCTTCTCGAGCCATCTTCGATGCCCCATGTACACGATTTTCGAAGACCCGCCATCTTTCGATAGCTGCAGAGAAGTTGTATCATCCATGCATCTCGTGCATCCACAATATCCGTGGCACACCTGGCCGAAGTGATAGCCGTAATCGAGATAGTCCTGCACCATCGTGATCAGCGCGGCTCTCATGTAGAAATACTCACCTTTGCTTGCATCCCATGTCTTGGCCAGCGTTGTCCATAAGGTCTGTAACTCCTCTTTTAGTAACCCGAGATACAGATTTATATCATTTCCCGGTTGTCTCGGCCCTTGAATAAGCATAGCCATGTGTATGTATTTTTCCTTCATGCACAACCAGGGGGGAGGTTGTACATCCATACAAACACGGGCCATGTGCTATGATTGGTGTTCTGGTTGCCAAATGGATTCATGCCATCACTACTAGCGCCAAGCACGATGTTCCTTGGATCATTTGCAAAAAATTCAAATTTAGCATTTAATGCTCTCCACTGGCTAGCATCTGCGAGGTGTCTCACTTCGGTTCATCTCCGTCATCCGGCTTCACCCTCTCCGCGTGCGGTAGCATAAGTTTTGCTTCCTTAGGATCTACGAAATACCGCTGAGACGCGGAGTGATCGGAAAGTACCATACAACTTTCGTGGAGCTTTCTTTCCGACCTTTTTATATCATGAAGCATTGCACTTTGGACAGATGGTTTTTCCGCGTGCTCGTTCCGATATATGATGCAATCATTGATGCATGCGTGATATCTAATATGTGGCGATCAAGAGGGCACACGATTTTCTTTGCCTCCTCGACACTAGTAGGACACGAGCTTCCCGGGAAGAACCTTCTTTAGGTACTTGAAGCTCATCCGTGCTTGTATCTGTCCATTTGTTTTTGCCTTCATCTTTAGAAGTTCTAGTGTGAAACTCAAGCGGGTCACCTCGGGATTATTGCAACCATCATACAAAGGAGTCATCGAGTCTACCTCCGATTCGCCATTTGGCCTCCTCTCTAGAAGCAGCTATGTCGCTAGTCGTCTTCTTGCGAAGCAGGTCTCGAACATGCGGGTCCCGCATGGCTGAACTTAGTAGCATTTAATACGATGGCGTGTCCGCGTCTTCTCCGCCTTGAACTGCCTCTTCGCCATCGACATTTCCGAGGCCGTCTTCCTCTTCAGGCACATAATCGGTCATCTCTTCGTCTGGTGGCCCCATGTCGTTATTTCCTGCCCCGTCGACGTCCTCATCATCATCATCATCATCTTCTTCTTCTTCACTTATCCACCGAGTATGGCCATGCATGAAACCATGCATGAGCAGGTGCGCCTTGAATTTACCACCCTCAAAGGGGTCGAGCCTGACTATTCCTTTGCATTTTCGACACGGACATAAAACATCCCTCGGTCTTTTTTCATACATGTCATCCACAGCGGATTGCCAGTATCTTTCCACCATCCTTCCATTGACCTTCATGATCACCTGCGGGCGGAGCAAATATTATAACCACGTATATATGCATGCATGGATCAAATTCATACAAAAATTCGGCATGACCTTCCCTAAACATAGGACATATTGAGTTTGCATGCCGAAATTACCAAACGGAATTGAATCGACATTTCGCAAAACATAGGCAACTAATGTCACCCACATTATTTCATCAAATACACAATGTAGGCAACTCAAATTATGCCACACACAATTCGGTATATATATTCTCATATCGCCCATATATATATAGTTTCGTTCCTATCCACACAAACACCTTTTTTTGCTCACTTATGTGTCGAGAGGGATATCGAGCACCTTTCTTCTTAATTACCTAGTAGCTCTAGATATATAGATCTAACTAGCTAGCTAGCTAGCTAGGGAGAGAGAGAGAGAGAGAGAGAGAGAGAGAGAGAGAGAGAGAGAGAGCTAGCTAGCTAGGGAGATAGTGGAAGAGGAGAGGGAGAGAAGAGGGAAGGCATTAATGGAAGTGGGAGGAGGGAAAAGAAGAGGGGAGGGAGGGCATTAATGGAGGGGTGGTGGTGGAGGCACAAAGAAAAGGGGGATGGTGGAGGGTAAAGAAGAGGGGAGGGAGGGGCTCTAATGGAGGGGTGGTGGAGGGCAAAGAAGAGGGGGAGGGAGGGGGGCTCTAATGGAGGGGTGGTGGAGGGGCAAAGAAGAGGGGGAGGGAGGGCTCTAATGAAGGGGTGGTGGTGGCAGAGCATTGAAAGGAACAAGCAAGGTGCAAGGAAAGGGGAGAAAGGAAGGGGGAAGAAGAGAGGGGAGGAAGAAGGGGAAAGGTGGTAGGTGGCTTGCGGGCATAGCAGTAGCGCGGGTCACCCATACGCGCTACTGCTATGGCAGCTTGCAAAATATCTACAGCTAGGGTTGCACTACTTATAGCGTTGGCGAAACACACGCCATCGGGTAAAATGTTATACATAGAAAAATTAGCAGTAGCGCTTAGTAAAACAGGCGCCATAGATACTATACTAGCAGTAGCGCAGGTTGGAGGACAGGCGCTGCTGCTATTTTTTGACCAGGGGATGCGGTGTGTTACACTTAGTAGTAGCATGGGCCCAGGTAACAAGCGCTGCTGCTAACATATAACAATAGCGCTGTTTGTAGCCAGCGCTACTACTAACTACTAGTAGCGTTGGGTTGCAAACAAACGCTACTGGTAAGCTTCTATCTATAGGCATTTTCCTAGTAGTGGTTAAACGCAGATAATGTATGGGGATACCCAGATACCGAATCAGAAACTGCCCATGCTGGCATCCAAAGATCTCGGCATACTCTGGTGCTGATTCTGCAACATCGCCAAAGCAAAAAAATTCGCTCTTATGAAAATTAATTTTGAGACCAGAAAGTTCATCAAAAGCACATAAGAGCAGCTTAAGATTTCTTGCCTTATCTAAATCATGATCCATGAATAAAATTGTGTCATCCGCATATTGTAGAAAGGATAGACCATCTTCTACCATGTGTGGAATGACCCCACTAATTTGACCATCCAGCTTAGCCCTCTCTACAAGTGTAGTTAGCATGTCAGCCACAATGTTAAACAGAATAGGAGATGCGGGGTCACCTTGACGCAGCCCCTTCCTTGTCTGAAAATAGTTGCCAATGTCACCGTTAACTTTTATGGCCACACTACCTCCAGAGACAAAGCTCTCAACCCAACGACACCATTTTTGCAAAAACCCCTTCATGCGCAAGGTTTGCAACAGGAAGGGCCACTTAACTTTGTCGTAGGCTTTCTCAAAATCAATTTTAAGAATGACACCGCTCAACTTTTTTCGGTGCAGTTCATGAATAGTTTCGTGCAGGACGACCACTCCATCTAATATGTTGTGTCCTTGCATAAATGCAATTTGAGTAGGTTTTACGACATGGTCAGCTACACTGTTCAACCGGTTGGTCGCTACCTTCTTAAAAACTTTAAAACTTACATTCAGAAGGCAAATCGGTCTATATTGCTGAATACGACTAGCCTCCTTAATCTTAGGCAATAGGATAATTTCCCCAAAGTATAAACGAGAAATGTCAAGGTCCTCGGAATGCAGTTGGTTAAACAACCGAACCAAGTCAGCCTTAATCACGTCCCAAAAGCATTGACAGAACTCTGTGGGAAAGCCATCTGGTCCCGGCGCCTTGTTGTGTTCCATCTGAAAAACCGCAGTTCGAATTTCCTCCTCAGAAAACGGAGAGGTTAGGAATTCATTTTCCGCTTCTGTAACTTGAGTAATGTCATGAGTGACGGATTCGTCCAGCTGGAAATTAGTTTCAGCTGAAGGCCCGAAAAGGTCTTTGTAGAACTTAGTGATATAATTTCTAATTAAGTGGTATGTCCCCCTCTATTCGGCCTTCCTCCTGGTTAATGGCGAATATACGCTTCTTTCTGTACTTGCCATTGGCTAGCATTTGAAAGTATTTCGTATTATCATCACCTTACACCAGCGAATTCGCTTTGCTACGTTGATACCATTTAATCTCTTCCTCACGTAGTAGGAGGGTAATATGCTCGTTAAGATTACTTTTTTGCTCAATCTCAATAGCAGATAGTGGCCTCACCTCCGCTATTTTATCAAGGGAATCGATTAAGGTAGACAAACGCAATTTTCCCTTTTTGTAAATGCCCGCAGTATGTTTGGCCCATCCTCGACGGAATCGACGCAAGGCACGAATTCGATTATTCCATCGTTGAATGGGTGTGTTGCCGCGAGGCTGGCGCACCCACACCTTCTTAACCAGCTCATGAAAACCCTCTCTAGTGAGCCACCCCAGTTCAAATTTAAACTGGTGGCGGTTAGAACTTGGGATTGGTTGTCCAAAATCGGTTAGCAACGGGGCATGATCCGATCAGACCTCAATTCTTTCTAGAGCCTGAATCGAGGCTAGGGGATATTTATATTCCCAGTCAGTGGTAACTAGCACCCGATCCAGTTTTTCAAAGGTTGGCACCGATCGATTATTGACACAGGTATACTGATGACCAGACATCGTGATCTCCCTCAGATCGAGGCTATCAATAACAACATTAAAGAGGAAAGGCCACCTAGTGTCAAACCGATCATTGTTTTTTCCTGCTGATGTCGAAGGATATTAAAAGCCCCCCCCCCCTGATTAACATTGGATGGGGATTGTCTCGACATGTGTTGACTAATTCTTTTAGAAATGCAGACTTAAACTCCTCTTGAGCGGCGCCATATACAGCCACCAGACTCCAGATGAAGTTGTCGGACTTATTTCGAAGGTGGTATTTGATATGATACTCCCCCTTTGACGTGGACAATAGTTGTAAGTATGTAGAGTTAATACCTAGCAAAAATTCCCTCGGACCTCCCGGTCGGTGGTAATACGTGCCATTCGTAATCAAAACCACATGAAAAGTGGTCTAGATCACGTGTTGGAAAATCACGTTTGCCCGACTCAGTGATAGCCACAAAGTCCAACGTATGATCCTTTACACAATCGGCAATGTGTTTGTGTTTAGCCAAGTCGCCAAGACCTCTGCTATTCCAGAACATGCCTCTCATGATGAACAAACTTTATGTTTAGAGACCTTTACTTTTTTCGAAGAGCGCCCTCTTTTCTTTGCTGAGTTAGACTTGTTCTTGCGCACCGACACGACAAGCTCAAAAAGCGTAGTGTCACGTACAGTATCATCAAGGTCTACTTCAATCGTGTCTTTAACCAAATGAGAGAGAAGCTTGCCTTCATGATTGGCATTAGCATCCTCCATATCCTCATCTGACACGAGAGGGTCGACAAAGCTTGAGAACTTCGGAGCAACCGTAAGCCGGTCGAACTCCACTTGTTTTAAAGCCTTGACCGAATAATCTATCTCATTCTCATTACGTCCTAGTGACACCCCAAGTCTACTAATATTTGAAGATACTTTGGAATTATCAAAAGACATAAAAGATTTGCGAGAGGCTGTACCTTCAAAATCGAGGTTACGAGCAGCAGTCCTACGCATGGCCTTCACCATAGAATCCTCGTCGGTGGCTGCAGATCCATCAGCCCCAACATGATGACGCCCGCTGCGCCTCAGCGGTGAAGGAGTAACATCGGCCTCGAAGCCCATCCCATTGACTCCGCAAGGCGATGGTTGCCGCCGCGACGGAGAAGAAGAAAGAGGGGGCGACTCTTCGGCCTCCTCAAGTCCGGAAGCCGGCGCCCCCCCCCCTAGTGTCGGAGTAGTGGAAGATAACGCGTGAAGCACCGCCATAGCAGACTCCTGGCTAGCTCGAACGGAGGGAGAGAAGATGACACCTCGTCGAGTCAGAGAAGCCAGAGTGGGCGGTGATGCCGACGTCGACGAGGGAGACCCCTCCGGTGCAGGTCTCCCGCAACTGCCCTCGTGGGGGTTAGGTGGTGCCGACCAGGGAGCTGAAGATGGCGGCGTCGAGCACCGGAGCGCCGAAGATGGTGGCATCGAGCACCGGGGCACCGCCGGAGTGGGCGATGATGACGACGGCAAAAGGGCGGCCCCCTCCGGTATAGGGCGCCTGCGACTCCCCACTTGGGGGTTAGGCGATGGCGACCGACGAGCCGAAGATGGCGACATCGAGAACCGGGGCGACGTTGTAGGAGAAGCAGCCCTAGACGAAGAATCTGACCCCGACGACGAAGACCCCCTTAGTGGCGATGGAGCATCCGTGACGGATAAGCCTCGATGAGGGTTCGGAGGTGTGACGGCAATGGCCATCTGCATGGGCACCACGCCACCCGATGAAGAAGGTTCTGAAGAGTTGTTGGATGATGAAGTGGGTATGGACCTCTTGCTTGGATCATTGTTCCTGGCCGTGTCCTCCCTATCATGCCCCTTGTCACCACCTGAATCATCGCCATGCTCCCAGACTCGAGGTACAAAGTCACTATCAATGCAGAAGTCTGGTTCTTCAAGACTGTACCGGAACTCATAACCTTTCCTTTGAACCACCACATCTGAGGTAAGAGAATCAATTGTGCTGCTTTTGAAAGCATCAAGGTTCGAAACCGCTACCTGGATACAAACAATTCCTCTCCGACGCAGACAGAGAAGATCAACATCGAGAGTAGCACCAATCACCGAGCCGACTGCCCAAAGCTCCAAAAAGTGTCGGAGAGCGTGAGGCACCCAATGCACATGAACCCAGATAGGAATTAGCTCGAAACGGTGTGGTATCTTCTCTGTATTCCAAGGCTTGAACTCGATAGTGACATTGTGGGATTTGATGAAAACTGTGAAGCCCGTCACCCTCTGTAACACCTCCTCACTCGGAAAGGACATGAGAAAAGCGTCTTTGCCATGCGGTATCGCCTCCCACACCCACTGCTGCTGGTACTGAGCTATCTTAGCAACCTCTGCCTCCACAATACTCGGAGTGATAGAGCCACCAGAAATAGATACCAACGCCGTCAATGAATCCTGTGGTGCAAGATCCTCCCTGCAGACATTGTCAGGCATCTGGAAGAAAGCCATATCAGTTCCATAACCACATACCATCGCCACCAGCTTCGGCATCTTGGTGGCAGGACGACGCCGCATGGTCATAGGGTGATTAAACTTGTTACAAATGAAGCAGTATTGTTGTTTCTCGCAGTCATCATATGTGTGCCCTACAGATTGGCACTTCGAGCACCATACCTTCTTAGGATGAGTTGTCCCCTCGGTTACTCCTGAAGTTTGAATCATAGGCTGCTGTTGCAACGAGCCGGACTGCAAAAGGGTGTTCTGCCCATTACCCACTGCCATCGTAGACGAAGAAGCGGGCACCTGGACCAACGGCGGCATCATAACGGCCGCCGGTGGAATAGCATTAGGTGGAACAGTTGCCTGATGAATTTTGTTACGACCACCCTTGCTGCCCTTTGGCTTCCGAGGGCGTGCAGCCGCATGAACACCGGCTGGATTATGAGGCATGCGGCGTTGAAGCCGGCCGGCACCTGCACCCCGGCAGTAACAGAGTGTTGCATAGGCTGGAATTGTTGCTGTTGCACATAGGCACCCGTCGGTTGAAGAAAGAATGGTTGTGGCTGCACGTACTAACCCTGGGCATTGAAGAGCGGCTGCTGCACGTGCGGTTGATACGCCGGAGACTGCTGTAGAGGCGGATGTTATGCCTGAGGCTGTTGCGCCGGCACGAAGCCACCCGGCGCCACATATGGCTGCGCCGCCTGCACCGGTTGATAGACGCCCGGAGCGAAGCCATGCGCGCCACCCGTCGGAGAAGAAACCGGTTGGGAAGAGACCGGCTGAGTTGGAGGCTGCATGGGCAGGTGGCCGGTAGAGATTCCCGGCGGCGCGGACGGGTCGCCGCACGTCAGAGGCGACGACGGCAGCGTAGGTGCGATTGAAATTAGGGTTCACCCCCTGCCCTTTCCTTTTCCACATATGCCCAAGCCAACGGCCGAGATGAACCATCCGAAGTGGACGATCGGGATACACCTGCAGACCTGGTGTAGCCGCCACGTCCCGTCCAGGTAGGCCCGAGAACAGCGGAGGCCCACGGAGCTCCGATGAGATCCCTCCATCGCCGAGACGTGCGCGCGGCAGCAGATCACCCAAAGTTCTTGGCGGCGACAGCCTCGGTGGCGGAACTGGACCGATCCAGGGCCTGATCAGTGGCCTCGACCGACCGGGAACCCTGGAGACACCGCGCAGGGCTGCAGCCGTCTCCGCCACGGTGACAACGCGCGAAGCTGCAGCCATCACCGCCACATTTGAGGAGGAGGAAACCCCGCCCTCCGCCGAGACCGGCAAAGAATCTCCGACCTTGTCCAACCTGCAAAATGAGGAAACCTCACCTTCCCGACGAGCTGAAGGCCTCTCCCAAACCCTGGACGACGGAGTAGGGTAGCCGATGTCTGCCCAGAACTCGTCTGCCAACTCCTCATCAGTTTTCCTCCGGCGACCTGCAGGCACCAGAAGAGAAGAGTTGTCGAGGGAGGGTTCGTCGCCCGCATGCTTCGGCTCCTCCGCGTCGGAAGAACCTAAGCAGGAGAAACGGGAGCCTGAGGTGTCCAGCGGCGACGGAGACCAACAAGGCGCCAGAGTCAATCGTTGCCGAGAGGCGCACTACTAGGGAAAACCTTATACACAGAACTTTACCAGTAGCGTGGGTCAAAAAAGCACGCTAGTGCTAAGTAGCAGTAGCACGCCTATGCAAACCGCGGTGCAGACAAAGTTCTAGCAGTAGCGCGCCTTGTCCTAAACACGTTACCACTAAAATTCCCACGGCTTAGCCGATAGGCTACCTCCGAGTGGCCTATGTTTTGCTGGAGCGTTGATTCATTTCCGTTCTGGCAAATTTCAGGCGCTCGATATGTCCTATTTTAGCAAAGGTCATGCCGGATTTTTCCGTGAATTTTGGCATGACTTGTGCCAGAATATGTAGGAAATATCAAGTGCCTGGATTTGCGTGTTGAGTATCCTGGTAGTTGTCTTCGATCGATTTTCAATTAATGTTTTAACTATGAACATAGGAAATGTCTGACGACGAAAAGGATTTCGGTATTTGCAAATACTGCGAAGACGAGCGCGGCCTGCGCGACGGAATCTTCCTAGATGATGATAGGCGCTTCAGCATCAAGCTGGACGAGAACTTCGAAGTGGATACAGTAAGTCACAACGACAAGTCTTTTTTCGTAATTAAGCATGACATTTGCTTCATTTGCTTCAACTTATACTTTTTTTTACTATTCTACTAGCGTATCCCCTGCCATGCAAGAGTTTTTGTATTGAATAAGATAGGTTTCAGTCGTACTATGGAGGTAAAGAAAGTTTACTTGAAGACCGAGCATGGTTATATTTTTAACGTAAAATTATACAATTCAGACGACTACACCTATTTTGGATGCAAAACATGGCGAGCACTATGCAAGACTTATGCATTTGAGCCTGATATGGTTATCACCTTTGATATTCATCCGAAAGATGATATTGAAGGTAATACCGACATCTGGGTCGATGTGCAGACGCCTCCAGTTATACCATTATATAAGTTTCTCAACCATATTTATGTCTTGGATATTGTTTATTCAAAAATAGTTGACAACTAATTTGTATTGTCAGCTTATTTTGGTGCAAGCAAACATGTCCAGCGCTTCATAGACAGGACCGTATACTGTGCCGGGGCTGAACTCAACTGTGAGGAGCTCAGTCATTATGTTTCATGGCTTGCGGATCTTGATACTGTCAAGACAAATTTTCTTCCTGCATTTAGAAATGTTAGTACTGAAAACGTGCGATCAATAGTGTTCGTAATGAACTACGGTCACATCTATTTAGGAAGGATGGTAAGATTTTTACTATTTGTCCTCAGTGCATCTTTTTCATACATTATTTTTGAAGCTAAACTTTATTGCTAAGTATGTTACCATACGATGTTCTTCAATAGGGACTCCCGATGAATGTTGTGCCTTATGGGATCGAGACTAAATGTACCATGAGTATCATAGCTTACGGCCAAGATATCCTATAGATTACTTTAGTGCATTCAAGATTAGCGACGGATGCTTAATAGTGCAAGACTGGACCAAATATGTGATGGGGGAGCGCAGAGAAGTACTAGGGGGCAGCAAACAGATGCGCTACCCACGATTAGGAGACAGGTTCATCTGCATGCTTCAACTTGATCAAGGAGGAGAGCTATACATGTTTTATGTTATTTTACCTAAGAGAGAGCAGCAGGAGTGATTAGCTAGCTAGAAATGAGTTTGAAGATGATGATGTGCTACACTATTAATATGATGATAAAATAGCTAGTGTTGGTGGTAATGACTATGATGATTATTATTAGCTAGTGTTAGTGATGATTAAATAAATAATGTTGGTGGTAATGACTATGATGATGATTAAATAGCTTGTGCTGGCGGATTAGATTTAAGTGGAGGCAACATGTGGTGCACATCGAAAGTACTACTAGTCCAAACTAGATCAAGTTTGGATTAGTAGTATACTTTTGACATGCACCACATATTGCCTCCACTTGAACCTAATCCACCTTCATTTGACACACTGTTATGGACATAATGATGTAAACCTCGTAACTGGTATTGTACCAATATTTGTACGATGGCGCATAAATACAGTAAAAAAAAAAATACTAGTAGCGATGGAGAGAAAACACGCTGCCACTAGTTACATTAGCAGTAGCGTGGGAGTGAACAAACGCTGCAGCTATTTGTCCTACCAATGAGCGCGCAGCATCACGCGTTCTCGATAAGCAATAGTTGTAGCGCCTTATTAGTAAACCCCCCGCGCTACTAGTGAGACCAGCGCTACTGCTAGGGTTTTCCCTAGCAGTGGCGATCCGCATTTTGCGATCTTCCTTTTGCGGACGTACCTACCTCGTCATATACTGATGTAGCGAGTAAAAAAAATGTGTTGCTAGTGAAATTGGCTAGATTAAGCACGTGATTATCCACAACATAACGAGTAACTGAATTGATACTAATGCTTTTTCATTCTAACACTTGGTTGTGTGCATCCAAATATAATTTTACAACTATACCAGCTAAGTCTAGCATTGGATACTCCCTTGCTCAATGATCGTTCAGATCTTGGCCTCAAGTGGTAAATCACTGGCAGTAGGACAGCACGCTCAATTACTTCACTGCGTTTCTCTGCTTTCTCATAAAGTTGTGATATGACAAGAGGTGAGACGATGAGTGAGATGTACCCTCATTTTCTTCAAGAGTCACTTGCATATGGGCCATTGTGCTTAATTCTGTGCACCCATCTGCTGCTGTAGGTTAAACTGCGGTAGGAGACTGCCAGTCAATGCGGGCTCCGCACGCTGCATTCCCTGTTCGTCCGACAAGGCGTACAGAGCCGTGAAGCAGACATGACTGACGCTGCGCACTGTCCACAGCTACAGCCATGGTTAGGCCGAGCTAAAGCAAAAACTCAAGGAATCTTGCAGCTAGCGTGAACCCCATTATTCAGTCCTCTTCCTGCTCTTCTCTCCACCTCTGAGAACACCAAGCACGAACCCCATGTCCTCTTCCTTCTCTCCTCTCCACTCTGAAGTCTGAACCCCATCAGCTAGCACGAACCCGGGGCGAGATGGGTTCAAGAGAGGAATAGGGAGATCCTCAAAAGAAAAGAAAAAAGAGAGATCAATGGAGGTGGTTAGTGCTTCACACGGTGTCTTGGGTCCCCTGCTGGGGAAGCTCACCGGTTTGCTCGCCGGTGAGTGTGCCCGCCTCAAAGGCGTCCGCCGTGAGATCCGCTCGCTCAAAGCCGAGCTGACCGGCATGCATGCCGCGGTCCAGAAGTACACGATGCTGCAAGATCCGGATGTTCAGGTGAAGTCGTGGATTTCACTGCTGAGGGAGCTAACCTATGACATCGAGGATGTCATCGACAAGTTCATCCACAAGCTCGGTACTGACAACCACCAGCACCAGGGTGGCTTCAAGGAGTTCTTCCGCAAGACTGCTCGCCGGCTCAAGACTTTAGGCTCTCGCCGTGGAATCGCAAGCCAAATCGACGATCTGAAGATTCGTCTCAAGGAGGTAAAAGAGTTGAAAAATAGTTACAAGCTGGATGATATTCCCTGTCAGCATTCATCTGTGGATCCCCGCTTGTCCGCTCTTTTTGTTGAGGAAGCACACCTTGTGGGCATTGATGGTCCAAGAGATGATCTTGCTAGTTGGATGCTGGAAGATGAAAGTAGCTTAACCAAGCATCGCAAGGTGTTGTCTATTGTTGGCTTTGGTGGGTTGGGGAAAACGACACTAGCCAAGGAGGTCTATCGCAAGATTCAAGGGGATTTTCATTGTCAGGCTTTTGTCTCAGTCTCGCAAAAGCCTAATGTAAAGAAGATTATGAAGGATTTGATCTCACAGCTGCCTTGCAAGAAAGATTTTAAAGAAGGTATCGACACTTGGGATGAAACAATGTGTATTGCAAAGCTAAAAAAGCTGTTACATGATAAGAGGTAATTTTACTCACCAGTCACCACACCCCCTTTTTTAGTAAATATATAGAACAAGCATGACCATACTGTAATGAACAATTAAAATGTAAGATAAGCAGGGATAGCCCACAAAACTTATTTAGTAAGAGAGAGGTGACCACCCTTCATTGGAAAACCCAAGGAGAACCCGGTAAAACATTTAGCATCAGAAGAACTGGCAGAAAAGCCTCTCTCGGCAACTTGGAGTCAGACAAGGGCATCCGCTGGTAGTTTTCATGAAAAGATTTGATCGGGCAGCCCAGCACTCTAGAAATATCTGCAGTCTCCACATCGTCAAGGTTGATGGGGACAAAAGGGGATTTAGAGAAGTTGATCTTAAGTTCAGTCGTATCGGCCAAGGCATCAAGAATTTCCTTAAGAAGTTCAGCCTGATGTGCATCACCTTAGAAAACAATAAGACTCTTGTCTGCATACTGTAGCACTAGACAAGGCAACGTGCTGATATTTATCCACTTGCCCGGGATGCAAAAAATTTAATGACTTGCTGCAGCACATCAACCACAGTATGAACAAAAGGGGTGAGAGAGGGCCCCTTGACATATCCCAGGCCTGATATTTATCCACTTGCCCAGGATTCCATTCAACGGAATAGCAGTTTTAGCGGTTGTAAGAAGGGAGTCGATTCACATAATCACTTCCGCTTCGATACAACCCCCCTCCAAAACGTATAAAGGTCAATATAGTCTTTTCACTCAAAGTATACATTTTCTTACACATATCATACGTACGAGGAGCCCAATTATGTGCTAACACCCACAGGGTCAGCCCATTAATATATTTTTTGATATTCAAAAATAGATGCAGGTAGTGAGATTCAAACTCATTACCACGTTGTATTCAGATAGTGCCACTAACCAACTGGGAGAGCTAATGGTGGTGTATAGACTGCAACTTTTGTTGTTCTTATGCTAAACAACTCGTGAACAACCTATGTATCCATGCTTTCTACAAATATTTCTCGGCGCAGCCGTGCCCTCAGACGTGATGTAAACAAAAAAGGCAATGCCTTGTTTTATTTTTTTCTGGTTTTCTGTAACCATTTTTTTCTACTGTTTTTTCTTGATCTCCTTCTCTTTTTTTCATTTTCATTTTCTTTTCCTTTCTAAAATTCACGAAATTTTTCTAAAATCCTGAAATTTTCAAAATTCGTGAACTGTGTTTCAAGTCCGTGTCAAATTTCTTAAACTTGTGAACTTTTTCTCAAATCAGTGATTTTTTTCAAATACATGAACGATTTTCATATCCACGAACTTGTCTCAATTTTTACAAACTTTTTCTAAAACCTGTGATTTTTTCCAAAAACTCGTGCGAACAATCTATGTCCGAGCGAGAGGAAAGACGAACGAGAAGAAAATAGCAATTTCCTCTGCTTGTCATAAGCATCGGTCTTCAGTGTACTCTTTGTTTAGGATATGGATTGCTACCATGAATATTCACTAGTTCCGAACTAGGAAGGTTCATACAAACAGTTCATATTTTCAAAATGAGAGCATTGATGATTGTTGTATTGTTTTAAAATTAATTTTTTTTTTGTTCTTGTATTATTCGTCATGTGACGTGTTTTTTGTCACATAGCATTTTTTCACATCCATCAAGTGGATCCATTTTTTTCCGTAGTATTCTATCATCATGGCAAGCATTCATGTCAAATTTTAATATTTTTGTTATTTTATGCATTTTTAAGGGTTTTCTCAGTGAAAAATCCCTAAAATACTTACCGGACGTGACGCAACATATGTTTACTGTCCGAATTCATTTAATTTTTGCGTGGAGTACTAGGGTGACCATGCCCAGCTGTCTGCAAAATTTGGGTGTATTTTGTGAAAGTCCACAAGTACATCATGTACAAGGTATGGGTTTCGGTTAAGTCAGAAGAGTCCATCCCATAGCACTTCTTTTTTTTACATATTCATCAAATGGACCCAAAATTTTTCCAGATCATTCTATCTTAATGGAAAGCATCCAAACCAAGTTTCATCTATTTTTGACATTTCACACATTGTCTAGGGTTTTTCCGGTGAATAATCCCTACAATACTGGTCGGACGTGACACAATGTGTGTTTGGTGTCCAAATTCATTCAAAAATTGCATGGAGTGCTAGGATGACAATTCCCAGTTGCCTGCAAAATTTGAGTATATTTAATGAAAGCCCGCAAGTACGTCATGTACAACATAGAGGTTTCGGTTAAGTCGGAAGAGTCCGTCCCATAGCACTTTTTACACATTTAACAATGTAGAGATTAATAAAGAAATTGAATAAAGCGGGTGTGTCGTACAAACCCGGTAACATGAAAGAAGAAGAATAAGAGAATGTGTTGATAGATTTCCTAAAAAAAGATTTCCTTTAAGATGACGTGCGATGATAGATTTCCTAAAAAATATTTCTCTTGCGATGACATGCACACACCTGATGGCACAAAGGGTGGCGAGAACTATGGTTTGAAAAAATATTCCCTAACTGTTGATACCAGGCCAGTTTTCCAGTCTAGAACCTTTTAGAAGGTTACTTTTTTATAATCACAATGTTACAAAATGTTCAGCATATTTATTTATTTATTTATTCTTATTTTTCAAAAAAGTTCGAAATATCAAAAAATGGTCACATTTTTAGAAAAAAAATCAGATTTTTAAAATTGTTTTGTTTTCAAATATTATTCAGAATTTCAATAAATAATCTCAGTTTCTAAAATTTATTTAGAGTTTAAAATCTGTTCTACTGTTTGGAAAATTTGTATGCATGTTAAAAATCAATTTGGAATTTCTTTTGCGTTCAAAAAAGTCACGTTCAAAATTTAAAAAATGTTCAGCTATGTCGCTGTTAATAGTCTTAGCACATGACGCTGCACTTTTGTCATTATAGTTTTGTTAGTCTAGTGGTTGGCTCATTTTCCTGAGTGTGCAAGGTCCTGTGTTCAATACCTAGTTTTTTGGGGTATTATGGTTCAAGTCCTTATAAATGACGTTGGTGTCTTTATGTTCTGTACTTGAACTACTTTTCATAGTTGGTTAACAATATCTACTTACATGCATCAGGTATCTCATTGTTATTGATGATATATGGTCCATATCAGCATGGGACACTATTAAGTATGCTTTCCCGGAGAATGAATTTTCTAGCAGGATTATAGTTACCACACGCGTTGTTGATGTAGCAAGATCATGTTCTCATGGTGGTAATGGCCGCATGTATGAAATGGAAGCCCTAAATGATCTCCACTCCAAACGATTGTTCTTCAAAAGAATATTTGGTTCTGAGGACTGCTGCCCTGATATGCTAAAACAAGTTTCGGATAAAATACTGAAGAAATGTGGAGGCCTCCCATTGGCAATTATCAGTATAGCAAGTTTATTGGCAAACAGACCGGTGGTCAAAGATGAGTGGGAGAGGGTGAGAAGGTCTATTGGTTCTGCATTGGACAAAAACCGAAGCTTAGATGGAATGAATAACATATTATCCCTTAGTTACAATGATCTTTCACCCAATCTCAAGACCTGCTTGTTATATTTATGTATATATCCTGAGGATTATGTGATTGAGAGAGATATTTTAGTGAGGCGATGGATAGCAGAAGGCTTCATCTCTGAAGAGCACGGACAAAGCAAGCAAGAGGTTGCAGAGAACCACTTCTATGAGCTAATAAACAAAAGTATGGTCCAGCCGGTTGAAATTGGCTATGATGGAAAAGCTCGTGCCTGTCAAGTCCATGACATGATGCTCGAGCTCATTATTTCAAAATCGGTTGAAGATAATTTCATCTCTTTGGCAGGCCATGGTCAAACTGATTTGGCAAAGCGTGATGGTCTTATTCGGCGACTATCAGTCCAGCATATTGACCAAGAGCTTGCATCCATATTGGCAAATGAAGATCTAAGCCATGTACGATCTCTAACAGTGATAGCATCAACTTGCATCAAACACTTGCCTAGGCTTGTTGTCTTTGAAGCTTTGCGTGTACTAGAATTTCAAGATTGTAAGAGTCTGCACAAGTATGATATGGATGGTATAGATAAACTATTTCAACTGAAGTACCTGAGCTTTAGGGGCACTTGGATGTCGAAGCTACCATCAGGAATTGTGAAGCTATATGGTCTAGAGACACTAGATATTAGAAATACACATATAGAAGAGTTGCCCACCGGAATTATTAAGCTCGTTAAGCTACAACATCTACTCGCAGGAAGATATTCATATTCTGGTGAAACGAAGATACCAGACGGTATTGGAAATATGAGGAATTTACAGGTGATCTCAGGCTTTAATATTATCAAGAGTTCATTATGTGCAGTAGAGGAACTGGGGAATCTGACCGCTTTGAAAGAACTCCATATACAGTTGGACGGTCGAGGATCTCAGGAATACAAGAGGCATGAAGAGATGTTACTCTCCTCACTATGCAAGCTTGGCACCTGCAAACTTCAGTCTTTATGGATAGTCTCTCCTGATTCAACACCCCTCTGGTTCTTAGATTCATGGTCCCCTCTGCCATATAACCTCCATATGTTTCGGATGACCACTGACTACTATTTACCAAAGATGCCAAAGTGTATTGTGCCAGCACTCACCAGTCTTGCATACCTGAACATTAATCTAATTGAAGCAACACAGGAGGATCTGCGGATGCTTGGAGAGATGCCTGCCTTGCTTTGTCTGAAGTTAGCATTCGAAACTATCCAAAAAGAAAGGCTTACAGTACAAGGCGTTGCATTCCCATGTTTGAAGGAATTCTGTTGTGAAGATGCAATGTACTTGACGTTTGAAGAAGGGGCACTGCCAAAGCTGGAGAAGCTTGAGCTGCCGTTGTTTGTTTCAGTGGCAGAAGCCAATGGGTTCCAATTGGGTCTTGGCCACCTCCCATGTCTGAGAGATGCCGAATTTACTCTTCGCAATGAGGCCGGCTCATCTTATGAAAGCAACTCTGCTGCAGCTGCTGCTATAACGAAGGAGGCAAATAGCCATCCCAATAATCCCAGGTTAACTATCTGGGGGCGACAATGAAGAGAGCTAGCTGTCAGATAATTGTTATATCACGACATTTCACTGCCAACGCAAGAGGTATTAATCATAATCAACAATTTCGTACAACACATTCTGTACGCTACCTTTCTCATGCTTAGATGTGACATGTTCTCCCTTCATCGTTTCAGGGGATCTTTCTGTTAAACGCAAGTGCGTGATGGTGTGCTGTTGGCTTGGTTGGAATCTCGTGGTGATGCCTGAACCTGGAAGACGTCCAAGAAGAAGTGGTGTTAGTTGCTCTGCTACATGGTACTATTTGGTTTTCAGGGAATAATGTAGTACTATCAGAATTTGTTGCATTGATTACTATTGTTAAGAATTACTATTAAGTTCACCTCGAGGTGAAGTTTCCCTACTGTGTGTGTATTTATGTGTAACTGAATTTGATGGACCATTCATTAAGTTGAGTTAACTTGAAACAGCTGGCTACAAGTTTGATGTCAGGTTTCTGAGTTGAAGTGTTGTTTTATCACTCCTATACTCTGAACTCTTCTGCCGTAGTTGGAACTGCTGTGCTATAAACTGCTTCACCTGGTTTCAGTCTCAGAGATGTATGCGGGTCATGAGATTTGGGATGTACAGTAGGAAAATGGTTCAGCAGGAAGTATCCAGTATTGAACTTCTAGCTGACTGCATCAACTCGGCACTTGGCAACAGCCAGGCATTCGAGTGCTCTGCTCCTGCCGGTCACTCTGTTTCCTTCCTCTGCTGCCTGCCTGAGTGCCTAGAGGAATCGATCGACCACCTCCATGGATCTCCTCACTCAAATTAAGTACCTAGTGGGTGGGCTGATTATGTTGAATAACCACCATCGCAAGGTGGGACACAATCAACTAGGAAACTGATAATCTATTATCAAGTTCATTGCAGTTTGATTATACAGGAGCTAGTACAAAGTTGAGGGTGAAGACTGCAGAGGTACAGAAGAAGATGCGGGGTTTGGTCAGGAATTCAGGGTGCACGCATGGGGTACAGAAGAAGATGCAGGGTTTGGTCAGAAGCTGTACGTACAGGGCTTGGTATCCGATGGATCATGGCCGAGGAGAACCCAAGCTTTATGTATTGACGAAATGCTACTGAACGAGTCCCTGTACATGTCGAGATGTGCTACTGGAAGATGCTCACCATCAATCCTAACTTCCGTGAACAGATGAGGTTTCAGAATAATTAATTGTTTTTGAAAAAGGTTTCAGACCAATTTCTGACCTGAGTTGCAGGCTGCTCTAGAAGTCAGGAGGAACACTCCAATGAGATGCTACGAATGAGTTCCTCACCATCAGTTCAAGGTAGTTTCCATGCAAATTTCATGGCCTTTCAAAGATGTTTGTTCCTATGCAATTTGTATGGCCAACATAGCTCAACTATTGAACTTGCCGTCAACAGATGAGGTTTCGGACCAAATTCAGAGTTTCAGTCCAACTGGGAGGGATATGAACAGATGGGCTTGTATAGGCAGATGGTTACATGAGACGAGCTCTTGCTTTTAGGATTCAAGAAATACAGGGAAACGTGGCACTTCCCAAAAATAAAAATGCAAGATGATTGATTTGAAACGCAACCTACTAAAGTAAGTGAGAGTGAATGGACCTTGCGAACATATATATATATATATATAAGGATGGGTCATCAGGTCCTCTTGTGACAGTCGAATCGAGAGCTATGAAATCAAGCAAGTGAAAGGAAAGTCAATTGTGTGACTCACACTAGTGACGTTTGGGATCGAGACAGAGCCCTGCTGTGCTGCTCCCATGGCGGCCAGAAACAGGGGATCCCCGCAGCCGCAGGCCGCAGGTGAGAACCAACAGAGTGACCTCGCACGGAAGCCATGGCGGCCTTTTTTTTTTTTTTTGAGCATGACTGGGGAGAAACAAAGTCAGGGAGAGGGGAGTTGGGAACCTTTAGTCTGGCTTGTTAAAGTCTCTACAGTCTCTCATATGAAGTGATCCGGCCCAATATACTTCCTTCGTTCGGAATTATTCGTCCAAGAAATGAATATATCTAAATGTATTTTAGTTGTAGATGCATCCATTTTTGTGATAGAGTAAAATACACCCACAGTACCTGTACTCTCCGTATAAAATCACTTTGGTCACTGTATTCTGGCAACTGCAAATTACGGTCATTATGCTAACGTTGCTTGCTCACCATACGGTCACTTGCGCCCGAAACGTACGTATTTGCACAGCTGGCATGCGATTTTTGCAATTACACCCTCCCCTATCCCTCTTCCCCTCCCCCTCCCACCATCAAATCCCTAGCTCGTTCGGTCGTTCCCCATTCAACATCGGCCGCGTGGCTTCGTTCCACTTCTGCACAGAGAGAAGAGAGGAAAGGGGGAGCGGAGAGAGCCCAGGCGATCGCTGTCGCGTTGCTTGTCCGCTAGGGTTTCCCGTCGCGGCGGCTACCATGACCGGCGGAGGTGGTTCGTCGGCCGGAGCAAAAGACGCCCTCGACTCGCTGGATGTTGGAGGAAGCAGCAGCGAGCCAAAGCCCTTCCTCCGTCGACCTGATCATGCCCGGACGCCGGCATACGGTGAGCACTCTCAAATCCTTCGCCCTTCGGTTCGCATCTCTTTGTAGGAGTCTCGATTTCGAGTGATTGTTAGGGTTAGATGAACGATTTTCCTCTGTTGCTCTGAAATAAAAGAGGGGTTTTTGCCGATTTTCCTCTGTTGCTCTGAAATAAAAGAGGGGATTTGAAGTTAGGGTTAGTTTGCTGATTTTGCAGTGATTGTTAGGGCTAGATGAATGATTTTCCTTTGTTGCTCTGAAATAAAAGAGGGGTTTTTGCTCTGTTTTTTTATTTTGCAGAGGAATACAATTATGATTATCCGTGCAGTCTAGGCATAAATCATGGTGGTTTCTTTGTTGGCCAAGGTAGCTACAGGAGTTACTGCAATGGAAAAACTGCTTGGTATGATTATGTGCCGTCTGCGAAACTGACCATGTCTGGATTGGAAAGGATAGTTGAGGATCTAGGCTATGAGATGGCAGGTAGATTGGATGTATATTGGTGTTTGCCAGGGTTGCAAATTAAGACTGGCGGCCTTAGGAAAATGAATTCCCAGGAAGCTTGTGACAATATTAGTGCTTGTGTAGTTTTTGGACATAAAGAAATTCAGTTATTCCTTGACCATGATGAGAGCTACAGGAGTATCGAATGGGATGACGTTGTGGTCTTTCCTGTCAATGATTTACCTCATGTGATCAATCCTAGGAAAGTAAAAGAGGAGAAATTTGCAAAGAGAATGTCTGAACAAAATATGGCAGAGGAGCAAGGTGATGACAATGCAGAGGAGGCTGGGCAGAACATGGAAGAGGGGCAAGGTGATGAGCAATTCAATGAGGAAGAAATTGAGCACTATATGGCAGATGCTGAGGAAGAGGATGAGGCTGATGTGGAAGAGGAACAGGAGGAAGATGTTGTGGAAGAGGAACATGATGAATATGCACAGTCAGATGTAGATGATGGCAGTATTTCTCATGCTGGAAGAGGAGTTAGTGATTCAGAAAATGGGGATGAAATTGTGGATAGTGATTATGCTATATCTGATGGAGATGTAGATCTTGTAGAAGATCAAATAGAACAGGTGGTAATAGATGTAAAAGGAAAGAAAGCTGCAGATATTGGAGCTTCTTCTGATGAGGAAGATCTTCAGATGCCAGATTCTGATGAGGATGAGCTGAAGCACAACTTCAATACATTCAGGCCAGAAGATATGCATGATCCTGTGTTCAAAGTTGGACAGTTATTCCAGTCACTAGAGATGTTAAGGAAAGCCATTAGGGAATATAGCTGCAAGAACAGAGTTGATATCTCACTCCCAATAAATGATAGGAAAAGAATTTCAGCCAGGTGTGAAAAAGGATGTTCATGGTACTTATGGGCATCTCATGATAGCAGGACCAAGTGCATGATGATCAAGAGAATGACCACTGAGCATACTTGCTGCAAGAAGTGGAAAGTGAGGTCTTTTACCTCTAGATTTCTATCAGAGAAGTATGTTGAGCATTTCAGGGCTGATGATCACATGAATATGAGGAACTTCAGCAGGATTGTCCAAAAAGATTGGAACATGACACCCACCAGAAGCAAATTGCAGTGAGCCAGAAGATTAGCGATGAATGTTATACATGGAGATGAAGAACAACAGTACAATCTGCTATGGGACTATGCAAATGAAGTTAGAAGATCTAATCCTGGTAGCACTTTTTTTGTCTTGCTTGATAATGAAGAGAGGTTTAAAAGATGTTATTTCTGTCTTGATGCATGTAAAAGAGGATTTTTGGAAGGATGTAGACCCGTGATATGTCTTGATGGATGTCATATCAAGACCAGGTATGGTGGTGTACTGCTGAGTGCCATTGGCATGGACCCAAATGATTGTATCTATCCATTGGCCTTTGCTTATGTTGAAGTGGAAGACACCCACACCTGGACATGGTTTCTTAGGGCTTTGAAGCAGGACCTTGGAATTATAAACACTGAGCCCTGGACGCTGATGTCTGACAGACAAAAGGTAAATTCAGTTCAGTTACTATTCACTTTCAGTGTATTTTCAATTCAGATACTATTCACTTTCAGTTCAGTTATAATTCAATGCACTTTGAGTAATTTTGCAATGCACTGTCAGTTAATTATGTGTAGTTTCAGTTAATTTACAGTGTGCTTTCAAATTTCAGGGAATTATCAATGCAGTGGAAGCCTTGTTTCCTCACTCAAAGCACAGGTTTTGCGTGAGGCACTTGTGGCAGAATTTCACAAGAGTTGGTCATAGAGGTGATGTGCTAAAAAACCAGCTCTGGAAGTGTGCTAGAAGCACAACTGTCACTGCTTGGGAAGAGAGCATGGAGGAGATGAAGGCTTTGAGCAAGAGAGCTTATGATTGGCTATATGCTCTGGACCCCAACACTTGGGTGAGAGCATGGAGGAGATGAAGGCTTTGAGCAAGAGAGCTTATGATTGGCTATATGCTCTGGACCCCAACACTTGGGTGAGAGCATTTCAAGAGGACCTTCCCAAGTGTGATATTCTGTTGAATAACAATTGTGAGGTCTTCAATAAGTAAGTGAGCTCATTGTCAATATTTACATTGTCAATGTTTGCATTGCTATTGAGCTCATTGTGAATATTTAAATTGTTAGTGAGCTCATATGTGTAGTTATGCAATGCAGGTACATTTTAGAAGCAAGAGAGTTGCCAATCCTCTCTATGATAGACAGGATTAAGGCACAACTAACTACTAGGATGGTTACAAAAAATGAAGAGATGTTGAGCTGGACATCTCCAATTTGCCCAAAGATTAAGAAAAGACTAGACAAGAACACAGAATTAGCTAACACATGTTATGCTGAATTAGCTGGAGATGGCATATATTCTGTGGAGGACAGAGGGTACACATACATTGTTGAGATAAATGTGGAGAGCTGCAGCTGTAGAAGGTGGAATTTGACAGGAATACCATGCCCTCACTCAATAGCATGCTGCAGAAGAGAAAGAAAATCACCA
The DNA here is from genome assembly GCA_021605205.1 of Aegilops longissima. Taxonomy (NCBI): domain Eukaryota; kingdom Viridiplantae; phylum Streptophyta; class Magnoliopsida; order Poales; family Poaceae; genus Aegilops; species Aegilops longissima. The sequence continues at coordinate 639,133,565 of CM038681.1, read as the reverse complement.
ATTGAGCTAGTGCACAAGTGTTACTCCATTGAATCTTACCACAAGGCATACTCTCATTTTATTGTGCCTTGCAGAGATAGAAGAGAGTGGACAAAGATGAATGGATGTCCTATTGCACCACCTCTTTATGTGAAGAAGGTTGGAAATCCTGGTCATAATAGGAGGAGGGCTCCTGAAGAAGTTGCAGATGGGAGAGGTGGAACCAGAATGACAAGGCATGGTGTAGTTATCCACTGTGGGCACTGCAAACTACCTGGACACAATAGGAGTTCATGTTCTGATCTTAAAGCTGGCATACCCCCATATGTTCCTGCCCCAAAGCAACATGTCAGGAGAAGGAGAAGGGCAGAACCAACTACTGAAGAAGATCAAGAGGCAGAACCAAATGCACAAAAATAACAATCTTGTTAAATTCATTCATCATACTCTCATTTGATACATCCATATTCCCCAACACACAAAGATCACATTTTTAACACTGCAACTCCACACAACACAACAAGTGCAAATAGTAAAGCAACTATCATTTTCAAGACAACCACAACCTCATTTCCTACTGCAACTACTGATCTTCTCATCTCTTTAATGCCTTCCTCTTGCACCAGAAGATGTCCAGGTTGTTGGCCATGCCCTTGCCCAGCGAGTTGGCCATGCCCCTGCCCTGCTTGATGCTCATGCCTTCCCAAATGACCATATTTCACCAAATGCAGAACATATGATAGCTCCCAGTGCCAGAAATCACAACCACCTTTCTTTGGCTGTTCAAAAAAGCATATAAAACCATGAACAAATTCAGACAACAACACAAATGCATTTGCAGAAGATGCCAGAAATCACTCACATTATGGTTCATGCATTTGTAGAAGAAGATGTTCAGATGCGCTGGGTCTCGAGAAGAATCGCCTCACACCGACCGCAGATCGGGCACTTGATTAGAGGGAGCACAACAGCAGCAACACCGCCACCTATCCTGGACGAGCTCGCGCTGGACATGGCCGTCGTCGACAGGCTCGTAGTGGAGGACAAGCTCGCGCTGGATATCCTGCGTGCCGACTCCGGCTGCGTGCGGGAGTGGAGGCAGGTGGTGGAGTGGGGGCGGGGCAGCGAGCGAGGGTGGGCGCGGATGGCGACGACGCGCGGCTGAGACGGCGGCCGCGACTTGCCAGCTAGGGATTTCTCAAGATGTGGAATGGGGAACGAGTGGGAGGGGAAGGGGAAGAGGAAGGGGGGTGTAATTGCAAAAATCGCATGCCAGCTGTGCAAATACGTACGTTTCGGGCGCAAGTGACCGTATGGTGAGCAAGCAACGTTAGCATAATGACCGTAATTTGCAGTTGCCAGAGTACAGTGACCAAAGTGATTTTATACGGAGAGTACAGGTACTGTGGGTGTATTTTACTCTTTGTGATAAGTAATTCCGAACAAAAGGAGTACTATATAGGTTGCCTCGAACCTATCAGGAACCATTTTTTGAGCGGTTTTGGGAACCTTCCGGGCAGTTTCAGGAAGATTCCATGCGATATTTTTTGTTCTTTTTCAGCTTTTTTCTTCACTGGTTTAATTTTTTTTCATTTCCGCCTCTTTCTTTCTTCTTTTCTGTTTGATATTTGAAATGTTGATTTTTTTTCTACATTTTACAAATGCATGTTGAAATTTTTTGAATACATGTTAAATATTTTTTAGATACATCTTAAACATTTTTCAAATACATGTTGAATATTTTTTAATGAATGCTAAATATTTTCTAAATGCATAGTGAACAATTTTAAAATACAATTGAAATTTTTTCACATACACGCCAAACATTTTTACAAATGCACTGTGATTTTTAAAATATGTCGAACAATTTACAAATACATGATGAATGTTTTTACAGGAAATTGACCTGGGCTTGAATTACGGAAGTTGATTTATTTATTTTGGATTTGGATAGGCTTTTCTTGTAAATCTGGGTTTTGAAATGTGGGAGCTATATCTCGCTTACATCTTGAGAGCCCTTACCTAGTCTCGTATGAAGTGGGTGGGCCTGATATAGGTTGCATCAAAACTTTCAGGAGCCAGTGTTACTGATCCGACAACTTTGGAAGCTCTAGCGGTAAGGGAGGCCCTGGCATTGGCAGAGGATCTTAACATACAAGCTATACATGTGGCTTCTGATTGCTCAGTGGTGATAGATGATCTCAAGAGAAGAAGCGGAGCTGGTTATGGGGCTATTATACATGAAATACTAGAGTACTCTAGTAGTTTTACTTCGTGTAATTTTGTTCATGAATTTAGGAACTCGAACATCGAAACTCACAATCTAGCAAAGCATGCACTTAAACTGGGGATTGGTCGCCATGTTTGGTTGAGCCACCCTAGGGATCTTCATTTCGTCCATGTAAACTGTGTGACGGATTAATAAAGCTTTGCTGATTGTCTAAAAAAAACTGTTTCAGGAACCTTCCGGGCGGTTTTAGCAAGATTTCACATGTTATTCCTTTTTCGTTTTGAGTGTTTTCCCTACCTTCTTTTTTCTGTTTCTGTTTTTTTCTTTATTCGATTTCCCTTTTTAGTTTTTTTAGATTTTGCAAGTGTACATTTAACTTTTTAATACACACTAAACTTTCTTCAGATGCATGTTGCACATTTTTAAATACATGAGGAATATTTTTAATGCATACTATTTTTAAATGCATGGTGACCAATTAGAAAATAATTTGATTTTTTTCAAATTCACTTTAAACATTTTTGTAATACAAGGTGATTTCTAAGAAAATATTTGATCAATTTATAAATACAGGTGAACATTTTTAAAATAAATAATGATCATTTTGTAAGCACATGACATTTAAAAAAATACAAGGTTAACATTGTCCAAATACAAGATGAACATTTTTAACACAGTGAGCTTTGTCAAATTGATGATTGAAATTTTCTAATCAATATATGAACATTTTTAAAATACATGATAAGCATTTATTAATCACACAATAAACTTTTTTGAAACATATTAACACTTTCAAAATGTATAATTTTTTTAAGATCTATTTGAAAAACCTAGGAAATAACACTTTTTTAGCAAAAGAAGCTATTCTATATAGATTGTAGAAAAAAGGGTCCATCGTCTGCCATAGTAGACATTTGATGTCCTTGCCGCTTGTGTAAGCCATGGACGACATTGCACCGGGCCATATATTTGTAGGGAAGTGGGGTGATAGAGTCGCATAAAGCGATATATGGATGCACCCTTTTTGAAAGAAGCTAAAATTAATGCAAAACTCATTGAAATTAAAATTTTGAATTTTTTACACAGGTCATAGCTCTTTGCCGATACATTGTGATGAAGCCATGTACCAAGGGTAGGGTCATGGACCTGTCCAAGGTACCCTCCCCAAGGACATGTCTTGAAGAAACCGCCTTTCAGTCGACCTGGAAGGATTCCACTCGACGGACCTGAAGACACTCGACCGTGAAGCCAGCCACTCGACCCCTAGGAGATCTATAGTCAGTCTGCACGCAAACGGTCGGTGATTAAGTGGCTTTATGGCCAACGCAATCACAGACACTTCATCGTTAAGGTCTTCATCAACGTGGTCTTCACCAACATCTTCATCAACACACCGCCACTGCCGCCTTGTCCACAAGATGGACACCTAACGTCCTCTAACAGACTTTTCTGCAAGATGCAACCTCGACGATGGCAATGACCGCGTCACGACGATGGCATCGACCGCGTCATCCACGACGGCACGACTGCATCGACACGGCGTCACTACAGTGATGACCCTACACGGCCACATGATTCTGGCGAAACTGATGTGTGCTCGATGGGATTCCTCCGGTCTTGTTAAAATCGATGGACTCATCGCCACCGGCACCCTCCAACATCCGCAAGGTGCATCGTCCACATCTGCAGCTCCGTTATAGCACATTTTTTTGCGCCTCCGGCTTTGTGCGGCTTCATCATCCATGACGACCACTTCATCGACCACGACTACATCACCATGATAGGCTACCTTGACATTAATGGTTACGTCTACAGCAACTCATCGGGAACAACTCCAGTCAAGAGCGTCCGCCTCGTCACTTGCGTCCACGACACTCCCGCTGTGACTATGGGAGGAGAAGGCAGGAAGGCACCAGAAGGGGACGCAGTCACCGCCCTAACTGCGGACCCATCACAGACGCAGTTGATGATGGTGCAACGGAGAAGACGACAAAAGAGCAAGGCTTCAAATTCAATCGTAATCGCCCGCTTCACTCCCGTTATGACTGAGGGGGATGTTAGAAGTATATTTGCGTTTAAGATAGAGATAAGAGATAGAGATAGGATTGGTTTAACTTGTCCTCTACTCCAAGTCTCTCTGCCTCCATTGTACCTCTCTATATACACCATACACGGGTTAGATCAATACAACATAATATTCAGCCATCTCATATTTTCTACACAACCTCCGGAATGCCTTTTGGTCCTCGCTCTTGCAAGTGTTGGCGCAAGAAATTGAATGCATATACCCTCATCATCCAATCTGACTTGGGGTTAAGGCCTAAAGAAAGTGCCCCAGTGAGAGATGAGGGCACATCCATGCTATTGGCCATTTCACCAATAATGAGCTGTTTACCATCTAAATCACCTCTTGAACTCGCGTAGAACCATTTTGTCATCAGCTTACTCAGGAGAGGTCGCCGGAAGTTAGGAGTGTGGTTATTCGGTGACTGTTTTGGAACTACACTCTTACGAGGAGTTCTAACACAAGGCCTCTCTTCTTGTTGAGTCCTTAATCTTCCACCTGATATTCCATTAGAGCTTGATTTAGTGGGCCTTTGGTTTTGCAAGTTTCCTGACTTTTCCGAATTAGCAGGAGTGCGGCTCAACATCTCAGAAGGATCCTCTGATGCTTGAACTTTACAAGAAGTTGTATGTTCAACCTCCGGCCTGCACTCGGCCTTGTATTGGAAAGTTGCTATGATAGTTGCTTCTGACAATAAAATGTCTGGAGTTGGTTCAAATGGAGTGGCAGAGGGAAAATCACGGGATGATGAACTGATACATGCATTTTGGTCTGAATTCAACAAGTTGGCCAATAAAGCACAGAGTGGTCCAAACCGAGAAAAAGAAGAAATAGCAAGGTATTTTTCGATGACATATACCTGAAACGCGTGCATCAGGGTCTGGAACTGGAATTCTTTCTTCTTCTAATGTGCTCATATCCTCAAATGAGCTTCCAATAGCTAAACCATCTTTACTATCTTCCGCTGGAATTTGAGGGGTCATATGAGAATGGTGAAGAGATATTTTCACCAGTGCTGATTGCAGGTCTCCAGAAGACAGTGATGTCTGAGAATCGACCATGACAACCTTGTCAATTGCAGTTGGAATGCAAGGAACAGATTGAGGTTAACTGAGCTTAATTCCTTCTATTGGACATTCTGCTCGCCAACGTGGCCACGACGAGCTGCAGCAGCTGTGCGCCACCCAGCAGCTCCAGGTGCGGCGCCACCACCTGCCCCAGCTTCAGGTACGTGTCCACTAGGCACAACAAAATAGCCTGCAATAATATATGCAGCACAGGTTTATTCAAGGTTGACATGATTCAGCAAGAACATCATGTGTTTGCCAGAAAATAGAAGATGATCTAAAAAAATCTACAAAAGTAAGTGGGAATGAACGAACCTTGCGAACATATGGGCTGTGTTTTCCGAAGGTGTCCAAAAGCAAGGAAAGAAATGTCGACAAATGAGCCATCAGGTCGTCGTGTGATAGCCGCATCACAAGCTGCAAAACCAGAGAGGAAGAGAAAAGTTTATGCCAGCACCGAGATCAGATCACGTGACCACACACACTATTACATACTCCCTCCGTCCGGAAATACTTGTCGAAGAAATGGATATAAATGGATATATCTAGAACTAAAATACATCTAGATTCATCCATTCCTCGGACAAGTATTTCCGGACGAAGGGTGTAACATCCCAAAATTCTAAATTTTGGAATGTTATAAACACATAGATAGTTTTGATTGATTGTTTGATTGATTGACTGAAAGTGGGTGAATTCGAAACTTTTTGAAAGTTAAATGAGAGGGAATAAAAGGACTTTCCCAAACTTTCATTTTTGCTTTTATGATCTTCATGAATTCAAATTCTTTTCACCACAAAACCCTGTAGAGAAGATGACATGACTTCTTCCATTTATTTAAATGACAAGGGGTGCTGAAAATATTTGAATTTCATTTGCAAAATATTTCCAATTCTGAAACTTCATGCAACTCAATGATTTTCACGAGCGAAGATAAAATGACTTCTTCAAAACATATGAAATATGAGTTGGGAGTTTCAAAGAATTAAATTCAAAGTTCTTTTGAATTTATTTTGAATTCGGAGTTATTTGAGTTTTATTCAAATTATTTTCTCCAAAAATAAAATATATGGAAAATAGGGTAACATGATTCCCTACATCAAAAAATTGGAGAGAAATAAATTTGAATTAATTTTGGTATTTTTAAAATAATTTTTGTTGGATTTTACTAGGGCAGAAGCACTCTTTGAATTATTAGAATTTGTGTGTATTTTATTTGAAGCTAGAATAATGTTCATCTTGTAGAAAATCTTTTTCTGAAAATTTTGATATATTATATGCCTATAAAATATTTCTATTTCTTTTGTTTTTATTTTTTTTCTTTGTCTGTTAAAAAAAACTCTTCGAACAGTGCCAGGCCGAAGCAAAGCACTGCTCTCTCTCCCTCCCTTTCCTCTCGCCGACTGGGCCGGCCCAGCACCCAAGCCAGGCCGCAGGCCCAGCCCACCTCCGCGCCGTCCCCGAGCTCCGCTCAGAGTCCGCCGCCACCACGGCATCGCCGCCGCCAGCCGGAGTCCGGCCGGACTTCGCACCTCCGTGCCCCCTTCCCCACTCCTCCCGAGGCCACCCCTCCCCTATAAATGTGTCGGCCCCGCCGCCCTCTCTCTCTCCTCTCGCTCCGCCGCCTCCAAGATCCGAGCCGCCGCCGAAAGCCACCGCCGCCGCCTCGCCTCGCCTCGGCCGCCGTCGACCTCACCTCGCGCCACCGCCACCACCGCCCGCCCGCCACAAGATCCGAGACTCGAGCCTCGCCGGCAACCACGCCGGACTCGCCGGAGTTGACCGCCACCGCCGCCGCCGGTTTCCCCACTCCCGAACTGGTACAACCCACGAAAACCGATCCGTTTTCTTTTAACTTCGGTTTTTTTAAACCCTAGAATAGGTCTGTTTTTTTTGGTTTTATTAAACAGCGAACGTCCACTGTTTAGATCCTATAAACGAACATTCGCCTTTTATACTTTTCTTTTTCTGTTAGTTTTTAGTCAGGGACTTCTTAGTAGGTATTTTATTTACAGATTAGCCCCTGGTTTTCAAACGATCATAACTTTTTACTCATTTATCTAAATCCAACGAAACCAACGCCCACTTCTTCGTTATGATCCCCTCTATTCAGTAATCCAACTCAAACATGTTTTTGAAAGTTTTAAAATTTGATTTCAAACAGATTTGTATTCAAACTTCGTTTGATCGTAACTTGAGTTTCAGAATCTCGATTTAGTTGATTCTTTTGCAAATCGAAGCTCTTGACCTAAACTTTCTGATAAGGCCAAATTCACATAATTTTGGTACTGTTAGAAATTGTTTTATGTTGCAAGAGTTATTTTCTTGGTTTTGAGGTTTTCCGAATTGTTTCTTCGTTTTTTCCGATCTTTTGAGTGATTGCTTATGTGTGGTTACTATTGATTGCTTACGATAGATTGACTGGAGTGTGACGAGTAGAGCTATCAAGAGTTTTGAGTGCGAATCATCTTCATCAACATTGCAGGCAAGTAACACTTTGATCATACCTTTTCTACTACCCAGTTTTTATGCATTAGATCTATCCTCAAACACTTGCATGATTAGGATCTAATTTAAATTGTGGGATGGGAAGTAGTTGAGGTAGTACCTATTACCTGTTTTATTATCAAACCTTTGGGAGTTACTTCTATGTTTGCTTATTATGCCATGCTATGCTAGTAGACGTGGATTGGGTGAGTGTATCCATGACAGATGTGAGATTATTATTTAATGGTTTATTTAAGGTGGCAACTTAAACACACATCTGGGTGGATTGAGGCACCTGGTTTCTATCAGATTTGCTCAGTATTTCTTGGGACCGCCACCCAGTGCTCAAAGGGATCATGAGATTATTCAAACTAGAAACTTCCGTGTGCAGCCACAAGCCATTATGGGCTCGCATAGTTGATTAAGTTGTGCGAACTCTTACGGGTAGACTAGCAGATGTAGGGAAAGTAGGTGTACCGGTCTACCCACATGTAAGGTGCTAGTGCTTCTGAAAGACTATGTCTCGGTCATCCATTTCTCAAACACCATGTAGTGCGAGAAACCAAACAGAGGCGATCGAGTCTTGTGGGGAAAAGTGCGCAAACCTCTGCAGAGTATATAAACTAATCATGGTTAGCCGTGTCCCCGGTTATGGACATTTTGAGTATCTAGTTCTTGGATTATCCTGTTGATCTCATCACGTTACTTAATATAATTTGTTTGGGTTTAATGAGTACTTTTATTGGGATTGAGGATGCTGTCAACCATCCTCAATGTTTAACAACCACCATGATAGTTAAATAAATTTATTCCTTTGTAGTAGGGAAAAATTGGCTTTATGCAAAAACTGTAACCATAGAGCTTTTCCACCAGCCATATATGCATGTAGTATAGGCTTATCATTCCATTACTCTCTATGTGTTACATTGCCAGCATATTCCATGTGCTGACCCGTTTTGGGCTGCAACGCTTCATGTTGCGACTTTTCGATTTACAGTAAGTGATACGTTAGGGTTACGATTTCTACACTCAACTTTGCCGTTGGTGTTGATGGGAATCCACAACCTTGTTGCTTCCGCTATATTGTGGATTGAGGTAATAGTATTTATGCTACTTTATACATGTGATTTACCTCTATTATAAATCCTTCGAGAACTGTGTGTGTCAGCATACCGATCCAGGGATGACACTTAAGCACAGAGACTTGACCCATTCGGGCCGGGTCGCTACAAGATGGTATCAGAGCACATGTTGACTGTAGGACGTGACCGTAGAAACTGACAAGCCCATAGGAAAGATTTTTCTCTACAACTTCATTTTCAAAAAGATCTTTTACCTCTCTTCTCTTCGAGCTTATTCAAATATCCCTTTTAGTGAGACCATACCCTTTTCCTTTTGACCACTCAAGATTCGACCGATGAGACCACTCCAAGGAGACAAGATATCGCACAACTAAGACCATTTGGAATGAAGAGGATTTTACCGTGTAAATGGAAACTACAACTGTTGAAGACTCCGAAGACTAGGAGATTTTGAAGGCTCTGAAGAATTCCCAGATTCTTATGACCTAGGAAGGTTACGCTTATGGAATTTGACAGACTATGGAAGTTATCAATACCCGAGATCAAGGTGTATTGGAGTAAGACCAGAGCATGGAGAGTTAAAAACTCAAAGTTTTTGTCAAGGAAACCCTAAGGCAGGAGATATCAACTATGGAGAGATAGCTCATGGAAATGACAAGAGCAGAAAGACGGCTATCCATGATGTTATCGTCCATTTATGCTATTATCACCGTACTGAGTTAAGCATGCATATGCATGGAAGGATTGGATGGTAGAAAGCTGATGGAGCAGCTATCAACAAGAGGTGAAGTTTTAACCTTACCTGATGTAACACCGGGATCTGGAGCATTACATCAAGGATTTTAAGATGGACTTGCAGGAAGAAGTATTCGACAAAGAAACAGTTCGTCAAGAACTCAAGAACCAGAAGCTGCAAGTAGCCAAGCTAGAGGAGCAAAACCTTGAGACATCAAAGATTCGTCAGGACTGAAGGACAGTAGGATCATGGTCCATGTCGAGGTTGATGAAACCCAGAAGTTTGGAATACTACCCCAGAAATATTGAAGGACGCCACGAGAGATTTCACGTCAACAGAGATCTGGCATAGCAACTTGAGAAGGGCAAGCATGACCGGAAGAAGCCATTGGAGGAATGAACAAGACTTGAAGAGTTTGATGACTTTGAAGATTTATTGACCTTTAGAAGACCCAAACCCCTGTTATACCCTTACGTTAGATGCGACGTTTGTGAGCTGTCATTTGTTTGTTGTTTTCCGACAGCCACAATAAAATCTGTCTTTTCAAAACTATTGTTTGTATTGTGTGCATCCCTCTCGATCTCTCTTATCCCACCCCAAACCCATGGACCCAATAGAGGATGAATGGAGATGAGCTTGTATTGTTTGGACCAATGAGTCAATTGGAGACAGACCGATGGATTCAGAACATGGAGGATCGCATGGAGAATAACCCTATAGCCGGAAAGGATATGACCCAGCATGCCCTTCAGTGCTTTGAAAGAGATGCTGCTACTTGGTGGAGGATGTACCAAACCATCAATGGATGGCAAGGAGTAACCACTTGGAAAGAATTTAAGTGGACTTTGTTAAAGTCTTGGCTAGTGTCCCAGAAATTGAGGCCTTATGGAAAGGATATGAAGAAACCTTGTGCATACAAGCTTTGTGGAGAAATAGGACACAACCATAAAGAAAACAAGGATGAATACCCTCATAAGCGGAGGATTACCAAAGGAGTTAGCAGAGGATCTCAGGGAGTTCGGTTGGAGATTGTTTCCCAAAGGTTGTGTCGCAGCAAGGGAAGTTCAGCCTATGTTGTTGGAAAGATCCGTGAAGCTCAGAAGGATGACAAAGAGATTGTTGAGGTAAAAGAGAGGATGAGCAAAGGAAAGGCCAAAGGTTTTCGTAAGGATGGGCACGACACCTTATGGTTTGAGGATAGTGTACATGTACCCAATAATGCAAAGAACAGGAAGTAAATATTTCAGGAGGCTCATGACTCACCATACTCGATTTGCCCTGGAAACACCAAGATATATTTGGATTTGAAGGAGCGTTTCTGGTGGACTGGTATGAAGAAGTATATTGCGGAGTATGTAGTCATAGGTGATGTATGCCAGAGAGTAAAGGCAGAGCATCAGAAGCCAGTCGGATTACTACAGCCTATGCCGATACCCGAATGGAAGCAGGATAAGCTTGGCATGGATTTCATTACCGGATTTGCCAGAACTCGATCGGGATATGATTCTATCTGGGTAGTAGTTGATTTGCTTGACCAAAGTGGCTCACTTTATCCCAGTGAAAACCACCTATACAAATGAGAAGTTGGCCAAGATATATTTGACCAGGATCGTATGTCTGCATGGAGTTCCGAAGACCATCATATCAGATAGAGGAACACAGTTTACCTCAAAGTTTTGGAATCAGCTGCACCGGACTTTGGGTACTAGGCTAGAGTTCAGTACAGCCTTTCCTCCGCAGACAGATGGATAAATCGAAAGAGTCAATCAGATTCTGGAGGACATGTTGAGAGCGTGTGCACTAGATTATGGATCTAGTAGTGATGATAATCTACCCTACGGAGAGTTCTCATACAAACAGTTACCCAGCCAGTTTGAAGATGGCCCCTTTTTAAGCTTTGTATGGGAGAAGGAGCCAGACACCGTTGATGTGGGATGAAGTTGGAGACCGTCAGTTGTTTGGACCAAGTGTGATCAAGGAGTCAGAAGAGAATGTTAAGTTGATTCGAGATAGACTGAAGGTAACTCAGTCCAGGCAGAAGAGTTATGCAGACACAAAAACGCAAGGAGGAAGTCTATGAAATTGGAGACATAGCATGTCTTCGTGTGTCCCCTCTGCGAGGAGTTAAATGATTTGGAGTTAATGGAAAGTTAGCCCCGAGATTTGTAGGACCATACCGAGTTTGGAACGTAAGGGAGAAATGGCCAACAAAGTTGGAGTCACCCGAAGGACTGTCAGGAGTTCATGATGTGTTTCATGTTTCCCAGTTGAAGAAGTGCCATGCAGAGATGGCCAATATTCCTCTGTAAGGACGCTTGACCTTGGAAAGGATAATGATGTTCCATGAAGTGGAGTATGGACTTCATAAGTATAAGTTTTTGTCTCGGTATGTGGGATATCCCACGAGGATGAAGAGATGAATTACTATTGGATATAAAGGAGGTGTGATGTTGGAAATATGGATCAATGGAAATTCCATGATGAGTCTGAGTAATCATGTCCTAGTTTGGTGCCAATAGAAGGAAGGAAGACAGACAATTGGATGGATTTAAGAATACTAGGAAGTTGGAAGTTGGAATAATGATCAAGCCCGAGGATAAGTTCAAGGACTACAAGTGATGAGATGGGCCATAACCCATGTGCCCCAGGACCTGCCAAGAAGCAAGCACATTCTTGCTGAAGGAAAAACCCTAGAAGAAGTTACGATTTTATCGACAGACTTATAGGAGTTTACGCAAAACCTGAGAGTTGTGAAGAAACGATAGATGTTTGTTTGGCTTGCAGAATCAATGGATTTTCCAAACTTGGTTCGTCGACAAGATAAATTCTGCAATGCTTGTGGGGATGACCGAGTGTTAGAATGCGAGATTTGCTAAACCATGTACAAGGTAATGATTTGGGTGCGGGATGGATTGATCACCATACCGACTTACTCTTATTATTCGCTTTGCTATATGGGATGGTAAATCTGAGTGACCTACCTATAGTAGAGTGACGACGATATTAAACCTTGTTGAACCTTAGAATGGTATAAGCATTTTTTTCCCTTGTACAAGGCAGCTTTTGCCAACCGTAGGTTATACGGTGAGCATCAACCCAGACCCATTTCCTGCAGGAGAAACCATAAATTGATGACCACCATGAGATATCGCTAGTTGTTTAGTATTGGCGCCAGACCCGTCAGCTATGAAGACCCAGTCTCAGAATAACCTTACCAAGATAAAAAGGACAGAAGAGATTGAGGAAAAGGTTATGCCGCTACCGGAAGAGCCCAGAAAAGTAATTATCCAGAGGATCTGAGAAGATCGACACTGCCAACAATAAGGATGGAGTATATGAGTTTTGATGGAACCGTAACCATGCTTTTAAGGGTGGTAGCACCCCAGACCCCTTGTGTTGATCGATGGATTTTGAGAAGACCCCCAAACCCAAACCTATTTCTTGCTAGCCTCTCCGAATCTCGAGGACGAGATTCATTTTAAGGGTGGTAGTTTTGTAACATCCCAAAATTCTAAATTTTGGAATGTTATAAACACATAGATAGTTTTGATTGATTGTTTGATTGATTGACTGAAAGTGGGTGAATTCGAAACTTTTTGAAAGTTAACTGAGAGGGAATAAAAGGACTTTCCCAAACTTTCATTTTTGCTTTTATGATCTTCATGAATTCAAATTCTTTTCACCACAAAACCCTGGAGAGAAGATGACATGACTTCTTCCATTTATTTAAATGACAAGGGGTGCTGAAAATATTTGAATTTCATTTGCAAAATATTTTCAATTCTGAAACTTCATGCAACTCAATGATTTTCACGAGCGAAGATAAAATGACTTCTTCAAAACATATGAAATATGAGTTGGGAGTTTCAAAGAATTAAATTCAAAGTTCTTTTGAATTTATTTTGAATTCGGAGTTATTTGAGTTTTATTCAAATTATTTTTCTCCAAAAATAAAATATATGGAAAATATGGTAACATGATTCCCTACATCAAAAATTGGAGAGAAATAAATTTGAATTAATTTTGGTATTTTAAAATGATTTTTGTTGGATTTTACTAGGGCAGAAGCACTCTTTGAATTATTAGAATTTGTGTGTATTTTATTTGAAGTTAGAATAATGTTCATCTTGTAGAAAATCTTTTTCTGAAAATTTTGATATATTATATGCCTATATAATATTTCTATTTCTTTTGTTTTTATTTTTTTTCTTTGTCTTTTAAAAAAACTCTTCGAACAGTGCCAGGCCGAAGCGCAGCACTGCTCTCTCTCCCTCCCTTTCCTCTCGCCGACTGGGCCGGCCCAGCACCCGAGCCAGGCCGCAGGCCCAGCCCACCTCCGCGCCGTCCCCGAGCTCCGCTCGGAGTCCGCCGCCACCACGGCATCGCCCGCCCACTGAGTCCGCCGACTCAAGGTCTGCGTGCCCCCTTCCCCACGCTTCCCGAGGCCGCCCTCCCTATAAATGCGCCCGCCCCGCCGCCTCTCTCTCTCTCGCTCCGCGCCGCGCCGCATTCGAGCCGCCGCCGCCGCCGTTAAAGCCGCCGCCGCCGCCGCCTCGTTCTCGGCCGCCGACCTCACCTCGCGCCACCACCGCCACTGCGCCGCCCGCCCTCGCCAAGATCCGGAGACCCCGCAGCCTCGCCGGCAACCACGCCGGAATTGCCGGAGTCGACCGCCACCGCCGCCGCCGGTTTCCCCACTCCCGAACCGGTACAACCCACGAAAACCGATCCGTTTTCTTTTAACTTCGGTTTTTTTAAAACCCTAGAATAGATCTGTTTTTTTTTTTGGTTTTATTAAACAGCGAACGTCCACTGTTTAGATCCTATAAACGAACGTTCGCCTTTTAGACTTTTCTTTTTCTGTTAGTTTTTAGTCAGGGACTTCTTTATAGGTATTTTATTTACAGATTAGCCCCTGGTTTTCAAACGATCATAACTTTTTACTCATTTATCTAAATCCAACTAAACCAACGCCCACTTCTTCGTTATGATCCCCTCTATCCAATAATCCAACTCAAACATGTTTTTGAAAGTTTTAAAATTTGATTTCAAACAGATTTGTATTCAAACTTTGTTTGATCGTAACTTGAGTTTGGTAACTCCGATTTAGTTGATTCTTTTTGCAAATCGAAGCTCGTGACCTAAACTTTTTGATAAGGCCAAATTCACATAATTTTGGTACTGTTAGAAAAAAATTTATGTTGCAAGAGTTATTTGCTTGGTTTTGAGGTTTTCCGAATTGTTTCTTCGTTTTTTCCGATCTTTTGAGTGATTGCTTATGTGTGGTTACTATTGATTGCTTACGATAGATTGACCGGAGTGTGACGAGTAGAGCTATCAAGAGTTTTGAGTGCGAATCATCTTCATCAACATTGCAGGCAAGTAACACTTTGATCATACCTTTTCTACTACCCAGTTTTTATGCATTAGATCTATCCTCAAACACTTGCATGATTAGGATCTAATTTAAATTGTGGGATGGGAAGTAGTTGAGGTAGTACCTATTACCTGTTTTATTATCAAACCTTTGGGAGTTACTTCTCGCTTGCTTATTATGCCATGCTATGCTAGTAGACGTGGATTGGGTGAGTGTATCCATGATGATGTGAGATTATTATTTAATGGTTTATTTAAGGTGGCAACTTAAACACACATCCGGGTGGATTGAGGCACCTGGTTTCTATCAGATTTGCTCAGTATTTCTTCGGACCGCCACCCAGTGCTCAAAGGGATCATGAGATTATTCAAACTAGAAACTTTCGTGTGCAGCCACAAGCCATTATGGGCTCTGGTGTTGATGGGAATCCACAACCTTGTTGCTTCCGCTATATTTTGGATTGAGGTAATAGTATTTACGTTACTTTATACATGTGATTTACCTCTGTTATATATCCTTCGAGTACTGTGTGTGTCAGCATACCGATCCAGGGATGACACTTAAGCACAGAGACTTGACCCATTCGGGTCGGGTCGCAACAAAGGGAGTGGTACCTACATCAACGGTATGGCCTGGGAGGGATTTACCTTGCTCAAACTGTTGATGATGACAATAAGGATTTTCTCATCATGGGAAACCAACTGAGAAGCAATTGCCTGTGTATTTAAATGAGAAAGATAAGATCCCTAAAAAAAGATAAGAATCCAACGGCCGTGAAAAAAAAAAGAAAAAGGAACAACAACAAGTTCTCCAGTTCATCTATATCAATTAAAGTCCCAAGACTATTCATAAAACAAAAAGCATAATCTGAAAGAATCTTACCCGAAGGCATCCCAGTGGATCAACTTGAGTAACCACAGTTGTCAGACAGATATGCGCCAGATTTACTACCTGCAATGACAATGATACAAAAGGCCTGAGAGAGCGACTTTACGGTTGAGACAATGAAAATCCTAGGAGAGTGCCCCAGTATAGTAGTACCTTCAAGCACTGGCGGAACTCCCCGGTGGGCACGGTATGGCACCTGCCATACCTTAATTTTGAGAAAAAAATTATACATATGCATCGATTCAGAGGTTGCGCTGTCCATCGATCGCTAGTAGAAAAGGCTGCATCGTCGTTCACTCGTTCTTATGGGCCAACAAGGCCAGTGGCCTGATGGGCCGAGACAGCCACCCACCCACGAAACGATGAGTCATGGCTGGCCTGGCCAGGTTCGAGAGTAGGCTTTTCTCTCGTCTCGACCACTACTCGACCTCTTGACACGAGGCTACGCGGTAACCCTAGCGAGCGGCGGCGGCACCGCGACAGCAAGCGACGGCGGCGGCAGCAGCAGTCCTGTAGTCCGGCCACTTCTGACTCCGGCGCAGTGTCGGTGTACTAGAGTAGGGGTACCCTAGTATCCCGAACTCGTGCACGGGCAGTTGTAGCACCCCGCGGCTGGGCTGGCCTGATGACCGCCAAGATCCTCAGCGGCTCCTTTGGAGCCATTCAAGAACGGTAATCAAGACCCGACAAGAGGAGCTTGTCGGAAGGCCACTCTGTATGCAAAAAATAAGGCCCCGCAAGAGGATCTTGCCGGAAGGCTTGGTGGGCGCCGAGCCCCAAGCGACAAGGTTCCTGCGCGGCAAGGCGCTTGCCGGGCGGGCAACCTCTCTTCATCTCCGCTCCAGCTCACCCGCCAACGTGTCACCACGGGCTCTCCCAAGCACGCGTGTCGACGGGCTGTGCAGCCAGCGGGAGTAGCGATAAGCGGCACGACAAGCTACCATCGTGGCAAACGGAGGCGCACTTGACGGTCCCTGTTACATCGTTCGGGCGATCGAGACGGGCATTGATGACTCTTGTCCCTTGCCGTCGAGTTAGGTATAGATTATCGTACACCGTATAGTGCGTGTACCAACCTATGTTTTACTATCTTACCCTTGTCTACTTGCCACATGTGGTGACCCCTTGTGCCTATAAAAGGAGGCCCAAGTGCAACGTAGAAAGGGTTCGGTCCAGCTCTAGCTTAGTTCATCATACTCATACAAAACCACACTCAGGCTAGGTCTTGTAGCTCCCATTGCTCCCTAGCAAGAACACAAGATAATCCACAAAGCAGCAGTAGGAGTATTATCTCTCCGGAGAGCTCCGAAGCTGGGTAAATCTGCTCGTGTGCATCGCCTCGATCCGCTCTTCGTGCAATCTCCGCCCCCCCCCCTCCGAACCACAAGGGACCCAGGTCCCATAGGTGTTCGCGGGACACGATCAGTTCTCCCCAACATCTTTGGCGCGCCAGGTTTCCCATTGCCCTACAATGGCATACTTGGTCGTCCAGCACTCGCCAAGTTCATGGCCGCCTCTCATTATGCCTACAACCTACTCAAGATGCCCGGCCCGATAAGCGTCATTTCTGTCCATGGCGACAAGAAGGATGCACTTATCTGCGCCGACAAGATTTACCAGATGCAGCAGCATGACAGATAGCAAACCACTTACATGAAGCTCCGGGGAAGAAGAAGACCACCAGGTCCGCAAGAGCTCTGTTGCCCACTCCGCAAGCGCACCTCTTCCGAGTGCTGCGCTACCATCGAGGACGCACCATCGAGCTCCACCGCAAGTGCAACAAGACGATGGCAGCTCCGCCAAGACCAAGAAGGTGCCCGCCAAGGAGGATGGCACCGGTGGTACCTTCACCATCGCGCCACACTTGATCCTAAATAGGAAGGTGAGCTCGTTGCTTTCTGCGGCGAATGTCGATGTGTTTGCATGGCAACCATCCGACATCCCGGTGTTCCTGGAAAGTAATTGAGCACCACCTAGCTGTCTGTCCTCACGCGCCCCGTCAAGCAAAAGTTAGGAAACAGCAAAGTGGGCGCCAAGAGTTCATAGCGTAAGAAATCAAGAAATTAGAAGCAGCAGGGGCTCGTCGGAGAGTCCTCCACCCCACGTGGTTGGCCAATCCGGTAGATGTACGCAAGGCTAATGGGAAATGGAGACTTTGTATTGACTTCACCGATGTTAATAAAGCTTGTCCCAAAGACCCATTTCCCTTGCCGCGATCGACCAGATTGTTGACTCCACGGCTGGATGTGATCTGCTTCGCTTCTTGATGCATATTCAGGATATCATCGATCTTCATGGCGAAGAGGATGAAGAGAAACCGCATTCATTACACCATGTGGCACGATCGCTTTATACGGATGCCTTTCGGTTTGAAGAATGCTGGTTCAACCTTTGCAAGGGTAGTCCATGATGCCTTTGAACCACGATATACGTAAATGTAGAAGCCTACATGGATGACATAGTGGTCAAGAGCAAGGACAGAGCGACTCGTTCAGGATTTGATGAAACATTTGCAAATCTGCAAGATCAACCTCAAGCTCAACCCCGAGAAGTGCGTGTTTGGAGTCCCTTCCGCAAGCTTCTCGGTTCTTTGTGTCTCGGCGGGAATTGAAGCCAATCCCGACAAGGTCAAGGCCATTCAGCAGATTGAAGCACCAACGCGTCAAGGATGTCAGAAGGCTTGCCGGTTGCGTGGCTGCTCTCAGCAGGTTCATCTCTAAGTTCTGCTGAATCGCCTGCCGTTTTTCAAGATTTTGAAAAGGCAGGTCCAATGAAATGGACTCGGCGGAGGCTGCGCTGCAGGACTTGAAGAGATACATGTCCTCCGCTCCAATACTTGTCGCACCTAGACCACAAGAGAAGTTGCTGCTATATATAGCAGCCACCAATCAAGTGGTTAGTGCTGCGTTAGTAGCGGAGAGGGAGGCGGATGATGAGTCGGCAACCGAGGCAGTTGCATCCAGCGACGAAGCAGGGGCTTCACCGTCAAGCTCGTCCCGACAAGAACAGATCAGCGCAGGTTGCGACAAGATACGTAAAAGATGGTGCAACGCCTACCTACTTTGTCGGTTCCCTTCTGCAGGGGCTAGATCAAGGTACTGTGTGCAAAGCTGCTTTTCGCCTCCTCATGGCCTCAAGAAAGCTGCGCCATTACTTCCAAGCACACGAGATAACAGTTGTCACTCGCTTCCCGCTAAAGAGGATAGTGCAAAATCCAGAAGCAACAGGCAGGATTGTCGAGTGGGCACTGGAACTGTCAAGCTTTGGTCTCAAGTTCGAAAGCACTTCAACTATCCAGAGCAGGGCATTGACAGAATTCATAGCAGAGTGGACGCCAACGCAAGATGAAGAGATTCCAGAGACGAGCATCCCCGTCAAGGAGGCAAATAAAGAGTGGCTGATGTACTTCGACGGTGCCTTCTCGCTGCAAGGCGCCGGTGCCGGCGTGCTGCTTATCGCACCCACCGGAGAGCACCTCAAGTACATAGTCCAGATGCACTTTCCCAAGGAACAAGCAACAAATAATACTGCAGAGTATGAAGGCTTGCTTGCCGGTCTCAGGATTGCGGTGGACCTTGGGATCAAGAAGCTCATTGTCAGGGGGGACTCACAACTTGTCGTCCGCCAAGTAAATAAAGATTATCGAGTCCGCTGATGGAAGCCTCGCCGATGAAGTGAGGAAGCTGGAAGAGCACTTTGAAGGCTGCAAATGGAACACGCTCCAAGAGCATGTAATGATATAGCTGATGGCCTCTCCAAATGTGCCGCACTTAAGTTACCTGTGGAACCAGGATTTTGTGCTCAAGCTAACTCAGCCAACCGTAACACCATCAACAGACAGAGCAAGAAAAGAAAATTGGTTTCCGCGACTACTTTCCGGCAGAGCTCCCCGCCGCCGCCAAGAAGGTCCCTAAAACCAACGCAAGTATCACCGAGGAGCAGATGCTCCGACAAACCATGCAGTTTGTATCGTTGAAGCAAACGCCCCGACAAGTTTTGCTCCGCAAGCTTGCCGGGATCATCAAGCTCCGCGGACCCACGTGTTCTTGCCGCAGGTTGATGTTCCCGCAGATGATGGATGAGCCTTTAGTTCTTGTTGTCGAGCCACGTGCTCCAAAGATGGGCACCGCAAATCGCCCATTTCCTTCAGACAGAGAACTTCCCAAGAGCAAGAAGAAGCGGAAAAAGTAGCCCGGCAGTCAAGTATGTACCAGTTTGTTGGCAACATCCTGCATGTAAGAAGACTCAACGGTGTGAAATTGAAGTGTATTTGCGGGAAGATGGATGAAGCTGTTGGCAGAGATACATGGAGGCATATGTGGTCACCACATTGGCGCAAAGAGCACTTGCCGCAAAGCTTTCCGGCAAGGTTTCTTCGGCCGAAGCCCTCCGTGATGCAATCGCACAAGTAACAAAGTGTGAAGCGTGCGGTTCCATTCCAAACAGATACACCAACCAGCTCAAGCTCTCCGGACGATCCCTTTATCCTGGCCCTTCTCGATGCTGGGGCTCGACATCTCGGCCCTTTCCCCCGAGCCATCGGGGCTTTGAGTAC
The DNA here is from genome assembly GCA_021605205.1 of Aegilops longissima. Classification (NCBI taxonomy): domain Eukaryota; kingdom Viridiplantae; phylum Streptophyta; class Magnoliopsida; order Poales; family Poaceae; genus Aegilops; species Aegilops longissima. The sequence goes on along the minus strand of CM038681.1, from coordinate 639,113,099 downwards.
TTGTATGTCGCAATCGACAAGTTCACAAAGTGGCCAGAAGTGGAACCAGTGAGGAAGGTGACAGCACAGTCAGCAGTCAAGTTCTTCAGGTCAATTGTTTGCCGTTTTGGGATTCCTAACAGAATCATCACCGACAACGGCACACAGTTCACGAGCCGCACCTTCATGCAGTACGCCCAAGATCTTGGCGCCAAGATCTGCTTTGCTTCTGTTGCTCATCCGAGAAGCAACGGTCAAGCAGAGAGAGCAAACGCTGAAGTGCTGCGGGGACTCAAGACCAGAACTTTCGACAAGCTGCGCAAGTGTGGAAGAAACTGGATCGAGGAGCTGCCGGTGGTTCTTTGGTCGATCAGGACGACGCCAAATCGAGCCACTGGCCAGACACCTTTCGCTCTAGTCTACGGAGCAGAGGCAGTTCTCCCCACGGAACTCGTGTACGGGTCACCTCGAGTGCTCGCCTATGATGAGCTTGAGCAAGAGCAGCCGCGATAAGATGACGACCGCTCCTCGAGGAAGATCGCCTTCAGTCTGTCAGACGAGCTGCTCGTTACCAGCAAGCTTTGCGTCGCTACCATAGCCGCAAAGTTAATGCCAGAAGCTTCGAGGAAGGCGACCTTGTTCTTCGGCGCATTCAATCCGCCAAGAATTCCAACAAGTTGACGCCGAAGTGGGAAGGCCCTTATCGGGTGAAACGAGTCACTAGGCCCGGCGCTGTCCGCCTTGAGACCGAAGATGGCGTTCCGGTGAGCAATTCCTGGAATATAGAACATCTTCGCAAGTTCTACCCATAAGGCGCGGTTGCCGGAACCTGTTCCGGCAACCACCCTTTTGTACAAGTCTTGCCGCTGTTGCATGTAATCCTTTGTACAAAGCCGGGCGCAGAACCGTGCATCAAGAAGTTATGTGTTGCGCACAACTTGTCAATACATGACCACATAATAATATATGCATGTGTTTACTAACATTTTGTGCAGCATCCGCTTTTCGATAAGCGATGACGAGCCACTAGGCTCCATAACTTTATTTTCTTCTTTCTTCTCAAACAAGAAGAAGGTTCATCCACCCACAAGTTAACCGGGGAAGGAGAAGATAATGGTGTGGGCCGCCAAGCGTCGCTCGAGGAACTGTCGCCTTGCCGGAAAATGGACAACAGAAAAGCTAAGTTGCGAAGTTTAAATGACCAGTTTTAAATTTTTGAGTTATCTTCCTTGAACGATAGTACTTTGTATGGAAAACCTGTGCGCGGAGGAACCGACTCGCGACTGGCTTGCGCCCTTACTTTGTTTCGAGTCCGCTCAACAACTTAAGTGTGCTGCAACTAGTTGCGACAAGGTTGCTTGTCGGAGCCGGCATCGCCAAAGAGGCTGCTGAAGTTCCGACTTTCGGCGCTTCATGGCAAAGGTGTTTGCACTGATAGGTTCCCCTGAAAGCGTAGGGTATAAACATACAAAGGAAGAAATCGAGTAAAGGAAATAGCATTGCATTCGATCGCCTAAGATAGTGTATATTACATAATAACTTGTCGCGGATCTAATGGACTTTCTATCTGAACATGATCTACAGCGACAAGAGAAAGACAGACTTGGCGGCCTAGTCCACGCGGTCGCCCTCAAGCCTCTTAACTCCGCTCACCCTGTCCACAATGGGTGCGACAAGGGCCTTGAGCGCTTCAACATCGGCGGAAGGAGGCAGGGACTTGAGGGCTTTGGAGAAGTCGACACCTGGGTTGCGGAAGGCCACCTTTATCAACACCTTCTGGAGAGCCTCGGCGCAGACTTGACGCGATTCCTCTGCCAGCTGCTTTGGAATCTCTTCCCGGAGCCGCTGGATACCCGCCAACACGCCTTTGAAGAATAGGCTGAGCTTGACGCTGGGTTGGAGGTTCTCGTCGGTGGAATATCCAAGATCTGTCATTCCGAACTCCATCAGCTCATTATGGATGCCGGCGGCAGTGTCCACAAGACCTTCATCCAATGCATTATACTGTCTCAAGATTATTCTGGCGGTCACAGATTCGACAAGAACTCCTCGGTGGCCTTGATCTTTTCCAGCAGGCCCGCTTCCCGCTCCTTGGCGCCATTCAACGCTCCGTCAAGGTGGTCAATTTCAGCTCCAGATCCGCCTTGGAGTCCTTGGCGGCATCGAGCTCTTTGATCTTTTCAAAGAAACGACCTTTTAGCTCGCCGAGGTGTAAGCGTCCTTCTCGAGTTCGCGCTTCAACCCGGCGACCTCCTCGGCACTCTTCTGGAGGGTGGACTCCAGCTGAGCCACCCTCGTCTCCAATTCCCTCTTGGCGGCCTCGGTAGCCGCAGCAGCATCTTTTGCCTCCTGAAGTGGCCCGCCAATCATTTGCTCGCGCACGGCGAGATCTTCCTCAAAGCTGCCGAGGTTGATCTTCCGCTGCGCCAGCTCACCTTCTCGAGCGGAGAGCTTCTCGCCGGCAAGCCTTTGCCGCTCCTCAACCTCGCCCTTCTCCAAGATGAAGGCCGTGCGCTCCTCAGCAAGCTGCTCCCGCGCCTCTGCTATACCCCGGAGAGTCTCTTTGTTGGCGCGTCGGAGCTCTTCCGCACGTTTCTCCAAATCAGCTCCCGCCCTCGCGACAAGCGCCTCCCTGGACTCCAGTTTGGCTTGTCGGGCGCGGTAGAGCGACAGCAACCTCCTTAGCAGCTGCTCCTCCTCGGGCTCACCACTGCTGCTGCTCGGGGCATCAACCAGCGACAGCCCGGCGGAGGCAAGCAGTTCCGCATCGAAGGTCTCCCCTTCGGCCGGTGCCCTGGAGCTTGATGCCCATGGGAGCTTGATGAAGACACCTCGCCGCCTTCGTAGGCGCCAGCCGGGCTCTTCGAGTCCTGCACGGCATCGGTGGCGGGGGGATCGGCGGTCGGTGCAGCGCTTGGTGCTCCTGCGGCCTCCGGGCCGTCAGTGCGATCGCCAGATTCCTCCCCAGCTTCCGCGCCAGCGGCCTCGGCAGCCTCCTCGCCAGCGGGCCCGTCAGCGCCAGCCTCCTCCTCCATGTTGGCGGCGTCGACATTGTCGCCGCGAGCGTCTTCCTCGCCGGCAGCCTCAGTTTCCATCGGATCTCCGGCAGATAGATCTGATGGTCAGAAGAAGAAAGCACAAATCAAGCAGATATTCGAAAGAGAAAAACGGAAGAAAAGAACCCAAGGGAAACTATCAAACAAGAAGATTACCTGCAGGAGGGTCTGTTGCCGCGCTCTCCACCACCGGAGGGTCGTCGGCGCCAGCCCTTGTCGGGGTAGCTCCCCTTGTCGGAGAGGCCTCCCTTGCCGGAGAGCGCTCCCTTGGCGGAGAATTCTCCCTTGGTGGCGTAGTTGAAGCAAGCAGAATTTCGGGAGTGACCTCCGGGGCCTCCTGATGAGGCTGGACCTCAGGAGTAGCCTCCGGTGCTCCATGATGTGGCTGCTCTGCTCCTACAAAATTCAACAAACCAGATGTCAGTGACGGAAAAGCACCCAAGCACGCCTAACCATGAGAAGCATACCGCACACTTACGCTGGGGCCAGTCTTTGGGCTGCTCATTGAAGGGTTGCGGATCCGCAAGGAGTCCGAGACGTGCCCCTGTTGCTGTGGGGAGTCATCTGAGACGACAACCACCGGCGTCTTGGCCCTCTTCGGCGCTCTCTGAGCTAACATCCTGAAGAAGAAGGTTCAGAGTGAAACCAGTCAGATATAAGATAAAGCAATAGATTGGAAGATTACAAATAGCAGCGACAAGATCTTACTCTTCCGCTTCTTCCTCGGAGCTGAGGGCGGAGAGATCAAACTCTGCTCCGGCGTGACGGATTGGGGGAGAAGACTCCCTCTGACGCTTGGCGGGTGCAGGGCCGCGACCTCGAAGACCCTGCGCCCGCCGCCGCGGAGTGAATGAAGCGCCCCGGCAACAAGTGCTTGCCGCGGTGGAGCGCGGCGGGCGGCGAGGCGGTTGTTGGACCATAGGCCGCCCGCCACTTCTCCAGCCTTGCGGAGGCGTCTCCTTGGCGGCGCAGCGGCCCTCTTGCGGCAAGCTACTTGACGGCGGAGGAGAGGCGCCCGGCGCTCGCTCGGTTCGTTGTCGGGCTCGGGCTGCTCCTCCTCGCCGACGGACTCTTCCCGGTCGGCGAGGCTTGCCGCCGGCCGCCTCCGCTTCCTCGACAGTGAATCCAAATATGCCGGCGGCAGCAGCCTCTCGCAGCCTCCTCCAACTCGTGGCGCGCGCCATCTCCTGCTCGTGGTGTCGCGGGTGAGCCGCCTCGCTTTCCGGGCGCGGATCGGCACTTCAATCAAGTTGTCGAAGAACTGCTGCACGATGTCGTCGGCGGGTTCCTGCCAAGTTGGAACGATTCCATGGGAATCGCACAACGGCATTATCGCGCGGACGCTGTCAAGCGACGAGTTGTTGCACAAGGGCACAACTCCCCTCGGTAACATGCACCACCCGGGGTTATCCACTTCAGGCTTGAACAACTCCCGCAGCATGCCGTCAAGCTCCAAGGTAGTGAAGTTCCAATTCAGACCTGGGCGCAGCCTCATGATATCCGCCGCGTTCTGGAATTCCCAAGCAGGCCTCCCTCTCTCCTGCAAGGGCGCAATGCGACGGCGAAGGAAGTACGCGCCAACTGCTCCTACGGTAAGCCCTGCTTGCCGGAGACACAAAATCCTAGTCGTGGCAATCTTCAACTTGTCGTCCTCTGGCGCCAAGTTGCTCCAATCGTTGCCGCGAACTATGGGTGTCTGGCGCAGGGCGGTGAAGGGCTGTGGTTCCTCCTCTAAGATCCAACACCGTCAGCTCTCCAATCCTCCCACTTGCTGCGCAACTCTCCGTCAAGATCGCGCCTTCTTGCCGATCCTAGAGGTCCATGCAATTCCTCCGAAGCGGCTCTCCTCTCTCTACGCTGGGTGAGAAGTAGTGGCGGAAGAGTGCGACATTTGGATGGACCCCACGAAGTTCTCACAGAGGTGTCTGGCGCCATGGTGAGGATGGCGTTGGGGGTGAATTCAAGGAGGCGGAGGCCATATGTGTTCATGACATCGCAGAAGAATTCAGAAAAGGAGGGCGAGCCCGCCTGAAGAAAATCACAAGAAGGTACCGATGGATACCTTAGCAGATGTGGCGGCAGAGATGACCTCGTCTGGTGCGCCTGGTCGCCGTCGACTGAAGAGATAGTACAGCTCCATAGCTCCTTCCTGTTGAGCAGGGGATCAAGAGGGCCCGCTCCTTCCAGAAGCGCCATGAGCCGCTGCGCCTCGGCCGATTTCACGCCTTTTCCTTGTCGGCCTTCGAGCCATAGGAAGAGGTGGTGGAGGAAGCCCACGGCGTTGGTGGCACCGGTGGTAATGGAGGGGGCGGAGCGTCGTTCTTTTTGGGCTCGAGAAGAAGGGGGAAAGCGACGGGGGTTTCTGATGTGACAGCAAGGGCAAGTGGGCATCCTGCCCCTATTACCCCCGCTTATAAAGGGGAGAGGGGACGGGCGTTCCGATTTTTTCCATTAAAGAAAGCCCCACGATCTCCCCACGACGCCACGCCCGTGCGTGCTGCTCGTGGGAGACGTGGTGGGTCCAAGGCGAATAACGGCGTAATCAAGACCACGCTGCCTCACAAGACTGCTTTGGGCCTGGCCCAACAGAGCTCGCGCCGTGTGTGGCCCAGGCCGGGGGCTCTGCCGGTGTACTAGAGTAGGGGTACCCTAGTATCCCGAACTCGTGCACGGGCAGTTGTAGCACCCCGCGGCTGGGCTGGCCTGATGACCGCCAAGATCCTCAGCGGCTCCTTTGGAGCCATTCAAGAACGAAGTAATCAAGACCCCGACAAGAGGAGCTTGTCGGGAAGGCCACTCAGGGCGCAAAGGAAACAAGGCCCCGGCAAGAGGATCTTGCCGGGAAGGCTTGGTGGGCGCCGAGCCCCCAAGCGCGACAAGGTTCCTGCCGCGACAAGGCGCTTGCCTGGGCGGGCAACCTCTCTTCATCTCCGCTCCAGCTCACCCGCCAACGTGTCACCACGGGGCTCTCCCAAGCACGCGTGTCGACGGGCTGTGCAGCCAGCGGGGAGTAGCGATAAGCGGCGCTGACAAGCTACCATCGTGGCAAACGGAGGCGCACTTGACGGTCCCTGTTACACTGTTCGGGCGACTGAGACGGGTATTGATGACTCTTGTCCCTTGCCGTCAGAGTTAGGTATAGATTACTGTACACTGTATAGTGCGGTGTACCAACCTATGTTTTTACTATCTTACCCTTGTCTACTTGCCACATGTGGTGACCCCTTGTGCCTATAAAAGGAGGCCCAAGTGCAACGTAGAAAGGGTTCGGTCCAGCTCCGGCTTAGTTCATCATACTCATACAAAACCACACTCAGGCTAGGTCTTGTAGCTCCCATTGCTCCCTAGCAAGAACACAAGATAATCCACAAAGCAGCAGTAGGAGTATTATCTCTCCGGAGAGCTCCGAAGCTGGGTAAATCTGCTCGTGTGCATCGCCTCGATCCGCTCTTCATGCAATCTCCGCCCCCCGCCCCCCTCCGAACCACAAGGGACCCAGGTCCCATAGGTGTTCGCGGGACACGATCAGTTCTCCCCGACACGCAGTTCCGACCAGATTGCAAGAAAATGGAAAAGAAAGGAAAGGGAATAAAGGAAAGGGGAGGAGGTAATTTCTAAACTTTTCTGAATTTTTATAACAAATTTAACAGTAGTTGTAGCTTGAAGCAGATTGTAGATTTGTACTGACCGAATGGATGATATTTTAACAATAGCTTAAAGTAGATTAACAGCAGCTTGAAGCCTTAAATTCAATGTGAATAAGCTTGCTAGACTCACATAGATTTATCACGAGGATTTCTCAGATTATGAACGTGACCATATAGTTGATAACCTAGAGCTATTCATTATCCATATGAAAAGAATTGATGACTTTAGAGCTTGTCATGATATTGCAAGCCTAGGTAAAAAGATGATTGAACTTGAAAGACATATTATGTTTCCCGCTGTTTATCGCCTCATTGAGTTGGCATTGCTAGTGAGACTTCGCCCCACCTTAATTTTTTTTCGTGGTCCGCCTCTGCCTTCAAGGCAGAATCTTTGGTCGCATGCAGCAATTTAACTACGAGAGTCTCGATATACTTCTCCAATGCCTTTTCCTAGAACACATGGCCATAGCAGAGGTCATTTCCATGGAAGGCACATCAATGGCACAAATACACACTATTTAGTAGTTCAGAAAAAAAATATTCCCACCAAAAAAAGAAAGACTTACTTGTTTTCGAGAATTCCAACCAATAGAGAAAGTGCAAGCTTCCTGGTGGATTCAATTGGGTCATCAAGCATCTCAAGGAGAGAGGACATCTGATGTAAATTCTGAAAGAGGAATAAGTATGACGTGACATCAGAACCAACAAACCTAGGATTGGAATACCCCTTATTAAGATAAAATGAATAAATAAATAAGGTGATACAAATAGATCAACCTAAACGGAAATACATGTTAATCCCTATGTCAAAATGGAAATACGCTTAAAAATAATGATAAGAAATAACAGCAAACAGGTTAATCAAATAGTTACAAACGTGGGAAATGCTTGGCTCATGACTCTGACTACCATTCATCATCATATCCTTGCTTCGCCTTGCAGGACTAAACATTTTACCCATCATTTCGGCTCTGTGACCATAAGATTCACTACCCAATTCAGATTGAACCTTCGCGGTATGACGCCCAAAGACTTCCAAGTGAGTGCTCGGGAGATACTGAAATGCAGAGCTAAATACTTCATTGGCTCTAACATCACTAGATTGATATGCATCATGCTGCTGGGATTTATGTTGCCTTCCAACATAACTTCTGGGATGAGGATCTGTAGCAGCAAAGCGATCAAAAGACGACACTTTCTGTTTATGTCTCCTTTGCTGCAGGAACTCGTCGAGGTCGCTCCCTATCATAGGGATTAACTACTTTATTGTCCGTGTAAGTTGCTTCAGTTCTTCCATTGACAAGGTGACTATAAAGCTTAACATGGTTTCCAGATCATAATGGAAATAGACTGAAGATAAACCAACCACTGCAGCCTCTTTTAGCTTCTTGTTTCTAGCCTTGAACAGAAGAGCTAGCTTCCCAAGCCACGGCTTAAGGAAACTGCTACCTGGATAGATGTCAGAGCTAACTGTGCATTTTGCCAAAGAGGTATTTGCAAACTAAAGAATTGCAAGCTTTGACCTGGGAGATTTTTGTTCGCCTAGCGAACAAAGCAGAGCAGGTAAGAGAGAATCAATGGAGTAAATCTCACTTGCAAGTTTCAAAACTGCTAAGCACTGCTGCTTGGTTGACTCCTTTGGATCATTTAATCGAGAGAAAACATGGGGTAGCATCTTGTCCAGATAATGTTCAAAAGGCTTCTTGAAAACTGGCATAATCTCAGCAAGTGATGAGAGAGCAGCATGCGCCACTTTATGATGTGGATCATCCAAATACTGACTAACAAGCCTCATAACCTTCTCAAAATTTTGTGCAACCTCCTGAATGCCTTTTGGTCCTCGCTCCTGCAAGTGCTGTCGTAAGAAATTGAATGCATATACCCTCATCATCCAATCTGACTTGGGATTGAGGCCTAAAGAAAGTTCCCTTGTGAGAGATGAGGGCACATCCATGCTATTGGCCATTTTGTTGGAAATATGCCCTAGAGGAAATAACAAAATGGTTATTATTATATTTCATTGTTCATGATAATAGTCTGTTATTCATGGTATGACTGTGTTATCCGGAAATCGTAATACACGTGCGAATACATAGACACACAACATGTCCCTAGTAAGCCTCTAGTTGACTAGCTCGTTGATCAACAGATAGTCATGGTTTCCTGACTATGGACATTGGATGTCATTGATAACGGGATCACATCATTAGGAGAATGATGTGATGGACAAGACCGAATCCTAAGCATAGCTCAAAGATCGTGTAGTTCGTTTAGCTAGAGCTTTTACAAGTGTCAAGTATCATTTTCTTAGACCATGAGATTGTGCAACTCCCGGATACCGTAGGAGTGCTTTGGGTATGCCAAACGTCACAACGTAACTGGGTGACTATAAAGGTACACTACGGGTATCTCCAAAAGTGTCTGTTGGGTTGGCATGAATCGAGACTGGGATTTGTCACTCCGTATGACGGAGAGGTATCTCTGGGCCCACTCGGTAATGCATCATCATAATGAGCTCTATGTGACCAAGTGTCCGGTCACGGGATCATGCATTACAGTACGAGTAAAGTGACTTGCCGGTAACGAGATTAAACGAGGTACTGGGATACCGACGATCAAGTCTCGGGCAAGTAACGTACCGATTGACAAAGGGAATTGTATACGGGATTGATTGAATCCTCGACATCGTGGTTCATCCGATGAGATCATTGAGGAGCATGTGGGAGCCAACATGGGTATCCAGATCCCGCTGTTGGTTATTGACCGAAGAGGCGCCTCGGTCATGTCTCAGATGTCTCCGAACCCGTAGGGTCTACACACTTAAGGTTCGGTGACGCTAGGGTTGTAGAGATATGAGTATGCAGTAACACGAAAGTTGTTCGGAGTCCCGGATGAGATCCCGGACGTCACAAGGAGTTCCTGAATGGTCCGGAGGTGAAGAATTATATATAGGAAGTGCAGTTTCGGCCATCGGGAAAGTTTTGGGGGTCACCGGTATTGTACCGGGACCACCGGAAGGGTCCCGGGGGACCACCGGGTGGGGCCACCTATCCCGAAGGGCCCCGTGGGCTGAAGTGGGGAGGGGAACCAGCCCCTGGTGGGCTGGTGCGCCCCACCTTGGCCCCCCCCCGCGCCTAGGGTTGGAAACCCTAGGGTGGGGGGCGCCTCCACTTGCCTTGGGGGGCAAGCCTCCCCCCTTACCCCCCTAGGAGATCTCATCTCCCAGGGCCGGCGCCCCCCCTAGGGGGCCTATATAAAGGGGGGGAGGGAGGGCAGCCGCACCCATGCCATAGGCACCTCCTTCCCCTTGCTACACCTCTCCCTCTCGAGAAGCTCGGCGAAGCCCCGCCGAGATCATCACTGCATCCACCACCACGCCGTGTCAGGTTGCTTTATCTCCGTCAACCTCTCCTTCCCCCTTGCTGGATCAAGAAGGAGGAGACGTCTTCCTCAACCATATGTGTGTTGAACGCGGAGGTGCTGTCCGTTCAGCACTAGGATCATCGGTGATTTGGATCACGACGAGTCGACTCCCTCAACCCCGCTTCTCTTGAACGCTTCCGCCATGATCTACAAGGGTATGTAGATGCACTTCTCTCTCTCGCTAGATGAACTCATAGGTAGATCTTGGTGAAACCGTAGAAATTTTTTATTTTCTGCAATGTTCCCCAACAGTGGCATCATGAGCTAGGTCTATGTATAGTTCTCTTTGCACGAGTAGAACACAATTTGTTGTGGGCGTAGATGTTGTCAACTTTCTTGCCACTACTAGTCTTATTTTTGCTTCAGCAGTATTGTGGGATGAAGCGGCCCGGACCGACCTTACACGTACGCTTACGTGAGACAGGTTCCACCGACTGACATGCACTAGTTACATAAGGTGGCTAGCGGGTGTTTGTCTCTCCCACTTTTGGAGCGGATTCGATGAAAATGGTCCTTATGAAGGGTAAATAGAAGTTGACAAATCATGCTGTGGCTTTTACGTAGGTAAGAAAATGTTCTTGCTAGAACCCTATTGTAGCCACGTAAAACATGCAACAACAATTAGAGGACGTCTAACTTGTTTTTGCAGCATGTGATTGTGATGTGATATGGCCAAAAGTTGTGATGAATGATGAATGATATATGTGATGTATGAGATCATGTTCTTGTAATAGGAATCACGACTTGCATGTCGATGAGTATGAAAACCGGCAGGAGCCATAGGATTTGTCTTAATTATTGTATGACCTGCGTGTCATTGATTCAACGCCATGTAATTACTTTACTTTATTGCTAAACCGTTAGCTATAGTAGTAGAAGTAATAGTTGGCGAGCAACTTCATGGAGACACGATGATGGAGATCATGATGATGGAGATCATGGTGTCATGCCGGTGACAAAGATGATCATGGAGCCCCGAAGATGGAGATCAAAGGAGCTATATGATATTGGCCATATCATGTCACTACTATTTGATTGCATGTGATGTTTATCATGTTTTTGCATCTTGTTTACTTAGAACGACGGTAGTAAATAAGATGATCCTTCAAAATAATTTCAAGAAAGTGTTCCCCCTAACTGTGCACCGTTACGAAGGTTCGTTGTTTCGAAGCACCACGTGATGATCGGGTGTGATAGATCCTAACGTTCGAATACAACGGGTGTAAGCCAGATTTACACACGCAATACACTTAGGTTGACTTGACGAGCCTAGCATGTACAGACATGGCCTCGGAACACGGAAGACCGAAAGGTCGAGCATGAGTCGTATAGAAGATACGATCAACATGGAGATGTTCACCGACGTCGACTAGTACGTCTCACGTGATGATCGGACACAGCCTATTTGACTCGGATCATGTTTCACTTAGATGACTAGAGAATTGTCTAATCTGAGTGGGAGTTCATTAAATAATTTGATTAGATGAACTTAATTATCATGAACTTAATCTAAAATCTTTACAATATGTCTTGTAGATCAAATGGCCCACGTTACCCTCAACTTCAACGCGTTCCTAGAGAAAACCAAGCTGAAAGATGATGGCAGCAACTATACGGACTGGGTCCGGAACCTGAGGATCATCCTCATAGCTGCCAAGAAAGATTATGTCCTAGAAGTACCGCTAGGTGAAGCACCAATCCCAGAGAACCAAGACGTTATGAACGCTTGGCAGTCTCGTGCTGATGATTACTCCCTCGTTCAGTGCGGCATGCTTTACAGCTTAGAACCAGAGCTCCAAAAGCGTTTTGAGCAACACGGAGCATATGAGATGTTCAAGAGCTGAAAATGGTTTTCCAAGCTCATGCCCGGTCGAGAGATGAAGTCTCCGACAAGTTCTTCAGCTGTAAGATGGAGGAAAATAGTTCACGGTGAGCACATACTCAAGATGTCCAGGTTGCACAACCGCCGACTCAGTGGGAGTTAATCTCCGGATGACGCGGTCATTGATGTAATCCTTGAGTCGCTTCCACCGAGCTACAAGAGCTTTGTGATGAACTTCAATATGCAGAGGATGGAAAAGACCATTCCCGAGGTATATTCAATGCTGAAATCAGCGGAGGTAGAGATCAAAAGGAACATCAAGTGTTGATGGTGAATAAAACCACTAAGTTCAAGAAAGGCAAGGGTAAGAAGAACTTCAAGAAGGATGGCAAGGAGTTGCGCGCCCGCAAGCCGCCATCGGAAGAAGTCAAACAATGGACCCAAGCCTAAGACTGAGTGCTTTTATTGCAAGGGAAGTGGTCACTGGAAGCGGAACTGCCCCAAGTACTTAGCAGACAAGAAGGCCGGCAAAACCAAAGGTATATTTGATATACATGTAATTGATGTGTACCTTGTGCTCGTAGTAGCTCCTGGGTATTTGATACCGGTGCGGTTGCTCATATTTGTAACTCAAAGCAGGAGCTGCGGAATAAGCGGAGACTGGCGAAGGACGAGGTGACGATGCGCATTGGGAATGGTTCCAAGGTCGATGTGATCGCCGTCGGCACGCTACCTCTACATTTACCTACGGGATTAGTTTTAAACCTCAATAATTGTTATTTAGTACCAGCTTTGGGCATGAACATTGTAACTGGATCTCGTTTAATACGAGATGGCTACTCATTTAAATCCGAGAATAATGGTTGTTCTATTTATATGAGAGATATGTTTTATGGTCATGCCCCGATGGTCAATGGTTTATTCTTAATGAATCTCGAACGTGATGTTACACATATTCATAGTGTGAATACCAAAAGATGTAAAGTTGATAACGATAGTCCCACATACTTGTGGCACTGCCGCCTTGGTCACATTGGTGTCAAGCGCATGAAGAAGCTCCATGCTGATGGACTTTTAGAGTCTCTCGATTATGAATCATTTGACACATGCGAACCATGCCTCATGGGCAAAATGACCAAGACTCCATTCTCCGGAACAATGGAGCGACCAACCAACTTATTGGAAATCATACATACTGATGTGTGTGGTCCAATGAGCGTTGAGGATTGCGGAGGATATCATTATGTTCTCACTCTCACTGACGACTTGAGTAGATATGGGTATGTCTACTTGATGAAACACAAGTCTGAGACCTTTGAAAAGTTCAAGGAATTTCAGAATGAGGTAGAGAATCAACGTGACCGAAAGATAAAGTTCTTACGATCAGATCGTGGGTGAGAATATCTAAGTCACGCATTTGGTATGCACTTAAGGAAATGTGGAATCATTTCACAACTCACGCCGCCTGGAACACCTCAGCGTAACGGTGTGTCCTGACGTCGTAATCGCACTTTATTGGATATGGTGCGATCTATGATGTCTCTTACCGATTTACCGCTATCATTTTGAGGATACGCTCTAGAGACAGCTACATTCACTTTAAATAGGGCACCGTCTAAATCCGTTGAGACGACACCGTATGAATTATGGTTTGGCAAGAAACCTAAGCTGTCGTTTCTAAAAGTTTGGGGATGCGATGCTTATGTCAAGAAACTCCAACCTGAAAAGCTCGAACCCAAGTCGGAAAAATGCGTCTTCATAGGATACCCTAAGGAAACCATTGGGTACACCTTCTACTTAAGATCCGAAGGCAAGGTCTTTGTTGCCAAGAACGGGTCCTTTCTGGAGAAAGAGTTTCTCTCGAAAGAATTAAGTGGGAGGAAAGTAGAGCTTGATGAAGTATTGCCTCTTGAAACGATAAGTAGCGCAACTCAGGAAGATGTTCCTGTGGTGCCTGCACCGACAAGAGAGGAGGTTAATGATGATGATCAAGATACTTCGGATCAAGCTCCTACTGAACTTCGAAGGTCTACAAGGACACGTTTCGCACCAGAGTGGTACGGCAACCCTGTCTTGGAAATCATGTTGCTAGACAACGGTGAACCTTCGAACTATGAAGAAGCGACGGTGAGCCCAGATTCCAACAAATGGATTGAAGCCATGCAATCCGAGATAGGATCCATGTATGAAAACAAAGTATGGACTTTGACAGACTTGCCCGATGATCGGCGAGCAATAGAAAACAAATGGATCTTTAAGAAGAAGACGGACGCGGATGGTAATGTTACCATATATAAAGCTCGACTTGTCACTAAGGGTTATCGACAAGTTCAAGGGATTGACTACGATGAGACTTTCTCTCCGTGGCGAAGCTGAAGTCCGTCCGAATCATGTTAGCAATTGCCGCATACTATGATTATGAGATATGGCAAATGGACGCCAAAACGGCATTCCTTAACGGCCATCTTAAGGAAGAACTGTATATGATGCAGCGGAAGGTTTTGTCGACCACGAGAATGCTAACAAGGTATGCAAGCTCCAGCGATCCATTTATGGGCTGGTGCAAGCATCTCGAGTTGGAACATTCGCTTTGATGAGATGATCAAAGCGTTTGGTTTATGCAGACTTATGGAGAAGCCTGCGTTTACAAGAAAGTGAGTGGGAGCTCTGTAGTATTTCTCATATTATATGTAGATGACATACTTCTGATGGGAAATGATATAGAACTTTTGGACAGCATTAAGGCCTACTTGAATAAGTGTTTTTCAATGAAGGACCTTGGAGAAGCTGCTTACATATTAGGCATCAAGATCTATAGGATAGATCGAGACGCCTCATAGGTCTTTCACAAAGCACATACCTTGATAAGATATTGAAGAAGTTCAATATGGATCAGTCCAAGAAAGGGTTCTTGCCTGTATTGCAAGGTGTGAGATTGAGATCGGCTCAATGCCCGACCACGGCAGAAGATAAAGAAGAGATGAGTGTCATCCCCTATGCCTCAGCCATAGGGTCTATTATGTATGCCATGCTGTGTACCGACCTGATGTAAACCCTGCCGTAAGTTTGGTAGGAAGGTACCAAAGTAATCCCGCAAGGAACACCGGACAGCGGTCAAGAACATCCTAAAGTACCGAAAAGGACTAAGGATATGTTTCGTTTATGGAGGTGACGAAGAGCTCGTCAGAAGGGTTACGCCGACGCTTAGCTTCGACACAGATCTGGATGACTCTAAGTCACGCACCGGATACGTGTATATTTTGAATGGTGGGGCAGTAAGCTGGTGCAGTTGCAAGCAAAGCGTCGTGGCGGGATCTACATGTGAAGCAGAGTACATGGCAGCCTCGGAGCCAGCGCATGAAGCAATATGGGTGAAGGAGTTCATCACCGACCTAGGAGTCATACCCAATGCGCCGAGGCCGATCGCACTCTTCTGTGACAACACTGGAGCTATTGCACTTGCCAAGGAGCCCAGGTTTCACAAGAAGACCAGGCACATCAAGCGTCGCTTCAACTCCATACGTGAAAATGTTCAAGATGGAGACATAGATATTTGTAAAGTACATACGGATCTGAATGTAGCAGATCTGTTGACTAAACCTCTCCCTAGAGCAAAACATGATCAACACCAGAACGCTATGGGTGTTCGATTCATCACAATGTACCTAGAATATTGACTCTAGTGCAAGTGGGAGACTGTTGGAAATATGCCCTAGAGGCAATAATAAAATGGTTATTATTATATTTCTTTGTTCATGATAATAGTCTGTTATTCATGCTATAACTGTGTTATCCGGAAATCGTAATACACGTGTGAATACATAGACCACAACATGTCCCTAGTAAGCCTCTAGTTGACTGGCTCGTTGACCAACAGATAGTCATGGTTTCCTGACTATGGACATTGGATGTCATTGATAACGGGATCACATCATTAGGAGAATGATGTGATGGACAAGACCCAATCCTAAGCATAGCTCAAAGATCGTGTAGTTTGTTTAGCTAGAGCTTTTCCAAGTGTCAAGTATCATTTCCTTAGACCATGAGATTGTGCAACTCCCGGATACCGTAGGAGTGCTTTGGGTGTGCCAAACGTCACAACGTAACTGGGTGACTATAAAGGTACACTTACGGGTACTCCAAAAGTGTCTGCTTGGGTTGGCACGAATCGAGACTGGATTTGTCACTCCGCATGACGGAGAGGTATCTCTGGGCCCACTCGGTAATGCATCATCATAATGAGCTCTATGTGACCAAGTGTCTCGTCACGGATCATGCATTACGGTATGAGTAAAGTGACTTGCCGTAATGAGATTAAACGAGGTATTGGGATACCGACGATCGAGTCTCGGGCAAGTAACGTACCGATTGACAAAGGGAATTGTATACGGGATTGATTGAATCCTCGACATCGTGGTTCATCCGATGAGATCATCGAGGAGCATGTGGGAGCCAACATGGGTATCCAGATCCCGCTGTTGGTTATTGACCGGAGAGGCGTCTCGGTCATGTCTGCATGTCTCCCGAACCCGTAGGGTCTACACACTTAAGGTTCGGTGACGCTAGGGTTGTAGAGATATGAGTATGCAGTAACCCGAAAGTTGTTCGGAGTCCCGGATGAGATCCCGGACGTCACGAGGAGTTCCGGAATGGTCCGGAGGTGAAGAATTATATATAGGAAGTGCAGTTTCGGCCATCGGGAAAGTTTCGGGGGTCACCGGTATTGTACCGGGACCACCGGAAGGGTCCCGGGGGTCCACCGGGTGGGGCCACCTATCCCGGAGGGCCCCGTGGGCTGAAGTGGGGAGGGTAACCAGCCCCTGGTGGGCTGGTGCACCCCCTTGGCCCCCCTGCGCCTAGGGTTGGAAACCCTAGGGTGGGGGGCGCCTCCACTTGCCTTGGGGGGGCAAGCCTCGCCCCTTGCCCCCCCCCCCCCAGGAGATCTCATGTCCCAGGGCCGGCGCCCCCCCTAGGGGGCCTATATAAAGGGGGAGGGAGGGAAGCCGCACCCATGCCATAGGCGCCTCCCTTCCCCCTTGCTACACCTCTCCCTCTCGTAGAAGCTCGGCGAAGCCCTGCCGAGATCACTGCTGCATCCACCACCACGCCGTCGTGCTGCTGGATCTCCGTCAACCTCTCCTTCCCCCTTGCTGGATCAATAAGGAGGAGACATCTTCCTCAACCGTACATGTGTTGAACGCGGAGGTGCTGTCCGTTAAGCACTAGGATCATCAGTGATTTGGATCACGACGAGTACGACTCCCTCAATGGCGTTCTCTTGAACGCTTCCGCTCGCGATCTACAAGGGTATGTAGATGCACTTCTCTCTCTCGTTGCTAGATGAACTCATAGATAGATCTTGGTGAAACCATACAAAATTTTTATTTTCTGCAACGTTCCCCAACACATTTCACCTATGATGAGTTGTTTGCCATCTAAATCACCTCTTGTACTGGCATCGAACTAGTTTGTCATCATCTTTCTCAGGAGAGGTCACCGGAAGTTACGAGTGTGGTTATTATGTGATTGCTTCGGAACTACACTCTTACGAGGAGTTCTAACACATGGTCTTTCTTCTTGTTGGGTCCTTAATCTTCCACCTGATATTCCATTAGAGCTTGTAGTGAGCCTTCTGTTTAGCAAGTTTTCTGACTCTTCTGAACTAGCAGGAGAGCGGCTCAACATCTCAGATGGATCCCTTGATGCTTGAACTTGACAAGAAATTATATGTTTTCAACCTCCGGCCTGCACTCGGCCTTGTCTTGGAAAGTTGATATGGCAATTGGTTTCGACAATAAAATATCTGGAGTTGGTTCAAATGGAGTGGCAGAGGGCAAATCACGGGATGATGAACTGATACCTGCATTTTGGTATGAATTCAACAAGTTAGCCAATAAAGCAGAGTGGTTCAAACCGAGAAAAAAGAAGAAATAGCAAGGTATTTTTCTATGACAGATACCTGAAACGCGTTCTTCAGGGTCTCGAACTAGAATTCTTTTGTTTCAATTGGGCTCATATCCTCGAATGAACTTCCAATAGCTAAATCATCCTTACTATCTTCCGCTGGAATTTTAATGGTCATATCAGAATGCTGAAGGGATATTTTCACCAGTGCTGATTGCAGGTCTCTAGAAGAAAGTGATGTCTGAGAAACGACCACGACAACCTTGTCCATTGCAGTTGGAATGCAAGGAATAGATTGAGGTCGCCTGAGCTTAATTCCTTCTGTTGGAGACAATTGCTTTTGATGTGTCTCAGCATGATCATCAATTATCATCTACAAAATTTGATATCATAGAGTCAAACTGTATGACCAAATAGGCAAATATGTAAGAAAAATTTGAGGATATATATATATACTTTCTGCCAGGATGGTTTGAATGATGAGGAGAGCTGATGAGGACATTCAGGCGAAATGCTGGAGAATATCATGTAGCAATTTCTAGCACCCGATCGAACCTTCAAATAAAGAAAATTGCTTAAAATCTAGAACCAAATCATCATGCAGAATAGTTTTAAAAGGGCATCCACAAAAGGAACACAAGTAGCTCAGGGTGCCATGCCATGTTGTAAAATAGAAGTCCTAGGCGAAATATAGGAACATTCCAGAAAGATTAAAAGAAAATGTAATAATGAATGTAGAACCATATTTTCTGAAAGAGATTCAGAACCATGTTTCAAAATATCGAGTGGAGTAGCCAAATGTGTTTGTAGCAAAAAAGATAAGTTGTAATCATAGTTTATCTTTGAATTTTTTTATTAAATTACCCCCTCAATTAACACAAACCAAATAAATCACCCCTTGAGTCCCATTGAGCGGTTTTTCTAAGAGGTTTTGCCTAAGCGGCGAGACAGAAAAGTCCCCACTATGCTGGTCATTATGCCGAACACTTTGCACATGCACCCATTCAGAAGTCGGTGTTGCGTAGCAAGACTGAGTGGTCGTAGCAGCCGAAGGCGATGAGTAGACCGTGGTTGTCATCTGGCAGCAATGTCGAGATCTCGCGGGAGGTGTGGCAGGGGGTGAAGACGGTGTACAGAGAGACGGTCCCAACAAATTTGGGGCCTAGGGCAAAATAAAATTGATAGTTTTATACCAAACTTTTATACTTATTTATTTTTATTTTAATCTTCTACAATATTAAGGAGTATAATTTTAGTTTTAGTTGGTAAAGTTAATCACATAATTTAGTTGGTATAGTTAACATGTGTTCTTGGTTGTGAGTTGTAATGTTTATGACCAGTCACTTTGTTTATGCTAAATTCGAATTAAATGATGTGACATGAGTTATCTTTGAATTATTTTTGTGACAATTGAAAAAATTGCATAGTGCACACCTATGTCATTATACGTGTATGCATATGTCCATGTATGGTTTATTTTCATTAAATATCATGTGAGAGATTTCTATAGAATAAGGTCCAACTAATATTTTTTAATAGTGATTTCTAGTGTATTACTAGGTGTGCATATTTCTAGAACCTAAAAATTGTACCAATTGCAAATGTGCTTCAAGTTAGATACAATAATAACTTTATCTTATGCATGGTATTGAAAATAGTCAGCGACGAATATAACATATCACCAATTTAGCTATGCTTACATACAATTTATTGACTTGGTATGCTCATCTAGACATCTGGTTTCATCTAGTCTATACAAAGAGCTCATGCCAGTTTCTAAAATGAAAGGTTTTGTACAGATTAAACTGATAATCTATCTATCGAAGAGAAGCTAGGATGCTAACTAAGCCAATTGTCACCTATCGGATGATGGAAATATGCCCTAGAGACAATAATAAAGTGTTATTATTTTATATTTACTTATTCATGATAAAGGTTTATTATTCATGCTAAAATTGTATTGACCAAAAACTTAAATACATATGTGAATACATAAACAAATATCGTGTCCCTAGTAATCCTCTACTAGACTAGCTCGTTGATCAAAGATAGTTAAGGTTTCCTAACCATAGACATGAGTTGTCATTTGATGACGGGATCACATCATTAGGAGATTGATATAATGGACAAGACCCATCCATTAGCTTAGCATTTGATCGTACAGTTTATTGCTACTGCTTTCTTGTATATCAAATACATGTTCCTTTGACTATGAGATCATGCAACTCCCGGATACCGGAGGAATGCCTTGTGTGCTATCAAACGTCAACCCGTAACTGGGTGACCATAAAGATGCTCTACGGGTATCTCCGAAGATGTTTGTTGAGTTGGCATGGATCAAGATTAGGATTTGTCACTTCGAGTATCTGAGAGGTATCTCTGGGCCCTCTCGGTAATACATATCATAAGAAGCCTTGCAAGCAAAGTGACTAATGAGTTAGTTGTAAGATGATGTATTACAGAACGAGTAAAGAGACTTGCCGGTAACGAGATTGAACTAGGTATAGAGATGCCGACGATCGAATCTCGGGCAAGTAACATACGGACAGACGAAGGGAATTACGTATGTTGTCATAACGGCTCGACCGATAAAGATCTTCCTAGAATATGTAGGAACCAATATGGCCATCCAGGTTCCGCTATTGGTTATTGACCAGAGAGGTGTCTCGGTCATGTCTACATAGTTCTCGAAGCCATATGGAAGATATGGATCGACTCGAGCGACTGTTTTTGGCGGAACTCTCTGTGGAGACTAGCGACACGGAAAACTGATTGATGTATTGCCGCAGGCACGTCTCATGCCTGTTGAAACTTTATTGCTTTTGATCTGGTGTTTACATCGTGGGTTTACATGAGTATATAAAGGAGCTAAACACCCAAGAGCTAACCTAGTCGGTTCCTACCCGATCCGTTATTATGCTCATCGGAGCAAGGCCATCCATGCACTCCAAGAATGCCTCCACGCATGCTAAAGTCTTGGTCCATTATTATGCTCATCGGAGCAAGGCCATCCATGCATTCCAAGAATGTTTTGAACAACTAGGTGTAGCCATCGATATCTCCGGCTTGTATAAGACTGCAACCGAACTGCAACGACTGGCTGTGGTTATTGATTCATATGAATGGAGCACATGGCATCTTGTACATATTCATGAGATATGTTGCATCAAAAGAAATGCAGTCATGAAAGTGCTTATAGGCTCTCTGAGCTAGACCATCCACCCAATACATGTTCTTCATGCGGTCCTCATCGTGATTAATTTTGTAAAAAAAATAAGGATCTTCCTTCTCTTTCTCTTTGAAGTAGGCAATTGTGTCTTCTATGTCTGCTAACTTACTCTCTCTGCGGTATCTTGCCTTCAAATTTGTAAAATCTACAGGTAGGTGTAGGTAGGGCAGGCTGCTCAGCTTCCCCGTTTTGTTGTGGATAAGATATAGTATCTGGACCATTCTCGCAGTGTTGACATTGCAATCATGCAGCAATTTTATAAACTACTTCTCTTGGGGGTTGAATCCTTGGTGGGCGCTCAGAAATTTTACCAGATCAAACTTCTTAATCATGTCACGATTGTGTTCATCGACAAACTCTCTGACCACCCACCAAGCTCCTTCCACATTGAGCCTCATTCTGGCAGGGCATTCCGTCTTCAAAAGGATGCCTCTTTTGCAATCCGGGACGACTGGCCCATCGCCCATATATACCTTTCTTATTCCTTCTTGCCTTGTGGCATCTTAGCTCACCTCTTTTGTACTTCCCGGTTGTTTCTAGTCTCCTACGGTATTATGTGTTTACCGTGAAGCCATTGAACTTTGCATTACTTTGATAACATTTCTTGGCATTCTCAAATGAATTAAAATTTCAGGCCAATGTAGGGTGGTTTAGTTGGTATCGTTTCTGACCATTGCTCTTCTTCTTCCTATTCACTCTCCTCATCTGTTTTGTTGTGCACCTCTGTATCGATGGTTGTTTCATCTGTTTCCACTTTGCTCGTGCTTCGGCAGACAACCGTGTTGGTTGTCATGTCTGCAACGATAGCAAGTGCACTTCAAGGAACGCATCGTGATCAAGACAAACTCCAGCGAAAGCTTGGCGTGCACTTCAAGGATTGTTACGGTTGCCGGCGTAAATATTCCCTGTTGGTAATAGACCATATGTAACCTTAGATGCACCAGGTGCCTATATAAACCGTGTGGTTAGCCCGTAGAGGGACAAGTTCACAAGTATGATCACCTCCATTAGGGTTTTGTACAAAACATATGATCTTGAGGTAGATCAAGTATGTACATGATACATCATCATCAATGGAATCAAAGTAGGATGTAGGGTTTTACCTCTTCGAGAGGGCCCGAACCTGGGTAAACTATTGTCTCCTTTATCCCTTAATTACCCATTGATCCGAGATCCACAACTTGGGCCCCCTACCCGAAATCCGCCGGTTTTAGTACCGACACTCGTGTGAGATAACGAGGGAGGAGGAGGGGCTGCGATGAAGATGGCGAGTGCGAGAACTTGCCGGTTCAAAGGACTCAGGGGCTCGGATGGCTATAGAATGACGAGGATGTGTAACATCCCAAATTTTCAATTTGGAATGTTATACATTAGGTCATCATGCATATCATATTTTTCTCGCATTTTTCCGATCCTAGAAAATTTCACGCAACTCAAGGACCCTCGGAGAGAGTTGGAAGTTTCATTATTTTCATATTTGGGATTTCTCAAATTTTGAAAATAGGATCATTTGGATTTATTTAAAATTATCTTCATAAAGTTTTTCCTATAAAAATATTAAGAGAGGGAATAATATGACTTTCCCAACATTTAGGAAAAATGAAGATATTATAAATAAATCAAAAATTTGGTTTTGAAAGATTTATTTTGCTTAGGCAAAATGAGCATTTAAAAATTTATGCATGTTTGCCGCTTTTAATGTTCATTTTGTTCGACTCATTTTAGGAGTCGGGAAAATCTGTTTTATTTAAATCGGAGTTCATTTGGTATTTTTTAATTCGCTTTTGTTTTAATTTTAAAAAAATCGCGCCCCACTGGGCCAAGGCCCACTGCCCAGCCAGCCAGCCCGCCCAGCGCCGCCTCTCCTCTCTCCTCGGCCGCCGAAGGGAGCTCTCCCCACCAAGACGCCACCCCGCCACGAGTCCGCCTCCCAGCTTGCCTCCCCTTGCCCTCCCCCCCGACTCCCTTAAAACCCGCCCCCCTTCTCTCCTCACCCCACCACCACCGCCTGACCGAGCCCCTGGCACGCCGAGGACGCCGCCGATCGCCGCCGCTTCCCATTGTGGCCGAGTCCGCCCCCTCCCGACCCGCTGAGCCCTCACGACCTCGCCGTGGCCCCTCGCTGAGGTAGCCGCCGCCCCGCGCCGTTCCGATCCGGTTTTCCCTAAAAAAACCGATCCGGTTTATTTAAAAAAAAATGTTCGATTTAAAAAAAAAACCTAGATTGGTTTTATTTTTTTCGGTTTTCTTAATTAACGAACGTTCACCGAACCGTTCGTTTCAATGAACGTGTTCGTTGGATTGGTTCTGTTAACGAACGTCCGTTATTTAATCCGTTCGTCGTTTTTCTTTTAATCGGATTTAATCCGTTATTTTTCTGATTCGATTTCCGATCCGATTATCAAAACTGTTTTATTTCTTGCTCGTTTATCGGAATCAGGTGATTCAAGCGCCTGGAGTTTCGTTACGAAACCGCCGTTCCGACTAACCTACTTTCACAGAGTTTTGCTACTGTGGAATTTTGACCTAATTTCAGATTGCTAAACCGAGTCGTTCTCTCTCGAGTTCCGACTTTCGATGCTTTATTTGATTCGATTCTTTTGCAACCAGGGTTCTTAAGTTGAACTATCTGGTTAGATCTTTTATTTGAGATTTCCCCGTGCATTAGATGAGTACTTATTGTATGCTTGTTGTTTGTCTGCGTTAGATCACCCGGAGTGCGCCGCTTGTTACTTCGAATCTCTAGGTCTCGCGGATCATCAGCAAGGCAAGTAACACTTGATCATACCTTTTCTACTACCCAGTTTTTATTGCATTAGATCAAACCCTCAAACACTTGCATGTTTAGGATCTAATTAAATTGTGGGTTTGGGAAGTAGATTTGAGGTAGTACCTATTACCTGTTTTACTTATGAAACCTTGGGAGTCACTTCTACGTTTGCTTATTATGCCATGCTATGCTAGTAGACGTGGATTGGGTGAGTGAATATCCATGACAGATGTGAGATTGTTAATTAATGGTTTATCTAAGGTGGCAACCTAAACACACATCCGGGTGGATTGAGGCACCTGGTTTCTATCAGACTTGCTGTATTTCTTCGGACCGCCACCCGTGCTCTAAGGGATCATAAGATTATTCAAACTGAAACTTCCGTGTGCAGCCACAAGCCAATTATGGGCTCTGGCGTAGTTGACTAAGTTGTGCGAACTCTTACGGGTAGGCTAGCTGATGTAGGGGATGTAGGTTGGTACGGTCTACCCGCATGTAAGGTGCTAGCGCTTCTGAAAGACTATGTCTCGGTCATCCGTTTCTCAAACACCATGCAGTGCGAGAACCAAGCGGAGGCGATCGAGTCTTGTGGGGAAAAGTGCGCAAACCTCTGCAGAGTGTATAAACTAATCATGATTAGCCGTGTCCCCGGTTATGGACGTTTTGAGTATCCGGTAATTGAATATCATGTGAATCTCAACATGTTACTTCTAATAAAAGTTATTGGGTTTTGATGAGTACTTTTTAATTGGGATTGAGGATGCTGTCAACCATTCTCAATGTTTAACAACCACCATGATAGTTAAATAAAATTATTCCTTTGATGTAGGGAAAAATCAGCTTTATGCAAATGTAACCGTAGAGCCTTACCACCAGCCAAATATGCATGTAGTATAGGCTTATTTCTTCATTGCTCTCTATGTGTTACATTGCCAGCATATTCCATGTGTTGACCCGTTTTCGGGCTGCAACTTTCACGTTGCAGACTTTTCAGACGACGATTAAGGTGTTAGGTCGTGGTTCTATACTCAGTGATGCCGATGGAGTTGATGGACTCGCTTATCTTCCAAGCCTTCCGCTGTTTTTTTAGATGGCCTTAAGCCATATTATTGTATTCAGTTCCCTTGTGGACAACGATGTAATAAGTGTGTGATTGCTACTCTGCTATAAATCCTTCGAAGTACTGTATGGTGTCAGCATTACTGATCCAGGGATGACACTGAGCACAGAGACTTGATCCATTCGGGTCTGGTCGCTACAGGATGGGAGGAAGAAGAAGGATGAGGAGGAGCCAATCTCAATCTCCAGGCTTTTATAGGCTGGGACTCATGGCAAAGCGCACCTCCAGTCGACGTCGAGCAATCAATGCACATGATGGGCCTTCAGGTTTCTCGATGTAAACTCAAACGCCTACTGGACGCGTCGATTCACAAAGTGGAGTTTAATGGTTGCCTCGGATGAAGACAAAGAGAGAGACGGACATTAGTATGTTCAGAGGGAACGCTTCTGCATGATTACATTTCAATAGAGTGGTGAGAGCTGCAGCTGTAGATCTATGTACATACCAACATATGTATGGTGCCTAGGAGGTGCACGATGAAATGTCCACACTGTAGATAGATGCGTAGATAGATAAAAGGGAAGAGAAATATTTCCCTGTGGGCCGAAGACCGCTCAAACCTGTATGATGTGTCTGGTTCTGGTCAAAACTATGTCCATGAAACCACCTGAAACGGTATGAGAGACTAAACCTATCCGGTTTTAAACTTTAAGAACTAATATTTACTGGTTTTCAAACCAAGGGATCATTTATGTACTTTCAAAAGAGTTGAGGGACAAAAAAAACCTTTCCCTTTTAAGTAGGGCGACATTACAAGGTTTAGACATGTTGCACTAGTTTTCTTTTTTGCTGAAGTCAAATAAACAAATCTTTTTTTTGCAGAAAATTCATCGAAAGTATAAAGCATCTCAAACATAATAAAATTACATAGATTCCAAGATCACCGAACAACCACTACTGCCGTCAGGACGAGCCTTTGACCTTACCGGAGCCGGCTTGACCTTATCGACGACAGCCTGAAAGTTTTCGTGCACGTGCCCCTATGGACCAGCGCCCTGGAGCCGCAGTCGTCGCCGTTGAACCCTAAACAAATTTTTAATGTTAGAATTTTAAATA
The DNA here is from genome assembly GCA_021605205.1 of Aegilops longissima. Taxonomy (NCBI): domain Eukaryota; kingdom Viridiplantae; phylum Streptophyta; class Magnoliopsida; order Poales; family Poaceae; genus Aegilops; species Aegilops longissima. The sequence goes on along the minus strand of CM038681.1, from coordinate 639,087,093 downwards.
CTACTATTTGATAGCAAGTACGACACAAGGAAAGAGCACAACAACCGTGACATGCACATGAGTTCAAGGACAGAACAATTTTTTATGCTTCGTACACTCTCGAATACTCTTTTTGTTACACCTAAAAATACAAGTTTTTGTACATTTAGAAACATCTATCAAGTTATTTGCTAGTTTTATGCACTCTAGATGGCTCTAAACGTTCCCAAGTTTAGCGCAAATCTAATGATAGTATTTATAAACAAACATAGACTAATTTTGCAGAGTATGACAACATCTTCTCTGGAAAATGGAAGATGACTAGTCTTAAACAGAATCTACGAAAGTAATGTGGGCAAATGAGACCTTGCGAACATATGGACTACTTAAGATTTTCGAAGCCATCCAAGACCACAGGTAGAAATGTGGGCAAATGAGTCATCGGGTCGCCCCTGTTACAGTCGATCGAATCTCAAGCGGCAAGATCAAAACAGAAAACCAAGTTTCTGACTGACTAATGGTCGTTTGGTATGCCGTTTAATCAGGGTAGGAGCACCCAGCTGGAAGCTGATGCTAGCTACTGGTTGAGGATAGATTTTGTTCCTGGTCATTTTTTGGCCCTGCTTGGTCGTTGTATGTAGTAGTAGTATAACTGTTTCTGCTGTTTCCTTTTGTTTTTGGGGTCCAGTCATTTCCTTTGTAGTTGTACTCTGGGGCTTTTTTCTACACAGTACGGGCTGTACAAGGGCTTTTGCCTCCGCTTTAAGAAAAATAATTTGATGTTTACATTGAGTGGATCACAAGAGATGTTGCTGCACGTACACGCCTACCAGATGCCGCATCGCCTTCCGTCATGCCTTGAACCATCAGACGTTCGCCCGGAACAGTCTGCTCGTCGATGTGGCCAGGACGAGCTGCAGCAGCTGCGAGCCGCCCAACTGTTGCAGGTGCGGCGCCACCGGCCCCAGCTTCAGGTACCTGTCCACCAGGCACAGCAAAATTGCCTGCAATAATATACGTATGCAGCAGCACAGGGTTACCCCAAGGATGATATGATTCAGCAAGAACATTCTGCAGGAATTTTTATTATGGTCGAGTTTCAGTGCTCTTCTTATTGGTTTTCCAACTAATCAGAAGGCGGGCATCTGTTTGACAATCTGTGTGCTGAGAAGACGGGCATGGCAGATGCAGAGTAGGCTCAGGGTTCATGATAGGCACATAGGGTGCACTACAGTCTGCACACACACAAGTGTTGTTACACTTTCCGTGAACAAATTCAGAGCTCCGGGCAGGTTTAGATTCTTGCAGAGCAGCACAATGTACTATACATGTTGTGATTCGTGCAAGCAAGGCCTCGACGGTTGCAAGATGATCTGGGTTATCGTGTTAAGTTTTCATCTTCTGATGGTTCCATGAAATTTTGCTTCCAGTATTCAAGAATTTCTGGGGATATCAAAGCAAAGGAGCGGTGTTTCCCGGAAAATAGAAGATGATCTAAACAAAATCTACAAAAGCCAGTGGGAATGAAAGAAAACATACGGGCTGTGGTTTTCCAAGGCGTCCAAAAACCGCAGGTAGAAATGTTGATGTTACGCAATTCTGGGTCCGCTATCACCAGAGCTTCCGACCCACATGCGTCAACCAGGCCCAATCGGAGAGCAACACCGACTTATGAGAGGCCTTGGGCCCTCTCCCCCCAAAAGACTAGCATGTTAGGAGGGGACACCCCCACTCTTATAAATCGTGTTATGTCTCCTCCTACAATCAATGTGAGAAAACATCTAAGCTAAGATCTTGGGGAATAGGTTAGGTATTGAGATAAGATCCTCTCGCGGCGCTCCCGTGGGCGCCTCGAGGGGAACCCATCCCGGCCGCCGCCTCTCTCCTCCCTCCTCTGCCCACCTCCCTCGCCGCCGCCGGTGGCGCCGCGGGCGGCCGGCCCGGCGGGCGGCGGCGGGGCTTTTCCTCCCTCCGCCATGGTCATGGCCGCGCGGGACGGCTTCGAAGCGGGCGCTAGCCTATGGCGGGGCTAGCGCGCGGCGGCGTTCCGTCGGGTGGCTCTGCCTTGGCGGCGACTGGTGGGCGAAGGCCGCGCTGCGGCTGCGGGCGGGTCGATCGGGCGGTGGCGGGCACACGCCTCGGCTAGATCCGCGGATTTGGTCCCTCGGCGGTAGCGGGCGTCGTGGGGTGGCGGCGCAGGTCTCGTGGGCTCTGCATAGAGGTGGATTGCAGCGCGTGGCTGCAACCACGTGGTCGGCCGGTCTGCGCGCAGCGGGCGGCGGGACTGCTCCGGCGTCGCTTGCCGGCGGCTTTCTCGGACGGCGACACGTGTACGAGATGGAGGTCTTCGATCAGATCTGGGTGAAAACCTGCTATTGGCTATTGCCTAGGCCGGCGATGGCGACGCTGTCGCATCGCTCCTTCTGAAGGCATCGCCGTGGAGAAGTTCAAGGCCACTCTCGCTACCTCCGGGAAAACCCTAGATCGAGAGATCGGATGACGGCGGCTCTCGGTGTCGCTTCCCCACAGGCGCTATTCTTGGAGGTGCACACGCTCGAGGGACTAGAGGACGGCGACTTTGGTGGAGCGGTGCTTCATCTTTCACATTGATGGTGGCGGATCTCGGCGGCATGGTGCTGTGGAGACTCGGCGTCGGCGCGCGGAGATGGACTCGTGCAGGAGGAGGAAGCTGTTTGGCGTCATGGTAACGCCGATGGCGAGTGGCGGACAAGGTAGAAGCCTCAATATGATCTGAAGACGGACCTGTGGAAGATGGCGGCGACGACACACGAAAAGGTCGACCGGATTGTGCCCTGACCTGGTATGTGGCTCGGCCGGGGCTTCCGAATGAGTTTCGCTTCCGGCTTTTGATGTTAGGCTTAGGTGAGTGGTTTGGGTAGTGGCCCAACTAGCACCCCCTAATCATTTTGGATAGGAGTAGCGGCATATGTTGCCAAGATGGTGGATTCAGACACATTGTTGTAACACTTTGTACGGTCCTCGAGAATAATCAATAAAGTGGCAGTATGCATCTCCCAGATGCAGAGGCCGGGGGTCATCCTCCTTTTCTAAAAAAAAAAAAATCAATGTGAGACTAAACCCAAAAGTTGACAGTTGAGTCATCAGGTCGCCGTAGTGTGACAGTCACATCACAAGCTGCAAAACAGAGAAAGGAAAAAGTTGTGCAGTCGATCGAATCTCAAGCTGACATCAAACAGAAAAAAGCGAAGTTAACTTTTGTTTTTTGAGAAACAATGAAGTTTTTTGGTAACTTTCGGTGAACCAAATTCTGTCTTTCAGACAGGTTTAAATTCTAGAAATGTTTAGATGTGATTCATGCGTGTGAGAACCTTGCAAGACGACCTAGGACCTGGCTTACTATGTTAAGCTTGAATCTTCTATTTGCTTCCCTGAACTCTCGCTTTCAGGATACAGACCTCAGGAAAGATGAAAGAAAAGGGAATATTTTAACAAATGCACGCTGAACTTTTTGAATACAAGATAAACATTTTGCAGATACATCTTGAATACTTTTCAAATATATGTTGAATACTTTTTAATGAGCGTTAAATATTTTTGAAATACACAGTGAATGATTTAAAAATACATGTTGAATATTTTTCAAATACACGTCGAATCTTTTTGAAATACATGCCATACATTTTTTTAAATACGTGGTGAAGAATTTTCCTAATTACGTTGATTTTTTTAATACATGGTGAACATTTTTTAAATAAACGATGATCATTTTGTAAACACATGGAACATTTTTAAAATTCAAGGTGAACATTTTTCAAATACACGATGATATTTTTTAATACACATTGAACTATTTCAAGTACATGATTGACATCCTCTATTCCTAAATAGCTACAACACACTGGACGTGGAGTTTCTGCACCCGAGCTCATATGAGCTCGGGTGAACAGTAAAATCGAAAAAATAAAAAATTCAAAAATTCCAATTTTTTTAGAAACATTGACAAAGTTTTAAGTGCTTGCAAAATTCGTCATGAAATCACATTTTTAGAAGGCGTGGCAAAAAAAAAAACAAAATCGGTACTCTGAAAATGCTACTTTCAAAAGCATTTTGGAGGCTGAATTTGTTTTTTTTTGCCACGCCTTACAGGAATGTGATTTCATGATGAATTTTTGCAAGACTTAGAACTTTTGTCAATGTTTCTCTGAGAATTTTTTGGAATTTTTTTTATTTTTATTTTTCGATTTTACTGTTACCGAGCTCAAATGAGCTCGTGAGCAGAAAGGCACTTTCGCAACACACTATCTATTTTTCTAGCCATGCAACCATGTCACATAAGCAAGTCATGCATGCAAGCCATAAATTACATTTTTTGCATTACTCTATGCATGTAATGTTGCCACATCATCAATTCATGCATGTAAACAAATAATTATTCTGTGCATTAGAGTTTATCCTTCACGGTTGTTAGAAACTAGAAGCGTTGTGGGCGCTATGTTGCGCTGTTTGTGTTGTTGGGATTTCATAAAAAAAATATTTGATTTGGTGTGTGAGGGAGATGATGGTGTATATTTTTTTTTATAATGTGGTGTTTTGATGGGCTCTTTCTGGATAATGAACCCACATGCATTTGGGAACAACCGCATGAGTTTCGCTGATTTCCGTATGATATTCTCCCAATAAAGATGTTGCCCTCACAAGGGTAGGCCACAAAGAAAAGTGGATGCCGGTGTCAGATTACATATTTGCCCCCTTGGTCTACAAGATACCATAAGGAATATTGTACTCTTTCTCTTTGGAAGAACCATAAAAGAATACTCTTCGGCAAGATTTATCCTGCCACAATATCCTCCGTCGACTACTCTTTGTCGGGTGACACAACACGGTCGTGTGCAATGAACCTTGCATCGGGCATTTCCATGACTGCAAGATGCCCTTCGTAATCAGCATGCCCCCGACGCGTGCTCATTCTTCAGGTCTACGCGGGGCATGTAAGGGGGCGAACGAGACATCTGGCACATCTCGTACTTCTGCCGGCCTTTTTTTACTTCACATATAAGATTTGTCTGAAGTTAAACTTTGTGAAGTTTTAGCATATTTAAATTAAAAAATATCAACATCTATAATACTAATATTATAGAATATGAAAATTAAATTCATGATGCATCTAATGATATTGATCACACATTTTGTATGTTGATACGCTTTTCAATAAAGTTAGTCAAACTTTATGAAGTTTGACTTCAAACAAATTTTATATGCGAAGTAAAAAGCATTGGAGAAAGTATATTGTTTCCTATAGACCAAAGAGCAGCTTGCCAAAATTGCCGTGACCGTGTATGTCTTCAATAAAAATCACGAGTGCCACCCATCAATACATCATTTTCCAACTTGCCAACGCATATATGCATATGCTCTCGATCGGAATAACTTTAGCAAAGGGGTAGGCGACGTATCACTTTCCATTGCTCTAATCTTTCTGACTTTTCTTGATGCTTCGTGCTGCTTGTGGCTTTATCAGCTCGCATCGTCCTCATCGAGATTCTTAGCTCCACCATGTCCATGCAGAGGAGGAGAAAAAAAAAATTATACTCCTCTGCACCGTGAACTCTTATATTTACTCCGCTGCTCACTTGCCCAAGTAAAAAAAATGCCTTCACTCCTATATTGTGTGAAGACGGAGAAAAAAGAAGTGTGCAAGCTCGAGGAGTCAATAGAGAAAAACAACAATGTAGGCAATGAAGATATAGAGAAATTATTAATCAACTAGTAGAAGCAATTATGGAAGTTGGATTTCTATTAAAGTCTGTTTTTCTTGTGTTTTCATTGGATCGATTCCCTTAGCAAAGAATTGATGAGGTATGTAACCAAGATGTCGTTTAATTAAATAATAAAGTAGTGGAATTTATTTTGGTGGCCGAAAATTTAATGAATTTGATAAAAAAAAGTTTACTCCTCTAAGTGTTGGGGATAGTCCTCTGAAGGATACTCGGCCATTTACTCCTCTAAATTTTGAGGAGATCGGCTAGAGTTGCTCTTACCATGTAAAACTGAAGGTATCTAGTTCTCAAATCTGCGGCCATGAATTGCGTATTGTTCAATTTGAAAAGGAGCTAAATAAACCTGGTAGTGTGTACCGGATGATGCAAAAACCAGGGTTAAACCCTCCTTTTCGAAAAGGAAAATGACAAGTGCACGTTTTAAATATGATCAATAGCAGAGCTCGCGTAATTACTCCATTTCCCTTTGTCTGTTTTCTCGAAAAGTAATGATATGAGATGTGTGAGAGAAGGATATTTATTTTTGTGATATAGGCCTACGGAGCTGTGACCTAGACAGGACGCTGTCGACTGTGTACCCTCAGCTATCGTCATGGTTCGGCTGAACTAAAGCAAAAACTCTATAAGAATCTTGCAGCTAGTGCGTACCCCATTTGTCGATCCTGTTCCTGCACTTCTATCCACTCTGAGCACAGACCAAGCACAAACCAAGAGGAATAGAGAAATCAATGGAGGTGGTGAGTGCTTCACAGGGCGTGTTAGGTCCCCTGCTGGGGAAGCTCGCCGGTTTGCTTGAAGGTGAGTGTGCCCGCCTCAAAGACGTCCGCCGCGACATCCGCTCGCTCAAAGCTGAGCTGACTGGCATGCATGGCGCCGTCCACAAGTACACTATGCTGCAAGATCCCGACATCCAGGTGAAGGACTGGATATCACTCGTGAGGGAGCTGGCCTACGACATCGATGATGTCATCGACAAGTTCATCCACCAGCTCGGTAATGGCGGCCAACACCACGGTGGATTCAAGGAGTTCTTCCACAAGACTGCTCGACGTCTCAAGACTCTCGGCTCTCGCCGTGGAATCGCCAGCCAAATCGATGATCTGAAAATTCGTCTCAAGGAGGTAAAAGAGTTGAAGAGTAGTTACAAGCTGGATGATATTACCTTTGAACATTCAGTTGTGGATCCTCGCTTGTCTGCTCTTTTCGTTGATGAAGCACACCTTGTGGGCATTGATGGTCCAAGGGATGATCTTTCCAATTGGATGCTGGAAGATGAAAAAGGCTCGACCAAGCGTCGCAAGGTGTTGTCCATTGTTGGCTTCGGTGGGTTGGGGAAAACGACACTGGCGAGGGAGGTCTACCGCAAGATCCAAGGGCATTTTCATTGTCAGGCTTTTGTCTCAGTCTCGCAAAAACCAAATGTAAAGAAAATTATGAAGGATTTGATCTGCCAGCTGCCTTGCAAGAAAGATTTTCAAGAAGGTATCGACACTTGGGATGAAACAATGTGTATTGCAAAGCTAAAAAAATTGTTGCAAGATAAGAGGTAATTCAGCCCCCCTTTTAACAAATACTATATCTATGATAATTTCTTAATACTAGCCTGTAGTGAAAAATAATCAAACAGTAAACAAATATGCATAGAGGCTAAAGATTAGTGATGTACTCAAAGGACTCAAAATATTTTTGTTATCCTTTAAAGCATAAATAAAATATGTGATATGTTGTCGAAACACGAGTATACTATATTAAGATAGACTTCTAAGTATGCTACAACACACACTAGATATTCAAACAAGTGTTATAGACAAAAGATTACTCCCACAAGTATTGTAGAATGATGTTTGTATGATCATGAGGCAAACATTGTTTAGGTGAGATCTTTTTTGAACTTAAGTTGGTTAGTTTTGACTTCCAACTATGGCTAAAGTCTTTGTTAAGTAAGCAAACTACAGATTGCAACACAAGCAATAGGCACATGGTAGACCTTACCTTGTTGAGTACTCCCTGTGTAAAGAAATATAATAGTGTTTAGATCACTATTTTAGTGATCTAAACGCTCTTATATTTCTTTACGGAGGGAGTACGAAGGTTATCATGGTTTACTTACTGTATTATTTTTGAGTATTTTTATGATCATCCTCCTGGAGTTCGTAGAGTTATTTTGTATATTGTTGAATTCCTTTGACATGACATTGTTCCTCATATTTTGTACTTGAACTACTTTTCATAGTTTGTTAACAATATCTACTTATATGCATCAGGTATCTCATTGTTATTGATGATATATGGTCCATATCAGCATGGGACTCTATTAAGTATGCTTTCCCGGAGAATGAATTTTCTAGCAGGATTATAGTTACCACACGAGTTGTTGATGTAGCAAGATCATGTTCTCATGGTGGTAATGGCCGCATGTATGAAATGGAAGCCCTAAATGATCTCCACTCCAAACGATTGTTCTTCAAAAGAATATTTGGTTCTGAGGATTGCTGCCCTGATATGCTAAAACATGTTTCGAATAAAATACTGAAGAAATGTGGAGGCCTCCCATTGGCAATTATCAGTATAGCAAGTTTATTGGCAAACAGACCGGTGGTCAAAGATGAGTGGGAGAGGGTCAGAAGGTCTATTGGTTCTGCATTGGACAAAAACCGAAGCTTAGATGGAATGAATAACATATTATCCCTTAGTTACAATGATCTTTCACCCAATCTCAAGACCTGCTTGTTATATTTATGTATATATCCTGAGGATTATGTGATTGAGAGAGATATTTTAGTGAGGCGATGGATAGCAGAAGGCTTCATCTCTGAAGAGCGCGGACAAAGCAAGCAAGAGGTTGCCGAGAACCACTTCTATGAGCTAATAAACAAAAGTATGGTCCAACCGGTTGAAATTGGCTATGATGGAAAGGCTCGTGCTTGTCAAGTCCATGACATGATGCTTGAGCTCATCATTTCAAAGTCGGTTGAAGATAATTTCATCTCTTTGGCAGGCCATGGTCAAACAGATTTGGCAAAGCGTGATGGTCTTATTCGGCGACTATCAGTCCAACATATTGACCAAGAGCTTGCATCCATATTGGCAAATGAAGATCTAAGCCATGTACGATCTCTGACAGTGATAGCATCAACTTGCATCAAACACTTGCCTAGGCTTGTTGGGTTTGAAGCTTTGCGTGTACTAGAATTTAAAGATTGTGAGAGTCTGCACAAGTATGACATGAATGGTATAGATAAACTATTTCAACTGAAGTACCTGAGCTTTAGGGGCACTTGGATGTCGGAGCTACCATCAGGGGTTGTGAGGTTATATGGTCTAGAGACCCTAGATCTTACAAATACAGATATAGAAGAATTGCCCACTGGGATTATTCAGCTTGTTAAGCTACAACATCTACTGATTGCAAGATATTTCGGTAAAGATCCTCATGGTGAAATGAAGATACCCAATGGGATTGGCAATATGAGGAGTTTACAGGCGATCTCGGGCTTTAATATTATGAAGAGTGCATTGTGTGCAGTCGAGGAACTGGGGAATCTGACCGGTTTGAAAGACCTCCATCTACAGTTGGACGGTGGAGGATCTCAGGAATACAAGAGGCATGAAGACATGTTACTCTCCTCACTATGCAAGCTCGGCACCTTCAAACTTCAGTCTTTACGGATATATTCTCCTGATTCAACACCCCTCCAATTCTTAGATTGCTGGTCCCCTCTGCCATATAACCTCCAAATATTTTGGATGGTCACTTACTACCATTCACCAAAGATGCCAAAGTGGATTGTACCAGCACTCACCAGTCTTGCATGCCTGGGCATTAATTTGATTGAAGTAACAGAGGAGGATATGCGGATACTTGGAGAGATGCCTGCCTTACTCTGCGTGAATTTAACATTCAACACTGTCCAAAAAGAAAGGCTTACCATACAAGGCGTTGCATTCCCATGTTTGAAGGAATTCTACCTTATTCGTGCTAACCATTGTGGAAGTGCAGTTTATTTGACGTTTGAAGAAGGGGCAATGCCAAAGCTGGAGAAGCTTGAGCTGCCGTTGTTTGTTTCAGTGGCAGAAGTCCATGGGTTCTACTTGGGTCTTGGCCACCTGCCATGTCTGAGAGATGCCCAAGTTACTCTCTGCAATGATGCTGAAACATCTTCCGAAAGCCACTCTGTTGCAGCTGCCGCCATAAGGAAGGAGATAAATAGCCATCCGAATCATCCCAGGTTATCTATTTTCTAGCTACTTCTACGAGGAGATGCTGTGATGGCTTTGATTGGAATGCTGTCGTGATGCTTGAACCCTGAAGCTGATGGGAATGCGTCACAGAAAAAGTGGTGTTAGTTGCTCTGCTACATGGTAGTACTATTTGGTTTTCACGGAATCTTGTATCGGTCACTATTGTGTGTGTACTCCAGTACTTGTGTGTAACTTAATTTGATGGATCATGCATTTACTTAATTTGAAATGTTTCATAGTTGAATCGTTGTGTCACTCATATGCTCTGAACTCTACTGTAGCCTGAACTGTCGTGATTCTGAAAAAGCTTATCATCTGAATATTTCTCGCCTATAAGTAGACCACGAGCTTGATGGATTTAAAGTAAACACGAAATTTCATCGTGCTGGATGCGTGAGTCAGTCTGGCCTGCTTTAGTACGATTCGAATGGTCCTGTTGCCTTTTGATCAATCTGAACAGGGAAATCTCTTTTTGGCAGATACGTGGAACAACCAGATTCAGTAGGAACTGCATGTATCTACACTGACGTTGCCTGATGGAATTGAGTGATAGCATGAGAAACCTCGCAACAGCCAGCCATGGACAGGAAGAGCCCATTGCTGTGCTGCTCTGTTTCCTCTGCCAAACCCAGACAGTGCCATCTTTTTTCCCCTAAAACTAAAAGGCAACGCCAATCTAATCAATTTATTCTTTTCAGTCTTAAAGTAGGTACAAAGTTTTCCAAAAGAAATAACCAAAGTGTTTTTTTTTTCTTTGCCGAGATTTTTTCATAGTAGCAAAAATCGGCGAGGCTCTCTTTGTGAGATCACACTAGCTAGCCAGCAAGATTGATAGACCCCGCAAGCACATTGCAGCTTTTGTTTATGTAGGTGAGTACTGTCGTTTGGCCGTCTCTTGTCGCTTGCTCTGCTGTTGATTGATTCCCCGAATCGTCTGCTTCCACTCTGCTCTTGTTGCTTGCTCTGCTCTATGCACCTGCTGCTATGTCAACACCAAAAAAAGGCCCTTAAAACAAGTATGGTTGTCAGCTGAAACGATAAACCCAACATTCCTACCTGGCTACCTTGCACCACATACGGCCACCAGACAAGTTGGAAACCACACAGCCTATGAGATGTCCTGCTCGAGGAGCACACATGGTCGTAAGCGTTATTCAGGAATCAGGAACAGTCTGCCTTCCGTCATGCCCTGAACCATCAGCGCCTTGGACAGTCCTCGATCGTCTGCGTCGATCGAATTTTAGCTCAGCTGGGGCTTTGTCCATTGTTGAACTTTCAGTGAACCAAATTCTGAGTTTCAGACAGGTTTAAATTCTAGAAAAATGTTTAGATGTGGTTCATGCCTATGAGGACCTAGGACCTGGCTTATCATGTTAAGCTTTAATCTTCTATTCGGTTCCCTGAACTCTTGCTTTCAGGATCCAGACCTCCGGGAAGATGAAAGAAAAGGGAACCGTGTTGCCATAAAAAATTAAGATGATTTAAAACACAACCTATAAATAAAAGTAAGTGGGAATGAATGGACCTTGTGAACATATGGACTATGGGTTTCGAAGGCGTCCAAGACCAAAGGTAGGAACGTTGGCAAACAAGTCACGAGGTCCTCGTGTGACAGTCGCATCACAAGCTGCAAAAAGGAGAATAAGGAAGGAAGAAGTTTTCAGTAAGAAAAACGGAAGTTAACCGCATGACTCACTTAACTAATAGAGAGATGAAGGAGGTAACGAGTAAAGGAATGTGATGCTAGTAAAATTGGCTAGATTAAGCACGAGCTTATCCACAACATTGTCTCCGGCTACGGACACCCGAACCGTATAAATCGGCCTTCACAGCTTAATTAATGAAATATTCAGGTGGTCTGTAAAAGCACCCTGATGATCTTGAAAAAAACAGAAGTTCCTTTTTTTACAGTTTTTTTGGGTAAAAAAGCATTTTACATCTTTTTGGGTAAAAAAAAATGAACTTTTACAGTTTATACGGTTACACCACACCTAGTCACCAAGGAAGTCCTAGCATTGGATGCTCCCTTGGCCAAATTTTTTTACCTCGTTCAAAATTTTTTCTTGGCCTTGAGTGATAAATCATCAGGCCAATGCTCGTTCAGAAAACCTTTTACAGTTTATACGGTACAACTCGCTGAAGTACTCCACTTGCATTTCTCTGCTTCTAAAAAAGTTATGATATGACAAGAGGTGAGATAATGTGTGAGTGGAGCATATTTGTTTCTGAGATATACCGTACATTTTTTTTAGACTAGTCGCTTGCATATTGGCCACTGAGCTCTAATCGTTCCCCTGTTTTCTCGAGAAGGCCTCCAGAGCTGTGAAGAAGACAGGACGTTGTCCACTGTCCACAGCTACTGCAGCCATGGATAGAGCGTGAGAAGCGTGGCGAGAGGCTAAGAAAAATATCTACACTCGAGTCAAGAAAAGGAGGAGCATGCGACGACTTGGGGCCTCACTCCTCAGAATTTTCTTCCCCGTATATCATCTCCTGGCCAGTGAATCCATATCTCATCAGGCCAGCCCGAGTAGCAGGAGCCCTCTTCCTGCACTTCTTTTTCACACCAAGCTAGCACAAACGAGAGAGCTAGAGGTCAATGGAGGCGGTGAGTGCTTCGCACGGTGTCTTGGGTCCCCTGTTGATGAAGCTCACCGGTTTGCTTGCCGGTGAGTGCGCCCGCCTGAAAGGCGTCCGCCGTGAGATCCGCTCGCTCAAAGCTGAGCTGACATGCATGCATGGTGCGGTCTGCAAGTACACGACGCTGCAAGATCCCGACGTCCAGGTGGTGAGGGAGCTGGCCTACGACATCGAAGATGTCATCGACAAGTTCATCCACCAGCTTGGTAATGGTGTCCAGCATCAGGATGGCTTCAAGGAGTTCTTCCGCAAGACTGCTCGCCGGCTCAAGACTCTAGGCTCCCGCCGTGGAATCGCCAGGCAAATCGATGATCTAAAGATTCGCCTCAAGCAGGTAAAAGAGTTGAAGAGTAGTTACAAGCTGGATGATATACCCTGTAACACCTTTGAGCATTCAGCCGTGGATCCCCGCTTGTCTGCTCTTTTTGTTGAGGAAGCACACCTTGTGGGCATTGATGCTCCAAGGGATGATCTTGCTAGTTGGATGCTGGAAGATGAAAGTAGCTCGACAAAGCATCGCAAGGTGTTGTCCATTGTTGGCTTCGGTGGGTTGGGAAAAACAACACTGGCCAAGGAGGTCTACCGCAAGATCCAGGGGCAATTTGATTGTCATGCTTTTGTCTCAGTCTCGCAAAAACCAAATGTAAAGAAAATTATGAAGGATTTGATCTTCCAACTGCCTTGCAGGCAAGATTTTAAAGAAGGCATTGACACTTGGGATGAAACGATATGTATAGCGAAGCTAAAAAAACTGTTACAAGATAAGAGGTAATTTCAGCCCCCCCCCCCCCCCCTAAACAATATATTTAGGATAATTCCTTAATAGTAGCCTGGCTATACCTCAGTGATAAAGAATCAAACTATATACAAAAAAATACAGGTTAATGATTAGTGATGTACTCAAACGACTCAAAGTATTTTGGGTGAACCTTTAAAAGATGAACAACATACGTGTATGTTCTTGAAACACGCAATAGATATTCAAAAGTGTTCTAGATGAAAAATTCTTACCCAAACAACTATTGTGAAAATATGCTTGTATTATCATGTAAAGCATTGTTAAATTGTTTTTTCACTTAAGTTGGTTAGTTTTGAGTTTCAAGTTAGGCTAAAGTCTCAGTTAACTAAGCAAACTACAAATGGCGACAAAAGCAATAAGCACACGATAGACCTTAATTAACTTGTTGAGATCTTGCAGCTTAGGGTATCATGGTTTATTATTGTTTTCTTTTTGAATTTTTTTGCCATCCTTTTGGAGCTGGTAGTGCTTTCTTTGTATTGTTGTTGAATTGCATATACTTGATATTGGTATTTTTATGTTTCGCACTTTATGTCCTTTTCACAGTTGGTTAACATTATCTACTTATATCTATTAGGTATCTCATTATTATTGATGATATATGGTCCATATCAGCATGGGATGCTATTAAGTCTGCTTTCCCGGAGAATGTTTTTTCTAGCAGAATTATAGCTACTACGCGCATTGTTGAAGTGGCAAGATCATGTTGTCTAGGTGGTAATAGCCGCAAGTATGAAATGGAAGCCCTAAGTAATATCCACTCCGAAAGATTGTTTTTCAAACGAATATTTGGTTCTGAGGATGGTTGCCCTGATGTGCTAAAAGAAGTTTCAAAAAAAATACTGAAAAAATGTGGAGGCCTCCCATTGGCAATTATCAGTATATCAAGTTTATTGGCAAACAAATCAGTGGTCAAAGATGAGTGGGAGAGGGTCATAAGGTCAATTGGTTCAGCATTGGACAAAAACCAAAGCTTAGATGGAATGAATAGCATACTATCCCTTAGCTACAATGATCTTTCACCTAATCTTAAGACTTGTTTGTTATACTTAAGTATATATCCTGAGGATTATGTGATTGAGAGAGATACTTTAGTGAGGCGATGGATAGCAGAAGGCATTATCTCCGAGGAGCGTGGACAAAGCAAACAAGAGGTCGCCGAGAACCACTTCTATGAGCTAATCAATAAAAGCATGGTCCAGCCTGTGCAAATTGGCATTGATGGAAAGGCTCGAGCTTGTCAAGTCCATGACATGATGCTTGAGCTCATTATTTCAAAATCGGTTGAAGATAATTTCGTTTCTTTGGCAGGCCACGGTCAAAGTGATTTGGCAAATCATCATGGTTTCATTCGGCGACTATCAGTCCAGCATATTGATAAAGAGCTTGGAACTATGTTGGCAAATGAAGATCTAAGCCATGTACGATCTCTGACAGTGATAGCATCAACTTGCATCAAACACTTGCCTAGGCTTGTCGGGTTTGAAGCATTGCGTGTACTAGAATTTCAAGATTGTGAGAGTCTGCATGAGTATGATATGAATGGCATAGGTAATCTGTTCCAGCTGAAGTACCTCAGCCTTAGGGGTATTAAAATGTCCAAGCTACCATCAGGAATTGTGAGACTATATGGTCTAGAGACACTAGATCTTCGCGATACATATATAGAGGAATTGCCCAGTGGAATTATTCAGCTCGTTAAGCTAAAACATCTGCTCATTGCAAGATATTCCGGTACTCACGGTGAAACAAAGATACCAAATGGGATTGGAAATATGAAGAATTTACAGGCGATCTCAGGCTTTCATATTGTGAAGAGCTCATTATGTGCAGTCGAGGACCTGGGGAATCTGACCGCTTTGAAAGACCTCAATCTACAGTTGGACAGTCGAGACCTTCCGAAATACAAGACTAACAAGAGGCATGAAGAGATGTTACTCTCTGCACTATGCAAGCTTGGCACCTACAAACTTCAGTCTTTACACATAAATCATTCAACACCCCTCTTGTTCTTAGATTCCTGGTCCCCTCTGCCAGATAAACTCCAAATATTTCGGATGACCAGTGACAGCTATTTCCCAAAGATGCCAAAGTGGATTGTACCAGCACTCACCAGTCTTGTGTACCTGTATATCCGTTTGAATGAAGTAACACAGGAGGATCTGCGGATACTTGGAGAGATGCGTGCCTTGCTTTGTTTGAGTATAGGAATCGACACTGTCCACAAAGAAAGGCTTATCATACAAAGTGCTGCATTCCCGTGCTTGAAGGAATTCTACCTAAAATATGGTTTCACGAGTGCAGGTGCAATTTATTTGACGTTTGAAGAAGGGGCACTACCAAAGTTGGAGAAGCTTGGGTTTCCGTTTTCTGTTTCAGTGGCAAGAGCGTATGGGTTCTACTTGGGTCTTGGCCACCTCCCATGTCTGAGAGATGCCCATGTTACTCTCCGCGATGGTGTTCGCGGACCTAATTACGAAATCAACTCTGTTGCAGTTGTCGCTATAAGGAGTGAGGCAAATAGCCATCCCAACCATCCCAGGCTATCTATCAATCGAACAGGTATTTATCATAATTAACAATTTAATTTTGTACCACAACACTTTCTGTAGGAAACCTTTCTGACGCGCAGATGCGACATGTTCTCTCTTCCCCTATTCAGGCATTCCTGTGTTGAGGCCTGAACCGTGAAGTTGTTCCAGATGGGAACACGGGTGTGGAATCTCAAATAAAGGTGTCCCAGAACAAGTGGTGTTACTTGCTCTGCTTCATGCTACGTATACTATTTAGTTTTCAGGGAATCTTGTACTATCAGATTTCGTTGCATTGATTATTATTACTAAGAACTCAGTTCACCTCTAGGTGTACTAGTTTAATTTGATGGATCATGCATTCAGTTGAGTTGAAACAGCTGGGTTGAGGAGGAAATTGACTATTTATAATTAAGTTCGTTGGAATTTGATTATAACTACAAAGTTCATTTCTTCTTGACAAAAAATGGCTAGGGACTAGATTGTAAGAGATGAATAGTGCTAGTGAAAAAGAAGAAGACCCCGCGTACACACGTTGTATACATGTACAGGTATAAAGATGATGATCGGCCCATAACTATCTACTCGTACATCGCTCCACACCTCCATCTATACCTAGCCGTCGCAACTCATCAGGCAGCGCCGCCGCCTCCTCAACCCTAGATGATCATCATCTTTATACATGTACATGTATACGACGTGTGTACGCGGGGTCTTCTTCTTTTTCACTAGCACTATTCATCTCTTACAATCTAGTCCCTAGCCATTTTTTGTCAAGAAAAAATCAACTTTGTAGTTATAATCAATGTCTGATGAACTTAATAATAAATAGTCATATAACTACAAAGTTGATTTTTTTCTTGACAAAAAATGGCTAGGGACTAGATTGTAAGAGATGAATAGTGCTAGTGAAAAAGAAGAAGACCCCGCGTACACACGTCGTATACATGTACAGGTATAAAGATGATGATCGGCCCATAACTATCTACTCATACATTGCTCCACGCCTCCATCTATACCTAGCCGTCGCAACTCATCAGGCAGCGCCGCCGCCTCCTCAACCCTAGGCGACGAATTCATCATCTGGTGCCCCGGCCGCCAGCCGCCGGCAAGTCAGGTCCCGGCCCAGCAGTTCCTAATGTTCAGGCGAACATCCGGCTAGCCGCTCACAATTCTTCGACGCAGTTTCTAATCTCTCCATTGTCAAAAGTAATAAAACAATGAGCATCGTTGCACCTAAGAAAGGATCGTAGCAAATCCTACAGAAAAATAGGATCGCTGCATCTAGCACTGGGACCATGCATTTTTTTTTCTGTTGTATTTGTTCTGTGTGTGTAGCAATCGATCTGTATACGACATGTGTATGTACACGTGGGATCTTTTTCATTTTCCTCTAGCACTAATCATCTCTTACGCTCCAGCTCCTGGTTAACGTTTTATCAAGAAGAAATGAACTTTGTAGTTATAATCAAATTCCAACGAACTTAATTATAAATAGTCAATTTCCTCTGGGTTGAGAGATACGTATATGCCGTCAGGTTTCATAGTTGTTGTTTTGTCAATCCTATGACACTCTGAACTCTTCTACTGTGTAGGGTGAACTGCTGTACTCTAAACTGCTGCACCTTGCTGGTTTTAGTCTCATAGATGTAAGCGAGCCGTGAGATTTGGGATGTGCGGTAGGGAAATGATTCAGCAGGAAGTATCGTATCCACCATTGAACTTGTGGCGAACAACCGCCACTGCATCTACTTGGCTCTTGTGGTGCAGTGGTTTCACTTCTGATGGAATTGACTGATAACATGAGAAACCTCGAAATAGCTAGCCTGCAGTCATTCGCCTGCTCTGTTTTTTTTTATAGAAAAGGAGGTTAAACCCTGGACCTCTACATCAATCGATGCATATAGCCATATTCGCCTGCTCTATTGCTGCCGGTTTCCTTCCTCTGCTAGTGCCCGCCTTCCTGAGATGTTTGGTTCCAGAGAAACACCGCAAACGTAAACGTAATGGAGTTATGCTGGTACCGTAAACGTAAAGGAACGAAACTCAAACTTGTTTGGTAGCGGACTGTAACGCAATCGATTCGTCTGCTGAAATAAAAAAGCTAACAAATCTCAAAAGAGCAGCCATGGCAGGGCTCTCTCTGGGTCTGGCATGGGCTGACGCAGAGGGGCGCCACACCGGGAACGTCGCTGATGCAGTGGGAAGTCCGGCGGCCTACGGACACCAGGGGCTGGTCGGCGACCGCTGTGAGCAGCACGCCCGGCGGCGACGCCCTGTAGACGTAGTCGCCGATGAACTCCTTGAAGAACAGGAACGGCGGGCACCTCGCGTCGCTGAGCTCGTCGACGGCGATGTCCGCGCCGACCTCCACGAAAAACCACGCCCTTCCCGGCGCAGTCCACGATGAACGGCGGCCAGCATATACGGACATCATGCGGCGGTAGCATGTGGAGTTCGTGGCGCTTCATGCGGAGGAAACAGAGCAGACGGGAGAAGTATCAAAAAAAAAAAAAATGAAACTCCATGGGCACTAGCACCCACGGTTTATTGATATAGAAGAAGCATCCCTCATGAGAATTCCAGAAATTGGTCCCCGACGGGGATCGAACTCTGATCGTTGGGTTTACAATCATGCGCTTCAACCACTGGGCTATGCCCACGTCCTCAAAAAAATGAAACTCCATGGGCACTAGCACCCACGGTTTATTGATATAGAAGAAGCATCCCTCATGAGAATTCCAGAAATTCGTCCCCGACGGGGATCGAACTCTGGTCGTTAGGTTTACAATCATGCGCCCCCAACCACTGGGCTATGCCCACGTCCTCCAGACGGGAGAAGTATCGTGCGGCGGTTTCCGATTACACAGCATATTGGGCGTAATGAGATTAAAACTAGGCTGGGACCTGATTTTTTTTTTTGGAAATGGAGGTATACCCCGGCCTCTGCATCATGATGATGCATGCGGCCCTCTTATTAAAAATCCAAAAAGTATCATCATAAAGGTCTTACAGCTCGCAAACGGAGCAAAACAAAGTGCATAAACCAAAAAAATACAAGTGGACAAAGACAACCGATACGGTAAAAATAAGGATAAGCTCTCTAGACTCCTATCCTGTTATGCAAACGTCATCCGAACCGATTGAATATAACCCGAGCCACCATCTTCCATTGGTTGCACCCAGTAACCAAAGGCTCCCTGGAGTCCATAGGAGTGAGTAAGGACCACGTACGGATCCAAGCTGTAGCTCTAAAAATAATCTGCAAAAAAGTTAAGTTGTGTTGTTTGTTAAAAATCATATCATTTCTGCAGTTTCATATAGCCTATAGTAACGCATATATTCCAATCCGAATATGCGCTGTCGTGATCTGTTCAACCCCAGCTAACCATGTCCCAAACAAAGACGCAATATCTACTGGAGGATTGATATTAAAAGCTATATGAATCATTCTCCAAAGTAACTTGGCAAGTGGGCATTCAAGGAATAAATATTATATTGTCTCATCCTGAGCACAAAAACAACACCGCGAGTTGCCTACCCATCGCCTCTTAAGTAAGTTGTCTCTTATGAGTATTACTTGCTTGTGGACAAACCACATACAAATTTTATTCCGCAAAGGAACCTTAACCTTCCATATATGTAGTGACCTTGAGAGGGGGCCAGAATTAATCAGATCCCTATAAAAGGATTTCACCGTAAATATCCCATTTTTAGTTAACTTCCATTGTGTTGAGTTCGGTATGTCGGAGAGTCGAACTTCAATCAATCTCCGAACCAAGTGCATCCAGGCTGTCCATCTCTCACCCACTAACGTACGTCTGAACTGGATGTTCAAGGGAATAGTTTGAAGGACGATACCTACGTAATCTTCCTTATGTTGCACAATATTGTAAAGGGTAGGATATTGTAAGGCCAGAGGTGTCTCTCCTAACCACGTATCCTCCCAAAATTTTATTGACATCCCGTTGCCAACCAAGAATTTGACCCTACGAAAGAACATATCCTTCGTTCTCATAAGTCCCTTCCAGAATGGCGAATAAGTCGGTCTGATGGTAGCCTGGGCTAGCGTTTTCGAGTGCAAATACTTATTGCGCAGGATTTGAGACCACATGCCCTCCGGCTCTGTCTCTAACCTGTACAACCATTTACTCATAAGGCATTTATTCTTAATCTCCAAATTCTCAATACCAAGGCCCCCTTGGTCTTTAGGTCGACAAAGGATATCCCATCGCGTGAGACAGTATTTCCTCTTGGCCTCATCAGACTACCAAAAGAAACGAGATCTAAAGAAATCAAGTCGCTTTCGGACCCCTTTTGGAATTTCGAAGAACGAAAGTAAAAACATTGGCATGCTAGTCAATACTGAGTTAATCAAAACTAGTCGACCTACATATGACATCAGCTTGCCCTTCCAGCAGCTGAGTTTTTTTTTCAATTCGTTCTTCAATACATTTCCCTTCTTTATTGGATAGCTTAAAGTGATGAATCGGAATACCCAAGTAACTGAATGGTAAAGCACCTAATTCGCATCCAAACAATTGTCTATAAGTATGTTCCTCGTCTTTGGCCTTCCCAAAACAGAACACCTCGCTCTTATGAAAATTGATTTTTAAGCCAGACAATTGTTCGAATAGACACAAGATAAGTTCATGTTACATGCCTTAGCCATGTCATGTTCCATGAAAAGAATAGTGTCATCAGCATATTGTAGAATGGACACCCCTCCATCAACCAGATGAGGAACTAGACCCTCTACCTGGCCATGCTGCTTGGCCCTGCCAATAATGGCAACCAACATATCTGCCACAATATTGAACAGAAGAGGTGACATGGAATCCCCTTGTCTCAACCCCTTATGCGTCTGGAAGTAGTGACCGATGTCATCGTTCACCTTAATTTCGACACTACCTTTCTGGACTTGAGTATCCACCTGGTTCCTCCAGGTTTCACTAAAACCCTTCATGCGCATTGCCTGCTGAAGAAAAGGCCATTTTACTTTATCATAAACCTTCTCGAAATCCACTTTTAAGATAACCCCGTCTAGTTTCTTCGAGTGAATCTCATGGAGTGTTTCATGTAAGACAACCACTCCTTCTAGTATGTGTCGTCCAGGCATGAAAGCAGATAAGGTAGATAGTTATACCAAAGAGGCGCCCCCCGTCCACCACTCCGATGAGCACGCTTCGCTTTGGTTCATTTGCACCGGGGTCCGCTCCTAGTCGGTTATGGAGCACCAGGGTCGAGGCAGACGACTCGGCGGAGCGTGAGCTGCCACCAGTGCTGATCTAGTCGGCGAGGTGACGACCACAGAGTCTACACCCGGTGCGAGGGTGGACCCTGATGGGTTTCCTGTGGGTATGGGGAGCTGTGGGCAGGAAGCCCATAACACCCAGGTACCTGCGCCCGGCTTCTCTTCGGTGGGAGGGGCGCCTGGACAGGAGGTCTATGGCATTCTTCCCACTTCGGCGTCTCCGGTCGAGCTGGGGGTGAGGTGCGGGAAGGAGTTCCGTGCTGTAACCCCTCCACGGGACCGCACCATTCAAAGTGGTGAGCTGGGGGTGAGATGCCGGAAGGAGTCCCGTGTCGTAACCCCTATGCAGGATTGCACCGAGCAGGTTGGACGGGGGACAACGGTTTCCGCGGGAGAAAGGGGGGACGGGACCAGTGAGCAGGCGTCTCCACGGTCTCATTCCCCCTTGACATCTGCAGCGGAGGTCCGCTCCACTACGCCCTACCCTCCTTCACCGACGATAAGGGAGGGGCGTGGGAGTCCTGACTGTTGGGGATCGTAGCAGAAATTTAAAATTTTCTACGCATCACCAAGATCAATCTATGGAGTAATCTAGCAATGAGGGAAAGGGGAGTGCATCTACATACCCTTGTAGATCGCTAAGCAGAAGCGTTACAAGAACGCGGATGAAGGAGTCGTACTCATAGCGATTCAGATCGCGGTTGATTCCGATCTAAGCGCCGAACAACGGCGCCTCCGCGTTCGACACACGTGCAGCCCGATGACGTCTCCGTGCCTTGATCCAGCAAGGGGAGAGGGAGAGGTTGGGGAAGACTCCGTCCAGCAGCAGCACGACGGCGTGGTGGTGGTGGAGGAGTGCGGTACTCCAGCAGGGCTTCGTCAAGCACTACGAGAGACGAGGAGGGAGAGAGGTAGGGCTGCGCCAGGGAGAGGTGGAAACTCTTGTGTTTGCAGACCTAAAGACCTCAACTATATATAGGGGAGAGGGAGGGGGCTGCGCCCCCTCTAGGGTTCCCACCCCAAGGGGTGCGGCAGCCCCAAAACCCATCTAGGGTGGCGGCCAAGGGGGGGGGGGGAGAGGGGGAAACTTGCCCCCCAAGTAAGGTGGAGGCGCCCCCTCTCCAAACCCTAGGCGCCTTGGGCCCTGGTGGGGGGGCGCACCAGCCCACCTGGGGCTGGTCCCCTCCCACACTTGGCCCATGCTGCCCTTTGGGGCCGGTGGCCCCACTTGGTGGACCCCCGGGACCCTCCCGGTGGTCCCGGTACGTTACCGATAGCACCCAAAACTTTTCCGGTGACCAAAACAGGACTTCCCATATATAAATCTTTACCTCCGGACCATTCCGGAACTCCTCGTGACGTCCGGGATCTCATCCAGGACTCTGAACAACATACGGTAACCACGTATATCTATTCCCTAGAACCCTAGCGTCATCGAACCTTAAGTGTGTAGACCCTACGAGTTCGGGAACCATGCAGACATGACCGAGATGTTCTCCGGTCAATAACCAACAGCGGGATCTGGATACCCATGTTGGCTCCCAGATGTTCCACGATGATCTCATCGGATGAACCACGATGTCGAGGATTCAATCAATCCCGTATACAATTCCCTTTGTCTAGCGGTATAGTACTTGCCCGAGATTCGATCGTCGGTATCCCGATACCTTGTTCAATCTCGTTACCGGCAAGTCTCTTTACTTGTTCCGTAACACATCATCCCGTGATCAACCCCTTGGTCACATTGTGCACATTATGATAATGTCCTACTGAGTGGGCCCAGAGATACCTCTCCGTCACACGGAGTGACAAATCCCAGTCTCGATTCGTGCCAACCCAACAGACACTTTCAGAGATACCCGTAGTGCACCTTTATAGCCACCCAGTTACGTTGTGACATTTGGTACTCACAAAGCATTCCTACGGTATCCGGGAGTTGCACAATCTCATGGTCTAAGGAAATGATACTTGACATTAGAAAAGCTTTAACATACAAACTATACGATCTTTGTGCTAGGCTTAGGATTGGGTCTTGTCCATCACATCATTCTCCTAATGATGTGATCCCGTTATCAACGACATCCAATGTCCATGGTCAGGAAACCGTAACCATCTATTGATCAACGAGCCAGACAACTAGAGGCTTACTAGGGACATGGTGTTGTCTATGTACCCACACATGTATCTGAGTTTCCTATCAATACAATTATAGCATGGATAATAAACGATTATCATGAACAAGGAAATATAATAATAATAACTAATTTATTATTGCCTCTAGGGCATATTTCCAACAGTCTCCCACTTGCACTAGAGTCAATAATCTAGTTCACATCGCCATGTGATTAACACTCACAGGTCACATCGCCATGTGACCAACATCCAAAGAGTTTACTAGTGTCACTGAACTAGTTCACATCATCATGTGATTAAGACTCAATGAGTTCTGGGGTTTGATCATGTTTTGCTTGTGAGAGAGGTTTTAGTCAACGGGTCTGCAACATTCAGATCCGTATGTACTTCGCAAATCTCTAGGTCATATTGTAAATGTTGCTTCCACGCTCCACTTGGAGCTATTCTAAATGGTTGCTCCACTATACGTATCCGGTTTTCTACTCAGAGTAATTCAGATAGGTGTTAAAGCTTGCATCGACGTAACCCTTTACGCCGAACTCTTTATCACCTCCATAATCGAGAAACATGTCCTTATTTACTCCAAGGACAATTTTGACCGCTGTCCAATGATCCATTCCTGAATCATTCTTGTACCCCCTTGCCAGACACGTGGCAAGGCACATATCAGGTGCGGTACAAAGCATGACATAATGTATAGAGCCTATGGCTAAGGCATAGGGGCCGACATTCGTCCTTTCTCATTCTTCTGCCATGGTCGAGCTTTAACTCTTAACTTCATACCTTACAACTCAGGCAAGAACTCCTTCTTTGACTGATCCATCTTGAACACCTTCAAGATCATGTCAAGGTATGTGCTCATTTGAAAGTACCATTTAGCGTTTTTGATCTATCCTCATAGATCTTGATGCTCAATGTTCAAGCAGCTTAATCCAGGTTTTCTATTGAAAAACACTTTTCAAATAACCCTATATGCTTTCCAGAAATTCTACATCATTTCTGATCAACAATATGTCAACAACATATACTCATCAGAAATTCTATAGTGCTCCCACTCACTTCTTTGTAAATACAAGTTTCTCATTGTCTGTATTCCTTTTAAAATCCATCTGTACCCAACAGCCTTACGACCATCAAGTATTTCTTCCAAAGTCTATACTTTTTTTTCATACATGGATCCTCTCTCGGATTTTATGGCCTCGAGCCATTCGTCAGAATCCGGGCCCACCATCGCTTCTCCATAGCTTGTAGGTTCATTGTTGTATAGCTACATGACCTCCAAGACAGGATTACCGTACCACTCTGAAGCAGTACATGTCCTTGTCGTCCTACGAGGTTTGGTAGTGACTTGATCCGAAGTTTCATGATCACTATCATCAACTTCCACTTCAATTGGTGTAGGTGCTACAGGAACAACTTCATGTGCCCTGCTACACACTAGTTGAAGTGATGGTTCAACAACCTCATCAAGTCTCGACCATCCTCCCACTCAATTCTTTCGAGAGAAACCTTTCCTCGAGAAAGGACCCATTTCTAGAAACAATCATTTTTGCTTCCGGATCTGAAATAGGAGGTATACCCAACTGTTTTGGGTGTCCTATGAAGATGTATTTATCCGCTTTGGGTTCGAGCTTATCATGATGAAACTTTTTCACATAAGCGTCGCAGCCCCAAACTTTCAAGAAACGACATCTTAGGTTTCTCTAAACCATAGTTCATACGGTGTCATCTCAACGGAATTACGTGGTGCCCTATTAAAATGAGTGCGGTTGCCTCTAATGCCTAACCCATGAACGATAGTGGTAATTCGATAAGAGACATCATGGTACGCACCATATCCAATAGGGTGCAACTATGATGTTTGGACACACCATCACACTATGGTGTTCCAGGCGGTGTTAGTTGTGAAACAATTTCCACAATGTCTCAATTGTGTACCAAACTCGCAACTCAGATATTCTTCTCTATGATCATACCATAGACATTTTATCCTCTTGTCACGAAGATCTTCAACTTCACTATGAAATTACTTGAACCTTTCAATAATTCAGACTTGTGTTTCATCAAGTAAATATACTCAGCATCTACTCAAATCATCTATGAAGTAAGAACATAACGATATCCATCAAGGCCTCAAAGACTCATTGGACTGCACACATCAAAATGTGTTACTTCCAACAAGTTGCTTTCTTGTTCCATCTTACTAAAAACGAGGCTTTTCAGTCATCTTGCCCATGTGGTATGATTTGCATGTCCAAGTGATTCAAAATCAAGTGAGTCCAAACGATCCATCTGCATGGAGTTTCTTCATGCGTACATACCAATAGACATGGTTCGCATGTCTCAAACTTTTCAAAAAACGAGTGAGTCCAAAGATCCATCAACATGGAGCTTCTTCATGCGTTTTATACCAATATGACATACATGGCAGTGCCACAAGTAGGTGGTACTTATCATTACTATCTTATATCTTTTGGCATGAACATGTGTATCACTACGATCGAGATTCAATAAACCATTCATTTTGGGTGCAAGACCATTGAAGGTATTATTCAAATAAACAGAGTAACCATTATTCTCCTTAAATGAATAACCGTATTGCGATAGACATAATCCAATCATGTCTATGCTCAACGCAAACACCAAATAACAATTATTTAGGTTTAACACCGATCCCGATGGTAGAGGGAGCGTGCGATGTTTGATCACATCAACCTTGGAAATACTTCCAACACATATCGTCACCTCGCCTTTAGCTAGTCTCCGTTTATTCCGTAGCCTTTTATTTTGAGTTACTAACACTTAGCAACCGAACCGGTATCTATTACCATGGTGCTACTAGGAGTACTAGTAAAGTACACATTCAATACTATGTATATCCAATATACTTCTGTCAACCTTGCCAGCCTTCTCATCTACCAAGTGTCTAGGGTAGTTCTGCTTTAATGATCGTTCCCTCATATTACAGAAGCACTTAGTCTCGGGTTTGGGTTCAACCTTGGGTGTCTTCACTAGAGCAGCAACTGTTTTGCCGTTTCATGAAGTATCCCTTCTTGCCCTTGCCCTTCTTGAAACTAGTGGTTTCACTAACCATCAACAATTGATGCTCCTTCTTGATTTCTACCTTCGCGGTGTCAAACATCGCGAACATTTCAAGGATCATCATATCTATCCCTGATATCTTATAGTTCATCACGAAGCTCTAGTAGCTTGGTGGCAATGTCTTTGGAGAAACATCACTATCTCATCTGGAAGATTAACTCCCACTCGATTGAAGTGATTGTTGTACCCAGACAATCTGAGTACAAGCTCAACGATTGAGCATTTCTCCCTTAGTTTGTAGGCTTAAGAAGCTTGTCGGAGGTCTCACACCTCTTGACATGGGCATGAGCCTGAAATCCCAATTTCAGCTCTTGGAACATCTCATATGTTTCGCGACGTTTCGAAATCGTCTTTGGAGCCGCAACTCCAAACCGTTTAACTGAACTATCACGTAGTTATCAAAACGTGTATGTCAGATGTTCGCAACATCCACAGAGGACGTTCGAGGTTCAGCACACTGAGCGGTGCATTAAGGACATAAGACTTCTACGAAGCAACGAGGACAATCCTCAGTTTATGGACCTAGTCCGCTTCATCGCTACTAACAACTTTCAACTAAATTTTCTCTAGGAACATATCTAAAACAGTAGAACAAAAGCGCGAGCTACGACATAATTTGCAAAAACCTTTTTGACTATGTTCAGGATAATTAAGTTCATCTAATGAACTCCCACTCAGATAGACATCCCTCTAGTCATCTAAGTGATTACACGAACCGAGTCAACTAGGCTGTGTCCGATCATCACGTGAGACGGACTAGTCATCATCGGTGAACATCTTCATGTTGATCGTATCTACCATACGACTCATGCTCGACCTTTCGGTCTCTTGTGTTCCGAGGCCATGTCTGTACATGCTAGGCTCGTCAAGTCAACCTAAGTGTTTCACGTGTGTAAATCTGGCTTACACCCGTTGTATGTGAACGTTAGAATCTATCACACCCGATCATCACGTGGTGCTTCGAAACAACAAACTTTCGCAACGGTGCACAATTAGGGGGAACACTTTCTTGAAATTATTATGAGGGATCATCTTATTTACTACCGTCGTTCTAAGCAAATAAGATGCATAAACATGATAAACATCACATGCAATCAAAAAATGACATGATATGGCCAATATCATTTTGCTCCTTCTGATCTCCATCTTTGGGGCTCCATGATCATCATCGTCACCGGCATGACACCATGATCTCCATCAATGTGTCTCCATGAAGTTTTCTCGCCAACTATTACTTCTACTATTATGGCTAACAGTTTAGCAATGAAGTAAAGTAATCACATGGTGTTATTCAGTGACACGCAGGCCATACAATAAATAAAGACGACTCCTATGGCTCCTGCCGGTTGTCATACTCATCGACATGAAAGTCGTGATTCCTATTACAAGAACATGATCAATCTCATACATCATTCATCACATTCTTTTGGCCATATCACATCACATAGCATACCCTGCAAAAACAAGTTAGACGTCCTCTAATTGTTGTTTGCATGTTTTACGTGGCTGCTATGGGTTTCTAGCAAGAACGTTTCTTACCTACGCAAAAGCCACAACGTGATATGCCAATTGCTATTTACCCTTCATAAGGACCCTTTTCATCGAATCCGATCTGACTAAAGTGGGAGAGACTGGCACCCGCTAGCCACCTTATGCAACTAGTGCATGTCAGTCGGTGGAACCTGTCTCACGTAAGTGTACGTGCAAGGTCGGCCCGGGCCGCTTCATCCCACAATACTGTCGAAACAAGATAGGACTAGTAACGGTAAGCATATTGAACAAAATCAACGCCCACAACAACTTGTGTTCTACTCGTGCATAGAATCTACGCAATAGACCTAGCTCATGATGCCACTGTTGGGGATCGTAGCAGAAATTTAAAATTTTCTACGCATCACCAAGATCAATCTATGGAGTAATCTAGCAACAAGGGAAAGGGGAGTGCATCTACATACCCTTGTAGATCGCTAAGGGGAAGCGTTACAAGAACGCGAATGAAGGAGTCGTACTCGTAGCGATTCAGATCGCGGTTGATTCCGATCTAAGCGCCGAACAACGACGCCTCCGCGTTCAACACACGTGCAGCCTGATGACGTCTCCCGTGCCTTGATCCAGCAAGGGGAGAGGGAGAGTGAGGGAGTCCTGGATTAGGGGGTGTCCGGATAGCCGAACTATCACCGTTGGCCGGACTCCTGGACTATGAAGATACAAGATTGAAGACTTCGTCCCGTGTCCGGATGGGACTTTCCTTGGCGTGGAAGGCAAGCTTGGCGATACGGATATGTAGATCTCCTACCGCTGTAACTCGACTCAGTAACCCTAACCCTATCCGGTGTCTATATAAACCGGAGGGTTTTAGTCCGTAGGACGAACAACAATCATACCATAGGCTAGCTTCTAGGGTTTAGCCGCTCTGATCTCGTGGTAGATCCACTCTTGTACTACCCATATCATCAATATTAATCAAGCAGGAGTAGGGTTTTACCTCCATCGAGAGGGCCCAACCTGGGTAAAACATTGTGTCCCTTGTCTCCTGTTACCATCCGCCTAGACGCACAGTTCGGGACCCCCTACTCGAGATCCGCCGGTTTTGACACCGACATTGGTGCTTTCATTGAGAGTTCCTCTGTGTCGTCATCCTTAGGCCCGATGGCTCCTTCGATCATCAACAACGACATGGTCCAGGTGAGACTTTTCTCCCGGACAGATCTTCAGATTCGGCGGCTTTGCACTGCGGGCAATTCACTTGGCCATCCGGAGCAGATCGAAGCTACGCCCGCCATCGTGTCAGATTTGGGAGTTTGAACTACACGGCCGACATCCGCAGAGACTTGATCTTCGACAGATTCGAGCCACAGCCAAGCGCGCCGCACTGTATCGATGGGTACGATCTAGCTCTGCCGCCGAACAGTGCCCTGGAGGCCGCACCAACGTCCGCTCCGACCCTTAGCTCGGAGCCGACTCCGCCGATTGAGGATGAGTGGCTGGACACCGCCTCATGGGGCTACGATCTCTACGGCGATTGAGCCGAACTCCATCCCTGCCCTTTGCGAAGACCGTGACTCCAAGGTGCCGGACTCCTCTCCGGACTCCGAACCCTCCGCGCCCCTGCCAATCGAATCCAATTGGGCGCCGGTTATGTAGTTCACTGCCGCGGACATCTTTCAGCACTCGCCCTTTGGCGACATCCTGAATTCACTAAAGTCTCTCTCTTTATCAGGAGAGCCCTGGCCGGACTACGGTCAGGAAGGTTGGGATGCGGACGACGAAGAAATTCAACGCCCACCCACCACCCACTTTGTAGCCACTGTCGATGATTTAACCGACATGCTCGACTTCGACTCCGAAGACATCGACGGTATGGACGACGATGCTGGAGACGACCAAGAACTAGCGCCTAGAGGGCACTGGAAGGCCACCTCGTCATACGACATATACATGGTGGACATCCCAAAAGATGGGAATGGCGATGGAACAACAGAGGATGACCCCTCCAAGAAACAGCCAAAGTGTCGGCGTCAGCGGCGCCGCTCTAAATCCCGCCACAGCAAAAACAGTGATTCCAGCACGAAAGATAATAACACCCCGGACAGTGCCGAAGACAACCTCCTCCAGCAGGATTCAGCACAAGAGTAGGTAGAAGCTAGCCCTCATGATAGAGCGGCAGACAGGGAGGTGGAGGACGATAATTATATGCCTCCCTCCGAAGATGAGGCAAGCCTCGACGACGACGAATTTGTGGTGCCTGAGGATCCCGCCGAACAGGAGCGTTTCAAACGCAGGCTTATGGCCACGGCAAGCAGCCTCAAGAAAAAGCAGCAGCAGCTTAGAGCTGACCAAGACTTGCTAGCTGACAGATGGACTGAAGTCCTTGCAGCCGAAGAGTACGAACTCGAACGCCCCTCCAAGAGATACCCAAAACGCAGGCTGCTACCCCAATTAGAGGAGGAAGCACCCAAATCTACATCACCAGCGCATGATGCGGCCGACCGGCCACCCCGTGGCCGCGACAGAGAGGCCTCTAGGCCCTCCATTCAAGCCGCACCCCGGTGTCGCTCGAGAAGTACCAAGGCACAGGGAAACGCGCCAGACCTGCGAGACATATTGGAGGACAAGGCAAGGTAAACAAGATCGATCTACG
Organism: Aegilops longissima; assembly: GCA_021605205.1. NCBI lineage: Eukaryota > Viridiplantae > Streptophyta > Magnoliopsida > Poales > Poaceae > Aegilops > Aegilops longissima. The sequence continues at coordinate 639,056,513 of CM038681.1, read as the reverse complement.
GATCGCGTGGGCGCCCCACGACATGTGATGATAACCGTCACGCCGGATACAGCAATTCCGGCCAGGACGAACACAGTAGACAAAGCTCATTTGAGCTGCGTCATGATATAGCTCAATACAGAGGCGCCGCACACCCACTATGCTTCACAGACGAAGTGATGGATCATCAAATCCCCGAGGGTTTCAAACCCGTAAACATCGAATCATACGATGGCACAACAGATCCCGCGTTTGGATCGAGGACTACCTCCTCCATATCCACATGGCCCGCGGTGATGATCTACATGCCATCAAATACCTCCCACTCAAGCTTAAAGGACCAGCTTGGCATTGGCTTAACAGCTTGCCAGCAGAATCAATTGGTTGTTGGGAGGACCTGGAAGCCACGTTCCTTGATAACTTCCAGGGCACATATGTGCGACCACCAGACGCCGATGACCTCAGCCACATAATTCAGCAGCCAGAAGAATCGGCCAGACAATTATGGACACGGTTCCTAACCAAGAAAAATCAAATCGTTGACTGTCCGGATGCAGAGGCCCTTGCAGCCTTCAAACATAACATCCGCGACGAGTGGCTTGCCCGGCACCTAGGACAGGAAAAGCCGAAATCCATGGTAGCCCTCACAACACTCATGACCCGCTTTTGCACGGGAGAGGACAGCTGGCTAGCTCGTAGTAACAACTTGACCAAAAACCCTGGTAGTTCGGATACCAAGGACAGAAATGGCAGGTCGCGTCGCAACAAGCACAAGCGCCGCATCAACGGCGATAATGCTGAAGATACGGCAGTCAATGCCGGATTCAGAGGCTCTAAACCCGGGCAGTGGAAAAAGTTGTTCAAAAGAAATACTCAGGGCCGTCCAATCTGGACCAAATATTCGATCGCTCGTGCCAAATACATGGCACCCCCGAAAAACCAGCCAACCACACCAACAGGGATTGTTGGGTCTTCAAACAGGCAGGCAAGTTAAATGCTAAACTCAATGGCAAAGGGCTGCATAGCGACGATGAGGAGGAGCCCCGGCCGCCGAACAATAGAGGACAGAAGGGCTTCCCCCCACAATTGCGGACGGTGAACATGATATACGCAACCCACATACCCAAAAGGGAGCGGAAGCGTGCGCTAAGGGACGTATATGCGATGGAGCCAGTCGCCCCAAAGTTCAACCCATGGTCCTCCTGCCCGATCACCTTTTATCGAAGGGACCACCCCACTAGTATCCGCCACGGCGGATTCGCCGCATTGGTTCTTGACCCAATCATCGACGGATTTCACCTCACTAGACTCCTGATGGGCGGCGGTAGCAGCCTGAACCTGCTCTATCAGGATACAGTGCGCAAAATGGGCATAGACCCTCAAGGATTAAACCCACAAAGACGACCTTTAAAGGCGCCATACCAGGTGTAGAGGCCAATTGTACAGGCTCGCTTACACTCGAAGTGGTCTTCGGATCCCGGATAACTTCCGCGAAGAGTTAATCTTCGACATGGTCCCGCTCAGCGCGGCTATCGCTTTGCTTGGACGAACCGCATTTGCAAAGTTCAATGCGGTGCCGCACCACGCATACCTCAAGCTCAAGATGCCAGGCCCTCGAGGAGTAATCACGGTCAATGGAAACACCGAACGCCTCTCGAACGGAGGAGCATACGGCGCCCTCGCGGGCGGAGGTGCAAAGCAGCCTCTCACAGCAATTCTCGAGTCCGGCTACTAAACGTCCGGACATCGCCAAGCGCCGCCAGAGTAACCTACAACAAGACCGCTTTGCACGATCCGAAAGCGCGCAGTAATCCGCCCCAACCCCAGCCCTCGCGAATTGCGAAGCCAAGATTACGCTGCATACATAACTACGCTCTGGAGATACCATGGGCATAAGGGAGGGCACGACCACGGCATGCGCAGAATGCGGCTCAACCGCACTGGGGCCCCGATTGTGTCATTATTTTTCTTTCTTCTTTCTCTTACTTTCAGGACTCCGTTTTCCGAAGCCCTGTCCGCACTAGAATTGCCGAACTCACGATGCAACAGCCAGGAAGCGAAAGCTACGTCGAGTGTCCAGTGGTCTCTACTACGAGCATTATACCTATTTTACATACCATCCCACAGCTTACCCCTGGAGGGGGACATGTTAAATAGTCCCATCCCTTGCTTATCGTGACTATTTGTATTGTTCTGCTTTCATTGCAGTACCTTTTTGAATAAACAATACATAGCTTTTGCCTATTATTGCACTCCTTTCTTTATCTATATATATGTTCATTCATGACATGTTGCACCTGTACACTTTGGTACGGCCAATACACCAGGGGCTTAAGAACCCCAAAATATGGTGTGATAAGTCCAACACTTTCACAAGTCGGCACCCAACTTATAGCATTATATGCATCGGCTCCGAATCATGTCTTGGGTCAATAGTTGGGTTTGCCCGGCTCCCATGTTTTGGTACCTTACGTTCCATTATATCGGCTAAGGTAGCGCTGGGAGAAGCACTGCGATTGTGCCCGTTGAGCTGGGTTGAGCACCTCAGTGGAGAAAGCTAAAACTGACCGTCATGATAGGGCGAGAGCCGGTCGCTATTCGAGAGGTTTTTCCGGGTCCCTAAAGACTTATGCCGCTTAGAGCGAGGAGTCGGCATTGTCCGGCCAAGGCGTGGATAGCGCCCCAAACTCGGTCTTCCGAATACTAGGGGCTTCGCCGAAATTTAAAATTATAGAATTCTATGGCTAAGTGAGAGTGTTCAAGCACTATTGTCCGATTGCCTTGTTCGTTGCGTTGAGCGCCTCCCTCGAAGGACCCAAGAATGGGAACAAGAGCGCTCAAGTTTATCCCGAACACCCCAGCACTCGTGGCATGGGGGCTGAAGCCAACGACTTGCCATCTCTCAAATTTGATAAACAGCCGCACAGAAGGTAATATTTTAAATTCACAAGCGTTGCTTAGCGCATATGAACAAGTTTTCAGCGTACAGGATAACAAATGTGAGTCTATTAAAAATTACATCTTTGGAGCATTCACCCGCTATAAGGCGGGCACCCTTCAGGACGCCCTCATAGTACATTTCGGGCTTGCGATGCTCCTTGCCCGGCGGTGGCCCGTCCGTCACAAGCTTCTCAGCATCCATCTTGCCCCAGTGCACTTTAGCACGGGCAAGGGCCCGACGGGCACCTTCAATGCAGACGGAGCGCTTGATGACTTCAATCCATGGACAGGCGTCCACCAGCCGCCGCACTAGCCCGAAGTAGCTCCCAGGTATGGCTTCCGTAGGCCACAGTCGAACTATGAGGCCCTTCATGGACTATTCGGAGACCTTGTGGAGCTCGACCAGCTGCTTCAGTTGGTCGCTCAGGGGCACCGGATGTCCGGCCTCAGCATACTGAGATCAGAACACCTTTTCCGTCGAGCTCCCCTCCTCGGCGCGGTAGAACGCGGCAGCATCAGACACACTACGGGGCAGATCTGCGAATGCTCCTGGAGAGCTCCGGATTCGGGTAAGTAATAGATAATTCACTTTCACATGCTTGCTTTGCATAAAGAATGCCTTACCCGCCGCTATCCTCTTTAATGATTCAATTTCCTGGAGGGCTTTTTGTGCTTCGGCCTTAGCGGCTTTGGCACTCTCAAGAGCCGAGGCGAGCTCGGACTCTCAAGTCTTCGAGTCACGCTCCAAACTCTCGTGTTTTTCCACGAGAGCCTGGAGCTCTTGCCGCATGAGGGAGTCCCGGATTAGGGGGTGTCCGGATAGTCAGACTACCATCATCGGCCGGACTATCATCATCATCCGGACTCCAAGACTATGAAGATACAAGATTGAAGACTTCGCCCCGTGTCCGGATGGGACTTTCCTTGGCGTGGAAGGCAAGCTTGGCGATACGGATATGTAGATATCCTACCATTGTAACCAACTCTATGTAACCCTAGCCCTCTCCGGTGTCTATATAAACCGGATGGCTCTAGTCCGTAGGACAGAACAACAACCCTTACAATCATACCATAGGCTAGCTTCTAGGGTTTAGCCTCCTTGATCTCGTGGTAGATCCACTCTTGTAAACATCCACAATATCAATATCAATCAAGCAGGACGTAGGGTTTTACCTCCATCAAGAGGGCCCGAACCTGGGTAAAACATCGTGTCCCTTGTCTCCTGTTACCATCCGCCTAGACGCACATTCGGGACCCCCTACCGAGATCCGCCGGTTTTGACACCGACATTGGTGCTTTCATTGAGAGTTCCTCCGTGTCGTCACCGATGGGCTTGATGGCCTCTTCAATCGACAACGACGCCGTCCCGGGTGAGACTTTTCTCCCGGACAGATCTTCAGATTCGGCGGCCGCGCATCGGGCCAACTCACTTGGCCATCCGAGCAGATCGAAGCTACGCCCCTGCCGTCGTGTCAGGTTTGAAGCCTAAACTTCATGGCCGATATCCGCGGGACTTGATCTCGATGGATCTGAGCCACAACCGAAGGCCCCGCGCTGTCACGATGGGCACGACCTAACTCTGCCACGGACAACACCTTGAGGTCAGCTGCGAATCCGCTCCGACCCATAGTCCGGAGCCGATCGCTCGGATCGAGGACGGATGGCTGGACACCGCCTCGGGAGCTGCAACTTCTACGACGATGGAGCCGAACACTTACCTTGTCCCGCATAAAGATCATGACTCCGAGGTGCCGGACTCTCTGCCGGACTCCGAACCTCCTGCGCCCCTACCAGTCGAATCCGATTGGGCGCCGATCATGGAATTCATTCCTGCGGACATCTTTCAGCACTCGCCCTTCGGCGATATCGTAAATTCACTGAAGCATCTCTCGCTATCCGGAGAGCCCTGGCCGAACTACGGCCAGGATGGTTGGGACGTGGACGACGAAGAAATTCAGAGCCCACCCACCACCCACTTCAGAGCCACCGCCGACGATTTAACCGACGTGCTTTCGACCACGACTCCGAAGACATCGACGGTATGGACGACGATGCCGGAGACTACCAAGAACCAGCACCTACAGGACACTGGAAGACCACCTCGTCCTACGACATATACATGGTGGACACCCCAAAGGGAAGCGATAACGAGGAACAACGGGACGCGACAGAGGATAATCCCGCCGATAAACAACCAAAACGGTGACGTAGACGCCGCCCTAAGTCCCGCCTCGATCAAAGCAGCATTCCTAACGACCCAGTGATAGAGCAAGGCAAACCAGCGGACGACGAACAGGACGAGCCGGATAATCAACCCCTTCACGGAGCAATCAATAGTCCGGACACAACACCGGAGCATAAGAACATACACAAAAGACTCGTCGCCACTGCAAGAAGTTTGAAGAAGGAAAACGGAAGCTCAAAACAGCGAAGACACGCCGTAATGAAGTGGAGCAAAGTATTCAAGACTGCGAACAAATATGGCAATGGCCATCAAACAAAGAGCTACCCGAAGCGCAAGTTGCTGCCAGAATTTGACGAGGAAGCCATAGAGCCTTCACAGTCAAAAAAAATAAAGAGGCCGCCTGGCCGGATAGACGGCCAGATGACAGGCCAAAAGCGACAAGCGGGCCGCACAAGCCGAATTATAATCCTGGAAAACGGACGGCCCAACTAGGTCCATCTATGGGCCAAAAAAGAGGGCCCCAGGAAGTAACACAACACGACAAGTGTTCGAAGACAGCGGCACACCCAAATATGGGCGCCAAGACACCCGCTATGTTTTACCGATGAGGTGCTGGATCATGAATTTCAGCAGGGTTCAAACCCATAAACATAGAGGCATATGACGGCACAACAGACCCCGGAGTCTGGATAGAAGATTACATACTACACATACACATGGATAGAGGAGATGATCCCCACGCCATAAAATACCTACCCCTCAAGCTCAAAGGGCCAGCTCGGCATTGGCTCAAAAGCCCCCCAGAAAACACTGTTGGAAGTTGGGAAGAGCTTGAGGACGCGTTTAGAGCAAATTTTCAAGGGACTTATGTCCGCCCTCTGGATGCAAACGATCTGAGTCATATAACCCAACAGCCCGGAGAGTCAGCGCGCAAATTCTGGAACAGGTTCCTTACCAAAAAGAACCAAATAGTCGAATGTCCGGACGCGGAAGCCTTAGCAGCTTTTAAACACAACGTCCGAGACGAATGGCTCGCCGGACACCTCGCCAAGAGAAGCTAAGAACAATGGCCGCTAACAAGCCTCATGACACGCTTTTATGCTAGAGAAGACAGCTGGCTAGCAAGATGCAGCACCAGCGACCGAGTACATCCGAGATCGAGATGGAACGGAAAGTCACGGCGCAGGAAAGATCAGCCGAATAAAGAAAAAGCCCAAAGGGCTCGGGCGGTCAACGCCGGATTCAAAAGCTCGCGGCCAAACAATAAAACACGGCCTCTTAAGGACAACAGAGACGAGCTATCAAATTTAAACAAAATTTTAGATCGGATATGTCAAATCCACAGTACCTCTGGAAGGCCTGCAAACCATATCAACCGAAATTGTTGGGTTTTAAACAGTCCGCAGACTCAATGCGGACACAAGGGGCTCGATGCGCCAAGCGAGGATGATGACGAACCCCACCAGCAGAGCACCGGAAGTCAAAAGACCTTCCCACAAGAAGTCAAAACAGTAAACTCGCTTCACGTGATAGTATGGAAAACCAACACGGCACTCGCTAAGACAAGTGTCGCACGGTCCACCCCAGTGGAACACCGAGATTGGATGTCAAAACCAATCACTTTCGACCATCTGGATTAGTCCAGAAGTATCCGGAACGCAGGATAGACTGCCCTGATATTGGATCCCATAATAGACGGACTGCATTTCACGCAGGTTTTGATGGACGGCGGCAGTGACTTAAACCTGCTATATCCGGACACAATCCGCAAGTTGGGATCGACCCTACTACAATTCGGCATAGCCGCACTTCCTTCAAAGGAGTGGCGCCAGGCCCTTACGCCAGTGCAGTTTCATTATTACTAGAAGTTGTGTTAGGGTCACCCAACAACTTCCGACGAGAAAAGCTAACCTTTCATGTCGCCCCATTTAAAAGTAGCTATCAAGCATCCTTTGGGACGGGAAGCTTTCGTCGCTTCAATGCAATACCACATTACGCTGCCTCTTACGCTTAAAATGCCAGTCCACGTGGCATCATTTCATTAAAAGGTCGTTTGAGACCCGGACACGGCTGGGCGAGTCCGAATAAATAAGCTAGGGGCTACCTAGCCGCACACCCCTTCACAAGGGTTTGTACATATAAGCCATAATGAGCTAGCATAGGCTCAGCTTTATTAATCTATATTTCAATTTTTATGCACTTTCTCGCACGATTTCTTTTCCAACTAAGTTCCTCTCTTTTACAGATGAACAACGTGCACACCCGAGGATACGGCAACGGAGACACAGGCGCAGACGCGGTGAGGGACCCGTTGCAAGGACTCTTTTCGGACTAAGACCCTCGTAAACCTTTCTTACTGTCTCTTGTTGCTATAATCCCTGGTTTATCATTATAACCAGAGTGGAGATCGGCGTTTTGGCATCGGCCGCTCGGAAGAACCTGCCGCACACGGACACAAGGGGCTTAGGGCTTTGTTTTGCCCGCTATCAGAAAGACCGAACACCTTCGGGAGTGTTCGCGCCTCGAGTTAGGCCTTATATGCATCAGCTCGAATCATGTCTTTGGTCAAATGTTGGGTTTGCCCGGCTCCTGTGTTTTGCTGCCTTACGTTCCGTATCATCGGCTAACGCGGCACCGGAGAACTATGCGATTGTGCCCCAGTTAATTTGGCGAGCACCTCAAGAGAGAAAGCCAAAACTGACTGTCATGATACAGCGAGAGACTGGTCAACCACTCGATCGACCATGGGAATGTTTAGGATTCCTCCGCTTAGACGAAGGGCGTTTCGGCCAGCACATACGGCGCCCCAAATTCGGAGAGCGCGGTGCCCCCAGGGGCTATGTCGTAGCCCCACCCTCAAACTCCATGGCTAAGTGAAAGTGATAAAGCATTATAGTCCGGTTGCCTCGTTTGCTACGCTACCACCTCCTTTACATGACCGAGACGTCGGATTAAGTGTGAAAACGTGCTATTTTTTGCGAACACCCCCGCACCTTGTGCGTGGGGGCTGAAGCCGACGACTGCCATCTTTCAGGTTATACACACGTATACATGAACGGCCGCATAGGAGATATTCTATTACTTGAACGCACAAGTATAAAAGGCGCTTACATCATAAATATTGTTTTACATCATACAAACGTTCATTCAAACGTAACATTTTTTGAGCACTGCGACTCTATTACACGAGCACCATGCAGCACTTCGCCAAAATAGTGCTCAGCGGGTAACCGGTTATCATCCGAACCCGGAGTCGCAACAGCGGTGGCATCCATTTCTGTCCAATGTGTCTTCACACGGGCGAGTGCCATCCGCGCACCCTCTATGCAGGCCGACCGCTTCATCGCCTTGATATGCGGCACCGCCCCAAGAAATTGCTGCAATAAGCCAAAGTAACTCTTCGGCTCGGGCCTATCCGGCCGGATATGGGTCACTATATCCGTCATAGCAAGCCCGGACAACCTATTTAGCTCAGCCCACTCGGCCAAACGGTCGGTCAGCGGAAGTGAACGCTCCGGACTATGGAATTGAGACCAAAACAACTCTTCCGCCTTTGTGATCCTTCGGCTTCAAAAATGCACTGGGCATCCGCCGACTTGCTACTAAGTCCATATAAGGGTCCTCTGGACCCCACATTTGGCCTAGCTGAGCATACTTTGGATCCAGAAACCTTGGCGCAGCGAAAAAGGCTTGCCAGCTACAATATCTCCGCCCGGCGCAGCTCCTCCTTTATAGCCCGCATTGCAGGCGGGCATCCTTAACTTCGCGATGGCCTTCCCAGGTCTTCTTGCCCGCTTAGGCGCTCCTTCCCGAGCCTCATTGCGGTCGGTAGCATCTTTAACTTCAAGGCCATTTCGGCCATCTCTTCCTGCTCCGGCAGTGTCGACCCTTTCGCCGCTAACTCCGCGGCCGCCCTCGAGGTCGCCAGATTACTCCTTCCGCCTGCTCCTTGGCTTGAGCAAGTTCGGCCCGAAGGCTCTCCACAGCAGCGGCACTATCTGCATTTCACGAACATGTTGTAAGGAGCTGGCTTCGGCTCCCTTACCAAGTGACCGCACAGTAACAATTACCTTGCGACTCATCAAGTCGCCTGTTGACCAGCGTGATGTCCGCATCCGCAACAGCGAGTTGCCGCTTTAGTTCAGCAACTCCGTCAGTCCGGCTGGCCCCCGGACAACCCGCCACCTGCATCGGCACGGCGGAAATTTAAACCTGCGATTTTGATCCTCAGCACGCTGTCGATTTCGACAACCTACCGAGTCTCAGGGGCTACTATCCATACAGGGCGCATTCTATATGCAAAACTGTTAAACGGTGTGTCGTTTTTACGTACTTCAAACCCCGCCAGCAAACTCCTGACGGCATTGTGCAACCCGCCTTCGGCGGACGAAATCCTTTCAATCACCATGCTCATCAATGCATGGTGATCTTCTCAGATAGACACCTTCTCAAGCAGATCCTTCAGCCGTACACCAGTTGGCGCCGAACTATCCGGCTTTGCCAAACCCGGGGGCTCCCTCCGTGACGACACTTCAGGCTCGTCCGCCCTATCCGACGGCGCCCGGACGGGCGTCTCGCTCTCCATCATCTCCTGGACGAAGGTCCCCGAAGACGAGCTCATTTGCGAAGGGCGGAGATCCGAACTACAAGGTAAAAACTTTAGTTATCCTCGAAGCACAAATAGGGATGTCCTTATTATAAAACTCCTTTCTTTCTACTTACGGCTCGTTGGAGGCCGACTCTTTAAGGGAGATTGTGCGGCGGGGCCTCCCGGACGCAGGACCCTCTGGCGAAGATTTCTTCCCCCGTTTAGGGGCTTTTGCCCCCGGGTCCTCGGAGGCAGTCCTCTTCTCCCCTTGGAGGGAGGGATTCTCGATCCCCCCTCTTTCAAGAGCCTCCTTAGGCGAGGCAGTAGCTTTCCTGCTTTCCCCTTCGTCTTCCTCTGAAGGCGCAACCTCAAGCATCCGGACCAGCACGGGATCCGGCGCGGTCTCGGGGAGGGGGGCCGGACACCATATCAATTTTGCTTCCGCTATCCACTCCTGTGTAGAAGGAAGTTGGTCATAAGGCGAATCATCGAAAGGCAAACAAACGGTGTGTCCGGACTCGGAACTACTTACTTGAGTATCCGGGCGATTGCAGCTTAGGCCAGCATCCTCGGTCAATTCCGGACGCACCTCTTGCGATCCGAAGAATAATTTGTACATCTCCAGAGGTGTCATACCCATGAAGTGTTGAAGAATCCGTGGGCCCTCCGGATTGAACTCCCATAGCCGGAGAGGGCGGCGTTTGCAGGGCGGGAGACGCCTAATCAGCATAACCTGCATCACCACCACCATATCGACCTCCCTCGTTTGGAGATCTCGAATCCGGCCTGGGTAGGGGCACGTCCTTTGACGGCCCCAGTTGAGCCTTGGTTGACCCACGGCATCAACCGTCGTGGAGGTCCCAGGCGGAATAAGGCGGCGGCTTTTGTCTCATGGCCCCTCGAGCGGTAATATAGAACCACTCTTGCTGCCACGGGCGAGCTCCTCTTGAAGGAGCCAGCGGGCCATGGGGCATCGGCCCTCCTACTTATGGCCGCCCGCCACACTCCGCTTGCGCCCCGATCATCTTTGGCGCCACATTGAAGGTCTTCACCCACGGGCGAAGTGAGGGGTGACGGAGGAAGGCTTCATGGACAACAATAAATGCGGAAATATGGAGGATGGACTCGGAGCCAAATCGTGGAATTCCAACCCATAGTAAAACATGAGCCCTCTCACAAAAGGATCCATCGGGAAGCCTAAACCCCGACGGAGGTGGGATACAAAAACGACATACTCGCCGGGCTCGGGGGTGGGGATGGCCTGCCCTTCGGCAGGCAACCTGTGCAAAATCTCATAAGCCAGGTACTTGGCCTCCCGCAGCTTTAGCACGTCCTCCTCCGTGACGGAGGAGGGCATCCACCGGCCCTGGAGGTCGGAACCGGACATCGTTGGAAGTTCGGAGCGCTTGAATCTGGAGCTCTAGGTGCTGGAACTTGGAGCGAGGAGATGATTCGATGAAGGATTGAAGAAAAGAAACGAGCCTTGGTCCCGTTATAAAGAGGGAGAATACCAAGAGCCGTCTCCGTGACCGTTTGGGACTCGCCTTCGATAGAGGGGGCATGGTGACGGGCGCGGTTGGGTTACCCATGTCCGTATTGATGAGAATCCCGGATTAAGGGGGAACACGATCTCTGCTTTGACAAGACGTGCCATGGAAACCGCTTCGCTAAATGCGCTGAGGTGGTAGAGTAAAAAACGATTTAAATAATGGCTTGGTAGTGGCGTGACGTCATGCCGCAGAAAACGTCAGCAGATTGAACTTGTGTATATATTATTCTCTACGGTGGAATGTGGAATTTATTTTGCGAGCGGACACTATCTGGTGTTCACAATCTTCTATCATTCGAGGAGGAACCCGCCTTGCAATGCCAAGCAATATACGCGCGGACTTATCGTCATTGAAGCCTGGTTCAGGGCTACTTTGAGGAGTCCCGATTAGGGGTGTCCGGATAGCGGACTACCATCATCGGCGGACTATCATCATCAACCAGACTCCAAGACTGTGAAGATACAAGATTGAGGACTTAGCCCGTGTCCGGATGGGACTTTCCTTGGCGTGGAAGGCAAGCTTGGCGATCTGGATATGTAGATCTCCTACCATTGTAACCGACTCTATGTAACCCTAGCCCTCTCCGGTGTCTATATAAACCGGATGGCTCTAGTCCGTAGGACCAGAACAACAACCCTTACAATCATACCATAGGCTAGCTTCTAGGGTTTAGCCTCCTTGATCTCGTGGTAGATCCACTCTTGTAAACATCCACAATGTCAATATCAATCAAGCAGGACGTAGGGTTTTACCTCCATCAAGAGGGCCCGAACCTGGGTAAAACATCGTGTCCCTTGTCTCCTGTTACCATCCGCCTAGACGCACAGTTCGGGACCCCCTACCCGAGATCCGCCGGTTTTGACACCGACACCGCACCTCCGCCACCCGCGCCTCCTGCTTCTCTCGCTCGGTGCGCTCCGCGACCGCTTTGCTTTCGGCCGTGGACACCGCTTCCTTCAGGGTCGCCACCTCGTCCGTGGCCCCTACAATACCCAGGTTAGTCCTGTCATTTTTGCAACCAAATCCTTTCTATAAGGTATTACTTTAATAAGGTATTACTTACCTTCCTTGTCCTCGAGTTGCTTCTTGGCAAGGCCGAGCTCGTTCTCGGGCCGTTCGAGGCTCTGCTTCAATGCATTGACCTTTGCAGTCAGTGCGGCAGAGGTCAGCAGCGCAGCCTGCATTCCCATATTGACATACTTATGTTAGACTCCTGCATATATCTTTTTAGATCCTCAGTCCGGCTTTCCTTTCCGAACACCGAACTAAGCATTAGGGGCTACTGTCTATGCAGTAATATTTTTACATATTCTAAACTTACCTCAAAGCCTGTTAGAAGGCTGGTATAAGCTTGATCAGCCCGCTCTTGGCGGATCGAACTTCTGATCACCAAACTCATAACGATGCGGTGCTCCTGCGTCTATGGAGCGCCGTTAAGCGCCTCCGGCAAGCTATCCGGTGCCTCCGGACGGACGGAGGTCACCGGCGTCGCAGTCTTGCCCTTCTTATGAAGGGGCCGCTTGCCGGACTTCGGAACCACTGAAGGTTCCGGTACGGAGTCCGGCACAGGGCCGGACTTAGAGACCTTTGAGGTCTCGCCCCCTTTGCACCCGGAGTCCGGGAGGTCGCCTTGCGGCGCCTCCAGGACCACCTCCTCCTGGCTAGGCCCCTTTTTGGACTCCACCACGGTGTCGTCTGCGTCACGAGGAGAGGAGGCGGTCGGAAGTGAAGTGCTATTCACATCCGACGAATCCAGGGAGCCGCTCGACGAAGCGGCGAGCTCGTCCTTGGGCGGGCTACATGGTTATATTTGGCGTTAGAAGACACTATGTGACAAATAAAAAGTCATCAGCTATTCCGGAGTCCGGACACTTACTATCTCGCCAGGGGCTTGGCCCTTGGTGGCCACTCCTCCTCGTCGTTGTCGCCGTTGGTGGAGAAGTCCGGAGGAAGGGTCCTTCCTTTCTTGAACCCTCCGGCCTCCCCAGTCAGGGCGGCCATCCTTTTCTTCTCTCCTCCCGCTAGGGGAGAGGCTTCTTTTTCCTCCTCCTCGTCCTCAGGGGAGGATTCCGCCTCAGAGTTGTCGGACGATGAGTCCGACAACACCTGGCGTCGGGCGCTCCTTCGAGTCCCCGTGGCCTTCTTCTTGGCCTTCTTCTCCGGCACCACGTGAGGTGCCGGAGCCAGCAGCCCCGTTAAGCGGGCGTCCGCTGGGTCTTCTGGCAAGGGAGCCGGACAGTTAACCTGCCGGGCGTGCTTGCCAGATCTGTCAAAGGTAAGGGAGTTTAGATCCCACATAGAGTCAAACTATGAAAAACAAGAGTCTCGTAAAGGGTAAAATAGCTTACCTTGGTAGCTTGGCGCTGCAAGCTGAATCCGCGATCTTCGGTAGCGGATGTGGGAGCCTCGGCGCCCTTGAACAGCACCTTCCAGGCATCTTCGTACGTAGTGTCGAAGAGCCTTTTCAGAGTTTGGTGTTGTGCTGGATCGAACTCCCACAATTTGAAGGCCCGTTGTTGGCATGGGAGGATCCGGCGGATGAGCATAACCTGGACTACATTGACAAGCCTGAGATTCTTGTCCACCAGGGTTTGCATGCAGGTTTGGAGTCCGGTCAGCTCTTCCGGATTACCCCATGTCAGGCCCGTCTATTTCCAACAGGTGAGCCGCGTAGGGAAACCATATCTAAATTCGGGGGCCGCTACCCATTTAGGGTCGCGTGGCTCGGTGATGTAGAACCACCCCGATTGCCACCCCTTCACGATCTCCACAAAGGAGCCCTCGAGCCATAGGACTTTGGCCATCTTGCCAACCATGGCACCTCCTCACTCCGCTTGGCGGCCGCCCACTACCTTCGGCTTGACATTGAAGGTCTTCAGCCATAAGCCGAAGTGGGGCTGGATGCAGAGAAAGGCCTCGCACACGACGATGAACGCCGAGATGTTGAGGATGAAATTCAGGGCCAGATCGTGGAAATCCAGGTCATAGTAGAACATGAGCCCCCGGACAAATGGGTGAAGTGGAAAACCTAGTCCGCGGAGGAAGTGGGTGAGGAACACCACCCTCTCATGGGACCTGGGGTGGGAATGAGCTGCCCCTCATCGGGGAGCCGGTGCGCGATGTCGCTGGACAAGTATCCGGCCTTCCGCAGCTTTTTGACTTGTCCCTCCGTGACGGAGGAGACCATCCACTTGCCTCCCGCTCCGGACATGGCTGGAGAAGGTTGAGGAGGGATGTGCGGACTTGGGCGCTGGAGCTCGAGTGTGCGGAAATGGATGAGCAAAGGAGGAAGAAGGCGTAGGTTAAAAGGTGGATCCTTATCCCCTTATATGGACGGACGAAGCTATGCGTCCCCCGCCAGCTTGGTAAAACTCGCTTATCTCCCAAGCGCCGTAATCAATGGCGCGGTTGGGTTACCCACGTCCGTATTGATGGGAATCCCGGAATAAGGGGGCACGATCTCCGCCTCGATAAGACGTGCCAAGGAAACCGCCCGCTAAACGCTACCGAGGTGGAACAGTAAAAATGATTCGTATAAAGGCTCGGCCGTGGTGTGATGTCACGCCCGCGGAATACGTCGCAGATCTGTGCAAAGGTTATTCCCTCTACGGTGGTATGTGGAACTTGTTTTGCAGAGCCGGACACAATCCTTGTGTTCAAAATATTCTATGAAGTATTCGGAGGAGGAACCCGCCTTGCAATGCGAAGACAATATGCGCGCCGGACTAAATCGTCATTGAAGCCTGGTTCGGGGCTCTTGAGGAGTCCTAGATTAGGGGTGTCCAATAGCGAACTATCACCGTTGGCGGACTCTGGACTATGAAGATACAAGATTGAAGACTTCGTCCCGTGTCCGGATGGGACTTTCCTTGGCGTGGAAGGCAAGCTTGGCGATACGGATATGTAGATCTCCTACCATTGTAACCGACTCTGTGTAACCCTAACCCTATCCGGTGTCTATATAAACCGGAGGGTTTTAGTCCGTAGGACGAACAACAATCATACCATAGGCTAGCTTCTAGGGTTTAGCCTCTCTGATATCGTGGTAGATCCACTCTTGTACTACCTATATCATCAATATTAATCAAGCAGGAGTAGGGTTTTACCTCCATTGAGAGGGCCCGAACCTGGGTAAAAATATCGTGTCCCTTGTCTCCTGTTACCATCCGCCTAGACGCACAGTTCGGGACCCCCTACCCGAGATCCGCCGGTTTTGGCACCGACAGAGAGGTTGGGGATGACTCCGTCCAGCAGCAGCACGACGACGTGGTGGTGGTGGAGGAGCGCGGTACTCCAGCAGGGCTTCGCCAAGCACTACGAGAGACGAGGAGGGAGAGAGGTAGGGCTGCGCCAGGGAGAGGTGGAAACTCTTGTGTTTGCATCCCTAAAGACCTCAACTATATATAGGGGAGAGGGAGGGGGCTGCGTCCCCTCTAGGGTTCCCACCCCAAGGGGTGCGGCACCCCCAAAACCCATTTAGGGTGGCGGCCAAGGGGGGGAGAGGGGGAAACTTGCCCCCCAAGTAAGGTGGAGGCGCCCCCTCTCCAAACCCTAGGCGCCTTGGGCCCTGGTGGGGGGGGGGGCGCACCAGCCCACCTGGGGCTGGTCCCCTCCCGCACTTGGCCCATGCTGCCCTCTGGGGCCGGTGGCCTGTTGGGGAACGTAGAAGAAATTCGAAAATTTTCCTACGTGTCACCAAGATCTATCTATGGAGAAACTAGCAACGAGGGGAAGGAGAGTGCATCTACATACCCTTGTAGATCGCTAAGCAGAAGCGTTCAAGAGAACGGGGTTGAAGGAGTCGTACTCGTCGTCATCCAAATCACCGGAGATCCTAGTGCGAGCAGGCGGCACCTCCGCGTTCAACACACGTACAGCCCGGTGACGTCTCCCATGCCTTGATCCAGCAAGGAGAGAGGGAGAGGTTGAGGAAGACTCCATCCAGCAGCAGCACAATGGCGTGGTGGTGGTGGAGGAGCGTGGCAATCCTACAGGGCTTCGCCAAGCACTGCGGGAGAGGAGGAGTAAGAGAGGTAGGGCTGCGCCAATAGAGGGAGAAACTCGTGTCTTGGGCAGCCCCCACACCTCATGTATTTATAGGGGAGGGAGGGGCTGCGCCTCTAGGGTTCCCTCCCCAAGGGGTGGCGGCAGCCCCCAGATCTCATCTGGGTGGCGGCCAGAGGGGGAGAGAGGGGAGGCGCACCTGGGGTGGGCCTTAGGGCCCATCTGCCCAAGGGTTTGCCCCCTCCCACTCTTCCCTGCGCCTTGGGCCCCTTGTGGGGGCGCACCAGCCCACCTGGGGCTGGTCCCCTCCCACACTTGGCCCATGCAACCCTCCGGGGTTGGTGGCCCCACTTGGTGGACCCCCGGGACCCTCCCGGTGGTCCCGATACGTTACCGATAAAACCCGAAACTTTTCCGGTGACCAAAATAGGACTTCCCATATATAAATCTTTACCTCCGGACCATTCCGGAACTCCTCGTGACGTCCGGGATCTCATCCGGGACTCCGAACAACATTCGTTAACCACATACAATCTTCCTTTATAACCCTAGCGTCATCGAACCTTAAGTGTGTAGACCCTACGGGTTCGGGAACCATGCAGACATGACCGAGACGTTCTCCAGTCAATAACCAACAGCGGGATCTGGATACCCATGTTGTCTCCCACATGTTCCACGATGATCTCATCGGATGAACCACGATGTCAAGGACTCAATCGATCCCGTATACAATTCCCTTTGTCTAGCGGTATTGTACTTGCCCGAGATTCGATCGTCGGTATACCGATACCTTGTTCAATCTCGTTACCGCAAGTCTCTTTACTCGTTCCGTAACACATCATCCCGTGATCAACCCCTTGGTCACATTGTGCACATTATGATGATGTCCTACCGAGTGGGCCAGAGATACCTCTCCGTTTACGGAGTGACAAATCCAGTCTCGATTCGTGCCAACCCAATGACACTTTCGGAGATACCTGTGCACCTTTATAGCCACCCGATTACGTTGTGACGTTTGGTACACCCAAAGCATTCCTACGGTATCCGGAGTTGCACAATCTCATGGTCTAAGGAAATGATACTTGACATTAGAAAAGCTTTAGCATACTAACTACGATCTTTGTGCTAGGCTTAGGATTGGGTCTTGTCCATCACATCATTCTCTAATGATGTGATCCCGTTATCAACGACATCCAATGTCCATGGTTAGGAAACCGTAACCATCTATTGATCAACGAGCTAGTCAACTAGAGGCTTACTAGGGACATGGTGTTGTCTATGTATCCACACATGTATCTGAGTTTCCTATCAATACAATTATAGCATGGATAATAAACGATTATCATGAACAAGGAAATATAATAATAACTAATTTATTATTGCCTCTAGGGCATATTTCCAACAG
This sequence comes from Aegilops longissima, assembly GCA_021605205.1. Lineage (NCBI taxonomy): Eukaryota > Viridiplantae > Streptophyta > Magnoliopsida > Poales > Poaceae > Aegilops > Aegilops longissima. The sequence goes on along the minus strand of CM038681.1, from coordinate 639,038,862 downwards.
TCTCCCACTTGCACTAGAGTCAATAATCTAGTTCACATCGCCATGTGATTAACACGATAGGTCACATCGCCATGTGACCAACATCCAAAGAGTTTACTAGTGTCTTAAACTAGTTCACATCACCATGTGATTAAGTCTCAATGAGTTCTGGGTTTGATCATGTTTTGCTTGTGAGAGAGGTTTTAGTCAATGGGTGCGCAACATTCAGATCCGTATGTACTCCATAAATCTCTAAGTCATATTGTAAATGCTGCTTCCACGCTCCACTTGAAGCTATTCCAAATGGTTGCTCCACTATCGTATCCGGTTTGCTACTCGAGTCACTCGGATAGGTGTTAAAGCTTGCATCGGCGTAACCCTTTACGCTGAACTCTTTATCACCTCCATAATCGAGAAACATGTCCTTATTTACTCCAAGGACAATTTTGACGCTGTCCAATGATCCATTCTGGATCATTCTTGTACCCCTTGACCGACTCATGGCAAGGCACACTTCGGTGCGGTACACAAGATAGCATACTATAGAGCCTACGTCTAAAGCATAGGGGCGACCTTCGTCCTTTCTCTCTTTCTCGCCGTGGTCGAGCTTTAAGTCTTAACTTCATACCTTACATCTCGTGCAAGAACTCCTTCTTTGGTGATCCATCTTGAACACCTTCAAGATCATGTCAAGGTATATGCTCATTTGAAAGTACCATTAAGCGGTTTTGATCTATCCTCATAGATCTTGATGCTCAATGTTCAAGTAGCTTAATCCAGGTTTTCATTGAAAACACTTTTAAAATAACCCTATATGCTTTCTGAGAAATTCTACATCATTTCGATCATCAATATGTCAACAACATATACTCATCGAAATTCTATAGTGCTCCCACTCACTTCTTTGGAAATACAAGTTTCTCATAAACTTTGTATAAACCCAAAAAAATTGATCATCTCATCAAAGCACATTCCAACTCCGAGATGCTTACTCCAGTCCTTAGAAGGATTTCTGAGTTTTGCATATTTGTTAGCATCCTTAGGATTGTCAAAACCTTCGGTTGTATCACATACAACCTTTCCTCAAGAAAACTGTCAAGGAAACAATGTTTTGACATCCTATCGCAAGATTTCATAAATGATGCAGAATGCTAATCCATTTCCAACAGACTTTAGCATCGCTACGGTGAGAAAGCCTCACCGTAGTCAACTCCTTGAACTTGTGAAAACATCTTAACGACAAGTCGAGCTTCTTAATGGTGATTCTTACCATCATTGTCCGCCTTCCTTTTAAAATCCATCTTACTCAATGGCCTTACGACCATCAAGCATTTCTTCCAAAGTCATGAATCCTTCTCGGATTTTATGGCCTCGAGCCATTCTTCGAATCCGGGCCCACCATCGCTTCTCCATAGCTCGTAGGTTCATTGTTGTCTAGCAACATGACCTCTAAGACAGGATTATGTACCACTCAAGTAGTACGCATCCTTGTCACCCTACGAGGTACGTTAGTGACTTGATCCGAAACTTCATGATCACTATCATAAGCTTCTACTTCAATTGGTGTAGGTTCCACAGGAACAACTTCCTGTGCCCTGCTACACACTAGTTGAAGTGATGGTTCAATAACCTCATCAAGTCTCCACCATCCTCCCACTCAATTCTTTCGAGAGAAACTTTTCCTCGAGAAAGGACCCGTTTCTAGAAACAATTACTTTTGCTTCCGGATCTGAGATAGGAGGTATACCCAACCATTTTGGGTATCCTATGAAGATGTATTTATCCGTTTTGGGTTCGAGCTTATCACGATGAAACTTTTTCACATAAGCGTCGCAGCCCCAAACTTTTAAGAAACGACAACTTAGGTTTCTCCAAACCATAGTTCAAACGGTGTCGTCTCAACGGAATTACGTGGTGCCCTATTAAAGTGAGTGTGGTTGTCTCTAATGCCTAACCCATGAACGATAGTGGTAATTCGATAAGAGACATCATGGTACGCACCATATCCAATAGGGTGCAACTATGATGTTCGGACACACCATCACACTATGGTGTTCGGTGGTATTAATTGTGAAACAATTTCCACAATGTCTTAATTATGCGTGCCAAAGCTCGTAACTCAGATACTCATCTCTATGATCATATCATAGACATTTTATCCTCTTGTCACAACGATCTTCAACTTCACTCTGAAATTACTTGAATCATTCTATAATTCAGACTTGTGTTTCATCAAGTAAATATACTCAACATCTACTCGAATCATCTGTGAAGTAAGAACATAACGATATTCATCTGCATGCCTCAAAGACTCATTGGACTGCACACATCAAAATGTGTTACTTCCAACAAGTTCCTATCTTGTTCCATCTCACTGAAATCGAGGCTTTTCAGTCATCTTGCCCATGTGGTATGATTTGCATATCTCAAGTGATTCAAAATCAAGTGAGTCCAAACGATCCATCTGCTTGGAGTTTCTTCATGCGTATACACCAATAGACATGGTTCGCATGTCTCAAACTTTTCAAAAACGAGTGAGTCCAAAGATCCATCAACATGGAGCTTCTTCATGCGTTTTACACCAATATGACTTACATGGCAGTGCCACAAGTAAGTGGTACTATCATTACTATCTTATATCTTTTGGCATGAAATGTGTATCACTACGATCGAGATTCAATAAACCATTCCTTTAGGTGCAAGACCATTGAAGGTATTATTCAAATAAATAGAGTAACCATTATTCTCCTTAAATGAATAACCGCATTGCAATAGACATAATCCAATCATGTCTATGCTCAACGCAGACACCAAATGACAATTATTCTGGTTTAATACTAATCTTGATGGTAGAGGGAGCGTGCGATGTTTGATCACATCAAACTTGGAAACACTTCAACACATATCGTCACTCACCTTTAGCTAGTCTCCTTTTATTCCGTAGCTCTTTTATTTGAGTTACTAACACTTAGCAACCGAACCGGTATCTAATACCCTGGTGCTACTAGGAGTACTAGTAAAGTACACATTAACATAATGTATATCCAATATACTTCTATCGACCTTTACAGCCTTCTTATCTACCAAGTATCTAGGGTAATTCTGCTCCATGGCTGTTCCCCTTATTACGAAGCACTTAGTCTCGGGTTTGGGTTCAACCTTGGGTTTCTTCACTAGGAGCAGCAACTGATTTGCCGTTTCATGAAGTATCCTTCTTGCCCTTGCCCTTCTTGAAACTAGTGGTTTCACTAACCATCAACAATTGATGCTCCTTCTTGATTTCTACTTTCGCGGTGTCAAACATCGCGAATAGCTCAAGGATCATCATATCTATCCCCGATATGTTATAGTTCATCATGAAGCTTTAGCAGCTTGGTGGCAATGACTTTGGAGAAACATCACTATCTCATCTGGAAGATCAACTCCCACTCGATTCAAGTGATTGTTGCACTCAAACAATCTGAGCACAAGCTCAACGATTGAGCTTTTCTCCCTTTGTTTGCAGGCTAAGAAAATCTTTGGAGGTCTTATACCTCTTGACGTGGGCACGAGCCTGAAATCCCAATTTCAGCCCTCGAAACATCTTATATGTTTCGCGACGTTTTGAAAAACGTCTTTGGTGCCTCAACTCTAAACCGTTTAACTGAACTATCACGTAGTTATCAAAAGCGTGTATGTCCGATGTTCGCAACATCCCAGGGCGACGTTTGGGGTTCAGCACACCGAGCGGTGCATTAAGGACATAAGCTTTCTTCTGTCCGCATAATCGCTCTCATCAACTTTCAACTATATTTTCTCTAGGAACATATCTAAACAAGTGGAACTAAAGCGCGAGCTTCGACATAATTTGCAAAGGGCTTTTGACTATGTTCAGGATAATTAAGTTCATCTAATGAACTCCCACTCGAGATAGACATCCTCTAGTCATCTAAGTGATTACATGATCCGAGTCAACTAGGCCGTGTCCGGTCATCACGTGAGACGGACTAGTCATCATCGGTGAACATTTTCATGTTGATCGTATCCTCCATACGACTCATGCTCGACCTTTCGGTCTCTTGTGTTCCGAGGCCATGTCTGTACATGCTAGGCTCATCAAGTTAACCAAAGTGTTTGGCGTGTGTAAATCTGGCTTACACCCGTTGTATGTGAGCGTAAGAATCTATCACACCCGATCATCACGTGGTGCTTCGAAGCGACGAACTTTCGCAACGGTGCACAGTTAGGGGGAACACTTTCTTGAAATTTTAATGAGGGATCATCTTATTTACTACCGTCGTTCTAAGCAAATAAGATGCATAAACATGATAAACATCACATGCAATCAAATAGTGACATGATATGGCCAATATCATTTTGCTCCTTTGATCTCCATCTTCGGGGCTCCATGATCATCATCGTCACCGGCATGACACCATGATCTCCATCATCATGATCTCCATCATCGTGTCTCCATGAAGTTGTCTCGCCAACTTATTACTTCTACTACTATGGCTACCGGTTAGCAATAAAGTAAAGTAATTACATGGCGTTGTTCAATGACACGCAGGTCATACAATAAATTAAGACAACTCCTATGGCTCCTGCCGGTTGTCATACTCATCGACATGCAAGTCGTGATTCCTATTACAAGAACATGATCAATCTCATACATCACATATCATTCATCACATTCTTCTTGGCCATATCACATCACATAGCATACCCCGCAAAAACAAGTTAGGCGTCCTCTAATTGTTGTTTGCATGTTTTACGTGGCTGCTATGGGTTTCTAGCAAGAACGTTTCTTACCTACGCAAAACCACAACGTGATATGCCAATTGCTATTTACCCTTCATAAGGACCCTTTTCATCGAATCCGTTCCGACTAAAGTGGGAGACGGCACCCGCTAGCCACCTTATGCACCAAGTGCATGTCGACCGGTGGAACTTGTCTCACGTAAGTGTACGTGTAAGGTCGGTCCGGCCGCTTCATCCCACAATACCGTCGAAACAAGATTGGACTAGTAATGGTAAGCATATTGAACAAAATCAACGCCCACAACTACTTTGTGTTCTACTCGTGCAAAGAATCTACGCAATAGACCTAGCTCATGATGCCACTTTGTTGGGGAGCGTGGCAGAAATTCAAAATTTTCCTCGTGTCACCAAGATCTATCTATGGAGAAACTAGCAACGAGGGGAAGGAGAGTGCATCTACATACCCTTGTAGATCGCTAAGCGGAAGCGTTCAAGAGAACGGGGTTGAAGGAGTCGTACTCGCCGTGATCCAAATCACCGGAGATCCTAGTGCCGAACGGACGGCACCTCCGCGTTCAACACACGTACAGCCCGGTGACGTCTCCCATGCCTTGATCCAGCAAGGAGAGAGGGAGAGGTTGAGGAAGACTCCATCCAGCAGCAGAACAACGGCGTGGTGGTGGTGGAGGAGCGTGGCAATCCTGCAGGGCTTCGCCAAGCACTGCGGGAGAGGAGGAGTAAGAGAGGTAGGGCTGCGCCAATAGAGGGAGAAACTCGTGTCTTGGGCAGCCCCCACACCTCATGTATTTATAGGGGAGGGAGGGCTGCGCCCCTCTGGGTTCCCTCCCAAGGGGTGGCGGCAGCCCCCAGATCTCATCTGGGTGGCGGCCAGAGGGGGAGAGAGGGGAGGCGCACATGGGGTGGGCCTTAGGGCCCATCTACCCTAGGGTTTGCCCCCTCCCACTCTTCCCTACGCCTTGGGCCCCTTGTGGGGGCGCACCAGCACACCTGGGCTTGTCCCTCCCACACTGGCCCCACTTGGTGGACCCGGGACCCTCCCGGTGGTCCCGGTGCGTTACCGATAGCACCCGAAACTTTTCCGGTGACCAAAACAGGACTTCCCATATATAAATCTTTACCTCCGGACCATTCCGGAACTCCTCGTGACGTCCGGGATCTCATCCGGGACTCCAAACAACATTCGGTAACCACGTATATCTATTCCCTATAACCCTAGCGTCATCGAACCTTAAGTGTGTAGACCCTACGGGTTCGGGAACCATGCAGACATGACCGAGACGTTCTCCGGTCAATAACCAACAACGGGATCTGGATACCCATGTTGGCTCCCACATGTTCCACGATGATCTCATCGGATGAACCATGATGTTGAGGATTCAATCAATCCTGTATACAATTCCCTTTGTCTAGCGGTATAGTACTTGCCCAAGATTCGATCGTCGGTATCCCGATACCTTGTTCAATCTCGTTACCGGCAAGTCTCTTTACTCGTTCCGTAACACATCATCCCGTGATCAACCCCTTGGTCACATTGTGCACATTATGATAATGTCCTACCGAGTGGGCCCAGAGATACCTCTCCGTTTACGGAGTGACAAATCCGAGCCTCGATTCGTGCCAACCCAATGACACTTTCGGAGATACCTGTAGTGCACCTTTATAGCCACCCGATTCGTTGTGACGTTTGGTACACCCAAAGCATTCCTACGGTATCCGGAGTTGCACAATCTCATGGTCTAAGGAAATGATACTTGACATTAGAAAAGCTTTAGCATACGAACTACGATCTTTGTGCTAGGCTTAGGATCGGGTCTTGTCCATCACATCATTCTGCTAATGATGTGATCCCGTTATCAACGACATCCAATGTCCATGGTTAGGATACCGTAACCATCTATTGATCAACGAGCTAATGAACAGAGGCTTACTAGGGACATGGTGTTGTCTATGTATCCACACATGTATCGGAGTTTCCTTTCAATACAATTTTAGCATGGATAATAAAAGATTATCATGAACAAGGAAATATAATAATAACTAATTTATTATTGCCTCTAGGGCATATTTCCAACATGGCCCCACTTGGTGGACCCCCGGGACCCTCCCGATGGTCCCGGTACGTTACCGATAGCACCCGAAACTTTTCCGGTGACCAAAACAGGACTTCCCATATATAAATCTTTACCTCCGGACCATTCCGGAACTCCTCGTGACGTTCGGGATCTCATCCGGGACTCCAAACAACATTCGGTAACCACGTATATCTATTCCCTATAACCCTAGCGTCATCGAACCTTAAGTGTGTAGACCCTACGGGTTCGGGAACCATGCAGACATGACCGAGACGTTCTCCGGTCAATAACCAACAACGGGATCTGGATACCCATGTTGGCTCCCACATGTTCCACGATGATCTCATCGGATGAACCATGATGTTGAGGATTCAATCAATCCCGTATACAATTCCCTTTGTCTAGCGGTATAGTACTTTCCCAAGATTCGATCGTCGGTATCCCGATACCTTGTTCAATCTCGTTACCGGCAAGTCTCTTTACTCGTTCCGTAACACATCATCCCGTGATCAACCCCTTGGTCACATTGTGCACATTATGATGATGTCCTACCGAGTGGGCCCAGAGATACCTCTCCGTCACACGGAGTGACAAATCGATCTCGATTCGTGCCAATCCAATGACACTTTCGGAGATACCGTAGTGCACCTTTATAGCCACCCGATTACGTTGTGATGTTTGGTACACCCAAAGAATTCCTACGGTATCCGGGAGTTGCACAATCTCATGGTCTAAGGAAATGATATTTGACATTAGAAAAGCTTTAGCATACGAACTATACGATCCTTGTGCTAGGCTTAGGATTGGGTCTTGTCCATCACATCATTCTCCTAACGATGTGATCCCGTTATCAACAACATCCAATGTCCATGGTCAGGAAACCGTAACCATCTATTGATCAATGAGCCAGTCAACTAGAGGCTTACTAGGGACATGGTGTTGTCTATGTACCCACACATGTATCTGAGTTTCCTATCAATACAATTATAGCATGGATAATAAACGATTATCATGAACAAGGAAATATAATAATAATAACTAATTTATTATTTACTCTAGGGCATATTTCCAACACTGACCGTACCCCTCGCGAGAGGACGACGGAGGAGCTCATCGCTTTTGGCGGGATAGCGGATCCAGTGTCGGCTGGCAGACGTGTCAGCAACCGGATGCAGGGACAGCCGGATGCGGACGACCTGCAGCTAGCGCGTGCCAAGAGGGCCGCCATGCTTCGTCATGCCGAGACTACTGCAGGTGCGTCTTTTGATAAAAGTTGTTCCATTTTACACTTCTCTGAGAATGAAATAGTTGATAAGGCAAACGTCTTAGGAATTTCGTTGGGATCAAATGAAACCAAGGTCATCAAATCCGTTAATGATCTTTTAGACTCGGAAGCGGAGAGGGCTTTTGAGATCATTCGTAATCTTGCCTCTATCAAACATATGAATGACAATGACATGAATAATTTAGGAATTAACGATCTTGCAAATATATGTAATAATTTGCTGCCTAATATCGAGGCTGAGGATGAGGAGGATGTTGAGAACACATATACGGTACAACCACTCTTGATGGAGGAAGCAGTGTCTGTCATAGATAATACCATCGTCCTGTAGGATGGTGAGGAGAAGCCCAAACGACCCTGGAAGCGGAAAATTTATACTACTTCGGTAGTACGCAGAAGTGCTAGAGTTAAGCTTAAGAAATAATTTCATGATGACTTATGAAAGGACTCTTTTGCAATAGCAGAGGTCTAGCAGACTTGGCTAAACAAAGATTCTTAGCAGAGACAATGATAGAGCATCACTTAGATTTTATTGCACTTTTGGAAACTGGACGAGATAATTTCACATCCCAATTCCTTCAAACCCTCTCCAGTGGTATCGATTTTTACTTGCACATTCTACCTCCTAGAGGAAGATCGGGTGGGATTTTACTAGGAGTACGGTGTGAGACATTAGAGGTGCTTAATGTGGTTCAGGGAGACTTTGCGGTTAAATTCAGGGTAAGATCAAAATTGGATGGGTTCCGATGGTCGCTAGTTGCGGTATATGGGGCAGCACAACCTGAATTTAAACCTGATTTTCTAGCCGATCTAGTGCGGATTTGTGGAGATGAAAATCTGCCACTACTAGTGGGGGGGGATTTAATATCATTAGGAGGAGAGAAGAAAAGAATAATGAAAATTTTGATGGACGTTAGTCTATGATGTTTAACATGATTATCGAGAGCCTCAATTTGAAAGAAATTGAGCTCACCGGTAGACAGTTTACATGGGCCAACTCGCTACCTGTTCCGACTTATGAATAGCTGGATAGGGTACTTGCTAGTGTGGAGTGGGAACAAAAATATCCGTTTGTGTCGGTTCATGGGCAAAGCTGGTTTGAGCGAGAAGGATTTATGGAGATGATTGCACGTGAATGGGCTAAGCCGGTTACGAGAAGGACACATGTCGAGAGATGGCAGAATAAAATTAGACACCTCCGACAATTTCTGAGAGGATGGGCCAGGAATGAGAGTGGGATTTATAAGCAAAAAAAAGAACGTCTAACTCAACTCATTGAGGCACTAGATGTAAAGGCTGAAACGACTCTCCTTTCTGTTAGTGAGCATCGAACCAAGTTAGAGGTTGAGCAAGGCCTACGTGCTCTCCTGAGAGAGGAGGAACTCAAGTGGGAGTTGCGTGCGAAAACGCTTAAGGTTATCCAAGGGGACGACAACACACAATTCTTCCATATGGTTGCGAATGGTAAACATAGGAAGAAGAAAATCATACACCTTGAACAGGATGAGGGGACAATAGTGGGACATGAAAATCTGAAAGTGTATATTTCCAACTATTATAAAAGCCTTTTTGGACCCTCGAATACATCCATGGTGTCTCTTGATGAGTCTGTGATTGATGATATACCTCAATTACAGGCAGCGGAGAACGATGTTCTCTCTGCACCGTTTATTAAAAAAGAAGTTCATCAGGCCATAACCCAAATGAAGACGAATAAAGCACCGGGACCAGAGCTGAATTCTATAAGAAATGTTGGCATATCATTAAAGATGATCTCATGCCTATGTTTCACGATTTTTTCAATGGCCATTTGGAGTTGTTTCACCTTAACTTTGGTACGATAACGTTGTTACCTAAGAAGAATGAGGCGGTCCGGATCGAACAATTCTGACCCATTTGCCTGCTGAATGTGAGTTTTAAAATTTTCACAAAGGTAGGAACCAATAGATTGACACAAATTGCTCACTCAATGGTTCAACCTAGTCAGGCTTGGACCTGATACCGCGATATCTCATTACGGCCAGGTCGATCCAAACAAGATTCAAAGTTATCCCTTACCAGCGTAAACAAATGACGTTACAAATCGGTGAACCAAACACCTCCCGAGTCTTTTTTTTTTTGCGTTCAAACCTGAGAGCTTTTATTCAACGAACGAGGTCCTGGCATCATCAGCCAACAGGCTGGTGAGCAGGAAAGATGGTCTCGAGTCAGTCCAACACTCGGTAACCACCAGTGTACATGCATGTTTTGCACAAAGGTGGGCCGGGACATTGGCTGCTCGCATTACATGTTGAATAACAAAAGAAGAAAAGGTAGCAGCTAGCTCTCCAATTTCTACAAGTAATGGTGCCACCACAGAAAGGCTGGTGTGGTGAGTGTTCCAGAGATTAACAATCTCCAGGCAATCCATCTCCATGATCACATGTGAGAAACCCCGTAGATTTGCGAAGATAACACCTTCTCGGAGCGCGAGCGTCTCATCGATGAATGGATCCGTGACCCCAATTTGAGGTTTGCTCCAAGATCCCAACAAGGTTGTGTTTGAGCGTGCTACGCCGCCCATTCCCACCTTGTCGGAGTCCATACTCAATGCTGCGTCCGTGTTGATCTTGACCACCCCTGATTCCGGTGGTCTCCAACCATGACCCGGTAGCAGAACATCATGAGAGTGCGGGATATCCAGCAGTGCCAAGTCCTCCCTAATCCGCCTCACCGAAGTGAAGGGATCAAGCTGGTCATCATCATGAGTCACTCGATTCCTCGAGTGCCAGATTGCCCACATAACAGAAATCATTTGGGCCCTTTCAGTGTCCGTGAATTGATCATCACATATGATATCACGAGACCAAGTATCCGGATTCAGACGCGGCCGTCGAATGCCAAAGAGGTCGTGAGCCTGCTCCCAGAAAAGTTTGGCATGAGAGCAATGCACTATGGCGTGCATGCGATCCTCATCCATTGCATGGCAGATATTACATCTGCTTATAGGTTTGATATGACGATACCGAAGCATGCACTCATCTGGAAGAATACGACGAATAACCCGCCACCAGAATACACGTACCTTCGGCAAAACCTTAAGCTTCCAAAGCGACTTCCACATCCGTTCGTCGGTCTATGAGGAGTTTGTAACCGCCCCTTCCTCTTGAGCTGCACGCTCTTTCCGAGTCACGAGAGCACGGTACGCAGATTTTATGGAGTAAATGTCACTTCTTTCAAAAGCCCAAGATCTAAAATCATCACCCCGCCTCGACGTAAGGGGATATTCATGATAGCATCGGCGTCTGGTCGAATGAAGATATTATTGATCAGTTCCCGCCGCCAAGTCCCGTTTTCATGATCGATGAGTTCATGTATGGTAGCAAGTGTGGTCCCTCCCCCCCCCCCGGCATCACCGTAGGGGACAGGGAGGGGAGGCCCATGATCCACTTGTCTCCCCAAATGGAGATAGTGCTACCGTCCCCCACCCTCTTGATGAGACCAACATGGAGAGCTTCCCTCCCGGCGATGATCGCTCACCAGATAGCTGATGATGTGTTTGGTACTGAAGCCTCCATAAAATCACAGTCCGGAAAATAGCGCCCCTTCATCACTTGGGCACATAAGGAGTTGGGATTAGTAATAAATCTCCAACCATGCTTACCCAGTAGTGCCAGGTTAAATAACTCAAGATCACGAAATCCCATTCAACCCTGACACTTCGGTGATGCAAGTTTATCCCAAGATAGCCAATGCATAGATCGCCGATCAAGAGATCCACTCCACCAGAATTTGGCCATACTAGTGGTAAGGCCTTTGCATACTTTCTTAGTCAGACAGAAACAACTCATACTGAAGGTTGGAATGGCCTGAATTACTGATTTAATAAGTGTTTCCCTCCCCGCACAAGCTAGTAGCCGCTCTGCCCATCCATTCATTTTGCTCCTGGATCTGTCCCCAATATGGTCAAAAGTCTCACTAGTGATTCTTTCAACCGCTGTGGGTAATCCCAAATATCTGTCACTGAAAGCTTCAACATGAACACCAAGGACCAGTTTGACTGCTTGCCTTCTTGCATGCGGTGTATTGGGCGAAAAAAATATTGCGCTCTTAGCATGATTGATTGCCTGTCCCGAGCAAGTAGCATAGATCAATAATATTGCATTGAGTCGGTCCGCGCTCTCCTGGTTTGCACTGATGAAGATAAGACTATCATCGGCAAAAAGTAGATGACTCACCCAAGGTGCTCGGAAGGATACACGGATGCCCCTGTCAACATGAATACCTCCATAAAATTTGAGCAAAGATGTGAGTCCTTCCACACAAAGTAAGAAAAGAAAAGGCGACATAGGGCAGCCCTGTCGTAGCCCCCTGGACGGGGTGAAGAACGGCAGTAACTCCCCATTCACTCTCACCGAGAACCGAACAGATGAGACACACTTCAGTACCAGGTTCACGAACTGAGCACTAAAACCAAGTTTGACCATGATCGCCTCCAGATAATGCCATTCCACTCTATCGTAGGCCTTCATCATGTCTAATTTGACTGCACATGAATAGTTCTTCCCCTTCTTCCTTCGCCTCATTGTGTGAACACTCTCAAACGCAACCACCACGTTATCAGTGATCAGGCGACCAGGGACAAAAGCACTCTGCTCCTGGCTAACCACTGTGTTCATGAGCTCTTTGAAACGGTTAGTTATCATCTTGGCAGCAATCTTGTAAGGTACAGGACACAAAGAGATCGGCCGGTACTGAGTAATGGACTGGGGATTCCGTACCTTGGGAATAAGTTTGATAGCCGTATCGTTGAAGCCATAGGGTAGATCACCCCCATTTAAAAAACCAAGAATCGCCGGCACTAGGTCATCTTTGATGAGATCCCAGTGTCGCTGAAAAAACCCTGCGGTAAACCCATCAACACCCGGTGCTTTGGATGGGGACATCTGAAAAAGGGCATCGCGAACCTCGACCGGCTCAAAGGGTTTATCCAAGGAGATGTTCATGTCCTCCGTTACACGTGACGAGACAAATTGAAGCAACTCATTCATATCATTAAAACCTTGGGAAGAATACAAGTCCTAGTAGAATGATTGCACCTCCACCTTGTCCTCAGCCTCGGTCGCACATATGGAACCGTCCGACCGCTGAAGATGGGCAATGCGATTCACACGCTTCCGATGTGCTGCTAGGGCGTGATTGTATGCCGTGTTTCGGTCACCCTTCTGTAGCCATGGCACGTGTGAGCGTTGCCGAATCCAAATCTCCTCCTGTCGCAATGCTTCTCTCAATTGTAGCACAATCGCTTTTTCCTCGTCAGAAGGCCCTCGTCCGATGGATCTACTCCTCAAGAGTTCAAGCTTTTTTTGTAATTTCCGGACCCTCTTAGCGAGGCACCCAAACTCTCTTGCACTCCACGCCCCAAGTTCAACTTGGATTTGTTGCAAAGTGTTTTGAATAGCGGCAAGATCTTGACCGGCATGATTCCGTCGCCACGCTTCCGCAACAATCTGATCATACTCAGCATGAGACTGCCAAACATCTTCGTACCGAAACTGCTTTGATCCTCTCGTGTGTTGTACATCTTGTGTCTCAACCAAAACAAAACAGTGGTCCGACTCCACAGAGCTAATGTGTCTCACCCGGGAAACTTTGAAGCTCTGAAGAAAAGCTGCATTGGCCACTCCTCTGTCCAGACGGGCTTTCACGTTCATCTCGCCGGCCTGACCATTATCCCATGTGTATGGCACCCCTGAAAAACCAAAGTCCTGCAGGGAGCAATCGTCTAAAACGTCCCGAAACGCGCGCATCTGCCACTCCGCCCTCTGAGCTCTGCTGAAGTGTTCTGTGGCATGCATCGTTTCGTTGAAGTCACCAAGACATAACCATGCTTGATGCGGTATTGCATGTAGCCTTCTCAAACAAGTCCAACTGTGGTGCCGATCCTCACTCCTCGGAGCTCCGTAGAACCCCGTGAATCTCCATTCGTGCGAGGGGGAACAAACTTTCCGCGCCACCACATCGATGTGGCCGGAACTATAACTCTTAAGATCAACCGAAATATCACTTGTCCAGAACAAACCGAGGCCGCCACTAAGCACCGCGCTGTCAACAGCAAAACAGCCTGAAAAACCGAGTGTATGCTTCAGAATTTCAACTCTCTTCGCCCTAATCTTCGTTTCCATCACAAAGATTAGGCTGGGCCCTTCCTGCTTCGTAATCTTCCGAAGCTCGCGAACTGCCTCGGGGTTCCCAAGCCCCCGGCAGTTCCAGCTGAGGTGTTTCATTGCTCTCCGCAGAGCTGACTTGCAGTCGCCGCCGATGTGTTCTCCGATGAGGGTGGGGTGGGTTTCTTCTTCTTTGGGTCTGGTTTCGAGGTCTCTCCCTCCTCTTTCCCACTGCCATCACCGGAGTTTGTCTTTTCTTGAGCGTTGAACACCACCATATCCGTAGCGACACCATTGCCTTCCACCATCGCATTGCTGGTAATGGCCAATGGCTCGACCCGGCGGTATACTTTCTCCATCTGAGGCCCCCCCTTCCTCTTGGGTTGATTCCTTCTTTTCGGGGGAGAGTTTACCTCAGCTGTTGCGGCCGCATTCGTGTTGGAGGAGGAGGCATCTTTCCTACTGGCCGCCGTCTGCTGAGGCCCCCTGGATGAGTCATCGCTCGACGCCGCTCCCTTGCGTTCATCAGGTGCACGCAGGTTTGTGGTGAAGGGAAGATCCCCATGCTCATCCCTTGTACCCGGGGTGGGACAAAACAGATCAGAGTGACCTGAACGGCCACACGAGAAGCAAAAATTTGGAACTTGTTCATATTGGATGTCGTACCAATCCCTGGACTTCCTCTTGGTAGAGTCGACCAGTATCCACCGCCGTAAAGGTTTACTCACATCTAGGGTAACCCTAGCTCTTAGAAATCCCCCAACGGGGTCAAACTGGACGGAGGTGGCCTCTTTATCAATCTGTTTCGCAATTGCTTTTCCCCACGTATCGTTGCGCAGATTGAAAGGCAAATTTAGAACCCTAGCCCAAAGTTGAATTTTGTCAAACTTCAGCTCTGACGGCCTCCTGCAGTCTTGGAATTCTGATAGGATCACAGCATGCCGGCTCACGTGCCACGGAGAACCATCTCGCACGCGATCACGATCACGACGATTCTTGAACTCCGCCACGAATATGTTTTCTCCCCCCGACTTAAAAGACAAGCCTCTAGGGTTTCCCCATGCCGGCCTCAACGCATTAGCAATGGTCTGGATATGCAAAACTTTCCGATGAAGGACCTTGCCTGCGATCAGCCACTTCTCCTGGCCTCCTTCTTCCGGGTCATCAATCACCAAGGGGGTAGCCTCCTCTTCGGTGAGATCGAGCTTGCCCATGGCTTCTTCCAGCCTCGCCCTAGCCACACGAGGCGATAGCGGCTCGTCTAGGTTCGCGTTGTGCGCCGTGGAGGGCGACGCGGACGCCATCCTTCCCGGCACAGATCAGATCGCCCCGCCGACGAGATGTCAACGGGCGCCAGTCGCCACCGAAACCCTAATCGCCTTCAGCCAAGGGCTACTGGTTTTTCGGGGAACTCGGTTTTTTTAACACCTCCCGAGTCTACACGAAGGAACCAGAGTTATAGTATTAAAAAGGGGTCTGCAGTCTCTGAGCAGAATACCTGCTATTAAACCAAAAACATAGATTATTGATTTTGATTTCGTAAGTTGTTTTCTGTTCGTGCGCGAGGGCGGAGGGGGAGTTATCTTGATCTGTTTGTAGACAAGATTTCTTCATTGTAGTACTTCAGAAGATTTTACACTAGCTGGTTCTTATTCCGAGATATATAGTTATGATGATTTTTGTGACGAGCACAATCAGGAATCTAGCCAAACAAAGTACAATCAACACCCAACTGTGAGTAAATAACATATGCATTTATTCGGGATTTCATTTCATTAATTATTTCTTTTCTGCATACATCGGCTTTCTCATTCCACTATTTTGTTTTTGAGATTTTTTTACATTACTTTGATTTTTTTAATGGAATTATGCAAATGCGGGAATAATATGTAGAAACCTTTTCCAATTGGGTCTAACGATTCAAACCAAGAGAAATAATTAGATGTCTCTTATAAAATCCAATCATAAGCAACCTTTATGTAACTGCAGTTTTTAATCTTTCCATTATTTCCATGATTCAAGTGTACAAAGTTGCACATTTGGGCATATGTCTCGGTTTTCACAGCTCCCAGCCACGTGTAACTGCTGATTTTCCAGGCGAGTTGCACACTGGACATGTCTCAGTTCCACAGCTCACAACCATGGCTGCACAGGCGGTAGTGTTGAGTGTTGACTGTCTAATATGCAACTACAGCAACGTAGAAAATAACAAACATATATCAACACCCATAGGTTAAAAAACTTTTTAGCTTTCATCAATACCAAGGTACGCAACAAACCCCGCGTTGTCCTCCTGGGCGGCACAGGGGAACCCGCCGCCGCACCGCCGGGAGGCCCTCTTCCGCCTGCTCCGGCATCGCCGCTGCCGGAGGGCTGGTCGGCGAAGCCGCGCCTGGCCCCGGGATGGTGGCGGCGGGGCGGACTCGTTTCCGTCCTGGTGCTGAGCGCCCCTCCCCTCCCCAACCCCTCCCCTCCACGAGATCTGCTATGGGGGCCTTCCCCGGAGGCTGCGCCCCGTCCGACGAATGGCGGCATCCTCGGTCGTCGTCTTCATCGCGGCCCTGCTCACCCTTCCCCTACCCCTCCCCAGTTCCCACCTTTGTCAGGGGCGAAGGGCTGGAACGGTGGTGGCCTTCAAGTGCCTGAAGACCTAGTCGGGCTCCAGTTGCTGACCTCAGCCATATCTAGCCCATGCTGGTGGTGGTGCCGTGCGGTGCTGGAGGCCGGTCATCCACTTGGACCTGTCACCGGGATGACGGCGGGCGCCATGAGGTGGTCCTTGCGCTCGGCACGTGGGGCTGCGGCGATCTGCTGGCCTTCTGCGTGTGCAGTGCCAGTCGACGACGCCGTGATCTTCGGTTGGCGGTGGTAATCCAGATCCGATCAACCGGATGGTGGTGGCTGTTGATTGTTCTGCATCGATTTCCTATGGATCCACGATAGCGGAGGTCATCGAAAAGATTTCGGGAGGTTTTATCTCTTGATCCACTAGATGACTTCAGTGGTGGAATGCATATTATGGACGACGACTTGACGCAAAGGGATGGCTGTGAGGTGGCGGCGGTCCAATTGTAGCTGCCGGGATTGTGGAAAAGCAATGGCGACAGCACTTGTGTGACTTGGATAGTGGTGCTGCGTGCACCCGGTCTCGAGCACCGGGGCGAAAGCCTAGGTTAGACCAGAGTGATTTTGCCTGACATGCTTGAGTGTGTAAGGAAATTGTGTCACAGCATGGCGATGTTTCTTTTACGTCGTTACCTTGTTGGAGGCATTGCTCGGATATGCTTGGACTGATACTTCAGGGTGAAAACTTAGATTCTGGCCTTTCTGGTCGGATCCGATGACGGTGGCGCTTGAGTGTCGCTCCCTTCCTGAAGGCGTTGTTGTTGAAGATCCTCATCATCAATGTGGTGTCAATGATTGGTTCGGGTATGGTCTTAGTTTTAGTTTGTCGATCACTGATTTGATCGTTATGTTTTTTTTTCCTCGCCTACGCATAGCTTTTGGTCTTATGACTTTGCTAATTGTTGGTGTGTTTTTCTGTGTGTTGGGTTGGTTGTGTGCATCTTAGTTATGCAGAGGCCGGGTGTGTGCTCATTGTGTTATGTATCCTCTTGATGTTCCATTTTAAGCAAATAAAATCCATCCTTTGTCGAAAAATAGGTTTCTGTAGCATCTAGGTGTAGTTCCAACAAATGCCTTGTACTCCCTCCGTTCCTAAATACTTGTCTTTTTAGAGATTTCAAATGGTCACCACATACGGATGTATATAGACATATTTTAGAGTGTAGATTCACTCATTTTGTTCCGTATGTAGTCACCATTTGAAACCTCTAGAAAGACAAGTATTTAGGAACGGAGGGAGTATATGTTATTGCTAGTAAAAATATCTTACACTTTTGATCAGTAATAACTACAAGCAATTAACAGATCTCGAGTTCAGTATACGGGTCACTCCGAAGCATCATTTGTGCGCATATCATGGCCGTGTCATGCGGAATGTCCACCTACTTTTTTTCTCATGGGGAGCAAGTTATAATATAGTTTGTTATTTGCATTTTATTCACATGTGAAATGCCTTGTCATTGTTGTACTTGCAGGGCACTCGTCATTTGCAATGTGCCGAGGTGGATCTGCTATAATGCGGCTGTATCTGGCTATTTTTTAAAATAATACATTTTTTTATTAAATTGCACAAATATTACGCTGATAAATTTATTTTTAAAAATATTACTCAATCAGCTTGCAGCAGGCCGAGTAAGCCTAATCAGCCCACAGCAGGCCGACAGGGCCTTATCAGCCTACTGCGGGCCGACAGGCTGTCAATCGGCCACGTGCGGGCCGACTATTGGCCGGGCCACGTCCCTCCACTCGCTGTCGGCGCAGGCTGGGTCACGGGTGCCCCAGTCGGCCAGCTGCCGATCGACAGGGAGCGGGCCCGCAGCGCTGCCTCCTTTTTCTTTCCCTTCTCCTTCTCCTTTCCTTCCCCACCTCACGCAGCACAACATCTCTCTGTTCTTATTCCTTCCTCCTCTCTCCAACATGAAATAGCTTCAATTAATACACCAAAATGATCCGGTTTTTTGCGGATTTGGCACCGTGAATGGGTTCTACTTAGTTAGGGGAGCCAAAAGAGACCTCGATCTACTGATGGGTAGCTTGTGATGGTCGTGGTGAGGATTTTGTTGGAGCATTTTTTCAGCTCATTTGTGGAGGTTGTGGAGGCGGAGATGGAGGTTGTGGCGGCGGTGGAGGTGGAGGTGGTGCTGGAGGTGAAGCTGCGGGAGTTTGGTGGAGTTTCCGGCTCCAGTTCCGGTGATTGAAGGCGGCCGTTCGTCGTTCGCATGCACGCTTCAAGGGTATATTTTAGCAAACATTTATTTTTCAAAGTTGCATGCAATTATTGTTATTTGCTTGAGTAGTAAACCTAAATATTTAGGTGGTCATGGTGAGCATTTTATTTTCCTGTTCCCGTTTCGGTTAGCATTTTATTTAAATGTCTACTAATTGGTTGCGTAAAAATGTGTAGTTACTCCGGTAATATTCCGGACTATATGAATATTATTTGCTCGAGTAGTAAACGTAAATATTTAGGTGGTCGTGGTGAGCATTTTATTTTCCCGTTCCGGTTTCGGTGAGCATTTTATTTAGATGTCAACTAATTAGTTGCGTAAAAATGTGTAGTTGCTCCGGTAATATTCTGGACTATATGTGGATGTGTAGTATTTAGGAGTGTCAGTAATTGTAGTTGCTCCGGTAAAATCCGTATTATAGGCAGTCCAGTCAAATATTAAAATCTGTGAATATTTGTAGTTGCTCCGGCAAATATTCATAATATATT
Source organism: Aegilops longissima (assembly GCA_021605205.1). Lineage (NCBI taxonomy): Eukaryota > Viridiplantae > Streptophyta > Magnoliopsida > Poales > Poaceae > Aegilops > Aegilops longissima. The sequence continues at coordinate 639,019,278 of CM038681.1, read as the reverse complement.
TGTAGGTGTGTGAATTGTATTAGTTGCTCCGTTAATATTCTGTAATATATAGCTAGCTAATATATAGACATGTCTAATATTTGTTAGTCGGGGTATTTTAAGTTTTTGCTTAATACTTGTATTTCGTTGTTGAAAAAAAAAATAGGTTGAGCCTCTGGTCACTCGCACTCCTAAGGAGCACTGGATGATACATGAAGGATGGGTTCAGCGGTACGTGCTTTATTAATTTGCACACTGACATGCATATTAATGGGAGACACTAACCGAAAAGTTCTGTCATGAAGGTTGAAATGGGCCGGCCTATTACCTTTCGCGCGTTTGGTTGAGTCCATCCCGGGCTGCAAACGCCTCGCCATCGACTCCTCCTTGTTGAGCTGCTTAGTGGACCGTTGGAGGCCAGAGACACATTCACTTTCGATGGGGAGATATGGCTCCTACTCTCGAGGATGTGTCACTTTTGCTGGGACTACCGTTGGCAGGTCATGCCATAGGACCATTGGACGCACCGGCTGGTTGGGAGCAAGGTCTTACACAGCGTTTTCATGGTGTTTTTTCGGATGTTCCGGATCCGGTATGGGAGCATCATGGACCTAAGTATGATTGGTTGCTCAATTTTCAGGTTATTTCCCCTACCTCTTATCTTCAATTTATCGTGCATATGGTTTTACAGAAAATACCTACGGCTTACTGATTAAAACTTTCTGTTTGCTTAATGCAGATCCAGAAGTTTCAGGCGCCATTGAGTGCGGAACAGATCACTCGGAGCCTGGAGGCCTACTTAATGTGGCTTTTTGGTAAGGTGATGTTCACAGAGAACCATGTCAGCACTATTAGCGCGCTCTACATCCCTATGGCACTCGAGATAGCGAGCGCTCAGACGGCAGATTAGATCCGACAGAGGAGTTGGGGTTCTGCGGTCTTAACGGCTACATACCGAGGTATGTGCAACGGTTGCCAGCTTATATCGAGAAAGCCAGCCCTTCTTGGATGCCCTCTATTCCTTCAGCTGTGGTCGTGGGAGAGGTTCTCTATAGGGCGACCAGATGTACGTGTTAATGAGCCTATAGAAGCCATGTTTGATGCTGATGGCATCGACATGCCTCCTTTTGGTCTATGTTGGACACGTCGCGAGGTATGTATCGTGTTATAGTTTAATGCATTTTTTGTGTGCACCAGAGATAGTTCAATGCTAGCGGCTACTAACATTTGTTTTCTGTAGAGACGCTTTGCTAGTGATCAGACCAGAAAGGCATACACGGCACTGAACGAGCAGTTCGATACGTACACTGGGGTCATCTGGCAGCCCTACACTGAAGCAGCCATAAATGCGAGATACTCTGGTGGTATGTCTTTGCTGTGCACAAGGGACTGAGATTACTGGATGACGAAATCGAAGATCATCTTCGGTATCTTCGTCGAGGAGATGGCACAACAGAGGGTTATGCGGCAATTTGGTCTTCTGCAGTTGGAGGTACCTCCCCCTACAGAGAACCCGGTGCCAACACACATCCATAGGTATTAACCAGTTTTACAATGTTGCATTATCTTTCATAGTGCTCAATTCGAAGGGCATGACACCACAATTATCTTTCATAATTGCTGAACACACACCATAATTTTAGGACTACAAGGAAGGGCATGACTAGGACAACTGCTGAGTGGCTAGTTAGACTAGAGCCGTATGTTATAGAATGGGAGATAGCAAACACAAATCTATGGCACGATAATCACAATTTTGAACTCAATGCTTTCAATCTCTATTTGCGGCGCTACATGACCGGAACATGGTTACGCATCGTTGAGCACTCTCATCCAGAGGGGATACCTGATCCTACTCCGACGGATACGTACCCGAGCTATGATACTTCGGGCTCTAGGTAGTACGCGGTAAGATATATATTTTTAAGCAATGTTGTCACATACATTGGCGTGCATACTTAATAATCGTGCTGAAAATTTGCAGGCTACCTTGACACACGAACTCTACGACGACGTGACCACCTTTGGACGATCACTGTCGTCAGGACCTCTTCTTCACCACCGTCCTGTCATACAACCCTTCTTGGAACGGATGCAGAACAAAATATGGGCTGTCTACGAGGCTATCACGTGCACCCGGAGAAGCGACGTTGTTCAGCACCAGCTACAGCAGCCGCGTCCCTCCATGCACCGACATCAACCACGTCCACGTCTAGCACATCAGCCGACGACCAGGCCACCCCTCCTAAACAACCTGGCAGTTCATCGTGGCAGCACCCACAGCACTATGGTTCCACGTCAAGCTTCGTGTTTTCTCCACAGCCACAGCACCACGGTCCCTCGTCGAGCTTTGTGTTTGAGCCAGAGCAGCCGTCACAGCCAGCAGGTGTGTGTCTTCATATTTATTGTTTTCAATATTAGTTAAGGCCACATCATTCGTCATGACTTAAAGTTCCGTCGTGCAGGAGCCTATGGATATCATGCGTCTATGTCGGCATCACATGATACATGGGGGAGTGATCAACATCCCGAGGAGAACATACCGGCTCCGATGTCGTAGCAAACCCACTGGATGAACATGTTTTCGACTCCTCCACCAGGCCCCACACAGGATACACAGCATGACCAGGGAGATTCAGAGATTCCTCCGCGTCCCATTAGGGCACCCGACAGGTTGGGATGGACGCCGCTTCCAGATCCGCCTCCCCGCCAGGCCAGACGTCGTCACTGACGCTTCTATCTATCAGTAGAGACATTACCATCTATTTATGTATGAGACTTATGTCTATTCTATGTATGAGACAAATGACTATGTACTTATGTCTGAGACATATGCCTACTCTATTTTAGTACTCTGTTATCTGAACTACAACATCATATTTAGATAGAACAGAATGCTCGTACAACAAGACAGTACAAACAACTACATAGAAGTACATCTGAATTAAACGGTACATACGACTGAACTTACAACATACATCACAGAAACTACATGACGTCATCATTGTCACCCTCCATCGATGCAGAACTCTTGCCCTTCGATGATGAAGAACTCTTGCCCTTCGACGATGAGGAACTCTTGCCCATCGACGATGCAGAACTCTTGCCCTTCGATGATGCAGAACCCGGAAGCGGCGCCATGAAGATATCATCTTCGTCCTCGCTCTCCTCAGTCCATAAAGATGGATTATCTACTGCAGTCCTTCTGAAAGTTTCACTCTTCGGCAGCACTACCTTCTTCCACCTTTCATGCAACCTAAGAAGTTCTTTACGTACCTCCTCATAGGTCCTTTCAGGCCACCCAGACCTACGTAATTCGTGAGCCAACTCATTCATTATGGTGTCACTACTGGTGAGTTCGTCCCATGGAACTATCCTATTGTCAATTCTGAAATTGGTAGCTAGCCTCAAAAGAGTCCTGCTCATCCCAGGGTGAAAACTACGATCGAAAGGATAATGGGACATCTCAAATACACTACAATGGAATGCTTATCCACCTCCGCCTGAAGGGGGTTTTATAGGTAGAGAGGAGAAAATGGCGGGAAAGAACGACTGCGGTATGGCGGGAAAGGGTTGGCGGGAACATATGACGGGAAAAGGGTGGAGGAAAACGGGTGGCGGGAAAAAGTTGAGGGGGAAGGGTTGGCGGGAACATATGACGGGAAAATATGAAAGGGAAGGGTTGGCGGGAATATACGGCGGGAAATATTGAGGGGAAAGGGTTGCGCGAAGGGGGGAGGGGGGCAAAATGCATGCAACAGTCGGCCAGCAGCAGGCCTATCGGCCCACAGCAAGCCTATCGGCCCACAGCAGGCCGACTGGAGCTGAAATTGTGGCCGATAGGGCTATCGGTCAGCAGCAAGCCGATAGGCCTCCAATCAGCCTGCTGTGGGCTGACTAGGCGCAGTCGGCCTGCTGCTAGCCGATTGGGTAATATTTTTGAAAATAACAATATCAACGTAATATTTGTGCAATTTAATAAAAAAATGTATTATTTAAAAAAAGTTAGCATGTATCTGCAGGGAGAGAGAAATAAATCTCTGTAAGGCCAGTTTACAAAACAAACATTAAAATATGTTAATAGACGCTGAACTAAGATGCATGGGATGTGTTTTGACATGCTTGAGTGTGTAAGGAAATTGTGTCACAGCATGATCTTGATTTCGCAAGTCAACACAGGGTTGTTACTGAAACTTATCGTAGTATGTCATGCGCAAACTATACAGTTCAGGCATTGTTTTGTCCTCTTAGAGAAAATGATTGACTTGCACTAGCTATGACAATTAGTCAACTACCACAGTTTCGCAGCAGCCAAAATGTTTTACTTTTCTTGATATATGGGGTTGTAAAAACCTGTGCTGATAGTGCCAACGCCCATTCCAGTTGCCGCAAATTGACTGGCACCTCGAAGTAGCAATCTGTGTATTAAAATGTGAATTGCTGACTTTTTTTTTCTCTATCATTAACTTTGTACCGATCAAATAGTCTCCATACAAATCCAAAATTCCTTCACAAGACATCAGACGAAACTCAAAACACTAAATGGAATTAGCTTAGCTCTCAGCAACAGAAAGCGAACTGTCCTGCCTTTTGCTTGTGTCTTTTTTTTCGAAAAGGGGGCTCCCCGGCCTCTGCATCAAGAGTGATGCATACGGCCATCTTATTAACCATAAAACAAAACGTGCCAACAAGGTTCAAAGTCTCAAGCTGAAACACAGAAAAGGCAGCTCACACAGAGCCTAAAAGGCTAGATACACAAACTAGCCAGGAAAAGAGCCACAACCGGCTGGCTACAAATAGATAGGTAAACTAATTTCCTATCCTATTACATGACCGCCATCCAAACCGGTTGAAGATATCCCGAGCTACCATCTCCCAACGGATAGATCCAGTAACCAAATGCTCCCTGGCCTCCATCGAAGTGAGTAGCGACCACGAACGGATCAGTGCCGTAGCTCGGAAAATAACCTGCAAAAAATGAATCCGTGATGTTCTGTTAAAAACCAAATCATTTCTGCAATTCCAGATAGTCCACAGTAAAGCGCAAACTCCAACCCGAATATATCTTGCTAAGTCAGGCTTAATCTCATTAAGCCAAATCCCAAATAATGTGTTGACAGAAGTCAGTGGAGTAATATTAAAAGCAATGTGGACCGTCCGCCAAAGGACTTTGGCCAACGGGCAATTAAAAAAGAGGTGCTTAATCGTCTCATCCCGATCACAGAAACTACACCTAGTAGGTCCTGTCCAATTACGCTTTATCAAGTTATCCTTTGTTAAAATAACTTGTTTATGGACAAACCACATAAACACTTCTATTTTTGCTTGTGTCTGAACATGTTCCCTCCTCCCAACCCAAGCCGCCCCTCCTCCTCACCCCCTCCCCTCCTCCCTCCCTCGCCGCCGCCTGAGGCAGCCGTCGGGCAAGCCCGGGGCGCCAAGGATGGTGGCGGCGGGGCCTTGGTTGCCCTGCTCCTGTGTGGGGAACCCCGGATCTGGAGCGGCGGCTCCATTGGAAGGCACGGCCGGCTAACAGCCGTGCGGGTGGTGGATCCGGTCTCCCGGCCGCACGGGCGGCAGGATCCTGTGGTCGTTGGCGGGCGGCGGCGACTTCTGCGGCTGTCAGTGTGCGCGATCTGGCGCCTCCCTTCCTCCCCCGTTCGGCGTGCGGACTAGCCTCGTCAGGCCGCGCTTCCTCTTGGTCGCCGGTTCTGTACAGGAGGTGTTGCTGGTGGCGGAGATCTAGTTCGGGCGAAATCCCTGGCCGGCCATGACCGGCCGCGCCAACGGCGACACCTGAGGGTGCCGTTTCCTTCTTTGGAGGCATCGGTATGGACTGATCTCCTCACTGCACCTTCCCCTAGGTCTCCCGGGTGAAAGCCCTAACTCTGTTGGGCGGCGGCGGTGCTCACGGCGTCGTTCTCTTCTTGAAGGTGCCGCTTTGGGAACCTTGGGTTGGGTGGTGCTTGTGGGTGGTGGGTGACGGCGGTGGTGCGGCCCTTTCCTAGCATGGATTTACGTCTGTTGCTTGGAGATGGACTCGCGTAGGTGGAGGTCGTCGGCTGGCATCGTGGTGGCATCAATGGCGGTGGACCTGCCAAGGCTCGCGTCGGTGGAGGTCGTCGTTTGCCGTCGTGGTGGCGTCGATGGCGGAGGACCTGCCAAGGTTGTCACCTCAATCTGCTCTGAAGATGGACCAGTGGAAGATGGCAGCGACAACACATGTGAGCGTGTCAGACCGGTTTGAGCCCCGGACCCGGCAGATGGCTCGGTCGGGGCCTCCGGCTTTAGATGTTAGGCTTAGGTGAGAGGTATGGGTATGTGGCCCCGCTTGCACCCCTTCATCATTTGGATAGTAGTAGCGGCAAATGCTGCCAAGATGGCAGATTCGGGCATATTGTTGTTATACTTTGTAAGGTCCTCGAGAATAATCAATAAAATGGCCGTATGCATCTCCCAGATGCAGAGGCCGGGGGTCATCCTCCTTTTTGAAAAAAAGACATTTTGTCGTTTCTGCAGGCATAAAAAAGCTGGATCAAAGGAGCATACAACAACGAATACAGGACCGAAGAGGCTGTGTGGGATATAAGAGATATATGCTAACCTTGGTGAGTACTTGTTCCTCCATCCTCCATCCATTTTATACGCTTGATTTCTTGCAAAACTCTTAAATTTAATATGTGCCAGGTTTTAGGGAGGGGTAAAGCAATTCTCCTTTGAAGGGTAAGAGGGAGAGGGAGAAGGCGGGAAAAGTGGGGAGGAGTGTTTACTTAGGAGAAAGAGGCGGGGTTTTGGATTTCTACCTTTTGTTCCTCTTTTTTTGTTTGTGTGTGATATTTGTGTTGACTTGTGGGTTTGGAGGCCAACTCCAAATGTTAGGAGCCGAACAGAAGAAACTGAGAATAAAAAAAACAAGTAAAAAGCCCAGTAAAAATAAACAACAAACCACATGAAGCAGAGCGGACCAAGGTGTGTTAGTGCTGGGTCCCTCGCCCCCGTCCCTCGCGTCGCCCAAGCCGGGTGACTTGGGGGAACTCTGGCCGCCGCCGGCCGACCCCCCACCTCCCGTCCACCCCCGCGTCGCCGCCGCCGGAGGGCCGGCCGGCAAAGCCGCGCCGGGCCCCGGGATGGCGGCGGCGAGGCTGTTTTTCTCCTCCCCATCTCCCCACACCTTCCCCCTCCGCCCCTCCCCCAGATCCAGCCCCTGGCAGCGCCGGCGGCCTCCACCTGCGGCGGCGGCAGCCTCCCCGGTGGTCTCTTCGCCGGCACGACCTCGGCGCGGGTGACCTCCCCCTTCCCACATGGGTGGCCTCCTCCGGCCCAGATGGGATCTGGATCCCCTCCGGCCTGGCATGGTGCTCACCGGCCGGTCTGCCATGGCGGCCGGCGCGCCCTCCTTGCTGCGTCCCTCACCCCTCACGACCCCCACCGCCCTCACCCCCTGCTCAACTCCATGTCGGCCTCCCGATGAGGCGGCCATGGAGGCGTGGGATTGTGCCCTGCGACGGCTGCTTCCTGCAGTGCGCCGGCCGAGGTTTTTGGCTGCACTGAGCTTCACCCCCACCCCCTCCCCCAGCAGGGGCGGCTTCGACCCGGCGACAATGGACCTGCGCTCCTTCCTGTGTCCATGGTCGGTCGGCGCGACTTCGGATCTGGCGCGCCACGGGGGCTGCGCTCTTTCCAGCACCTTTGGCTCGTTGGCTCCTCGCCATCTCCGCATCATCACCCTGCTGGTGTCCTTGGTTGGCCGTCCATCCCGGCGCATCTCTGATCTCGGCACGCTTCGGGAGCTGCGTCCCCTTCCAGCTTCTTGGGCTCGCCTGTGCTCTGCTGCTCCGGTCCCGGCGGCCTTGATCTGCGCTCTTTCCAGATCCTGGCATGCCTGGGGCTTCGGCCACCGTCACATCCTGCCGACATTCACTCGGCTCAGCCACACAATCTTACCCCCCCCCCTCCGGAGTCCGCACGTCCGACGGCGCCCGGTGCCTCCTTCGGCGTCGGGCGTGGCTCCCCTTCCTTCGTCGCAGTTTCGGCCTATACTTGACTTCCTCTTCTCCGACTTGTGCTCCGACGGCTTGGGATTGCTTGGAATTTGGCCAGGGCGAAATCCTGCATTTTTTGCTGGCAGCGGCGATACTTGCAGGTGTCGTTCCCTTCTTGGAGGTGTTGTCATGGCCGCGATCTGTGCCCCTCTTCGAGCTTCAGGGGAAACCCTAGGTCCGGTTCTCCGGATCGGACAGCGACGATGTCATCTTTGGTGTCGTTCTCCTTCGTGAAGGCGTTGTCTTGTTTGCTCACGGTGTCCTCGGTGCTGACTTCGGAGATGTCGGTCGTCTAGTTGTTGGTCAGATTGTTTCTTTGGTCGGCGAGTTTAGCTGTGTTCTTCTTTGCTTGGGTCGAGTTTCTCATGTCTCTCTTTTTAGGGTACCATGTTCACGCCTCTTGCGTCCGTGCAATGTGTTGTACCACCTCATGTATTCATTCTAACTCCTTCTATCAATGCAATGATACGCAAGCTTTGCGTATTCGCGAAAAACATGAAGCAGAGCTAAACCCAGCAACAAAAACAACAAGGCACATATCACACGCGAGGGTGGGGGGGGGGGGAGTATTTGCAATACATGTCCGCTGTCGTCGGTCGACTGAGAATTAGTGTAGGCGCACCCTTATTATAGCAATCGTACACATTCAGCTGCTTAATAAGGTGACTTCACGTGCCTGCACATCGAGACCAACGTTCTTGTGCTTTGATTGAACGTGCCCCGATAGATTCCATCTCAGCACATACGTAGACAATTTATGAATGACAACCCATTGAAGCCGTCCATGCATGGTAAAAGTTGTTTGCAAACCGCTGGATGGACCATCGTGCAAGGATCGTTCCCCCTATATGTCGTGTGCACAGCAGTTTCGATTCAATCTTGAAGGGATAGGTGAGACACAATAGATATTACAACACTTTCAAAAGGCTGACAGCTGCAGAATACAAACAAATACAAAATGGAACTTACGAGACGATACATGTGATACTACATTAGCGTTGGTCCAAGCTTGTGTTTACATCGAGGACACGGGAAATAAAAAGGGACAAGCTGGCACATCAACCTAAGTAACCCAAGTGCTCCATCGCGTGCATATATGCTTTTGCTTCATAGGGGCTCGCACGCGCATGTGAGACCGTGTGTGGGGGTACGTAGTTTCTTTGTTAGTTCGTTCGTTCAGATGGGGTTGGCAATTAAGCCAGTCCTTTCTGCCCACTTGTTTCCATATCTCAAGCCACTTATCAAACCTTGGAGCCGTTGGTTGCATGTTGTAATAGTAGACGTTAGGTATCATGCAGCTGTATGCCTTTTTATTCTCGTGTAGCTACATGTAAGTATGAGTTAGAGGCTAGTCACCTCAACAAATCTCTTCACCTAACAAGCTTCTCGTGGACCTGTGTGCTGCGACCAGCGCACATCACTGCAAGTCATGCAAGCGCATTAATTTTCCTTTCATATTATATGCATGTAAATAGATGCTAATCAAGTGCATATATCTAGATCTAACTGATTCGAACGAGTGCTGCTTGGTTCGTTAACGAGTGATGCTGTCTGACATAGGTTAATTTGCAGTAGGAGACTTCCGATAAATGCGGGCTCCGCACGCTGCATGCGGCACCATTTCCCTGTTTATCTGACAATGATGGCCTAGGGAGCTGTGAAGCACGCTGTCCACTCTTTACCCTCACATGGCACAGTCACACACAGCCAATCAGCCATTCTTAGGCCTAACAGAAACAAGAACCCTGTAAGAATCTTGCAGCTAGCTAGAACACACCCACATTCGTCCGTCCTCTTTCTGAACTTCTCTCCACCCTTGAGGCCTGAGCACACACCAAGCACAAACCGAGAGATGGGTTCCAGAGAGGAATAGAGAGATCCATGGAGGTGGTGGGTGCTTCACATGGCGTGTTGGCTCCCCTGCTGGGGAAGCTCACCAATTTGCTTGCTGGCGAGTGTGCCCGATTGAAAGGCGTCCGCCGCGAGATTCGCTCGCTCAAATCTGAGCTGACCGGCATGCATGGCGCGGTCCAGAAGTACATGATGCTGCAAGATCCTGACGTCCAGGTGAAGGCATGGATATCGCTGCTGAGGGAGCTGTCCTATGACATCGAGGATGTCATCGACAAGTTCGTCCACCAGCTCGGTAATGGCGGCCACCACCAGGGCGGCTTCAAGGAGTTCTTTCGCAAGATTGCTCGCCGTCTCAAGACTCTGAGCTCTCGCCGTGGAATTGCCAAGCAAATCGATGATCTGAAGATTCGTCTCAAGGAGGTAAAAGAGTTCAGGAATAGTTACAAGCTGGATGATATTGCCTCTAGTGCCTTTGAACATTTAGCCGTGGATCCCCGCTTGTGCACCTTTGAACATTCAGTTGTGGATCCCCGCTTATCTGCTCTTTTTGTTGAGGAAGCACACCTTGTGGGCATTGATAGTCCAAGAGATGATCTTGTCAATTGGATGTTGGAAGATGGAAATAGCTCGACCAAGCATCGCAAGGTGGTGTCCATTGTTGGCTTTGGTGGCTTGGGGAAAACGACACTAGCGAGGGAGGTTTACCGCAAGATCCAGAGGCATTTTCATTGTCAAGCTTTTGTCTCGGTCTCTCAAAAGCCTAATGTAAAGAAAATTATGAAGGATTTGATCTCCCAGATGCCTTGAGAGAAAGAATTTATAGAAGGTATCGACACTTGGGATGAAAAGAAATGTATTGAGAAACTGAAGGAACTCTTACAAGATAAGAGGTAATTTCACACCCCCTCCCTTCGAACCTTTTTTAAGCAAATATATTAAGAATAATGTCTTTATACTGCCTTCTTTATATTCTGCAGTGAAAAAAGAATGTCTACTACTTAAATCAAATTGTAAAAATAAAATGTATATGGGTTAAATAGTATTAGTGATGCACTCAATCTCGTGAACCTTTAAAGCATGAATAACATAGTGATACATTCTAAGGGCCCGTTTGTCCAAAGAACCTTTTTGGAGATCGACAGAGTTGAGGAATAAGGCAAGGGCACGGAGCTCACGTTCCACCCGATCAGACGTGATATGTCGAGTATGAATTATCAATTCCCCTCCCTTTCTGCAGTCAGCCACAGAAATGTTAAGCCTGAGTGCATGAGAGTTCGATGGCAGGGAATTGGATATAAAAAGGGCGGCCAGTAGTCCATTTATCCTTCCAGAAGTCGTCCCCCCATCTCCAATTTGTACACAGGTCACCTCTTTGTAGACTTTCAAGAGGGTATTAACTTGAGACCAAGCTCTAGCTAGTGCAGAGTGTAAAGCGCTCACGAACATCCTTGTTGTAGAAGTGAGGAGGCGGCGTGCAAACTTCATCAGCGTACAATCATTTAGCATATTTACATTTTGTACTCCTACCCACCGTCCCTTCTTCGACGGATGGACATACATGGCCCTAAGAGACCAAGCAATCTCCTCCATTAGCTTTATCTTTCCCTTTATGAAGAAACGATATCCTGAGTCTGTCGGTCTCATCAACTACCTTTTTTTCCGCGAATACGCAAAGGTTGTGTATCTTTTCATTGTGTATCTTCTTATTGATAGAAGAAGAGTGACAGCTTGGTAGCTGGTCGCTTTCTTTCTTCCAGGAGAAGAAAGAAAGGCGATCTCGCCTCCTGCCGCCAGGACGCCTTCCTCCGCCGCCGTCCTCCGGCGGCTCCCCTCCGCTGACGACCTCGATCGTCGGTGGTGAGGGGGGTCGTCGGATCCACGCATGTGGATTGTTTTAGGCATTAGTTTCTTAGGATTTTGGGTTGTTCACTGTCATAGCTTCGGCAGTGGCGATGGCGGCGTTTGATTCATTCAACGGTAATGGTTTCGCCTTTATTGGCGAGCCACCTTGGAGGTCCGCAAAGCTGCATATCAGCGACGGAGCCGCGTCGAGCTCGGGTGTGGAGGTGATCCGTCATTTTCTCCTTTGGTGGCTGCTATGGTGGTGCCAGAGGCAGGTGACGGGCGTTGGTGTCAAGCTTGGAGGATTCTTCAGTCTTGTTTGTAATTTTACTTCTTGGTTGGTGCTCCTGTGTGCAAAGGCTAGCGTTCTGCTGTCTTTTCAGTTTTGTCAGGTCGATATGTACGTGATTTGTACTATGATCCTTATGATATAAATGAGACATGTATTACCATGCAAAAAAAGAAGAAGAGTGACAACATGCTATGGTAATTTAATGAAAGACATAAGATAATCAGGGATAGTCACCTTGCTCATGGTGACTACCCTTCCTTGGGAAACCCAAGGGGAACCCGGTAAAACATTTAGCATCAGAAGAGATTACTGGCAGAAAAGCCTCTCTTGGCAACTTTAGTGTCAGACAAGGGCAGCCCCAGGTAGTTTCGAGGAAAAGATTCGATTAGGCAGCCCAACACTCGAGAAATATCCACAGTTTCCGCATCGTCAAGGTTGATGGGGATCAAAGTGGACTTAGAGAAGTTGATCTTCAGTCTAGTCGCATTGGCCAAGGGCCAAGGCATCAAGAATTTCCTTAAGAAGTTTAGCCTACGAGTAATTTTACAATGCTCCCTCTTACCCCCTCTTTTCACATGAGAGATAAGAAGGTAAGGGTTAATCAGGTCACTAGTTAATCAAATCAATGACTCAAATATATTATGTACTCTTACCTCTCATGTGAAAGGGGAAGTAAGAGAGAACATGCTAAAATTTGCCCCTGCGAGTAATGAACATCACCCTTACAAAACAATCAGACTGTCGTCTGCATACTGTAGCACTGGACAAGGCAACGTGCTGATAACTGGGTGTCGAAGAGCTCCACGGGATGCAAAAAATTTAATCACTTTCTGCGACACATCAACCACAGTAATGATCAAAAAGGGTGAGAGAGAGGGTTCCCTTGACGTAGCCCATGCCTGATATTTATCCACTTGCCCAGGATTCCATTCAACAGAATAGCAGTTTTAGCGGTTGTAAGAAGGGAGTCGATCCACATAATCCATTTACCATCGAAACCTCTAGCTTTCATAATAGCAAACAGAGCATCCTAAGAAACTGTATCAAAGGCCTTGTTTAAGTCTAGTTTTAGCACAATAGCCTTTCTTTTCCAGTGTTCCTTTTTCTGCCCGTCTGAACAAGATCCATTTGTGCATATAATAAGTTATAAGCGATGCACCTGTTTTCCTTCTGAATTCTATTATTATCATCCTCTTAGAGATCGTAGTTTTTTTGGGGTATTATGGTTCAAGTCCTTACAAATGACATTGGTATCTTTATGTTCTGTACTTGAACTACATTTTATAGTTGCTTAACAATATCTACTTATATGCATCAGGTATCTCATTGTTATTGATGATATATGGTCCATATCAGCATGGGACGCTATCAAGTATGCTTTCCCGGAGAATGAATTTTCTAGCAGGATTATAGTTACCACACGCGTTGTTGATGTAGCAAGATCATGTTCTCATGGTGGTAATGGCCGCATGTACGAAATGGAAGCCCTAAATGATCTCCACTCCAAACGATTGTTCTTCAAAAGAATATTTGGTTCTGAGGACTGCTGCCCTGATATGCTAAAACAAGTTTCGGATAAAATACTGAAGAAATGTGGAGGCCTCCCATTGGCAATTATCAGTATAGCAAGTTTATTGGCAAACAGACCGGTGGTCAAAGATGAGTGGGAGAGGGTCAGAAGGTCTATTGGTTCTGCATTGGACAAAAACCGAAGCTTAGATGGAATGAATAACATATTATCCCTTAGTTACAATGATCTTTCACCCAATCTCAAGACCTGCTTGTTATATTTATGTATATATCCTGAGGATTATGTGATCGAGAGAAATATTTTAGTGAGGCGGTGGATAGCAGAAGGCTTTATCTGTGAAGAGCGCGGACAAAGCATGCAAGAGGTTGCCGAGAATCACTTCTACGAGCTAATAAACAAAAGTATGGTCCAACCGGTTGCAATTGGCTATGATGGAAAAGCTCGTGCTTGTCAAGTCCATGACATGATGCTTGAGCTCATTATTTCAAAATCGGTTGAAGATAATTTCATCTCTTTGGCAGGCCATGGTCAAACTGATTTGGCAAAGCATGATGGTCTTATTCGGCGGCTATCAGTCCAGCATATTGACCAAGAGCTTGCATCCATATTAGCAAATGAAGATCTAAGCCATGTACGATCTCTGACAGTGATAGCATCAACTTGCATCGAACACTTGCCTAGGCTTGTTGGGTTTGAAGCTTTGCGTGTACTAGAATTTAAAGATTGTGAGAGTCTTCACGAGTATGATATGAATGGCATAGATAAACTATTCCAGCTGAAGTACCTGAGCTTTAGGGGCAGTCGGATGTCGAAGCTACCATCAGGAATTGTGAGGCTTTATGGTCTAGAGACGCTAGATCTAAGAGATACATATATAGAAGAATTGCCCACTGGGATTATTCAGCTCGTTAAGCTACAACATCTACTCACGGCAAGATATCCATATTCCAATGATAATCCTCGTGGCAAAATGAAGATACCAAATGGGATTGGAAATATGAGGAATTTACAGGTGATCTCAGGCTTTAATATCATCAAGAGTTCATTATGTGCAGTCGAGGAACTGGGGAATCTGAATGGGTTGAAAGAACTCCATGTACAGTTGGACGGTCAAGGATCTCAGGAATACAAGAAGCATAAAGAGATGTTACTCTCCTCACTATGCAAGCTTGGCACCTGCAACCTTCAGTCTTTACGGATATACTCTAGTGATCCAACGGCACTCCAGTTCTTAGATTCCTGGTCTCCTCTACCATATAATCTCCAAATATTTTGGGTCACCAGTGGCTACTATTTACCAAAGATGCCAAAGTGGATTGTACCAGCACTCATAAGTCTTGCATACTTGAACATTAATTTGGTTGAAGTAACAAAGGAGGATCTGCGACTACTTGGAGAGATGCCTGCTTTACTTCGCCTGAGTATAACATTCAAGACTGTCCAAAAAGAAAGGCTTATTGTACAAGGCGTTGCATTCCCGTGTTTGAAGGAATTCAACCTTATCCGTACTTTCCGTTGTGCAAGTGCAATTTACTTGACATTTGAAGAAGGGGCGCTGCCAAAGGTGGAGAAGCTGGAGGTGCCGTTGTTTGTTCCAGTGGCAGAAGCCTATGGGTTCTACTTGGGTCTTGGCCACCTCCCATGTCTGAGAGATGCCCAAGTTACTCTTTGCAATGATGTTGCCACATCTTCCGAAATCAAGTCTGCTGCAGCCGCCTCTATAAGGAATGAGGCAAATGGGCATCCCAATCATCCTAGGTTATCTATCCAGGACAGAACGGAAGATACCTACTTTGACGAGGAATGGACCTAGCTGTCAGGGAATTGTTATATCATGACATTTCACAACCAATGCAAGAGGTACTAATCGTAATTAACAATTTAATTTCGTACATTACTTTCTGTGTGCAATATATCATGACATTTCATCAACAATTTCTCATACCCATACGTGACATGTTCGCCCTTCATCTATTCAGGGGATCTTCTGTTGAATGCAAGCGTCTGATGGTGTGCTGCTGGTTTGATTGGAATGTTGTGGTGATGCGTGAACCATGAAGCTGGACTGATTAGTTGTGTGTGGAAGCTGAAATAAAGGTGTCCGAGAAGAAGTGGTTTTTACTTGCTCTGCTATGTTACTATTTTGTTTTCAGGGACTGTTGTGCTACCAGATTTTGTTGCCTTGATTTACTATTGCTAAGAACTTAAGTTCGCCTCTAGGTGAAGTTTCGCTGTTGTTTATATGTACTCGAGTACTTGTGTGTGTAACTTAATTTGATGGACTGCTGTGTTGAGATATGTGTACATTCAGTTGAGTTGAAACAGCTGGATTGAGACTTGAGAGATATATATGCTGTCAGGTTTCAGAACTGTAGTAACGCTTTTGTCACTCGTATACTCTGAACCAGTGGCGGGCGGAGGATTTGCACAATGGGTATCCATCCAAGAAAAGCAAATTCACCAATCATAGAGTGAAGATCCGATTGATGGTTTGCTAAAAAGTGCATAGACTGAAGAAAATTAGTCGAAGGAGTATCCATGATCCTCACCTTTATGTCGCCGCTTCCGGCCTGGACGTTGCTGGTGTCTCACCTCTGCAGTGCCGCCCGCCGCCACCGGGCGGGAGCGCTGTGCCCCCGAATCGCCGGGACCGAGAGCGAAGGCGGCTGCGGCTGTGTCTCCCATGATTATTTCTCACCAACAGCGGGCGTGATTGGTGGACTGGCTGCTGGGAAATTAATTGGGCCATGAGCAATCCCATCGGAAGCCTATGGCCCACGTGTGACCTCCCTCTTTCTTTCTTCTCTAAAAAAAACGTGTGACCTCTCTTCCCTTTCGTTCTGAAGGACGAAACGCTGCCATGGCGGCCAAAAACAGGGGATCCTTTTTTACTTTCGAACCCGTTCAGCAAGAGCTTTATTATTACTGTTGTCTTCAACTCTTCATCGACTGAATTACAGGAGACGTAGCTGCTTGCTGGTACGCACCAATGGATACATGGTCCTAAACCTACACGTAAAGGGATCATGGCTAGAGCTGCCTTCCGTCCCGCCTTAACCATCGGCGCATCAGTCCTCGCCGGCATCATCGATCTTCAGAGCATTAGACGCCAAAATAATACTAAAAGAGAGCATCAGACGCCCGCCCTGGACAGTCTGCTCGCCGATGTGGTGACCACGAGCTGCAGCAGCTGCGGGCCGCCCAGCCGCTCCAGGTGCGGCGCCACCGCCGGCCCCAGCTTCAGGAACGTATCCACCAGGCACAACAAAATAGCCTGCAATGCAATGCAATGCATCACAGGGTTAATTCAAAACGTAAGACAAGTGCTGTTAAACTTTCCATGAACAGATTCTGAGTCGGTTTCAGACAGGTTTAAATTCAAGCACAGTGTTCAGATGGAAGGCCCGCACGGTCACAAGACGAAATGAAATTGCTTATCATGTTAAGTCTTGATCTTCTGGAGGGTTCCATGAAATTTTACTTTCAGAATTCATGAATTTCTGGGAGATGGAAGGCAAGAGCAGTGTTTCCCAGAAAATAGAAGATGATCCTAAACATAATCTAAAAAAAGGGAAAGTGGTGATGGATGAACCTTGCGAACATATGGACTGTGGTTTTCGAAGGCGTCCAAGACCGCAGGTAGGAATGTTGACAGATGAGTCATGAGGTCGTCGTGTGACAGCCGCATCACAAGCTGCAAAAAATCGGAGACAGTAAGGAAAAGGTCCACAGTAAGGAAAACGGAAGTAAACTATTATCACTTGCTTGACTAATAGCAAAGTGAAAAAGAAAGCAACAGTGATGCTGCTAATGAAATGGGCTAAAATCAAACACAAGCTTATCTGCAATGTAATCTGACGGCATAAAACAGTAGAACTGTTGATGCTAACAATACTTGTGTGCATCCTACTATTCATAGGCCGGAGATGTACTCTGAAGTATTATCCAAATTTTCTTTTTCATTCCAATACCGAGAATCCGAGATCAAATCATGTGACCGCACACAATATTACATACACCAACTGTATGACTTGGAGGGATTTACCTTGCTCAGACTGTTGATGCTGACAATAAGGATTTTCTCATCGTGGGAGACCAATTGAGAAGCAATTGCCTGTATTTATATGACAAAGATAAGATGCCAACTACTGTGAAAAGGGAAAGGAACAATATATTTTCCAAGGCATCTATCTAATTACAGTTCTAACTGAGAACATAATATAAAAAGAACCTTACCCGAAGGCATCGCAATGGATCAAATTGAGTAACCACGGTTGTCAGACAGATATGTGCCAGATTTACTACCTGCAATCACAATGACATAAAGGCTTGAGAAGGTAACTTTATGGTTGAGCCAATGCAAACCAAAGAAGAATGCCCCCAATGTAGCAGTACCTTCAAGGCAGCATCTTTGGTTGCATGCAGCAATTTAACTACAAGAGTCTCGAAACAATTCTCCAGGGCCCTTTCCTGGAACATATGACCATAGTAGAGGTCATTTTCATGGAAGGCCCATCAATGGCACAATTGCTTGCTATTAAGTAGTTTCATCAGAAATACTTGTGTTCCCATAAGAAAATAGAACTCTTACTTGTTTTTCAAGAATTCCAACCAATAGAGAAAGTGCAAGCTCTCTGGTGGATTCATCCGGGTCATCAAGCATCACAAGAATAGAAGAGGACATCTGATGTGAATTCTGAAAGAGGAATAAGTATGAGGTGACATCAGAACCAACAAACCTAGGACTGGAATACCCCTTATTAAGATAAAATAAATAAATAAGGTGATACAAATAGATCAACCTAAACGAAAATACATGTTAATCCCTATGTCAAGATGGAAAGAACCTTAAAAATAATGATACGAAATAACACCAAACATGTCAATAAAATAGTTACAAACCTGATGATGCATCTTGGAAATGCTTGGCTCGTGGCTCTGACTACCATTCATCATCATATCCTTGCTTCGCCTTGCAGGACTAAACTTTTTACCCATCGTTTCAGCTCTGTGACCATAAGATTCACTACCCAATTCAGATTGAACCTTCGTGGTACGACGCCCAAAGACTTCCAAGTGAGTGCTCGGGAGATACTGAAATGCCGAGCTAAATACTTGATCACCTCTGACATCACTGGATTGATATGTGTCATGCTCCTGGGATTTATGTTGCCTTCCGACATAACTTCTGGGATGAGGATCTGTAGCAGCAAAGCGATCAAAAGACGACACTTTCTGTTTATGTCTCCTTTGCTGCAAGAACTCTTCCAGGTCGCTCCCTATCATAGGGATTAACTGCTTAATTGCCCGCGTAAGTTGCTTCTGTTCTTCCATTGACAAGGTGACTATAAAGCTTAACATGGTTTCCGGATCATAATGACAATAGACTGAAGATAAACCAACCACGGCAGCCTCTTTTAGCTTCTTGTTTCTATCCTTAAACAGAAGAGTTAGCTTCCCAAGCCACGGCTTAAGAAAACTGCTACCAGAATAGATGTCAGAATTAACTGTGCATTTCACAAAAGAGGCCTTTGCAAAGTCAAGAATTGCAAGCTTTGACTTGGGGGATTTTTGCTCGTCTAGCGAACGAAGCAGAGCAGGTAAGAGAGAATCAATGGAGTAACTCTCACCTGCAAGTTTCAAAACTGCTAAGCACTGCTGCTTGGTTGACTCCTTTGGATCATTTAATCGAGAGAAAACATGGGGCAACATCTTGTCCAGATAATGTTCAAAAGGCTTCTTGAAAACCGGCATGATCTCAGCAAGTGATGAGAGAGCAGCATGTGCCACTTTATGGTGTGGATCATCCAAATACTGACTAACAAGCCTCATAACCTTCTCAAAATTTTGTGCAACCTCCTGAATGCCTTTTGGTCCTCGTTCTTGCAAGTGTTGGCGCAAGAAATTGAATGCATATACCCTCATCATCCAATCTGACTTGGGGTTAAGGCCTAAAGAAAGTGCCCCAGTGAGAGATGAGGGCACATCCATGCTATTGGCCATTTCACCAATAATTAGCTGTTTACCATCTAAATCACCTCTTGTACTGGCATAGAACCAGTTTGTCATCACCTTACTCAGGAGAGGTCGCCGGAAGTTAGGAGTGTGGTTATTCGGTGACTGCTTCGGAACTACACTCTTACGAGGAGTTCTGACACAAGGCCTCTCTTCTTGTTGGGTCCTTAATGTTCCACCTGATATTCCATTAGAGCTGGATTTAGTGGGCCTTTGGTTTAGCAAGTTTCCTGACTCCTCCGGACTAGCAGGAGTGCGGCTCAACATCTCAGAAGGATCCCCTGGTGCTTGAACTTTACAAGAGGTTGTATGTTCAACCTCCGGCCTGCACTCGGCCTTGTCTTGGAAAGTTGCTATGACAGTTGCTTCTGACAATAAAATGTCTGGAGTTGGTTCAAATGGAGTGGCAGAAGGAAAATCACGGGATGATGAACTGATACCTGCATTTTGGTCTGAATTCAACAAGTTGGCCAATGAAGCAGAGTGGTCCAAACCGAGAAAAAGAAGAAATAGCAAGGTATTTTTCAATGACATATACCTGAAACGCGTTCATCAGGGTCTGGAACTGGAATTCTTTCTTCTACTAATGTGCTCATATCCTCAAATGAGCTTCCAATAGCTAAACCATCTTTACTATCTTCCGCTGGAACTTGAGGGGTCATATGAGAATGCTGAAGAGATATTTTTGCCAGTGCTGATTGCAGGTCTCCAGAAGAAAGTGATGTCTGAGAATCAACCATGACAACCTTGTCCATTACAGTTGGAATGCAAGGAACAAACTGAGGTTGCCCGAGCTTAATTCCTTCTATTGGAGACAACTGCTTTTGATGTGTCTCAGCATCATCATCAATTATCATCTACAGAATTTAATATATAGAGTCAAAAACTGTATGAGCAAATAGGCAAATATGCAAGATAAATTTGAGGATATATATACTTTCTGCCTGGATGGTTCAAATGATGAGAAGAGCTGATGAGAACGTTCCGGCCAAATTCTGGAGAATATCCTGTAGCATGCCCTAGCACCCGATCGAACCTTCAAATAAAGAAAGTTGCTTAAAATCTAGAACCAAATCACCATGCAGGATAGTTTCGAAAAGGGCATCCACATAAAGAACATAGCTCAGAGTGCAATGCCAATTGCCAAGTTGTAAATAGAAGTCCTAGGCGAAATACAGGACCCATTCCAGAAAGGTTAAAAGAACTGTATTGATGAATGTAGAACCATTCCAGAAAGGTTAAAAGAGATGTACTAATTAATTTCTGTAAGAGATTCAGAACCATGTTTCAGATAATGACTAGCGTAGCCAAGGGTGTTTGTAGCCTACAGGTTACATACCGATCATGGTTTTTCTTTGAGAAAAAGCCTAGATAACCCCAAGTAAAAAACCAGGATCTTAATCCCCTCAACTACCACAAATCAAATAAATCAGCTCCTGAGTCCTGTTTAGCGGTTTCTCATGGCGGTTTACCTAAGCGACGAGACGGAAAAGTCCCCAATGGGCTTGGACATTCTGCCCAACACTTTGCATGCGCCGACAAGAGGCCGGCGTCTCAACCCAGGACTTGGTGGTCGCAGCAGCCGGACGCGATGACGAGGCAGGTGTGAGCATGCCGAGATCTCACAGGAGGCGCGACAGGAGGTGAAGACGGCGTGCCATGTCCACACAAGGAGCCGCGCGCTGACGGCGGAGACCATCCAGAGCGGGATGCCTTCCCCGGCTCCACCTGCCCTGCCATCCATGCCGCGTCGCCCGCGCCGGAGGCCACTATCCTTGTCAGAGACCGTCGAATTGGCTGCACCACAGCTCAATGGAGTCCTCGCGGCTCACGATTGCGTCACTCGTGGAGGCTTTGCACGGCGTCCAGCGGCTACCGCGCGAGCGCATTGCCGCCCTCGTCGTAGGGGGAGGGGTCGATGTGACGCTGCAGCGCGGGAAGTGCGCCCAGAGGAAGCTCGACGGCGAGGTCCATGCCTTGGCTCGGCGCGCCGTGGCAGAGGGAGAGGAGAGATGATCGAGGAGTATTAGGCTAACATGTCGTAACCGCCTAGGCATCTCCTCGGACTCCGCGATGACATGGTGAGACCCAGAAGATACCTATCGAGCACGTCGAGAAAGAACCGACAACCAAAGCACTGCCGCAGCCTTTCACCGCTGGCCATCATGATCGTTGCCAAACTGGATGGCACAACACCATATTGTGGGCCGCGCACATGTTGACTGCAATGCCGCGTGAGCGTCGAGCATAGAGAGTGCAAACGAGATCAGTAGGTCTTCAAGACGACGCCCAAAGGGAGAACCGACGATGCCGACGCCGACGCCCAGCCCAGCTGGGCCTTTTTTTACCCAAAGAACTAGATCTAGGGGTGTGTAGGGGATCGTTTCCACACCGACATCTCCAAGGAAGTAAGCCGACGTCCACAGACGCCATCACTGATGGCCGGCAAGAGCCCGACAAGCATTTTTTCCCAAAGCACCACGACCAACCCCCGGGCTGCAGGCTAGACCCCTACCGTGGAGTGCTAGTTGAGGGGTTTTAGATCCTGATTTTTGAAATTTGGGGGTGAAGTGGCTAAAACGGAGTACTGATGGGGGTTGTCTATAATTACTTTTCTTTTCTTTTTTTCTTTTATTCATTTCAGCAAGTGCATGTTTTCTACATATAATATCAAAGCTACTAAGGGCAGAACTGATGATACTACGGGTAACTAACACAAAAAATTATTCAACTAGGTAACCAAAAATTATTGGCAAAAGATTTGCTTGTAGCCAGTGTCAAACTTGTCCTAGATACATTGCCAGGAAACAATTAAAAGGCAAAGATAAGAAAGAAATTTAAATATTCATCTCAAACTCCTCAAAAAATAAATATGAATGGAGAGTTGAAGACATGCAAATACCTCACTAGTTGCATCTCCTATGCAACACTTTATGAGTTCTTCATACAGATTCGCTGATCTCTGTAGTTCGGGAGTATCAACCCAATACTCTAGCATCAGTATTGCATACTCACAACACCTACAACAGCAACACATTCTTAAGCATTCATCCAAGATCAATGTATATCACCCGTCTTGGTGCCTTTCTGTTACCTGCCACGAAGAACTGCGCTTCTGTCATTTTTTGCGAATTCAATAATTCTTGGTAGAATGCGAGCTACTTTGCAGTTTCGTAGCATCTGTAGAGTCGTAGAGACAACATTGTACATCAAGCATGTTACAATCAAATGTAAAAAAACACTTGTGTATGACTGTATGTACCTCTTTTATACAATTATCAGCAGACTCGGCAATTACAAGAACGGTGATCACGACATTCTTAAGAAGGGCCTAGAGATATCAGATGGCAACGTGGTCTCTTCAGATACAACAAGATAGTCATAGATATAGGATGCACAAACTAAAAGAAATCAACAACAACATACCGGAATAAGCAATTCAGCACATGGTTCGAAGTCACGCAGTAGCTCCTTTGATAGGAAAATTAGCAAATGGCATGCCTAGAAATATCAAAAATAAGTGCTTCAGTGGGTGTGCAAACAAATGGTACAAAATGTGACGAGTTCCATAGCTCATAAGGGCATAGAAGCTAGATGATTACACATAATATATCCTTTTTTGTCACACTACTTTACTGTTTGCTCTGCTAATTTTGTGGCAACTATGTTTGATCTGCAGTACACACTTGTTGCATTCACTTCAACAGAATAGTGAAATAACTCAAACCTGCTTTACAACACTAGATCTCCTGTCAAGAAGCTGGGTTATAAGAGGGGCCACGAGTTGCTTTAGAAGCGTGGGGAAGGCTGAATAATCCGCGGCACCTGTAATAGAGGCAAAAGAAATGCCCTCAGAAGATCTGGCTTACTTCAGAAAGTTAACTGTCTAATGTGCACAGTGAAGCCAACATAAACAAGAAGGAATTAGCACCTCCAAGAACTATGCCTTCAACTCTTTGCATCGCAGTTATCCGGATTGACCACTCATTATCTGGCTGTAAAGTAGACATTACTTTTCCCATTTCCTTTATCAGATCTTTTTCAGAGAATACTTTTATAGGTTCAACTGATTTCCTTGTAATATCTTCTTCCCCTGCATAGAGTACGACGGATAGATCAAATACCATAAGATATAGATACCGTAAGATTAAAAATAGTGTAAACAAAGCATAGCACAAGAGGAAAGACATTCATAATTAACGAACAATAAGTCATCAAACATCATATTCTTGGCCTTAAAATTTCCAATACCAACATTGCTTGCTACTAAGTACTGCCAGTTAGTTGGATGTTAGTTATTTGTTGTAGTACTCCCTCCATCCCAAAATAAGTGTCTCAACTTTGTACTAGCTCTAGTACAAATTTGCACTAAGCTCAAGACACTTATTTTGAGACGGAGGGAGTAGTATAGTAATCAGGTTGACCCGCTGCGAATACAGATCTATGAGCATTGGCCAGTAAGTATCATACAATGGTCAACCGGTATGAATAGACAGATGGTCAACCGGCCTTAACATTAAACTTCATTGTAGATTATTCCATAACATACTTCATTATAAACTGAGGCATCTCTTCAGAAACAGTCTCTGATTCAAATATGATGTCATGAACATTTTTGTTATCTACCTCAGTGGTATCGAATTATGTAGGTTAAATTATTACGGAAATGGTAAATTACATAGTATAATGTTTAACAAAATGAGCATGTTTTAGTTTTTTATAATGGGTTTGGTATGAAAGGTTCTTGTTGGATAAAAACACAACAATCCTACTATATACACGCTCTACAATTCTGGACCTGGTTAATTGGGTGCTTGACGAGAAGTAAAGTCTATACCTGCTAGAAGGGACATATCTCTTGTGCTGATCCTTTGTTTCGAACTTTTCTTTACTTGATTGGTACCAAAAGATTCAGCTTCGGTTGTTGTACAACTAGTGCGGTGGACATCTGGTATGCTAGAACCTGTTTCTATATTTTCTGACCTTGCATTCATCTCCTTCATCTGCAACATCATAAGCAAACTAGTCAGGTTTTTTGTTTTGAAGTTATTATAGTATAAGTGATATTGCTTCCGACTCCGCATCTAATTAGTCTCGGAACCACACACAGCTTTCTATAAAATTGGGATAAATTGGATAAGTATCCGTTTAAGTTTTCAATTATGCAGGCATTTAGCCCAGAGGCCCCAGACCTTTGATTGGAGATATGTTAATGAAGTACTCGAGCTAGTCAAATATACTACATATGGCCCCACATCCATGTGTGCTTCTTTTAAATTAGATGAAAGCCTGAAACTCAACTACCACTGACGTGAAATACCCGATAATAATCGTGCAATAACACGGCGAAAAGCGCTAAACCATGGAGGACAAGGAATGGGAATCAGAACCCCGATAGGGCAATACCTCCATGAGCAGCACGAGGAACCTCCTGGCGGCCTCCCGCACGGCCGCGTCGCCGTCCCCGAGCCGCCCGACGACCAGCGGCGTGAGCTCGTCGACGTGGCGCCGCATCGCGTCCCCTCCGGCGGCGCACAGCGCGTCGAGCGCCGAGCACGCTGCCCCGGCGTCTCCGCTGCCGAGGAGGCCCGCGCAGCACTCCGCGAGGGCGGCGGCTTCGGCTGCTGAGATCACCGCACCCGGCCCGGGCGCTAGCTCCCGCAGCCGCGCCGCCGCGGAGGCAGAGGACGCCATCCCGCCGGCGCGTGGGTTGGTACTTGCTGCTGGGTGTGCGAGGCGATGGAAATGGTGGGAACGAACTGAGGCGAGAGAGAGAGAGAACTGAACGAGGTTTTGGCATGGGAGTAGTGATGGTTTTATAGGCTTCAAAATATTCATAGAACTGATTTTGACCAGGTTGCGTCTGTTGGGTTGGAGGTCGACGCTTCAAAATATTCATAGTCGGTTGATCAGTGTTTAGAATTACTAAGAGCACCTCTAACATGTCAAAAAAAGAGGACCTCTAACCGGCACCTAACCGAACTCCTAAACCGTACAGTGGAGTAAAAAAATTTACTCCTCTGCCTAGCAGGCGACTAAAAATATTCGGACCGCGCGGAGTAAACTTTTCTTCGTGTGAAGGCCCTCTTTGGCAGGCCAGTGACTTACGTGAAGCCCCCTTGTGAACAGCGGTGACCTCAGGCGGCCTTGGTGGAGCGGAGCGTGAGCGTGGTGCTTGCCTGCGACATCGCAAGAGGTATACTCGCCGCCGCGTTCCACCTCGTGTCTGCGCAACGACCAGCTCCGCTGCGGGCAGCCGTCGCCGCTGCCACGTCCCGCAACCAACTCATCGGGGGCGTCCGAGGTGGGACGTGGAGGGGGGGTGGGCTGCGGCGTCCGCGGGAATGCTGGTGATCCACACCAACGCGACTACGTGGAGGACTTCGGCTTCAAGGACAGGGCACCCATCACCGTCCCGCGCACCGCGGCCTCCTGCGCCTCCTCATCGTCATGTTGGTACGTGCCAGATCACGAAGCTGCCCCGCCCTGCCGGCAAGAGCTGTGCTGCAGCCCCATCCATGGGCCGCTCGTCCATGCGGAGCGCATCCACCTTGAGCAACCGCAACAGCCAGGACTAAGGATCTTCTCCTTGTTGTCATCGTTGTTGTTGCCGTTTCGTTTTTGTTACTACTTGTTTGAAGTGATTTGTACCACCATCAAGGCAACTCGCTAGGCCGGCATCGTTGTGGAGACGCATACCAAGTGTTCAACAAGATGCATAAGCCAATTGTAAGTTTTACTCCGCTAAATTTAAGGAATCGGCTAGAAACGACCAAAACTTAGTAGAGTAAAAATACTCCACTAAGATTTACTATGTCTTCCTAGCTCTAGCCTCCACCGAGGCAACAACGTGTAGGAACGCTCTGGCGGCAGCGACTAGGGGTGGGAATCCTGCCCATATTGCAACCTAGCTTGTTGACTTGGGCAACAGTTGAGCAAATAAAAATATATTGTTTCCTTTTTGCGAGAAAAATATAATGTTTCCATTTTTTTCAGGGAAAAATATAATGTTTCCTTAGAAAAATGGAAACCTAATTATACATCCAAAAGAGAAGCGAGGGACACCTATGGAAGACTTAATTTATCTTACTAGCTCTCTCCTAGTGCCTATGAGTTGTATGAAATGCCGGTCAAAATGAATGTCCAACTCGACCAACCCCTGGCTGTTGCAGCATCGTTGTTGTGACAACACGAACTCATGTCCTCGAGATTATTCCTAGTTATCTACGGACTAATATGTACGTCAACTAAAAAACGTGTGTACACTGGTTGTTCGCTCTTTGTCTTCTTGTGCGAAGTTTGTTTGTAACAGAAACGTGTCATATGTCCGCCACTGAATAAACAACAAGAGGACTAATTAGCTACAACAAATTTCGTCGGGAAAAAAAAAATAGTTTGCACTCCATGCATGATTGCTTCAGTGTTTCTTTCAGAGAGGACGTCCTACGTGCTGGATGGCGTTTTGTTTTAGTTGGCCCGTCACGAGCAGTGAGACTAACTATTTTCTCTCTTATTTTTCTTTCTTTTTTTTTGCGAGGTTCTCTCTTATTTTTCAGTTAGAGGGAGGTGCATTGTACTTTGAACTTTGTGAGTGCAGACTGCAGAGTATTAATATATTTGCCGTGACTTAAAGATTGTAAGTTGTACAAAATTGAAGACACTTATTTAAAAATGAAGGGAGTACGATACTCAGTGAAGATAATGTGCTAGGTTAGCTGGCTCCACGTGGTTTGAGGGCATCGATTAATCTAGCTTGATATTTTTTTTTACAAAAAAAGACTTTCACCCCGCCTTGACCATCAAACCGACCGATACAAACGCACACCACCACCACACACGACACACACCCAAGGCAAGATATATAGGTGTTGGGCACCGCAACACCACCCAACGTCACCAAGCAAATTACAGATGCACCTAGACGAACCGCTTGGAGCCGACATAGACCTCTACCATGAGCGCCAACGATGAGAGGTGAGACAGACCACGACGGATCATGGACTTCAAGACGGTGCCTCCAAGAAGGGAAACGGCCACTAAGCACCGTCATTGCCCGATCTCGAATATCAAGTTTTCACTCGGAGCAGCACGACGGGAAGGGAACAACCACGACAGAGCCTTCGGGAAGGGAGTGACGTCCGCGAACGCCGCCATCGTCGGCCTGTACAAAACTGGGCAAGTAATACACCACGGCTCACCCTCACCGTTGCAGCTAGATATGTTGAGAAGTGCCTACTCACCCTAATTAGGTAAGCTGTAATCGCCACTGTAGTGGAACTTCATGCATGTACCATCTCCGAAAGAGCCAGGCACACATCGCTACAGGTCAGAGATTAGAGAACAGACAGACACCGCGTGTGTGTATATGAACCACCAAACCACACACGGCAAGAAAGCCAGCTAGATTGCTCGATAAGATTGCCATGCATGATTACAAATGAATGGAGAGATTTCTGTTGGCTCTTATGCGGTGGTTAGAAGCCAACGGACGATCGGGTCAGTGAAGGCCAGTTAAGAAACAAGCACAAACAACGACGACGACGACGACGACCGCTCGGAACGTCGTCGTTTAACAAATGCAAAGCCAGCAGCGTTGATCTTGACTTTCTCACGCAGCCCTGAGATCCGAACATCTTTCGCCTTGTCTCGTTACAAGGTAGGCTCAGCTGCCCTCAATAAAAATGGCTCCACGGAGAAGACGACCGGCCCCAACAGAAACAGGCTGCGGTATTCGTACCGTACTCGGAGGTAGCCATACGACCGAACGGACGGTGCAGAACTTAAAACAAGAATGAGGAGTCCAAATCAAACCACAGGCATGCATGCATGTGACTAAGTATGGTACTACAAATATATATGGTGTGCTTTGTTTAGTTGTATTTTCGAAGTGCGGTGTATGTATTGTGGCGAACGACGCACCAACCGATCATGAACTAACTTTCTTTGCGACTATGTTAGGTGGGTTATACACGTACACGTCTAGGCCTTTTGCAAACACTTGCTGTGTATACGTACATGCCTGTAGAATACTCACAGCATCGATCATACCACATACACAAGACATTTGTTTCTTCCTCGCTAATAATTACTAAAACGCGCTGCATGATGATGGCTTACCGACCTTCAACGTCTTGCGCTCATAGATAACCCGAAGGCAGGGGACTGCTAGCCTGTGGTGCTGACTACTGATGTTCCTCCCAATGCTCCATCTTGTACAGGTGCTAAGGTTGTCAACTAAACAAAAAATCTGATGTGGCATCCTAGTTAAGAAAAGAGAGTAGTATGGTGGTCCCAGCAAAAAACGGTGCTAAGCACGTGTACCTAGGTGAAAGCACAATTCTGAGTCTACAACTAATTAAATGCATGAGTCTTAGCACCCAAACACTTAGCATCTTTACATTGGGGACTTGAGTTGCTAAGACATTTAATATACTTAGTACCTCACCTAAGCACCTTTGCATTGGAGGAGGTCTGAGTGTTAGGACTTTTAACTAACAAGCCTGTCAAGAAATCAAATGCGACCGCCACTTTATATTGTATTTTTATTTTTGAAATGCACTGTACATTTTACCAGACGGTTGCTATAGCCAGTATTAGGTCACTGACCGAAGCAGTGACACCAACGCGTGAACTGATGTTAGCTGTCCCTAAAGACATGCGTGAACTTGATTTATAGTTATTTTTATTTATGTTTTCCCTCTCTATAGTCCATGCTTCCATGGTTATGTGAATGTACAACACTCATCAATGGCCGTGCCTCTCGCGGAGCCAAAAAAATGCAAAAAAATTTACGTTTTCAAGAGGCACGGCCGTGTTTTTCATGGAAGCAAAAAAAAAAATGTTTTTTTTTCATTTCACGGACGCAAGTACGTGCCTCTACAAAAGCAAATTCATGCCTCTCGTGGAAGCATACATAAAACATATTTTTTCGCGCAATTTTTTCAACCTTCTTTTGTCCAAAAGCTAAGAAAGACCAATGGAAAACCAAGAAGCCGGGGATCCATCTAAAAATTCAAAAACCCGTGCGTAAAAATAAACAAAATAATGAAATCCGGAGGGAGCGTCCAGAGTGCGACACTTGGGAGGCTCCCGAAGGAGCCCTCATTCTTTAGTTCCTCCCGGAATAGAATCATCATGCGCGTAACGCGCGGGATATCTAGCAAACGTGTATCCTGGGCCAGCCCGTTTACTGGTTTACTAGCACCTCCTTCGGTTTTTTGGTGAGATGGATAGCAGGCCTACTGTAGCTCCGGTTTTATGAGCTAAAACAAATCTCTGGTTTATAACCGGGTTATGCCCCCCCAAAAGACAGATACCATTGAAATATTACTAAATTTATATAAATTTTCTTACATATTTGGCTTTTTCAAAATGCTTAAGATATTTAATTTTTTTGATGATTTATTTATTTTCCATGAATTCAAAATATTTCAAGAAGTAAAGAAATGTTCATCAATTTATAAAATGGTCCCAAATTAGAAAATATTTTTTAAAAACATAATAGACGCAAACGTTTATACATATGCACATGTATCTATATTGTGTTCGAAAAGAAATTTTGAAAATATTAGTGAATTTGAGAAAAAATTGTGGATTCTAAAAATATTTATGGACACGAAAAATTCCTGAAAATTCGAAACAAAATTTGAGATTCTAAAATTCTTTGAGAATTCAGAAAATGTCCACTAATTTAAAAAAAATAGGAAGTACGAATTCAAAAAATGAAACATTTCCAAAAATATTAAAAAATCCAGAAAATTTTTCATAAATTTTAGAAAATATTACTTGATTCCAAAAATGCTTGTGACTTGGTGTTTTGTTGTTTGTGAATTCACAAAATATTCGGGAATTTAAAATATCCATGCATTTGGAAAAAAAATCCATTGATACAAAAAGTATTTGCAAAATTGAAAAATATTCGCGGATTTTGTATTTGAAAAGATGCTCATCAATTTAAAATAAGGTAAAAAAAAAGGAAAAAAAAGAACCAGCAGACAGAAACACTTGAAAAAGAACCTTGCCAAAACTAGTTGGATGTTCACACATGAAAAGTCGTAAGATGGTAAGCCCATTGTGTGTCGGTGGAGCTAGTGTTTCTGTCCATTGTGTGTGTTTGCGTTGTATCCGCCGCGTTGCTGCAAATAGGATTTGTAGAAACGTGAGTGACGCCACTCGTGTTGTGGGGTGTTATGTTTGTTTTGGGTCAAGAAAGTACGAGGGAGTGCAATCATGTGCTCGAACACATGGTAGGATAAGTTAGCTTGTCATTAATCAAATCCCCGAATCATTAGAGGGGGATCGAGCGAACTAAAGGCAACAGACAAGGAGGGAGGAGGGAACGGTTTTGAAATGAGCGAGCCGTTGGAGCCTGGGTCGGGCGAACGGTCGGGCGACGCGCGCGTGCCGGCGAGTCCGGCGCCGGGCGACGGCTGGCTGCTGGTTCATAAGGGCGCGGGAGCTCGCCGGGCGTGGCCCTACGGCGTCTGCCCCGGTGGCGCAGGCGGGCGAGGCGTCGTGGCCGGGGGGCAGCCGCTTTTGGGCGCTCGCGGGGTCGGAGTCGGAGGCGTAGGCGGAGAGTGAAGCGGAGGAGGGGAAGCGGAGGACCAATGGCCGGCGCCGGCGGGGCCAACGATTGGCGACTTTGTGGCTTTTGCTGCGACGGTGCGGTCCGGTGCGTCGCGCCGGCGTCGAAGGTTTGCGCCGGGGGGCAGGGGCCACCGGGCGTTGGCAGAGCGGGTGTGGAGACCTGCGTCGCCGCACAGTGGGAATGCTACGGTGGCGGCCGCCGGTGCCATCCGGTCCAAGATGGTTGGGCTGCTGGCTGGCGCAGGGGAGACGTCGGTGGCGGCGGGAGACCTAGAGTGGCCGTGCTTGGCCCTGTCCTACCCCCGTCGTGCGGTGGCGGCGTCGGTGGAGACGGCAGCGGAGGGTCTCGGGGCAGGAGCGCCTCTGGTTCGGGGGCCTAGGGTTCCGGGTTCTGGGCCACGGGCCGGAGTGGGCCTGTGTGGGGCGGGGCCCACTTTGGCGAGCGCAGGGTCGACCATTTCGGGGGGGTTGGTGGGTGACTCGGCTCGGCCCGGCGAGGGAGGCGCGAGGCCCAGCCCATCTAGCCCTCCCACCAGACCTGCGCCTGGCTATATATGGGTCGCGAAGGGCAGTCGGGAGCCCTGGTTAGGGTTTCCCACAGCCAAGAGAGAAGTGTGGCGCTGGGCTCATTTGGCTCGGCGCGTCAAGCTAGCTCCTCCACTCTCTCCCCTTCTCAGATCCTACGCGGAGGCGGTGATGGGGGAGCATAAATTCCCGACTATGGAGCATAAATTCCCGACTAATCCGACTGATGTTGTTTTCAAATGCCATCTTTTTCTACAGAGTTGGGCACCGCTGGGGAAACAATGTGATGCTGACCTTATGAGGAGCACAATGGAACAGATTGCAACAAGTATCCCAAGACTTCGTCAAGCGAATTGAAGCGCCTTCTGTTCTTTCCTTCATTTTGGGGTCTAGCTTTTGAGTTAGAATTGGTTGGGACCTACCTTGCGAACTATTTGATGTGTTGTGCGTGGCCGATGTGGCCTGTTGAGACTGTTATGTGGTTTGTGTGATGTGTAAACTTGGATGCTGCCTTCGTGGCTTTATTAATTTAAAGCCGGACGCGTCTAGCGTCTTCGTTCCAAAAAAATCATTAAAGGGATACCTCATGCAAAGAATACTTCCGCATTCCTCTAATCACGGCAAGTGGCACATAGCATGTGCGCCATCTGTCATCACCATGAAGTATTGATGGGTTTTTTCCACATGTGCGTGGGATGGAAGGGTATATGTGCTTTTTTTTTTTGGCTAGATCCGTTTTCCCAAAAAGATATATCTCACGAGTCAGTCAAAATCACGAATCGTTTTAACCTTCACGATCCTCGCGTTAGGATCTTCCAATCTAGATTGCATAATGATAGTTTTGACAACAGTTTTTACGCAACTTGTACTCATCCTACTAGTATACTTTTAATCCCTATGGTAGTGTAGGTTGTGCTCCCAATGCATAGTGTTCCACGCGTCTAGCACACCTCCAATACCACATGAACCTCCACGTGCTATGCATCACGTCTACTTTGCAGCAGGGAGCACAACTATGTTGCACCACGGTGAAAGAAGTTTTAGGCGTGAAGCGTATGCATCTCTGCAGGGACGTGTCCATGTTAAATAATCAAAACATGGGGTACAATGAGCACAATTTGTTGCTAGGCTTTGCCTCTACTCCAAGCTATACAGGATAAGGCTGATCCTTGGCTAACAACCTGCTGCATTCAGTTACAATGCACGCACACATACTATCGTGACAACATCTCGTGTTGTCACGTTACGAAAAACTACAAGCCTATCTTTTAACACACATAGCACAATTGTAATGCATTGTGAAGTATATGTTCTTGGAGGACATGTATGATGAGTCACGTGGCACAATTATAAATACACAACAAGAAAAAAATCATAGAGAAAAACCAAAGAAGACAGACAAAGAATAAAAATCAGCGTATGCGATCTTCTCTTCACTCACAAGGCCCCTCGAGCTCTACTTCACTGGCGTGCGCGTGTCACACGTCCACCCACTAGGTCTCCATAAGTGACCTCTGGGGAAGGTTACCCCTTAGCCAGTTGCTCCCGAGCTTCACAAAAATCACTAATTAAGGTTACTCTTTGTAAAGGTTATCCTAAAACTCCTCTGGTAGTGATAAGTAGCATAACACATGCGCGTCACTTGTCAGCACCGGAGTGTTTTGTTGGTTTTCTCACCTGCATGTAAGGGATATGTGGTTGGATGTCTGTGCTATTTTCATAGATTCGTTTTTTCAAAATGAAATATCTCGTGAATTGTTTGTCTAAACTATAAATCGTTTTCCCCATTGCATTACTTGCTCAAGATCTTTAAAACTGGATCTTATGTTGACAGCTTCCAACGAACTTTTTTCCAGGTGAAATTTGTGCTCCGAATGTGAACTAGCATGTACTCCCAAAATGTACCGACATATGCTCCCAAGTGAACTAGCATGTGTTCCTGTATGGGTGAAGCACAAATATATTAACCTATTGCTCCCAAATTGTACTAGCCTATGCTCCAAACTGCACTAAACTATGTTTTTAGAACTGCATCAACATGTGTGTTCTTAGATGTACTAACATGTGCTCACAAGTGTACTAATCTGGCACCCAAACAATATTAACATGTGCTTCCGTTGAGGTGAAGCACTCTTGTGTTGTTCTTCCCATATGGGAATGAAAAGAACCAGAACAATAGAAACATAACAAATATGAAAACCAAGAAGAACACCCAAAAAACCCAGAAATAATAAAATAAACGTCTAGGTGGGGGAAGCGTCCAGCATGCGGCACATGGTGTTGCTGGAGTGCTCCCCACACTCCTTTGAGTGACCCTTGGGAAGCTCATCCAACGGATATACTCGGACTACTTGCTCCCCTGTTTCAATGTAATAACGCATCACCAATGGACCCCTCCGAAGGTTCATTTGGATTTGCCTGGAATGCACACAACTATTTTCTAGGCCTTTCAGCACCTCAGAGTCCAAGTCATGAAAGGCCTCATGGACTTATTTTGTTCTTTGGTCCAATCTCTTGTCCCTTCTAGTCCCCAAGCTCTTTCCCGGTCTCTGAGTCGACGACATCAGCTTCGGAAAACCCTATTCACCGCTTGCTGCGGCGAATTGTCGGAGATTCGCACAGGGCAAGGATGCTAGCAACGAGAGATGGGCCAGCCCAGTTCCAGCTTTACACAGTGTGCCCATCTGGTTTGGGAACCTTCTAGTAGGTTCCCTAAACTGGGTTTTTTCCTGTGTATTCTGGTTTTTCGGTTTTAATTTTTATTTTCTTTATTATTTTTTCTACTTCTTTTTCCATTTCCCTTTTTCTTTCTTTTCTTTTATTTCAAAAATATAAAAAATCATATAATATTCGAAACATTTGTTCAGAATTTTCAGAAAATATTCCTATTTTAAATTTTTGATCAGAAATTTAGAAATGTCCAAAATCAGAAAAAATTAGAATCTAAAAATTTTGTTTGCTTCTTTCAAAAATGCTCGCTAATTTTAAACAAGTTTATAATTTCAAAATTGTTAAACATTTCAGAAAATGATTGAGTTTTTAAATTTTGTTCATAAATTCAAAATATGTTCGGTAGTTTCAATAAAACTTCTCATTCCCCAAAAAATCAAAATTTGAATATCTTCTTATTTTAGGAAAAATATCAGATGCAGAAAATGTTCAGGGAATATCACAAAATATTCAATTTTTTAAAATTTGTCCATAAATTCTTAAAGTGTTGGTGTTTTTACAAAAAAAATCATTTTTAATTTTTTTGGAATTGAAAAATGATCTCATTTTTCCCAAAATAGACAAATGTTCCGTAATTCAGACAATGTTCAAGGAATTAAAAAACCGTGTTAAAAAATTCACATTTTCAACAACAAATTGTTCAAATAATTTCAACATTCGCGTTTAATTTTCCCTTTTAGTAAAAAAATGTACAGAAATATCATAATTTGTTCACATCATTTAAAAAATTATCCATTTTTTGGAAAAATTGTTCAAATAGTTTTAAGAAATTATGCAGTACGCTAAATAATTAGGCAACCCTTAAAAAAGTAAGTAATTAGGCTGCATTAAATATCCCGCTCTAGTGAATAACTAGAAACATTGCGCTAAG
This sequence comes from Aegilops longissima, assembly GCA_021605205.1. Lineage (NCBI taxonomy): Eukaryota > Viridiplantae > Streptophyta > Magnoliopsida > Poales > Poaceae > Aegilops > Aegilops longissima. The sequence goes on along the minus strand of CM038681.1, from coordinate 638,984,011 downwards.
ATATTTAACTAGCAGTTGTTCTCTCTAGTGGCTAGCATCACTTGTCGACTATCTGTACATCACGAGTTCGGATCCTCCAAAAAGCTTGTCTATTTTTTGAGTAATTTTTTCCCGGAGGCCAGCCCAATCGCGATCTGCCTGTGCGTCGGCGCGCTGCATAGGGCGTGGCTAGATCTCGTGTACTGCAAGATGGGTAGCCTCAAGGGAACTCATTAATGGGCCGACCCAGTATGGTACGCCACCTTTTCCATTTTAGTTACCTTCAGTCCTTTTCCCTAAAAAAAGTACCTTCAGTCCTTATTCTTTTCGTTCATTTTTCCTTTTTCGTTTTTCATATTTTACTTGTGTTTATATTTTAGAAATATTGTCAATACATATATTCCAAGAAATAAGTTACTTAAATTTATAAAAGTGTTCACCACACATTTAAAAATTATTCATGAAGTGTAAAATATGCATGCAGCTTTTAAAATCCACTCCATTTATAGCTTTAAAAATGTTTCATACATTCAGAAAATGTTCACGTGTTCGACAAATATGTTCGTGAATTTTTGAAAATGTTTACTAAATTTGTTCAAAATGTATATTCAATATATTTTTGAGTAATTTAGAAGAATGTTTCTTACCATTAAAAATGTTCAACATGTATTTGAAAATATTTAACATGTATTCGAAAATTGTTTAAAGTTTAATTTGAAATATTCATTTTATATTTGAGAAAGTTCAATATGTATCAACAAAATATTTTGTGTGTATATGGAAAATGTATAATATTAATTAAAAAAGTCAACATGTATTTTTTTAAAAAGTAAACAACCAAACCAATAAAAAAACATAGAAACAAAGAAGAAGAAATTCGCACCAAACCTTCTAAAATCTATCCATAGAAGATTCCCAAAACTGCTCCGGAAAGTTACAGTACAATACCAGCCTGATAGCCTCGCACCAGAGGCGAGACGAGCTACCATCTCTCTGTGGGGAAGCATAGCTCATGTGGGCTACATAGGCTGAATTCACAGAAATGGGCCTGCCCCAAATTTGAATCATTAAGGCATCTCCGTGGAACTTAAAAAAGAAACTGCATCCATCCGCAGGATTGTCCAAACGCCTCCCAGTGGAGTGATACGAGAGTCGGTCATCCAACCCTGTCTGCATACATTTCAAAGGGAAACTGAACAAACCGGACGATTTTCATGCAAACCGTATGTCTTTTACTTAACTAGAACACATTCATCATTCAACAAAAGTGTCCGGAAGTAAACCTAGTCTAAATTGTCATCCGCATCCGTCCTCCAAGTTCTTGTTGTTCTGTTTGTCCGACATCTTCTGTCCGTGAGCCCCAGGAAGTGAAGCCGCGGGTTGCCGGCGAGTAAGGGTAAAACATGGGACACTGACTGGCCCACATGGGACATGACGTGCCGCCATCTCCTATATCATACTCTTCCACATTGGAGTCTATAGACTGGACGTCGCCGATGGAGGTGACGTCCACGATGGACATGGATGGGTCGGCCTTGTGGTCGTACCAGTGCGTGCGTGGGGTAGTTGCCGTCGTGAACGACACGCGACAACCGACATTCTGGTTCGCGATTGCCTCCACAGTCTGCATGTTCGAATCTACTGCGCAAGGTTTGGGCACGGCCTCATAGACCCCTCGCGGTTCCTCAATGAAGTTCGGGGTCCTCTGCGGCCATGGCCACCACTACTTCATCGTTAGCGAACTCGCCGTAGATTTGGCCTTCCGCCATCCGATGATGTGCGAGGAGTGCGAGGTTGTAGCGCTGCTACTCCAGCACCAGCGAAAATGCTGACACCGGCGGCAGCAGCGCCTACTCCACCATGACGGCATCGAACTGCGCATGTGCCTGCTCCGTTGTGAAGCCGACATGGATTGGCATGGGCACGGGTGCCAGCTCATCGTCGGGGGTGTCGTCAATCCTTGGGTCATCGTCAAAGACAACCGGCGAGCTCACCAGCATGACGACCTTTATCCGCCGCGCACGGTGGCCCTGCTAGCTAACCGCAAGGGTGGCCAGCTCATGCTTTTGCTCCATCGTGAGGCTATCCCACATCGCTTTGGAGCTCGCGGTCATGGCGGAGATGGTATAATGAGGAGCATTGGGAGTGGAGGCGGTGCGATGTTGATCGCTCCGGGTGTGGGAAGGTATAAATAGGGTGCACCGGCTAGGCCAAGCAGTTGGTGTTTGAATGCGGGCACCGGATGGGTTCTCGGCCACCACGTCTGATTAATGTCGGCAGGACGACGGACGGGCAACCGGTGTGAAAGCAGTAGATAGCTGTCCCCTATCACGTCCAGTCACGTCTCTCCGGCAATGAATAGACGTGAAGACCGGGAAGCAGTGCAGGTGGCGCTCTTGGTCTGTGCGCCGTTTCAATGCCGGCTCCAGTGAACGATCGCGGCTGCTCTAGGCCGACATGAATGGGGTGCAGAGAGCGGAGGTGTATTCACACTGCACGTGGCGGCAATCCGAACGCCAACAAAACACCTCTGGTTTGCTAGATTTCAACACTCGAACCAATCCGTGGACCGATGAGGTACCACATTAGATGGCAAACTACATGCGAATCACTTGATCTGGATGGTTGCGGGCAGTTTGATGATCCATGTTGGAGATGCCCTTTACGTCCTGGAAAAAGACTTCCATAGTCGATGAACGTGCTGGCTGCAAAGTGCAAACTACTCATGATGGTTGGCTTATAAACTACTATACGGCAAGTAATGCACCGAGGGATTCCTTGCACCCGGGTGTCCCGTTGCCGTTCTGGCAAGTGTGATGAGAACGCGGGGTATCTGCTTCTGAGCTCGAATGCTCCTTTATTTTCTTCTATACGCTATACATAAACATAGTTTTTTCCCGTACATATATATACACGCGCCGGCGGCTACAACGATGCTAGTACGAGTTAGCCGCAGTTTTATTTTCATTGGATTCGTGTGTCCATGCATGCATGCACATGGGGTAGAGACGTCTCTTTCGGCCCTGAATGTTTCTTTCACTTCTCCGACGACCTTTAGAGCATCTCTAGTGGATCATCTATATGGACGTGTATAGCAAATATATACGATGCCTGGTAAAAAATGGCTCCCAGCGACTCGTGTAAAAGTCCACGACGGTACGAGGCGTGCAAATATACACGAGCAAGCCACGCTCGTCAGCTGGCGAAAACGAGACGGCTGCTTCGTCCCGCGCCCGCCTGGAGGAAGAATCGGAGGAGCTCGCCCCCAGGTCGCCGTCGCCCAAGGTACAAATTCTTCCTCTTCGGCCTTGCTCACGAGCGGGAGGGCGGGGACGGGCAGGGTTGGGGGGGGGGCACGGCCTGCAGCTAGATCTGGCGGCGGCGGGAGGTCGGCCGCGTGGGGAGGCGGCGCTAGCTGCGGGCGGGGCGGCGCTGTGTGAGGGCGGGGGCGGGCGGCGGGGTGCAGGATGCACGGGCGGGCGGCGACGGGCGGGCGGAGAGGTAGGAGGTGACGGGCTGGGGAGGCCGGCGGCCTGCGGCCTGGGGAGAGGACGGGCAGGGGAGAGGCAGGAAATTGCACTGCTTTCTCCATCAGATAGTCCAATTGGAGAGCATTTCTTGTAAATTGTTGCTTGTTGCTTGGCCATGTTAATTTGATGTCAGATTGTGGTCTAAAATAGCTATGCATTGGTTGCTTGCAGATGGAGAGTGAAGATGAAGATGATGAAGAACTCACGTCCTAATTTATACGTTTCACTGAAAAACTGGGAGGTGTATAATTTAGCAAGGTGTATATGGACGTGTATATGGAGATATACACGTCCAAATTTACACGTTCCACTAGAGATGCTCTTAGAAGATATATCTACCCGGGCAACGACGCACCTAACTTGGTTCGTCGATCAACTGCTCGTGCTGTGAGGTCTAATTCTTCACCGTGTCAACGCACATGTCTCTCTCATGCCATGTTGCCAATGGCATGCATGTGTGCTCAGCACGAGTGGCTTCAACAAGAATCAACGTGGCAAAATACATGGTGTTCTCTAATTTTTTTTGTTGATCTAAGTGAATACATACAAGGAACAAATACATTACTCCCTCCGTTCATTTTTATAAGCCGTTTTGGACATCTAGCTTTGAACTGTTTTGACACTATCTGAATTGTCTAAAACGTCTTATAAAACTGAACAGAGAAAGTATTTCAAGTGCTGTCATTAGAAAAAAAAAATTGGGCGTACTATGTAGCTTTGTTGTATTTGTTTGTCTTGCCAAGAAATTACAACGAACAAAGTGCAGTTATTTTCTTCCACCTCTTCTCTATTCTTTGTGCAAATGAATTTTACTTTGTGATAGGAATACTGTATTATTCATTGAATAACGAAGTTATCTAGTATCTGCCCATGCATGCCTGGCATGGAGCCTGCGCAAGAAGAGCAAGCACATAGGTGTATCCTGGTCCCTGTAATACATGAAGAACAAAAGGTAATTAACTTTCACACTGAGTGACAGCTCCTGGACAGGAAGAATATTTTCTCATAAAGGTCGGCCGATACTATTTTCCATACAACAATAAAAATGGAATTGTACAAACCAATGGAAGAGTTATATCGACGTATACGATACAGCTAGCAATACAGCATGCGGTGAGCAGAGACTTCTGTGACTCAAACTCCTATAAGGATAAAAGACGGTCGATGTCCCGCCGTCGTCACTCTAGCAGCCGTGAGAACGAAGCTGCTACCTACTCCGTACTACATTGTGGATTGCTTTCCTCCAAGCTGGTAATTATACGTTCAAGTCCATATCATGCAGAGCTGTCCACGTACGTACGTACATGCCGGCTACGACCATACTTCGAGCCTCATGCAGCTGATTTCTTTTCCAATAATTTAATTCGTCCCTGGTCCATGCATATGCATATGGACCTTGAACGTTTCTTTCCTTCTCCGGCGACCTTGAATAGATAGAAGATATCGATGCCTCGTCGATCAGCTAGCCGCTCATGTTGTGAGAGATCGCTTTCTTTACCGTGCCAATGCATACGTCTCTCACTTGTCATGCTCATGCATGTCTAATTGGCACGAGTGGCTGCGCCAAGTTGCTTTACGTACGAGGTTTTTGTTCTCAAATATATAATTCACATATCTTGGTTCAACCAATCAATATTCATCTGTTTTTTATGGTTACGATCATGATGAAGTTGATAGGGATCTATTGTTACGTACGAGATCCTAGTTAATAGGCTCTGTACATCACTAGATGCAGAGGTCGAGTCACTAGTAGAAAAAAGGCTTTTGGTCCCGGTTTATAAGGTGGAACCGGGATTAAAGGGTCGTTACTAAAGCCTTCCCCTTTAATTCAGATTCTTACACGAACCGGGACTAAAGGCTCTCCACGCATCACTGCTCAATTTAACCTCTAATCACCCCTCATCATTTAACTTCCCGGACGGTCTCCCATCCTCTCACTACTCCAGCCTGAGCACGCTTAACTTTCGGGGTTCTATTCTCCCTCGTTTCCAAGTCTGCACTTGTTGTTTTCCTGACAATAGTAAGATGTTCAATCCTATTAACCTCAGGAATTTAGCTTCAGCATGAAGTCACACATTTCACTGTTTGAGTTTGAAACTATTGTTCTAAAAAATAACACTAATATTTAGTAACAGTAATATTTCTTGAATAATTAGTTTGACCACAGTTTGACCATAGTTTGACCAGATTTGACCAAAATTCAAGAAAATTGAAATAATTATTTAGTAACACTAATATTCTTGAATAATTATTTAGTAACACTAATACTTCTTGAAACTAGTAAGTTTGAAATTTTTTGAATTTTTTTGCCTCCAGATCTTAAAAGCCCCGTAACTTTTTTTCTGTTAGGTTTTTGAGGATTTTGAAAATGTTTAACGGGGTTCCCCCGTTAATTCGGATGTAACTTTTCGAGTAGATGATTTTTCATATAAAAAACTTTTTCATCCGAGTTAGTATGCAAAAGTTATGCCCATTTTACAAATTCCAGAGAGATTTTGCAAATAAAGTCGAAATTCACATTTGTAAATTTTCCCAACAACTAGACCACATATCACATGGGAAACTTATTTCCTTTTATTTTTTTGACATTTCCATCATTTTCTTTTATTCTTTTTAAAACTGAAAAGGCGATCCACAGGGGGTGGGGATAGAGTTTAAAAAATGGGACCTTTAGTACCGGTTCGTGGCACGAACCGAGACTAAAGGTCTCAACCCCATTAGTACCGGTTCGTGTCTCAAACCGGGACTAAAGGTCTAATCTTTAGTCCCGGTTTGAGGCACGAACCAGGACTAAAGGGCATCGCACCCTTTAGTCCCGGTTCGTGTCTTAAACCGGGACTAAAGGGCTCAGGTGAACCGGGACTAATGCCTTAGCCGCACGAACCGGGACCAATGCTCACATTAGTCCCGGTTCGTGACTGAACCGGGACTAATGTGAATATTGCCATGGACCAAAGCCCTGTTTTCTACTAGTGAGTGTTTCCCTATTTTCGAAAAAAAAAACAGTATCATATAAGGGCAGACTAGCTAGCTGATGGGAGTGATGTTACTCTATAAAGGCATGGCGAGCATTGATTTGAACATCAATCCCAACATGAATGTAGAGGAACTAATTGAAGAAACACATACGAATCTCAGAGCATTGCATTTGTACAGAGTGGCGGTGCTATGAACTGGGCTTGCCCTTTCCATTGCTTTGACATAATGGAAATACATACTTTTAAGATTACATCAACCAGGATGGATACATATGAAATTGAGAACAAGTGAGTTCAAGGCACTATCAAGAAACCAACTACATGTGCTCGCAATTGGCACACACACCATGGGATGAAACCTAATAGCACTACAAAATTAACCTAACAACGAATTGCCAAAAGTAACCTAATAACAAGTAATCTATACATCCAACTGGAAAAACAAAAAGGCCAACAATGATAGTTCAACCAATGCCTCTGTCGCCGCACCTACGATGCTCTTAGGCGCCAGGCAATGGCCAGACGCTTCGCCTATGGCATCATCGGTAATCTAGAAGGACATGCAATAAACTTTTAGCGCCAATGAGAAATCATGCCATATTGCACAAATGGGTTATATTCCAATCAGCATTGCTAAATCTCACTTAACGAAGTCTCAGTCGATGCTATATTCATGAGAGCTTACATGGAGATCTGTGCAAAATTTCCGTTTTCTTTTTTTCTTTTTTTCTTTTTTATATGTTGTGTCACTTGACAAGACTTGGTTAAGTCTCAGACGACCGAAATCTAGCCACATCCTATTCCAATGGATAGTTGCTGGTAGTTGCTCATTACATGCTATATAAATTTATGTCTATACGCATATAATACATAAAATACATACTTGATAGTCAAAATTGATTGTTTGAAGACAAGATCGAGATGTAGCATTCCTCCATGAATTGATGTCATTTAGTCGGTGTGTTTAATGGCTCGGGCTATATTATAGATTGGCACAACATATACTATGCGTATGAAATAATAATAATAAAACCATCATAATAATATGAAAGTCAGTATAATGGAACAGACACATGCAGTAGCATGCATGCCGAGTAGAGAGAATTCCTTATTTAACGTCGTCTTAAAATTTCTTTCCCTATTTAACACCCAAAAATCTTTTCTTTCCCATATAACACCGAGTCAAAAATTTATGCCCATTATGACACTTCCGTTCATTTTGAGACTTAAGCGGTGTTAAATGACACTTGAAAAGACCACTTTGCCTCTCATGTGATATGTGACCAGAATATTAATGCATGATTATATAATTAAAAAATGACACGTCCAGCCGGTTGGTTTACTGTATGTGCTGCCAACGCAAGACGTGCGACCAAGGAGCGCTAGGGGGATCGAGGAACAGGGAGAAGCGCTTCCTTCAGAATTTATTGCCCTAGGACTCCCTCTCCCTCTCCCGACTCCGCCTCGCGCCGCCTCCCCGGGCGGCGGCCGGGGCGGCTCCACCGCGTCCTCTCCTCGCCCCCACCCCTTCGTTCTCCATCCCCCGCCGCCGCCGGACGGCACCCCCGGATCTGGCCGGGTGGTCTCGGCGGCGGCGGGCCTTCCTTTCCCCCACGCGCGGCGGTCCGGCGTCCTTGCGGTGGGGGCCGGCGACTGGCACGGTGGTGGTGCAGCCTCTTGGCGGTGGGGCGGCCTGGTGGCGCTGGGTGGCCGACGGCGCGACCCGGCCCAGATCTGGGCCCTTAGGGCCCCATCTGGGTCCTAGTGGGCCGGCGCCGGCGTGGCTTCGTTGCCTCCGGCATGGTGAAGTGGAAGGGCGGCTCGGACAGAGAGCAGCGACGCCGACGGCATGCCTTCTGCAGCGCGACGGTGGAGCTTTACGGGCATTTGAGGGCTTGGCCGGGCCTGTGGGACCACGGGCCTGGTATGCTCCTGCCGTTGCATCCGGTCGGATCCCGTTGGTGACGGTGGAGGTTGGGCCCTCCCGTATACTGACGGAGCTGCTGCTCCGATTCCCGGCTTCTCTTCATCTCTATGCAGGTCCCACTTCGCGGTGCCGTGGTGAGACAGCGTGGGAGACTCAAGACCGTATTGGCGCAGGGTGATGGACTGTATGGTGGCGTGCTCCGGAGCGCCCGGGGTGATGGTTGGGATCGGGAGAAATCCCAGTGGGCCTGGCCGACTCCGACTCGGTGGCGCCTGAGGGTGCCACCGGACATTTCTGAAGGGCGTTGGGTGTCACCCTTCCATTCTCCTTGCCGTGTACCGGGGGAAACCCTTGCAGCAGCGTCGTCATGGTCGTGTTCTTTCTTAGAGGTGTTGCGTGGTACCGGCGCTTCGGAGTCGGAGCTTGGTGGAAGGTCCCCGGTGGGCGCAGCGGTTGCGATGATTCTTCGTTTTTGTTGATCCGTCGTTGTCGGCATCTGTTTCTTTTATATTTTCTCTTTTGTTTCTTTTGGGCGTGCCTGTGCTGCTTCTGCCTCAGCACCTATCGTGGGTTGTATCGATGATGATTGATTCGTAATATAAAGCGGGGGAAGCCCTATTTCGAGAGGATCGAGGAACAGTCTGATACAAGTTGAGCAGCCGAACTCGCACACTATTTGCATTCCTTGACTCGATGGACGTTGGGCTTATGAGGAGGAGATACATCGGCGAGTGGGGTGAGGCCGAGCATGGCGTGTATTCGGGCGTCAAGGCACACGATATGTGCACGCGCCAACAGTGGGACGACGCCGAGCATGCCCGTGTATGCTGGACGTGTTGGCGCAGATCTACACCCCAGGCCCCCAGGGCCCAGGCCCGGGGCGTGGCCTTTTTATTTAGCTATTAGTATAGTAGGTTTTTCTTATGGGCCCGGGGCCTAGCCCACAACACAGCCCAAGGCCACGGCCTAGACGCTCAGCTTCCTCGCCACAAGCCCCCACGAGGCCACGACACCCCTTCCGTTCGCACGTACGCACGTGAGTCAGGAGCCGCCGAGCCGCCTCCCCTCCTGTGCGCCGCGCCGCCGCCTCCCCTCCTGTGCGCCGCGCCGCCGCCTTGCCTCCTGTGCGCCGCGCTGCCGCCGGGGCGCCGGGCCGCCGGTGATTTTCTCGCTCATTGTCGCTCGTCCGCCGCTCTTCTCTTCCTAAATCCCCTGCTCGGCTGCTCCCGGGTTGTGGACTGCAATCTGCCGCTGCTGCTCTAGCCGGGCGGCGCCGCCGCTCTACTCCGGCCACTTCCTGATTCCGGACTCCCCGTCTCCACGCCGCCGCTCTACTCTGGCCACTGCCCAACTCCGGACTACGATTGAATTGATGTATAACCCCTGTCTATGTTATGTATGATATGAAGAAATTTTAACTGAACCTTGAACCAACTATTCAGTCACCGTTTCTGCCTAATTCTATATGTATTGTATTATCGATTTGAAACTGAAGCATTTTTATGTCAATACATTTCATACCGCAGAAATAGAAGATGAAAAGAGATATTTTTCATCGTTGTCGGCAATGGAAGGGTCTACACCCGGGGATTCAATCCCAGAGAATCAAGGATGACTTGTTGAACTTGCTGAGTTGTATGCTGATGACTTCTCCATATATGAGATCTCCTTTGTCCTTCGAAACCAACTTGAAACATTCATTTCTGTTGTGAGAGCTGATCCGGATTTTGAATGTTGTAATGACCTTGGTAATCTTGCTGTGAAGATGGTTCAAACTGGTAGACACACTATTTTTCCTTTGGTATATCGACTCATAGAGTTGGCATTGATCTTGCCGGTTGCAACCGCATCAGTGGAAAGAGCTTTCTCGGCTATGAGTATTATCAAGACCGAGTTGAGGAATAAGATGGGTGATGATTGGCTCAATTATAACATGATGTACTATATTGAGCGAGATGTATTTGCAAGTATTCCTGATGATGATATTTTATATCGCTTTCAAGCCTACAGGAATCGCAGAGGGCTATTACCTCCCCTTAGAGGTAAGGTTTTAGATTTTAATTAATCATAATTATTTCACTATGTTTATGTCTTTTCTTATGAAATTACACGTTTGATATCTTGAAGGTGTTGCTTTTTCTTCTGCCGTTGATCATGTTATGGGAGGCACAAATGAAATAAACAATTGATTTGGTACTCTTTTACATTCCCGTATTATTTCTAGTTTTATCATGGTATATCTCTTCTGTTGGATTGGGCGGCCTAGATTAAATTCAAGAATTATTAAACAATTAAGATTTATTTTGTTTGTTATTGCATATGATCTTTTTTTAAATGCCATGGTGTGTTACTGTGTTTTGTCGCAGTTATAAGTGCCAAAGTTTTTCCTTGTTGCCGAAAAAAAATTTGGGCCCGGGCTTTGCTTCATTCCTGGCTCCGCCACTGCCAACAAGGTGTACTGTAGTCGACAGCTCGTCGGCGCGATGCCCGCCGTGTCCTTTCACCGTGCCAAGGCCCGGCCAGTTGGCTTTTTAAACACTACTTCAAATCTTAAAGAACAACACGTACAGGTACGTGTAAAGCTAGTTTTTTTTTTGAACATCAGTACAGACACAAGCGCTCATATACACGCGCATACACTCATCCTATGGACGCACACATGCACACCCTACCCCCATGAGCACCTCCGGAAGACTGAGCCGGCATATCATCTTGAGATTTACGAAGTCACCGTAGGCGCCTCGTCGACGGGAACATCTCCTTCCACTGAATGCGCGTCGTCGGAAATCCTGAAATAAATTCAAGAATAAATGTGAGCATCAGGATTTGAACCCTGATGGGCTAGGGATACCACAGTCCCTCTAACCATCCAACCACAGATTGGTTCGCTAGTTTTTCTTTTTTGAGAATGTGTAAAGCTAGTTTTTCTTCTTCTCCCCATCTCTTGACGTGAAAATGTTGCGGCGACTTGTTGTACCTGCATAAAAAAAAAAATTGCGAGCAAAAAAAATGGTTCAGGATTGGTGCTGAAGCTCGATGGGGAGAAGGAGAGCATGGGACCAGTGGAGATGGATCGGGGAGAAGCGACTTGGGCCAGATGGCGGGTTCATATTACATGAAGGGCAAAAGTGTCCTTTTACATGCAATTTAACAACATTAGATGAAAAAATAGATGAAAGTGTCATAAAGGCATAAAATTTAGACTTAGTGTTATATAAGAAAGAAAAAGTTTGTCGGTGTTAAATAGGGAAACGAAATTTAATACAATGTTATAAGGAATTCTTTTTATTTCCTTCATGCATAAATTAACAGAAAAAGGGAAAATGTACAAATAAAAATGTATGAGAAATAAATAACTAAAATCCAACAGGGGCGCTCCACAGGTGGCACGTGGGCTGACATAGCCTCGCCGAAGGGTAGCCTTCCCCAAGGAGGAGTGGTTTTTCTGGCATGCACGCTAGATGCATTCACCTTCAATGTTCAAGATTCATGCCAAGTTTTCTAATTTGGTTGAAGTTCATCTTGTTTGAAAGGAGTGAATTGCAGAAAACCACCACATTGAAGAGCAGGGTTATAGAAAACACTCTTCTACGAATTTGTGGTAGAAAACACTGATTCTGGGCTTAATTATTTGCAGAAAGCACTGATCCATCTGTTTGGGCATTTTAATCTCCTTTATGACATGTGAGTCCCGTTTTTATGACATGGCGTAACGGACAGGAGGTAACGACGTCAGTCAGCGCTACAGTGACTTCCCTGGTAGTTTTGCATAGGCACCCTTCAATCAGAAAAAGAAAACGCAATCAAGCCCTTGCCCCAGCTCGGCTGTAATCTGCCGCCGGCCACCGAGCGCTCGTGCTCTAGTGGCTTCGAAGGTCAACGTCCAGAGACTCTGCTTGCTCCAGTCTTGTGCTCTGTGGCCGCAGCTTGCTTGTTCCCCGCCGCTGATGCTTGTGCCCCGCCGCTCCTATTCGTGCCTGTGCTGCGGGCCGCCACACTGCTGCTGCTTGCGGCCCTGCTGCACGCCGCCGCGCTGCTGCAGCCAGCCGAAAGGAAGCGGCGAGCACCTTGGCCCAGGCTGCGGCGGTGGTGCAGTTGGGCAGCGACCACCTTGGGCCGCCGCCGAAGCGCGGTGGTGGTGTTGTTGGGCAGCGAGCCCATCTTGGCGCCCGGCAGGAAGGAGGCGACGCCCTTCGGTGCACGCGCCGCTGCCGCCATGTCCAACGTGCAGCAGAGCACGTGCACGCCGGAGGGAATGACAATAGCTGGGCAGGAGGAGGGAATGGCCGATCCCGATCTGGATCGGGGTAGGGAAGGCCGAGGTGATTTTTCTTTGGGAGGGTTTTTTGTGCGTAAAGACCAGGCTAACGTCGTTTACTGTGAACCGTTATGCCACGTCATCAAATGCGGCCCCCACATGTCATAATCACGGTTAAAATGCCTCAAAAGATGGATCAGTGCTTTCTGCAAATGATTAAGCCCAGAATCAGTGTTTTCTGCCACAAATTCGTAGAAGAGTGTTTTCTACAACCCTTCGCTTCAATGTGGTGGTTTTCTGCAATTCACTCTGTTTGAAAGTATTATATAATGTTTCATTGGGTTATCTCCTTGTTTTGAAGGTCATCATAATGTTTTGTTGTGCACCGACAAAAGAAGAGTACACCCGTCGGGCGGTGTGTCCCCCCGGGCTCCAACTTTTATTAAAGCCAAGACAAACATCCAGTTCAACGTTTTACAGCTCTCATCGCAACCAAGAATAGCCGCAACGGAATTATCACAACTCAAAAGAGATAAAAGCAAAGCCTTGCAATTGGATACATGATATAGATCAGGAAACCAATTATAGACGGAAAGTAAAACCGATCTTAAATCCTTTCAGTGTGTGTTTCAAAGTGTATATTAACGCTTTGTCATATATGAACAAAATCCGGAATCATCAATCTCCAACACATTAAACGCTTGGTCAATGCACACTTTATAGTGTACGTGGTAGAAAAACCGCTCTCCTTCCCAAGTGGCTCCCATATTCATTCTGGTGCAAGCACGCAAGTAACCATTGTCACGCTTGCATTCATGCAAGGTTCTGCTTCAGCGATCACTTTGGAAAATGCCCACGAAAATAAACTAGCCTGGGGAGACATCTAAGAAATTCACGTAGTAAAAAAATGCACACTTATGCAGAAAGCCGATGCTTAGCTAGTTCTCTTTCCTCACCTTCCCGGAAGAAGACTTCCATAGCGTATTAGTACCAACGAAATTAACGTGCTGGCTTAACTAGTCATGGTTATAATTAATTACAACTTACACTAGCTTTTAAACACAGCTAGCTAGAGAGTTGAAACCCTGGTAGATGCATGCATGTCTTGATAGAGCTTTGGACTTTGGAATCATTCGCATAGGATTAGTTTGCCTATATAACGGCAACTTGAACATTATTCCTAGCTAGGACACCGGCTTGTCCAAATCGAGAACGGTACGTAGAAGGTACAGTGGCATCTTCTTCTTCTCCGTCGTCCAAGGTGACCCGCATAACTCCACCAACCAACGACGTCGACGCCGGTAAGATAACAGCCGCTGGCGCGGCACTGCCAAGGCCAACCACGGACAGGGTCATGTCTAGCGTCGCAAACCTTGCGCAACTCCTGCCAACGGGCACGGTGCTGACGTACCAGGCATTGTCCCCGTCTTTCACCAACCACGGCAAATGCGAGACCTCCAGCTCCAACCAGTGGCTCACCGCGGCGCTGGTCGCCGTCCTCGCCGCCATGTGCATCTTCTTCTCCTTCATGGACAGCGTCATTGGCCACCACGATGGAAAGTTGTACTATGGTGTGGCCACGACGCATGGCTTCAACGTGTTCAACTTCTCCGACGAGGATGAGAGGCGGGAGTGGTCCGGTCTGGACGAGTTCCGGAGGCTCCGCCTCCAACCGCTGGACTTCGTGCATGGCTTCTTCGCCGCAGTTATTTTCCTCACGGTGGCGTTCAGCGACGTGGGACTGCAAAACTGCTTCTTTCCGGACGCCGGCAGGAACACCCAAGAGCTTCTCAAGAACTTGCCGCTAGGAATGGCATTTTTGTCTAGCTCTGTGTTCATCATCTTCCCCACTAAACGGAAGGGCATCGGATTCAATTACACGACTCCTCGCCAAAAGGTCATCCATCCCAGCTTGAATAAAGTTTGATTCCCACAAGTGTAAGAATGAAGGACCAGCGAAAATATACGTAGTTGCCATCCATGTTGATTAAGTGTCTCATAAATTTTGTGCTGGCTTGTAATATGATGGGGTGGATGTTGCTATCCTTTGTTTTTGTCCTTGTATTGTAGGGTTTACTCGTTATAGTGCTATCTGGTTTAGTGTGTGCTGATTGCTGAGTTAGATGATGGGTTTCTTAATACTGCATGAATTCACTCTTTTCTTCCCGTATCATGTTTGCTATAGGCAGACAATGTAGTTCCGTTATGTCAAAGTGATGAACATGGGAGTAACCCAGTTCAAAAGAAAAGTGTGATTGAAAGTAATGGACCTAATGTGTAACAGAAGTTGCTTAACTGTATAAAGACAAAGTTTTTCAAGTATATACTCCCTCTGTTCCATAATTTAGTGCGTATGGATTTTTTGAAAAATCATACTTTGCAGACTTTGACCAATTAAGTTTATAGAGAAAATTGTTTATATCTACAATACCAAATATATAAAATACAAAACTACTTCTTACAATGAATGTAATGATATATGCTTGGCATTCTAGACGTAAATGTTTTTCTCCAAAAAATTGGTCAAAGTTTGCGAGGTTTGACTTCTCAAAAAAAATCTATATGCAATACATTATGCAACGGAGTGCGTATATACTATGTCATAGTTGTCTTATAAACAAAGTGTTTTTCTGCCATAAAAATCAATTGTATAGGTATCAAAGCATCACAGCCTCCTACGATATCAATTAGCCGGGGGCATGCCTCCATTTCCAAAAAAGAACTGCTTCCTACGATATCAATTATCACAGCCCTCCATTCTCTTGTTTGCTTTAAGATCAACGTTGTTATTTTACAAAGATGATCATAAACTATAAATCTAGCTTGCCTCAAGAGGTCTCTCCCATTTTGCGAAACAACACTTCTTTTATCTACCCCATTACATTTTACAATGATTAACATACTTGTATAAAATTAATTGGTGCAGAAATTTAGGATAATAACTATGTAAATTAACTGGGATAAACATCTAAATTTAGGATAACTACGCAAAAAATATACCGGGTGATTTACACGTGCGTGCATATATGTTTACTGGGTGTTTCTAGAGAAATTATATCATTTTTCGCCTGCTACAGTTTCAGAATCTTCATGGGAAGTGCTTCCTCGCTTCCAAAATGAATGGCCTCTTTTGCTCAGTTATGCTTTGAGCAATAATAACTTTGTTGTTTGTTGGTATTTATTTTACTATGTGGGATGTAATTTGGAACGGGGTAGACCATCAGGAGGAAATTATTATTATTTGAAACGGAGATCACGAGGAAATTAACGTGAGTAAAAAGTGGAGTACTTGCGTAAAAGCCGATGACTAGGTACGACTTGTTCTCCTTCCTCACCTTCCTGGAAGAAGACTTGCATAGCATATACCACCGATTAAATTCACGTGCTGGCTGTAAACTATATACTCATGTCAGACGAGTTGGTTAAAAGTTAACTACAACTTACACTAATTAACCATTAACCAAAACTAGCTAGGGAGTTGAGACCAGGTACATGCAATCGTGTAGAGCCCTTCAGCATGCATGCAGCAATACCAAGTAAAGACTAGTCAACGCGCCAACACCAACGTGTAGAGCCCTTCAGTTAGAACTTTGGAATCATTCAGCAATACGTGCCTATATAAACGTGAACGTGTCGACCAGTTTGGAGCATTCCAACTTTCAGAGCTAGGACACAGATCAAGCACAGTACGCATACAATGGCATCTTCGTCGTCGTCGTCGTCCACGGCGATCCAGATACACCCACTGACCAACGAGGACGATGGTAAGATAACAGCCGCCGGCACAGCACCGCCAACACCTACCACGGGGCCCACAGCGGCCACGGTCATGTCGAGCGTGTCGAACCTAGCGCAGCTCCTGCCGACGGGCACGGTGCTGGCGTACCAGGCACTGTCTCCGTCCTTCACCAACCACGGCAAGTGTGAGACCTCCAACCAGTGGCTTACCGGGGCGCTGGTCGTCGTCCTTGCCGTCTCGTGCCTCTTCTTCGCCTTCACTGACAGCGTCGTCGGTCGCCGCGATGGAAAGCTATACTATGGCTTCGCCACGCCGCGTGGCTTCAACGTGTTCAACTTCTCCAGCGAGGAGGAGAGGCAGGAGTGGGACGACCTCGACCTGTTTCAGAAGCTCCGTCTCCGGCCGCTTGACTTCGTGCACGCCTTCTTCGCGGCGGTGGTTTTCCTCACGGTGGCGTTTAGCGACGTCGGGCTGCAGAACTGCTTCTTCCCCGACGCTGGCAGGAACACCGAGGAGCTGCTCAAGAATCTGCCCATGGGCATGGCGTTTCTCTCCAGTTTTGTGTTCATCATCTTCCCCACCAAAAGGAAGGGTATTGGATTCACTGACAACGCTCCTCGCCAGAAGGTCGTCCATCCCTTAAATTAATTAAGTCAGATTATCGTACCTTGGGATTGCTACTTGCCAGAAATTGATTGAAAAAATTGAATCCTTCAGGAAATTCACACTCAATCGGATTTGAAGACACCGCTCCTCGCAGGCGTAGAAGTTGCTTGATTGTATCATGTTGGAGAAAATCATGAAGTTTTTTAATTATATATGTTCAGTGTGTGTGTGCCATGGTTCTTTTGTAAACAAGGAAATATTTTTTGTCCAAAGCAAGTGTACAATTATGTAGGTGCCCTGCGTCCCAGCCTCCCAGAGGTTTATCAGAGCACTCCATTCCTTTTGTTTGCTTTAAGCTCGATGTTTGTATTTTATACAAAAATCCTAAACTAAATCCGGTTTTTATCAAAAAATCTCTCGTATTGGGCGACACATACAGTACACTTCTTTCTTATCTCAATTCTCCGTTCATTTTACAATGACTGATACTTGCATGAAACAAAATAGTCCTGAAGTTTAGGATAAGCACATGAATTTATTGGATATAAACACCTAAATCAATTGGATCCGAGCCGTTTCACTAAAAAGCACTATGTGGACAAATCTAAAACTTGGGCTCTAAGAAGCGGAGTGTGGGGGCCGCATATATACATTTAGAGATATTAAAATTGGACATTAATCCATCCATCTTAGGACCCCAGCGATTTCTTCCATAGCAGTTAGATGCCCTTGTCAATGCGCGCATGGGCCCTGGATCATCATTCTCCACAGAATGGGCTAAGGACTAGGATGACGTTGCTAGGGCCACTATTCCCATAGCAAAATCAGAAACCTATGGTTGATGTTGCTAAAAGAAAAACGCCTATGGTTAATTCAGGTCTGCGGATGGTCAGAAGACCCTCTGTATGCTGCCAAGGGGTGCTACAGCCTCCCCACATCATTTAAAAAAAATCTGGTTAAGGGTAAAGCTCTCTCCTTTAACTTTACGTTGTTAGGTAGAAGTGAGTCCTCGAGCCCGGGTAGATAGGTTCACAGCCATGTGTGCCTACCATTGCACCACAGGAGAGTTCTCACCTCACCGGAGCATTTACAACAAAAAACGGTTACAAGAAACTGATTTATAGGCGTATTGGTTATAAGAACTTCACAACATCTTAACAAACTAAATCTTGACATCCTCCCTCAGTCGCAACTTGTCTTAGTTGTGGTTTTCTAAAATCCATTAAGCTGTTGCAGACATTGGTTCTCTGCAACTTTGACCACCCATGGGTACGTATGAACCGAATCTCCAGTAATCTTTGTGCCACACGCTCGCAAAATGACGATGCATGTGCTTATTCCTCGCATGGAAGACCCGATTAGTGGAAGATATGTTGCACCAATATTGCCACAACAAAGAAGTGCAACCGGACCATGCTCATCCCCAAGCTCATTGTACCCATATCACCTCTGTTGCGGCATCGCTAGAGGTACAACCCATCCCACAACAAAAAAATTGTTTTGTACGTATACGATACCGCAGCATGCAATGGGCCGAGATTCCTCTGACTCCGAGAAGGATAAAAAAACGATGGTCACTTTAGCAGCCGTGAGAAGGAAGCTGTTAGCTAGATAGCTACTTGGCTCGTTGCCAATTCTTTTCTCCAAGTTGGTTGTAATATGTAAGTGTGTTATTTCTTTCAAGTCTGTATGTACGTTGCAGCGTTGTCCATGTACCCACGCACGTTCCTTTCTGTTTACTTCGTTGGTCCATGCATGCATTGGACCGTGAATCTTTCATCGATTTTCTGCTCCGGCGACCTTGAATAGAAGTACTAGATTCTCTCTCTCAAAAAGAAAGAGTAGTACTAGTAGAAGGTGCTCTCCTAAGCACGAGCTCACATGCACCTGATGTGAACCGTAAAATCTAAAACAGTACTAAACGAATTTTTAAAAATGATTTTTTTGCCAACAAACGTTGCCAAGTGTTTCACTTGCATGCAAATTTTCGTGATAGAATCACATTCATTGAGGCCTGGGCAACAAAACAAAATTGATGCTCCCAAATGCATCCAATAATAATCTTTTTGAAGACACTGATGTCTTCCTGCATGAACGTTATTTCATCCCGAAAACTTGCAAGCAGGTGAAACACACATCAACGTCTCACAAATAAATAAATAAATAAATAAATATGAATATTTTTAAATTTTACTGTTCATCCAGTGCATGTGTGCTCGCTTGCAGAAACTCTGTACATGTAAGATACTACCAATCTCTTAGCAGCTTCTCTCATGCTCTGCATATTGCCATGATGCCATCGATCCATTAAACCGTGTATGCAGCGGAGTCACTGGAAAACACTTGCGAAAGCAGATGCAGATGCACAGTCCAGCCATGGGGCTTGGGGCTCATGTCTACACCATGCGTCACAACTTCATTAAACATTCGACGGTAATACGAAATATGGTTTTGAGATAGCACCGTCCCATCCATCTGCATCAGTCCTAGTTTTCGCTGTGCTTTACTCGATAGAAATAAATACGTAGAACACCCACAATATCTTGCAAACGAGGGGCCTATGTTGGGCAAGCAGGTGTTGTTGTTTACAGTTTAGTTTTTTTTAGCAAAGTTGTTTACAGTTTAGTGGGTTGGGCCAAACTTGCTTATGTTCTCCACTGTGTATTTGGGGTAGATTAGGGCTTAAATGCTCCTAACCCGGTCTTAGGCCCACCCATGTGCATGTCAGTACATAAACTTGTGACACTTGTCTCATGAGTTCCGTTTACTATATCAACTTGCAAAGTGCACGAAGCATGACCAAGGCCAGAAATTCGAACCACACAAAGGTTCTTTGATGCAACGGTCATTTTTCGAATGGCAAAATGTTTTTAAAAACTTGTGCAAACAATTTCTCACAGTGCATGAAAATTTTAAATTTGAGATGAACACCTTTAAAAAAATTAAGTAAGCATTTTGGGTTTTATTTATTTATTTTTATTTCTTTGTGGAAATGGGTTATATGTATCTAGAACATATTAAAAATATAAACAAGAGGAAAAAGATAATAAAACAAGAAATAAATGAACAAACGGACCAAGAAAGGAAGGAAGAAAATCCAACTGGACCGGAATACTACGGGTTTGCCTTAATGTGAGGTGCGGTTCTCTATCTCGCTTAAAGCAAGACATAACCACGGCCCCTATTACCCTAAGGCCTCGTTTGGTTCCCAAGTAATCCTCCTGGGATCCCCGTCGTTTCACTGGGTGGGAATACCACGAGTGAATTATATCCCGGTTTTATTGGGGTCCATTTGGTGCCAACCGGGGGAGGCATTTTCTTCCTCGACCCACCCCAATTCCCTGGGTAGAAAACCATCACCTCGCTAGGTCAAGAGAATTCTCCCCGTCCTTCTCAGGATGCGCCGCTCGCAAGTCTTGGAATCGAACTCCACGACGACATCCTCTGCTAAAATTGACGACGGCGCCTACTCCCTCATCATCCCTCCCCGCCCCCCCTCCCCAACGCACACCAAAGGGCCGTGTGAATTTTCCACGGGTTGGTTGTTTTGCCAAGATTATTCCATCAGGGCGTCTTTTCCCTAGACATTTCTCCCTCCGCGTCCAAACAAGGCCTAAGGCGAAAAAAATACCACACTCCTTATTCGGCGTTATACAAATATGGAGACGGCGACTCATCATATGTGCTATGTTTGACTTCCAGGGCGCGCCCGGGGTCAAATTTGGCACAGCCACTCGTGCTAATCTAGCTCTGAAAAAAAAGTTCGTAATAAGCTCCAAGGAAAAATTGTGCTAATCAATTAGACAGCTCATGCATGGTGCTGCATCAATTGACACGGTAAAAAGAAAGCGACCGCACGACACGAGCAGCAGCTGATCACATCGACGAGCTAGAGATCGGCATATATCTTCTACTAGTATTCAACGTTACCGGACGGAGAAATAACGAAACGTTCAAGACCAGAAGATATGTACTCCCTCCATAATAAAGAAATATAAGAGCAGGGAGTACGTACGTATGACCGACGAATCAAACGGAAAAGAAAGCTGCAGCTCGAAGCATCTATGTACGTACGTGCGTACGTGGACAGCTCTGCGAGATATGGACCTTGGACGGAGACAAAATTCACGCGACATAACATATGCTCCTTTGACAAAAAATGATTACTCTGGCTGGCTAGTAGCGGCTTGTAGCTTGGTCTGTCATGCTGGCACGCTTCAGCGATCATGTTGGATACCCTCTGTTCCTAAATATTTGTCTTTTTAGGCATTTCAAATAGACATAACATACGGATGCATGTAAACATATTTTAGAGTGTGGATTCGCTTATTTTGCTCTGTATGTAGTCATTTGTTGAAATCTCTAGAAAGACAAATATTTGAGAACGGAGGGAGTAATTGTTCTGTTTTGGCGAGTTAGGCCTTTGAAACTTGCGGCGACAACAGTGTATTTGTTCATGTTGCCTCTCATGCGTTTTGCATGAGCCGGTGGTTATACATGCGTTCTGTCTTTTATATTTCTGTACGGAATACCATGATTTCTTATAGTACGAAAAATATATACTTCAAAAACTTCGCGATTATTTTCTACTTCGATACAATCAACAACTTCTATTACACATTTCATTGTTTCCAGCTCCTGCTATCTTCTTGTTTTTATTCAAAAAATATGGAAAAAGAACTTGATTAAATTGAATGACCGACCTTCCTGCGAGGAGTATTGTCGCTGAATCCGATGCCCTTCCTTTTGGTGGGGAAGATGGTGAACACAAAGGTGGACAGAAACGCCATGCCCAGCGGCAGGTTCTTGAGGAGCTCCTGGGTGTTCCGATTAGCGTCGGGGAAGAAGCAGTTCTGCAGCCCCACGTCGCTGAACACCACCGTGAGGAACACCACGGCGGCGAAGAAGGAGTGCATGAAGTCCAGCGGCCGGAGGCGGAGACTCCGGAGCTCGTCCCTGTCCCACTCCCGGCTCTCGTCCTCGTCAAGGAAGTTGAACACGTTGAAGCCACGCGGCGTGGCGACGCCGTAGTAGAGCTTTCCGTCGCGGCCCACGAGGCTGTCGGTGAAGGAGAAGAAGAGGCACATGACGACCAGGACAGCAACCAGCGCCACGGTGAGCCACTGGTTGGAGGCCTCGCACTTGCCGTGGTTGGTGAAGGACGGGGACAGCGCCTGGTACGCCAGCACCGTGCCTGTCGGTAGGAGCTGCGCAAGGTTCGTGACGCTCGACATGACCCTGTCCATGGTAGGTGTTGTTGTGGGCGGTGCCGTGCCGGCGGGTGTTATCTCGCCGCCGTCGTCGACTTCCTTGGTCGCGGTCGGCGGAGGCATCTGGATCGCCGTAGGCGAGGGAGAAGAAGTTGCCATTGTAGGTACTGTGCTCGATGTGGGCGTGCTCGCGCGTGTTTTCTAAGTCCCAGCTAGGAATATTCCAAGCTGATCCACACGCTGCTGTTTATATAGGGAAATTATTAAACCATTGATGATTCAAAGTCCAACCTAGGCTGGCGCACGTGAGCGTTGCTTAGTCTAACTACTACATCACTTGCTCAAATCCAAGTGAGTGATCTGTAGAAGCCCAGAGGGTCTATTTTTGGGAGCTTCAGCTTTGGTTATGAGGCATATAGGGGATCTGGAGACGCTAGAAGCTATAGAGATAAGAGAAGGACTTGCACTGGCGGAGGACCTGTACCAAAGGCGTATTCATATTGCATCTGACTGCAAGCAGGTCGTCGACTCACTGAAGAAGGAGGACGCCTCTCCGTATGGTGCTATTGTGCATGAAATATCGTCCACTCTTTAGATTTTGACATGTGTAAAGTTAGCCATGAATTTAGGAGCTCAAATTATGAAGCTCACAACTTAGCAAAGCATGCTCTATCTCTAGGGGGCGGTCGCTGTGTGTGGCTAGGCAACCCCGGTGATCTTCCGTTCGTCCCTGTAAACATTATGACGAATCAATAAAAAGCTTCGTGAGTTGTCTCAAAAAAAAAACTACATCACTTGCTGCGTGTTGAAGGGCTCTACATGCATTAGTGTAGTTTTGTTTAATATAGTTAGTTATAATTCACACAAAATTTTTCTTTTCACAAGGAGGCTTTTTAGAGATTGAAAAGAAGGTTGACATCTCGGCTCGACATAATTGTAATGCACATGTACATTATTTTATTGAAGTTGATGCAAGGCAACAAAGTTATAAACATCGGCATAGAGAGTACAAAAGATAATTATGTCAAAACTATTACAAGATATGAATGTAGCACCTACGACTAGGTCGACCTTTTCCACGGCAACATCTTCAAGGAGGGATAAAGCCCTCCATGGTCATTACCACGTCTGATCAAAGACAACCTGGACAAGAATTTACGTACTGGTTGCCCAGATTAACCAATGAATTGAGACAAGGCCTTATGCAAGTTGGTCACTATTGAGACAAGGCCTTATGCAAGTTGGTCACTATATATTGAGTCTGGCCAATAAAGACTACACCGAGAGTTTTCACCATAGACATGAAGATGTGTTTCAAACACCATCTTAATGATGACTCTTTCAATAGTCATGCCTGTCAATACTCCACGACAATGACACGAGAAGATTTGTGAGACGTCTTCTCACATTAGACATAACTTGTCATGAGTAGTTTGAAGTGAGCACTTCAATTTGGCGGAAGTCTTCTTCCAGGGAGATGGGAAGGTGAGGAAAGAAACTAGCTAGTGATCTCTTGTCTATCAGAGGAATTCCAATCATCCCCTGCTCCACTCTCTATCTCTATTTAAGGGACTTTGGCTAAAAAAAATCTCAGTTTAGCCCTCTCCTTACTTACCTAGAGTGTAGATAGCCCTTTTTTTTGTGGAAAGAGTGTAGATAGCCCTTAGTCCAACATATTTCTTCACTACATATAGAGAGATGGGAGGGCCTTTCTTTCCCACAAAACACCAACCGCCACGAGATTCCCCTTCCATCTCACCTACCCCCACCAACCGCTGGAGCTGACGGCTGCAACCATGAAACGTTGGAGCTCGCTGAAGGCCATCGGCGCCACTTGCTGGAGCACGCCAACCGCCATCGTCTATATTTTTTATCTTTCTTTCGGCACAAAAGAGTAGGAGGGATTTAGCGGGATGACCGTAGTGTAGAAAAAAGGGAATCCCAATAAAAGGACCCCCTAAAACGGATATAGGAAGACAGGTTTAGAGGAATTTTTGTAGTTTCTCATTATTATTTACTCACACTAATTTCCTACGGGTCGACCAACCTTCCACATCTTCTGCTAATAGATTCTTGGAGGCAGAATATGTTCACGCCACTTTTAAAAGAAGTTGATAGAATATGAGAAAACTGTTTGTCACATTCAAAACATGGCCACACACCTCGAAAAAATGTTAGGGATATTTGTAAAATGTTGAATATGTCTTTATAATTAAAAAAATCATTCAAAATAATATACGTTCCATTTCAAAAACAAATGTCCGCATAGTATAGAAATTTTGTAGTACCATTGAATAAAATGTATGTGACACTTTAAGTAAATATTCACATGTTTTAAAAAATGGTGGTCACGTTTAACAATATAATTATACAATGTAAAAAATGTTTACATATGTTAAAAATGTTTCATGCCACTAGAAAATGCTCATGATGTATTTAGAAAATGTTTACCATGTATTTAAGGAAAAATTCAAAGGAGGTATTGGAACATATATGTATATCGTATATTTGAAAAAAATCAACATGTATCAAATAAATGTTCTGCATATATACTAGAAATGTAAAATGTATATTAAAAAAATAGACATGTGTAGAAAAGGAAAATCCCTAACATAACTATTAAAGAAACGCAAGAATACAGTAAAATCAATGAAAAAAAGGAAGAAAAACAGAAAACCAGATAAGAAAAAAAACAGAGATAAAAAAAGAAAATAACTCGAGCCAGAGGCACCGGAGTACTTGGCCAGCCCACTGCATCGAGCGTAAAGGCGAGACGAGGTACGACTCGCACAGAGCGAGAAATAGGGATGCCGCTATAAGCAAGAGAGTGGTTCACGTTGCATTTAATTAAGTTTTTTTCTAGACAAGCCTTTAATTGAGTCAGGTATGTTTTTTTGGTTTGTATCATAAAATTTTAATTGTTCATGTATTTAAAAAATATGTCCATTTCTGTTTTTTTAAAGTATACAATGTACAAAATCACATAATAAATTGTAAAAATGTTTGGTAGCGTTCAAAAAAGATTATGACATTTTAAAATATTCAAGCCTTTCAAAAATATGTCCGTGTCATTTTAAAATGTTGTAAACTGTAAGCAAAACCTCCTGTAATTTTCTTAAAAAAATTCACGCATTTTAAAATATTTTTCACATTTTAAATAAATGTTCTAACATAGCAAAGTTTGTGTATGTTTAAACAAATTTTCAAGGCATTTATGTAATTTGGCAATCGAGGTTAAAAAACGTTCAACATGTATTAAAAAATGTTCAATTTGTATTTCAAATAAAATGTTCAACATGTATATGAAAATTGTTCAATGTGTATCTGAAAAATGTACAACTCCTACAAAAAAATGATTGTGTATTTGAAAACATCCGCATGTATTTGAAAGACAAAAATATTAAAAAGCAAATTTAAAAAACAATTTGTATTAAAAAAAGAGGAAGTTGCTTAAAGAGCCCGCGCTATTTCTCGCACGTACAGAGTTGTTACTCTCGGCAAAGGACGAGACTTGCCTGCTCCCCCCGTGTGTGCCCATCTATGCTCCCGCGTATGTGGCTTGATTTGATTGGAACAAAATAAGGTCCGGCCCCACCCCCTTAAAATCAGGGGGGAGATGATTAGATTAGAAGAGAAAAGGAAAAAAGACAACTGTAGGATGAAGTGGGAGCACGGATGGGAGCATGGGAAGGGAGCAGGCAAGCCGGATCCCTCGGTAAACAAGCAGATTCCAGGAGTTACAACACGCCTTTGAGTTGGTGTGCTTAATCTAACTTTCAAATGTGATCATGTTTGTGCCAGGCTAGAATAGTGGCTGGCAATATTTATGGTCAACATGGGCCATGGTCCCCAAGCTAAATATTTTCTTCAGGTTAATATTTACCATCAACCACTACTTTAGGCAAGATTTGACATATTTTTGTATATCAACTCCCTCAAATCTGTTAAAGGCTCAGGTAAAAAAATAAAATATATCCATCGTGTATCTACAATTCAATATCAGAGATGTTGGTCTGGTTGTTGTCTGAGAGCAAAGTATATGTCAACCATAGATGTTCTAAAACTCACAACTTAGCTTGTCTTTTATGTGCTTGCCAGGAAACTACTGTTCTCTCTTCTCTTCCCGTCCATTGGCTAGATATGTTTGGAATGCATTTAGCTGCGTAATAGGCATCAACTGCCACTTAATTTGCTTCAGCAACAATCACTAATTTAATATCTGGCTTAATTAAAACAATCTGGTTGGTGAGGGAGGTGTGGCGGCTGCTGTAATTGTAGGTATATTTTGGGGGATGTGGAAAGCTAGAAAAACCTGGCCTAGTTCCAACAAAAATGGGCCTGTGAACCTAGCGGAGTTACTTTGCAGATTAGCTATTGGTTTAATCATTGGAGCTTGTTGCGGGTGTAGGGGTATAAAGAGAACTGCTACTAAAATATTGTGCAAAGCTGCTGGCCTGAAGTCTTTGAGAGCGCTAAGGGCTGGAGCCCGTGGATTCCTAAGACTGACGAGTGGTTTATGATGATTGCCCAGTGTTGTGTTTCGGGTGTTGTGTGTAGTTGAGTGTTCTTCTTAGCTAGCCCGCTGATTTGGGTTTGTGATTGGATGGTGCGTGTATGGTGGTCAAAATACTTTGTAGCTTGAGATCTCTATTAGCGGAAATCAGGGTCACGCCCTTTCTTCTGCCAACAAACTACTCCCTCTGTCCCATAATATAAGAGCGCTCTTATATTATGGGATGGAGGGAGTAGATCGTATAAGAGCGCTCTTATTCACAGTTCAAAGGTGAGAACTGAGAAGTATATATAAACTGAAATAAAATTACAGCTAGGACAAAAGTATGGTGTATAAGTTATGAGAGCCAGCCAGCATTGCAGGCAAACTTGTTATTTAATTACGGCTAGAACCACCTATTGATCGTTGCATCGCTTTGCATTTTGGGTTTTTGCTGGTCCTTTGTTCTTCAAATTCTCGATCGGAGTCAAACTGCGTTAGATTGACTGACGGTCTGGCGAGGAGGAGTGATGTCGTTGAAGCCGATGCCCTTTCTTTTGGTGGGGAAGATGGTGAACACAAAGGAGGAGACAATCGCCATTCCCAACGGCAGGATCTTGAGCACCTGCTGAGTATTTTCGCCGGGCTTTGGGAAGAAGCAGTTCTGCAGCCCCACGTCACTGAACGCCACCGTGAGGAAAACCACCGCCGTGAAGATGGCCTGGACGATGTCCAGCCACCGGAGGCGGAGCTTCTTGTAGTCGCGATCGGTCCATTCCTGCCTCTCTTGCTCGCCGGAGAAGTTGAACACGTTGAAGCCGTCCCATGTCGCGACGCCGTAGTAGAGCTTTCCGCCGCGGGTGATGCTGTCGGTGAAGGAGAAGAATACGCACATGATGGCGAGGACCAATATCATCACCCCGGTGAGCACCTTGTTGGCGATATTGCAATTGCCGTGGTTGGTGAAGGTCGGGGACAGCGCCTCGTATGCTAGCACCGTGCCCGTTGGCAGGAGCTGCGCAAGGTTCGCGATGGTCGGCATGACCCATTTCGGTGCAGGCGGAGCTGGAGGCGCCGGTGCAGGCGGAGGTGCAGGCGGAGCTGCAGGTGCCGGTTCAGGCAATCCAGCTTGTTCCAATGCAGGCACCGGTGCAGGTTCTGGTGCAGGTCGAGCTGCAGCAGGTACTCGTGCAGGCTCCGGTACAGGCAACCCTGCTGGCTCCGGTGCAGGCTCTGGTGGAGGCGGAGAAGAAGAAGAGGCCATTGTATTGTGCTCGATCTTGGCGCCCAAGAATACTCCAAGCTGATCCACACCTTGTTGTTGCTGTTTATATAGGCGAAAATGATCCCAAACTAGGTTACACTCGCGATCGTTGATTAGTCTGACGGGATATGCCTGCATGTATCATGCATAAATGTACTTTCTCTGTTTCTAAATATAAGACATTTCAGAGATTTTAATATAAACTATATACAGATGTATATATATAGACGCATTTTTAAGTGTAGATTCACTTATTTTGCTCTGTATCTTTTTGCTCCGTATGTAGTCCGTATTGAATTTCTAAATCATCTTATATTTAGGAACGAAGGGAGTATGTGGTACCTGTTGTGAGGATCACGGGTGAGTTCCACTTGTCACTGAGCGTGCAAAAATTATTGGATGTTAGACAGCTCCCTAAAACTGGTTGTTGTAGTTAAGTTCTGATGAGAGTGTCCTAGAGATAGGTTTTTTTTAAAAAAAACTATAGAGACAGAAGTTTTTTTTTAAACTGTAGAGATAGAAGAAGTGGTAGTTTTTTTAACTCCAGTTTGCTTGGGGCGCACCGGGGCACCCTGATCCAATGAGCCGAGGGCCTTCCTTCCTCTGCCGTCCACTCGCAGCCACCGAAGGCCGTAGCCGGGAAAAGCCCTTGTGATGGGTGGCGGCGGCGAGGTTGTCCGGTGGCACAGAGGTGTCGTACATGGGGCCTAGTGCTGAGGGAGTTGGAGGCGGCAACGCCCTGCAGTGGGTCGAGGCCCTACAACTTTGGTCACTGGCGGCACGGATCCGTTCGTCTACTACCTCTAGGTGGCAGTTTTGGCCAGCCACCACTCTCTGGCCATTGTGATCATGGCAGGTTCGTCGTTCAAGTCAGGCCCTCTGTGTCCAGATCTAGCGGTAGCCAAGGGCACAGTGGGATAGAGGGCAAGGGCCACAGGGTGGAGGTGGAGGTGAAGGTGGAGCTTCGGGAGTGAGCGTGGTGGATGAAGGGGGAGTTGCGGTGTGTGTGGCTCTGGGGCGCATGTGAGTGGCCCTTGTCCGATGCTATGCTAGGCTGGGCTTGTTTGATGGGGTGCTGCTGGTGGTGGTCGGGACGGCGTGTGGCGGTTTAGTGGCTTCGCCAGTCTCGTGGCTTAGGCGGGCGGAGGGCATGGCAACGCCAAATGAATGCTCAACTTTTGACTGTTGGCCAAGGCAGGCGACAGCGATGCATCCTGGTGCCGCTTTCTTCTTGGAGACGTCCTCAAAGCATGGTGCTCACTCTCTATCTGGACCATCCGGGGAAACACTAAATCTCTCGAGATTGGACGATGGTGGTGTCCTACCTTGGAGGCATCGTTCTTGAGGTCGTGAACGACTGAAGGGACCAGTGGTTGCGTGAGGATGGCGAGGGTCGTCACGATGGTCGTGGCAGTGGCCGGTCAAAGATGAGGGTGATAGTACAGGGGTTTCTATGACAACGACGGCGGTGGTGAGCAATGTCGGGGTTGCGGCAATTGTTATGGTAGCCGACTCTTCTTTGGCATGTCCGCGGGTTTACTCGGTTGTTTCTCGATGTAAAGTCGAAGCTATGGCAATTGTTATGGTAGGTGGCTCTTCTTTGGCGTGTCCGCGGGTTTACTCGGTTGTTTGTGGATGTAAAGTCAAAGCTGCGGTGGCGGGTCCGGGTAGCAACAATGACAAGGGCAGGTGGTCTGTTCAGTAATCTTCTATAGCGCTAGCATTGCATATATAGTTCTCCTTCAAAGCTCTCTATCAAAATTGGTGCATTTGTCCCTAACGCAAGTGGCAGGTGGTCTGTTTGGCAATCTTTTGTGGCGCTAACCCTGCAGACTTCTCCTTCGAAGCTCTCTATCAGAATTGGAGTTGCATTGTCCCTGGCGCAGGTTGCTAAGTGATTGACATGGATCTTCAAGTGGCTTCACAGCACCTCTACGGTGTGGGTTGGGTTGGTGGTCATTTGCGCCAGAGTCAAAGTCGCTTGCTCATGGAGAAAAGACGATGATGATGCATGCTCGGGGAGAAGTGATGATGATGGTGCCTATGTGCTACCTCGACGAGGTTTCCTACGCAGTGGTATTTGTGAGATATATATTGTGTGTCTAATCGGCGGGTTGTGATGATTTTTGCTTGATTTTTTTAATTAATTAAGCAACTCTTTTTTTTTAATTAATGAATGATCTTTTGCCTCCGTTTGAAAAAAAAACTTCATAAATACAAAATGAAGATTGCAAACAAGTACGGCTGGCTACTCGTGGTAAGATTGCTAAGAAGCGAAGATATGTAAGATTATGAATTCATGAGCAGATTTCGGTTGGGTCTATAATCATTTATGCAGTGGTTGGAAGCCAGTATAGTGAACAAACCAGGTCAAGTCATCAAAGGTTAAGTAACACAGCAGCGACGACGAGGACGACGACCGCCGGCAACGTTCAACAATAAAAATTGCAAGCCATCATTTGTCCAGAACACTGATCCCATCTATGAGATCCCAACATCTTATGCCTTGTCTTCTTGCAAGGTCCAGTTGGCCGGGTGGCTCCGCTCCACGAAGGAGAACAAGTAAAAAGACTCGCACTTGGACGTGGACAATCGAACAAACCCCGCCGTATCTGAAGAAAGATATATGCGCCTGTCAGCGTGCGTGTACAGTCGCCGATGGGACATCCATCCAACGTGCGCACAAACGAACTACACACATTTCCATTCCTGTTAGCCAAGTGTTTCTTCACAAATATTCCCTCGGTTTGAAAATACTTGTTGAGAAAATGGATGTATCTAGCATTTTATACATTTCTATGACAAATAATTTCAAAAGGAGGGAGTATCCTTTATCCAGAATTACCTGCCGCCAAAACAAATGCATCTAGACCTGAAATGACGCTTGTCAAAACTTCAACGTTTTTGGTAAACAAAACTTCACCGTTTCTTGCTACCGTGAGATGTTAGAGTTTCACATATTCGTGGGCCTGGACTGTGAGTGGACCTCGGGACCCTGTAATGCTGCTGCTGCTGCTGCTACTACTGTGCCTACAGTGTTATATTTTTATTTCTGAATGCATTCAGTATGAAAGACAAGACAGTTAGTACGTCAAACGCTGGGATAATGACCGCATGCAACAACAAAAAATAATCGATGGACAATGACCGAAGCAATGACACTAACCCGTGAACTAATGTTGATGTTAGCAAGAGACTTGACTATATGATGAGATGCATCTTAAAGACTATGGTTGGCATGTACACAGCTAAACATAAGCGATGGACAGTAAACTGGATGCAGGAGGAAACAGACTTCAACATCTTAAAGACTTTCTTTTAAGAAAACACAGATGCTCAGGCACTTATGCCTATGAACACATGAACACCCTACCCAGCCCTATAAATACCTGGAGGGGTTTTTTTTTTTTTTGAGAAATTATAAACACCTGGAGGTAAGGATTGCAATGGTGACGGGGCTCAGACCATGGATATTATGTTTCTTTGGGTTAAGCGAAGCCCACTGCCGATATTAAGGTGATGATGGCCCATGGTAGGCTAACTCCTTTGGTACGAGTTGCGCTTTGTTTTTGAATGAGAATGGTATGGGTTGGGCTAGGCACGCATGATCCCTTTTTGTCCTCTCCCCGTGTATCTCCGGGTGGACCCATTTTACCATTACTATTTCCTGCTAAGCCCAGCTCGTTTTTCTAGAACAAATGGGAAATACATGCTGCATTGGACTTTCAACTCGGAAATATTTGGATCTTCTCAAATAAAAAAGGGAATTATTTGGCGAACCAACTGTGTTTGAATGGTTAGGAGGAGAGTGTTATCCCCAGCACACCAGGGTTCAAGTCCCAGACTTGACACTAGTGCTTATATTTTCAGTGAGAGGAGACGTTCCCGTCAACTACGAAGGTGTCTGTGGTGACTTCATGAATCTCAAAATGATGTGCTGGCTCACTCTCTCAGAGGTGTTCATATGGATGTGATGTGCATGCACATGTTCATAGAGATGAGTGCATGTACGTATGTATGAGCGTTTGCGTCTATACCATGTTAAAAATACTAGGATAGTACGAAATTTTCTTGTCTTGCATGTACCTTGTATTCCTTCCTCTAGAAAGTACATTGATGGGATAAATAAACTCTAAATAATTTATGTACCACTCGAATAGTTATGTTTGCAAGTTTTGGACTTGATGTCTATATTATCCAAGAAGTGATTATATCTAAAGGTCTTTTAGCAGCACTGTTTATTCGTTTGGTTCAATTGGATAGAAAGTAAACGTAGAAATTTTGCAATCCGTTTGGACCTCCTTTTAGAATTCATATGCACAAAATCTGAGCCTGAAGTCTTTAGTGGTATATTGACATCGTTATCACACCTTTTCATGTGGATTTTTTTTTTGCGATGGAAATAGGTTGTTTTATTCCAAACTCACAGAATTACAATCCTTAGCAACAAGTTCAGAAATAAAAGGAGGGGATTGGTTAAGCCAGCACGCAGTGCTATCCCCAGATCTACCATAATTTGCTAAGCAATGTGCAACTTTGTTTTGATCACGAGAAACTTTAACACGAACAAACACCCTATTCTCCAGTAAACCTTTGATTTCTGCCAAGAGATGACCATATACTGATCTGTCCAGTGAATCATTAGACAGTGCTGACAAAGCTGCCAAACAATCAGATTATAGCTGAACTGGTCGATTCGACCGTTCAATTGCGAGACTTACTCCTTCCATAATCGCATGTAACTCCGCTTCCAGCGCCTCATTACAGTGATAAATGCGTCGGTAAGCCGCAAAAATAACACCACCCTTGTCATCACGTAAAACCATACCTGATCCTGCAGCTCCGTCTTCCGCACAATAAGAACCATCAACAGAGAGAGCTACCCAGCCCGGCGGAGGAGCTGGCCAAGGAAGGCATGGCAATGATGACCGAATTTTCTCAATCACTGGTTCCATCAACATTGGAGCTTTACCTTTAATCACCTCTTCTACACCCATACAGCCTAATTGTAGCAAAGAGTTAAGATAGCTGCATAGATAATCACAAGACACCTCTGTTGGTGGAATAGATTTGGCATGCATGACTTCATTACGTAAATGCCAAACCCTCCAGAGCACCATAATGATCATGTCCCGGACATTGCTCTGCTGACCAGCAAGCAAGTGAAGAAACCATTCATCACCAGTACATGCAATATCATACCTGTTCGGCAATGGCCAACGGTCCTTCATTGCGTCCCATAAGCTTGCCGCGTTGGGACAGACTAGTAAAGCATGAAATGACGATTCATCTTCTCGCCCACACATTCCGCATGTTGCCCTTGTACTAATATGACGTCGATTCCTCTCTAAGTTAGTTGCCAGTGTACCAGTAATTACCTTCCATGCAAAAACTTTCATCTTAGGAGGAACCAAGGCACGCCATACAATATTCCACATACCACGTTCACCACCAGGACATGTGCTGCTTGCTCCTTGCGATAATCGGTCCATGTGGTCACCCATAGCTAAATGATATGCGCTCCTAACAGTGAAAGATCCCGACTTCTCAAAAGGCCAAGCAATAAAATCTTCCCGCTGTCTTGGCGATGTACGAATTTTCAAAATAGCTTCAACATCAACATGACAGAAAAATTGTTCCAATAAATTTACCTTCCATGCACCATTAGCATCCAGAAAGTCTGCAACTTTATTTAGACGACAGTTTCTTTTAGGGGAAATAGGCGTAAAAGGCATACCCCTAGGAATCCATGGATCTCGCCAAGTTCGAATAAGATTACCATTGCCGACTCGCCATATCATACCTTTTTTCACCAAGTTCAATCCATGTTCGATACCCTTCCAAACTGCTGACGAGTTACTCGGAAAAACTGTATCCAGTAGATTCCCATTTGGATAATATTTAGCCCGTAGTAGTCTTGCACAAAGCGATTCAGTAGCAACAAGGAGTCGCCAGGCTTGTTTAGCAAGCAAAGCTTGATTAAACGCCCTCATATCCCTGAACCCCATCCCTCCTTTGGATTTAGGTAGAACCAATTTATCCCATGCCATCCAAGCCATCTTTTTCTTACCATTTTGCACGCCCCACCAGTAATGTCTCATTAACTTGGACAAATCATCACATACCGAGAAAGGAAGTTTGAAAACACTCATTACATAGGTGGGGATGGCCTGGGCTACAGATTTGATCAAAACTTCTTTACTCGCCGAAGATGAGTATCTTTCACTCCAATCCACAAGTCTCTTGCTCATACGTGATTGTAAGAATTCAAACCTCCCTTTATGCATTCGCCCATCTGGTATAGGGAGACCCAAATATTTTGCATCAAAAACTTCCTGAGTCACACCAAGAAACCTTTTGACCTCCACAGAAACCATATCAGGACAATCATCATTAAATAAGATGGAACACTTGGATGGGTTAATAAGTTGACCCGTAGCTGTAGCATAAGTGCTCAAAACATCTTTGACAATTGCCGCTTGATCCGGCTCCGCACGGAAAAATAATAGTGAATCATCCGCAAACAAAAGATGAGAAATAGGAGGAGCTCTTCGACAAATCTTAATAGCTTGTAAACCCTTCTCTTGTACAGCATCATGTAATAAAGCAGATAGAGCATCAGCAACAAAGAGAAATAAGAATGGTGATAAAGGATCACCTTGACGGAGACCCCGGGTAGGAGAAAACTGTTGAAGTAATCTTCCATTAAACTTTACTGAATACTTGACAGAGCGAACACACTCCATTAATTACCCGTGAGATCCACAGATTAGAGAAACCCCACTTAATAAGAGCTCCCTCCAAGAAATCCCAGTCAACACGATCATTAAGCTTTAGATAAATCCAACTTATATGCACAAAAGGAATTGCCTCCACTATTCCTTTGCTGGATATGATGAATACATTCGAAGGCGATGATAGAATTATCAGAAATAAGCCGTCCGGGAATGAACGCACTTTGATTTTCTGAAATTAAATCCGTAAGTAGTGGCATAAGCGATTCACCATACACTTCGAGACTATTTTATAAATTACATTACACAAAGATATAGGCCTGAAATCCTTCAAAGATATCGGATGAGCTATTTTTGGGATCAAAACAATAGCTGTATCATTCACCCCACTTGGCATAAATCCTGTCTCAAAAAATAACTTGACAGCATCAATAATCTCCACTTTTAAACAGGACCAATTCCTCTGATAAAATCTCGATGGAAAACCATCCGGGCCTGGAGCTTTTAGAGGTCCTATTTGAAACAATGCATCTGAAATTTCCTCCGCGGAGAAGGGTGCATTCAGCCTTTCATTCATAGCATCTGTAACCTTCGGAACAATTAGTTCCAGCACATCATTAGCTAACAAGGTTGGGTCTTTAGTATACACTTCCTGAAAATAAGACTAGGCCATCCTCTCCATCTCAGACGGCACATTGCACCAAGACCCATCAACCTTTTGCAGCCTTCTTATATTATTTCTCCGGGCACGCCATACAGCCTGCTTATGGAAATATTGTGTGTTGCGGTCCCCCTCTTTCAACCACATAATTCTACTCCGCTGCAACCACATCATCTCTTCCCTATACAAAAGCTCATCAAGTCTCTCCATCTTCTGGCGGATAAGAAGTCGATCACTATTACTTTGATGAAGGTCCTCAAGCTCTTGCCGAAGGGAAGAAATCTCTCGTTCAACATGACCAAAATGCTCTTTGCTCCACTTCCGAAGTTCTGACAGAACAGAGTTCAAAGACTTTGCCACGTTACCTAGGTCACCCGTCGGACGAGAACAGTCCCAAGCCTTACTGATAATTGTTGGAAGTCGCGGATCCTGTTCCCACATGATCTCATAACGTGGGCTACTCTTACGTCGCTGATCTTCAGATTCCTCGACATGTAACAGTATAGGACAGTGATCTGACATTGGCGACACTAGATGTTTCACCCATGCAAACGGAAACAATTCTTTCCATGATTCATCCCCACAGGCCCGATCTAGCCGGACGCGTACATTACTTTGGCCTCGGTGGCCATTATCATATGTATAGGGAGCGCCGGAGAAGCCTAGATCAACCAACTCGCAGTCAATAAGAACATCTCTAAATGCCTCCATCTGACTTTCTCCCCTCAAGGACCGAGAAAAATGCTCGTGTTGCCACATTGCTTCATTGAAATCACCACACACCACCCAAGGAAGATCAGAACAACCTTTGAGTCTTGACAGGTGCTCCCACATCCGATAACGGTTCTCAACACGTGGTTCTCCATAAATAAAAGTACTTCTCCATGACTTATCTGCATCATGATCATACACACTGACATCAATATATCGCTTGCACACATCCATAACTGTGACCTAGAGAGTATCATCCCAGAACAAGGCTAGACCCCCTCCTCCACCGTCACAGTCCACACCACAAAAGCCTTTTAGGCCTAATCTCCACTTCAATCTCTCCATATTAACAGAAGTTTGTCTTGTTTCGACAGAAGACAAACTTAGGGAATTGGCTTTGTAAAACCACAACTTCACGAACTGTCCGGCGGTTCCCCGCCCCCCGGCAGTTCCAGAATAGTAGACTCATTGATCTTGGCGGCGCTCCTGATTGGAGCCCGCCGATTTGTTCTCTGAACTCTCTTCAACATCAGCCAACTTAGCCTTCTTACTACTTAGACTGCTCGTTGGTGCCTCATGGTCACCATCACCATCAATAGTTCCATCAGTTATTTGTAAAAGAGGTAGCAAATTGTTTGGTAGGATATCCGCCTGAGCACCTACCGGGACAACATCCACTGACAATCTTTTACGGGCCAATTTGTCACGATCAACCATGACCACGTCCTTGGATTTCTCTAGGATAGTGCCAGCATCCTTAGCAACATCTTCCTACTCATTCTTCTGTTGTGTGCACGACAATGGAACAACAGCATTAGAGTTGCGGCAAGCATCATACCCAGGTCAGTTTCCAGAGGGGGAATCAGCATATAGCCAGTCCCCATACTTTAGATCTTTTGGTTGGTGTAGACCAGTACCACACTCCTTATAATCATGCCCAACTCTACCACAGAACTTGCAGAATCTAGCCAGCTTTTCATAACGAACAGCAAATACCTGCCTTTCCTTCCCACGGATGATACTAACAAATTTTGTCAAGGGCTGTCTCACATCATGACATACTCTCACACGTATGTAATCACCACGAGAATTTCCATGGAGCCTTAACTCCAAAATCTTACCAGCGTTCTTAATCAGTTTTTCCACCAACTCCTTCTTGCAATAGCCATCCGGGAGTTTATGGATTTGAAGCCACATCGGCATATAAACAATCTCAACTTCTTCAGCTTTAGTAAAACCATCATAAGGACTAAGAAGAACTGCACAATTCCTGAATAACCAAGGTCCTTTTTCCATGATACGCTCCCAATCGCCGAGGCACGAAGCTTGAACCACAAACAGATTAGGGCCAACAGGCCGAAATCGCACCTCCTGTGCAGTATTCCAAGCCGCGCGCATGTCCTTAAAGAAGGCAGCCTGGCTGAAGCTTTTTTCAGTATGCACCTTAGGAAGGGCTAGCCAACGCACACTTTCGTTCAACTCTGGATCATCGACATCAATTTCCACATCATCAAACTCCTCGTCATCCAGTACAAGCTGGTCGAAAAAGTCGCCTAGATCGCCCGGATCACGAACCTTAGCACCACCGCTAGAAGCG
Source organism: Aegilops longissima (assembly GCA_021605205.1). Lineage (NCBI taxonomy): Eukaryota > Viridiplantae > Streptophyta > Magnoliopsida > Poales > Poaceae > Aegilops > Aegilops longissima. The sequence continues at coordinate 638,946,325 of CM038681.1, read as the reverse complement.
GACTGCACATAAGAGGACGGCACCATAGGGCTGGGTGCTCGAGGGATACTGTCTCCCGTTGACGAACAGGAAGGAAGAGACGCAATCCTGAAGCGATCGCAATCACCTGATCGAACGACAAGATATATCGGGAGCCTGGAGGTAGCGCACTCGAAAACGGACCGAGTCGATCGTGAGGATCGATCTGCAGTTAGCGAACTCGAGACGGGAACGGATCGGTAGATCGATCGGGAGTAGCAGACTCGCAGGCGACGGAATCGCCAGCGAGGAGAGAAACCCTAACCTCAAGTTTGACATGTTTAGAGAATTTCTGTGTTTTTTCCTTTTCTCGTCAACCAAATACACAAGTTTGTTAATGTGTTTCCCATTTCCCTATTCTGCACTTGCATTCCTATGTATTCATTCTTGTGTTTTCTCTATTTATATATTTTAAATCCTACGAACCAAGTAATCTTTTTAAATTTTGTAATATCATCTTCCATTTCCACTCTTACAAAGGATGGGACAGTCCTGTTTAAGAGAGATTGTTGTCAAATTTCTAGATTATCATTGCAGAGTAAGAGAGGAAACTTACTTGCTGTACGTTAAGAAGCACAAACGTTCGTTGCTACTAGAATTTTGAGTAGAAACTGTGGAGATGTTATCTTGCTGCCTACGGTATGCAACGTCGATGCATTAGAGTCCGAGTTTTTTTGCTGCAAGAACCCAAATATATTATAAAGGTTCACCATAAGTACAAAGCACCACAAACATAATAATAGCTACATTAAGGTCCCTAGAACACCAAATGCCCCCTATTGTCGCAAGAACGAGCTACTGATGCACCATTGTCGCCGATCCTTTATCGAAATTGGCCTAGCCTTGTCGATAAAAGTAGGGAAGTTTTCGTGCACGTGGCCCTGAGGACCATCGTTTGAGAGCTGCATCCATTGCCATTGCACCCTTGCATTGTATTGACCCGAAGCTCCTGACACCAAATCTTATTGTCTTGAACGCATAACAGAAACTCCAAGCTCACCACCCAAAGACACGACTTGAATCTACACTGGAGATCGTCCCACTTCATGTTGATCGACGAATCCGAGAAGGATCAAAGCCTGGAAGACTACTTCAATGATGAAGCATTGTTATCCGCCACAACACTACCCCAAAGGATTAAAAAATCTTAACCTAGACTGCTAGACGGACTGAGGCACTGGAACTCCCCTCCCCACCGCGCCGGACCAACATACATAGGGGATGAAGTGAGTCCAGGGGCTCGCCGACAGAGCCTGGAAGGAAGTAAGCGTCTCCCTAGTCATTGACGTGGGAAAGGAAGGAATAGATTGGTTTTCACAAACTGCATTAGAGTCAAAGCTATATCACAGCTTATGTGAAAGATTATACTCCGGAATGGAGGGAGTACTAGCTTGCCTTGCATTGATCATCCCTCCCAATCATCATGGAAAGTGGAAACATAAAGTTCGGAGGTCATTGCTTATGCCACTACAAGAGGGCTGAGATTAAGAAGTTCAATACTAGAAATATAGAGTTTAGCCCTTTTAGCATTGGTAGAGATAAGAGCAAAACAGGTCATATATTTACATAGTTTACTCATAGGAAGGCCAGAAAATCAAAATCCTTGTTGATTAGCCGAAGGTTTACACTAGCTTGCCTTGTAGACCAATTCAAGAGAATTTGTGAGTAGAACACAATCTTTAGAAAAAGACTTAGGCCCCCCTTGGGAGAACCGAATTTATTTTCCACCAGTATTAAGATGGACAACTGTAAGCCAGGAGGAAATAAAACAGAAGGCGTGTTTTATTTTTTCTGGTTTTTCAAGATGGTGGTTTCCATGAAGCATGTACTTTTCATCGCAGTAACATCATGTAAATAAATAGAAAAGTAATCATGCAGGTATCCGTGCAAAATCTTACCCAAATGATAAGTGGCTGGCACGAAGCAACATGGTTCAAATGTCCACATTATATTTCGTTTTGCCACATCAAATAGATGACATCAACAGAATCTTTTTGTTTTTTCGTACATAAAAATGTATTACCTCTTAAATAAAAAATCCAACTTCAAATCCGTTTTTATCATTAAATCCATCTCAACAAGATCTTCAAAACTAGATCTCATATTGATATGTTTCGACGACTTCATTTGGCCAAAAGTTGCCATGATATGTTTCATCTATTTTTTTCTAGATTTAAAGCTACCATTGTATTTCAACTACTTTTCACGACAAATTTTATTAATTGACCAAGTCATGGATCATGGATGGCTAGAAGTGTGTTTGGTTCGACCTCCTTTAGCCCACACGTGTGGCACTTATCAGGGTCCGAATCTAAACAGGTCTTAAGAATGAAATCAAGTGTGATCCAATGGCATATAGGTAAGGAGCCTGTGCACCTAGGTGCACCAAACGGTCGTCCTATATATATGCTTCAGTCTCGCTAGTGGCGAGACAAGGCCGCCCTGGGCTTGCCAGATTGCACAAGGCCATAACTTGCAGCTTCTTACTGGCCCTACTTGGTTAGTACGCAGAAATTGCACTTGTAAGGTTCTGTACCAGTATCAATATTGCCATCTAACAAAAGACGTAACTGCGCAGCAGATGCAATCTTTTGTGACCATATGGGACAGTTGCAAGGTGCCTCAGTTTTTGTTTCAGGAGGAGTAACTGACCTGCTTGTGTCGAAGCTTTGGCCTGCCGCGAGTCCCTGTGCCTGGCACATGATGTGAAGATTCCATCTGTTGTTATTGCCTGTGATTCAGCGACAGTATTTCAGAAAGAAACCAAGGACTGAATGGAATGGTGATTACAGAAATTAGAAGGATGATCCCCAACGGGGAGGAGTTCACTTTCTGTCATGAATTTAGAGAATCAAATGTGCATGCTCACAATATAGCTAGAAACTCTTTAGATTCAAGCCAGGCCGCCATGTGTGGTTTTTGGAACCGCCGAACTATGTGAACTTCTATGTGATACCATAATAAAGTTCAGATGTTTTGCTAAAAGAATGTAATATAACCAAAGCTTCGATCGTCATGAATCAGAAACTTTGCCATAAACACATTACCATACAAACCACCAAATATGGGTTGATTTGCTATGGTTCAGCTTGGTGCATCAGTTCGGTAAGCATATGTCCAGACCTAGAACCCATAATATAAATCGGTCCAAGCATAAATCAAGACAAGGAGCCTATAGAAGGACCTAACGACTATAAATTTGTTTTCTTTTTTCAAAGTATTTCTGAAAAATTAAACCTTTTAGAGTTTTTTCATTTTCATTTGTAGGTAATTTTATGAATTAAGATTTGATAAAATAAACTATGAACATTTTTAAATACAATATGGAAACTTTATTAATATATGATTAAATATTTATGTAATACCTGATGAACATTTCATAAACATACGAGAAACTTCTTTTTTTAACATTGTAACCCTTTCTAAAATTAATTAAATATTTTTGAACCGTAAAAATTTCATTATGCCACACACATTACTTGAACTATGTGAATACTTTTTGAAAATGAGTGAACACTTTTATTTATTTACATGAATATTTTAAAAAGTTGCAACATTTTTATTGTGTGAGCGATTTCATGTGATTTGAAAAAAATCATGATAGTAAATTATATTAATATTTATTATTGTGAGAAAACGAATAATTTTATTTATTATTAGTAAACTAAATGGATTATATATAAATATGTGTAAAGAAATGTTCACATGTCTCGAGAGGATATTTTTGGATTGTATATAAGAACAACATGAAAATATTTGATGAAATGAAAGTGGGGTAAAAAACAAAAAGGAAAAGATAAAGAAATTTATTTGTTTGGGCCGCCAATGAGAGGTGCGTTCGAGCGATTTCCAGCCTGGCAAGCTGACGTGATGTATGGCCGGCGGGACAATGGGAAAGCAACTAATCAAAGAGCACTCCTTTAGGAGCCTCCCCAAGGTTCATTTGGAATGGGCTGAGATCTCAGCCGCCACCACTTGTGGCGTTCTAGGCACTCCCTCTAGAATTTTTGTAAATTTTTCTGCACATGGTTTCAGCTTTTAGATGATTTTTTCGGCTTTTCGATTTTCCTCGGCTTTTCTTAGGGTTTGGACAATAAAAATAAAAAAATGACGCGAAAAAAAGAGTTTTCCCCCTTCCGCGAGAGGCATGGCCGTGCCTCTAGCAAAAGGGGAAAACACTTTTTTTTTCCTACCACAAGAGGCACGGTTTTACTTCTCGTAGATACACGGATTTGCTTTTGTGAGAGGAATGGCCATGCCTCTAGCAAAAGGGGAAAATGCATTTTTTTTCTACCACGAGAGGCACGGATTTGCTTAACATGTTTTCTTTTCTTTTTTTCCTATCACGAGAGGCACGAATTTACTTCTCGTAGAGACACAGATTTGCTTTCGCGAGAGGCACGGCCGTGCCTCTTGGAAAGGAAAAGAATGCATTTTTTTCTTTCGCGAGAGACACGGATTTACTTCTTGTGAATGCCTCTAACAAAAATTAAAAAAATAATAATGTGTTCTCTTTTTTTCCTACTACCAGAGGCACGGATTTATTTCTTGTAGAGGCACAGATTTACTTTCGTGATAGGTCGTGCCTCTCGGAAAGGAAAAAACATGCTCCCGATTCAGATTTTTTCGTGAAGAAAAAGTTCATTGAAACCTATCAACATAGGATCTTGTTTTGAAGATCTCAACGCTAGTAATTTATCACTGAAAATGGTTTGAGAGTTGGACGTACGGTATAAGAGATAAAACGTTCTGAATAAATAAATCTGCGAAATAAGAGAAAACTCTTAGGTTGCGATAAGTGGTGTCACGTGCGCATGCAACTTGTGTCACACTGGAAAATGAAAGTGACCTTTGCAAAGAGTGCTTAGGACGACAACGTGAGCAACGCCACTCATTTTTTTGTTTGGGTCAAGAAAGTCCAGGGGAAAGCAACACCACTCATTAGTTTGCATATGCAGCATCTATCAAATACTGAAATCATTAGTTGAGGGTATCTCTGGCAAATGATACTTTCAGATTTCTCTAGTGGCGACAAGTGGTGCAGTGCATATACACCACTGGTCACCAGCGGGGAGTATTGGTGGGTTTTCTCCATGGATGGGAGAGGATGAGAGGGTTGATTTGTTCCTTTTTTTTTTGCTATATCCAAATTTTCAGAAAAGAAAAATCTCGTGAACCATGCGTCCGAATCACGAACCCTCTGCAGCGTTGCACTCCTCGCGTCAAAATCTTCATAATCAGATTCCATAATGATAAGTTTTGACAAAAACAAATTATGCATCTTGTACTAAGCAGCGTAGTATTCTTGTACTTCCTATGATGGTGAAATTGTGTTCACGGAGCATAGTGAATTTGCGGGCATATCACACCTCTAACATGACATGAATCACAAATCCAAACTGCGTGGCACATCAAACCTTGCGGAACACACGTACTTTGCATCAAGGAGAGCACAGCTGTGGTGCACCATGGAATGCATGTTCGGGCATCACACCTGTGATGAGTCGCACGGCACATGTACAGATGTAAAGATATGGAGTAGCAAGCAAAAAACCTAAGATAAAAAACCAAAGAGAAGATAGAGAAGAAAAAAATACATGTACACTCTCCGGTTTGCTCTCCAGGCTTCCTAGAGATCGACATGTAACAACATCTAAATATTTAGGCTCATCTTCCTTCAAACCACCTTCGCATGGTTTGCTCCCTATATCATTGTAATCGCTTGTCCTCCAGTGAAGCCGTCCAAGAATTCATTCAAATTTGCTTACAATTCCTGCAACTGTCTTTTTGGACCCTTTAGCACCTCAGAGTCCTAGGCACACAGGGTGACTTGGAAGTCTTTTGTTCTTGAGGCCAAAATCTCGGTGGATCCTAGTCCGCGCATACCCCCCACGGCGGATACGGCACACACATGCACCCCTGGTGAGACTTAGGCTGGCCCATTTATTTTTGTCTCGGTTTGCTTTTTTATCTACTTGTTTTATTTTTAAATTTCATGAATAGTTTTAAAATTTTGGAATTATTTTTTAATTTGGAACATTTTTAGAAATTTAATATTATTTTTCAATGTCTTGGACGTTGTTTTAAATGCAAGAACGTATTTTCAAATTCATGAACATTTTTTGAAACTTGGAGACATTTTCGAAGTCATGGACAGTTTTAAAAATTCCAAGAAATTTTAAAATAAGAAACAATTTAAATATTTATGAACATTAAAAAAACAGGGGCTCCCTATCCCACACATGAGTCAGTCGAAAGGGCAGGGGTGCGCGTTTTCTATGCCCCTGCCGCCTTATGCGCATGTTTGTTTTTTTAGTGGACCTTATGCGCGTGTTAGAATGTCTCCAAACTCTTCTCCATTCTCGTCCTAGCCCGTTCGCAGTCCACGAGCGGAAGACTTCGTCCACTGACTCTAGCCAGCCACCGAGGGCTTCAAAGCATATCTCCTGCCTTAGATCAGAGCAGAGGTTGATTCACATCTTGGAGTCTCATCCCCTCACTTTCTATCCAATTTTTGTTTCTTTTCACCAAATTTCGAAAATGCCCACAAGAAATAGTCATACCAATTATTTTGCAATTTGTTTGTTTTTGTGAGATTTCATTGATTTGGATCCACGAATTTCTTATTTGGCAAGTAGATCTTTTTTTTTGGCGAATTATTTGGCAAGTAGATCTAGTGGCCACCATGAAGTTCTGAATCCACAGAAATAGGCCTGGGGTCTTCTTCTTTCTTATCTCAAGATCATTCAAATACTCATCAGCATGAAAGAGCTGACCACACCTGCCATGTGGTATATCATTACCTTGCTGGAAGAAGACTTCCATAGCCAATTAACGTGCTGTCTGCAAAGTGCAAACTACTCACGTTGGTTATAATTGGTTGGCTTAAACTATAGACGCATCCACGTACGTGTACGTATACGATACATCATGCAATGCACGGATAGATTCGTTTGACCCCAAGAAGGATAAAAAACCATCCGTGTCCGGCTCTCATTGTAGCAGCCGTGATGGTTGTTTTTCTCCAAGTTGGTTACATGCTATACATAAGCATATATTTTTCCTCGTCAAAGATCCAGTGCTTGCAGAGTTGTCCATGTACCATGTACGAATGCACATACGATACATATGTAAACATGCCTGTGGCTCCAACGATGCTAGCTAGCTTAGTTCGTCGACCAGCTGCTCGTGTTGTGAGGTCTACTTCTTCACCGTGTCAAAGCATGTCGCTCTCATGCCATATTGCCGTGCATGTCTAGCTCATCACGAGTGGGCAGCTGAGCACGTGGGTTCTGTTTTCCAACCAAATACCTGACGGAGACAAGTGAATTTAGTTTACACATGGTAGCGAAGAGGTAACGAAATAGCACTTTGTGCATTGCCGCAGGCCATCAAATACAACGATGAAAAGCTATCCTGGCGCACGTAGTATGCTCTAGAGAACGACAACTGCCGAGTTAGTGTCCTGGCGCACGTAGTATCCGAGCGAAAGCTCCACGCGTGTGGGTGTGTCTCTCCTCTTGAGAATATCGTTGTGGTTCTCCTCTTCATGCCAAAGTTCTGGGTGGAGACTTGACAGCGGCAACGTTTAGCGATGTTTTCCCTCCCGAGGTCATTGTTGTGGAGCCTTGGTGTTCTAGCATGTGGCGTGAGATTGTCTTGACGCCTTCATGTGCTCTTTCTTGGCTGCGTAGCTGTTTTTGCGATTTTTGTTGTTTGGTTATTCCAGGATCTACTTTGTAGGAGGGTTTTCTCATAATATTGTATTGTTCGGCCGTGTAATTTGGTCCATACTTTATCTATAAAGTTGGCTGAGGGACCTGTTTTGTGAGTAAATTTGACTTTGTGTTAGCGGAACTATATTATTTCTTGGATAATTAAAAGTTATGTTATTGGCAATATTGATTTTGTTCGACAATATGTGATGTAACAGCCCGCACGTCACCTTCAAGAAGATCAAACACATACGTATAAGCATCTGCATGGATAGAAGATATCGATGCCTCGTCGATCAGCCGCTTGTATTTTGAGAGGTCGCTTTCCATACCGTGTCAATGCATACATCTCTCTCTTGTCATGCCCATGCATGTCTAATTAGCACATGTGGCTGAGCCAAGTTGCTTACGGCAATGTGTCTCAGTGGCGGAGACAGGCCTAGGGCAGCTAGGGCTATAGCCCCAGGCCTAGAAACAACTTCCTTTGTAATTTCTTCATGCAAAGCATAGAAAATCATCGAAGTTTATCACTCAACATAGCACAGCCCCAGGCGTAATCTGCATCTAGCTCCGCCACTGATGTGTCTCATCTCCTATGCAGGTTATTCATGTGTGTACATGATGGCTCCGTACTTGGTTTATCCTGCAGAGGCTGGAGGACAGAGACCTTTTTATGATGGCGTCTACACGGCTGGAGCGTACGGCCAGGGAGGTTTTCTACCCCCATGGATGGCGGTGTGACCTACGGATAGGATCTGCCACTCCTTAGGCTGGACATGTTTTTTGATTGGCATTGTATCGAATTATTTTTTGCTTTTAGGGTACTCTGGACTTTTTTGGCTGTGTGCATCTAGCTATGCAGAGGCCGGGCTTTCTTTCGATGCGATTGTATCACCTCGATATATCTATTCAATGCAATGTCCTTTATCGAAAAAAATATCTTGTATCAACCAGTCAATATTCACTGTTTTTTTTATGTATATACTATTGATGTTGCTGCAGTACGATCAGACGGCTGATGATGAAGTTGACAGTGAGTCTTTATCATGTACGAGATCCTAGTTATAGGTTGTGTGCATCACTTGTAGTTTTTTTTTCTTCCTCTTTTTGATAAAAGGTATGATCATATAATGGCGAGCCAGCTAGTTGATGAGAGTGATGTCAATGTATAGAGGTATTGCGAGCGTTGATTAGAAACCTCAATCATGGCGCCAAAGTAGCGGAACAAATTGAAGAAACACATAGTAGTACTCTTACAACATTGCATCCATACAGAGTGGCAGTGCTATCAACCGGCCTATCGTCTTTCCATTGCTTTAACATAGTGAAAATACATAGTTCGCGATTACACCAACCAGTATGCAAACGTACGGAAAAGAGGAAGATTGAGTTGAAGGCATTATTAGCAAACCCACTGGGCACTGCATTCGCTCGCAGTCGGCATGCACACCATGGGATGAAAATTGGTAGCACTACAAAACTAACCCGGCAACCAGTTTCCAAAGTCCCCCATATACATCCATACCCGCAACAACAAAAACAAAAGGCCAACAGTGACAACTGAACCAATGTCTGTTGAAAAAGATAGCGCTAGGCGGCGGCGGCATCATTGGAAGTCTAGAAAGGGCAACAAATAAACATTTAGCTGTAGTGACAAATCATTCCATATTGCACAAAAGATGATATTTTAATATTTCAACGTAGGGTGAACTGGAACGATTTCGGATCAATAATGCCCGTACCATATCCTATTCCATTTTTTTGGATTCAGAAGCAAGACATATGTGGATTCGAGTAAATTATGCCGGATTCGGACACCGTACAATAACAGAATGTAGTCGGATCATAAATGATTATATACCACATACATATACGAGGAATATAAAAATGATTTAAAGCAGAATTATACATAAACATTGAGAAAGCATTAATACTTATACGCTTTAAGCACAAATAAAGCACTATAAATAAAATAAGTAAATAACAAAAGCTTATGTCTTGTTTCAAGCAAAGATAGCATTCATGTATTGCTAGTTAATAGTTCAAACTTGACAGACAAATAGGATACTGGTATTTAAAGGTTGGATTATTCGCCTAGAAAAAATGGATTATCCTACGGTATTGTATATTAGTAATACCATATCCTGTCAATCGGACTCAGGTTCAGATTGGATTGTGTTCGGATATAAGAAATCTCTTATCGTATCCTATAAAAACGATTTAGAAACGATTTTGATTGGAAATTATCCTAACCACTTTCCTCCATAATACCCCAAACAACACCCTTCTACATGCTCTAAAGTAATCTCTATGCGCATATAATACCCCAAATACATTCGACCACTAATACTCGAAATTGATTATCGGAAACCAGCGTCAGGAGCTAACATTCTTCCATGAATTGGTGTCATTTGGCCAGTGTGTTATCTGACTGGGGCTATATTATTGATTGGCACAACATATAGTATGCATATGCAATAATAATAAAACAAGCATAATAATATGGAAGCTGGTAAATTGGAACAGATATACTGATATATGCGATATCAGGCACGCCGAATATTTCTATGATGCATAAATTAACAGAAAATAGGAAAACGATAGAACATGTATGAAAAATTAATTTAAGAAAATCTTGATGGGGCGCCATATACGAACAAGGTGTATGTTAATGCTTCGCCATATACAAACAAAATCTGAATGCACGAAGCTCCTACATATTCAACGGTTGATCAACACACATTTTACATGGTATAAAAATCACTCTCTTTCCCAAGAGGCTCCCCGTCTTTTTTCTTTGAAACAGAGGCAAAATATTTGCCTCATCGATTAATTAAGAAGAAGAGAATTTCCCAGTTAATTTTCGGAAAACTGGGCGAAAACCGATACAAACGACCCGAAACAGGCTACTCAGGAAGCACGAAACACCGTGACCACACAGACAACCCGTCACATGCTCCGAACACACAACAATCGTACCTCACCACACTTGCACAACTCAACAGAACCCTGACAAGAACACCAACAACGATGACTCAAACAATCAAAGCCACATCAACAACACAAGAAACTCAGCACCATCCATCAAGAAACCGCAGACGCCTTCCCATTAGCGCACACACCGGCCACATCAATATCCTTAACCACATGCACCTCCGACCCGAAGGACTCAGAAGACGCCTCTGGATGCTCACATGACAGACATGAATCATCTCCCTCACACGAGGTCACTAGTGAGTCCACCTTCATGTGCTTCACTGAAAAAGCGAAGCAGAGCTCAGACATAGCTCCCTAATCTCAGGCATGGCTTGCAGCACCGGAGCCATGAGCATGGCGATGGACTCGCCTTGAGTGGTACATAACACAGGGGGCGAGGCAGACATCGACGAAGAAATGTCCCCAACACGGGGGGAGAAACAACCATATAACTTTGCCTTCGTGTCCTCCTCGGAGCAAACACCAATTGCAATAGGAGGATGTGACGTCATAGCAGTCTGCAGCATAGCCGGCACAAGGGAGAGTCTACTCAGAGCAACCTCCGCCCGCTCCAAAAATCTCCCAGCCTGCACCAGGCAGCCTTGCAGCAGTGCAATCTGATCAGCTAGAGCGGACTGTAGCACCACTTCAGACGAGGTTGTCGAGTCTGCCGTCGCAGATACAACAGACGCCCAGGACCCACGGTGAAGCGCCTTGGAGGGGGCGCGAATTTCACTGGACCCTTGCGTAAAGCTGATGTAGGACCATGCATGGTGTTGACGCTGGCCACGGGCGGCGTGGCAAGGCATGCCAGCGAGCTTAGAGGACGTCGGGGATTGCGACATCCGTGTGCACGATGACCATTCTCCAAACAACGTGAGCACCGCAACGGATCTCTGCAATGAGCCGCACGATGCCCATGATCAAAGCATCTGTAGCATCTACCGTGAAGCCAAGCAGTAATGGGACGAGGAGCCATTGTCATGGATAGCGGCGGCAATGTCAGCCGATGCGGGCTGCGCCGCGGCAGCACCTCCTGCCAACCCCCACCCTTGTCCACCTCATGACCCACACACATCTCACCGGAGTTGACGGCCTTGGCTGCAGCCGGCCGCGTCTGAGAGGCCAGCTCCTCTTTGTCTTCGTCTTCGTCTTCATCGTCATTGTCAGCGGCACAGGCTCACAAAACAGATCTTCGCGCACGAGAGTAACTATTGGCATGCTTGCATGCAGGTCCTGCTTCATCGTTTTCAGAAATGTCCACGGGGAATCAGAGGAAATTTACGCACTTTAAAATACAGCTAGCTAGAGAGTTGCAGTCCAGGTACATGCATGCATGTATAACTAGCCAGGACTGCCCTTGATTAATTTGCCTATATAACAGCAACGTGAACATTCCTATCTAGGACACGCCGGCGCTCGCAAATTAAATCGAGCACAGTACATACGTGCAATGGCGTCTTCTTCTTCTTCTCCATCGTCCACGGCAATCCAGATAACTCCACCAATCACCAACGATGATAGTGAGATAGCAGTTAAGGCCACGGCAGTGCCAACTCCTACCACGAACAAGGTCATGTCGAGTGTCGCGAACCTTGCGCAGCTCCTGCCGACGGGCACGGTGCTCACATACCAGGCGTTGTCCCCGTCCTTCACCAACCATGGCAAGTGCGAGACCTCCAACCAGTGGCTCACCATGGTGCTGGTTGCCGCCCTCTCCTCCGCGTGCCTCTTCTTCTCCTTCACCGACAGCATAGTCGGTCACCGTGACGGAAAGCTATATTACGGCTTCGCCACACCGCGCGGCTTTAAAGTGTTCAACTTCTCCAACGAGGAGGAGAGGCGGGAGTGGAACGATATTGACCAGTTTCAGAGGCTCCGCCTCCGGCCACTGGACTTTGTGCATGCCTTTCTTCACGGCCGTGGTTTTCCTCACGGTGGCGTTCAGTGACGTGGGACTTCAGAACTGCTTCTTCCCAGACGCCGGCAGGAACAGCCAAGAGCTGCTCAAGAACTTGCCGCTAGGAATGGCGTTTCTGTCCAGCTTTGTGTTCATCATCTTCCCCACTAAAAGGAAGGGCATCGGATTCAACGACACTACTCCTCCCCAGAAGGTCGTCCATCCCTTGAATAAAGTTTGATTCCCTGAATTTGAAGAACAAAGGACTAGTGAAAGCATAGATAGTTGACACACATGTTGATTAAGTGATCCATAATTTTTCTGCTAGCATGTAAATATGATGGGATGGATGTTGTTATGGTTTGTTTTTTGTTCTGGTGGGTTTAGTTGTTATACCGCTATCAGTATTTCACCTGTAGTGTGTGTGCGCGCGCGCTGGTGCGTGTGTGCATGTGTAGACGGCGGGTTTCCTTACACTGCATGAATTCACTCTTTTCTTCTTGCATCTTGTTTGGCATAACATGACAATATAGTTCCACTATGTCAAATTAGTGAAAAATGGGAGTATCCCAGTTCGAAAAAATGACTTGAATGGAAATAATGGAATATGTAATAAAAATTGCATTAATGTATATCACCAGAGAAACACATGAAGTTTTGCAAGTATACATATTGTAGGCCCTGTTATCACATAAACAAAGATATTTTCTGCCAAGAAATCAATTGCACAAGTATGTAAGTATCCTAGTTTACTAGGATTACCATAACCATAACTCTCCATTCTCTTTGTCTGCTTTAAGATCGATGTTATTATTTTATTAAAAAAGATCATCAATTAAATCCATTTTGCCTCAAGAGATCTTTCCCATGTTTCAACACATACCTTACACGTCTTCCATACCCCACTTCATTTACAATGATAAAACATACATGTATAAAATTTATTACTACAATATTTTAAGATAACTACTTAAATTTAAAGGGATAAACAACTAAATTTGGGACAGCTACACAAAAATAATTGTATCTGCAAATACATGTAGCACACTCGATTGTGTAAAACAACAAATATTCAATATCTGTTGCATCCCTCAATTTGTAGTACATATGTAAGAACCAACCACCAAGATGTGATTAGATGGTTAGGAGTGTGGTTGTACCCACAACCCACGAGGATCAAACCCCAAATTTTGGCGCTTTGATTTCTCAATAGTGCGAGTATTCTTCACAAGGTCCACACCTCTCGTGGGGATGAAAGGCTCACATGGGGATGGAAGGGGGGTCGAGGAAAAAAAGATGTCCCACTGACGAGTGGGTCCATGATATGGAGATAACGGGTTGAGATCCTCTGCAGTACTGCACAGTGCTATAGTGCAGATGACACATAGGGCCGGGTCCACACGACAGTGACCGTACTGGACGATGCGCTACAGCAGAGGATCCTAACCCGGAGATAACCAATATGAAAACCATGAATTTGCGCATTATCTCAGCGTCCTCCATATGCACATGTAGCACGCTCGATATGTGTTATGGAGGTGGACAACATAGAAACTATGCTAGAGCTGTTCTTAGTACACGTTATGGAGACGGAAAATATAACGACAATGCTAGAGTTGCTCTTAGTACGTAGCGTGAGTATAAAATGACGTACTCCTGAACAAACTTATAGTTCTCCCTCCTCACCTTCCTGGAAGGCGACTTACATAGCATATATCACCAGTTAAATTAACGTGCTGGCGGCAAACTAGTCATGTCATACTAGTTGGCTATAAGTTATTACAACTTACACTAACTGTAATCAAAACTAGCTAGTGAGTTGAAGTCCACGTTCATGCGTGCATGTGGAGCCCTTCAGCATGCAGCAATATCGAGCGAGACTAATCAACACGGCAAACCTAGTATGGACTTTGGAATCATTCAGCGATATGCGCCTATATAAACAGCAACTTGTAGATCTGTTTGCAGCATTGCACCTTTCTGAGCTAGGACACAGATCACGCACAGTACGCCTACAATGGCCTCTTCTTCTTCCCCGTCATCCACGACGATCCAGATACACCCATTGACAACCGAGGAGATAACGACCGCAACCACGGCAGCGCCAATGCCTAGCACAAGGCCACCACCGGCCACGGTCATGTCAAGCGTCGCGAACCTAGCTCAGCTCCTGCCAACTGGCACGGTGTTGGCGTACCAGGCGTTGTCGCCGTCCTTCACCAACCACGGTAAGTGCGAGACCTCCAATCAGTGGCTCACAGGGGTGCTGGTTGTCGTCCTCGCCATCCTGTGCCTCTTCTTCTCCTTCACCGACAGCGTTGTCGGTCGCCGAGATGGAAAGCTATACTATGGCTTCGCCACACTGCATGGCTTCAACGTTTTCAACTTCTCCAGCGAGGAGGAGAGGCAGGAGTGGGACGATCTCGACCAGTTCCGAAGGCTCCGCCTCCGGCCGCTGGACTTCGTGCACTCATTCTTCGCAGCGGTGGTTTTCCTCACGGTAGCTTTCAGCGACGTGGGGCTGCAGAATTGTTTCTTTGAGGACGCCGGCAGGAACACCGAGGAGCTGCTCAAGAATCTGCCCATGGGCATGGCGTTCCTCTCCAGTTTTGTGTTCATCATCTTCCCCACCAAAAGGAAGGGCATTGGATTCAGTGACACCGCTCCTCCCCAGAAGGTCGTCCATCCCATAAATTAGTTAAGTATGTTTCCATAACTTGAAGTTGCCACTTGCCAGAAATTGATTGAAGAAAAATTGAATCCTTCAGGAAAGTCATGCTCAATCGGATTTGACGACACCGCTCCTCGCTGGCTAGAAGTTGCTTGATTGTATCATGTTGGAGAAAATCATGAAGTTTTCTAATTATATATGTTCGATGTGTGTGCCACGGTTCTTTTGTAAACAAGGAAATATTTTCTGTCCAAAGCAAGTGTACAATTATGTAGGTGCCCTGCGTCCCAGGCTCCCAGGCTTATTAGAGCTCTCCATTCCCTTTGTTTTCTTCAAGCTCGATGTTTTTATTTTGTACAAAAAATCATTAACTAAATCCAGTTTTTTTATCAAAAGGTCTCTCCTATTTGGCGACACATGCGTTACACTTCTTTCTTATCTCAATTCTCCATTCATTTTACAATGACTACAATATTTGTACGAAACAAATTAGTCTAGAAGTTTACGATAAACACTTGAATTTATTGGATAAACACCTGAATCAATTGGATAGGAGCCATTTCACTAAAAACATATTATGTGGGCAAATCTAAAACTTGTGGTGTAAGAAGCGGAGTGGGGAGGCCGCATATATACATTTAGATACATTAAAACTGGACATTAATCCATCCATCTTAGGGCACTAGCAATTTCCGCCATTAGATTTGCTGTTTTGGGTATCCCTGGCCGTTAGATGCCCTTGTCAATGCGCCCATGGGTCGTGTATCATCATTCCCTGCAGAATGGGCTAAGGACTAGGATGACGTTGCTAGGGCCACTATTCCCATAGCAAAATCAGAAGCATCTGGTTGATTCAGGTCCGTGGACGGTCAGAAGACCCTCTAGTATGCTACCAAGGGCCGCAACAGCCTCGCCAGAACATTTACAAAAAAAAACAGTTACAACGTGTGAATCGAGAATGAGCTCCAAGAAAAATCTGAGTTATAGACGTACTGGTTATAAGAACTTCGCAACATCTTAACTAACTAGACTTAACATCCTCCCTCATTCCTAACTTGTCTCTGTGGAGGTTTTTGTAAAATCCATTGAGCTGTTGCAGACATTTCTGTAAACTCGTCTGCAACTTACCACCTTTGGGTATGAACCCAATTTCCAATAAACTTGCCACACAGCTTGCAAAGTGATAGCCTACCTCGATGCATGCATCTGCTTATTCCTCGCATGAAAGACCGGAGTAGCGGATATGTTGCGCCAATATTGCCACAACATTGAAGTGCAACCGGAGCATGCTTATCACCAAGTAATGTTTGTGTCCGCATCACCTCTGTTGCGGCATCGCTAGAAGTACTACTCATCTTCCATTGTTTTGTAAGTATATAATGGGCCGAGATTCCTCTGATTCCGAGAAGGATAAAAAACGATGGTTACTCTAGCCGCCGTGAGAAGGAAGCTCTAGCTAGCTAGCTAGCTACTTGGCACGTTGCGAATTCTTTTCTTCAAGTTGGTTGTATAATATGTTAGTGTGTTATCTCTTTCCTGTCTGTATATACGTTGCAGAGTTGTCCATGCGCGCACGCACACATGCACGTTCCTTTTACTTCGTCGTTGGTCCATGCATGCATTGGGTGAATCTTTCATCGGTTTTCTGCTCCGGCGACTTTGAATAGAAGTACTAGATTCTCCCTCTACGCACGAGCTCACATGCATCTGATGCAAAATGTAAAATAAGAAAGTTCTACTAAAAGAATTTAAAAAATTCTGAACTTTTTGCCAAGAAACATTGATGAGTGTTAAAATTGTATGCAAATTTTTCATGATGAAATGACATTCATGGGGGTCAATAGCTCATGTGCGACGTTTTTCATGCGAATTGGAAGAAGTGCGATGTAGTTCGAATGAATGGTTGTGATGCGAACGTCTTCGAAACCAACAATAGCTTCAATGCGACATGGCTCTGTTTAACCGTGAAATGAAAAACACGAGGGGTTAGCGATTTGAGTTATGACACACGGGACCCACCAGTTACTAGCATGCGGGTGGGACCCACAACTTATCCACACAAGCATGTCCGTGCTCATTAGCGCGCCCCAACCCGAGCCAGCCACGAGCCCGAGCCAGCCCGCCCCCCTCCATTGCTTGCCCTACCCCTTTCCTTTCCCACCTTCCTCTTCCTCTGCTCCGGCAACGAAGCGCGCCGCCGGCGAGTGATGTCTAGCTCGACTTCGGCCACCCGCCAATCATGGACGCAGTACGGTCCACTATCGTTGACAAGATGCCCCGATTGCCCGCGCATGGAGCCTCTGAAGCGTTTGACTTGTGTGAGGGAAAAAATGACAACCGTGGGCGCGAGTTTGTGAAATGCTTGAGCAAGCCACAGCCGGGGCAGGTTAGATCTGTGTTCTTGACCAATCCTATGGTCTAATTTCTCCTGATTTCTTTCTTTTTTCCTCAAATTAGGGCGGTGGATCTGGGTGGTGGATCTAGGATTCATGCGCCGCCGGCCCCCTGTTTTTCAGGTTATGAAGAAATGTGGGCATTTTGAGTGGCTCGATGACTATGTTGAAAGGTTGAAATTGGAGGAATCAACCCCAACCCAAGAGCTCAATTTTGGGGGGCGGCTTGCCGTGGAACAAGCCCCCAATTTGGCGGACAGAGCCGATCCGATGATGCACAGTGCAGAACTGAAGTTTGAATTGAAGAAAATTGGCAAGCAACTAAAGCATCCGCTCGATTTGAAGCAGCAAGCAAATATGATGGCTGGAGTTTATGGTTGTGTCATTGCTATGGGTTTATTTTACTTGATGTTCATCAATCGCTAGAATTTGTTAGAGTTTCAGTTAGTGTGTCAGCTAGTTTCAGGGGTGCCCAGTAGTTTGAGGGCTTAGCCAGGGATCATTTGTTAGACGAATTTGAATTTGTGTGAAGCAAAACTTGCTTGAATTATTGTAATGATATTATCAAGGGCCCTATTCAGTGTTCATGCTCTGTTTCCTCTGTTTTTCTTCTTCGGTTAACAGAGTACACATCCAAATTCAGTTTCTAGTAAAAAACAAAACTGGGCTGCCGAATAGATGTTGGGCCGTGAGAAAATGGGCCCTGAGAAAATAACCATGCCCAAGACCAGCCCACCCGCGTAGGGGCACCAGCCCACCTCTAACTTCGGCAAATAAAATGTTACTTGTTTTTACTTTGGCCCTTTTTGTTGCACTAAATTTTGTGATGGATCATTTTTTGATGCACTAAAACTAAATGTTAATTGTTTTTATGCATGTCTATGGTTCCATGAACTAAATGAGTTGCATGCTTGCATGAAGTAAATTAGTTTGCATTTCCTAGTTGCATGTCCATAGTGGGTTTGCATGGGGCTCCTAATTGCATGTCCATGGTTTGGCCAATATTTTGAAGATGGTGTGTGTGGTGATTGAGGTGTAGCAACCCGGGCCCGTAGCAACCCATAGCAATACACGAATAATAAGAAAGAACAACCCATAGCAATCCACAAATAATAGCACGAAACACACAATATATATAGTAGCATAACGATTGCAACCCATAGTTCCACGATAGCCTTACAACTCCATGATAGCCTTACAACTTAAAATACTGATACAACTTAATAATAGTAGCATAACGATTACAACTTAAAAAAAACTAATACGATAGACATATAGCAAGCTAGATAGATCAGGGGCACCAAACGCGGGTTCTTCTTCGGGTTCTTCTTCTCCTCCTCCTCCGGGTGAACAACGCCACCTCGCTCCTCCGGGCGCCGCCCTTCACTCCTCCCCGTTGTTGATGGGGTACGGGAGCGTGTGCATAACGCCGTTGTTAGGGAAGATGTTGTTGAAGTCGGTGAAGATATTATAGGTGGTGAAAGCTATGAACTCACAACCAACCCAATACGCTCGCCCGAGGAGATGGAAAGCATCGAAAGGGTTAGTGAATGTGGCGAGGAGCCCAACCACAACGCCGTTTTGGTTGACCTCCTCAAGATGGTACATCCGAGGGAGCCGCGGGGGAGGTGGGGGAAGCCGGCCGCAAGGAAGAACTCCGTTAACTCCCTTGCGCCCCTCCACCTCGAGATCGCCCACACCCTAAGGGTTCTCTCTACATACACTCCGGCCGGGTAGAGCCTTTCCGGCACGGTTGGGGGAAAGCGGTAGGTGGGGGCATTGTACTGCATGATGGCGGGGTGGCTCGAGGGCTCGATCGGGTTTGATGGAGAAGAAGGAAGAAGGAGGGCAGAGGAGGCAGATGATGGGGTATTGATGAGGAGGGAGAGGAAGACGATAGTGCCCGGTTTAAATAGCCCAAGTGCGACGTGGTTTCACCTCGTAGAATTAATGGGCGGGCGGCGTTTGGTGGCGCCCCATGAAAGTGTGTACACGAGCGTGGGAAACAGGCTGCGACACTTCTGTGCCACCGGCCGCGGGTCAAGGGGGACGGGCTCACGCACGCGTCTGTGTCGTCGTGGGTCAAGGGGATACGCCTGCCCCGGGTTCTCTGCATGTGCCGCCCGTGCATGCATGTCATAGCCCATTAATTTGCCCTAGGGCCTGGCTAGAGGGCAACGTTCGGTCGATGGGAGACGTGACAATAATTGACGCCTTCATTTGCCCATCTTGTAACGGGCAGCACGCCGTTTGAACTGCATCGATACCCATCATGCCAGTATTGTGTCCTCAAAGAGGAGCACGCCATGTACCGCACGCCATGCACCGTTGGCTTTTTGGTTGTCTTCATCGGGGTCTGGCTGCTGCATTGTGGCCGGGTGCATGCTTTGATGCGACGCTGCATCGGTTCTAATGGTAGGCATGCGATAGCTGTTGGAAATATGCCCTAGAGGCAATAATAAATTAGTTATTATTATATTTCCTTGTTCACGATAATCGTTTATTATCCATGCTATAATTGTATTGATAGGAAACTCAAATACATGTGTGGGTATATAGACAACACCATGTCCCTAGTAAGCCTCTAGTTGACTAGCTCGTTGATCAATAGATGGTTACGGTTTCCTAACCATGGACATTGGATGTCGTTGATAACGGGATCACATCATTAGGAGAATGATGTGATGGACAAGACCCAATCCTAAGCCTAGCACAAAGATCGTAGTTTGTATGCTAAAGCTTTTCTAATGTCAAGTATCATTTCCTTAGACCATGAGATTGTGCAACTCCCGGATACCGTAGGAATGCTTTGGGTGTACCAAACTTCACAATGTAACTGGGTGGCTATAAAGGTGCACTACAGGTATCTCCGAAAGTGTCTGTTGGGTTGGCACGAATCGAGACTGGGATTTGTCACTCCATGTAAACGGAGAGGTATCTCTGGGCCCACTCGGTTGGACATCATCATAATGTGCACAATGTGACCAAGGGGTTGATCACGGGATGATGTGTTACGGAACGAGTAAAGAGACTTGCCGGTAACGAGATTGAACAAGGTATCGGTATACCGACGATCGAATCTCGGGCAAGTGCAATACCGCTAGACAAAGGGAATTGTATACGGGATCGATTGAGTCCTTGACATCGTGGTTCATCCGATGAGAACATCGTGGAACATGTGGGAGCCAACATGGGTATCCAGATCCAGCTGTTGGTTATTGACCGGAGAACGTCTCGGTCATGTCTACATGTCTCCCGAACCAGTAGGGTCTACACACTTAAGGTTCGATGACGCTAGGGTTATAAAGGAAGTTTGTATGTGGTTACCGAATGTTGTTCGGAGTACCGGATGAGATCCCGGACGTCACTAGGAGTTCCGGAATGGTCCGAGGTAAAGATTTATATATGGAAGTCTGTTTTGGTCACCGGAAAAGTTTGGGTTTTTCCAGAACGTCTGGACCACCGGAGGGTCCTGGGTCCACCAAGTGGGGCCACCAACCCGGAGGGCTGCGGGCCAAGTGTGGGAGGGACCAGCCCAAGGTGGGCTGGTGCCCCTAAGGGGCCCAAGGCGTGGAAGAGTGGGGAGGGCAAACCCTAGGTCCAGATGGGCCTTAAGGCCCACCTAGTGGCGCCCCTCTCTCCCCTTGGTCGGCCCCCTTAGATGGGATCTAGGGCTGGCCGCACCCTTGGGGTGGAAACCCTAAAGGGGCGCAGCCCCTTCCCCCCTATATATACTTGAGGTTTTGGGGCTGCCATACACACGAGATCCTCTCCCTCTTGGCGCAGCCCTACCTCTCTCCTTCTCCTCTCTTGCGGTGCTTGGCGAAGCCTGCTGGATTGCCACGCCCTCCATCACCACCACGCCGTTGTGCTGCTGCTGGATGGAGTCTTCCTCAACCTCTCTCTCTCTCCTTGCTGGATCAAGGCATGGGAGACGCCACCGGCTGTACGTGTGTTGAACGCGAGGCGCCGTCCGCTCGGCACTAGGATCTCCGTGATTTGGATCACGACGAGTACGACTCCTTCAACCCCTTTCTCTTGAATGCTTCCGCTTAGCGATCTACAAGGGTATGTAGATGCACTCTCCTTCCCTCGTTGTTGGTTTCTCCATAGATAGATCTTGGTGACACGAGGGAAAATTTTGAATTTCTGCCACGCTCCCCAACAAAGGGCATCATGAGCTAGGTCTATTATGTAGATTCTTTGCACGAGTAGAACACAAAGTAGTTGTGGGCGTTGATGTTGTTCAATATGCTTACCGTTACTAGTCCAATCTTGTTTCGACGGTATTGTGGGATGAAGCGCCCGGACCGACCTTACACGCATTTCCACGTGAGACATGTTCCACCGACCGACATGCACTTGGTGCATAAGGTGGCTAGCGGTGCCGCCTCTCCACTTTAGTCGAACGGATTCGATGAAAAGGGTCCTTATGAAGGGTAAATAGCAATTGGCATATCACGTTGTGGTTTTGCGTAGGTAAGAAACGTTTTGCTAGAAACCCATAGCAGCCACGTAAAACATGCAAACAACAATTAGAGGACGCCTAACTTGTTTTTGCGGGGTATGCTATGTGATGTGATATGGCCAAGAAGAATGTGATGTATGAGATTGATCATGTTCTTGTAATAGGATTCACGACTTGCATGTCGATGAGTATGACAACCGGCAGGAGCCATAGGAGTTGTCTTTATTTATTGTATGACCTGCGTGTCATTAAACAACGCCATGTAATTACTTTACTTTATTGCTAACCGGTAGCCATAGTAGTAGAAGTAATAGTTGGCGAGACAACTTCATGAAGACACGATGATGGAGATCATGATGATGGAGATCATGGTGTCATGCCGGTGATGATGATGATCATGGAGCCCCGAAGATGGAGATCAATGGAGCTATATGATATTGGCCATATCATATCACTACTATATAATTGCATGTGATGTTTATTATGTTTATGCATCTTGTTTACTTAGAACGTCGGTAGTAAATAAGATGATCCCTTACAACAATTTCAAGAAGTGTTCTCCCCTAACTGTGCACCGTTGCTAAAGTTCGTCGCTTCTAAGCACCACGTGATGATCGGGTGTGATGGATTCTTACGTTCACATACAACGGGTGTAAGACAGATTTACACACGCGAAACACTTAGGGTTAACTTGACGAGCCTAGCATGTACAGACATGGCCTCGGAACATAGAGACCGAAAGGTCGAGCATGAGTCGTATAGTAGATACGATCAACATGAAGATGTTCACCGATGATGACTAGTCCGTCTCACGTGATGATCGGACACGGCCTAGTTGACTCGGATCATGTAATCACTTAGATGACTAGAGGGATGTCTATCTGAGTGGGAGTTCATAAGATGAACTTAATTATCCTGAACATAGTCAAAAGACCTTTTGCAAATTATGTCGTAAGCTCGCGCTTTAGTTCCATTGTTTAGATATGTTCCTAGAGAAAATATAGTTGAAAGTTGACAGTAGCAATTATGCGGTCAGTAGAAAGCTTATGTCCTTAATGCACCGCTCGGTGTGCTGGACCTTGAACGTGGTCTGTGGATGTTGCGAACATCTGACACACACGTTTTGATGACTACGTGATAGTTCGGTAATGTTAAACGGCTTAGAATTAAGGCACCAAAGACGTTTTGAAATGTCACGGAACATGTGAGATGTTCTGAGGGCTGAAATTGGGATTTCAGGCTCGTGCTCACGTCAAGAGGTATGAGACCTCCGACGAGTTTTCTAGCCTACAAACTAAGGGAGAAGATCTCAATCGTTGAGCTTGTGCTCAGATTGTCTGAAGTGCAACAATCACTTGAACCGAGTGGGAGTTGATCTTCCGGATGAGATAGTGATGTTTCTCCAAAGTCATTGCCACCAAGCTGCTAGAGCTTCGTGATGAACTATAACAAATCATGCATAAATATGATGATCCTTGAGATATTCGCGATGTTTGACACCGGGAAAGTAGAAATCAAGAAGGAGCATCAATTGTTGATGGTTGGTGAAACCACTAGTTTCAAGAAGGGCAAGGGCAAGAAGGGATACTTCATGAAACGGCAAATCAGCTGCTGCTCTAGTGAAGAAACCCAAGGTTGAACCCAAACCCGAGACTAAGTGCTTCTGTAATAAGGGGAACAGCCACTGGAGCAGAATTACCCTAGATACTTGGTAGATGAGAAGGCTGGCAAGGTCGATAGAAGTATATTGGATATACATTATGTTAATGTGTACTTTACTAGTACTCCTAGTAGCACCAGGGTATTAAGATACCGGTTCGGTTGCTAAGTGTTAGTAACTCGAAATAAAAGAGCTACGGAATAAACGGAGACTAGCTAAAGGTGAGCTGACGATATGTGTTGGAAGTGTTTCCAAGTTTGATTTGATCAAACATCGCACGCTCCCTCTACCATCAAGATTAGTATTAAACCTGAATAATTGTCATTTGGTGATTGCGTTGAGCATAGACATGATTGGATTATGTCTATCGCAATACGGTTATTCATTTAAGGAGAATAATGATTACTCTGTTTATTTGAATAATACCTTCAATGGTCTTGCACCTAAAGGAATGGTTTATTGAATCTCGATCGTAGTGATACAAATTTTCATGCCAAAAGATATAAGATAGTAATGATAGTACCACCTGCTTGTGGCACTGCCATTTGAGTCATATTGGTATAGAATGCATGAAGAAGCTCCATGTTGATGGATCTTTGGACTCACTCGTTTTTGAAAAGTTTGAGACATGCGAACCATGTCTATTGGTGTATATGCATGAAGAAACTCCATGCAAATGGACCGTTTGGACTCACTTGTTTTTGAATCACTTGAGACATGCAAATCATACCACATGGGCAAGATGACTGAAAGCCTCGTTTTTCAGTGAAATGGAACAAGAAAGCAATTTGTTGGAAGTAATACATTTTGATGTGTGCAGTCCAATGAATGCTGAGGCACGCAGTGGATATCGTTATGTTCTTACTTCACAGATGATTTGAGTAGATACTGAGTATATTTACTTGATGAAACACAAGTCTGAATTATTGAATGGTTCAAGTAATTTCAGAGTGAAGTTAAAGATCATCGTGGCAAGAGGATAAAATGTCTATGATATGATCATAGAGATGAGTATCTGAGTTACGAGCTTTGGCACGCTATTAAGACATAGTGGAAATTGTTTCACAATTAATACCGCCTGGAACACCATAGTGTGATGGTGTGTCCGAACATCATAGTTGCACCCTATTAGATATGGTGCGTACCATGATGTCTCTTATCGAATTACCACTATCGTTCATGGGTTAGGCATTAGAGACAACCGCACTCACTTTAATAGGGCACCACGTAATTCCGTTGAGACGACCCTGTTTGAACTATGGTTTGGAGAAACCTAAGTTGTCGTTTCTTAAAAGTTTGGGGTTGCGACGCTTATGTGGAAAAGTTTCAGGTTGATAAGCTCGAACCCAAAGCGGACAAAATGCATCTTCATAGGACACCCAAAACAGTTGGGTATACCTCCTAATTCAGATCCGAAAGCAATAGGGATTGTTTCTTGAATCGGGTCCTTTCTCGAGGAAAAGTTCGTCTCGAAAAGTTGAGTGGGAGGATGGTGGAGACTTGATGAGGTTATTGAACCGTCACTTCAACTAGTGTGTGGCAGGGCACAGGAAGTTGTTCCCATGGCACCTACACCAATTAAAGTAGAAGCCTATGATAGTGATCATGAAGTTTCGGATCAAGTCACTAACGTACCTCGTAGGGTGACAAGGATACGTACTACTTCAGAGTGGTACGCAATCCTGTCTTGAAGGTCATGTTGCTAGACAACAATGAACCTACGAGCTATGGAGAAGCAATGGTGGGCCCAAATTCCGACAAATGGTTAGAAGCCATGAAATCCGAGATAGGATCCATGTATCAGAACAAAGCATGGACTTTGGTGGACTTGCCCGATGTTCGGCAAACCATTGAGATGAATGGATCTTTAAGAAGAAGACGGACGTGGACGGTAATATCACCGTCTATGAAGCTCGACTTGTGGCGAAGAGTTTTTCACAAGTTCAAGGAGTTGACTACGATGAGATTTTCTCATCCGTAGCGATGCTTAAGTCCGTCGGAATCATGTTAGCATAACCTGCATTTATGAAATATGGCAGATGGATGTCAAAATGAGTTTCCTTACCGCCAGTAAGGAAAGGTTGTATGTGATACAATCGAAAGTTTTGTCGATCCTAAGGATGCTTTGAAAGGTATGCTGGCTCCAGCGATCCTTTCTAAGGACTGGAGTAAGCATCTCTGAGTTGGCATGTGCGCTTTGATGAGATGATCAAAGATTTTTGGGTTTATACAAAGTTTATGAGAAACTTGTATTTCCAAAGAAGTGAGTGGGAGCACTATAGAATTTCGATGAGTATATGTTGTTGACATATTTATGATCGAAATGATGTAGAATTTTCGTAAAGCATATAGGGTTATTTGAAAAGTGTTTTCAAGTGAAAACCTGGATTAAGCTACTTGAACATTGAGCATCAAGATCTATGAAGATAGATCAAAAACCGCTTAATGGTACTTTCAAATGAGCATGTACCTTGACGTGATCTTCAAGGTGTTCAAGATGGATCAGTCAATGAAGGAGTTCTTGCCTGAGTTGTAAGGTATGAAGTTAAGACTTAAAGCTCGACCACGGCAGAACAGAGAGAAAGGACGAAGGTCGTCCCCTATGCCTTAGACATAGGCTCTACAAGATGCTATGCTATCTTGTGTACCGCACTGAAGTGTGCCTTGCCATGAGTCACTCATAGGGTACAAGAATGATCCAGAATGGATCATTGGATAGCGGTCAAAATTGTCCTTGGAGTAAATAAGGACATGTTTCTCGATTATGGAGGTGATAAAGAGTTCGATGTAAAGGGTTACGTCGATGCAAGCTTTAACACCTATCCGAGTTGATGTAAAGGGTTACGTCGATGCAAGCTTTAACACCTGTCCGAGTGACTCTGATTAGCAAACCGGATACGTATAGTGGATCAACCATTTGGAATAGCTCCAAGTGGAGCGTGGAAGCAGCATTTACAATATGACCTAGAAATTTGCAAAGCACACACGGATCTGAAAGGTTCAGACCCGTTGACTAAAACCTCTCTCACAAGCAAAACATGATCAAACCTCAGAATTCATTGAGTCTTAATCACATGATGATGTGAACTAGTTTACAGACACTAGTAAACCCTTTGGATGTTGGTCACATGGCGATGTGACCTTTCAATGTTAATCACATGACGATGTGAACTAGATTATTGACTCTAGTGCAAGTGGGAGACTGTTGGAAATATGCCCTAGAGGCAATAATAAATTAGTTATTATTATATTTCCTTGTTCACGATAATCGTTTATTATCCATGCTATAATTGTATTGATAGGAAACTCAAATACATGTGTGGGTATATAGACAACACCATGTCCCTAGTAAGCCTCTAGTTGACTAGCTCGTTGATCAATAGATGGTTACGGTTTCCTGACCATGGACATTGGATGTCGTTGATAACGGGATCACATCATTAGGAGAATGATGTGATGGACAAGACCCAATCCTAAGCCTAGCACAAAGATCGTAGTTCAGTATGCTAAAGCTTTTCTAATGTCAAGTATCATTTCCTTAGACCATGAGATTGTGCAACTCCGGATACCGTAGGAATGCTTTGGGTGTACCAAACGTCACAACGAATCGGGTGGCTATAAAGGTGCACTACGGTATCTCCGAAAGTGTCTGCTTGGGTTGGCACGAATCGAGACTGGATTTGTCACTCCGTAAACGGAGAGGTATCTCTGGCCCACTCGGTAGGACATCGTCATAATGTGCACAATGTGACCAAGGGGTTGATCACGGATGATGTGTTACGGAACGAGTAAAGAGACTTGCCGTAACGAGATTGAACAAGTTATCGGTATACCGACGATCGAATCTCGGGCAAGTGCAATACCGCTAGACAAAGGGAATTGTATACGGGATCGATTGAGTCCTTGACATCGTGGTTCATCCGATGAGATCATCGTGGAACATGTGGGAGCCAACATGGGTATCCAGATCCCGCTGCTGGTTATTGACCGGAGAACGTCTCGGTCATGTCTACATGTCTCCCGAACCCGTAGGGTCAACACACTTAAGGTTCGATGACGCTAGGGTTATAAAGGAAGTTTGTGTGTGGTTACCGAATGTTGTTCGGCGTCCCGGATGAGATCCCGGACGTCACGAGGAGTTCCGGAATGGTCCGGAGGTAAAGATTTATATATGGGAAGTCCTGTTTTGGTCACCGGAAAAGTTTGGGTTTTTCCAGAACGCACGGGACCACCGGGAGGGTCCCGGGTCCACCAAGTGGGGCCACCAACCCGGAGGGCTCGTGGGCCAAGTGTGGGAGGACCAGCCCAAGGTGGGCTGGTGCGCCCCCCACAAGGGGCCCAAGGCGTGGGAAGAGTGGGGAGGGGCAAACCCTAGGTCCAGATGGGCCTTAAGGCCCACCTAGTGGGCGCCCCCTCTCTCCCCCCTTGGCCGGCCCCCTTAGATGGGATCTAGGGCTGGCCGCACCCCTTGGGGTGGGAAACCCTAAAGGGGGCGCAACCCCCCTTCCCCCCTATATATACTTGAGGTTTTGGGGCTGCCATACACGAGATCCTCTCCCTCTTGGCGCAGCCCTACCTCTCTCCCTTCTCCTCTCTTGCGGTGCTTGGCGAAGCCCTGCTGGATTGCCACGCTCCTCCATCACCACCACGCTGTTGTGCTGTTGCTGGATGGAGTCTTCCTCAACCTCTCTCTCTCCTTGCTGGATCAAGGCATGGGAGACGTCACCGGGCTGTACGTGTGTTGAACGCGGAGGTGCCGTCCGTTCGGCACTAGGATCTCCGGTGATTTGGATCACGACGAGTACGACTCCTTCAACCCCGTTCTCTTGAACGCTTCCGCTTAGCGATCTACAAGGGTATGTAGATGCACTCTCCTTCCCCTCGTTGCTGGTTTCTCCATAGATAGATCTTGGTGACACATAGGAAAATTTTGAATTTCTGCTACGTTCCCCAACAATAGCTTACTGCGTCGATAGGGGTGGCGGAGTAGGGCTACGTCGAGGGCATGCATGCAACGCACGGGCGCAGTTCTGCGGGTGGGCATGCATGTTGCGGGTAGGGACGGGCACGCATGCAACGATGGAAAGGGCACTGCGTAGGCTTGGTCCATGCACCGCGTCAATTCGTGTCGTTGGATTCAAATGAACGGTCCTGATGCCCCAACGAGAGAGGCTGATCCAAACCCCACCGATTCAACCAATCAGTGTGTCTCATGCGGATCGATGCACACTGATTCAACCAATCAGCGCGTCTCATGCGGATCGATGCACACTGTAGCTAACCCTAGCGCATGATCTGAACCGTCCACGCACAACGATCGACGACCCGGTAGTGTGCGGGATTTTGAGGGGTTTTTAGAGGTTTTGAGGGGTTTTGACTGATTAGGGTTGAGCATAACTAATTCAAAAAAATCAAAAATATATAAAACTTGCGCACATAGTCTTATTATGTCGTATACTAACAAGAAAAAAAATATAAATATGGTTTACATACATTTTTACGAAAAATCCTTCACTAAATTGTCATTCCTCGAATAATGTACTATGGAGTTCAAGGGAGAGAGTAGTGGGCACCCGAGAGTAGGTGGGGTTTTGAAAATAAAAAGTGTGAAAACCTCACCAAAACTTCATTTTGGATTGACTAGGAAACATCTTAACTTACTTTTCTCATTTTCATGTTTTAAACTTGTTTTATATATAATTTTCTATTAAACCTTGTTTTTTCAAAAAGAAAAGAAAATAATAGAAAATTAATTCAATAAATAGTGAGACTTTAGATTTACACTATATAGGTAGAATAGATGTGTAGAAAATTATTTGGCTGGTTTAGACAAGGTGCCAAAAAAACTTGCTTAAATATGAGGCCGTTTACCCTACCTTTGGAGGTCATTTGAAACACACTTTTCATGACTATGAGTTCAACTTACCAAAAGGGCTCGGATTGATCAGCAAGCAAACATATTTCAGTTGAGGTACTTTAGATAGCATTAAAACATCAATACCCCATCCCTAATTCAAATTTGAGCCCAAATTTAAATCCAAATTTGAATTTAAAACGATGACACATAAATCATTTGGCTGGTTTAGACAAGGTACCAACAAACAAGTTCGAATAGAAATACGGGGATACATAGTGACTACCAGTACGCACCAAGTTACAAGTATTATTACATGACACAAATTTTCAAACCGTTATCTGTTCTACCTCTTTCTATCATGTCGTGTGCCCTTCTTTGCCTTAGCACTTCTTGTTTTTGGTTCTACTACACACACAAATTCACTGATCATCTTGGTTTTCTTCACTGGTCTTTTCAACACATCGCCAACACCCTCGAGATCAGTGCCTTCAGTCTGAATGTTGACAGTAGTTTCAGTTTCTTCAGTATGTACCTCAACATGGGTTTCTTCAGTCTGAACCTCGACATGCTCAGGTTCAGTTTTCAATCTCGAGAGCAGTTTCTTCAGTCTAAATGTTCACTGCAATTTCAGTTTCTTCGGTGTGCACCTCCACATCAGTTTCTTCAGTCTGAATGTTGAATGCAGCAGGATTTTCTTCAGTCTGCTCAGGCTCAGGCACACTTCTCTTCTTTCTACAGCCATTGACTCTTGCATTTTTTGTTGGCCAACACTGTTCAACAACAAGGGGTTGACTTGCTCGCTTCCTCCTG
Source organism: Aegilops longissima (assembly GCA_021605205.1). Taxonomy (NCBI): domain Eukaryota; kingdom Viridiplantae; phylum Streptophyta; class Magnoliopsida; order Poales; family Poaceae; genus Aegilops; species Aegilops longissima. The sequence goes on along the minus strand of CM038681.1, from coordinate 638,915,857 downwards.
GCATTGAGAAAATGTTACAGATATAGTAATTGGAAAAAAGCACCAAATCAAAACACACACAAATAAACAAGAACATACTTTGGCTTATCAGGAGTGTAACGGCATTTGACAGATTCTCAAATCATGCCTTGAATCTACTCTGTTTAGGCATGCCAGCCTTTCTTTTCGTCAAGGGAGGACACATGGAAAATTCAATGCCCACTTCAGGCCACTGAGACTGATCTGTAAGTGCTGGAATTGGAGTAGCATATGCAACTTTGAATCTTGCTACCAAATAATATTCATGCAAATATGGATGCATGTTTATCTTCGGTTGGGATGCTAATAAAAGAATGGCATGCTCACATAGTTTACCAGTGTGTTGCCACTCAAGGCAAGTGCAATCATGCAATTCAGTGTTAACAACATGTCTCGTTCCAGTTTTGTTATCTCTAACTTCAGCACCCCAAGGTGAAGATTTTCAACAAACAAATGTGAAAGACAATTGCTCCTATTGACCATCTGTTGTAGTCCACTGCTGGAAGCTTATCACCTTGCAGACAATCACCTATCCTTCTTCTCAATTCCCACAACCGCATGAGCATGATCCTGATTTGGTCAACCATGTCATGCACAGGCAAATCTTTTAACTCCTTCACCTTGTTGTTGAAACTCTCTGCAAAATTGTTGTTGATGTGGTCACACTTGATGGCAGTGTTGAATGCTAACCTGTACCATAACAAAGAATGGTAGGTGTTCAGCCATGGACTAAACTCATCACATGCTGCCATTATCTTATCAACATGATATTAGAGTGTCTGTCTAGTGTAAGATCTTGCTGCTGGCCACATGCGCCCAAATTCATCTCCTCTAAATTTTTTGATCAAATTCATCCACAAATGACCGAAGCACTCCCTCTGCTCAGCATGTGGGAAAACATTTTTCACTGAATTTTCAAGCCCCTTGCATGGATCTGTGTGTATAGCCAAAGGTGACACTGGCCCTAGGCATCGTTTCAACTGGATCATGAACCATGTCCATGAAGCCTCTGTTTCTGACTGAAACAAGCCAACAACAATAGGAAACATCCAGTTGTGTCCATCTAGAGCATTGTGTGCTGCCAACTGACCGTTCCACTTGCCTGTCAAAAATGATGAGTCTATGCTCAAATATGGACGGCACCCTGCTTTGAAGCCATCGATGCAAGGCTTCAAATCCATAAAAAACTTGGAGAACTTGACTTCACCTTCGGCTGATACCTCTGTATCTATCTCCACAATACTGCCAGGTGACCTATTTTCCACCTCTGCTTTGAAGTTATAAAGCATCCTAAATGTATTTGCCCAATCACCATATAGATTTTTCATTGCCCTTTGTTTTGCCTTCCACACTGTGGTATATTTCAGTTTAATGGGGTACATCTTTTCCAAGTCTACTTTGAGTTTCTTGGCAGTAGTGTTTGGTGTTTTGGCTAAAATTGGGGTGATCTTTTCTACAACCCAAAGTTGTGATGTCATGGTTGATACTCTCTGTGAACTTGTAATACAAGTATGTTGATTGGGGATTTGGTTAACCCCGACAAGACTTCCATCAAAGTTGCGATCTAGCAGATATGTACCACTTGCAAGGCTTGACACTACCATCAAATCCTCTGCACCTCGTATAAAACTTCTTTCTATCAGTCCAAACAGTCTTGGCATCAAAATCATGTTTCACTGCATAAGTCTTGAAACACATCCTAAACTCCTTCATGCTTGGGAACAACTTGCCTACTTTAATGACAGGGTTTTGTTTGTCATACACATACACCAGCTCATCGTCATGTGCATCATCTACTTCATCTGCAGCTTGTTCCATCAACTGTCCATCTACATCTTCATCAGCATTAGCAGGAAAACTAGATTCGCACCTCTCCCGCTTATCTCTGTCATCGACTGGAATGCCAAAAAGTTTGGCCATCTCAATGTCAGGCATTGGTGCAATGACCAAATCAGTAGGCTCATCTAATTCCACTACATTCCAATCAACAGTTGTTGTAGTTTCAGTTTCAGTTCAGTCACTGTCCCTCTTCGCTATTAATGTAAGTTCAGTACACATGGGAATCAATGGCCTCTGTGTAGCCCAATCATCATCTACCATCTGCGCAGCCAATTGTGATGGCACATATCCAACCTTCGAAAATATTCAGATCAACGAGCTCAGCAAAAAAATTAGCCTGTTTGCTTGTCCAGCCGTTTTGCCGATCGATTTATTCAACAATCTGTTCATCATCTTCTATTCTCACATACTCTCCTTTTCAATCATCAAACCGCAACAGTGATACTCCTTGCTCTGGACCCCAAACAATATTCTCCCCAATTTTTTCCACCCATTTCTTCAGTGCCTTCTCTCCATGTTCTGTAGAGCTTGTGGATCAATCTCTGTAAACTCAACCTCCCATTTAACAATTGTGTCTCTCTCAATGTTCTGTATGCTACCATCAACTAATTTTGCCTTTGATGGAAAGAAATTGACTGTCAATTCAAGGTCCGAGCGGCAGATCCCTCTATCGATGGCGGACAAAGGTGAGCCCGTGAGAAAGAGTAGACGAGGCCCTAATTGCATGCAAAATTGGATCGGAGAGAGGCGCATTACCTATTCAAAGTTGAATCTGGCGGCTCCATCTCAGTATGCCCACGGGCTCCCCTCACAACCTATCGATTCAACAAGCGAAAACAGAGGAAACGAGCTGAGATCTACAGGCCCGAGAGAGGAACGGGAGGGCGACTAGGGTTCGAATTCACTCACCATTTTCTGAGGACGAAGGCTCCGCCGCCGTTGAGAACGAGGGCTCCGCCACTGCCACCGAGAACGCAAGATCCGCCGCCACCGGAGAAGAAGGGGGGCAGAGTGGCGGGCCCGGCACGGTCGGGCGGCAAGGCACGGTCAGCTGTTTTGAGGACCAATTAAGTTGGACCCACATGTCCTAACATAAACGGGCTTGTCCGTTGACGACCAATTTAATCACATTTAACACCCCAAGTGGCCCTGGGCTATTTACACGCTCAAATGTGTCGCATCACAACCATTCATTCCAACAACATCGCACTCCTTCCAATTCACATCAAAAACGTCGCACAGGAGCTATTGGCCCCATTCGTGAAGGCCTGGGCAGCAGAACATAATTGATGTTTCCAAATGCTTACAATTTTTATTTTTATTTAGAAAAGGAGGATGACCCCGGTCTCTGCATCTGGGCGATGCATACGGCCACTTTATTAATTATTCTCACAAGACCTTACAAAGTCATACAACAAGAAGATGAAGCCGCCGTCTAAGCAACAAATGTCGCTACACCTATCCAGTTGATGAAGGGGCGCAGATAGCTCGAGCCTAATACCAAATGACATCGCAGCCAAGCCTAACATCTAAGACCCGAGACCCCAACCTAGCCACTTGTCGGGTCAGGGCACTCACCGTCCGGCGTGCTCTCGAGAGGCCGCCGCCGCCAACCGCCACCGCTCCATCTTCGAACTGTCTCGATGCATCAACCTTGCTCGGTCTAGCTATCGTCGACGCCACCAAGGCGCCTAACGGCACCTCCTCCCTGCGTGCAAACAGCTGAGCACGTCGCGTCGCCATTGATACACCTCGGCGCCATGCTGCCAAGTACCACCAGCCGACACGCTTGAAGTCCTTGGAAGATCGTCGTGCGTAGCACCCGCCGACCGACATGACAAAGCGTAGCACCTGTCGGTCGGGCATGACTTGACATCTCCACGAAGCTCCGTGCAAGACGGCCGCTCCACCTCCTGCCTCGACTTCCAAATACTGCTCCACAAACGATGCTGCCAAGAGAGAAACGACACCGCAGTGCCGCCATCGTCCGATCTGGAACACCAGATCCTAGGGTTTCCTCCGGAGCAGCACGAGTGGGTCGACAGTAGTTACACGACGATGCCTTCATCAAGGTAACAACGTAGAACGCCGCCATTGCCTGCCGTCGGCTCGGTTTTCACCGACAACCATGTCTCCCCAACTCGTAGCCGGGACTAGATGATGGATCTCGAGATCCGATCACCAAGCTTCTGGCCGGCCACCGCCGACGAAGAAGATGACCACCACCACTGGCTACACCGGCCAGAACAAATATGCCATCGGTGCCGCCAAGCAGTCCACTAGGCCCTCGGCGCTGCCGCCGATCTAAAGCCAGATGACATTGCCGCCGAAGACCGCATCGCGCCGCCGCCCGATCCAGGCCGGCCGTCCCAGACCTGCACAAACGTTATTTGATCACGAAAATTTGCACGCAGGTGAAACACACATCAGTGTTTATCACATTTTTTTGATTTTTTTAACTATTTTTTAGATTTTACTATTCCAGGTGCATGTGTGCTCGCTAGCAGAAACTTCATGCGTGTAAGATACTACCAACCTCTAGCAGCTTCTCTCATGCTATGCGTATTGCCATGACGCCACCCATTCATTAAACCATGTGCAAAGCGAAATCACTGGAAAACACTTACGAGAATAGGTGAACAGTCTAACTATGGGGCTCGGGGCCGTATCTGCACCATACGTCGCAACTTTATTACACATTCGAGGGTAATATGAAATATGGTTTTTAGATAGCTTACCGCTCTTGCCAAACGTAGAAAAATACTGAGAAGTTTAAAGATATACTGTTAGCATACTATATCACATTTGTACATTGATTATTTAGATGTCACTTTTCAAAACGCTATAGTGTCCTATTAGCGGCGATTAGCGCTGTTTGAGAGTGTTGCCGCTAAATGATTTCATATACAATTTGCCGCTATAGCCTAGCTATAGCTGTTTTTAAGGGTCGCCGCTAAATACCTTAGCCCGCTGTTTAAAATATTGATTTTTTCACTCGTCTTGCATCAACTTCAATAAAAGAAGTTGCGTGCATCAGAATAATATCGAGGCCCGGGTCTCAACCTTCTTTTTGATATCTATAAAAATGCACCTTTTTCAAAAAAGAGAAAAAAAATGTGATTTATAACCTGCACTAACTATGTTAAACAAAACTGGCTAGAGAGTTGAAGTCTCCGTACACGAATGGATGTAGAGCCCTTCCAGCACGCAGCAAATCATGTGCGCCAGCTTTGGACTTTGGAATCATCAATGGATTAATTTTCCTATAAAACAACAAGGTGTAGATCAGCTTTCACTATTTCTAGCTGGAACCTAGAACACGCACGCACACGCCCATATCGAGCTTAGTACCCTACAATGGCAACTTCTTCTTCTCCCTCGTCCACGGCGATCCAGATAACTCCACCGACCGCCACCAAGGACGTCGACGACGACGATGAGATACCAGCCCCTGACACGGTACCACCGCCAACGGCAATCCCTACCATGGACAGGGTCATGTCAGGCGTGGCAAACCTTGCGCAGCTCCTGCCGACGGGCACTGTGCTGGCATACCAGGCGCTAAGCCCGTCCTTCACCAACCACGGCAAGTGTGAGACCTCCAACCAGTGGCTCACCGTGGCGCTGGTCGCCGTCCTCACCGTCATGTGCCTCTTCTTTTCTTTTACCGACAGCATCGTCAGCCGTGACGGAAAGCTCTACTACGGCGTAGCCACTCCGCGCGGCTTCAACGTGTTCGACTTCTCCAGGGAGGACGAGAGACATGAGTGGAGCAGGGACCAGCTCCGGAGTCTCCACCTCCGGCCGCTGGACTTTGTGCACTCCTTCTTCGCGGCCGTGCTTTTCCTCACGGTGGCGTTCAGTGACGTTGGGCTACAGAACTGCTTCTTCCCGGACGCCGGCAGGAACGCCCAGGAGCTTCTCAAGAACCTGCCGCTCGGCATGGCGTTTCTATCCACCGTTGTGTTCACCATCTTCCCCACCAAAAGGAAGGGAATCGGATTCAGCGACTCCACTCCTCGCCCGAAGGTTGATCGATCCGCAATACTATCGGAGTAAAAGAAGGGATCTAAGGAAGAATGTAGGCTAAACTTTTTGATTTTTTATTAGTAACCTTAAATTAGTTGTGTTTAATGGATTCGATTTTCTTATTTTTAAGACAATGTACAACGTCGATGCTTGAATTTTCTTGTGAACTTAAAAAAAATACTGTATGGTTATATGCATCAATCGATGAATAGCTGATGGGTCATTCTCCTTGTCAAAAAAAAAAAAAAAACAGGCATCTCCAAGGCTTATCAGGCCATATTATGAAGAAAGAAAGGTAAATTTGAAATTGAATGATATACCATGGAACCCAAGCATGTTGTACTCCCTCCGATCCATATTATTCTCCCTGGGTGAGTAATTGTTCTTCACTCTTGCAAAACATGTTAAACTGAAACATAGTATTTTTTTTGTTCATTAAAAGGGCTATCCCCTGATTTCGGTACGAGACCATAGTGGCTTGTAGAAAACACGGCACATGTACAACCAACGGCTCATGCAAAACGCATGAGAGGCAACAGGGAAAGACACTTGGGCTGAAACCACCATTTATTCTGACAAAGAACCTTCTACTCATTTGTTTTTTTTTTATTTTTTGCATTTTTTTCAAAGATACAAGATAACAACCATCATTCCAACTGTCACTAAATTCCTCTATCGCAAAGGAATGTCAAGCAGTGAAAGACACTGACATAAGCAGCTATTTTTGCGAGAAGGACCTAATTTATTATAAAGGTTCACCAGAATTACAGAGCTCCCTAAACATAATAACAATAAGATTGAGATCTATGGACCAGTGAACCACCACTACCATTGCTAAAATGAGCTGCCAACACCCGCTGAAGTTTTCGCTCCTTTATTAGAGCCGGCCAAACCTTGTCAATGACAATCAGGAAGTCTTAGTGCACGTGCCCTAAAGAACAATGCTCAAGAGTGGCAGTCATCACCAACTGATCTGAAGAGTGTGACACCAAATCCCGTCGTCTTGCACATACACTCAGAAAACCTAAACTCACGATCCCAAGAAGACGGCAGGAATTTAGCCAGAGCTCCTTCATCTCCACGCTAACAAAACTCGAGGAAGATTGAAGTTTGAAAGACCACCTCAAAGATGAAGCACCGACATCTGCCACAATACCACACCTACAGACTAAGAAAATCTAATCTAAATTACTAGCAGGACCGAGGCACCGGGACTTCCCCCACTGTCGCCGACCTCAAGAGCGGCGGATAGAGAGAAGATGAGTCCATGGGCTCGCCGGCGAAGCATGGAAAGAATGAAGCTTCTCCCTAGCCGCGACGGTAGTGGGAGAAGAATGAAGCATTGCTAAGTCCGACGTACACTTCACCATGTTTGGTTCATAAGATGCCACTGAACGTTGGGAGAACAGCTGACGTCCAATCGATACGATTACAAAATACTCCCTCCTTGCATCGGACTCCTCGAGAAGGATAAAAAAAACGCGCTGTCATTGTAGCAGCCGTACGTGAGAACCAAGCTACAAGCTGCCACTGGCCAGCTAGAGTACCGTAATTGTTGTTGCGCAACAAGGACCAAGGAGCATAAGTTATGTAGCGTAGATTTGTCTTCGGCCAGGCCAAGGTCCATATTTTGGAGAGCGCACGACCGTACGTAGGTAGATTCCGGCGGCTCTGGCGATGCTTGGAGCTGCAGCTTTCTTTCCAGTTAATCCTTCGGTCCCTCTCGGCCTTGAATGTTTCTTCGATTCCTTCTCTGGTGACCGCGGGCGGCGGCTACGCTCTTAATTACTCCCTTCCTATCAAAATAGATGATCCAATTTTATACTAATTTTATATTAAACTTAGTATAAAGTTAGGTTATCTATTTTAAAACGGAGGGAGTAGCTTGGTTCGTCGTCGTCGATGTGATCAGCTGCTAGCTTGGTTCGTCGTCGTCTCGATGTGATCAGCTGCTAGCTTGGTTCGTCGTCGTCAATGTGATCAGCTGCTGCTCGCGTCGTGAGGAAGAAGGTCGCTTTCTTCTTACCGTGTCAACCAATGCAGCATGTCTCTCATATGGGATGCATGCCTGTCAATTAGCACGAGTGGCTAAGCCAAATTGTCCCCATGCCTCGTATCTGCCGGCGTTTGTGATCCAAATATATCTTCATAAAAAATGAATTCAGGTGGGGACTTCCTCTTCATTTTTTTTGAACATAGTACAGACGCAAGCGCTCATATACACGCGCATACACTCACTCTATAAACGCACACATGCACGCCCTATCCCTATGAGCACCTCATAAAAACTGAGCCGGCATATAATCAAATGTGCATCGCCAGAAATCTTGAAATTGATCCAGGAATAAATGCGAGCACCAGGATTTAATCCCTGGTGGGCTAAGGATACCACAGTCCCTCTAACCATCCAACCACAGGTTGGTTCGCAAGCCTCCCTCTTCAATCATTGGGTGATTGCTACGGAAAAATTACCACCATGCTACGCCTAGGGAGTCAAAATAGGATTGATCATCACCAGCGACGGACCTAGAAATGGGCCGTCCCTTCAGCTAGGCCATTTGTGTGGGCTTTGAACTATTATTGACATGGTTTCGCTGTAGTTTTTGAAGTGCACATATGCAAGTTTTGGGCCTAAGGAGCACAAACTGGGCTGCTAGGTAGCCCTCTCACCTAAAAAAAAAATATGTGTGACGCTTATTCCGTGCAATAGCATCATCCACAATTATTACAACACACATTAAACAAAACTTAAAAAGAACTTGCCAATTTTCATAAGTTTCAAAAAAATTATCTTACTAATTAATTTATATTACTTTGAAAACAATGCACCTATAATTTTGTAAAATACATTTACACATGCTTAAAATAAAAATATTCATTTATTTTGTATTTAAAAGAATTTTTATTGTGAAAATTATTGTTGTAACTACATATGTTTTAGTATACTACTAGATGATCATATAACTAAAAATATTGTTCATAGAATTTGAATAATGTTGGAGTAACAAAATTATATTAAAGTGTATTTATATAATTAAGAAAATTGTTCAAGTGTTGAAAAAACTATTTGTGTCATGTTAAGACACATTCACATATTTAAAGTATATTCAAGTAATGTTTTTCTGTATTTCTACAAAGTAATATTTAAAGTATATTCGAGTAATGTTTTGTCAGAAAATTGTATATGTCTAAAAATAAGCAGTAAAGAAGAAGGAACAAAAACAAAGACATGACAGAAAGGGAAAAAACAGAAATAGAAAAAAAGAATAAGGGAATGGAAACACCAAAAGTAGCATGCGGGCACGAACTAACTTTTTCTAGAACAATCACAAACTAACTTATGCGGTTAGAGGTTGGCACAAACTAACTTTTCTTTAGGCAAACTCTGAAACTTTTTATTCAACCATCACAATGTTTACAAACTAGTAACTAAGTAAGAGGGTGCTAGGTATTCTAGGAGCTACTTGAATTCCCACCTATAAACTTTCGAAACTTTCTGATTATGCAATCTGGTGTTGGGATACAAGGGACACAAAATATATCACCCAAACTAACAATACCTAGATCCAGCTGTATCCATCCGTCAACACATAACCAAGAAAACTCCGGAAATCATGTACCTCAACCTTCGAAAAGCATCCGTTATACAAGCTATGGCAATACTCCCGAACTCCCCAGTACTGGGTGGCGTCGAGGTTATCTCATCAACAACTGCATAAAAGAGATTTTCAATGTCGGCAAAACTCAGGTATTCCAGAACTGCAACGATAAAATTATGACGACAACACCTCGGAGCTCAACTCCCCGCGACACTGCCACAACCCCTAAATGTCAGGAGGCACCAAGAACAATGTTCTCGTCACAAGACTATCGGAACGATCCCAAGATACCCGCGTGATCCTAAAAAATTCGTGAAATTTGAGGAGAGGAAAGACAAAACATCTACGTCAGGAGGCCTCACCAGAGCAACGAAGGGACTGGGGAGTAAAAAGAATCCTACTCTCCGATATATATATAATCCTAAGACTCAAAATAGTTTTCTTCTAGACTCAACAACGGCCAACAAACAAGGGGGCTCCTATGGTCGGTCGAGGCTCTGATACCAACTTGTCTCGCCCAATATGCGACCCTATCCAAAAGGAACTCGACGGTCCCACCAAGGATAGACCCGCATATTGAAACGCTTTTGCAAGGTGGATATCATTACATCAACATTACATTATAGATGGGGATACATACATAAGGCATACAATGCCACCCGAATACAACATCATCATACAAGAGATCAACATCCGCCTACGGATGAAACATAAATGAAACTCAAACAATATCCACCACTGCTAGCCCAGGCTGCCGACACGAACCTATCCCCGATCGAAGAAGAAGCGAAAAAGAACTCCAAAACAAGCAAACATCGCTCTCGCGTCATGATCATCGCATAACATGTACCGCAATCGTTGTTGTAGTAAACTGTGAGCCACGAGGACTCAAAGAATCCCATTACCATGGGTATCAAGACTAGCAAAGCTTAATGGGAAAGGAAGGGGTAAAGTGGTGAGGTTACAGCAGCGGCTAAGCAATGTATGGTGGCTAACTTACGCAAATAAGAGCGAGGAGAGAAGCAAAAGGAACGGTCGTCAACTCGTAATGATCAAGAAGTGATCCTGAACTCCTACTTACGTCGGTCATAACCCGAACCCGTGTTCTCCTCTCGATCAACCCGAAAAGAGACACTCACGATTCGCATTACAGTTGGTGTATTTTGGAAGAGTTTACTTCAAGTTTACTACAACCGGATATTAACAAATTCCCATTTGCCACATAACCGCGCACGACTTTCGAAAGTTCAAACCTGCAGGGTGTCCCAACTTAGCCCATGATAAGCTTTCGCGATCAACGAAGGATATTCCTTCTCCCGGAAGACCCGATCAGTCTCGGAATCCGGCTACAAGACATTTCGACGATAATAAAACAAGACCAGCAAGACCTCCGTGAGCCGACATCCCGATAGTAGCCGCAGTATCTCGTCTCGAGCCACGACCGGATGAGCGGTATGTACAACTAGAACCAGCCCTCAAGTTTCCCGAGGTGGCGCCGCAAGTGGCTCTAGTTTGGACCAACACTTAGACAAGCATTGGCCGGGGGCTAAAATAAAGATGACCCTTGGGATCGCGACTCCCAAGGGAAAAAGGTAATAGGTGAGGCAAATGGTAAAACCAATGTTGGGCCTTCTTTGGAAGAGTCTTATTCAAAGCGAACGTCAAGGGGTCCCATAAATCACCCAACCGCGTTAGGGACGCAAAATCCGAGAACATCATACCGATATGACGGAAACTAGGGCGGCAAGAGTGGAACAAAACACTGCATAAGGCCGAGCCTTCCACCCTTTACCAAGTATATAGATGCATTAATAATATAAGAGATATTGTGATATCCCAACATAAACATAATCCAACATGGAGCAATCTTCATCTTCACCTGCAACTAGCAACGCTATAAGAGGGGCTGAGAAAAGTGGTAACATAGCCAAACAACGGTTTGCTAGGAAGGGTAACAAAGGTTAGGGGCTGTCATGCAATTTGGGAGGCTTGAGCGGCAAGTGGTAGGTAACGCAGCATAGCAATAGAACGAAGCAACTAGCATAGCAATGATAGTAATGAGATCCAAGGTGACGGTCATCTTGCCTGAAATCCCGCTAGGAAGAAGAACGAGTCCATGAAGAAGATGAACGGAAGTAGTCGAACGAATCCTCACAACTCCGGAACGAAACCGAAGCTAACGAGAGAAGCAAACAAACAACATAGTAAACAACCATCACATAATCATGGCATGTTGCACAACCAAGTATGGTGCATGTCCGGTTTAATGAGGCATGGCATGGCAAAGTGCAACAAACAATGCTACAAGTTAAGTGGAGCTCAATATGCAACGAGTTGCATATTGACAAAACACCACATTCGAGTTATTTAGTTCGCTCTCGTTTAGGTACTCAACAATATTAAATGTTGTTAAACATGGCAAGAGGTGAAGCATAAGTAAATTAACTATTTAGGCAAGTTTAAATGAGGCCGGAAATAAGAAACAACAATTCCGGAAAATCCTCATGTGCATATTTTGATTTGGTACTGTTCTGCCCTAAAACACAATTTTAATGTTGTTAAACAACAAAATAAAGTGCACCACGTTAAACTAGGCATTTTTCCACCCCATTACATATAAAGTTTATTTAAAACCTAGCTACGGTTATTTAGTTATGAAATAAATCATTTTAACATGGCATTTGAACAAATTTAAACAAACAACATTTTAAACATTTTAAACATGGATTGAAGTGGCATATTATGAAATTAGATAAAATTCTATGCATTTTTCATATATAAATTATTTACATATGATGCATGGTTATTTAGTTATTACATGCATGAACATGAGGGTTTTTCTGTAAAACTGCAGCCTCTGGAATAATAGACAAATGTCCAGAACTGGAAAAAAACAGGAACTGGGCCGAAACAGGGGGCGGCTGGGCGATCACCATGGGCCAAGGCCCGGTCGGTGGAAGAGGCAGGCCAGTCAAAGGAGCGGCTGGGCCGGCATGGGAGCTGGGCCTAGCGCGCCTGGCAGCCCACGCAACTGGCCAGCGCGGTGGAGGACGGGGTCAACGCGGGTGAGGCGCTCGTTTCCCTCGCATACAGAGACGAGCGGGCAAGGTAGAAGCAGGGCACGACGGCGGCAGCGGGGACTTGGCGCACGGCGGTCTCGAGCGGCAACAGGATGCAGGGAAGGCTGGCGAGGTGGAGACGGGGCGGATCCGGCTGGCCGGCGCCGGATCCGTGCAACGACGGCGCAGCGGAGCTCAAGGGCGGCGTCAGTTCCCTGTGTAATAAAGACGGGGAGACAGGGAGCATTCAGAGAGAGAGAGAGAGGGAGAGCAGAGAAGGAGAAGGAAGCAAGGTGAGGGCAGGCGCGGCTTCGGTCGACCTGCTGTTGGTCGGTGGACGCAAGGTTGCGCCAAGACGAGGAAGACGGGAGCGGCGCGAGGAGGGGCTTAGCGAGGAGGGTTCAGCAGGAACGACGGAGTCAACGAGCTCGGCGAAAGGGACTTGGCGCTGGGGTGCTCCGGTCGTTCCTGTGAAGGAGAGAGAGGGGCCACCGTGAGAGAGAGATAGAGGGAAAAACAGGAGGAGAAGAGGTCGCGGGTTCGGCCTGGTTGCTGCTGCTGCTTGCTTGCGGCATGCTGGAGAGGAGCTCCGGCGAGGTGGTGCAGGGGATCGGGGCGCAGGCGAGGGAGCGGCTTGGTGGTGGAGCTGCTGGTCTGAGGCGTGGTCGAGGAGGCTGGGAATCGAACAGGGAGGAGCTGGAGAGCGATGGTTGGCTGGTGGCTGAAATCGAGGAGAAGGGGATCCCGAGGAGGATTTTGTGGAGTGGCGGCGGCGGCGATGGGTGGATGGGACAGGAGGCCTAAAATTTAGGGTTAGGACTATTTATAGGAAGGGGTTAGGTTTAGGGGCTAATCGGAACCTCCGATCGTAATCAGACGGTCGAGAAAATAATAGGTAGGGAGTCCAAATACGAAAACGGAGATGTTTTATAGATGTTAGGAGATGATCTGAATGCAACGATGATGACTGAGCAATTCGGGTTCGGGGCAGTTTTGGACACGGGCGAGGGTCGATGCACTGTACAGAGAGACTCCGGTTTAGGAAAGAGGGCAAACGAAGAACAATGTTGGTCTCGGAACGGTCAACGAAAGCAAGGAGGGACGCGGCAACTACGAGCGGATGCAAGTTTTAGAAACAATGACGGCAACGAGTGCCGATGCAATGTGGATGATGCGATGATGAAAAGCATGACATGAACAAAATGCAAAACAAAAGACAAAAACCCAACCACGGAGGAAATAACATATCACATCTCAGGAAAAGGCAAGAGTTGGAGTTACGAATATGGAAAGTTGCATATGGGGCGTTACAACACTCCACCACTACGAAAGGATCTCGTCCCGAGATCTAGGATGGCACCGGAGGGAAACGAAAGTGGAAGAGAAGAGGTAAAACAAGTTGCTTCTTCGACCAATGAGTGAAACCAAAGAACCTTGAGAGGTTGAACAAATTGAAAGAAACAAAACAACGGAGACGACCAAGATTGCAAACAATTCGTTGGACAAGAGGAACAAGGAATATGATGAGAACCAAGAGGTTTAGTGATAAGATAGATATTGAAACCACTCCGGTGAAAACTAGATAGAGAAGGAATGAGATTGATATAATTTGGGCAGAACTCCGACTAAAATAAGAAGAAAAACTAGAAAAGATGATAAGAACTTGAAGAGATGACACAACACTCTGGTTAAATGGATAAGCAAGGAAAAGAACACGATCCTCACAATTCGAGATGATGAGTGAAGAGAGCAACATCACCATGCCTCCGGAAGAAAGAATAAAAGATAGATCATTGAAATAAAAGAATGGAGAAGAGAATGCCAACTTCTACCACAATTGAATTTGGAAGGCATCCTTGCAAGAAGGTTAGAATATAGTTGTTTGAAAACCAACAACGAAGCGAATAAGCTTGTAGTGGGCTTATGGAAACATCTCAAGACTATGAGGTGACAACCGGCCACTAATGGAAACCATTGATTTGATTGAGAGCACCAAAGAGATGAAAAACTTCTTCACCGAGATGATAAAGAGATAACTTGGATCATAGACAAGCACCACAAATAGCAACATTCCCAATGGAAGGCTTTTAGGTGAAATCTATATCAAGATACTCCAACGAAGAAATTATGATGGGTTGAAACAACTCATGATCGAAGAGAAAATGATGGTTTTAAAATATCTCCTTCTTGACAACTTGTGAATCATGGAACATGAAGAGAAATTGTCGAGGATGACATAACACCATCTCAAAAGATAAAGTAGAAAGAATTGCACTTCGGAATGCAAGATGAAGAATGCTTGAACTCCTCAAAACAAAACATGTGTTGAGCACCATGTTTATTTTTAGAGTATAGCTTGGCGGATCATAACTTCGAGAGAAATCTTGACGAACAATTGAAGAATGAAAAGAATCCTTGACGAACCACCATGTAGAGCCTCCATGAAGAACTCCGGTAATGAAAGGATGATAAAAGAAAGGTAAGTTGAGAACACAAGTTGAAGCCTTGCGATGATTTAGATGGAGCTTCGCGACGAGATAATGCGGAAAACATGGAACTCCGGAAAGAAAGATGAACAAATGAAATCAAGAATTTTGATGAACCTCCGGAATAAGGAATCGAATTTACTCGATGGAACAAGAATAAGAATTACATTATGCTCATCCTTCACCACTTAAATTGATGACAAGCAATGGATTTGGCCTACTACTTATTCTTTTGCAAGGATTGAAGAGAGATATAGTGGAAACTTGAGAGGCTATTGATGGAACCACCGGTGGGATTTGGAAACAACGAATGAATTGATATGATAACAAAGGAAGTGAAATCTTGAACGAACCACCGTAAGGATTGAAAATGAA
Source organism: Aegilops longissima (assembly GCA_021605205.1). Taxonomy (NCBI): domain Eukaryota; kingdom Viridiplantae; phylum Streptophyta; class Magnoliopsida; order Poales; family Poaceae; genus Aegilops; species Aegilops longissima. The sequence goes on along the minus strand of CM038681.1, from coordinate 638,900,452 downwards.
CGTAGCGAAGGCACAATTCACCGGGAAGAATTGGAAAACGAATGAAGATGCTTGAGAGAATTTAGATACAAGAGAATGAAGAGATCTTGAACTGATTAGATAATACTTGAATGATGCACCGGTATGATTTGGAGAACGAGAGCTGAAAGCTGAGAATGAGGAATTATGACATGATGGCCCACGGAGGAAAGAAATGGGAGCAACTCATGAAATGCTCCGGATGGGTAAAAGGAATACTCACAATCTAAAACAATTATGAGAGGATGGCATCAAGCTAGAACCATGAATCTTGAAGTGAATGGAGCAAGATTTAAGAGAAACTCTTCTTCGGTCTTCAAATGTTGAGAATGACGTTGAAAAACATCACCATGAATTGTTGAGATACTCCGGGATGAAAATTAGAAAGGTTGAACCAACGATGAAAAGAATTTGGAAGATCTTGGAGAAAGACATTTGACTGATGATAACTCATTCTTACGTCAAACTTTGAAAAGAATTTTAGAAGCTCCGGGAAAATTAGAAGAGTCAGGTTAGATCCTAGGAAAAGACCTGTGGGTTAGGGCCCACTCAAAGAAAACACCGTTGAAGGATTGCTTGAAATAAAGATTGCACCGGAAGAATTAAATGGCTTGAATGGGATAACAACCTTGAAATATCTTGAACGGATCTGGAATGACAAGACGAGCCTTCTGAGATATCTTCAACACTCCAGAACAAATGAATAGCGAGAAGTGAATGATTAAGAGGTGCATCGGCATGAGAAAGCATTAGAAACGAGGAAAGGAATATGATGAATATCGAAAGCTTGAATTGGATCCACCGGAGAAACAACAATGAAGGATGATGAACTTGAAACTGTTGAGCATCTTCATGGGAAATCACCGGATAAGAACATTGAAAGAAGAGAATGAAGAGACTTCCCACAAATAAAAAGGATACATGATTAAGAAATCTGAGTCCTTGAAGAAACGGGGTGGGAGGGCGGGAAAACAAAGACAACTTGGGACGGATGAAATGGATACCGTTGAGAAAACTTAGAATTGATCTCATAAATGTTGAAATGATCGGATCCACTTGAAGAGAAGCACACCGGTTGGAAAGAATTGACATCACAATCTCGATGATCAAGAAGGATTAGTATTCACATAGCAATATGAGAACACCGTTTAGGAAAGGTATGGATTCAACATTTGACATCGAAGCAACTCGAATACCACAAATAAAACAAAACAAAGGATTTGGCTTGCGGAATAAGCCGGAACAAATACATATGATAGAGATTTACCCAATCCCATATCATGCATCTGTCGGAAAGATATTCTAGGAGCTACTTGAATTCCCACCTATAAACTCCCGAAACTTTCTGGTTATGCAATCTGGTGTTGGGGATACAGGGGACAGAAAATATATCACCCAAACAAACAATACCTAGATCCAGCTGTATCCATCCGTCAACACATAACCAAGAAACCTCCGGAAATCGTGTACCTCAACCTTCGAAAAGCATCCGTTATACAAGCTATGGCAATACTCCCGAACTCCCCAGTATTGGGTGGCGTCGAGGTTATCTCACCAACAACTGCATAAAAGAGATTTTCGATGTCGGCAAAACTCGGGTATTCCAGAATCTGCAACGATAAAATTGTGACGACAACACCTCGGAGCTCAACTCCACAGGACACCGCCACAACCCCTAAATGTCGAGGCACCAAGAACAATGTTCTCGTCACAAGACTATCGGAACGATCCCAAGATACCAGCGTGATCCTAAAAAAATTCGTGAAATTTGAGGAGAGGAAAGACAAAACATCTACGCCAGAGGCCTCACCAAATGACGAAGGGACCGAGGGTAAAAGAATCCTACTCTCCGATATATATAATCCTAAGACTCAAAATAGTTTTCTTATAGACTCAACAACGGCCAACAAACAAGGGGGCTCCTATGGTCGGTCGAGGCTCTCATACCAACTTGTCACGCCCAATATGCGACCCTATCCAAAAGGAACTCGACGGTCCCACCAAGGATAGACCCGCATATTGAAACGCTTTTGCAAGGTGGATATCATTACATCAACATTACATTATAGCATAAGGCATACAATGCCACACGAATACAACATCATCATACAAGAGATCAACATCCGCCTACGGATGAAACATAAATAGAAACTCAAACAATATCCACCCTGCTAGCCCAGGCTGCCGACCTGGAACCTATCCCCTGATCGAAGAAGAAGCAGAAGAAGAACTCCAAAACAAGCAAACATCGCTCACGCGTCATGATCATCGCATAACATGTACCTGCAACTGTTGTTGTAGTAAACTGTGAGCCACGAGGACTCAGCAATCCCATTACCATGGGTATCAAGACTAGCAAAGCTTAATGGGAAAGGAAGGGGTAAAGTGGTGAGGTTGCAGCAGCGGCTAAGCAATGTATGGTGGCTAACTTACGCAAATAAGAGCGAGGAGAGAAGCAAAAGGAACGGTCGTCAACTCGTAATGATCAAGAAGTGATCCTGAACTCCTACTTACGTCAGTCATAACCCAGAACCCGTGTTCTCCTCTCGATCAACCCCGAAAAGAGACACTCACGGTTACGCACACGGTTGGTGTATTTTGGAAGAGTTTACTTCAAGTTTACTACAACCGGATATTAACAAATTCCCATTTGCCACATAACCGCGGGCACGACTTTCGAAAGTTCAAACCCTGCAGGGGTGTCCCAACTTAGCCCATGATAAGCTCTCGCGATCAACGAAGGATATTCCTTCTCCCCGGGAAGACCCGATCAGTCTCGGAATCCCGGCTACAAGACATTTCGACATCAATAAAACAAGACCAGGAAGACCTCTGGCGTGCCGACATCCCGATAATAGTCGCGTATCTCGTCTCGAGCCACGACCGGATGAGCGATCGACGCACAACTAGAACCAGCCCTCAAGTTTCCCGAGGTGGCGCCGCAAGTGGCTCTAGTTTGGACCAACACTTAGACAAGCATTGGCCCGGGGGCTGAAATAAAGATGACCCTTGGGATGCGCGACTCCCAAGGGAAAAAGGTAATAGGTGAGGCAAATGGTAAAACCAATGTTGGGCCTTGCTGGAAGAGTCTTATTCAAAGCGAAATGTCAAGGGGGTCCCATAAATCACCCAACCGTGTTTGGGACGCAAAATCCGGGAACATAATACCGATATGACGGAAACTAGGGCGGCAAGAGTGGAACAAAACACCAGGCATAAAGCCGAGCCTTCCACCCTTTACCAAGTATATAGATGCATTAATAATATAAGAGATATTGTGATATCCCAACATAAACATAATCCAACATGGAGCAATCTTCATCTTCACCTGCAACTAGCAACGCTATAAGAGGGGCTGAGCAAAGTGGTAACATAGCCAAACAACGGTTTGCTAGGAAGGGTAACAAAAGTTAGGGGCTGTCATGCAATTTGGGAGGCTTGAGCAGCAAGTGGTAGGTAACGCAGCATAGCAATAGAACGAAGCAACTAGCATAGCAATGATAGTAATGAGATCCAAGGTGACGGTCATCTTGCCTGAAATCCCGCTAGGAAGAAGAACGAGTCCATGAAGAAGATGAACGAAAGTAGTCGAACGAATCCTCACAACTCCGGAACGAAACCGAAGCTAACGAGAGAAGCAAACAAACAACATAGTAAACAACCATCACATAATCATGGCATGTTGCACAACCAAGTATGATGCATGTCCGGTTTAATGAGGCATGGCATGGCAAAGTGCAACAAACAATGCTACAAGTTAAGTGGAGCTCAATATGCAACGAGTTGCATATTGACAAAACACCACATTCGAGTTATTTAGTTCGCTCTCGTTTAGGTACTCAACAATATTAAATGTTGTTAAACATGGCAAGAGGTGAAGCATAAGTAAATTAACTATTTAGGCAAGTTTAAATGAGGCCGAAATAAGAAACAACAATTCGGAAAATCCTCATGTGCATATTTTGATTTGGTACTGTTCTGCCCTAAAACACAATTTTAATGTTGTTAAACAGCAAAATAAAGTGCACCACGTTAAACTAGGCATTTTTCCACCCCATTTACATATAAAGTTTATTTAAAACCGAGCTACGGTTATTTAGTTATGAAATAAATCATTTTAACATGGCATTTGAACAAATTTAAACAAACAACATTTTAAACATTTTAAACATGGATGAAAGTGGCATATTATGAAATTAGATAAAATTCTAAGCATTTTTCATATATAAATTATTTACATATGATGCATGGTTATTTAGTTATTACGTGCATGAACATGAGGGTTTTTCTGTAAAACTGCAGCCTCTGGAATAATAGACAAATGTCCAGAACTGGAAAAAAAATAGGAACTGGGCCGAAACAGGGGGCGGCTGGGCGCTCACCATGGGCCAAGGCCCGGTCGGTGGAAGAGGCAGGCCAGTCAAAGGAGCGGCTGGGCCGGCGTGGGAGCTGGGCCTAGCACGCCTGGCAGCCCACGCAACTGGCCAGCGCGATGGAGGACGGGGTCAACGCGGGCGAGGCGCTCGTTTCCCTTGCGTACAGAGACGAGCGGGCGAGGTAGAAGCAGGGCACGACGGTGGCAGCGGGGACTTGGTGCACGGCGGTCTCGAGCGGCAGTAGGATGCAGGGAAGGCCGGCGAGGTGGAGACGGGGCGGATCCGGCTGGCCGGCGCCGGATCCGTGCAACGACGGCGCAGCGGAGCTCAAGGGCGGCGTCATTTCCCTGTGTAAGAAGACGGGGAGACAGGGAGCATTCAGAGAGAGAGAGAGAGCAGAGAAGGAGAAGGAAGCAAGGTGAGGGCAGGCGCGGCTTCGGTCGACCTGCTGTTGGTCGGTGGAGGCAAGGTTGCGCGAAGACGAGGAAGACGGGGAGCGGCGCGAGGAGGGGCTTGGCGAGGAGGGTTCCGCGCGGGAACGACGGAGTCAACGAGCTCCGGCGAGCGGGACTTGGCGCTGGGTGCTCCGTCGTTCTGTGAAGGAGAGAGAGGGCCACCGTGAGAGAGAGATAGAGGGAAAACAGGAGGAGAAGAGGTCGCGGGTTCGGCCTGGTTCTTGCTGCTGCTTGCAGTGACATCTTTGGAGAGGAGCTCCGCGAGGTGGTGCAGGGATCGGGCGCAGCGAGGGAGCGGCTTGGTGGTGGAGCTGCTGGTGCGAGGCGTGGTCGAGGAGGCTGGGAATCGAGCAGGAGGAGCCGGAGAGCGATGGTTGGTGGTGGCTGAAATCGAGGAGAAGGGGATCCCAGGAGGATTTTGTGGAGTGGCGGCGGGCGATGGGTGGATGGGACGGAGGCCTAAAATTTAGGGTTAGGACTATTTATAGGAAGGGGTTAGGTTTAGGGGCTAATCGGAACCTCCGATCGTAATCGACGGTCGAGAAAATAATAGGTAGGGAGTCCAAATCTGAAACGGAGATGTTTTATAGATGTTAGGAGATGATCTGAATGCAACGATGATGACTGAGCAATTCGGGTTCGGGGCAGTTTCGGACACGAGCGAGGGTCGATGCACTGTACAGAGAGACTCCGGTTTAGGCAAGAGGGCAAACGAAGAACAATGTTGTCTCGGAACGGTCAACGAAAGCAAGGAGGGACGCGGCAACTACGAGCGGATGCAAGTTTTAAAAACAATGACGGCAACAAGTGCCGATGCAATGCAGATGATGCGATGATGAAAAGCATGACATGAACAAAATGCAAAACAAAAGACAAAAACCCAACCACGGAGGAAATAACATATCGCATCTCCGGAAAAGGCAAAAGTTGGAGTTACGAATATGGAAAGTTGCATCCGGGGCGTTAAACCGTACCACCATGAGGACTCTAGGACGAGCTCGACGAGATCGGAACTCCAGATCCAGATCGAGGCAACGCCGCCGCCAGAGACAAATAGAGCGCCCGAGCCACCCGCCGCTCCACCTCTTGTCGCCCGCACGACCAAGAGGGAAAGCACACCACCTCCTCCATGGAGCCCGCTGGAGAGCCAACCATGCGGAGCACCTCCGAGGTCGCCGCCCAGGCGTCCATGTTCGAGACACTGCCACCCGTCTACATCACGGTGCACCACCCTGGTAGGAGTAAAAGACAAATCCTTTCACTCCTAGCCCGACATCAGCAACGGAGTCTGGGTCAACGCCTCCACAGCACGAGGTGTCGATGCCTGTGTCTCCAGCCAGTCCCGGTGGACCGGGGGAGACACAACTCCGCGGCTACCGACGACAGTCGCCGAGCACGCTTGCACAACGCCATGTCCGAGGTCTTGGCACCGATTTGCCGAACAGAGTAATGAGGTCCCGACCACCACCTTCGACCCCCCGCACCCGCGAGGAGAGGAAATCAGCCCCCGAGCACAAACTGGGCCAGGCCCAATCCCACCTACCCGACACCACCGCATCGATCCGCCTCGGATCCACATCAGGCCCACCCGAGCGCGAAACCTAGTCCCAAGCCACCGCCGCCGCGCGTGCAGCAAGTTCGACCCTATGGCTGGCACTCACCTAGCCCCGCACGTCACCGGCTTGATCCCAAGAGAAGGAAGACCGCCGCTGCCTTCCTGCGCCGCCTACCCAAGCCCAGCCGCTAGATGCAATGTCTGAGCTCCATAGACCTGGTGGGCTCGGGATACCACTGTCCACCTAACCAGGGGTTCGAACCCACGCCCCCTTCGTTGCGAGGGCTACACTATAACCATCAGGCCATTGCCCCGCTCGTGCAAACATACTTCGCTTCTTTCTTCTATTTAGTTCTTCGGTTCATTTTGTATTTTTTATCCTTTCTGTTCATTCTTTTTTGTTTTATTTAATGCGCGGTTTTTCTTTCAAATTTCATGAACCTTAATTCTAATTTGATGAAAATTTTAAATTATATATTTTTTAGAAATTTTGATGAACTTTTTTTCAAATTTGATGATTCTTTTAAATCGATGAACTTTTTTAAGTTTAATGATTTTTTTTTTCAAATTCCATGAACTTTTTTTTTCAAAATTGATGAACTTATTTTAAAATTTGATGAACTTTTTAAAAATTCGATGAACTTTTTTCCTAATTCGTGATTTTTAATAAAAGAAAATTTTCGATTTTTTTCCCAAAAAATTACCATTTTTTCTGAAATGCGTGTGCAAGAAATAGCACGGCTACGTTTTGAACATTTGGCGCTGTAATCAATCATTCACTAGCTCCTTGTAAGGCACCATGCACTGTAACTAATCGGTGCGGCCCAGTAGGCCCTCTCGAATGCCGGCCCGGATTGTAGGTAGCGCAGACCAGAAGGCGGAAAGCCGAGGGTACGTCTTCGCACGGTGCCGTGCTCTGTCGTATCCTCTTCTCCAACGGTCCAAAGCGGCAGGCGGCGGCCGCCGAGATCCGCGAGGGCGCGGCCGGAGAGGGTCTGGGCGTGTTCCGGCTACAGGCGAGCGGCGCGTGGGGGTATCGGGTGGTGGGGTGATGCGCACGGACGCGCACCTGGGTGGTGGGGCGGACGCGCACCTCGACGACGACGACGACCGCAGGCGCTCCTCGACTCGGCGCCGACAAGATCGATGGGATCCAGCGCCTCCTCACCGCCCCCGTCGAAAGCAGGTTCACTTCGGTTCCTCCCGTCCTCTCGCGCCGTGGGAACTCGGACTGATTCGCGTGCGGCGCAGGTGGTCAAGAGAGAACGTGGCGGCGCTTTGGCCGGAGATGAAGAAGCTCGTCTTGCTTCGCAGCTAACTACGTGGATGCGTAGTAAGAAATACGTACTCATTTAGGCTCTTCTTCTGTGTAGTTAGTCATGGTTTTATCCACCGCTAGTCAATCTGATGGAAATATATAAGGGAATTTGAGGATTTGCTACACCTTTGCATTTTGAGGATTTGCCCCTGTTTTCGTTGTCATTGATGATTTGTCACACGTTTGCTGAGATGATTTGCCCCTTCTGGCCGGTTTGCACTATTTTACGGATATTTTAACTGAACTGATCACAGAAATGCCTTTCAATCAATGTAACCAAAATTGGTTGAACTGGACCGATTCACATGGACTAGCTCCGTCCCACCGCATCTCTGTTCGTCAGTGGCCCCGGCGGCTCGCTGTGCTGCACCCCTCCCCTTGCATGTTGAACGGCCGAGGACCTAAGCTGCCATGCCGTGCTCCTTCTGTCGCGGTCAGGCAACCATCGTGCCGCCGCGAGCTTCCACAACATACCGAGGTAGCCAAGCAGCACTGCCTTGCCGGCCGTGGTCACCGCGAGCGCCAACGTCGACACCTGCGGTACCGCCCGTGAGCTCCCACAACACGCCGAGCCGCCGAGGCAGCAGGGCTACCCCGCGAAGGAGACCACCACGATAGTCGAGAGCTTCCACATAACACCGAGATCGGGGCTCCGGCCCGTGTTGCGGTGTAGGTCGTCGCCATGATTTCGTTGGGCCTGGGAGAGGTGAGAGACGGGACTAGGTTGGGGATTGCAGGGGCATTTTTGACATTTCTCTATGGGTCCATCTTGTCGGGGCAAATCATCAAGATTTCAGCAAACGTGTGGCAAACCATTAATGACGACGAAAATGAGGGCAAATCCTCAAAGTGCAAAGAAAGATGTGGCAAATCCTCAAATTCCCCAAATATATAATGCATATGGAGATGTGCTGTTTCACATGGTGCATGCTAGATTTATTTTTTCATGTTTTATGTTATCAGTTCTGTCGGATTAAACAAGCACAACTTGTCATGTGCTTTTATTGCAGGTAATGAATCTGACTGGAGATGTTAGAGGATAAGTGGCTGATATGATTGATACAGCAGGTAAGTTATCCCTTTTAAGTTGTAGGAAACACAATTCTAAGATTGACCATGTCACAGAGGGGCAGTTGCACCATGATTTAATGCAGTGACTAAACGCAGAAATTAAATATTATATAGTTTGTTAAATTTATTTAATAAGGTGTGGATACAAGTCATATGACTTGTTTAAATTTGGAAACATGCTGAAGTGTTCCACATTCATGTTTGAGAACTGAGAAAGTAAATTATAACATCTTGTTGCATACCAAAAGTAGCTACCATTTGACAATCTTTGCTTCTAAATATGAATTTCCTAATAAGACTATCACAATTAAATTAGGAACTATTCCCAAAGGAGCTGAGCTGATGCTGCATCAAGGAGCAGAGAAGTCTATGCATGCTGTTTTCAGGTATGTTTTTTTATGCCCATTCCATAATTTGTCTAGTAGGAAGTATGCTAGATGAACTACTGAACTTGCTTTGCTATGGGGAAGGCCCATCACCGCACTAAATACGTAGTTACAGACTTGTTCCATGGAGCTGAGAGTTTGATGGAACCAAGAGTCTGCACCAATTCGTGCAAGCAATTCAGAAAGTGCGTATTGTGCTGTTATAGTCAAACATTGTATGTCGGATCTAAACTACAAATCTGGATGGATACAGTAACTTAGCAAAACAGCAGGGAAAAATAATTCAGTTGTGACAATTACCAAATATTGATGCTATGCAAAATTTGGTTTAAACTTATTTGTGGCATTAGATTCGTTTCATGGAAATGTGAACCCAAAGTGCAAACCTTCAATAAAGCTTGGAATAATTATGTTGTCTTGTTGCAATTTTTGTTCATTAAAAAAGGCTGAGATGCACTCATTGAACTTGAATTTGATATCTTTTATTGTGCTATTCCGTGGTAACGGCTGAGATGCACTCATTGAACTTGAATTTGATATCTTTTATTGTGCTATTCCGTGGTAACATGTTTAGCGCTGATTACTTACAAGTATGTTTCACATCCTCTTTTCATGCCACCAGCCATCGAGAAATTATAAATTGGTTTGTTTCAAGAAGTAATCATCACGAAATCACGAACACTATCCCTTCAAAGACGTATTGAAGACTTTGCTGAGCGAGGCAAGCAACCTACATTGATCATGTTGAATCCATATTTGCATTACACACTCAGAATTATTTTTGCATGGATAAAATATTGTTTACTAGTATTGCTATGGTAAGTAAATTAGCTAGGGTTTAGCTATGCCCTATGTGCTTGATATTGACACCCTTTGACATTCTTAATACCCCTCATTTCTAAATGTAGGACTACATACCCACTGGTCACAAATAAATGTGGGTCATAGGTGCAAGTTTAATAGTATTGCTTAGCCATGCAAGTCACATAAATCTTAGAACCTGGAAGAATCTTTGCTACTCATAATTGTATTACAAAAACCCAAGGGTGCCACTAATGGCCATGTAATGAATCTAAAAAAAATAAGACCTTACAAAATGGAGATTTTTTTTCCAACCGGGCTCACACCCCATATGGAGATGAAGTGGAGATGTTTTCAAAAAGGCATAGTGTGCAAGTCACCAACCTTACATGTGCAAGCACATTACCACAATATGAGACGGAGCTAGACTTAGTACCTTGGTCGGTCTAGTGTAGAGCCCTCACTAGGTGGATACCCCATATACGTGACCAGAGTGGACAATATCAATCACGGGGGACAATGTACCATCTGGACAATGTACCATCTGATGGACTCTATACTAGCATCGTTCTAGAGATTAAAAGTGTTCGATTGTTCAGATCGCATAGACTTAGCACCAAGAGACCTTCAAGATGGAAAGTCCTGAATCTTCAATTATACAAAGTGCAACTTAGTCAGAGTTTCTCCTCTCTCTAAACCAAACCTAGCCTAGCTATCAAGGTTGTGATAGCATGGGCTTGTTGATGTGCATAACTTGCGGAATTGCAAGAGCACCGCTTAAGAACCAATAACTTTTGATTGGAATAAAGCCCAACATTAGAATGTTATTTTTGAGCTACTAGATGAGCATGACGATTACTATATTGATGGATAATATGTCTTTAATTAACCTTGAAACAATTTGGATTTAGTTAGGTGATTGTAATCTTGAACCAAATTTTATGGTGGATTTTGATGGATAATATATGGATTTAGTTAGGTGATTATAATCATAGTTTAAAAAAGCGCTAGGCGTTAATTGTGTGTTTTGCCACCGCCTTGCTCTTTATTGACCAAAGCGCATGCTTATGCGCAGTTATGCACAGATTAAGCGTAGTTATGCGCAATGCGTTTACCCAATGCCTAGAGCCTAGGCGCGCTTAAGCGCTCGCTTAGGCGCGCCTTATTTAACTATGATTATTATATCGAGGAGATAATCAAATATGTTCGGCTGATTATGAGATTTTAGGTCTAGTATGAGCATCATGATTATTATATTGGTGGATAAATCAAAATTTTAAATAATATTAGAATAATTTGGATTTTAGTTAGGTGATTTTAATCTTCAGAAGATGGTCAAACATGTTCGGTGGATTAAGGGGTTTAAGTCTACTGCGCGAGTACGATGATATTATATTGGTGGATAAACAGATCCTTAATTAATCTCGAAACTATTTGTGTTTAGTTAGGTATAATTGTGATCTTGAACCAAATTTTATGGTGGATTGTGAGACTTTAGGTGGATTTAGTTAGGTGATTATGATCTTGAGAAGATAGTCAAAGGTGTTTGGTGGATTATTAGATTTTAGGTCTAGTAAGTGAGCATGATGATTATTATATTGGTATATAAATAGATATTTAATTAATTTTGGAAATATTTGGATTTAGTTACGTGATTGTTATCTTGAACCCAATATCGTGAGGGATTAGGTAGGTCTGTTTAGGTGATTGTGTTCAGGAGATAGTTAAAGATGTTCGGTGGATATGAGATTTTAGGTCTAGTATGAGCATGTCTACTTTATATTGGTGGATAAATATATTTTCAATTAGTCTGACAACAATTTTGATTTAGTTAGGTGATTGTTATTTAGAAGCAAATTTGACGATGGATCATGAGTTTTTGTTTGATTTAGTCAAGTAATTGTGATATTGAGGGAATAGTCAAAGATGTTTGGTGGATAATGCGGAATATATTTAATTAATCTTGGAACAAATTGGATTTAGTTAGTTGATTGTTATCTTGAAGTAAATTTGACGATGGATATAATCATGAATATGATACATGTGGATCAGAGTTGTTAGACGTAGGTGATTTTGCTGTCCCTCTCCAAGAATGTTATGAGTAGAAGATCATCATTTTGGATTAATTTGAAGGATGGCATTTTTGATAGTATGTGATAACCTTGTGGGATTTGGGCCATGTCAGACTCATAACAGTTGGCATTAGAGAAACGGTATTTAAGTATGTTATGGTGAACTTTCATCCTCACACCCAAATCCTATCAACCCTTAAGTCTCACCAAGCAATGACTTGGTTAAGCCCCGACATCGGAGCTGGATATTAAGCATTAGGATGTGGCCCTTGGACTAACCCTTATACTCCACCTATTTGATGAACATCATGAACAACATGCTCATGAGTTCTTGGACAAGTTGGTGGTTATCATCATTGATGACCTCTCTGTCTATTCTCCCTCCGAGGAAGATCATAAGCAACACTTGAGAATGGTTTTGGACAAACTTCAAGAACCCCAATTATATCCCAAGTTTAAGAAGTGTAAAATTTGGTTAAAAGAAGTTGGATTATGAGGACATGTTTTGTCCATAGAAGGTTTGTTAATAGACCCGTCAAGGATAGAATCGGTAACCAAGTGGAAGGCTAAACAAATGTGAAGTCAAAAAGTTTTCTTGGACTTACGGGTTATTAACACAAATTTGTGGAAGACTTTCGAGTACCACCAATGACTTAACTCCTAAAGAAAGATAAGAAGTTTTATGAATGCCCAAGTGTGAAGAGAGCTTCTGAGAGTTTAAGAAAAAGGTTAACCATTGAGCCGTCCTTAGCCACCCCAAACATTTACAAGAGTTTTAAAATTATTGTGATGCATCTAAGCATGGATTTCGTTCTATCTTGATGTAAGAAGGAAGACTCGTAGCCTATCTATCAAGGCAACTACGTCCTATCTATCAAGGCAACTACGTCCTCATGACGAGAACTCTACCCTACCCATGATTTGGATCTAGCAGCAATAGTGCATGCTTTAAGTATGTCTTCTTCCAGATGAACTTAAACTTAGAAAAACAAGATCGATAGATTTAATCCACCACTATGACTTTGATATCCATCACCACCCAGATAAGTGTCGCAGTGGCTACTCTCAGCAGGAAGTCATGTCCCTGTCCTGCCTTGACCAAGCAGAGCAATTAATGCTACCTGGAGGCTTTGATATGTTTGGCGTAGAGCTCAACAATAGTGGCTATCTCGCTAACTTTGATATTAGGCCCACTCCTAGGTTAAGTTAAGAAGAATAGAAGAAATCAATGAAATGATCAAGCACGGGTAAGCCCTGCATTCTCAAAAGATGAGCAATGTGTTCTTTGGTTTGGAGGTCGCATCTGCATACCTAAGCAAGAAGGTTTGAAGAAGTGGAATCTACAAGTAGCTCGTGGCACCACTTTATTCCATCCACCTAGGGAGTACCAAGTTATACTAGGACTAAAGGAATTCTTAGTGGAATGGAATGGATTTAGTTAGATGATTGTGATCCTGAGGAGATAGTCAAATATGTTTGGTTGATTATGAGATTTTAGTAGTATGAGCTTGATGATTATTACTCCCTTCGTCCCAAAATAAGTGTCTCAACTCTGTACTAACTTTAATACAAAGTTGTACTAAGGTTGAGACACTTATTTTGGTATGGAGGGAGTATATTGGTGCATAAATCAAGTTTTTTATTAGTATTGGAACAATTTAGATTTTAGTTAGGTGATTTTGATCTTCAGAACATGGTCAAATATTTTTGGTGGATTAAGGGATTTAAGTCTATTGCGTGAGTTTGGTGATTATTATATTGGTGGATTACTTGATCCTTAATAAATCTCGAAACTATTTGTATGAGTTAGGTATAATTGTGATCTTGAACCAAATTTTACGGTGGATTGTGAGAGTTTAGGTGGATTTAGTTAGCTGATTATGATCTTGAGGAGATAGTCAAATGTGTCTGGTGGATTATCAAATTTTAGGGCTAGTAAGTGAGCATGATGATTATTAATAGATCTTTAATTAACCTTCAAAATATTTGGATTTAGTTATGTGATTGTTATCTTGAACCAAATATCGCGGGGGATTATGATTAGGTGGATTTGGTTAAGTGATTGTGATCTTCAGGAGACAGTCAAGATGTTCGTTGGTTATGAGACTTTAGGTCTAGTATGAGCATGTCTACTTTATATTGGTGGATAAATATAATTGCAATTAAAGCAATTTGGATTTAGGTAGGTGATTTCTATCTTGAAGCAAATTTGACGATGGATCATGAGTTTTTGATGGATTTAGTTAGGTGATTGTGATCTTGAGGGAATAGTCAAAGATGTTTGGTGAATTATGAGACATATCTTTAATTAATCTTGGAACAAATTGGATTTAGTTAGGTGATTGTTATTTTGAAGCGAATTTGACGATGGATTATGTTTTTGTGGTGGATTTAGTTAGGTGATTGTGATATTCAACTAAAGTGTACGGTGGATCACAAGATTTTAGGTGGATTATGAGACATATCTTTAATTAATCTTGGGACAAATTGGATTTAGTTAGGTGATTGTTATCTTGAAGCGAATTTGACGATGGATTATGTTTTTGTGGTGGATTTAGTTAGGTGATTGTGATATTCAACTAAAGTGTACGGTGGATTATAAGATTTTTGGTGGGTTTAGAGGTGATTGTGCTCTTCAGGAAATAGTTAGTGAGCATGATGATTATTCTACATCAGTGACCAAGACGATGATGTCACAAAGAGTCGATAGACGAGGAGAGGCGGAGAGACTGGCGGTGGTGTCATCAAAGGGAAGGTGAAGCTAGTCAACTCCCAGAGGACCTAGGAGTTATAGCGTCAAGGACCAGCAACAAGTAGAGCATCCATGTAAGGATCGTAATTAGAACAAGAGTTAAAGTCAAGAATGACCCTACAACCAGAGTCAACAATGTAACCACCTGAAATGAGCCGCATGGGTCGAGGAACATGAGCAAAACTAGGAACATGAAAAGATGAAGTGCTAAGAGTGCCCCGACTATCAATTGGGAGGAAGGTTCCTAAGAATGTGAACATGAGAATCTGGAGGTCGAATGGCAGACAAACTGGAAGAATCAGACGAAGCAGCACCAGAAACTAGAAGAAGTGGGTGTCGAAGTCGTGCACTTTTTGTTCTTCGTTGATCTGGCTTGGTGTCCTTCCCTTCTATGCGGGTTATGTGTCACGGACTTGATGTCGCATCCTACGTTCCCTTGTTGGGGGGCCCTTGGCCCTAGCGACAGGTAGCGTCGTGCACACATCCTGTGGGTTAGACATTGCGGTGCCGACTGCCCCTGCTCCTGCTTCGCCGATAGGTGGTGCTCGAGCGTTCGGCTATGGTGGCACCTAGCAGGGGATCACGGGTTGTGGAATCGAGGCAGCACACAAAGCAACCTGTAGCCAAGGAAAGGATGCCCAACAGGACTGGCGTGGAGCGGAGAGTGCACAAGGGGTATGGGGGAAGGGTTGAAAATGTCGTCGGGAGTGGACTGTCGCCGGCGTTAGATTTTGAACCTGGAGTCGAGCGGTGATGACGATATGGGAAGCGAGGAAGGCAGAAGAGGGCACTTGGAGGAGAAAGGCATCATCCATCCTATGCCTGTGCGTCAGCCATGATGGTGGGCGGTTGTGGGCAGATCTGATGTCTGCACGTGGATCTACTACTCGGGATGGCATGACATGGTTGCTGTGGAGTGAGGTGCCACAACTGTTGTGTTGTGTGGGTGAGTTTGGAGAGATAGAAGTCGTGTTTCACTCTAGTCTAGGCCTTCGACTGTACCAAGTTCGACTTATTTAGAGTTTCTGCTCTCTCAAGCTCAAGCCTTTCTCTGAACCAAATCTAGCCCAAGAAACTGCCTAACTATAAAAGTTTTGATAGCATGGACTTATATTGATGTGCTTAACTTATGGAATTGTAAGAGCACCGGTTAAGCACCAACAACTTTTGCCTGGAATAAAGCCGACATGAAATTGTGATTGTGTGAGTTAATCATTTTACATCCTTAAGCCCCAACATGCGCCAAGTTGGGTGGTGCCATACATAATTTGTTTTGAGGAGTTATGATTGGAGTCTGATGGTGATGTAGGACTGATATTCCGGAGATAGTCAAAGATTTTTGGTGGATTATGAGATTCTAGGTCTAGTTGAGCATGGTGATTACTATTGGTGGATAAATAGGTGTATTAATCTTGGAACAATTTTGATTTAGTTAGGTGATTGTGATTTTGAACCAAATTTCACGATGGATAAATAACTTTAATTGTACATATAAAGATCCATAGTCCGTCAATAGAACTTCTGGTTTATATTGGATTTAGATAACCATGAGTTTGGAGTTTATTTAAATCATGGTTATGATGTTGGTAGATTGCTTTCTGTTAAATTCACACTTTTGGAGATTGAAGTTGGAGAACTTTAGGTGTAGTATGTTCAACCTTGGATATATCAAATTTATATAGGTTAGATGAGAGTTTGTAGCATCTATCATGATTATAATAATTGGTAGATTATTGGAGCATCTGGGATTGGATTAGTAGTAAGGAAACAAGGATTTTGAAGTAACACAACTTGTGTTTCCTTTAGGCTAGATGAGACTTAACAACATGAATCATGATTATGAAAATGGTGGATTATTGGAGCATCTGGGATTGGATTTATAGTAAGCAAACAAGGATCTTGGAGTAGCACAACTTGTGTTTCCTTTAGGTTAAATATATAGCTACTTGGATTCTAGGATGGAGATAACTTTGGCACTCGGATTTGTGATATTTTGAACTAAGCTTAGTATTAGTAGCTTGCATGTGCCCCATATGGATAAAATCATGAATATGATACATGTGGATCAGAGTTGTTAGGCGTAGGTGATTTTTGTGTCCCTCCCCAAGAATGTTATGAGTACAAGATCATCATTTTGGATTAATTTGAAGAGATGGCAATTTTGATGGTATGTGATAACCTTGTGGGAGTTGGGCCATGTGAGCATCATAATAGCTAGCATTAGAGAAACATTGTTTATGTATGTTATGGTGAACTTTAACCCTCACACCCAAATCCTATCAACCCTTAAGTCATGACTTGGCCGAGCTGCGACAACAGAGCTGGATATTAAGCCTATGGATGTGGCCCTTGGACCAACTCTTATACTCCACCTATTTGATGAACATCATGAACAACATATTCATGAGTTCTTGGACAAGTTTGTGGTTATCATCATTGATGGCCTCTTGGTCTATTCTCCCTCCGAGGAAGATCATAAGCAACACTTGAGAATGGTTTTGGACAAACTTCAAGAACCCCAATTATATGCCAAGTTCAAGGAGTATAAAATTTGGCCAAAAGAAGTTGGGTTGTGAGGACATGTTTTGTCCATAGAAGGTTTTGTTAATAGACCCGTCAAGGATAGAACCCATAACCACGTGGAGGGCTAAACGAATGTGAAGTTAGAAGTTTCTGCAGACTTATGGGTTATTACCGCAAATTTTGGAAGACTTTTGAGCACCACCGATGACTTTTAGCTCCTGAATAAAGATAAGAAGTCCGAATGAACGCTTACGTGTGAAGAGAGGTTCCAAGAGTTTAAAAAAAGGTTAACTACTGGTCCGTCCTTAGCCACCCCAGACATTTATAAGAGTTTTAAAACTCATGAAGGGAACTACCCTACCCATGATTTGGATCTAGGAGAAGTAGATGCTTGAAGTATGTCTTCTTCTAGATGAACTTAAACATGAGAAAAAGAAGATGGGGAGATTTAATCAACCACTATGACTTTGATATCCATCACCACCCTGATTCGACAGGAAGTCGTGTCCCTGTCCTGCCTTGACCAAGCAGAGTAATTAGTGCTACCTGAAGGCTTCGATAAGTTTGGCGTAGAGCTAGTCAGTAGTGGCTATCTCGCTAACTTCGATATTAGGCCCACTCCTAGGTTGAATCAAGAAGAATATAAGAAATCAATGAAATAATCAAGCATGGGAAGGCCCTGCATTCCTTTTGTTTGGAGGTCGCATCTGCATATCTAACCAAGAAGGTTTGAAGAAGTGGAATCTACATGCAGCTCATGGTACCCCTTTATTCCATCCACCTAGGGAGTACCAAGTTATACCGGGACGGAAGGAGTTCTTAGTGGAATGGAATGGATCCAGTTAGGTGATTGTGATCTTGAGGAGATAGTCAAATATGTTCGATTGATTATGAGATTTTAGGTCTACTATGAGCATGATGATTATTATATTGGTGGATAAATCAAATATTTAATTAATATTGGAACAATTTGGATTTTAGTTTGGTGATTTTGATCTTCAGAAGTTAGTCAAATATGTTCGGTGGATTAAGGGATTTAAGTCTATTGGGCGGGTATGGTGATTATTATATTGGTGGATAAATAGATCCTTGATTAATCTTGAAACTATTTGCTTTTAGTTACATATAATTGTAGTGTTGAACCAAATTTTACGGTGAATTGTGAGACTTTAGGTGGGTTTAGTTAGATGATTATGATCTTGAGATAGTCAAAGGTATTCGGTGGATTATCAGATTTTAGGGCTAGTAGTAAGTGAGCATGATGATTATTTTATTGGTATATAAATAGATCATTAATTAATCTTGGAAATATTTGGATTTGCTTACATGATTGTTATCTTGAACCAAATATCGCGGAGGATTATGATTAGGTGTATATGGTTAGGTGACTGTGATTTTCAGGAGATAGTTGAAGATGTTCGGTGGATATGAGATTTTAGGTCTAGTATGAGCATGTGTAGTTTATATTGGTTGATAAATACATTTTCAATTGAACTTACAACAATTTGGATTTAGTTACATGATTGTTATCTTGAAGCAAATTTGATGATGGATCATGAGTTTTTGGTGGATTTAGTTAGGTGATTGTGATCTTGAGGGAATAGTCAAAGATGTTTGGTGGATTACGAGACATCTTTAATTATCTTGGAACAAATTGGATTTAGTTAGGTGATTGTTATCTTGAAGCAAATTTGACGATGGATTATGATTTTTTTGGTGGATTTAGTTAGGTGATTGTGATCTTCAACTAAATATTACGGTGGATTATAAGAGTTTAGGTGGATTTAGTTAGGTGATTGTGCTCTTAAGAAAATAGTTAGTGAGCGTGACGATTATTCTACATGAGTGACCAAGACGTTGGTGCCACAAAGAGTCGTAGACAATGAGAGGCGAAGAGACTAGTGGTGGTGTTATCAGAGGGAAGGGGAAGCCAGTCAGCTCCCAGAGGGCCTGGGAGTTATAGCGTCGAGGGGCAGCAGCAAGTAGAGCATCCGTGTAAGGATCGTAATTGGAACAAGAGTTATAGTCAACAATGACCCTACAACCAGAGTCAACATTGTAACCACCTGAAATGAGCTGCATGGGTCGAGGAACATGAGCAAAACTAGGAACATGAAAAGACAAAGTGCTAAGAGTGCCCCGACTATCGACTGGGAGGGAAGTTCCTAAGAACATGAACATGAGAAACTGGAGGTCGAATGGCAGACAAACTGGAAGAATCAGACAAAGAAGCACTTGGCAGTGAAACTAGAAGTGGGTGTCAAAGTCGTGCAATTCTTGTTTCTCGTTGATCTGGCTTGGTGTCCTTCCCTTGTATGCGGGTTATGTGTCACGGACTTGATGTCGCATCCTACGTTCCCTTGTTGGGGGGCCCTTGGCCCCGGCGACAGGTAGCGTCGTGCACACATCCTGTGGGTTAGACATTGCGGTGCCGACTGCCCCTGCTCCTGCTTCGCCGATAGGTGGTGCTCGAGCGTTCGGCTATGGTGGCGCCCAGCAGGGGAACACGGGTTGTGGGATCGAGGCAGCACACAAAGCAACCTGTAGCCAAGCAAAGGATGCCCAACCTGACTGGCGTGGAGCGGAGAGTGCACGAGGGGTGTGGGGGAAGGGGTGAAAATGTCGTCGGGGTGGACTGTAGCCACCGTCAGATTTTGAACCTGGAGTCGAGCGGTGATGACGATATGGGAAGCGAGGAAGGCAGGAAGAGGGCACTTGGGAGGAGAAAGGCATCATCCACCCTATGCCTGTGCGCCAGCCATGATGGTGGTCGGTTGTGGGCAAATCCGATGTCTGCACGTGGATCTACTAGGTATGGCACGTCATGGTTGTTGTGGAGTGAAGTGCCACAACTGTTGGGTTGTGTGGGTGAGTTTGGAGAGAGAGAGAGAGAGAAGTCGTGTTGCACTCTAGTCTAGGCCTTCAACTATACCAAGTGCGACTTATTTAGAGTTTTGCTCTCTCAAGTCAAGCCTTTCTCTCAACCAAGTCTAGGCCATGAAACCGCCTAGCTATAAAAGTTCAAATAGCATGGACTTATATTGATGTGCTTAACTTACGGAATTGTAAGAACACCGGTTAAGCACCAACAACTTTTGCCTGGAATAAAGCCCAACTTGAAATTGTGATTGTGTGAGTTAATCATTTTACATCCTTAAGCCCCAACATGCGCCAAGTTGGTGGTGCCATCTGAAGTTGTTTCGAGGAGTTATGGTTGGAGTCGATGGTGATGTAGAAGTGATATTCTGGAGATAGTGAAAGTTTTTTGTGGATTATGAGATTTTAGGTCTAGTTAAGCATGGTGATTATTATATTGGTGGATAAACTGATTTATTAATCTTGGAACCGTTTTGATTTAGTAGGTGATTGTGATCTTGAACCAAATTTCACGATGGATAAATAACTTTAATTGTACATATAAAGATCCATAGTCCATCAATAGAACTTGTGGTTTATATTGGATTTAGATAACCATGAGTTTGGAGTTTATTTAAATCATGGCTATGATGTTGGTGGGTTGCTTTGTGTTAAATTCACACTTTTGGAGACCTAAGTTGGATTACTTTAGGGTGTAGTATGATCAACCTTGGATATATCGGATATTTATAGGTTAGATGAGAGTTTGCAGCACCAATCATGATTATCATAATGGGTGGATTATTGGAGCAAATGGAATTGGATTAGTAGTAAGGAAACAAGGATTTTGAAGTAACAGAAATTGTGTTAGCAACATCAATCATGATTATGAAAATAGTGGATTACTGGAGCATCTGGGATTGGAAGGAAACAAGGATCTTGGATTAGCACAACTTGTGTTTCCTTTAGGTTAAATGATATAGCTACTTGGATTCAAGGATGGAGATAACTTTGGCACTCGGATTTGTGATGTTTTGATCTAAGCTTAGTAGGTTGCATGTGCCCCATATGGATATAGGATATAATCATGAATATGATACATGTGGATCGAGTTGTTAGACGTAGGTGATTTTGTGTCCCTCCCTAGAATGTTACAAGTACAAGATCATCATTTTGGATTAATTTGAAGAGATGGCTATTTTGATGGTATGTACCTTGTGGGAGTTGGGCCATGTGAGCATCATAATAGAGAGGAGCGGTGTCTAAGTATGTTATGGTGAACTTTAACCCTCACACCCAAATCCTATCAACCCTTAAGTCTCACCAAGCCATGACTTGGTCGAGCCGTGACAACGGAACTTGATATTAAGCCTAAGTATGTGGCCCTTGGACTAACCGTTATACTCTACCTATTTGATGAACATCATGAACATGTTCATGAGTTCTTGGACAAGTTTGTGGTTATCATCATTGATGACCTCTTGGTCTATTCTCCCTCCGAGGAAGATCATAAGCAACACTTAAGAATGGTTTTGTACAAACATCAAGAACCCCAATTATATGCCAAGTTCAAGAAGTATAAAATCCGGCTAAAAGATGTGGGGATGTGAGGACATGTTTTGTCAATAGAAGGTTTGTTAATAGACCCGTCAAGGATAGAATCCATAACCACGTGGAAGGCTAAACGGATGTGAAGTCAGAATTTTCCTCGTACTTACGGGTTATTACCGTAAATTTGTGGAAGACTTTGAGCACCACTGATGACTTAACTCCTGAAGAAAGATAAGAAGTTTGAATGAATGCCCAAGTGTGAAGAGAGCTTCTGAGAGTTTAAGAAAAGGTTAACCACTGATCCGTGCTTAGCTACACGGACATTTATAAGAGTTTTAAATTTATTGTGATGCATCTAAGCATGGACTTTGTTCTATCTTGATGTAAGAAGGAAGACTCGTAGCCTATCAAGGCAACTACGTCCTCATGAAGAGAACTACCCTACCCATGATTTGGATCTAGCAGTAGTAGTGCATGCTTTAAGTGAAGATGGTTAGATTTAATCAACCACTATGACTTTGGTATCCATTACCATCCGGATAAGTGACGGAGTGGATACTCTCGGTAGGAAGTCGTGTCCCTGCTCGCCTTGACCAAGCGAGCGATTAGTGCTACCAAGTCTTCGATAAGTTTGCCATAGAGCTAGTCAGCAGTGGCTATTTCCCTAACTTGATATTAGGCCCAGTCCTAGGTTGAATCAAGAAGAATAGAAGAAATCAATGAAATGATCAAGTATGGGAAAGCCTTGCATTCTTAGAAGATGAGCAGTGTGTTCTTTGGTTTGGACGTCACATCCGCATACCAAACCAATAAGGTTTGAAGAAGTGGAATCTACAAGTAGCTTATGGCACCCTTTATTCCATCCACCTAGGGAGTACCAAGTTATACCAGGGACCAAAGGAGTTCTTAGTGGAATGGAATGGATTTAGTTAGGTGATTGTGATCTTGTGGAGTTGATTATAAGATTTTAGGTCTAGTATGAGCATGTTTGGTTATTATATTGATGGATAAATTAGTATTTTAATTATTGGAACAATTTGGATTTTAGTTAGGTGATTTTGATCTTCGTAAGATAGTCAAATATGCTCGGTGGATTAAAGGATTTAACTCTATTGGGCTAGTATGGTGATTATTGTATTTAGTTATGTATAACGTGATCTTGAACCAAATTTTACGGTGGATTGTGAGACTTTAGGTGGATTTAGTTAGGTGATTATGATCTTGAGGAGATAGTCAAAGGTGTACGGTGGATATCAGATTTTAGGGCTAGTAAGTGAGCATGATGATTATTATATTGATAGATGAATAGATTTTTAATTAATCTTGGAAATATTTGGATTTAGTTACGTGATTTTTATGTTGAACCAAATATCGCGGGATTATGATTAGGTTGATTTGGTCGGTGATTGTGATCTTGTGGAGATAGTTAAAGATAGTCGGTGATTGTGATCTTGAGGGAATAATCACAGATGTTTGGTGGATTATGAGACATATCTTTAATTAATCTTGGAGCAAATTGGATTTAGTTAGGTGATTATTATCTTGACGCAAATTTGACGATGGATTTGATTTTTTTGGTGGATTTAGTTAGGTGATTGTGATTTTCAGGAGATAGTTGAAGATGTTCGGTGGATATGAGATTTTAGGTCTAATATGAGCATGTGTAGTTTATATTGGTTGATAAATACATTTTCAATTGAACTTACAACAATTTGGATTTAGTTACATGATTGTTATCTTGAAGCAAATTTGATGATGGATCATGAGTTTTTGGTGGATTTAGTTAGGTGATTGTGATCTTGAGGGAATAGTCAAAGATGTTTGGTGGATTACGAGACATCTTTAATTATCTTGGAACAAATTGGATTTAGTTAGGTGATTGTTATCTTGAAGCAAATTTGACGATGGATTATGATTTTTTTGGTGGATTTAGTTAGGTGATTGTGATCTTCAACTAAATATTACGGTGGATTATAAGAGTTTAGGTGGATTTAGTTAGGTGATTGTGCTCTTAAGAAAATAGTTAGTGGCGTGACGATTATTCTACATGAGTGACCAAGACGTTGGTGCCACAAAGAGTCGTGAGACAATGAGGCGAAGAGACTAGTGGTGGTGTTATCGGAGGAAGGGAAGCGATCGGCTCCCAGAGGGCCTGGGAGTTATAGCGTCGAGGGGCAACAGCAAGTAGAGCATCCGTGTAAGGATCGTAATTGGAACAAGAGTTATAGTCAACAATGACCCTACAACCAGAGTCAACATTGTAACCACCTGAAATGAGCTGCATGGGTCGAGGAACATGAGCAAAACTAGGAACATGAAAAGACAAAGTGCTAAGAGTGCCCCGACTATCGACTGGGAGGGAAGTTCCTAAGAACATGAACATGAGAAACTGGAGGTCGAATGGCAGACAAACTGGAAGAATCAGACAAAGAAGCACTTGGCAGTGAAACTAGAAGTGGGTGTCAAAGTCGTGCAATTCTTGTTTCTCGTTGATCCGCTTGGTGTCCTTCCCTTGTATGCGGGTTATGTGTCACGGACTTGATGTCGCATCCTACGTTCCCTTGTTGGGGGCCTTGGCCCGGCGACGAGTAGCGTCGTGCACACATCCTGTGGGTTAGACATTGCGGTGCCGACTGCCCCTGCTCCTGCTTCGCCGATAGGTGGTGCTCGAGCGTTCGGCTATGGTGGCGCCCAGCAGGGAACACGGGTTGTGGGATCGAGGCAGCACACAAAGCAACTGTAGCTAAGCAAAGGATGCCCAACTGGACCGCGTGGAGCGGAGAGTGCACGAGGGTGTGGGGAAGGGGTGAAAATGTCGTCGGAGTGGACTGTAGCCACCGTCGATTTTGAACACAGTCGAGCGGTGATGACGATATGGGAAGCGAGGAAGGCAGGAAGAGGGCACTTGGGAGGAGAAAGGCATCATCCACCCTATGCCTGTGCGCCAGCCATGATGGTGGTCGGTTGTGGGCAAATCCGATGTCTGCACGTGGATCTACTAGGTATGGCACGTCATGGTTGTTGTGGAGTGAAGTGCCACAACTGTTGGGTTGTGTGGGTGAGTTTGGAGAGAGAGAGAGAGAGAAGTCGTGTTGCACTCTAGTCTAGGCCTTCAACTATACCAAGTGCGACTTATTTAGAGTTTTTGCTCTCTCAAGCTGAAGCCTTTCTCTGAACCAAGTCTAGGCCATGAAACCGCCTAGCTATAAAAGTTCAAATAGCATGGACTTATATTGATGTGCTTAACTTACGGATTGTAAGAACACGGTTAAGCACCAACAACTTTTGCTGGAATAAAGCCCAACTTGAAATTGTGATTGTGTGAGTTAATCATTTTACATCCTTAAGCCCCAACATGCGCCAAGTTGGCTGGTGCCATCAGAAGTTGTTTCGAGGAGTTATGGTTGGAGTCTGATGGTGATGTAGAAGTGATATTCTGGAGATAGTGAAAGTTTTTTGTGGATTATGAGATTTTAGGTCTAGTTAAGCATGGTGATTATTATATTGGTGGATAAACTGATTTATTAATCTTGGAACCGTTTTGATTTAGTAGGTGATTGTGATCTTGAACCAAATTTCACGATGGATAAATAACTTTAATTGTACATATAAAGATCCATAGTCCATCAATAGAACTTGTGGTTTATATTGGATTTAGATAACCATGAGTTTGGAGTTTATTTAAATCATGGCTATGATGTTGGTGGGTTGCTTTGTGTTAAATTCACACTTTTGGAGACCAAGTTGGATTACTTTAGGGTGTAGTATGATCAACCTTGGATATATCGGATATTTATAGGTTAGATGAGAGTTTGCAGCACCAATCATGATTATCATAATGGGTGGATTATTGGAGCAAATGGAATTGGATTAGTAGTAAGGAAACAAGGATTTTGAAGTAACAGAAATTGTGTTAGCAACATCAATCATGATTATGAAAATAGTGGATTACTGGAGCATCTGGGATTGGAAGGAAACAAGGATCTTGGAGTAGCACAACTTGTGTTTCCTTTAGGTTAAATGATATAGCTACTTGGATTCAAGGATGGAGATAACTTTGGCACTCGGATTTGTGATGTTTTGATCTAAGCTTAGTAGGTTGCATGTGCCCCATATGGATATAGGATATAATCATGAATATGATACATGTGGATCAGAGTTGTTAGACGTAGGTGATTTTTGTGTCCCTCCCCTAGAATGTTACAAGTACAAGATCATCATTTTGGATTAATTTGAAGAGATGGCTATTTTGATGGTATGTACCTTGTGGGAGTTGGGCCATGTGAGCATCATAATAGAGAGGAGCGGTGTCTAAGTATGTTATGGTGAACTTTAACCCTCACACCCAAATCCTATCAACCCTTAAGTCTCACCAAGCCATGACTTGGTCGAGCCGTGACAACGGAACTTGATATTAAGCCTAAGTATGTGGCCCTTGGACTAACCGTTATACTCTACCTATCTTGGACAAGTTTGTGGTTATCATCATTGATGACCTCTTGGTCTATTCTCCCTCCGAGGAAGATCATAAGCAACACTTAAGAATGGTTTTGTACAAACATCAAGAACCCCAATTATATGCCAAGTTCAAGAAGTATAAAATCCGGCTAAAAGATGTGGGGATGTGAGGACATGTTTTGTCAATAGAAGGTTTGTTAATAGACCCGTCAAGGATAGAATCCATAACCACGTGGAAGGCTAAGCGGATGTGAAGTCGAATTTTCCTCGTACTTACGGGTTATTACCGTAAATTTGTGGAAGACTTTGAGCACCACTGATGACTTAACTCCTGAAGAAAGATAAGAAGTTTGAATGAATGCCCAAGTGTGAAGAGAGCTTCTGAGAGTTTAAGAAAAGGTTAACCACTGATCCGTGCTTAGCTACACGGACATTTATAAGAGTTTTAAATTTATTGTGATGCATCTAAGCATGGACTTTGTTCTATCTTGATGTAAGAAGGAAGACTCGTAGCCTATCAAGGCAACTACGTCCTCATGAAGAGAACTACCCTACCCATGATTTGGATCTAGCAGTAGTAGTGCATGCTTTAAGTGAAGATGGTTAGATTTAATCAACCACTATGACTTTGGTATCCATTACCATCCAGATAAGTGACGGAGTGGATACTCTCAGCCGGAAGTCGTGTCCCTGTTCTGCCTTGACCAAGCAGAGCGATTAGTGCTACCTGAAGTCTTCGATAAGTTTGCCATAGAGCTAGTCAGCAGTGGCTATTTCCCTAACTTGATATTAGGCCCAGTCCTAGGTTGAATCAAGAAGAATAGAAGAAATCAATGAAATGATCAAGTATGGGAAAGCCTTGCATTCTTAGAAGATGAGCAGTGTGTTCTTTGGTTTGGACGTCACATCCGCATACCAAACCAATAAGGTTTGAAGAAGTGGAATCTACAAGTAGCTTATGGCACCCCTTTATTCCATCCACCTAGGGAGTACCAAGTTATACCAGGACCAAAGGAGTTCTTAGTGGAATGGAATGGATTTAGTTAGGTGATTGTGATCTTGTGGAGTTGATTATAAGATTTTAGGTCTAGTATGAGCATGCTGGTTATTATATTGATGGATAAATTAGTATTTTAATTATTGGAACAATTTGGATTTTAGTTAGGTGATTTTGATCTTCAGAAGATAGTCAAATATGCTCGGTGGATTAAAGGATTTAACTCTATTGGGCGAGTATGGTGATTATTGTATTTAGTTATGTATAACTGTGATCTTGAACCAAATTTTACGGTGGATTGTGAGACTTTAGGTGGATTTAGTTAGGTGATTATGATCTTGAGGAGATAGTCAAAGGTGTACGGTGGATATCAGATTTTAGGGCTAGTAAGTGAGCATGATGATTATTATATTGATAGATGAATAGATTTTTAATTAATCTTGGAAATATTTGGATTTAGTTACGTGATTTTTATGTTGAACCAAATATCGCGGGGATTATGATTAGGTTGATTTGGTCAGGTGATTGTGATCTTCAGGAGATAGTTAAAGATAGTCAGGTGATTGTGATCTTGAGGGAATAATCAAAGATGTTTGGTGGATTATGAGACATATCTTTAATTAATCTTGGAGCAAATTGGATTTAGTTAGGTGATTATTATCTTGACGCAAATTTGACGATGGATTTGATTTTTTTGGTGGATTTAGTTAGGTGATTGTGATTTTCAGGAGATAGTTGAAGATGTTCGGTGGATATGAGATTTTAGGTCTAATATGAGCATGTGTAGTTTATATTGGTTGATAAATACATTTTCAATTGAACTTACAACAATTTGGATTTAGTTACATGATTGTTATCTTGAAGCAAATTTGATGATGGATCATGAGTTTTTGGTGGATTTAGTTAGGTGATTGTGATCTTGAGGGAATAGTCAAAGATGTTTGGTGGATTACGAGACATCTTTAATTATCTTGGAACAAATTGGATTTAGTTAGGTGATTGTTATCTTGAAGCAAATTTGACGATGGATTATGATTTTTTTGGTGGATTTAGTTAGGTGATTGTGATCTTCAACTAAATATTACGGTGGATTATAAGAGTTTAGGTGGATTTAGTTAGGTGATTGTGCTCTTAAGAAAATAGTTAGTGAGCGTGACGATTATTCTACATGAGTGACCAAGACGTTGGTGCCACAAAGAGTCGTAGACAATGAGGGGCGAAGAGACTAGTGGTGGTGTTATCAGAGGGAAGGGGAAGCCAGTCAGCTCCCAGAGGGCCTGGGAGTTGTAGCGTCGAGGGGCAACAGCAAGTAGAGCATCCGTGTAAGGATCGTAATTGGAACAAGAGTTATAGTCAACAATGACCCTACAACCAGAGTCAACATTGTAACCACCTGAAATGAGCTGCATGGGTCGAGGAACATGAGCAAAACTAGGAACATGAAAAGACAAAGTGCTAAGAGTGCCCCGACTATCGACTGGGAGGGAAGTTCCTAAGAACATGAACATGAGAAACTGGAGGTCGAATGGCAGACAAACTGGAAGAATCAGACAAAGAAGCACTTGGCAGTGAAACTAGAAGTGGGTGTCAAAGTCGTGCAATTTTTGTTTCTCGTTGATCTGGCTTGGTGTCCTTCCCTTGTATGCGGGTTATGTGTCACGGACTTGATGTCGCATCCTACGTTCCCTTGTTGGGGGCCCTTGGCCCCGGCGACAGGTAGCGTCGTGCACACATCCTGTGGGTTAGACATTGCGGTGCCGACCGCCTCTGCCTCGCTTCGCCGATAGGTGGTGCTCGGCGTTCGGCTATGGTGGCGCCAGCAGGGAACACGGGTTGTGGGATCGAGGCAGCACACAAAGCAACTCAGAGCCAAGCAAAGGATGCCCAACCCGACCGGGGCGTGGAGCGGAGAGTGCACGAGGGTGTGGGGAAGGGGTGAAAATGTCGTCGGGGAGTGGATCAGTAGCCACCGTCGATTTTGAACACAGAGTCGAGCGGTGATGACGATATGGGAAGCGAGGAAGGCGGAAGAGGGCACTTGGGAGGAGAAGGCATCATCCACCCTATGCCTGTGGCGACCATGATGGTGGTGGGTTGTGGGCAAATCCGATGTCTGCACGTGGATCTACTAGGTATGGCACGTCATGGTTGTTGTGGAGTGAAGTGCCACAACTGTTGGGTTGTGTGGGTGAGTTTGGAGAGAGAGAGAGAGAGAAGTCGTGTTGCACTCTAGTCTAGGCCTTCAACTATACCAAGTGCGACTTATTTAGAGTTTTTGCTCTCTCAAGCTGAAGCCTTTCTCTGAACCAAGTCTAGGCCATGAAACCGCCTAGCTATAAAAGTTCAAATAGCATGGACTTATATTGATGTGCTTAACTTACGGAATTGTAAGAACACCGGTTAAGCACCAACAACTTTTGCCTGGAATAAAGCCCAACTTGAAATTGTGATTGTGTGAGTTAATCATTTTACATCCTTAAGCCCCAACATGCGCGAAGTTGGCTGGTGCCATACAGAAGTTGTTTCGAGGAGTTATGGTTGGAGTCTGATGGTGATGTAGAAGTGATATTCTGGAGATAGTGAAAGTTTTTTGTGGATTATGAGATTTTAGGTCTAGTTAAGCATGGTGATTATTATATTGGTGGATAAACTGATTTATTAATCTTGGAACCGTTTTGATTTAGTAGGTGATTGTGATCTTGAACCAAATTTCACGATGGATAAATAACTTTAATTGTACATATAAAGATCCATAGTCCATCAATAGAACTTGTGGTTTATATTGGATTTAGATAACCATGAGTTTGGAGTTTATTTAAATCATGGCTATGATGTTGGTGGGTTGCTTTGTGTTAAATTCACACTTTTGGAGACTGAAGTTGGATTACTTTAGGGTGTAGTATGATCAACCTTGGATATATCGGATATTTATAGGTTAGATGAGAGTTTGCAGCACCAATCATGATTATCATAATGGGTGGATTATTGGAGCAAATGGAATTGGATTAGTAGTAAGGAAACAAGGATTTTGAAGTAACAGAAATTGTGTTAGCAACATCAATCATGATTATGAAAATAGTGGATTACTGGAGCATCTGGGATTGGAAGGAAACAAGGATCTTGGAGTAGCACAACTTGTGTTTCCTTTAGGTTAAATGATATAGCTACTTGGATTCAAGGATGGAGATAACTTTGGCACTTTCGGATTTGTGATGTTTTGATCTAAGCTTAGTAGGTTGCATGTGCCCCATATGGATATAGGATATAATCATGAATATGATACATGTGGATCGAGTTGTTAGACGTAGGTGATTTTGTGTCCCTCCCTAGAATGTTACAAGTACAAGATCATCATTTTGGATTAATTTGAAGAGATGGCTATTTTGATGGTATGTACCTTGTGGGAGTTGGGCCATGTGAGCATCATAATAGAGAGGAGCGGTGTCTAAGTATGTTATGGTGAACTTTAACCCTCACACCCAAATCCTATCAACCCTTAAGTCTCACCAAGCCATGACTTGGTCGAGCCGTGACAACGGAACTTGATATTAAGCCTAAGTATGTGGCCCTTGGACTAACCGTTATACTCTACCTATTTGATGAACATCATGAACATGTTCATGAGTTCTTGGACAAGTTTGTGGTTATCATCATTGATGACCTCTTGGTCTATTCTCCCTCCGAGGAAGATCATAAGCAACACTTAAGAATGGTTTTGTACAAACATCAAGAACCCCAATTATATGCCAAGTTCAAGAAGTATAAAATCCGGCTAAAAGATGTGGGGATGTGAGGACATGTTTTGTCAATAGAAGGTTTGTTAATAGACCCGTCAAGGATAGAATCCATAACCACGTGGAAGGCTAAACGGATGTGAAGTCAGAATTTTCCTCGTACTTACGGGTTATTACCGTAAATTTGTGGAAGACTTTGAGCACCACTGATGACTTAACTCCTGAAGAAAGATAAGAAGTTTGAATGAATGCCCAAGTGTGAAGAGAGCTTCTGAGAGTTTAAGAAAAGGTTAACCACTGATCCGTGCTTAGCTACACCAGACATTTATAAGAGTTTTAAATTTATTGTGATGCATCTAAGCATGGACTTTGTTCTATCTTGATGTAAGAAGGAAGACTCGTAGCCTATCAAGGCAACTACGTCCTCATGAAGAGAACTACCCTACCCATGATTTGGATCTAGCAGTAGTAGTGCATGCTTTAAGTGAAGATGGTTAGATTTAATCAACCACTATGACTTTGATATCCATTACCATCCAGATAAGTGACGGAGTGGATACTCTCAGCCGGAAGTCGTGTCCCTGTTCTGCCTTGACCAAGCAGAGCGATTAGTGCTACCTGAAGTCTTCGATAAGTTTGCCATAGAGCTAGTCAGCAGTGGCTATTTCCCTAACTTGATATTAGGCCTAGTCCTAGGTTGAATCAAGAAGAATAGAAGAAATCAATGAAATGATCAAGTATGGGAAAGCCTTGCATTCTTAGAAGATGAGCAGTGTGTTCTTTGGTTTGGACGTCACATCCGCATACCAAACCAATAAGGTTTGAAGAAGTGTAATCTACAAGTAGCTTATGGCACCCCTTTATTCCATCCACCTAGGGAGTACCAAGTTATACCAGGACCAAAGGAGTTCTTAGTGGAATGGAATGGATTTAGTTAGGTGATTGTGATCTTGTGGAGTTGATTATAAGATTTTAGGTCTAGTATGAGCATGCTGGTTATTATATTGATGGATAAATTAGTATTTTAATTATTGGAACAATTTGGATTTTAGTTAGGTGATTTTGATCTTCAGAAGATAGTCAAATATGCTTGGTGGATTAAAGGATTTAACTCTATTGGGCGAGTATGGTGATTATTGTATTTAGTTATGTATAACTGTGATCTTGAACCAAATTTTACGGTGGATTGTGAGACTTTAGGTGGATTTAGTTAGGTGATTATGATCTTGAGGAGATAGTCAAAGGTGTACGGTGGATATCAGATTTTAGGGCTAGTAAGTGAGCATGATGATTATTATATTGATAGATAAATAGATTTTTAATTAATCTTGGAAATATTTGGATTTAGTTACGTGATTTTTATGTTGAACCAAATATCGCGGGGATTATGATTAGGTTGATTTGGTCAGGTGATTGTGATCTTCAGGAGATAGTTAAAGATAGTCAGGTGATTGTGATCTTGAGGGAATAATCAAAGATGTTTGGTGGATTATGAGACATATCTTTAATTAATCTTGGAGCAAATTGGATTTAGTTAGGTGATTATTATCTTGACGCAAATTTGACGATGGATTTGATTTTTTTGGTGGATTTAGTTAGGTGATTGTGATCTTCAACTAAATTTTACTGCGGATTATAAGATTTTAGGTGGTTTAGTTAGGTGACTGAGCTCTTGAGAAAATAGTTAGTGAGCATGATTATTATTCTGTTGATGGATAAATAGATCTTTATTTAATTTTGGAGTAATTTGAATTTAGTTAGGTCATTGTTATCTTGAACCAAATTTTACGGTGGATTTTGAGTTTTTTGTTGGATTTAGCTAGGTGATTGTGATCTTGAGGAGATAGTCAAAGATGTTAGGTGGATTACGAGATTCTAGGTCTAGTATGAGCATTGTTGTTATTATATTGGTGAATAAACATATCTTTAATTAGTCTTGGAACACTTTGGATTTAGTTAGGTACATAGGTGATTGTGATCTTGAAGCAAATTTGACCACAGATTATGAGTTTTTGGTGGATTTAGTTAGGTAATTGTGATTTTCAGGAGATAGTTAAAGATGTTTGGTGGATTAAGAGACTTTTGTTCTATTCCATGAGCGTCATGATTATTATGTTGGCGGATAGACATATTTTAATCTTGGAACACCTTGGATTTAGTTAGTGATTGTGATCTTCAAGCAAATTTACCTGTGGATTCTGAGATTTTAGGTGATTGTGATCTTGAGGAGATAGTTAAAGATGTTCGGTGGATTATGTGATTTTTAATCAAAATGTTTGGTGGATTAAGAGATTTTACTTCAGTACGTGAGCATGGTGATTATTATGTTGGTGGGTAGACATATTTTTAATTAATATTCGAACACTTTGGATTTAGTTAGGTGATTGTAATCTTCAAGCAAATTTATTTGTGGATTATGAGATTTTATGTGATTGTGATCTTAGGGAGAGATAGTTGAAGATATTCGGTGGATTTTGAGATTTTAGGTCTAGTATAAGCATGGTTACTATTATATTGGTAGATAAAGATATCTTCAATTAATCTTGAAATAATTTGAATTTAGTTAGGTAAATGTGACCTTGAAGAAAATTTGACAATGGATTTTGAGTGGGTTTAGTTAGGTAATTGTGATCTTGAGGATTATGAGTTTTTAGTGGATTTATGAGTTTTTGGTTGATTTAATTAGGTAATTATGATATTGAGAAGATAGTCAAAGATGTTTGGTGTATTATGACATTTTAGTTCTAGGAAGTGAGGATGGTGATTATTATGTTGGTGGATAAACAGATTTTCAATTAATCTTCAAACAATTGAGATTTAATTAGATGATTGTTATCTTCAAGCAAATTTACGGGTGGATTGTGTGATTTTAGGTGGATTTAGTTAGGTGATTGTCATCTAGAGGAGATAGTCAAAGATGTTCAGTGGATTATGATATTTTATGTCTAGTATATGCATGGCTACTATTATATTGGTGGATAAACATATCTTCAATGGATCTTGGAATAATTTGGATTTAGTTAGGTGATTGTGATGTTAAAGCAAATTTGACAAGCAATTATGAGCGCTTTTGGTGGATTATGAGATTTAGGTCTAGTAAGAGCATGGCTACTATGTATTGGTGGATAATCTATCTGTAGTTAATTGGATTTAGTTGGGTAATTGTGATCTTGATGCAAATTTGATGATGGATTATGAGTTTTTGTGTGGATTTACTTAGATGATTATGATCTTGAGGAGATAGTAAAAATGTTCGATGAATTATGAGATTTTAGATCTAGTACTTGAGCATAATGATTATGAGCATATTGGTGGATAACCTGATCTTCAATTAATCTTGGAACACTTTTGATTTAGTTAGGTGATGGTGACTTGAAGCAAATTTGTCTGTGGATTATGATATTATAGGTGGATTGAGTTACGTGATTGATGTTGAGGAGATACTCAAAGATGTTCGGTGGATTATGAGATTTTAGGTCTACTATGGGCATGGCTACTATTATATTGGTGGATAAATAGATCTTCAGTCAATCTTGGGACAATTTGGATTTAGTTAGGTGATTATGATCTTGAACCAAAATTCACGGTGTATGATAAAATTTTAGGTGGATTTAGTTAGGTGATTGTGATCTTGAGGAGATAGTAAAAAATGTTAGGTGGATTATGAGATTCTAGGTATAATATGAGCATGGCTACTACTATATTGGTGGATAAACATATCTTCAATCAATCTTGCGACAATTTGGATTTAGTTAGGTGATTATGATCTTGAACCAAAATTCACGGTGGGTTATAAAATTTTAGGTGG
Organism: Aegilops longissima; assembly: GCA_021605205.1. Taxonomy (NCBI): domain Eukaryota; kingdom Viridiplantae; phylum Streptophyta; class Magnoliopsida; order Poales; family Poaceae; genus Aegilops; species Aegilops longissima. Next base: position 638,865,721 of record CM038681.1, on the reverse strand, counting down.
ATTTAGTTAGGTGATTGTGATCTTGAGGAGATAGTCAAAATAGTTCGGTGGATTATGAGATTCTAGGTCTAGTATGAGCATGGCTACTATTATATTGGTGGATAAACAGATCTTCAATCAATCTTGCAACCATTTGGATTTAGTTAGGTGATTATGATATTGAACCAAAATTCACGGTGGGTTATGAAATTTTAGGTGGATTTAGTCAGGTGATTGTGATATTGAGGAGATAGTAAAGAATGTTCGGTTGGTTTATGCGATTTTAGGTCTAGTATGAGCATGGCTATTATTATATTGGTGGATAAACATATCTTCAATTAATTTTGAAACAATTTGGATTTAGTTAGGTGATTGATCTTGAAGCAAATTTAACGAGGAATTACGAGTTTTTCTTTGATTTAGTTTGGTGATTGTGATCTTGAGGAGATTGTCAAAGATATTCAGTGGATTATGAGATTTTAGGTCTTGTAAGTGAGCATTATGGAAGATGTCGTCCAAGAGACACCGGCGACGATGTACATAGCACCCGAAGGCCATCCCCACAACAGCAACCATCGCCCAACACCACGCCACCCCAAGCCTCGCGAAACCACCAAGGCAACCAACACCACGAGCACTCAGGCAGAAATTCCAAGGAAGGGACGATGTCGTGCCGCCGCTCCCAGGTCCGGCGAAGTGGACCTAGGGGACGGTCAAGGCTTCCAGGGAGGAGACGGAGCCCACAAACGTCGCCATTGTTGCAGCCACTGCTGCAGCTGCAGCCACGCAGGGATTTTCCCGGAGCACCTTGCCACCAACCACGCCACCATGAAGCAGAGCACGTCTTCGAATCAGACAGCACATGTCCAAGCCAAGCTTAGTTTCTGAGTCAAAGGATGTCTTCGATCAGAAAGCCAGTAACAAGTATTGGATTGATGTGCAACTAAGATGGGGAGACTACGATTCACACGGCATAGAATGTTACACAAGAACAGAATTTATGGACTACACAGACAGATAATATGTCCATCTACCCTTCTCCGACTGGTATGATTTTGAGTATCCATTAACTGCCAATTTCTTGCCTTGTCTGAGTCTTCTGTGCTTAATGTTGATTAATATTTCTTTCAGGGGTGATGATTGGACTGATCTAGCTTATAATTTGCACTCTGCTTTTGGTAACTGCTTCCCCGGGTGAAAGCCCCTCCTCTAGCAAGCAATGAACAAGATCATGAAGGTAATAACCATGCTAACTGTAACAAGTCTAGCTCTAGGCCAATATCTCTGTTGTAGTAAAAAAAATGTCTTATTTAATAACTGACATGCTTGTTTATTTTCTCTTTTGACAGTCAAATCCTGCTATGTATGTGCTGAGGGAGAGAATAAGAAAGGGTCTTCAATTGTATTCATCTTAACCCACTGAGCCATATCTGTCTTAACATAATTTTCCCTTTATTTTGCTTTTAGCTCTAGTTTTCTTGCAATTATGGCATAACTGCGCAGCACCACACCTTTCAAGATTTGAATGAAAATGGATTATACCCTGCAGGTCATCCACAGAAGTGTATGGGTGGGACAAAAGCGTCTAGGGCAGCTGGCCAAGTGGAAAACAGCCGAGGAGGTTGCTGCACTAGTTCGATCGCTTCCTGTTGGAGAGCAGCCAAAGCAAATTATTTTGACAAGGAAGTGTGTGTTGAAAGTCCATCTGCCATTCCAAGCTTGCTTGAAGATTGACAAGTTTGGTCTCAAGGCTACAGAACCGCAGATGGTTCTTTATAACATATACGATGACTGGTTGAAAAGTATCTCATCCTACACTGCATTCTCTGGTCTTGTGCTTATACTACGAGCATTACATGTCAATATTGAGAAGGCCAAGATGTTGCTGAAGCCCGAGAAGACAATGGTTACGGAACTGCTTCATATCTGGCCATCAATCTTTGACGGATGAGTATTGTCTGAAGGTGGAATGTGCGCTCAGGGATCTCATTCTTTCAGATTATGCAAAGAAAAACAATGTTAATACTTCTGCTCCACCGTCACAGCAGAGGCAACAGATAGCCGAGATTGAGAAACAGGTAAAACCTTTTATAACAGCCTTTCTGTCTAGTTTCTATGCATAGTAATCGCTTCAGTTTTCCTCATTCTTGGATTTACTTGAATTTGCAGTCCCGACAGCTAGGCAGCGGTTAATTTGAAAAGAAAACGAGAGTATAAACTCATGGCATTGTCTCTATTGTAAAATTTCACATCCAACCCACAAAGTTAGTCTTGCGCCAGCGACTGATGCAATGTAGTGATCCATGGTTGCAGCTCCTGAGAAATACAGACAGACCACTCAGTTTATTGCAAGTATTTCTTCAGTTCAGCTTATTACCAGATGTAGTTATTTGAAAAAATGCAATATTCTTGAGTCGTTCACAATTTGCATTCATAGGTGCAGTTTATTTCACGGCAAAGAAGGTTGATTATATGAACTTATATCGGAGAACTGCACTGATTATATGAACTTATATCAGAGAACTGCATCTACCTAGAATCTGTGGACACAGGATGCAGGTTTCCTGCATGGGCAGGATAATCACCGATTTATCCTTTTTCTATGGAATTTCCTGTGTTATTTTTTGACTTATTGAGTTGTTTTTGTCCCTGCATTTGACATGGGCCAAATGGATAATTTTGTGTTGGTGATGCAGATTGGAATACTGCTCGGTGGTGTTACACTATTTGGAAATTGATGATCCTTTTTTGTTGGTTTTGATAATTTGCTATTGAATGCGGATCTTGCCTTACCTATATGATATGGAGGTAATTTGTGAACTTGCAATTATGAGATGGGAGGAAGAAAAAGGAAATGCTGATGGGTCCAATAAAGTTTTCGTCAAAGTCTGTTGCTTTTATTCATGTATATGTGCTGTACTGAGCTTAGTACTCCTTTTCCGATCTCGTGTAAGATTTGCAGAACCAGTACTAATTATTGCACAATCTTTGTGCCAGTGTTTCATGGGTTGCTTATTTCATTCTGTTTTTGTAGTTGCTTTCCCTGATCTCAAATATTCCGTTAGAGGGAATGATTTACAGAACTGTGGTTGTTGAGCCGTTACACTTGACTATCTGCTGTATATATGTTGATTTCAATTTAGCTGATTGTAGTTCTAATAACTGACTGGGGTTGTACCATCTTTTGTTTTGGCACAGCAAAACTCACATGGTGATTTGTCAAAGAAGAGTAGAGTTGAAGAGGAATGCATCGTGCTGCAATTTGGTGGTGTCCTGGTGAGTTTGCACCTAGGAAGTTCTGGAAGCTCGAAAATTTGTTTGTACAACAACATAACTCCAGCGACTGGGGAAGGTTGATTTTTATCTTGAACGCCCGGGCGAAAAGACCGACCGATGGAGCGGGTAGGTCTATGGGAAGACGGATCTGGTTGTTTCCTTTATATTCCCAAAAGTATATGTATATCTGAGCTTGTCGTCTCGTCGGTTTGTTTGCTGCTGGATGTGATGTGATGTGCCTGATGGGTTCTTGTTTTGCTTGGTGCTTGTTCTTGTTTGCTCCTTTTGTATTGAAGTGCCTGATGGGTTAATTTTAGCTCGTTTTGTATTCAAATGATGCCCGTCTCTATTGAAACACTGTAGGGGGGATGCATTTCCGAATTATGAAAATCACGCTTGCATTGCTTGTTGTGGAATGACTGCATGAACGATCTTCTGAGTTCCAATCTGCTTTAAACTCTGTCGTGGTGTTTATTTTTTGAATCCAAACCAGAAGAATCATTCTTGTGTACTCCCTCCGTCCGGAAATACTTGTCTTAGAAATGGTTGAAAATGGATGTATAAAATAAGTCTAGATACAACCATTTCTAAGACAAGTATTTTCGGACGAGGGAGTATGTAGGATGGTTGGTACCCAGTTTTTCTTGTGTTTAGTAAAATATAAGTTTGTGTGGCTAGAGTTGCCCACATATATACTCCCTCCGTCTCATATTATAAGAGCAAGCAATTTTCGACACTAGTGTAGTGTCAAAAATGCTCTTATATTATGGGACACAGGGAGTAGTAGTTTAATAGGGGAGCAGTGTCATGTTGAAAAGGCCATGGAGGTGGCTAACATTACAATTGCATTGATCAATTGGACTGGTAATTTTGAGCAGCAGGTACTCCTAGCACCTGCTTGATCAAAACACACAACTGGTATCTTGTAACAACTCATTTGAAAGGAGGAGTATCCCGTAATAAAAATGCTTTTCTTTTTTATTTACTCGCTCTCCTTTGATTGAGCTTCGGTTGTGGTGTTAGTTCTCGATGAAGACGGTGATGGGGCTGTGGTGGTTGCAGTGGGAGTGCTTGATGATTCCCTCAGAATTGGTGAAACCATGTTGAGCAAAGCATGTTGTTGTCACGGCGGCATACTATTTTGTACTGGTGGTATTGGCCAACATTTGGTGTGATTAGTGCCATCTACGAGATTTTCTAGTATCTTTTTGGATTTTTATTAAACAGTTAGTTTGTGAACTTGTGCTGGTTTCTGAACCTTATGGCATTTTGCTATGCCCAAGAATGATGCCAGCAAGCGCTCACACTCGTCCCTTGTTTATTTTCCGCTGAATGGTGGTGTTGATCTTTCGATTTGTTGTAACCTTTCAATTGTATTGTGTGGCTGGGCACTCCACGGATATCAAGTATTTTGGTATGCCGCGACTTATTCGGTTAACAAAGATTGGCTGGCTGTTTGTTGAACATGAACGTTTTGCGACATGAATGATAGCCCCCTGGCTGTTTGTTGAACATGAACGCCTGTTTGCGACAAGACATCCTTTTTAGGTAATTTTGTCTCTCATTTTATCCTTATAGTGATCATTTTGATTGCTACATTTTGTTTTTACACATCGCTTTCTATTATGTCCTATACCGCACTGCTCTACGTGCATGCACACAAAATTTTGAAAATTCAAGCCATGAAAATATGTTTTTCTTTTAACTTAAAAAAATCAGGCACAACGTGCCCGTGCTCAGATGTCAATTATCGTAAAGATGTCTTCTATTCAATGTCGTCAGAGAGGGGAAAGAAACATTCAAGCTAAAGGAGACGTCTACGGTCCGACTTTTTTTGTTTCTTGATTCTCGTTTTGTTTTTTTTTTTCACAATTTTTTGCTTTAATTTTTTACTTTTTTATACATCCTAATATTCTAAATAAAAATATGTAAAAATTATTTTACATATAATATTTGAAAAATGTTAAATTGTTATTCCGTGAAAGGTACGGTTTTGCTTTTGAAAAAACAGCCATGTTTCTTGTTTAGTTTGTTTCTCACTTTTATGATTTATTTTTTTACTTTTTTATACAGCTAATATTCTAAATAAAAATATGTAAAAAGTAGTTTACATAATATTTGAAAAATGTTAAATGTGTATAGAGAAAATGTTTATCACTGATTAAAAAAGTGCATACAAAAAATAAAATGTGTGTGAAACAATTTGATCATGTATTTAAAAAATGTTAATCAAGTATTTTAAAAATGTTGAACAAGTTAGAAAACTTTAATTGCACTTTGCAGCCAGCACTTTCACTTGTCTACGAGCTATGGAGGTCTTCCTTCAGAAAGATAATGATGTGAAATCGGGTCTGTAACGAACGGGGAAAGATAATAGGAGCTCTCTTTTTCGATAGCTCCTATTTGCCGCTCGCTGCGGCAAACAGACGGGGTTTTGCACAGGCGGGTATCCAACTGGGCCGGCCCATGAATATGGCGAACGAGAGCACGCTGTAGTTAAAAAAAAGGCCGCCGTCGCGGGAATTCAAAACCAGGACCTCATGGTATAACTGAGGTGGAACTACCACTTGACCTAGCACCTCTTACTGATTCTATAGCAGCGCCATTCTTAAAGAACCAACCCACAGCGCAGATCCAAATTATATCTTGAATTTCAAAAGCACTTTTTATTGAAAAAAAGGGATCTGTGAAACACAAACAAATTGCTAATTGGCTAACAAAATTTTAAAACTGACATATTTTCGAAATCATGAACTTTTTTTTGAAACGGGAACATCTTTTGAAATTCCAAGATAGATTTTGAAAACGTGAACATATTTTGAAAAATGTGAAAATAAGAACATATTTTGAAAAGTTTGAAACTGAACAATTTCGAAACTCCTGAAAAAATGAAGCCGATACATTTTTTCAGTTTGCATTTTTTTTTGAAAATGGGAGCATGTTTTGAACCGGCTGAACATTTTTTGAAATTTGTGAAGAAAATTTAAACTGACCAACTTCGAAACTCCTGAAAATTTGAAAACATGAACATTTTTGAAAATTAGTGAACAATTCTTTTTAATTGGAACATTTTTTGACTCATTTTTAAAAATTTGTGAACAATTTTTCTAAATGAGAACATTTTTACAACGTGAACATATTTAAAATTGCGAACAAAATTCTGAGTATGCGTAAATTTTCTGAAATTGTGAAGAAAATTTTGAAAATGAGAAAATTTCTGAAATTCCTGAACATTTTTAGAAAATGTGAACAAATTTTTCAAAATAGAACACTTTTTTAAGTTCCTAAACATTTTCTGGAAAATGTGAACAAATTTTGGAAAAAAGAACACTTTTCGAAATTTTGAAAAATATTTGTTTTTTTAACAAAATAAACAGGAAAACGAAAAACAAAAAAAAGAAACAAAATAAAATAAACTGGAAAAATGGTAAAAGAAATAAAAAACGAAAAAAGGAAAAAGAAAAATCAAAAAACACCAGAAGTAGAAAAACAGACTAAAAATCCGGCTCAGCCACCTTCTAGAAGGTTTCCAAAACCAGTAGAAATACTCTACAGAAAAAGAAAACTTCGCTGGGCGGGCCCACAATATCGTTCGCTCTGGCAACCTTGTGCGAACCATCGACCTTTCGACGCAGAGAGCGGCACATAGGGTTTTTCGAATTTTCCAAACCTACGACATGCTCATTTTTGTGGGTTTGGAAGAATTTGTGCATGGTGTAGACCTCGTTGAGCGACTCCTGCATTAAAAGGCCGACCCATGTAGCGTACCGTTGGATCTTGGTTTTCGGAATCTTGTTTTGCGAAGCTTCTGGCCCTTTTCTCTTTTCTGCCATTTTTACTCGGTCTTGTTTGTGCCAAAAATAAAACTCGCTCTTGTTCGTTTTTTCTTGTTTTTCCCTTTCCATTCTCTGATTTTTTAAAGCATTTTCCTCCTTTTCCCCTTTTCATTTAAAATATAAAAAATTTCAATGTGCAATTTTTTTTAATTCATGGACATTTTTAAATTTCATGCTATATGTGAACATTTTTCAAATCTGTGATTTTTTTAAAAAAATTCTTTTCATATCATTGTTTTTTAACTCGGGAGCATTTTTAATTTATGATGTGATTACAAAACCAAAAATCGACTGATGTGTATCATATGGTGTTATTTTAGTACGAACTTTAAGGATGCTTGTGATATTTATAGGGATGACTCAGTAGATTGATCAGAACAATAACTTTGAGATGGTTTGCACTTACAAAAATTTCATCTTATCTTCTCCGCTACTGATAAGAACTTTGGAGTGATTATTTGTCACACGTTAAGGGATGGCTATATGATTCAATTATGTCAGCACTGTTAAGAAATTGGACTAGTAAAAGTATGAACCCTAGACCTTATTTCTAAGCATTAAAATAAAGTCTATGCTCACTTTTGTAACTTGATACCTTACTATTTTTATTATTTCTTATTACAAAAACATATTTTTAGCAACCATATTACACTTGTATCACCATCTCTGTGCCAAACTAGTGCACATATACAATTGACCATTGTATTGGGTGTGTTGGGGATAAAAGAGATTTCGTGTATTTGATTGCAAGGTTGTTTGAGAGAGACCATTTTCATCCTACACATTCTACAGATTGATAAACCTTAGGTCATTCACTTGAGAAAATTTTATCGATGTCCTACAAAACTCTACGTTTGGAGGCCCAACAGAGTCTACACGAATAAATTTGTGTAGTAGACATCCGCGCCACTCCCCCTAAGGCCCATGTGTCTGAGGGGAACCCTAGAGGGTGGGGGCGCCTTGTAACACCCTTAGTGTCATGCTACTGTAGCCTCACCCTAATGATGCCATGTCACCATGCTTTACTAAGCTAATTGTCACATGATTAAAAGTCAAGTCGAAATCAAATTCAAACTGTAAGTGCAATTAAAAATTCACAAATAATAAAACTAAAAAGTTATCACCCAAAAACAGTGACTAAAACAACCACTTTAATCCTATAAAACTAAAACAGTCCCATATTTAATAGAGCTCTTTTGCTATTTAAAATAAAAACAGATAAAAAAGGAAACAAAAAAAGAATTGAAAAATAAAAAGGAGGAAACCTTACCTGGGCCTTTACCCCGCCTGTGGACCCCAGATTGTTCAGATCCACTCTTGTCATTCCGTACTGTGGGTCTACCTGTACCTCGCCTCCTGACAGATTGGCCCGTTTGCACTTAAACAAAGGGACCTTAAAATCATGTTCATAGGCAAGTTCCCATATGTCCACTATGTAACCATAATATGTGTCATTTCCCCTCTTGGTTGCTGCATCAAAGCGAACATCACTATTTTGGTTGGTGCTCTTTTGATCATGGGCGATCGTGTAAAATGTATTCCCATTTATCTCGTACCCTTTGTAAGTCATTACAGTCGAAGATGGTTCCCTCGCCAACGAGTACAGGTCATCAGAAACAGTGTCGTCACCCCTGATACGTGTTTTCAACCAACTGCCGAAAGCCCTAATGTGTTCACATGTAATCCAGTCGTCACACTGGTCCGGGTGTTTGGAGCACAGAATGTTCTTGTGTTCATCGACATACGGGGTCACCAAGGTAGAATTCTATAGAACTGTGTAGTGTGCTTGAGACCAGGAATGTCCGTCCCTACATATTATTGAGTCCCCTTCTAGCGTGCCTTTTCCACTCAGTCTCCCCTCATACCGCGATTGAAGGAGACATATCTTCTTAAGGTTAGAAATGAAGTCAACACAAAACCGAATGACTGTGACGCCCGGATATTTAAGCTACAGTAAACCTCTGTTAATGATGCCACGTCACCACGGTTACTGTTACTAATCTCGGGTTGATTCGAAACCGTTTCAAAATTCAAATTTAAATTAGTGTCAACAATAAAAGTTTTCAAAAGTTGAAACAAAAATGTTCGGTGGGTGCCGAATATTACAAGGGTAATTATGGTGCAACAAACACATTTTTATAAAATGCCTAAATGATTTAAAATGGTTTAAAACAAAAAGAAAATAAATAAAAGGAAAAGAAACTGCAAAACAGAAAACAAACAAAAAGGAAAGGAGAAAAGACCCCCGGGCCAGCCGACCTAACTGGCCGCCCATTCGCACAGCCCAACCGCCACCCTCCCTTATCCACGAAACCCTAACCTACCTCACCCCACCACTCCCACTCGCTTCCCACTCCCTCGATTGGATCTGGATCGGGAGGAGAACCCGATCCTCGCCTCCACCCCGACGCCGGCGGCGGGCGCGCCATCGCCCGGCCTGCCTCCTCCAACATCGACGTCGTCCCGTCCTCCTCCACAACGGACCTCCCGAACTCCCGCGCCCCATCGCCTGTTCCCTCTGAGACACCGGTGAGGCCCGGCCTCCTCTCTGCCTCGCCTCGGCGTGCACCCAGCGCCGCGCAGACTCACTCACCGTGGCGCCAGATCTGCCGCCGACGCTGAAGCCAGCTGCTCACCGCCCATGACCCCCTTGCTCCGACCGGCTCCGGCCGCGCCCTGGCCGTTCTGCGCGCGCGACCCGCTCCCTCCTGGACCTCGCCGCCTCGTCCTCAACCGCCCATCGCCGGACCGCCTCGCCTTCCCCTCTTCCCCGAGCTGGATGCATCGCTGCCCGAGGACCTCGCCGGAGGCCACGACGCCGGAGCCACCTCGTCGGCCTGCTTCCTCTTCCCCACCGGCCTGCCTCCTCTCCGCTGCCTCGTCCCCGTCGACCTCCCCGAGCCCCGCTGCCTTGACCCGACGGATCCGCGGTGAGGCCCCCCCGACCTTTCTTCCTCTTGCTCCTCGCGTCGTCCCGTAGTCGTGCACGCGCCGCCCGGTGCTCGTGCTCGCCGTGAGCATGCGCGCCACCCTGACGACATCCGCGCCCGTCGCGCCGCCGCCGCCTTCGTGCCACTGCGGGCCATTGCATACGCCGCCGCTCCGCTCGCCCGCAGCCCGTCTTGCGCTCCTGCCTTCTCCATCGACGGCACGCGCAGCCTCGGCGCTGGGACCACGTCGTGCCATCCGCTACTCTCGCCGCCTGGCTGCCTCCTTGTCGCCCGGCAGCAGCGCCATCGCCGCACCCCGGCCATCGCTGGGCTCGCCCGGTGGCGCTAAATGGCAGCCGTGAGCCCGCAAGCCCAAGACGCCTGTTAGGCCCCTCTCAACATCGACAAACAGGCTCGCGCCAAAATGTAAAGAAAAAAAAGCAGGAAAAAAATATATTAATTAAAATTATTAATTAATTAATTAACCAATTAATTAACTTAATTAATCTAACTAACCCTGTTAATTAACCTTAATAACCTAATTAGATAAAAGGTCAATGACAGACGGGCCCCACTGCCCTGTTTGACGGGTCAACTCGATCACGACATCACCTTGACATCATGCTTGACGTCATAATGGCATTTCCTAATTAAATTAATTCTGTTAATTCTAAAAATGAATTAAAACTTTGAAAATTAATATTAAATAATCCATAGCTCGGATGAAAAAACTTTCTACATGAAAATTGCTCAGAACGAAGAGACGAATCCGGATACGCAGCCCGTTCGTCCACCACACATCCCTAGCATAGCAAACACGCAACTTTCCCCCTCCGGTTCATTTGTCCGAAAACACGGAACATTGGGGATACTTTCCCGGATGTTTCCCCCCTTCACTGGTATCACCTCATACCGCGTTAGAACACGTCTAGCTCTGCTTGTTGTCCTGTTATGCACTTGCTTGCTATGTATTTACTGTTTCTCCCCCCTCTTCTCTCCGGTAGACCCCATGACGATGTTGATGCCCCTGTGGTCGACTACATCACCGACGACCCCTCCTTCTTGCCAGAGCAACCAGGCAAGCCCCCCTTGATCACCGGATATCGCCTATTTTTCTCTATCTGCTTGCATTAGAGTAGTGTAGCATATTCTTGCTTTCGATTAATCCTATCTTCTGCATAGCATGTCCTTGCTACTCTTGTTGTTACCTTTACCGCTATCCTCTTGCTTAGTATAGGATCGGTGGCCCTACACTCTTGTCCGCCTCGCCATGCTATACTCTTTGGGCTGTGATCACTTGGAGGTGATCACGGGCATATACTATATACTTTACACTATTACATTACTCGTGATACTTGTTCGGAGATGGGGGCTGAAAGGACGGTGGCTCCATCCCGGTAGAGGTGGGCCTGGGTTCCCGACGGCCCCCGACTGTTACTTTGTGGCGGAGCGACAGGGCAGGTTGAGACCACTAGGAGAGAGGTGGACCTGGCCCTGGTCGACGTTCGCGGATACTTAACACGCTTAACGAGATCTTGGTATTTTATCTGAGTCTGGCCATTTGGTCTATACGCACTAACCAACTACGTGGGAAAGATATGGGCACTCGGCGTCGTGGTATCAGCCGAAGCCTTCGTGACGTCGACAAGCGGCGGCGCTACGCGGATTGGATCGAACGCCGCTAGGCTAGGTCTGCTTCGGCCGTGTATGCATAACGTCTTGAGTGTGCTAAGGCGATGGGCCCGCACCCTGTCGCGCTTAGGTTTAGACCGGCGTTCTGACCTCTCTGTTGGCCTAGGTGGGGCTATGACGTGTTGATCTTCTGCAGCTGGGCATGACCCAGGAAAGTGTGTCCGGCCAAATGGGATCAAGCGTGTTGGGTTATGTGGTGCACCGCTGCAGGGAAGTTAATCTATTCGAATAGCCGTGATCTTCGGTAACAGGACGACTTGGAGTTGTACCTTGACATTATGACAACTAGAACCGGATACTTAATAAAACACACCCTTCCAAGTGCTAGATACAACCCGGTGATCGCTCTCTAACAGGGCGACGAGGAGGGGATCGCCGGGTAGGATTATGCTATGCGATGCTACTTGGAGGACTTCCGTCTACTCTCTTCTACATGCTGCAAGACGGAGGCTGCCAGAAGCGTAGTCTTCGACAGGATTAGCTATCCCCCTCTTATTCTGGCATTCTGCAGTTCAGTCCACCGATATGGCCCTTTACACATATATCCATGCATATGTAGTGTAGCTCCTTGCTTGCGAGTACTTTGGATGAGTACTCACGGTTGCCTTGTTCCCCTTTCTTTACCCGATTGCTGCGACTGAGACGATGGAGCCCAGGGCCGACGCCACCATCGGCGGCGACTACTACTACATCGGAGGTGCCTACTACTACGTGCAGCCCGGCGACGATGATCGGGAGTAGTTAGGAGGATCCCAGGCAGGAGGTCTGCGCCTCTTTCGATCTGTATCCCAGTTTGTGCTAGCCTTCTTAAGGAAAACTTGTTTAACTTATGTCTGTACTCAGATATTGTTGCTTCCGCTGACTCGTCTATGATCGAGCACTTGTATTCGAGCCCTCGAGGCCCCTGGCTTGTATTATGATGCTTGTATGACTTATTTATGTTTTAGAGTTGTGTTGTGATATCTTCCTGTGAGTCCCTGATCTTGATCGTACACATTTGCGTGCATGATTAGTGTACGGTTAAATCGGGGGCGTCACAAGTTGGTACAGAGCCGACTGCCTGTAGGAATCCCCCTTCCATACTCCTTGGCCGAAGTCGAGTCTAGTCATTGCAAAACTTTTACTAACATGGCTGTGTGCCTTACGGGCCCACGTCGCCATTGGGTGGTATTAGGATCTTTTACTCCTCGATCTTTACTCTGGGAATCTGAGCTCTCTTCTATTCGGGTTAAATGATTTTGCTAAAAACAGAACTAACTTTAGGTTCTCGCAAGTACTTTCTCCCGAAGAGCCCCTTGTTACCAATGACCTTTCTTTGCACTGAAGATTCGAAGATACTCTACGATGTGCTCTCGAGACTATGTGCCATCACTTTTGCAATTCATTTCCATCGATAAATCCCTCTGGATAACTACTTACACCTATTGCTCATATTGTCATCCCCAGTTGCTCTTGTTATTACAAGATGCCCTAAATTGCTCTCCGTTGTTCCGAAAATCCTTTAAGCTTACTGCCTTGCAGTTCTTTACCACATGAATATCCCTATTGAAAACTCCTCGCACTTATTGAGTATCTGTTCATCTCAAGTTGTTAGTATGCTTCATAAGATACTCTGAAATACTATCCGACCTTCTGAGCATCCTCTTCAAACTATTGCTCTGCAAATACTTGTATGCTTACATTATGGATGCCCCCATATCACTAGCAATATTCACTAGTATCTTTTGACACCGTCATTTTGACCTATTGATTCAGCATGTGTGCGAATGCACACAATCATCTACCAACCCTTCTAAATTATCTTTCCGGCTCAGACATCATTTTTGAACATGAGCTGGTTCTCGACCAAACTATTGGTCGTCAATTGTGCCTCTGGTCTATCCAACTTATCCATCCTTGATCAGAGCGACTGCTTCTGATCCTTTGTTTTGGAAATCGTAATTCCTTTGTTATCTAAGAATCGAATTATTCAGATGTTCTATAATATGATGCTCGTGCATTCTTCTTCCTCCGGTTGAGTACCGATGCTCAAATCAGATCCCTTGTGGACCATCGGTTCCTTTGTTCGATTTTATCCGACAGTGTCCTTCATATTGAATAACCTTGAGAGCCTCTCCATGGGTATATAATGCCTTTGGTAAATTGTATCATCTGCTTTTGAACATGCTCTACTTTTGAGCTTGTGTTATTTACTCTTGAAGTTCGTGGTATATGTTCTAAGATGCCCCGATGGGTTGAACCTATGCTTTCCGTAATCTGTGTGAACCCGAAAGTTTTCACGGGTCATACTCCTCTGGTATTTCACCAGGTAGGTTTTGACATTGAAATCATTTTTATTTTGAGGAGTGAATGGAAGGTTATACATTGAAGAAGTGGGAGTCGACCTTGAACTTGTGTTCATGCCCATGGACACGATGCAGATCCTATCATGGAAGCTTCTTGTAATAATAACTATTGCCTTGATATAATATCATCTGGTATCTATGAATTGATCCTATGCAATCATGGTTCCGACCATATTTTCTACTTGATCCCATTTCTCAAGCAAGTGAAAACACTTGTCTTCTGCGGATCAATACATCTCCGCAACCCCTATGTCAATCTTCCTTCGAGTAATACCCTCCAGTATCTTGAGAATATCAATGAACTGTGTTGTTTCCTATGAGTCTTCATCTATTATTGCTTCTCACCGATTTCAGATTTCCCCCGGGTTCTGAGTTATTTCACTCGAGAACATCGGTAAGTGAATCAATTCCGCACTTCGATTCAATAACTCTAAGTATTCTTCATTGCTTATGAATTTACCAATCCTTCAAGTCATTGCTAGCCTGATCAGCTATATCATTATCATGCAACTTTTTAACTGTGCTACCTGGCCCCTCTTTCCGGAGCACATATTTAGATGGTAAGCTAATCTTCCGTGATCTTCCTCGTCATATCATTTCTCCTTGAACAGACTTGATTTTGAGTTTCTGTCGTACCCATGGTTCCAATAATCTTTTGCTTCATCATTCATTTGACTTGATGTCATCGCCAAACGATGTCATGAAACCTCTCGACAATTGTGTCGGGGTCATCATCAACATTTTGAGCTCTTCCAGGATATCAATTGAATTCATGAAGAGAAATACCATCCTTGCCCTCGATGATTTATATTATCATCGACCACTTTATTGCCTCCCGTTCAACACAAACTTGTTCGTGTTTCGTGTTATACCTTGAGCTCCATGCTATCCAGCAATTGTTCTTCTTTACCTTGGAGTATTACCTTCTTTTATGTCAATAATGTCGTGAGAATTTCACCACCTCTTATGCATTCTTGGTACAAGTGATACTTCCTGCCATCTCTGCTCCTTCCTTGGTTCCCGTGTTGTTTCTAACCGGAAAACCGACAATTGAACTATGCTGTACGACTTCGAAATTCTAGCAACCCTATTGCTTTGAAGTTACTGGTCGATAATTCATTCTTAGACCATTGGTTATCGAATCACCATACTAACATTGATCGTGCTACCTAGGCCCATATTTCGGGTGCACCTTTCAACCAATGTTTAATTGGGTATGTTTGCTCGAGCATACCTCATTGTATCATTTGCTCTGACAATTGTTATCTCCTTGTTCACCTAATCGTGGAGATCCATCTTTTCGAAATCTCCATGAATTGTAGCTGAGTTCATCAACCACCCCTTCATCCTCTCCTTGGTTAAATGGTGAACTCATGAATCTTATGACGACTTCTCGTCAATTCGTGTCGCACCTTTTTATCTCAGGATCCCGAGTCTGAGTTATCCTAACACCAATCAGATCTGAATCTCGGTCAGATATGATGGTTGGAACATATTTCCAAAGAGTTATAACATTGGTCTTCGTATATGGCCCGGTAAGATAATGTCATGCCTAGCACCTCTGGCCGGAGGCCCTATTGTTATAGTTTCCTTTTTAGCAAGATTATCCATTTCTCCATGAGGAAATTGTAAGACTTATTCTACAAGTTGTTCCTAATGGATCCTTCCTATATCCAAAGTCTGACCTTTGCTTGAAGACCATGTCAATGCTATCTCGAAGCATGTCTGTGATACTCTGAATTTTCAACAAGAACCTTTGAAGCCCAATGCTAAATGTTTCTTGCTCAATTATCCAAACACCGTTGTATGGGTAATGTCATGAAATTTCTCTCCCCTACCTAAGGTGTTTTCTTCATAATATCCTGTCATGGATATCATGCTCTGCGTGTCCTTGGGAAGGATATACCCCTGAATTATGTGTTTAAATTTCCTTTCCATTGTTCTGTTTAACCTGATGATCACATTTTCCTTTCCATTGGTTTGTTTGACCTTTCTTGTGATCTATATAATCTAAGCAGTAATAATTCACTGCTTAGGTAAACACCTCGGTGTACAATCGTGTCGGTAAGATCCTGTTACTATTGTTGATGATATTCCGGTAACCACTGATGGACGAGAACTTTGCCTATTGGTCCGCCTCATTCAATGAGCAAGAGAATGGTTCTCTTCGTCCCTCGTCCTTGGTACCGATGTTGTTGCTGACATAACTGACGGGCTATCCTCTGACATGCCTTGTTATCATGACTATGCAAAATATCACCTCCCTTTCTACTTTTTATCCCAAATGGTGGGCCCATAACCCACAGTTCCACAGGATCGAAACCTAACTCCCCTGTACACCCCCGGTTACCATAGTTATTCCTTGCGCGTGGCCTCGTAAGTAATTCACGAGCCACCTTTCGAGAGATCATCAATATTGGTATGAGACGCAATACTTATTCCCATTGCTCTGAACCCCTTTCACACTCTGTTTCAGGCAATGAACGATTGTCTATCTGCTCGAAACTTCTCAGGATACCTCCTCACTTTGCTCTCAATAATGTCTAAAGTTGCAATTCGAGAGTTACTTTCCGCCACCTTCCCTGATGTTATCTGCTAGATAAGCAAACATTATAGCGGTCCGTTCTTTCGTATTACCCCATTATCCTTTCGTAAGTACGATGGAGTTCCCGAAGGAAGACAACTTCATCATGATGCATTGGAATAAAGAATTGAAGACATCAACGAAAGGGATTAACTTCTTCGAGAAGATCCGTTAGAATATCGTAACCAGAACTTTCCCCCTTTCTCCCCTCTTAAATCTCGGGACGAGATTTCTTGTAGTGGAGGAGAATTGTGACGCCTGGATATTTAAGCTACAGTAAACCTCTGTTAATGATGCCACGTCACCACGGTTACTGTTACTAATCTCGGGTTGATTCGAAACCGTTTCAAAATTCAAATTTAAATTAGTGTCAACAATAAAAGTTTTCAAAAGTTGAAACAAAAATGTTCGGTGGGTGCCGAATATTACAAGGGTAATTATGGTGCAACAAACACATTTTTATAAAATGCCTAAATGATTTAAAATGGTTTAAAACAGAAAAGAAAATAAATAAAAGGAAAAGAAACTGCAAAAACAGAAAACAAACAAAAAAGGAAAGGAGAGAAAGACCCCCCGGCCAGCCGACCCAACTGGCCGGCCCATTCGGCACAGGCCCAACCGGCCACCCCCTCCCCTTATCCACCGAAACCCTAACCTACCTCACCCCCACCACTCCCACTCGCTTCCCCCCACTCTCCTCGATTGGATCTGGATCGGGAGGAGAACCCGATCCTCGCCCCTCCACCCCCGATGCCGGGCGGCTGAGCGCTCCATCGCCGGCCTGCCTCCTCCAACGTCGACGTCGTCCCGTCCTCCTCCACAATGGACCTCCCCGAACTCCCCCGCGCCCACTGCCCCGTTCCCTACAGACACCCGGTGAGGCCCCGGCCTCCTCTCTCTCCCTCGCCTCGACGTGCACCCAAGCCACCAGCGCACTCACCGTGGCGCCAGATCTGCCGCCGACGCTGGAAGCCCGCTGGCTCACCGCCTCATGACCCCCCTTGCTCCGACCGCTCGGCCGCGCCACAGCCGTTCTGCAGCGTGACCCGCGCCCTCCTGGACCTCGCCGCCTCGTCCTCAACCGCCCATCGCCGGACCGCCTCGCCTTCCCCTCTTCCCCGAGCTAGATGCGCAGCTGCCCGAGGACCTCGCCGGAGGCCACGACGCCGGAGCCACCTCGCCGGCCTGCTTCCTCTTCCCCACCGGCCTGCCTCCTCTCCGTCGCCTCGTCCCCGTTGAGGGAGTCCTGGACTAGGGGGTATCCGGATAGCCGAACTATCATCTTTGGCCGGACTCCTGGACTATGAAGATACAAGATTGAAGACTTTGTCCCTTGTCCGGATAGGACTTTCCTTGGCGTGGAAGGCAAGCTTGGCGATACGGATATGTAGATTTCTTACCATTGTAACCGACTCTGTGTAACCCTAACCCTATTTGGTGTCTATATAAACCGAAGGGTTTTAGTCCGTAGGACGAACAACAATCATACCATAGGCTAGCTTCTAGGGTTTAGCCTCTCTCGATCTCGTGGTAGATCTACTCTTGTACTACCCATATCATCAATATTAATCAAGCGGGGTAGGGTATTACCTCCATTGAGAGGGCCCAAACCTGGGTAAAAACATCGTGTCCCTTGTCTCCTGTTACCATCCGCATAGACGCACGCGTTCGCGACCCCCTACCGAGATCCGCGGTTTGACACCGACATTGGTGCTTTCATTGAGAGTTCCTCGTATGTCGTCACCTATAGGCCCGATGGCTCCTTCAATCATCAAGAACGACGCAGTCCAGGTGAGACTTTTCTCCCGGACAGATCTTCGATTCGGCGGCTTTGCATCTGGGCCAATTCGCTAGGCCATCCGGAGCAGATCGAAGCTACGCCCCAGCCATCAGGTCAGATTTGGAAGCTTGAACTATACGGTCGATGTCGCGGAGACTTGATCTTCGACGGATTCGAGCCACGGCCGGCGTGCCGCCTGTCTCGATGGGTGCGATCTAGCTCGCCGCGAACAGTGCCCTTGAGGCCGCACGATGCCGCTCCGACCCTTAATCCGGAGCCGGTTTCGCGATCGAGGATGGTTGGTTGGACACCGCCTCGGGGCTGAAATCTCTACGGCGATTGAGCCAAACACCATCCTGTCCTTTGCAAAGCTCGTGACTCCTGGTGCGGACTCCTTTCCGGACTCAACCTCCAGCGCCCCGCCAATCGAATCCGATCCGGCGCCGTTATGGAGTTCACCGCGCGGACATCTTTCAAAGACTCGCCCTTTGGCGATATCCTGAACTCATTAAAGTCTCTCTCTTTATCAGGGGAGCCCTGGCCGAACTACGGTTAGGAAGGTTGGGATTCGAACGACGAAGAAATTCAACGCCCACCCACCACCCACTTTGTAGCCACTGCCGATGACTTAATAGACATGCTCGACTTGACTCGAGGACATCGACGATATGGACGACGGCGCGAGACGACCAAGAACCAGCGCCCACAGGGCACTGGATGGCCACCTCAACTTACGATATATATATGGTGGACACACCTAAGGGAAGCGATAACGAGGAACGACGAGACGCTGCAAAAGAAAATTCCCTCGGGAAGCAGTCAAAGCGGCGGCGTAAGCGCCGCTCAAAACCCCACCTCGACAAAGATAGCGCCCACACAGACCCATCCATAGAGCAGGGTGAGCCGGCTGACGACGAACATGCCATTGAGCAACCATCCGAACAGGCCAACTTGGAAAACAACCCATCCCCGGCAAGGACAACAGTCCGGACGATCTCATGCCGGACACGTCATTGGATCAGAAGAACCTCCACAAAGAGCTCATCGCTACTGCGCGTAGCTTGAAAAAGCAGAAACAGAGGCTCAGAACAGCGGAAGACGCACTCCGAATGAGATGGAGTAAATTACTCAACCCTGCAGACAAATATGGCGACAGCCGCCAAGCAAAGAGATACCCAAAGCGCAAACTACTGCCCGAATTCGATGAGGAGGCCATAGACCCCCACGATCAAAAAACAAAGAGGCCGCCGGGTCGGATAGACGACCACATGGCAAACGTAGAGCGGCAAGCGGCGTCACACACAAGCCGGCACGCGATCCGCATAAGGATTCGCACCAAAAGGATGGCCCAGTTAGATCTATCTACGGGCCAAGGAAACAAGTTCTGGCGAGCAATACAACACGTCAAATTTCCGAACATCATGGCACACCCAAATACAGGGGCGCCGCGCACCCTCTATGTTTCACCGATGAGGTGCTGGATCATGAATTTCCAGCGGGATTCAAGCCCGTAAACATAGAGGCATATGACGGAACGATGCACCACGAATCTGGATTGAGGATTATATCCTCCACATACACATGGCGGAGGAGATGATCTCCACGCCATAAAATACCTACCCTCAAGCTCAAAGGGCCAGCCCGGCATTGGCTTAAAAGCCTCCCCGAAAACACCATTGGTAGTTGGGAAGAGCTTGAGGATGCTTTTCGGGCCAATTTCCAGGGAACCTATGTCCGACCTCCGGACGCAGACGATCTAAGTCACATAACCCAACAGCCCAGAGAGTCAGCTCGAAAATTCTGGAACAGGTTCCTCACCAAAAAGAACCAAATAGTCGACTGTCCGGACGCCGAAGCCTTAGCAGCTTTTAAACACAACGTCCGAGACGAATGGCTCGCCAGACACCTTGGCCAGGAAAAGCCAAGAACAATGGCCGCACTAACAAGCCTCATGACCCGCTTTTGCGCGGGAGAGGATAGCTGGCTAGCAAGATGCAATACCAGCGACCCAAGTACATCCGAAGTCAGGGATGGGAATGGGAAACCACGACGCAGCAAGGACCAGCGCCGGATTAAGGGGAACGGTCCAAAGAGCGCGGCGATCGCGCCGGATTCAAAAGCTCACGGCAGAACAATAAAAACTGCCCTTAAGGACAATAGCGATGAGCTATCCAACTTAAACAAAATCTTGGACAAGATATGCCAAATCCATCAGACTCCGGAAGCACGCAAACCATACCCACAGATTGTTGGGTCTTCAAGCAGTCCGGCAGACTCAACGCCGAACACAAGGGGCTCGACACACCAAGTGAGGATGATGACGAGCACCACAGCAGAGCCCGGAAAACAAAAGAATTTCCCACAAGAGGTCAAAACAGTAAACTTACTTCAAGTAACAAAGGGAAAACAGAGCGGCACCCATTGAATTACGCGCCGCACAATCTACCCAATCGGAGTCCCAACACTGGTTGTCAAAACCAATTACCTTCGACCATCAGGACTACTCCGAAAGTATCCGGAACGCAGGATGGACTGCCTTGATACTAGAACCTATAATCGACGGTCTTCAATTTACGCAAGTCCTAATGGACAACGACAGTGATTTAAACCTGCTATGTCAGGACACAATCCGCAACATGGGGATAAACCCAAACAGGATTAGCCATAGCAACACTTCCTTCCAAGGAATAATGCCAGGCACATATGCCCATTGTACGGACTCCCTACTATTGGAAGTTAGGTTCGGCTCACCCGACAACTTCCGTCGGGAAAAGTTGGTCTTCCACATCGCCCCATTTAAAAGTAGCCATCAAGCACTCTTTGGGACGCCAAGCTTTCGCCCTTTAACGCAATACCGCATTATGCATCTCTTAAACTTAAAATGCCCGGTCCACGAGGCATCATTTCATTAAAGGGAAGCTGCGCGTGTCCCTCAAGGAAAGAATGTGAGACTGCCTTAACAGCCTCACACTAATACGGCCTTGCTGGCCAAAAGCGTCTAAAGCAGGTCGTTCAGACCCCGGACACGGTTAGGCGAGTCCGGCCTAAATAAACATGATGCTTACTAGCCGCGTACCCCCCTTACAAGGGGCTCCACGCATGTACAACAAGAGACAATAAAGCTCAATTTTACTCATTTTTGAATCATATTCTATTTTATTTCCAATTACATTTTAGCGTGATCTTTTTCAAACTAAGTTCCTCTCTTTTACAGATGAACGCCGTGCTATACCCGTCTAGGATACGGCAACGGAGATACTGGTAGCAGACGCAGCGAGGACCCGTTGCAAGGATTCTTTTCAAATTAAGACCCTCGTAAACCTTTTTCGCTGTCTCTTGTTGTTACTCATCCCCGGTCTCTTATTATAACCGAGGAGGAGGCTGGCGTTTAGCATCGGCGCGTCGAAGTTTGCACGCACTGGACACGGGGGCTTGTTACCAAGAGCATTGTTCGCCCGCTCTATAAAAGACCGAATACCTTAGGGAGTGTTCGGCGTCTCGAGTTAGGCCTTATATGCATCAGCTCCGAATCATGTCTTTGGTCAAATGTTGGGTTTGCCCGGCTCCTGTGTTTTGCTGCCTTACGTTCCGTTCTATCGGCTAACGCGGCACGAGGAGAACTACTGCAATTGTGCCCCGGTTCGGCCGGGCGAGCACCTCAGTAGAGAAAGCCGAAAATTGACTGTCATGATATAGCGAGAGACTGGTCAACCACTCGATGACTCACCGGAATGTTTAGAATTCTTCCGCATTAACGAAGGACCATTTTCCGGTCAGCACATACGCACCCGAATTCGGAGAGTGCGGTGCCCCGAGGCTATATAGTAGCCCCACCATCGAACTCCTATGGCTAAGTGAAAGTGATAAAGCATTATAGTCTGGTTGCCTAGTTTGCTACGCTACCACCTCCTTTATAGGACCAAGACGTTGGATTAAATGTGAAAGCGCGACTTCTTTGCAAACACCCCGCACTATGCGTGAGGCTAAAACCAAAGACTGCCATCTTTCAGGTTATATACATATATACATCAACGGCCGCACAGGAGGTAGTTTGCTACTTGAAGGCACAAGTATAAAAAGCTCTTACATTAAATTGAAACGTTGTTTCATAAAATTGTACATGTCATTCAAACATAACATCCTTCGAGCACTGCGTCTCTATTAAACGAACTCCCGGAAGAACTTCCTCAAAATAGCGCTCGACTGGTACTCGGCTGCCGTCCGAATCTGGGGACGCAATATCGGTGACCTTCATCTCAGCCCAGTATGCCTTGACACGGGCAAGAGCCATCCACGCCCCCTCAATACACGCCGACCGCTTCATTGAGTCGATACGCGGTACCGCACCAAGGAACTGCTGCACTAAGCCAAAATAACTCTTCGGCTGGGGTCCGCCTGGCCACAAATGAGTCATGACATGCTTCATGGCAAGTCCGGATAATCGATTCAGCTTGGCCCATTCGGCCAACCGATCGGTCAACGGAACAGGACGCTCCGGACTATGGAATTGCGACCAAAATAGCTCTTCCCTTCTGTGCCCCTTCTGGCCTCGGAAGTGCTCAATCGCGTCCGCAGTGCTCGCCGCTAAGTCCAGATAAGCATCCTCCGAACTCCACAGCTTGTCCAACTGAGCATACTTCGGATCCGTATATTTCCTCCGCAGCAGAAACGGTTTTCCAGCCGCAATATCCCCGGCCTGACTCAGCTCCTCCTTGGCAGTTCTCATAGCGGAACGGGCATCCTTGGATTCGGCGGTGGCCTTTTTCAGGTCCTCTTGTTCCGCTTGACGTTCTTTTTCAAGAACCTCGCAGCGGTCGGTAGTATTCTTCAGTTTCAGGGCCAAATCGGCCATTTCCTCTTTGCTTCGGCAGTGAGCAGCCCGTTCGGCTTTCAGCTCTTCGGCCACCTTTAAAGCGGCCACATTACTCTTTCGGGCTTGCTCTTTAGCTCGGGCAAGTTCCGCCCGCAGCCTCTCCACAGCAGCGGCAACGTCTGCATCAAAGCATACAAGTAGTAAGGCATGGGCGTCAAGCTCCCTTACCAGGTGTCGGTGTCAAAACCGGCGGATCTCGGGTAGGGGGTCCCGAACTGTGCGTCTAGGCGGATGGTAACATGAGACAAGGGACACGATGATTTTACCCAGGTTCGGGCCCTCTCGATGGAGGTAATACCCTACTCCTGCTTGTTAATATTGATGATATGGGTAGTACAAGAGTAGATCTACCACGAGATCAGAGAGGCTAAACCCTAGAAGCTACCCTATGGTATGATTGTTGTTCGTCCTACGGACTAAAACCCTTCGGTTTATATAGACACCGAATAGGGTTATGGTTACACAGAGTCGGTTACAATGGTAGGAAATCTACATATCCGTATCGCCAAGCTTGCCTTCCACGCCAAGGAAAGTCCCATCCGGACACGGGACGAAGTCTTCAATCTTGTATCTTCATAGTCTAGGAGTCCGGACAAATATGATAGTTCGGCTATCCGGACACCCCCTAGTCCAGGACTCCCTCAGTAGCCCCTGAACCAGGCTTCAATGACGACGAGTCCGGCGCGCATATTGTCTTCGGCATTGCAAGGCGGGTTCCTCCGAATACTTCATAGAAGGTTTTGAACACAAGGATAGTGTCCGGCTCTGCAAAACAAGTTCCACATGCCACCGTAGAGAGAATAACTTCTGCACAGATCTGCTGACGTATTCCGCGGCGTGACATCACACCATGGCCAGGCCTTTATTCGAATCGTTTTTTACTGTCCTACCTCAGCGCGTTTAGCGAGGCGGTTTCCTTGGCACGTCTTATCAAAGCGTAGATCGTGCCCCCTTATTTCGGGATTCTCATCAATACGGACGTGGGTAACCCATCCGCGCCATTGA
The DNA here is from genome assembly GCA_021605205.1 of Aegilops longissima. Classification (NCBI taxonomy): domain Eukaryota; kingdom Viridiplantae; phylum Streptophyta; class Magnoliopsida; order Poales; family Poaceae; genus Aegilops; species Aegilops longissima. The sequence goes on along the minus strand of CM038681.1, from coordinate 638,841,421 downwards.
TTGCGGCGCTTGGGAGATAAGCGAGTTTTACCAGGCTGGTGGGGGACACATAACCTCGTCCGTCCATATAAGGGGATAAGGATCCACCTTTTCACCTACGCCTTCTTCCTCCTTTGCTCATCCATTTCCGCGCACTCGAGCTCCAGCGCCCAAGTCCGCACACCCCACCTCAACCTTCTCCAACTATGTCCGGAGCGAGAGGCAGGTGGATGGCCTCCTCCGTCATGGAGGGGCACATCAAAAAGCTGCGGAAGGCCGGATACTTGTCCAGCGACATCGCGCATCGGCTGCCCGACGAAGGGCAGCTCATCCCCACCCCCAGGCCCCATGAGAGGGTGGTGTTCCTCCCCCACTTCCTCCGCGGACTAGGGTTCCCACTTCACCCATTTGTCCGGGGGCTCATGTTCTACTACGGCCTAGATTTCCATGATCTGGCCCCGAATTTCATCCTCAACATCTCGGCGTTTATCGTCGTATGCGAGGCCTTCCTCTGCATCCAGCCCCACTTCGGCTTATGGCTGAAGATCTTCAATGTCAGGCCGAAGGTAGTGGGCGGCCTCCAAGTGGAGTGCGGAGACGCCATGGTTGGCAAGATGGACAAAGTCCTATGGCTCGAGGGCTCCTTTGTGGAGACCATAATGGGATGGCAATCGGGGTGGTTCTACATCACCGAGCCACGCGACTCTCAATGGGCGGCGGCCCCCGAATTCCGATCTGGCTTCCCCACACGGCTCACATCATGGAAAGAGACGGGCCAGACGTGGGGGGATTCGGATGAGCTGCCCGGACTCCAAACTTGCGTCCGAAACCTGGTGGACAAGAATCTCAGGCTTGTCAACGTAATCCAGGTGATGCTCATCCGCCGGATTCTCCCATGCCAACAACGGGCCTTCAATTTATGGGAGTTTGATCCGGCACAGCACCAAACCTTGAGCTGGCTCTTCGACACTACGTACGAAGATGCCTGGAAGGTGCTGTTCAAGGGCGCCGAAGCTCCGCATCCGCTCTCAAGATCGCGATTCAGCTCATGGCGTCAGCGGCGAGGTAAGTTATTTTACCCTTTATGGGACTCTTTTTTCATAGTTTGACTCTATGCGGGATCTAAAACTCCCTAACCTTTGACAGGACTGGCTGAAGACGTCCGGACAGATTAACTGTCCGGCCCCTTTGCCAGAAGACCCAGCGGACGCCCGATTGACGGGGCTGCTGGCTCCGGCACCTCACGTGGTGCCGGAGAAGAAGGCCAAGAAGAAGGCCACGGGAACTCGAAGGAGCTCCCGGCGCCAGGGGCTGTCGGACTCATCGCCCGACAACCCTGAGGCGGAATCCTCCTCTGAGGAAGAGGAGGAGGAAAAAGAAGCCTCTCCCCCAGCGGGGGGAGAGAAGAAAAGGAAGGCCGCCCCAACTGGGGAGGCCGGAGGGTCCAAGAAGGGAAGGACCCTTCCTCCGGACTTCTCCACCAACGCCGACAACGACGAGGAGGAGTGGCCAACAAGGGCCAAGCCCCTGGCGAGATCGTAAGTGTCCGGATACCCATGGTTTTTTTTCATTGCATAGTGTTCTCTAATGCCGAACAATCATGCAGCCCGCCCAAGGACGAGCTCGCCGCTTCGTCGAGCGGGTCCCTGAATTCGTCGGAAGTGGAAAGTACTTCACTTCCGGCCGCCTCCTCACCTCACGCTGCTGACGACGCTGGGGTGGGGCCCTAAGGGGGGCCTGGTCAAGAGGAGGTGGCGCAGGAGGCGTCGCAAGGCAGCCTCCAGGACTCCAGGCGCGAGGGGAGCGAGACCCCTAGGGGCTCTAAGCCCGACCCTTGTCCGGACTCCATACGAGAACCTTCAGCAGTTCCGAAGTCCGGCAAGCGGCCCTTCGTAGGAAGGGTAAGACGCCGGTGTCCTCCGTCCAACCGGAGGCACCGGATAGCTTACTGGAGGCGCTTAACAGCGCCTCCATCGAGGAGGAGCACCGCACTGTTATGAGTGTGGTGATCCAGAAAGTTTAGTCCGCCAAGAGCGGGCTGACTGAAGCCTGTACCAGCCTTCTAACAGGCTTTGAGGTAAGTTTAGAATATGTAAAAATATTACCGCATAGATAGTAGCCCCTGATGCTTAGTTCGGTGTTCGGAAAGAAAAGCCGGACTGAGGATCTAAAAGATATCACGAGGAGTCTAACATAATTATGTCAATATGGGAATGCAGGCTGCCCTGCTGACCTCTGCCGCATTGACTGCGGAGGTCAATGCATTGAAGGAGAGCCTCGAGCGGTCCGAGAACGAGCTCGGCCAAGCCAAGAAGCAGCTCGAGGAGAAGGAAGGTAAGTAATACCTTAAAGAATTAAAAAATGTGGTTGCAAAAGAAAACAGGAATAACATGGGTACTGCAGGGGCCACGAGTGAGGTGGCGACCCTGAAGGAGGCGGTGTCTGCTGCCCGGCTCATGACAAAGCGGCTGCTGGAGCGACCGAGCGAGAGAAGGGGGAGGCGTAGCTGGCGGAGGTACGGCAAGAGCTCCAGGCTCTCGTGGAAAAACACGAGGGTTTGGAGCGTGACTCGAAGACCCGAGAGTCCGAGCTTGCCTCGGCTCTTGAGAGTGCCAAACCTGCTAAGGCCGAGGCCCAAAAAGCCCTCCAAGAGATTGAGGCAATAAAGAAGATCGCGGCGGGTAAGGCATTCTTTATGCAGAGCAAGAACGTAAAAGTCAATTATCTAGTACTTACCCGAATCCGGAGCTCTCCAGGAGTGTTCGCAGATCTGCCGCGGAGTGTCTCCGATGCCGCCGCTTTCTACCGAGCCAAAGAAGGGAGCTCGACGGAAAATGTGTTTAGTCTCAGTATGCTGAGGCCGAACACCTGGTGCCCTTGAGCGACCAACTGAAGCAATTGGTCGAGCTCCACAAGGTCGCCGAACAGGCCATGAAGGGCCTTATAGCTCGGCTATGGCCAAATGAGGCCATGCCTGGGAGCTACTTCGGGCTAGTGCGGCGGCTGGTGGATGCCTGTCCATGGATCAAAGTCATCAAGCGCTCCGTCTGCATTGAAGGTGCCCGTAGGGCCCTTGCCCGTGCTAAGGTGCACTAGGGCAAGCTGGACGGTGAGAAGCTTGTGAAGGACGGACCACCACCGGGCAAGGAGCATCGCACGCCTGAAATGTATTATGAGGGCGTCCTGAAGGGTGCCCGCCTCATAGTGGGTGAATGCTCCAAAGATGTAATTTTTGAATAGACTCGCATTTGTTATCCTGTACGCTGAAAACTTGTTCATATGCGCTAAGCAACGCTTGAGAATTTAAAATATTACCTTCTGTGCGGCCGTTTATCAAATTTGAGAGATGTCAAGTCATTGGCTTCAACCCCCATGCCACGAGTGTTGGGGTGTTCGGGATAAACTTGAGCGCTCTTGTTCCCATTCTTGGGTCCTTCGAGGGAGGCGCTCAACGCAACGAACAAGGCAACTAGACTTATAGTGCTTGAACACTCTCACTTAGCCATAGAATTCTATAATTTTAAATTTCGGCGAAGCCCCTAGTATTCGGAAGACCGAGTTCGGGGCGCTATCCACGCCTTGGCCGGACACTGCCGACTCGTCGCTCTAAGCGGCATAAGTCTTTAGGGACCCGAAAAAACCTCTCAAACAGCGACCGGCTCTCGCCCTATCATGACAGTCGTTTTAGCTTTCTCCACTGAGGTGCTCAACCCAGCTCAACCGGGGCACAATCACAGTGGTTCTCCCAGCGCTACCTTAGCCGATATAACGGAATGTAAGGTACCAAAACATGGGAGCCGGGCAAACCCAACTATTGACCCAAGACATGATTCGGGGTCGATGCATATAATGCTATAAGTTCGGGGTGCCGCACTTGTGAAAGTGTTCGGACTTATCACACCATACTTTTGGGGTACTAAAGCCCCTGGTGTATTGGCCGTACCAAAGTGTACGGGCGCAACATGTCATGAAATGAACATATATATAGATAAAGAAAGGGGTGCAATAATAAGCAGAAGCTATGTATTGTTTGTTCAAAAAGGGACTGCAATGGAAGCAGAACGATACAAATAGTGCGATAAGCAAGGGATGGGACTATTTGACATGTCCCCCTCCAGGGGTAAGCTGCGGGATGGTATGTAAAACAGGTATAATGATCGTAGTAGAGACCACCGGACACTCGACGTAGCTTTACGCTTCCCCGGCTGTTGCATCGTGAGTTCGACAATTCTAGTGCGGACGGGACTTCGAAAACGGAGTCCCGAAAGTAAGAAAAAAGAAGAAAAGAAAAGAATGACACAATCGGGGCCCCTAGTGCGGTTAAGCCGCATTCAGGCGTCAGCCGTGGTCGTGCCCTCCCTTATGCCCATGGTATCTCCAGGCGCGTAGTTATGTACGCGTAGTACTGGCTTCGCAGTTTCGCGAGGGCTGGGGTTGGGGCCGGATTGCTACGCGTGCTCGGATCGTGCCAGGCGGTCTTGTTGTAGGTTACTCCGGGCACACTTGACGGTGGCCGGACTTTTAATAGCCGGACTCAAGAATTGCTGTGAGAGGCTGCTTTGCACCTCCGCCGCGAGGGCCGCCGTGTGCTCCTCCGTTCGGAGAGAGCGTTCGGTGTTTCCATTGACCGTGATTACTCCTCGAGGGCCTGGCATCTTGAGCTTGAGGTATGCGTAGTGCGGCACCGCATTGAACTTTGCAAATGCGGTTCGTCCAAGCGAGGCGTGATAGCCGCTGCGAACGGGACTATGTCGAAGATTAACTCTTCGCTTCGGAAGTTATCCGGGGATCCGAAGACCACTTCGAGTGTAACTGAGCCTGTACAATTGGCCTCTACACCTGGTATGACACCTTTAAAGGTCGTTTTTGTGGGTTTAATTCTTGAGGGGTCTATTGTTGGGGAACATAGTAATTTCAAAATTTTCCTACGCACACGCAAGGATCATGGTGATGCATAGCAACGAGAGGGGAGAGTATTGTCCACGTACCCTCGTAGACCGTAAGCGGAAGCGTTATGACAACGCGGTTGATGTAGTCGTACGTCTTCACGATCTGACCGATCCAAGTACCGAACGTATGGCACCTCCGAGTTCAGCACACATTCAGCTCGATGACGATCCCCGGACTCCGATCCAGCAAAGTGTCAGGGATGAGTTCCGTCAGCACGACGGCATGAAGACGATGATGATGCTCTACCGACGCAGGGCTTCACCTAAACTCTGCGACGATATGACCGAGGTGGAATATGGTGGAGGAGGGCACCGCACACGGCTAAGGAACGATCCGTAGATCAACTTGTGTGTTATGGGGTGCCCCTGCCCCCGTATATAAAGGAGCAAGGGAGGGGTGCGGCCGGCCCTAGGAGGAGGCGCGCCGGAGGAGTCCTACTCCGAGTAGGACTCCACCCTTTCCCTAGTTGGACTAGGACTTGGGGGGAAGGAGGAGAGGGGGAAAGGAAAGGGGGGGGGGGCGCCGCCCCCCTCCTTGTCCTATTCGGACTTGGGGGGGAGGGGCGCGCGGCTGCCCCTTGACCCCTTCTCCTCTTTCTTCACTAGGCCAGCTAAGGCCCATTAGGTCACCGGGGGGTTCCGGTAACCTTCCGGTACTCCAGTAAAATGCCGATTTCACCCGGAACACTTCCGATGTCCAAACATAGGCTTCCAATATATCAATCTTTATGTCTCGGCCATTTTGAGACTCCTCGTCATGTCCGTGATCATATCCGGGACTCCGAACAACTTCGGTACATCAAAACTCATAAACTCATAATATAACTGTCATCGAAACCTTAAGCGTGCGGACCCTACGGGTTCGAGAACTATCACTACTGGAAACTGGGAATTTGCCATCAGCCAGCTCTTTGCCATCACCGGCGAGATGGCAAAACGTGTTTGCCATCTGCTTATAAAAACAGATGGCAAAGAATCGACGAGACGGCAAAGAACATGGTTGCCATCAGCCAATTCTTTGCCATCTGCTAGTGGATGGAAAATAATCTTTGCCATCTGCCAGCCAGATGGCAAAGAGGTGGTGGCGTCGATCTTAACGACTGTCAACCCACCTCTTTGCCATCTGCCAGCAGATGGCAAAGAATCTTTTCCGTCTGTTGGCAGATGGCAAAGAAGTGGGTGGGGCCCAATGGATAACGGCGCTGTAACGGCCCAGTAGCCCCACCTCTTTGCCATCTGCCAGCGGATGGCAAAGGCCCATATCTTTGCCATCAGCCAGCGGCTGGCAGATGGCAAAGAGGTCGGACTATCTCCTCCCCCCTCTTCTTCTAAAAAAAAATTCTCCTCCCCTCTCTCCCAGCCCGGCCCCTCCCCCTCTCTCTCTTCCAGCCCGGCCCCACCCCTCTCTCTCTCCCCACCTCACCCACCCACCACTTGTCTAAAAAAACGTCTGCCCCAAACCGCACCACACCCCACTGGACGACCCAGCCAGCCGCCGCCTGCCACCCCCCACCGCCTGCCCAGCCCGCCCCCCCGCCACCGCAGCCCTCCCCGCCCTCCCTCGCCACTGCAGCTCGCCTGCCCTGTCCCTCCACCGCAGCCCATCCCAGCACCGCCTGTCCCTCCATCGAGCCGCCCTCCCCGCCTCCCGGCCACAGCTGCCCTCCCCCCTCCCGCCACCAGCAGCTCGCCTGCGCCCGTCCCTCCACCGCAGCCCGTCCCAGCACCGCCGCCTGTTCCTCCACCGAGCCGGCCTCCCCGCCCCTCCCGGACACAGCAGCCCTCCCGATCACACAGGCGTGCCCCAGCCCGCCCTCCACCGAGCCAGCCACGCCGCCCCCTTCATGACCCTCCCGCCCACGCAAGGCCATCGAGATTCAGGTATCTCCCAACCAACCGGTCACTGAGGCCCTGTTTGATAACAAAGTATTTTCTATGTATTTTGTGAATACTACAGTTTTTTAGATTACCACAGTATTAATTACAGCGAGCTGTTTGGCCATCTCTAAAAACTGTGATTTCAATACTGTAGTATTTGCAAAAACGTAGGCTGGCAGCACAGTTTTTGAAAAACCGAAGTATTCTCAAACCACGGTATTCTTATGAGTGGGCAACAAATACTCTGGTTTTCAAAAACCATAGTTTTTCTCAGTTTTGTCAAGTCCACCGAAGCGTTTGGCTGGCATTATTTTGTTGCAGTTCTTACTGATAACTACATGGCCGAACATCATGTGCTAACTTAGCAACACCTAAAAAGCAATACCACCTGATTTATCAATGTGTGCTAGTGTACAACCGGATTAATCACCTTTTTTAATTAATCACCTACAGCTACATGGGCATGCCGCCATGCATGAGGTCAGCCTCCTGTGTAAAGTGTGCTCTAAGTCCCAATCTATTTGACAAACTAGCTTTGTTCGAGACATGCAGAAATCAATAGGCAACCAGTGAATTCATTAAAAATATGTCCCGCAAAAAAATTCATTTAAAATATAGGAGTAACGGATAGAGCAGTCGTCAGAGGTGGCGTTTGTATTTTCCGATCTGTACCTAGATGATGACGTCAACAGACTGAGTGCTCTCCCCAACGATTTCGTTTGGTTCAGTTTTTAAAAAAGTGGTCGGGACCTCTTTTTAAAATACTGCAGAAAAACTACAGCATGGGAGATACCACAGTATATTAAACTACAATAATTTTTTGAGCCAAACACTTCAAAGTATTTAATACCAAAGTTTTTCTTAAAAACCACAGTATTCCTAAAAAACAGCAAAAATACTTTGCTCCCAAACGCACCCGTAGTTTTTTCTCTGTTTTAAAAAAAGAACCCCAGAGCTCTTTTAAAAAAACTGAGCACGCTAGAAAAACAACTCCATGCACAATCCTGTGCCTTGTCTCTCGATGTGCATCTCCTGGCACCTGCAGTATTCTGAAAACCTGCAGTATTCTCAGAATACTTTAAAAATACTAAGCTAACAAACGGGGCCTAAGGCTTAGTTTGGCAACAAAGTTTCTAGAGAACCATGGTAATTGAAAACCACTATATTCAGATGTGTACACAATGAATACTACAGTTTCTTTAAACCATGGTTTTTCTCAGTTTTACCAAAACTACCTAGGTGTTTGGCTGGTGTTTCGCCGGGGTGGGTTTTTTTGGACATACAAGTGTCCTCTATTTATTTGTCAGTGTCCTCTATTTATTTGTCAGGAAATGTGAATGATACCGAATTGGAAAACAATCAAGTACTAAATAGACACTCCCTATTTATTTGTGAATTATGAGTTAGGTCATATATTTTCCAATTTTGTTATGAAAAACATCATATATATTTGCGTTGATCGGGTGGATTTAAATGTGCAGTTGTTTCATCGCTGTGAGGGTCTGGTGTTCAACGACCTCCCCGTGCGTTCGACGAGCTCCGCCCCTGCGTTCGTGGGTGAGCACAAATGACATCTCCTCCTCTCCCCCTTCATTTGCTCTGTTCCGGTCTTCGTGCCGATGAAACTTGCTAGCTATAGGTGTATTCAATCATCGATATATGTGACCACTATCGTCTCCTGTTCGAAGGGTTACATCTATAAATATGCATTCATTTGCATATTTATAACCGTAATTCTTCGAATTGTCCAACGTTATCCATGGACAGCCAGGTATGTGTAGATTAAGTTCGTTTTCCCATATGCTCTGCTCCGGATCTGATGCAGAATTTCGCCAGTGCCTCTCTGTTGTTCTCCGGGTACACATCCTCTCTGCTTATTGCCGAGACGTGTATCAGGAGAACAGCGGGGAGGTGCTGCCGAAATTTTGTGTCGGATCCGGAGCAGAGCATGGGAAAACGAACCCAATCTACACATACTCGGGTGGGATTAGGACCTATCTTTACCTATTAGCGTCTAGGTTGCATGGACGTAATAAAACTGAGAAACTCTATTAACTGATGAATATGGTTTGCTGAGTTATGTATGTATTTCTTGTGTGTCCAGTAGCTAGGCAAGATGAGTGATCGTGCGTGGATGTACACCGGTCACCCTAGTCAGAAAGACATGACCCCTGAATGGATGACAAAAACCAAGGGGTTTATCAGAGCCGCATTTGCAAATGGACAGAAAACAACCTGGTGCCCCTGTTTCGAGTGCGACAACTATCGTAAGATGTCAGAGTTTGAAATGATCAAACACCTGCAGAAGTGGGGTTTTACGCCCGGTTATACGATGTGGACATTTCATGGTGAGTCTGCCCAACGTTCCAGAGCTGAGGAGGGCCGTCGTCGCACCGACGAGCATGGTACCGGGATGGAAGACATGGTGCAAGACTTTGATGATGCTCGTGATTCGACGATGAGATGGAGGAATCTGCAAAGGCCTTCAATGATATGTTGGAGTCTTCGAAGCGTCCTCTCCATGAGCACACCGAGCTTTGTCAGCTGGATGCCATCGCACAAGTAATGGCTCTGAAGGCTCAATTCAACTTGGGCAGAGAATGCTATGACGCGATAGTGACACTATTTGGACGCTTTCTACCCAAAGGCCATATAATTCCTGCAAACCTGTACCAGTCGGACAAAATCCTCCGTGTACTTGGACTATTGTCCCATTTGCAAGTCTTCCAGGTATGTTGAGGTAGACAACGGTATGGGTGAGAAGAGTCAAACCAAAATCCCCATTAACGTTCTTCGGTATATGCCAATCATACCAAAACTTCAACGTCTATTCATGGTCGAAGAGACGGCCAGACAGATGACATGGCACAAATTGGGCAAAAGAACCGAACGGGATGCAGATGGGAATCTGATGATGGTACACACATCGGATGGTGCTGCATGGAAACACTTCGATGCATTGCATGATGAAAAAGCGGCAGATCCAAGGAATCCTCGAGTAGCCGTCAGCACGGATGGGTTCAATGTGTTTGGTATGATGGCAGCCCAATACAGTTGTTGGCCTGTATTTGTCATTCCACTCAATCTCCCCCCCCCCCCCCCCGGACAGATTATGCAAAGTATGTCGTTATCCTTCTAACGGAGCTAACCCCGTTAAGAGGCTTTGCCATCTGCCAGCAGATGGCAAAGCCACAGGCTCTTTGCCATCAGCCAGCAGATGGCAAAGAAGCCTTTACCGGCAGGGTTTCAGATGAACTGTTTGCCATCTGCTGGCAGATGGCAAAGCCTTTGCCATCCGCCGACCATGCCTTTGCCATCTGCCATGGCAGATGGCAAAGTGCTAGATTCCAGTAGTGTATGTAGACATGACCTAGAACTATTCTTGGTCAATAACCAATAGCGGAACCTGGATGCTCATATTGGATCCTACATATTCTACGAAGATCTTTATCGGTCAAACCGCATAACAACATACGTTGTTCCCTTTGTCATCGGTATGTTACTTGCCCGAGATTCGATCGTCGGTATCCAATACCTAGTTCAATCTCGTTACCAGCAAGTCTCTTTACTCGTTACGTAATACATCATCCTGCAACTAACTCATTAGTTACAATGCTTGCAAGGCTTATAGTGATGTGCATTACCGAGTGGGCCAGAGATACCTCTCCGACAATCGGAGTGACAAATCCTAATCTCGAAATCGCCAACCCAACATGTACCTTTGGAGACACCTGTAGTACTCCTTTATAATCACCCGATTCGTTGTGGCGTTTGGTAGCACCAAAGTGTTCCTCCATAAACGGAGTTGCATAATCTCATAGTCATAGGAACATGTATAAGTCATGAAGAAAGCAATAGCAACATACTAAACGATCAAGTGCTAAGCTAACGGAATGGGTCGAGTCAATCACATCATTCTCCTAATGATGTGATCCCGTTAATCAAATGACAACTCATGTCTATGGCTAGGAAACTTCACCATTTTTGATTCACGAGCTAGTCAAGTAGAGGCATACTAGTGACACTATGTTTGTCTATGTATTCACACATGTATTATGTTTCCGGTTAATACAATTCTAGCATGAATAATAAACATTTGTCATGAAATAAGGAAATAAATAATAACTTTATTATTGCCTCTAGGGCATATTTCCTTCAGTCTCCCACTTGCACTAGAGTCAACTAGTCATCCTCCCGTGCGTGTGCACGGTCTAGATATTATAGGGGTCCATAATTTGAAACACAGTTCTAGTAACATGTAAAATGCAATAGTATGAATTATGGATATCATACTGGCGGTAAAAATACTTGTTAATCAAACAATAATATCATGAAATATACAGATGTATTTTATAGGCTTCATGATTGGATAGTGTATCCATTTTCCCTTTATGTTGCGCAAAATGGCATTATTGGTCTGAATGTATCCTTCGTTGGCTACTCCATAAAAAACAATATACTTATATATCTAGTATCAAATTAAATAGTAGAGTATTTCATAAGAATCGAAAAGTATGTGTATAAATTTAAAATTTAATATACATGATTGTGAAATATCCCAATTGGGAATACTCAAAAGTCTGACTTGCCAAACCGTAGCACAAAAACCAATTATATTACATTAATTTATATATATATATTCAGGGTTACGTTCGTATAAGATTTTTCGGTGTCCGAAACTTTTTACGTGTTTTCGTAGTTGGGTCGCAATAAGGTGATTTCACTTATTGGATTAATGACCTTGGCAGAGATGATATTTGTGAGTCGTTCTAAAGATATTTTGTATGTTTGTATCTTATTTATATTATCTTGACTGGTCTTTCTGTATGGCGAAATTGAAATTTCTTTTCCAGGTACGAATATACTATCTTTTATTAGTGTATGTCTTTATGGTTCTTTATTTGTACATGTCTATTTTATTTTTAAAGGAAATATGTGCGTGCTTTTTCTTTTTTAGAAACCTGCCATGTGAACATTTTTTTTGCTATGTACAGAGAAGGAACTGCCAAAAAAAAAGAACTTTTAGACATTCGTACGTGAGGGTTTATTTTTTGGATTATGTACGTGGGTGTTGAGGACTTCTCGTCTACTACGTGTGGGGATTTTTTTTGTGTGGGGGAGCTATTGTGGTGGATTTTTTTTCAGAGGTGTGTCGTGAGGGCTGAGGACTTGTTTTGTTATACGTGTAGGTTTGGTCCTCCTCATGTACGTGGTGTTTCTTTTTCTAAAGAAAAAGAGGTACGCTTCTGTTTATAGATCTTCACCATTAAATTTTAAATCAAACGGCTAAATTAATTTTGCTGATGTGGATTAACGTGAAGGCTCGTATGGTGCCTCCAATTAGTAAATATAAGATAATCTAGTTCACATCATCATGTGATTCAACACTAATATTCACATCTGTATGTGATTAACAACCATACTTCACATCGTCATGTGACCAACACCCAAAGGGTTTACTAGAGTCAATAATCTAGTTCACATCGTTATGTGATTAACAACCAAAGAGTACTAAGGTATTATCATGTTTTGCTCGTGAGAGAAGTTTAGTCAACGGGTCTGTCATATTCAGAGCCGTATGTATTTTGCAATAATCTATGTCTACAATGCTCTGCACGGAGCTACTCTAGCTAATTGCTCCCACTTTCAATATGTATCCAGATTGAGACTTAGAGTCATCTAGATCGGTATAAAAAGCTTGCATCGATGTAACTCTTTACGACAGGCTCTTTTATCACCTCCATAATCGAGAAATATTTCATTAGTCTTCACTAAGGATGTTCTTGACCAATGTCCAGTGATCTACTCCTAGATTACTATTGTACTCCCTTCCCAAATTCAGAGCAAGGTATACAATAGGTCTGGTACATAGCATAGCATACTTTATAGAACCTATGACTAAGATATAGGGAATGACTTTCATTCTCTTTTCTATTTTCTGCCGTGGTCGGGATTTGAGTCTTTACTCAATTTCACACCTTTGCAACACAGACAAGAACTTTTCTTTGACTGTTCCATTTTGAACTACTTCAAAATCTTGACAAGGTATGTACTTATTGAAAAAACTTATCAAGCGTCTTGATCTATCTCAATAGATCTTGATGCTCAATATGTAAGTAGTTTTACTGAGGTCCTTCTTTGAAAAACTCCTTTCAAATACTCCTTTATGCTTTGCAGAATAATTCTACATTATTTCTGATCAACAATATGTCATTCACATATACTTATCAGAAATGTTGTAGTGCTCCCACTCACTTTCTTGTAAATACAGGCTTCTCCAAAAGTCTGTATAAAACCATATGCTTTGATCACACTATCAAAGCGTTTATTCCAACTCCGAGATGCTTGCACCAGTCTATAGATGGATCGCTGAAGCTTGCACATTTTGTTAGCTCCTTTAGGATTGACAAAACCTTCTGGTTGCATCATATACAACTCTTCTTTAATAAATCCATTAAAGAATGTAGTTTTGACATCCATTTGCCAGATTTCATAAAATGTGGCAATTGCTAACATGATTCAGACAGACTTAAGCATCGCTACAGTTGAGAAAATCTCATTGTAGTCAACACCTTGAACTTGTCGAAAACCTTTTTGTGACAAGTCGAGCTTTGTAGATAGTAACACTACTATCAGTGTCCGTCTTCCTCTTGAAGATCCATTTATTTAACATGGCTTGCTGATCATCGAGCAAGTCAATCAAACTCCATACTTTGCTCTCATACATGGATCCTATCTCAGATTTCATGGCCTCAAGCCATTTCGCGGAATCTGGGCTCATCATCGCTTCCTCATAGTTCGTAGGTTCATCATGGTCTAGTAACATGACTTCCAGAACATGATTACCGTACCACTCTGGTGCGGATCTTACTCTGGAAGACCTACGAGGTTTGGTAGCAACTTGATCTGAAGTTTCATGATCATCATCATTAACTTCCTCACTAATTGGTGTAGGAATCACTAGAACTGATTTCTGTGATGAACTACTTTCCAATAAGGGAGAAGGTACAATTACCTCATCAAGTTCTACTTTCCTCCCACTCACTTCTTTCGAGAAAAACTTCTTCTCTAGAAAGGATCCATCTTAGCAATGAATAACTTGCCTTCGGATCTGTGATAGAAGGTGTACCCAATAGTTACCTTTGGGTATTCTATGAAGATGCACTTCTCCGATTTGGTTTCAAGCTTATCAGGTGAAAACTTTTTCACATAAGCATCACAACTCCAAACTTTAAGAAACGACAGCTTAGGTTTACTGTTAAACCGTAGTTCATACGGTGTCGTCTTAACGGATTTAGATGGTGCCCTATTAAACGTGAATGCAGCTGTCTCTAATGCATAACCCCAAAACGATAGTGGTAAACCGATAAGAGACATCATAGATCGCACCATATCAAATAAAGTGCGGTTTATGACGTTCGGACACACCGTTACGCTGTGGTGTTCCAGGTGGCATGAGTTTGTGAAACTATTCCACATTATTTTAACTGAAGGCCAAACTCGTAATTGAAATATTTATCTCCACAATCAGATCGCAGAAACTTTATTTTCTTATTACGATGATTTTCCACTTCACTCTGAAATTCTTTGAACCTTTCAACTATTTCAGACTTATGTTTCATCAAGTAGATATACCCATATCTGCTCAAATCATCTTGTGAAGGTGAGAAAATAACGATACCGCCCATGAGCCTCAACATTCATTGGACCACAAACATCGGTATGTATGATTTCCAACAAATCAGTTGCTTCGCTCCATAGTTCGGAGAACGGAGTTTTAGTCATCTTGCCCATGAGGCACGGTTACAAGTACCAAGTGATTCATAATCAAGTGATTCCAAAAGCCCATCGGTATGGAGTTTCTTCATCGCTTTACACCAATATGACCTAAGCGACAGTGCCACAAATAAGTTGCACTATCATTATTAACTTTACATCTTTTGGTTTCAATATTATGAATATGTGTATCACACGATCGAGATCCAACAAACCATTTTCATTGGGTGTATGACCATAGAAGGTTTTATTCATGTAAGCAGAACAATAATTATTCTCTAACTTACATGAATAACCGTATTACAATAAACATGATCAAATCATATTCATGCTCAGCATAAGCGCCAAATAACATTTATTTAGGTTCAACACTAATCCCGAGAGTATAGGGAGTGTGCGATGATGATCATATCAATCTTGGAACTACTTCCAACACTCATCGTCACTTCCCCTTCAACTAGTCTCTGTTTATTCTGTAACTCCTGTTTCGAGTTACTAATCTTAGCAACCAATCAAGTATCAAATACTCAGGGGCTACTATAAACACTAGTAAGGCACACATCAATAACCTGTATATCAAATACACTCTTGTTCACTTTGCCATCCTTCTTATCCACCAAATATTCAGGGCATTTCCGCTTCCAGTGACCATTTCCTTTGCAGTGTAAGCACTCAGTTTCAGGCTTTGGTCCAGCTTTGGTCTTCTTCACGGGAGTGACAACTTGTTTGCCATTCTACTTGAAGTTTCCCTTTCTTTCCCTTTGCCCTTTTCTTGAAACTAGTGGTCTTGTCAATCATCAACACTTGATGCTCTTTTCTTGATTTCTACCTTCGTCGATTTCAGCATCACGAAGAGCTTGGGAATTACTTTTGTCATCCCTTGCATATTATAGTTCATCACGAAGTTCTACTAACTTGGTGATGGTGACTAGAAAATTCTGTCAATCACTATCTTATCGGAAGATTAACTCCCACTTGATTCAAGCGATTGAAGTACCTGGACAATCTGAGCACATGCTCACTAGTTGAGCGATTCTCCTCCATCTTTTAGCTATAGAACTTGTTGGAGACTTCATATCTCTCAACTCGGGTATTTGCTTGAAATATTAACTTCAATTCTGGAACATCTCATATGGTCCATGACGTTCAAAACGTCTTTGAAATCCCGATTCTAAGCCGTTAAGCATGGTGCACTAAACTATCAAGTAGTCATCATATTGAGCTAGCCAAACGTTCATAACGTCTGCATCTGCTCCTGCAATAGGTTTGTCACCTAGCGGTGCATTAAGGACATAATTCTTCTGTGCAGCAATGAGGATAAACCTCAGATCACGGATCCAATCCGCATCATTGCTACTAACATTTTTCAATACAATTTTCTCTAGGATCACATATAAAAACATAGGGAAGCAAAAACATAGGGAAGCAACAACGCGAGCTATTGATCTACAACATAATTTGCAAAATACTACTAGGACTAAGTTCATGATAAATTAAAGTTCAATTAATCATATTACTTAAGAACTCCCACTTAGATAGACATCCCTCTAATCTTCTAAGTGATTACGTGATCCATATTAACTACACCATGTCCGATCATCACGTGAGATGGAGTAGTTTCAACGGTGAACATCAATATGTTGATCATATCTACTATATGATTCACGCTCGACCTTTCGGTCTCCGTGTTCCGAGGCCATATCTGTTATATGCTAGGCTCGTCAAGTTTAACTGAGTATTCTGCGTGTGCAACTGTTTAGCACCGTTGTATTTGAGCGTAGAGCCTATCACACCCTTTCATCACGTGGTGTCTCAGCACGAAGAACTTTCATAGCGGTGCATACTCGGGAGAACACTTCTTGATAATTTTAGTGAGAGATCATCTTAAAATGCTACCGTCAATCAAAGCAAGATAAGATGCATAAAGGATAAACATCACATGCAATCAATATAAGTGATATGATATGGCCATCATCATCTTGTGCTTGTGATCTCCATCTCCAAGCACCGTCGTGATCACCATCGTCACCGTAGCGACACCTTGATCTCCATCATAGCATCGTTGTCGTCTCGCCAATCTTATGCTTCTATGACTATCGCTACCGCTTAGTGATAAAGTAAAGCATTACAGGGTTTGCATTTCATACAATAAGCGACAACCATATGGCTCCTGCCGATTGCCGATAACCGGTTACAAAACATGATCATCTCATACAATAAAATATAGCATCACGTCTTGACCATATCACATCACAACATGCCCTGCAAAAACAAGTTAGGCGTCCTCTACTTTGTTGTTGCAAGTTTTACGTGGCTGCTACGGGCTGAGCAAGAACCGTTCTTACCTCGCATTAAAACCACAGCGATAGTTTGTCAAGTTAGTGTTGTTTTAACCTTCGCAAGGACGGGCGTAGCCACACTCGGTTCAGCTAAAGTGAGAGAGACAGACACCCGCCGGTCACCTTTAAGCACGAGTGCTCGTAGCGGTGAAACCAGTCTCGCGTAAGCGTCTGGCGTAATGTCGGTCGGGCCGCTTCATCTCACAATACCGCTGAGCCAAAATATGACATGCTGGTAAGCAGTATGACTTGTATCGCCCACAACTCACTTGTGTTCTACTCGTGCAAATAACATCAATGCATAAAACCAGGCTCGGATGCCACTGTTGGGGAACGTAGTAATTTCAAAATTTTCCTACAAACACGCAAGGATCATGGTGATGCATAGCAACGAGAGGGGAGAGTATTGTCCATGTACCCTCGTAGACCGTAAGCGGAAGCGTTATGACAACGCGGTTGATGTAGTCGTACGTCTTCATGATCCGACCGATCCAAGTACGAGCGTCGACACCTCCGAGTTCAGCACACGTTCAGCTCGATGGCGATCCCGGACTCCGATCCAGCAAAGTGTCGGGGATGAGTTCCGTCGGCCTGACGGCGTGATGGCGATGATGATGCTCTACGGCGCGCAGGCTTCGCCTAAACTCCGCGACGATATGACCGAGGTGGAATATGGTGGAGGGGCACCGCACACGGCTGAGGAACGATCCGTAGATCAACTTGTGTGTTATGGGGTGCCCCCTGCCCCGAGATATAAAGGAGCAAGGCGGGGTGCGGCCGGCCCTAGGAGGAGGCGCGCTGAGGAGTCCTACTCCCACCGGAGTAGGACTCCCCCTTCCTAGTTGGACTAGGACTTGGGGGAAGGAGGAGAGGGGAAAGGAAAGGCGCCGCCCCCTCCTTGTCCTATTCGGACTTGGGGGAGGCGCGCGGCTGCCCTTGGCCCTCTCCTCTTTCTCCACTAGGCCCACTAAGGCCCATTAGGTCACCGGGGGGTTCCGGTAACCTTCCGGTACTCCGGTAAAATGCCGATTCACCCGGAACACTTCCAATGTCCAAACATAGGCTTCCAATATATCAATCTTTATGTCTCGACCATTTCGAGACTCCTCGTCATGTCCGTGATCATATCCGGGACTCCGAACAACTTCGGTACATCAAAACTCATAAACTCATAATATAACTGTCATCGAAACCTTAAGCGTGCAGACCCTACGGGTTCGAGAACTATGTATACATGACATAGAACTATTCTTGGTCAATAACCAATAGCGGAACCTGGATGTTCATATTGGCTCCTACATATTCTACGAAGATCTTTATCGGTCAAACCGCATAACAACATACGTTGTTCCCTTTGTCATCGGTATGTTACTTGCCCGAGATTCGATCGTCGGTATCCAATACCTAGTTCAACCTCGTTACCGGCAAGTCTCTTTACTCGTTACATAATACATCATCCTGCAACTAACTCATTAGTTACAATGCTTGCAAGGCTTATAGTGATGTGCATTACCGAGTGGGCCCAGAGATACCTCTCCGACAATCGGAGTGACAAATCCTAATCTCGAAATACGCCAACCCAACATGTACCTTTGGAGACACCTGTAGTACTCCTTTATAATCACCCGATTCGTTGTGACGTTTGATAGCACCAAAGTGTTCCTCCGTAAACAGGAGTTGCATAATCTCATAGTCATAGGAACATGTATAAGTCATGAAGAAAGCAATAGCAACATACTAAGCGATCAAGTGCTAAGCTAACAGAATGGGTCAGTCAATCACATCATTCTCCTAATGATGTGATCCGTTAATCAAATGACAACTCATGTCTATGGCTAGGAAACTTAACCCTTTTTGATTCACGAGCTAGTCAAGTAGAGGCATACTAGTGACACTATGTTTGTCTATGTATTCACACATGTATTATGTTTCCGATTAATACAATTCTAGCATGAATAATAAACATTTATCATGAAATAAGGAAATAAATAATAACTTTATTATTGCCTCTAGGGCATAGTTCCTTCATCTATGCCCATTTTGCGCACTGTATCCTGATAAAGCAGGTTCAAGCTGCTACCGCCGTCCATCAGGACTCTAGTGAGGTGAAATCCGTCGATGATTGGGTCAAGAACCAATGCTGCGAATCCGCCGTGACGGATGCTAGTGGGGTGGTCCCTTCGATAAAAGGTGATCGGGAAGGAGGACCATGGGTTGAGCTTCGGGGCGACTGGCTCCATCGCATATACGTCCCTTAGCGCACGCTTCTGCTCCCTTTTGGGTATGTGGGTTGCGTATATCATGTTCACCGTCCGCACTTGTGTGGGAAAGCCCTTCTGTCCTCTATTGTTCTGCGGCCGGGGCTCTTCCTCGTCATCGCTATGCAGCCCCTTGTCGTTGTTTTCGGCGCTTATTTGCCTGCTTGCTTGAACACCCAACAATCCCTGTTGGTGTGGTTGGCTGGTTTTCGGGGTGCCATGTATCCGCACAAGCGATCGAGTATTCGGTCCAAGTTGGGCCAGGCCTGGATATTTCTTTTGAATGGCTTCTTCCGCTGACCGGGTTTAGAGCCTCTGAATCCGGCATTCTTGTCGTATCTTCAGCATTATCACCGTTAATGCGGCGTTTATGCTTATTGCGATCACGACCTGCCATTGCTGTCCTTGGTTTCCGAACTACCGGGGTGTTTGGCCAAGTTGTTGCTTGAGCTAGCCGTTGTCCTCTTCCGCATAAAAGCGGGTCATGAGTGTGGTGAGGGCTGCCATGGATTTCGCTTTTCCTGTCCTAGGTGCGGGCTAGCCACTTTCGTCGCGGATGTTGTGTTTGAAGGCTGCTAAGCGCCTCGCATCCGGACGATCGGCGATCTGATTTTTCTTTGTTAGGAACCGCGTCCAGAATTGTCTGGCCGATTCTTCTGGTTGCTAAATTATATTGCTAAGGTCATCGGCTGGAAAGTTATCAAGGAATGCGGCTTCCAGGTCCTCCCAACAACCGATGGACTCTGCTGGCAAGCTGTTGAGCCAATGCCGAGCTGGTCCTTTAAGCTTGAGTGGGAGGTATTTGATGGCATGTAGATCATCACCGCGGGCCATGTGGATATGGAGGAGATAGTCCTCGATCCGGACCACGGGATCTGTGGTACCATCGTATGATTCGATGTTTGCGGGTTTGAAGCCCTCGGGGATTTGATGATCCATTACTTCATCTGTGAAGCATAGTGGGTGTCTTGGCGCCTACTGTATTGGGCTATATCACGGCGTAGCTCATATGAGCTTTGTCTCTTGTGTTGACCCGACCGGGTTTGCTGTATCCGGCGTGACGGTAATCATCCAGTCGTTGGCGCCCACGCGATCTGTAGATCGATCTTATCTGCTTTGCCTTATCCTCCAATATATCTCTCAAGTCGGCGCGTTTTCCCATGCCTTGGTACTTTTGATCGGCGTCAGGCGTGGCTTGGCGGAGGGCCGAGAGGCTTCTGCATCGCTGCCACGGGGTGGCGGTCTGCCATGTCGTCTTGCTGATGACGTGGGTGCTTCCTCCTCGATCGAGGCAACGGCCTGTGTTTGGGGTAGCTTTTGGAGGCGTTGAGTTCATACTCTTGGCTGCAAGGACTTGATCCATCTGTCAGCTAGCAGGTCTTAGTCAGCTCTAAGTTGTTGCTGCTTTTTCTTGAGGCTGCTTGCCGTGGCCATGAGCCTGCGTTTAAAACGCTCTTGTTCGACAGGGTCCTCTGGCACGACGAATTCGTCGTCGTCGAGGCTTGCCTCATCTTCGGAGGGGGGCGCATAATTATCATCCTCTGCCTCTCTTTCTGCCGCACCGTCATGCAGACTTGCTTCTCCCTCCTCCTGCGCTGAGTCCTGCTGGAGGGGTTCGTCTTCGGCACTGTCTGGGGTGTTATTGTTTCCCATGCTGGAATCACCGTTTTTCCTGTGGCGGGCTTTAGAGCGGCGCCGCTGACGTCGGCGCTTGGGTTGTTTCTTGGAGGGGTCATCCTCCGCCGTTCCATCGCTATTCCCATCTTTTGGGATGTCCACCATGTATATGTCGTATGACGAGGTGGCCTTCCAGTGCCCTGTAGATGCTGGTTCTTGGTCGTCTCCAGCATCGTCGTCCATACCGTTGATGTCTTCAGAGTCGAAGTCGAGCATGTCGGTTAAATCATCGACAGTGGCTACAAAGTGGGTGGTGGGTGGGCGTTGAATTTCTTCGTCGTCCGCATCCCAACCTTCCCGACCGTAGTCGGCCAGGGCTCTCGGATAAAGAGAGAGACTTTAGTGAATTCAGGATGTCGCCAAAGGCGAGTGCTGAAAGATGTCATGGCGATGAACTCCATGACGGCGCCCAATCGGATTCGATTGGCGGGCGCGGAGGGTTGAGTCCGGAGAGGAGTCCGCACCACAGTCACGGTCTTCGCAAAAGGGCGAGGATGGTGTTCGGCTCGATCGCCGTAGAGATTTCAGCCCCGAGGTGGTGTCAACCAACCATCCTCGTCGGCGAGATCGGCTCGAATCAATGGTCGGGCAGACACTAGTGCGGCCTCGGGACCCTTGTTGGCGGCGAGTTAGATCATGCCCATCGGGATAGTGCGGCGCTTCGGCTGCGGCTCGAATCCGTTGAAGATCAAGTCTCCGCGGATGTCGGCCGTGTAGTTTAAACTTCAAACCTGACACGATGGCCAGGCGTAGCTTCGATCTGCTCGGATGGCCAGCGAATTGGCCCGCATGCAAAACCGCCCGAATCACGAAGATCTGTCCGGGAGAAAAGTCTCACCACGGACTGCGTCGTTCTTGATGATTGAAGGAGCCATCGGGCATATAGGTGGCGACAGGAGGAACTCTCAATGAAAGCACCAATGTCGATGTCAAAACCGGCGGATCTCGGTAGGGGTCCCGAACTGTGCGTCTAGGCGGATGGTAACGGGAGACAAGGGACACAATGTTTTTACCGAGTTGGGCCCTCTCGATGGAGGTAATACCCTACTCCTGCTTGATTAATCTACGATGATATGGGCAGTACAAGAGTAGATCTACCACGAGATCGAGAGAGGCTAAACCTAGAAGCTAGCCTATGGTATGATTGTTGTTAGTCCTCGGACTAAAACCCTTCGGTTTATATAGACACCGAATAGGGTTAGGGTTACACAGAGTCGGTTACAATGGTAGGAAATCTACATATCCGTATTGGCAAGCTTGCCTTCCACGCCAAGGAACCCATCCGGACACGGGACGAAGTCTTCAATCTTGTATCTTCATAGTCTAGGAGTCCGGCCAAATATGATAGTTCGGCTATCCGGACACCCCCTAGTCCAGGACTCCCTCACCAGGTGTCCGCGGAGAAGTCGCATACCTTCTGACTCGTCAAACCGTTTATTGACCAGCGCGATGTCCGCATCCGCCTCGTCAAGTTGCCGCTATAGTTCGGCAAATTCATCAGTCCGGCTAGCCACCGGACGCCCCACCACCTACATAGGAACGGCGACATGTTAGTACTAAGAATATGATCCTCGGCACGCTGTCAGTTGTGACAGCATACCGAGTCTCAGGGGCTACTATCTATACAGGGCGCATTCTATATGCATAACTGTCAGAAGGTACATCATTTTTTCGTACCTCAAACCCGTCGATAAACTTACGGCGGCTTCATGCAATCCGCTCTTAGCGGATGAAATTCTTTCAATTACCGTAGCCATTAGCGCCACGGTGATCTTCTGAGATATATGCTCGCCCGAGCAGGTCCTTCAACTCCTCGACCGCCGCCCGGTTGGCGCCGGACTATCGGCCCCGCGGACTCGAAAACTCTCGTGTGCGACACTTGAGTGCGCCCGCCGCACGAAAGCGCGATAGGTGGGCGTTTACGCTCTCTATCATCTCGGACGAAGATCCCGAAGGCGAGCTCTGCTGAGAATGGCTGAGATCCGAACTAGAAGGTACAATTTCGGTTATCATCGAAATAAATCTGGGATGTTCTTTATTCACAGGACCCCTTCTTTTTGAATTCTGCTTCATTGGAGGTTGATCCTTGGGGAAATAGTGCGGCTGGGGTACTTCCGGCGCGGACTTTCAGCGAAGACTTCTTTCCCGTTTTGAGGACTTGGCTTCGGGTCTTGAGCGGTCCTCTTCTCCCCTTGGAGGAGGATCCTGATCCCTCTTCCTTGAAAGCCTCCTTGGCGGAGGCGATTTGCTTCCCTGCTCCCCCTTCGCCTTCTTTAAAGGCGCAGCCTTCAACATCTTGGTCAGCATGGGATCCGGCGTGGTCTCTGGGAGGGCGGACACCTTATCAACTTTGCCTTGGCTATCCACTCCTGTTCAAGCGGCTCCTTAAAGGGCATATATATGATAAATGAATGAACAGCCTGTCCGATTCTGAGGTTACTTACTTGAGTATCTGGGTGATTGCAGCTTAGACCTGCGTCCTCGGTCAAGTCCGGACACTTCTCTTGTGATCCGAAGAACAGTTTGTACATCTCCTTGGGCGTCGCGCCCATAAAATGTTGGAGAGCTAGTGGTCCCTCCGGATTAAACTCCCACAGACGGAGGGGGCGACGTTTGCAGGGCAGAAGGCGCCGAATCAGCATAACCTGCGCCGCCACGACCATATTGATCTCTCTTTCTTGGATGTCTCGAATACGGCCCTGCAACAGAGGAACGTCCTTGGACGGCCCCCAGTCGAGCCCCCGGTTGACCCATGGTGCCAGCCGCTATGGTGGACTGGCGGAAGGCGGGTGGCGCCACCCATTTGGTGCCCACAGGGCGGTGATATAAAACTACTCCCGTTGCCACAAACCAAGCTCCTCTTGAAAAGAGCCCTCGGGCCACGGAGCATCAAGACACTTGCTTATGACCGCCCCTCCGCTCTCTGCTTGTTGCCCCTCGATCATCTTGGCTCCACCTTGAAGGTCTTGAGCCACAATCCAAAGTGAGGGTAATATGGAGGAAGGCTTCACATCGACAATGAATGACGAGATATGGAGGATGGACTCAGATTCAAGTCATGGAAATCCAGCCCATAATAAAACATGAGCCCCCGCACAAAGGGATCCGTCGGAAGCCTAAACCCGAAGGAAGTGAGACACGAACACCACGCTCTCGCTGGGCTCGGGAGTGGGAATGACCTGCCTGAGCAGGCAGCCTATCGAAATCTCGCCGGTTAGATACTGGCGTCTCGCAGCTTTAGCACATCTTGATGTGGAAGAAGACACCCATCGGCCGAGCTGGTCGGGCGGACATCGTCGAAGGTCCGAGCGCCTAAATCTGAAGCTTTGGGTGTTAGAACTTCGAGCCTTGGCGAATTCGATGGAGGTGGAAAAAAGTAGAGGGCCTTGGTCTCATTATAAAGAGGTTGAATACCAAGAGCCCTCCCTTGGTCGATTGGGACTGCGCCGATAGAGGAGGCGTGCCAGCGAACGCAGTTGGGTTACCCACGTCCATATTGATGAGAATCCGGAATAAGGGGCACGATCTACGCTTTGATAAGGCGTGCTAAGGAAACCGCCTTGCTAAGCGCTACTGAGGTGGGCGGTAAAAAGCGATTGAATAAAGGCTTGGCGTGGTGTGATGTCACGCCGCGGAATCGTCGGCAGATCTATGCAAAATTATTCTCTCTACGGTGGTATGCGGAACTTGTTTTGCAGAGCCGGACACTATCCTTGTGTTCAAAACCTTCTAAGTATTCGGAGGAGGAACCCGCATTGCAATGCCGAAGACAATATGCCCGCCGGACTCGTCGTCATTGAAGCCTGGTTCACGGACTCTTGAGGTGTCTGGACTAGGGGTGTCGGGATAGCGAACTATCATCTTTGGCGGACTCTGGACTATGAAGATACAAGATTGAAGACTTCGTCCCTTGTCCGGATAGGACTTTCCTTGGCGTGGAAGGCAAGCTTGGCGTCTGGATATGTAGATTTCCTACCATTGTAACCGACTACGTGTAACCCTAACCCTATTCGGTGTCTATATAAACCGAAGGGTTTTAGTCCGTGGGGCGAACAACAATCATACCATAGGCTAGCTTCTAGGGTTTAGCCTCTTCGATCTCGTGGTAGATCTACTCTTGTACTACCCATATCATCAATATTAATCAAGCGGGGTAGGGTATTACCTCCATCGAGAGGCCCGAACCTGGGTAAAACATCGTGTCCCTTGTCTCCTGTTACCATCCGCCTAGGCGCACATTCGGGACCCCCTACCGAGATCCGCGGTTTGACACCGACACCCGTCGACCTCCCGAGCCCGCTGCCTTGACCCTACGGATCCGCGGTGAGGCCCCAGAGCCTCTCTTCCTCTTGCTCCTCGCGCCGTCCCTTGATCGTGCATCGCCGCCCGGTGCTCGTGCTCATGGTGAGCATCGCAGCGCCACCAGCGTTATCCGCGCGCCCGTCGCGCCCGTCGCCGCTCGTGCCACTGCGGCTATTGCCGCCACGCCGCCGTCCGCTCCGCCCGCAGCCCCGTGCGCTGCTCCCGCCTTCTCCAGCGGCGGCCGCGCGCACCTCGTCGGGACCACGTCATGCCGTCCGCTACCTCGCCGCCCCAGCTGCCTCCTTCTACGCCGGTGGCGCGCCGAGGCCATCGCTGGGCTCGCCCGGTGGCGCTTCGTGGCGCCCCGTGAGCCCAAGCCCATACGCCCTTGCGCCCGTTAGGCCCCTTTGGGCCAGCGACAAGCAGGGCCCGCGCCTGAAATGTAAAGAAAAAAAGCAGGAAAAAATATATTAATTGAAATTATTAATTAATTAATGAACCAATTAATTAACTTAATTAATCTTGTTAATTAATCTAACTAACCCTGTTAATTAACCTTAATAACCTAATTAGATAAAAGGTCAATGACAGACGGGCCCCATTGCCTGTTTGGTGGTCAGCAGTCAGCGCTAACTCGCCGACATCACCTTGACATCATCTTGGCGTCATAATGGCATTTCCTAATTAAATTAATTACTGTTAATTCTAAAATGAATTAAAACTTTGAAAATTAATATTAAATAATCCGTAGCTTGGATGAAAAACTTTCTACATGAAAATTGCTCAGAACGAAGAGACGAATCCGGATACGCAGCCCGTTTGTCCACCACACATCCCTAGCATAGCAAACACGCAACTTTCCCCCTCCGGTTCATCTGTCCGAAAACACGGAACACTGGGGATACTTTCCTGGATGTTTCCCCCCCTCACCGGTATCACCTCATACCGCGTTAGAACATGTCTAGCTCTGCTTGTTGTCCTGTTATGCACTTGCTTGCTATGTATTTACTGTTTCTCCCCCCTCTTCTCTCCGGTAGACCCCATGGCGATCTTGATGCCCCACAGTGGTGCGACTCGTCACCGACGACCCTCCTTCTTGCCGGAGCAACCAGGCAAGCCCCCCGATCACGGATATCGCCTATTCTTCTCTATCTTGCTTGCATCGAGTAGTGTAGCATATTCTTGCTTTGAGTTAATCCTATCTTGCTGCATAGCATGTCCTTGCTACTCTTGTTATTACCTTTACCTAATATCCTCTTGCTTAGTATAGGATGCTAGTGTTCCATCGGTGGCCCTACACTCTTGTCCGTCTGCCATGCTATACTCTTTGGGCTGTGATCACTTGGGAGGTGATCACGGGCATATCTATATACTTTACACTATTACATTACATGTGATACTGTTAGGAGATGGGGCTGAAAGGACGGTGGCTCCATCCCGGTGGAGGTGGGCTGGGTTCCCGGGCCCCGATTGTTACTTTGTGGCGAAGCGGACAGGGCAGGTTGAGACCACCTAGGAGAGAGGTGGACCTGGCCTGGTCAGCGTTACGTATACTAACACGCTTAACGAGATCTTGGTATTTGATTTGAGTCGGCCATTTGGTCTATCGCACTAACCAACTCGTGGGAAAGATATGGGCACTTTCGGCGTCGTGGTATCGGCCGAAGCCTTAAATAACGTCGGCGGATGGCGGCGCGCGCGGATTGGTGGAGCGCCGCTAGGCTAGGTCTGCTTCCGGCACAGCGTCATAACGTCTTGGTGTGCTAAGGCGATGGGCCCGGACCCTGTCTTGCTTAGGTTTAGAACGGCGTCTTGACCTCTCTGTTGGCCTAGGTGGGGCTGCGGCGTGTTGATCTTCAGCGGCGGGCATGACCCAGAAAGTGTGTCGGCCAAATGGGATCAAGCGTGTTGGGTTATGTGGTGCACCCTGCGGTGATTAATCTATTGAATAGCCGTGATCTTGATGTAAGGACGACTTGGAGTTGTACCTTGACCTTGACAACTAGAACCGGATACTTAATAAAACACACCCTTCCAAGTGCGGATACAACCCGGTGATCGCTCTCTAACAGGCGACGAGGAGGATCGCCGGGTAGGATTATGCTATGCGATGCTACTTGGAGGACTTGATCTACTCTCTTCTACATGCTACAAGGCGGAGGCTGCGAGCGTAGTCTTGACAAGATTAGCTATCCCCTCTTATTACGGCATTCTGCAGTTCAGTCCACTGATATGGCCCTTTACACATATATCCATGCATATGTAGTGTAGCTCCTTGCTTGCGAGTACTTTGGATGAGTACTCACGGTTGCCTTGTTCCCCCTTTTCCCCCTTTATTTACCCGATTGCTGCGACCAGACGATGAAGCCCAAGAGCCAGACGCCACCATCGACGACGACTACTACACTGGAGGTGCCTACTACTACGTGCAGCCCGCTGATGACAATCAGGAGTAGTTAGGAGGATCCCATGCAGGAGGCCTGCGCCTCTTTCGATCTGTATCCCAGTTTGTGCTAGCCTTCTTAAGGCAAACTTGTTTAACTTATGTCTGTACTCAGATATTGTTGCTTCCGCTGACTTCGTCTATGATCGAGCACTTGTATTCGAGCCCTCGAGGCCCCTGGCTTGTATTATGATGCTTGTATGACTTATTTATGTTTTAGAGTTGTGTTGTGATATCTTCCCGTGAGTCCCTGATCTTGATCGTACACATTTGCGTGCATGATTAGTGTACGGTTAAATCGGGGGCGTCACAATGACATCCTCGGTTTGATGGCCCATGGAGATGCTTCCTTCGAGCTAAGCGATTCTGATACATATTTCTTTAGGACTCCATGAACCTCACAAAGGGGAACATATTGTGTAGAAATACAGGGCCCAGAATGACAATCTCGTCGACTAGATGACCTACGACGTGTGTCATGATATTGAGGAAGGATGGTGGGAACACCAGCTAGAAACTAACAAGACATTGCGCCACATCACTCCTTAACCTTGGTAGGATTTTTGGATCGATCACCTTCTGAGAGATTGCATTGAGGAATGAACATAGCTTCATAATGGCTAATCGAACATTTTCCGGTAGAAGCCCCTTCAATGCAACCGGAAGCAGTTGCGTCATAATCACGTGGCAATCATGAGGACTTTAGATTCTGGAACTTTTTCTCTGCCATATTTATTATTCCCCTTATATTCGACGAGTAGCCAGACGGGACCTTCATACTGAGCAGGCATTCAAAGAAGATTTCCTTCTCTTCCTTGGTAAGAGCGTAGCTGGCATGACCTTCATACTGCTTTGGAGGCATGCCGTCTTTTTCGTGCAAACGTTGCAGGTCCTCCCGTGCCTCCGGTGTATCTTCTGTCTTCCCATACACGCCCAAGAAACCTAGAAGGTTCACGCAAAGTTTCTTCGTTACGTCCATCACGTCGACTGAAGAGCGGGCCTCTAGGTCTTTCCAGTAGGGTAGGTCCCAAAATATAGATTTCTTCTTCCACATGGGTGCGCGTCCCTCAGTGTCATTCGGACCAGATAGTCCGCCGGGACCCTTTCCGAAGATTACTTTTAAATCATTGACCATAGAAAGTATGTGATCACCGGTACGCATGGTGGACTTCTTCCAGTGATCTGCCTCACATTTGAAATGCTTGCCTTTCTGATGGTTGGTCGGAAGAAATCGACGATGCCACAGGTACACATTCTTCCTGCATTTGTCCAGGTATATACTTTCGGTGTCATCTAAATAGTGCGTGCATGCGTGGCATGCCTTGTTTGTCTGTCCTGAAAGGTTACCGAGAGCAAGCCAATCGTTGATGGTTACAAACAGCAACACATGCATGTCAAATTCTTCCTGTTTGTGCTCATCCCACACATGTACATCGTTTCCAATCCGCAGCCGTAAAAGTTCTTCAACTAATGGCCTTAGGTACACATCAATGTCGTTGCCGGGTTGCTTAGGGCATTGGATGAGAACTGGCATCATAATGAACTTCCGCTTCATGCACAACCAAGGAGGAAGGTTATAGATACATAGAGTCACGGGTCAGGTGCTGTGATTGCTGCTCTGCTCCCTAAAAGGATTAATGCCGTCCGCGCTTAAACCAAACCATACGTTCCTTGCGTCACCAGCAAACTCCTCCCAGTACTTTCTCTCGATCTTTCTCCATTGCAACCCGTCAGCGGGTGCTCTCAACTTCCCGTCTTTATTATGGTCCTCTTTGTGCCATCGCATCAACTTGGCATGCTCTTTGCATCAAGAATGACCCGGCAAAGATCATCATCGGGCACATCGTCTGGTTCCTCTTGAACTTCAGCTTCCCCCGTTGCAGCATCTTCAGCTTCCCCCATTGCAGCATCACCGTATTCAGGGGGCACATAGGTGTCATTATCTTCTTCTTCTTCGTTGTCTTCGATCATAACCCCTCTTTCTCCGTGCTTGGTCCAAACATTATAGTGTGGCATGAAACCCTTATAATGAAGGTCGGCGTAAAGGGTTTTCGAGTTAGAGTAAGACCTCGTATTCCCACATATAGGGCATGGACAACACATAAAACCATTCTTCTTGTTTGCCTCAGCCACTTCGAGAAAATTATTCACGCCCTTAATGTACTCGGAGGTGCGTCTGTTACCGTACATCCATTGTCGGTTCATCTCTGCGTACATCATGAATAGATAAGTGACAAATTAATATAAGTTCATCGTCACATTAAACCCAAAGTACATACATAGTTCTCATAACAACATATAGCTCTCCAGAGCATCTAACTAAACCATACATTGAAACTATGTAAAACATTTCAATGCAACAACAAATGCGATCATAACCGCAATCAAGGTAACAATTGATCCAACGGCATAATGATACCAAGCCTCAATATGAATGGCATATTTTCTAATCTTTCTAATCTTCAAGCGCATTGCATCCATCTTGATCTTGTGATCCTCGACGACATCCGCAACATGCAACTTCAATATCATCTTCTCCTCCTCAATTTTTTTCAATTTTTCCTTCAAGTAGTTATTTTCTTCTTAAAATAAATTTAACCTCTCAACAATAGGGTCGGTTGGAATTTCCGGTTCACATACCTCCTAAAAAAATCTATGTTACGTTCCTCGGCATAATTGTCATAAACACTAAATGAAACTAATAGTTATAAAAGAAAATATATATACCACATCTGAATCATAGACAGGCCGAGGGCCGACGGAGGCGGATACCAAAACCAGCGCACTATATAATAACAAACAATAATAAGTAAGAAAACTACACAAGTATCTATCTAAATCATACAAAGTAAGAACTTTTTTCTTTTAGAAAGAAGATAAGATCAAGAGGCTTGCCACGGTGGTGCAGGCGACGAGATCGGCGCAGGCGATCAACGGAGGTGAGGACGGGGATGGGACAGGACGGACCGCCAAACCTAGATAAATCTTTAGGAAAATGGAGCTTGGACAAGGAGCTTCGGGAGGAGAAAGCTTAAGTGTGGCTCGGGCATTTCATCGAACACCTCATGTGCATGAGAGGTGAGCTAGAGCACAACACACCTCTCAAAAAAAAATAGAGCACTCCACTGCTCTGCTCGCGAGCAAGGGGTATATATAGGCATATCGTTGGTCCTGGTTTGTGGCTGGAACCGGGACTAAAGAACACCCTTTGGTCCTGGTTCAAGCCACCAACCGGGACCAATGGTGGTGGGCCAGGAGCAAGGCACATTGGTCTCGGTTCGAGCCTCGAACCGGGACCAAAGGTGCCAGATGTACCGGGACCAATGCCCCACGATGGCCCGGGCGGCCCCTGGCCTCATGAACCGGGACCTATGCCCCCATGGGCCCCGGGACTAATTAATAGGCTGGCCCGGCCTGAACCAAAGCCCTATTTTCTACTAGTGTGATGATGACATGATTTGATGCTATGATTACATTTGTATGTGTATGATATGCTAAAGATTATTGTATAAAGCCTGTTCAAATACAAAACAAATATGCAGAAGAAAAACAAAAAGTAATAAAACTAACAGTAGCGAGGGGAGTAAAATTAACAGCAGCACGCTCTTACCAGTAGCGCCTTAGATAAAAGCGTTGCAAATATTAGCAGTAGCGCGTTGCGCAAAAGCTCGTTGCTGCTAGACATGTGTAGCAGTAGCGCGGGTTAGCACGTGCTACTGACACACGTTAGTTGTAGCACCCCATCAATAGCGCGGGGCCCCGCGCTATTGGTACATCTAATACATGCGCTACTGCTAGGCTTTTCTCTAGTAGTGTAGCTTGCTAGCCTGACTAAGGCACCGGAACTCCCCTCCCACCGCCGGAGCAACAAATGGAGGGGATTAGGTGAGTCCATGGGCTCGCCAACGGAGCCTGGAAGAAAGTAAACTTCTCCCTAGTTGTCACCGCGGGAAAGGAAGGAATATATCGGTTTTCACAAACTGCATTAGATTCAAAGCTATATCACAGCTTGCCTGGAAGGTTAATACTCCAGAATGGCGGGGGTACTAGCTTGCCTTGCATTGACCATCCCTCCCAATCATCATGAAAAGTGGAAACCCAAAGTTCGGAAGGTATAGAGCTTATGTCAAGACAAGAGTGTCCGGGATTAAGAAGTTCAATACTAGAAATATAGAGTTTAGCCTTTTTAGCATTGTAGAGATAAGAGCAGAACAAGTCATATAGGAGTGTTTACATACTTTATCCATAGGAAGGCTACAAAGTCAAACTCCTTGTTGATTAGCGGAAGGTTTACACTAGCTTGCCTTGAAGATCAATTCAACAGAATTTGTGAGTGGAACAAAATCTTTAGAGCATCTCCAGTAGAATATGTAGATGTAAAAATACCTAACTTTTGCATCTTCAAACCCCAAAATCCCCTCTCCAATAGATGACATAGATAAAAAAAATTACATCTCCGCCTCCCGGAGATGTAAAATACAACACCTCGCGTTGCAAATTTGCATCTCCGCCGGCTGGAGATGTAAAAAGCACAGCCGCGCGCCCACAGTCCAACTGCCTTCCGTTTCCTTTCGCGCGACGCCCGCCGCCCGCCCAACTCTGTCGCCGGCCGATTTCGTCTAGAATCGCCGCCACCCCCGCCCGCCCGATAGCCGCCGGCCCCACCGCAACTCCGCCCCCTACCCCCAGCCGCCTGCCTCACCGTAGTACCATGGGCCGCCGCCCGCGACCGTCAATTCCTTTTCGCCCACCTCCCACGGTCGGGCTGGCGTAATGCCTTCCACGATGAGGTTGTGGATGGGCAAGGCTTTCTTCCTAGCCAAGACGCCCCGACTGGAGGTAGGGGAGGTGCACCGTGCCGCCCGACTCGGCCGTTCTTCTGGCTGCGCGAAACCGTCCGCCCACAGCGCCGAGCTCCTGTTGTCTTCTCTGCCGAGTTGCGGCCGTCCGTAGGTGTTCTGCAGCCACTCTTCCTTCTCTCTCCACCTCGAATCGCCGCTCCTCTGCCGATGCATTTAAAGAAACACCGATTTTTGTACAACAGACATGTTCATGTCTTCTACATGCGTTCAAAAAAAAACCTCGGAAAAAAGACCTATGTTGTGATCCGAAAAAGAAAATAAATATGTATACTTTTCTCGAATACGTAGAAATATGTATACTAAAACATAGCATTCGAACATGTTTTTCGAGCACAACTTCTTACATCTGCCCAGATCACAGCACATCCATCGCACCACTCACCGTCTCGGCGCCGACCGCACGCCGCACGGCGAGAGATGATCCGAAACCGATCGCGCGCCGGACGTAGAGTGGTGGCAGCGCCCGGCCGGCCGGCCTGCTGCCGTACGCGCGCACCACCGTCCCGGCCATAAATAGCCGGTGAAACGGCTTGGATCCGACCCGTCGAACCCACCAAAACTTAATTCGTCATTCCTACTTCGTTTCACTTGCAGGCTAGCTAGCTAGGTAGTTGAGTAACCTCCGAGTGCAATTTTTTCAGTAAAAATGGCATGAAATTAAAAAGCCACGAGAGTTGGTGCTAGGCGTGGAAGAGCATGCATGCATGCATGCATGCATGAGGCGCAGTTGGTGTCTGAATGACCAACGTAACTACGTACGGCTAGATTCTCGGATATAGGGGCCACATACGTGCAGCCCATAGATCTGACTGCTACTGCCATCACTACCACATACGTACTTCGACGGAAAAAAAACATACGTATCTATACTTTATACAGCCTAGACATTTGAGTCGTTCACGTATATACCGGCTGGATGTGGACAAAATTATAGTTGGCGTGCAATTATTACTCCCTCTGTACCGAAATACTCGTAGTTGGGGTCGGTATAGAGGGAGTAGTTAAGTTCCTAGTATTTCGGGACGCCAGAAAGTAGCTACACAGATCAGATCAGCACGTACGTAACATCTGTGATCAAATATAAGCATGTGTTCTACTTCTATATGTGTACATCTAATTGCGTACGTGCGTGCCACGGCTAACATCACTGTCATCGATCGGCGCATGATATTAGTTACTAGTACTAGTAGACAGTGACGCCCTATCAACCTCATCATCGATCCACCGATCGACGACAGCTGCTCGCTGGTATATGCTGGGCAACATCGTATGCACCAAAAGGGAAGAAGAATTGATTGATCGCGCCAATTTGATAGCTGCGTATGTAAATAGCATTAAGGGCCGAAAGCTCGTAGACCGTACGTCGTTTTCGTTGTAGGTACTCTAAACCTTAGCAGCCCATGCAGCGACGTCGACGTGCTGCTCCGATCCCGCCTGGGAATGTTGAGAGAAATGTGCCAGCGCGCCTCATTTCTGAAACTTGGGAAAAATGGCACGCGAGCGAACGTAATACTACCGAAGCTCGAATTCAGACGGAGGAGCCGACAGTTGAGGGGGCAGACGCGTACGTGCTCCGTGCAGCCGTAAGGCAGATTCAGGGTTTCAATGAGCTGCGGGTACACAAGAATATCTCGCCGGCAGTGGTAACTCCCCGTGGTAACTAATTGGATACAGTGACCCCCTGTACTTGGCCGATCGGCTGACCTGCCGGAGCCGGCAGGAAGAAGCCAAGTCGAAATCCATGTACTTCACCTGCTGCTCCGATCGATCTTATCCCAGAGTTAACTCTGTGTTTCATCCTCCATGGTGTCTCTCCGCTCCGGGGAGGGGAGGGAACACCGGAATTCAATGGCCTCCAGAAGAAGGTGAGTGAACCAACCATGGATCCACCCATGGATCCATCCAGCGGCCGCTTATTAACTTCACCAGCCAGGTCACACTCACACGTCCGTAATGGTAGAGTACTCCTCTGTCGACGGAGCCCCGCCGGCCCACCCTGTGAAACCCAGGGCATGTGCACCTGCTAGCTCGAAGCTTCTTCTGTCTAAACTGTCTGTAGCTTGGCAGATTTCCATTTCACCCCCATGCATGCCTGCCTGCCTGCCTAGATTTAACTGCTGCTGCAGCTCAGACACGCGTACCTGAATTTATCAATAGATGCTAGTATAATAAACTCTTTGCAGCTTGGCGAATGATTTCACCAATGCCTGGCTGCGTGCCTAGATTTAACTGCTAGCTGCTCGGAGACACACGTACCTGAATTCTGGAGTAAATGCCGCGCGGCTGAGGGTTGGGGATGAACTGGGCCCCTGCCTACGGCATTGTACTACTGCTGCAATGCAGTACTGCTTGGGCACAGATCTGTCCGATTTTTACATATATGGATGGGGTTCCACTTCCACAGTGAAGCTTCAGATCTATCCAATTTTTGCATGTATATATGGGGCTCCACTTCCACAGTGAAGCTTCCTGAACCATAATCCCTGGCTAAGCTAGAGCCTGGAGGAGGAGACAGGCAATTATATGACGAGGCGGTCGAATGGTGCCCCTCGACTCGTCGATTGATCGATCAAGGTGGCACCTAACCTGCCGTTGGTTGATCTCCATTGATGGTGCTTGTCCTGCCGGTTTGGTTTAGTCCCGGAGTAGCAATCCTAAGATGGACACTGTTAAGCGTGGAGTATATATAACTGTATAACTGACAAGCTCATGGTGCAACGGCTTGTAGAACTGGTGTAAATTAGTGCTTTACTTTTGTAGTTTTATTAGTGTGGGAAGAAAACGCATGGACAGAACAGATGAAACGTCAAATCACTTGCTTGTTACTGGCTGATTTGAAAATTGTTAGGCTGGTTTGTTAGTACGAACCACGCTCTATTGAGCAAAGTGCATGTGGGATTGTGGGCTGTTGTAAGCTCTCCTTCTCAATCCTCATTGGGAAGGTTGCATCAGCTACTACAACCACTGCCTTTGTCAAAAAAATAATATTGCAGCTACTGCATACAGCTCGGCTGAATCTAGGAGTCATTGCGTGGATGATGGATAGATCCAACTGCCCTCTTCAATGAATAAGTTGCCTTAGGTCACTGTGACTGAAGAAACATGTAACTGTATGAAATGGATTCACCTGACATCATCTTGCTCTTGGGTCACTCACTCCACTCCAGGGTACACTGTCTGAAATTCAGAAGCGCTTTGATCTTTTATCACCAAAACGCCGGCCGTTTCTTTCTTATTTTCCTGCATCTCCAACTGATGACGAGTACTGGTTGCACTAAGATCCATCTGCTGTGCGGATATTCGGATAGATCGGAATTCATTCACCCCTACGGTACTGCAAATCGTCCCACCAGATGCCACACGTAATTGAACAGAGCTGCGTGTGTGCTTGCATCCAGGGCTACTGAACATTGAACTATCTCCCTAATCAACCAACTGTTATTCGGAGGGCAAGCAGAATTGCTCCCACAAAAGCGATTAATTGCAGAACACGCACTAACAAGAAATCTATTTTTGGCTCAGTCAGAGGCAGCTCATCATTCATGTGAAACAGCCTGCAAAGATCCAATGCGCGTCTGAAAATGCCCACACCAACCAAACCCCAAAACCGGCAAGGAATTGACAGTAACCCACAGGACATAATTACCGGAGAATTAAAGGTCCACGCGCAGGCACTGTGACCAGCACAGCAGTACGTGCACCAACCACACGTCGTACCGGGCCACACGGAGTAAATTCCGGCGACGACGACATGATCCAACCAAGAGGCCACTCACTAGATGCACAAGTGCTAGAAGGATAGATGTTCTATAAATGGTGACTGCACGCAACGTTTCAGTGCATCCACCAAGTGTACACGCATACACTAGCTACTACATCTCACTTTCAGTGGCAACTGGCAAGTGAGTGTGGAGCGCTAGCAGCAATGGCGGCCTCCTCGTGGCAAGTGGCCCTTCTCGCCGTCGCGCTCTGCGTGCTCCCAGCCCTGCCGGCGGCGAGCGCGGCCCGGGCCTTCTTCGTGTTCGGCGACTCGCTGGTGGACAACGGCAACAACAACTACCTCATGACGTCGGCGCGCGCCGACTCGTGGCCCTACGGCATCGACACCCCGGACCACCGCGCCACGGGGAGGTTCTCCAACGGCAAGAACGTCGTCGACCTCATCAGTTGAGTAGCGAGCTCGTGCATTCATGGATGCACTTCACCGGCCGGCCGTGGTATTCCGTAGTTGAGGCTAAGTGATTGATCGTTGATTGTTAATAATGTTGCACGCAGGCGAGCAGATAGGATCCGTGCCGGTGCTGCCGTACCTGAGCCCGGAGCTGGACGGCGAGAACCTGCTCGTCGGCGCCAACTTCGCCTCCGCCGGCATCGGGATCCTCAACGACACCGGCATCCAGTTCGTACGTGCTTCCGATCCTTTCACCGACCCATCCACCGTTTTTAACGCACACTTCATTCAATAATTAACTGTAGTAGTGTGCATACTCTCTAATGAGTAATGAATCGATGCTCCGTGCATCATCGTGCAGGCCAACATCATCCGGATCTCGAAGCAGCTGACCTACTTCGAGCAGTACAAGCACCGTCTCGCCAAGCTCTACGGCCCGGAGCGGGCGGCGCGGGTGGTCGGCGGCGCGCTGACGCTCATCACCCTCGGCGGCAACGACTTCGT
This sequence comes from Aegilops longissima, assembly GCA_021605205.1. Taxonomy (NCBI): domain Eukaryota; kingdom Viridiplantae; phylum Streptophyta; class Magnoliopsida; order Poales; family Poaceae; genus Aegilops; species Aegilops longissima. The sequence continues at coordinate 638,804,283 of CM038681.1, read as the reverse complement.
CAACAACTACTACCTGGTGCCCTACTCCGCCCGCTCCCGGGAGTTCTCCCTGCCGGACTACATCAAGTACATTTTGTCCGAGTACAAGCAGGTGCTCCGCCGCATCCACGGCCTCGGCGCGCGCCGCATCCTGGTCACCGGCGTGGGGCCCATCGGCTGCGTGCCCGCCGAGCTCGCCATGCACAGCCTCGACGGCAGCTGCGACCCGGAGCTGCAGCGCGCCTCCGAGGCCTACAACCCGCAGATGGAGGCCATGCTGAACCAGCTCAACGCCGAGGTCGGCGCCGGCAACGGCAACGGCGCCGTGTTCGTGGCCGTGAACACGCGCCGCTCGCACGACGACTTCATCGCCGACCCCAAGGCGTACGGCTTCGTCACCGCCACCGAGGCCTGCTGCGGCCAGGGCCGGTTCAACGGCATCGGCATCTGCACCATGGTGTCCAGCCTGTGCGCCAACCGCGACGAGTACGTGTTCTGGGACGCGTTCCACCCGACGGAGCGCGCCAACCGCCTCATCGCCCAGAACTACCTCTCCGGCTCCACCGACTACATCTCCCCCATGAACCTCTCCACCATCATCCACCTCGACCGCCACCTCCACGACTAGAAGATCGACCATCGTTCCGCCTTGATCGGTCCATCATTATTTGCAGTTTCCATCACTTGCTTGATGCTTTTTCATACATAGCATGCAGCAGCAGCAGCCTTCCTGATTTTATTTTTGTCCAAGAAGATTAAACGTTTTATGTATTCAGTACGTATGTAATGTTGTATTTCAGCAGCTGGTATAGCGTGTGAGGCAGGTTCTAGCTAGTTTGTAATAATGCGTGCTCAGCTAGCTAGCTAGCAGATAAATATATATATATCCATGCATGGTTGCTTGTGAGGTACGTACCTTCTACGACTTTGTGATCGATCAATGTTGATGTTCATGTATTGAACCATGGATGATGTCGATGTACGTAGATTCTCAATTGTTCTCGACAGGATTCAGCTTTTTTTTTTTTGAAAGTCACCGGGGGAGGGCGAAAGCCCTCCACCTGAAATTTCTTTTTCTCTTTATTGAATCACCCCCCCGGGGGGAGGCAGGTTTTTACAGAGGGAGGGAGAGAAGTGACAGCACCCTCCGACGCACAGCCGCGCCGGAGAGGGCGGGGGGAGCACAAGCCCTCCGCCCGCGGTAAGAAGATGGACTAGCCGGAGTACGTGAACACCATCAGCCATCTGTCAATGCACGGCCGATCAGCCACCTTCAGGCGCCCCCTCCACAGAGTGGCATCTTCCCTGCAACAGCCGAGGAGACGAGCAAGGGAGGGCGGTGCGCCCCGGAAGACCACCGCGTTTCGATGCTTCCAAAGCTGCCAGCAGCACAGCAGGACAAAGGACGCTGCAGAAGCTTCGCCGGCCACGGCACCAACCTCCAGGTCCTGTAGAGCCCCCACATTGTATCCTCGCCCGGCCACCTCAAGTCCAATGGTTCGCCAGAACGCGCGCGCGAAAGGACAAGAAAAGATCATGTGATCCGCCGTCTCAAGCGCATCACCGCAGATGGGACACGCCGCCTCCTCCGCCGCGACGATGGTTTTCCGGAGAAGGACGTCTCGCGTGTGCACCCTTCGCTGGGCTAGGAGCCAGCCGAAGAAACGGACGCGAGAGGGAGCAGCGCATCCCCAAATGAACTCGGCGAAGGCAGCTTGCACCCCACCGAACCTCTCCAGAGCGTAGACCTTGGCCGCCTCAATGCCCCCCCGAGGACCCGGGCACAACGCCGAGCTCCGCACGTCGTCCCCCGGGGCTGGGGCGACCCCATCCATTAGCGTCGGGAGGGAGTCCCGCTCCGCCGCGCCGCTGTGGTGAGCACTGGCACGAGCCCTGCTCAGCCCGTGGGGCGCACCCACCACACCGTGGCCTCCCGATCAGTCGCGTGTGAGAGGAGGGCGGGGAAGGCCGCCGCAACCGCTCCACATGGGAGCCAATTATCGAACCAGAAGGAAGTGCGCTTCCCGTCGTGTGACGCCCTCGATTCAATCGTACACTAATCATGCACGCAAATGTGTACGATCAAGATCAAGGACTCACGGGAAGATATCACAACACAACTCTACAAATAAAATAAGTCATACAAGCATCATAATACAAGCCGGGGGCCTCGAGGGCTCGAATACAAGTGCTCAATCATAGGCGAGTCAGCGGAAGCAACAATATCTGAGTACGTACATAAGTTAAACAAGGTGCCATAAGATGGCTAGCACAAAGCGGGATCTGAGATCGAAGAGGAGCAGGCCTCCTGCAGGATCCTCCTAGGTCACTCTGAGTCGTCATCGGGGGCTGCACGTAGTAGTAAGGCGCCTCCAGTAGTAGTCGTCGTGGCGGTGGCGTCGGATCCTGGGCTCCATCGTGCAGTTGCAGCAATCGAGTAGAGGTAGGGGAAAAGGGGAACAAGGCAACCGTGAGTACTCATCCAAAGTACTACTAAGCAAGGAGCTACACTACATATGCATGGATATATGTGTAAAGGCCATATCGATGGACTGAATGCAGAATGCCGAATAAGAGGGGGTAGCTAGTCTTAACGAAGACTAAACTTCGGACACTGTCTTGCATGTAAGAAGAGGACAACGGAAGTCCTCCAAGTAACATCATATAGCAATAATCCTACCCGCAATCCCTGCTCATAACCACGAGCGAGAGCGACCACGGTTGTATCGGCACTTGAAAGGGTGTGTTTTATCAAGTATCCGGTTCTAGTTGTCATAAGCTCAAGGTACAACTCCAAGTCGTCCTGTTACAAGATCACGGCTATTCGAATAGATTAACTTCCTGCAGGGTGCACCATCTTACCCAACCGCGCTTGATCCCATTTGGCGGACACACTTTCTGGGTCATGCCCGCCGCGGAAGATCAACACGTCGCAGCCCACCTAGGCACAACAGAGAGGCCAACACGCGGTCTAAACCTAAGCGCGCAGGGTGCAGGCCCATCGCCTACAGCACACACACAAGCGTTATGCGTCTGTGACGGAAGCGACCTAGCCCAGCCAGCGTTCCAGTCCAATCCGGTAGCGCCCTCCGTCGTGACGTCTGAAGTGCCGGTGATACCACGACGCGGGATACCCATAACTACTCCGCGTAGATGGTTAGTGCGTATAAGCTCGTAGCCAACCCGGATCAAATACCAAGACCTCGTTAAGCGTGTTAAGTAACATGCGAACGCCCGAACAGGCCAGGCCCACCTCTCTCCTAGGCGGTCTCAACCTGCCTGCCGCTCCGCCACAAAGATCCACTCATGGGTGCTCCATCGGCCGACCCGACTTTAGTCTCACATGTATCATGTATAAAGTATATAGTATATACCGTGATCACCTCCCGAGTGATCACGGCCCGATAATATAGCACGCGGACGGACAAGAAAGTAGGGCCACAGATGAAAGTACTAGCATCCTATACTAAGCATATAGGATTGCGGTAAGGTAACAACGAAGTTACAAGGACGGGCTATGCAGCGATATAGGAGTAACAAAAGCGGTAACATGCTATACTACTCTAATGCAAGCGGTGTAGATAAGAGTAGGCGATATCTGGTGATCAAGGGGGGGGCTTGCTGGTTGCTCGGCAGAGAGAGAGGTCGTCAACACCGTGGTCGAACCGGTCACCGCAATGTCGGTCTCGTAGTCTACCGAAGAAGAGGGGAAGAAACAATGAATACACGGTAACAGATGCATAACGATGCATGACATGCCAAGAAGCGATGCTAGGCGTGCCCTAACGTGGTATGAGGGGTACTGGTTTAGGGGGGAAAACATCCGGGAAGTTATCCCGGTTCCGGACGTCTGTCAGACAGATGAACCGAAGAGGAAAGTTTGCAGGTTCGATAGGTTAGAGACGTGTGGTGGACGAACGGACTGCGTATCCGGATTCGTCTCGTCGTTCTGAGCAACTTTCATGTTGAAAATATTTTAATCCGAATTACGGATTAAAAGATATGATTTATAAAAGATTTTATTAATTTCTGGAATTTTAATTAATTATTTAATGAATTTCGAAATTGCATTTATGACATCGACATGATGTCATCTTGGCGTCATCGATCAACGGGGTTGACTGAGTCAACCCCGACAGTGGGTCCGCATGTCATTCACTAATGACTAATTAACCTAATCAGATTTAATTAACAATACTTAATTAAGTTAATTAATGATTAGGGGTAATTAATTCAAATTAATTAGATTAATTAATTTCTTAATTAATTTAATTAATGATCGAGGTTAATTAATCCAGAATTAATTAGGTTAATTAATTAATTAATTATTTAGTTAATTAATTTAATTCATTTTTCATTTCCATTTTATTACATTTTTAATTAAAAACATTCTTTTTGTTTTTTTTTAAAGGGGCCCCACGTCGATGGCCTATGGCCAGGCGGCGAGGGTTATGGGCGTTGCCGACAGGCCCGATCGAGGCGGATCGAGGCGCGATCGAGGATCGGGGCACCGAGGCCACGGGGCCGGGCATGTGGCCGAGCCACGGCTGGCGTCGGCCGGCCAGCCAGCGCCATGTCGAAGGCGACAAGCGGGGCAGGTTTGGGCGATGTGAGCGCCGAACGCAGAAGCGAGGATCGGGGTGAGGTTCGGGAGCCTTGCTGGGCCGGAGGTCGCCGTCGGAGGAAGGAAGGAGAGGAGCCACGCAGTGGCAGGGCAGTCAGAGGGCCACGGCGGATCCGGCGGGGAGAAGAGGGGCGGGGGGGCGCAAGGTCTGGCGCCATGGCGCCCGGCAACGACGGGCAGGCCAGGCCACCTGGCGTCGATCGGAAGGGAGCCGGAGGGGAGCAGGAGGGGCGTCGGTCTGTGGAGGCCGGAACCGTCGTCGGCAGAAGTGGGAGTGAGAGGGGCCTCACAGGGGGGGCCTAGGCGGCGGCTCGGTGAGGTCGGGGAGACCGTCGGGAGGGTCGGGGGAGCGCGCCTCTGTGAGTCGGGGGCGTGGAGGCCGACCAGCCATGGCAGTGGTCCCTTGGGGCGACGGAGGGGAGAGGGGCTTCAGTGGCGACGGAGGAGGAGGAGGAGGTCCGGGCGGTGGGCGGCGGGGGCCTGACGAGTCTTGAGACGGGGGGGGGTTCGGTCGGGGTGGGATCTCCGCCCCGATCCGATCGGGGAGAGGCGAGGGAGCGTGGGGGAATGCGGTCGGCTAGGGTTAGCCGTGGGGTGGGGAGGGTAAGTGGGGTGGCGGTGGGCGGTGGGCGGCCAGGGAAGGGGAATGGGCCAAGGGAGGGGGCCGACTGGTGGGCCAGGGTCTTCCCCTCCTTTGCTTTTATTTTATTTTCTTTTATTATTTTCCTTTTCTGTTTTTAATTATTTAAAATGCTCGGCATTTTGTAAAAATTAGTGCACCCACCAATATTAGGTTAGTTATTTTAAACAGCCCCCGAACATTTTAGAATTTATTTTGAAACCCTTTTTCGTTTGATCTAGTTTTGAATTTTGTTTTAGGGCGGATTGAATCAGCGAGTAGTTAATTATGAGAACCGGGTGATTCTTGTTCCCTAATCACCGGGTGTTACAAATCTCCTCCACTACAAGAAATCTCGTCCGAGATTTAGGAGGTAGAAGGAAAGAGTGCGGGATATTCATCCGTAGGCGATCCTCGCGTTCCCGGTGGCTTCATCTTGAGTGATTCGACCATTGGACTTTGAGAAACTTGATCGCCTTCCGGCGGCGTGCGGCGTTCAGCTTGGTCGAGAATACGGACGGATGCTCTTTATAGGAGAGGTCTGTTGCAATTCGAGCACTTCATGGTCCTTTGCTCGGATTGGGTCCTTGAAGCAGCGTCGGAGTTGGGACACGTGGAACACATCGTGAACTGAGAAAGGTTCGACGGAAGCTCCAGCTTGATAGGCCACTTTTCCGCCTTTCGAGAATAGTGAAAGGGCCAATATAGCGAGGAGCTAACTTGCCCTTGATCCCGCGGTGAGCACCCTTCATTGGTGTAGCGAAGATAGGCCTTTTCGCGAGTTGATAGACCATGTCTTTGTGATGACGGTCATAATTACTCTTTTGACCTTGTCGGCGATCTTGAGATTCTCGCGAATAATGCGGACTTGTTCTTGGCATGTTGGATAATATCCGGACGAAGAGTGGGCGTTCCCGATTTCGACCAGTTCGGAGGGTTCGGCACTTTCGTCCATATAACACTTCAAGGGGGCCATCTTGAGACTAGCTTGATAGCTATTATTATAAGAGAACTCAGCATCGGAGAGATTCCTCCAATTTCTTGCGAAGGAAACGACACAAGCTCGAAGCATGAGGATTTGGTTGACACGTTCAACTTGCCCTTGAGGCTGCGGATGAAAGCGATCTTGAAAGATAAATGAGTCCCCATAGCTTCTTGAAAACTTGCCCGAATCTTGAAGTGAATAAGCTGCCACGGTCCGAATCGATAACCAAGTGGAATACCGTGAAGTGAAACAATTCTGGACATATAGGCGTTGCAAGCTGGCTAGCGGTGATCGTTTCTTTGACCGCCGAAAATGTGCAACTTTAGAAAGCGGTCAATGGCGACAAGAATAGCATCATTACCTTTCTGCGATTTGGGAAATCCGGTGGCGAAGTCCATTTCAACATGGTCCCATTTCCATTCCGGAATAGAGATAGGCTGCAGAGTTCCAGCAGGCCTTTGATGTTCTGCTTTGATCTGACGGCAAGCGTCACACTCGAAACATAGCGAGCAATGTCACGCTTCATATTAGACCACGGAATCTTTGGCGAATGTCTTGATACATCTTTGTACTGCCGGGATGGATACATAGGGCGTATCATGAGCTTCTTGCATAACCTTCGAGTCATATTCAGGTTTTCCTTCTTACGGCACCACTAGGCGGCCTTTGAAGTACAAGGCGCCATCATCGACAATAGTGAAGGATGAGGATTTCCTTTCACGATGTCTTGTTTAAGCTTGTAGACTTGAGTCAAATCCTGCATTGTCTTTATGGTGCCCACGAGATCGGGTTCAACAGCCCGGGTATAGAGGAACCACGGGGAACAACACGGAGATTCATCTTGTGGAACTCCGGAGGAGGGGGCGAGTGCACGGAGGAACAATATGGAGGTTCAGCTTTCAATTCTTCAACAAGTGGGGGCTGAACTTGGTGAACTCAAGGTGGTTGCTGATAAGACTTGCGGCTCAAGGCATCAGCCATTACATTAGCCTTGCTCGGCGTATAGGAATACCCAAATCAAAATCTGCAACGGTCTCCATCCATCTCTGGACGGAGGTTCAGGTCTGGCTGAGTAAATGATACTTCAGACTTTGGTGGTCGGTGAAGATCTACATAGCGATTACCGAGAAGGTAATGTCGCCAACTTTGCTTTAGTGCATGAATGACGGCAGCAAGTTCGAGGTCGTGAACTGGGTAGTTCTCCTCGTGAGGCGCAATCGTCGAGAGGCATAAGCAACCACTTTGCGCTCTTGCATTAGGACACCGCCTAAACCTTGACGAGATGCGTCGCGATAAATGACGAAGTCCTTCTTAGTATCGGGAGGAGCTAGCATCGGGCGAAGTCAACTTGTCTTTGAGTGCTGGAAACTTTCGACATTTATCATCCATTGGAACTTGGCGCCTTATGCAACAGGTTAGTCGAGGCACGGCAATCTTGGAGAAGTTCTCGGCGAATCGGCGACAATAGTGGCGAGACCGAAAAACTTCGACTTGCTTAACGTTCTTGGAGGAGTCAATCGAGAATAGCCTGAACTCGTTCGGGGTTGACGGCAATACCATCCTTAGAGATGACATGTCCAAGGTAGGTTACTTCGGGAAGCCAGAATTCACATTTGGAGAACTTGGCATAGAGCTGATGTTCTCGTAGCTTTTCCAGCACAAGACGAAGATGTTCAGCATGTTCTTCTTCATTCTTGGAATAGATCAGGGTATCATCCAGATAAACCACGACGAACTTGTCGAGGTAATCCATGAATATATAGTTCATCAGACGAGAGAAGGTGGCTGGAGCATTGGTTAAGCCGAAAGACATGACGGTGTACTCGTATGAACCATAACAAGTCACAAATGCGGTCTTGGGGATATCCTCCTCACGAACACGGATCTGGTGGTAACCCAACCTCAAGTCGAGTTTCGAGAACACTGACGAACCAGCCAATTGATCATAAAGATCATTGATCCGAGGAAGAGGATACTTATTGTGAATGGTAGCTTGATTTATAGGACGGTAGTCTTGGACCAATCGGTTTGTCCCATCCTTCTTCTTGACAAAGAGAGAAGGTGCTCCCCAAGGTGAGCAACTTGGGCGAATGAAGCCGCTTTGAAGAGATTTGTCGATTTCCTCCTTTAGCTCAAGGAGTTCATGCGGCGGCATCTTGTAGGGGCGCTTGGCTATAGGAGTGGTGCACGGTTTCAAGTCGATGGCGAATTCGACAGCTCTAGCAGGGGAATCCTGGAAGTTCTTGAGAAAGACGTCTTGGAAATCGCATAAGCAGCGTGAATGTTTTCAATTCCCTCGAGGGTGCGGCGTTCAATGCATTCAATGCATAGAGCCTTGCCTCGGCATCTTGAACCGAGCGAGCATTGTAGCTACGATTTCATCGAAGGTGCAGCGGATGGGCGGTCTTAGTGGCGCAAGCGATTGGCGCCAGTATGCGCTTTCAACCAATCCATCCCCAAAATGAGGTCGATGTTAGGCGTCTTGAGGATAATGGGGAGGCATAGAATTCCAACCCTTCGATTTCCACGGGGGCGTCGGCGCCAACCATGGAGGTTTGACATTGTCCCAATGGAGTTTTACCACTACCAAGAGTTCATCTCTTCACACTTAATGTCGTGCTTGTATGCAAAGTCTTGAGACATGAATGAATGCGATGCTCTGAATCGAATAAAACAGATCAGTACTGAATTTACGAGAAGTGTACCCATCACGATGCAGGCTGGTCATGAGCTTCGTTCGAGATCAACGTGGTTGGCCTGAGCTTGCCCATAAGACTTGCCGGTGTTGTTGCGGTTCGGTTGTTTCCACGGCCAGCTCTTTGGAAGGGCCGATTGATTCTGGTTCGGTTGCATTCTCTAGCACGGTGCCTGGTTGTCCGCTTTGAAGCATAAGCCATTATTGGGAGTGGGAGCAGGGCTTGGGGTGGTGGAGCTGGAGCTTGGCTGCTTAGTTGTAGGCGGGCGAGGTGTAGCATAGTTCGCTTTGAAGCGGATGCATTAATTGGTACATGCTATTGGGAATCCATATCTTGCGCCTGCGAGGACGGGCCGAAGATGAGCCCGTGTCACAGTTGCGCTGTTAGAGCTCTGGTATTCCTGCGGACCAGTTTCGACATTGATAGCTTTGTTCACCAAGGTGGCGAAATCAGCAAAGTCGTGCACTAGTAGTGCGAGCTTGATGTCGACTTGAAGTCCGTCACGGAACTTCTCTGTCTGCGTGCATCGGTTGCAATATCCTCTTGACATAGCGAGACAAGTCCAGAACTCTCGCGATAGGCTTCAACAGTCTTGTTGCCTTGGGTGAGGTTGCGGAACTCACGCTTCTTCGGTCCATGACCCCTTGAGGATGAAGCGGGCACGGAAGGCAGCCTGGAAGTCCGGCGGTGATGAGTGTTCAAGCTGGCGAAACGCGGTGGCTGTCCCACCATTGAGCTGCGGGCCCTTCGGAAGAAGGAAGCAAAGGTGACATAGCTGGCGAGGGCTACATCAGCAGACTCCATCTCATAGGTGATGTCACGGAGCGATCATCGACATCCGATGGCTGAGTTGAGCTGCGGTACACGGGGGTTGAGCGTATGAAATCCTGCGAGTTGTTCCGTTTGGGTCTTTGGTGCATATTGAGGCGAGGCTGAGCCATCATGTTCTCCATGAACTGGCGATTCATCTCGAGCTGTTGGATCATACCAGCCATGTACTCGGCGGTGGTGGGAAGTTGGCACCACGACCACGACCTGCTGGCCTAACCATCCCGCTATTATATAACAGGTAGTTCAGCATTTGAGAAATTAAGCAAGAGACAGGAATCATTCATGATGAAACATGCATAATGAAAGTAGCATGATGGGAACTACATAGTAGTTGGCGATCTTACAAAAGGAATCATGCATAGAGTTCGATACATAGAGTCCAATACATAGACTACTACATCATAGGCGGCACAGTGCTCATGGCGAATACATCAAATACTAACAAGCAAGTCTACATCAGTCCCATGCGGTATCTGGAGGTAGTCTGTAGCTTTGAAAGCTGGTAGTGCGGCGGTGGATAGTCCTCCACGTCGGTGACACAGGGGCCGCGGATACTCACGGTGCTGAATCCGGCGTCCAGTGGCGAAAAGGGCCAAGTCGGGAGAGTAGCCTCCCACGTCGCCAACCGACACCTGAGGGCATCACGGTCTGGCGGGGTAGATCGCGAACGCGGCAGCTCTCGGATCGGACAAAGGGGTGCATCAGCGTCGAGCACGGTAGAGGTGCCGACGGGTGATGTACAACTTCGTGGCGAAGAGCCGGTTAGCTCGATCCAGCCCATCAGCATGCGAAACAAAGTTACGATGGTGGAAGAGCTCTCTGGTGACGATGGTGTAGGCAGCGGTGTAGTAACCCTCCTCACCAACATCGACGCGATAGCAATGTGCACGAAGGGGAGGTGTCCAACTCTCGATACTCTGCGAAGGCGTGTCGAGCAGCATAAGCGACATCGTGGACTGCCATATCGATGGTCACTCCAACACCATGTGAGGTGTGCAGCCGCGATGAGTGGACTCGTACTCCGAGAGTAGAGGTGGACGATGGCGCGCATCTGCTCCTGGTTATAGTCTGGTACTCCTCATAGGCGGTGTACTCGGGTGCCAGCGATAACCGGATAGGTCATCATCTCGGCTAGCACCGCGGTGATCCCGAGCACCAATGGCCGTCGTGTGGCGCACGACCTGCCTCGTGGGTTCCATCTGAAAACAAAGACGTTTCAAAGGAGTCAAATGACAGGGTGGAAATTGTTCAAATACAATTCCAAAACAACTTAGGCTATATCCATCTTCAGGGTGAATGCGGTCACGGGAACCTAGTGATAGTTAGTAAAATCGTTTAACCCGAGTAGAAGAGAGTTCAGAGTCCCAGAGCAAAGGTCGAGGAGTAAAAGATCCTAGTACCACCCGATGGCGACGTGGGCCCGTAAGGCACACAGCCAAGTTAGTAAAAGTTTTGCAATGTCTAGACTCGACTTCGGCCAAGGAGTGTGGAAGGGGGATTCCTACAGGCAGTCGGCTCTGATACCAACTTGTGACGCCCTCGGTTCAATCGTACACTAATCATGCACACAAATGTGTACGATCAAGATCAAGGACTCACGGGAAGATATCACAACACAACTCTACAAATAAAATAAGTCATACAAGCATCATAATACAAGCCGGGGCCTCGAGGGCTCGAATACAAGTGCTCGATCATAGACGAGTCAGTGGAAGCAACAATATCTGAGTACGACATAAGTTAAACAAGGTGCCATAAGATGGCTAGCACAAACTGGGATCTGAGATCGAAGAGGAGCAGGCCTCCCGCAGGGATCCTCCTAGGTCACTCTCTGGTCGCCGTCGTGGGCTGCACGTAGTAGTAGGCGCCTCGAGTAGTAGTCGTCATGGCGGTGGCGTCTCGATCCTGGGCTCCATCGTGCAGTTGCAGCAATCGAGTAGAGGTAGGGGAAAAGGGGAACAAGGCAACCGTGAGTACTCATCCAAAGTACTCGCAAGCAAGGAGCTACACTACATATGCATGGATATATGTGTAAAGGCCATATCGATGGACTGAATCGCAGAATGCCGAGAATAAGAGGGGTAGCTAGTCTTAACGAAGACTAAACTTCGGACACTGTCTTGCAGACGATGAAGAGGACAACGGAAGTCCTCCAAGTAACATCATATAGCAATAATCCTACCCGCAATCCCTGCTCATAACCACGAGAGAGCGACCACGGTTATATCGGCACTTGAAAGGGTGTGTTTTATCAAGTATCCGGTTCTAGTTGTCATAAGCTCAAGGTACAACTCCAAGTCGTCCTGTTATCAAGATCACGGCTATTCAATAGATTAACTTCCTGCAGGGTGCACCATCTTACCCAAAGACGCTTGATCCCATTTGGCGGACACACTTTCTGGGTCATGCCCGCCGCGGAAGATCAACACGTCGCAGCCCCACCTAGGCACAACAGAGAGGCCAACACGCGGTCTAAACCTAAGCCGCAGGGTGCAGGCCCATCGCCGAAAGCACACTCACCTGCGTTATGTCTGTGCCGAAGCAGACCTAGCCAGCAGCGTTCCAGTCCAATCCGGCGCCAGCGCGCTCGTCGACGTCTGAAGTGCCGGTGATACCACGGCCGGGATACCCATAACTACTCCAGCGTAGATGGTTAGTGCGTATAAGCTCGTAGCCAACCCGGATCAAATACCAAGACCTCGTTAAGCGTGTTAAGTAACATGCGAACGCCGAACAGGCCAGGCCCACCTCTCTCCTAAGCGGTCTCAACCTGCCTGTCGCTCCGCCAGAAAGATCCACTCATGGGTGCTCCATCGGCCGACCGACTTTAGTCTCACATGTATCATGTATAAAGTATATAGTATATACCGTGATCACCTCCCGAGTGATCACGGCCCGATAATATAGCACGCGACGGACAAGAAAGTAGGGCCACAGATGAAAGTACTAGCATCCTATACTAAGCATATAGGATTGCGGTAAGGTAACAACGAAGTTACAAGGACAAAGCTATGCAGCGGATAGGAGTAACCGAAAACAAGAACATGCTATACTACTCTAATGCAAGCGGTGTAGATAAGAGTAAGCGATATCTGGTGATCAAGGGGGGGCTTGCTGGTTGCTCTGCAAGAGAGAGAGGTCGTCAACACCGTAGTCGAACCGGTCACCGCAGCGTCGGTCTCGTAGTCTACCAAGAGAAGAGGGGAAGAAACAATGAATACACGTAACAGATGCATAACGATGCATGACATGCCAAGCGATGCTAGGCGTGCCCTAACGTGGTATGAGGGGTACTTGGTTTAGGGGAAAACATCCGGAAGTTATCCGGTTCGGACGTCTGTCGACGGATGAACCGGAGAGGAAAGTTTGCAGGTTCGATAGGTTAGAGGCGTGTGGTGGACGAGCGGATCGCGTATCCGGATTAGTCTCGTCGTTACGAGCAACTTTCATGTTGAAAATATCTTAATCCGGATTACGGTTAAAAGATATGATTTATAAAAGATTTTATTAATTTCGGAATTTTAATTAATTATTTAATTAATTTCGAAATTGCATTTATGACATCGAGATGATGTCATCTTGACGTCATCGATCAACGTGGTTGACTGAGTCAACCCTGACAGTGGGTCCCGCATGTCATTCACTAATGACTAATTAACCTAATCAGATTTAATTAACAATACTTAATTAAGTTAATTAATGATTAGGGTAATTAATTCAAATTAATTAGATTAATTAATTGCTTAATTAATTTAATTAATGATCGGGGTTAATTAATCCAGAATTAATTAGGTTAATTAATTACTTAATTAATTAATTAGTTAGTTAATTAATTTAATTCATTTTTCATTTCCATTTTATTCTGTTTTTAATTAAAAACATTCTTTTTGTTTTTTTGGGGGGGCCCCACGTCGCTGGCTATATGTCAGGCGGCAAGATTCAGGCGTTGCTCGAGCAGGCCCGATCGAGGCGGATCGAGCGCGATCGAGTGGGATCGGGGCACCGAGGCCACGGGGCCCTGGCGAAACAGGCCACTTGTCGGCGGCATGCCAGCAGCGCCATGAAGTCGAGGCGGCGAAGCGTGGCGGGTTTGGGCAGTGGCGAACGCCGAACAGGGGAAGCGAGGATCGGGGTGAGGTTTGGGGCGCACATGGGCGCCGGAGGGGTCGCCGTCGGAGGAAGGAAGGGGAGAGGGAGCCACGGTGGCAGGGCAGTCAGGGACCCTGGCCGGATCCCAGGGGGGAAGAGGAACGCAGGCGCCGGTCTGCAGCAGCATGGCGCCGAAGCAGCGGGCAGGCAGACCTGGCGTCGATCGGAAGGAGCCGGAGGAGCCGGAGGGGCGTCGGTCTGTGGAGGCTGGAACCGTCGTCGGCAGGGAAGGGGGTGAGGGGGCCTCCAGGGGGGGCAGGGGCCTAGGCGGCGGGCTCGGTGAGGGTCGGGGAGCGCCAGTGAGTCGAGGAGCGTGGAGGCCGACCAGCGTGGCGGGGTCGCACACTGGGGCGACGGAGGGTGAGGGGGCTTCAGGGCGACGGAGGAGGAGGGAGGTCCGGGCGGTGGTGTGCGGGGCCGCCGACGAGTCTTGAGACGGCGGGGTTGGTCGGGTGGGATTTCCGCCCCGATCCGATCGGGGAGAGGCGAGGGAGGCGTGGGGGAATGCGGTCGGCTAGGGTTAGCCGTGGGGTGGGGAGGGGTAAGTGGGGTGGCGGCTGGGCCGGTGGGCCGGCCCAGGGGGGGAATGGGCCAAGGGGAGGGGGCCGACTGGCTGGGCCAGGGGGGGTCTTCCCCCTCCACTGTTTTATTTTATTTTTCTTTTATTATTTTTCCTTTTCTGTTTTTAATTATTTAAAATGCTCTGGCATTTTGTAAAAATTAGTGCACCCCACCAATATTAGGTTAGTTATTTTAAACAGCCCCCGAACATTTTAGAATTTATTTTCGAAACCCTTTTTCGTTTGATCTAGTTTTGAATTTTGTTTCTGGTGGATTCAATCAGCGAGTAGTTAATTAACGAAACGGGGTGATTATGTTCCCTAATCACCCGGTGTTACACGTCGATACCTCGACCGCCGTGAAGACCGCTGTAGAGCGGGAGGAGGCTACAGAGCCTTGCCGTGCTCCCGATCGCCCGAGCCGCCGACCGAGAGAGGAGGACCGTCCCTCGAGCTCAGCCTGACCTCCACCGCCCATCGCGACGACGCGGAGCGAGCATGGAGTCGATGTAGCATCTTGATCGGGAGGCACGGTTCTGCGCCATGCGGTCGCGAACCCCAGCCCGCCCTCGCCTTGGACCGGCACACTCGCTCCCACGCCACCAAGCATTGGGCACCCGACGCTTCCAGCCAGCTGTTCCAAAGGAAGGCACGACGCAGCGAGTCTAGCGCTTTGATCACCGTCGGAGGGAGCAACATGGCGCCATAGCGTGCGTGGGAAGAGCATCCAGGACGACATTGATGAGGACGAGCCGCCCGGCAGGGGAGAGGAGGCGCCCACGCCACCCCGACAAGTACTTGTCGACTTTGGCGATCATGGGGAGGAAATTGTGAAGCGAGTTTCTCCGGGAGAGAGGAGCCCGAGGTAGGCTTGCGGGAATCCTGAACGTCACAGCCGAGGGCGCCGACAATCATGTCCAGCACGTCCGCGGGGACATGCATGGGCACGAGCGTGCTTTTGGAGAAGTTGATGGCGAGTCCCGTGGCAGCCGCGAAGTCGTCGAGGATCCGTCGAAGACGGGCAGCCGCTCCGCCCCGCCTTGAGAATCACCAACGTATCATCGCATCTTTGAAGCACGAGAGGTGGTTCTCCGTCCACAAGAGGATGGAAGAGCCCGCCGTCTTGCGGATCATCTGCTGCAAGACGCGTCGGCGACGATGAGGAAGAGGTAGGGCGAACACGGGTCCCCGGCGCGAGCCCGGCGCACCGTGAACCATTTTCCGAACACGCCGTTGAGGAGCACCGCCGACCGGGAGGACCGGAAGATCGCATCCAGCCAAGAGCACCATTGGGCAGGGAACCCTCGCACCTCGAGGATTCGGCGCGGCGCACCCCATCCACGAATCGAAAGCCTTGGCGAAATCGAGCTTGAAGACGGCGTGGCGTGAAGCGCGCGCGGTGGCAACACCGAATGACTTCGGCAGCGCAGCACAAAGTTCTCGAGATGCTCCGCCAGCCAGAACCCGGACTGGTCGCGATCGATGATGCTCCCCATCTGTTGCTGCAGCGAGAGGTGAGGCCGCGGCGAAGAATCTTCACGTCCGCATTACGAAGAGAGACGGGCGGAAAGCAGCGGCGTCGGCACCCCCCCCCTTGGGCAGGAGGGCGATGTAGGCCCGGTTGATCGCGTCGAGGTCCGCCGTCCCGTCGTGGACAGCAGCGAACAGCCGCTGCAGGTCCTCGGAGCGACTCCCGAGCCGCTGGTAGAACGCCGGACCGAGGCCGTCCGGGCGAGTCTTGGGAGCGGTCCAGCAGGCCGCCGCCTCCTTGATCTCGCCGGCCGAAAACGGCCGAGTCAGGGCGGCTCCGTCGACCCGAGCAGCGTTGCGGTACAGGGCCGGCAGGTCGAAGCGCCAAACGGACGAACGCGCCCTGCCCAGGAGCTCGGAGTAGAAGGAGAGGAGGGCCGCCGCCTTCCCCGCGTGATCGAGGATGGTAGCCCCGTCCACCTCCAAGGCCCGGACGGTGTTGGATCGCCTACGCTGGGAGGCGCATGCGTGGAAGAAGCCCGTGTTCTCATCACCCTCGCAGACGGCGCGACATTTCCCGCGCTGCTTCCAGTACGCGCTTTGGCGCTTGATGGAGGCCACCAGCGCCAAACGCGAGTCGTGACGGAGCCTGTTCTCAGCAACGGAAAGAGGACGACATTCCTCCCAAAAATCAACCAAGTCAATCAAGAATTTACAGTCATTATCAAAAGTGGGGATGAACTTGTGTTGCCTTTTCCAAACCTTGGCCGCAGCCCTGTACCTCTTCTTGCGAGCTGCCAAGCAGCCCACTGCGCACCGCCCATGACCAGCATTAGACCAGGACGGAAGGGTGGAGGGGAGGAACTGTGGGTCGCGGAGCCAGGCGTTCTCAAAGAAGAAACGCGGAGACGAGGGGATTTTGGTGAGCGCTTCCACGACCAAGGGAACGTGGTCCGAGGTTGGTCGAGGGCGGGAGGAGAGGGACGAGTCCGGGAAGGCTACATCCCAGGCCGAGTCGAAGAAGACACGGTCTAAGCGAGCCAGCGTCGGCGGGTCACGCTTATTAGTCCACGTGAACAGGCGATCAGACAGAGCGAGCTCGTGCAAAGCAAGCCCGTTGATGAGGGAGTTGAAAACCGCCGCGCGGGAGGCGTCGAACCTGTCGTTGTTTTTCTCATGAGGGAAACGGATCAAGTTGAAGTCTCCAAGCACCAACCAGGGCCCGGAGATGTCCCGGGCGACCGTTTGGAGATCGTGAACAAAATCCGTCGTAAGGGCGTGATCCGAGGGGGCGTAGACATTGGTGACCGAGAAGGAGAGAGCGGTCGTGGTGGACAGGAGGGAGGCGGTGAGATTGAAGCGGGAGGATGAGGAGGAGGCCAGAGAGAAGACGCGGGGGTCCCAAGCCGTGACAATGCCGCCACGAGTCCCATCGGCATGCTTACAGACATACGACTCGAGACGAGACGGCAGGAACGAGCGAGCTTTGAGAGAGGGGAGATCGTCTAACTTGCTCTCCTAGATGCAGGCAATGGCAGGGCCGACAACGTTGATAGAGTTTCTGACAACGTCACACTTATCCCTATCTCCCAGCCCTTGCACCAGGATTCAGCTTTAGTGATCTAATCTATGATCAGGCTGGCGTGGACTAGTGCAGTAGACCGCATGGTCTCCCTCTCCCAAGTCCTCAACTCCCGATTCGTAAACAGTGGCACCTCCGGCTGCCATGCTATTTAAGCGCCGGGATGGGCCCCACGTTTTCTTTCCACAATTTTGGCTACTCAATCATCAGTCAAAACGGCATGAACATGTTGGTGTTTTATCCGCCGTTGCTGCCAAATTGCCATGCCATGAAAAATTAATGTGACACGAGCAAGTTTCTCAAGAATTAAAGAAGAAATCTATCATGTGGCTCATACGTGCATTGGAGCAGACACTCCGCCGATCCATGGTTGGTTCACTCACCTTCTTCTGAAGGCCATTGAATTCCGGTGTTCCCTCCCCTCCCCGGAGAGACCATGGTAGATGAAAACAGAGTTAACTCTGAGACGAAATGAGATGGATTGGGGCCGAAGCAGCAGGTGAAGTACCTGGATTTCGACTTGGCTTCCCCCTGCCGGCTCCGGCAAGTGAAGTTACTCGATCGGCCAAGTACGGGGTCACTGTATCCAGTTAGTTACCACGGGGAGTTACCACTGCCGGCGAGATATTCTGGCTGAGAATGTTCTTGTGTACCTGCAGCTCATTGAAACCTGAATCTGCCTTACGTCTGCACGGAGCACGTACGCGTGTGCTCCTCCTCAACTGTCGGCTCCTCCGTCTGGATTCGAGCTTCAGTATTACGTTCGCTCGCGTGCCACGAAAACGACGGTTGAGGTGGCTAGCTGACTACTCCTTCTCCTACCTACAACGAAAACGACGGTTTACGAGGTCTCGGCCCTTAATGCTAATCACGTATGGAGCTACAGTGTCAAAATGGCGCCATCAATCAATTCTCCTTCCCTTTTGGTGTCCGGATACGACGTTGCCGCAGCATGCATATACGAGCGAGCGAGCAGCTGTCGTCGATCGGTGGGTCGATGATGAGGTTGATAGGGCGTCACTGTCTGACTAATGGAGCATCATGCGCCGATCGATGACAGTGATGTTAGCCGTGGCGCGCACGTACGTAACTAGATGTACATATATAGAAGTAGAACACATGCTTATATTGGTCACTGATGTTACGTACGTGGTGGTGTGTCTAGCTATTTTCTGCCGTCCCGAAATATTGGGAACTTAACTAATTGCACGCCAACTTTTGTCCACGTATGCTTGGTATGTACGTGAAGGACTCAATTGTCTAGGCTGTATAAGTACGTACGTATGTGTTTTTTCTTTTGCGTCGACGTACGTACGTAGTACATGTGATAGTGATGGCAGTAGCAGTCAGATCTATGGGCTGGCACGTATGTGGCCCCTGTATCCGAGAATCTAGCAGTTACGTTGGTCATTCAGACACCAACGGCGTCTCATGCTCTCATGCATGCTCTTCCCTCGCCTCGCACCAACTCTCGTGGCTTTTTAATTTCATGCCGTTTTTACCGTTATAAAAAATATGCATTCTGAGGTTACCCAAACTGAGCACTGGCTAGCTAGCTTTCAGATGAAACGAAGGTAGGAGTGGCGACTAAAGTTGGTGGGTTCGACGGGTCGGTGTTGAGTATAAGATTATTAGGGAGTATAAGATAGACTAGGATTTGGTCTTGCCTTGTCTTTGTCTTTCTAAGTTGGTCTTCAGATTTTATATATATCTTGATTCCAAGCAATCTGATGAACTATTCCACCAATTCCCTCTCTCCCCTCTAACATGGTATCAGTTTCCGGGTTCTAAACCCTAGCCGCCGCAGCTTCCGCACCCGCACGCCGCCCCCTGGGGTGGTCGGCCTCCATGGCCGCCGCCGGGGGCCGCGCCGCCCGTACCTAGGGTTCGTTCGCCGGCCGTGTTGGCCGGCTGCCCTAGAGAGTCTTTTTCCCGATCCTTTGATCCGGTTTTTCTCTTTTTCGTCAGTCGCTTTGATCGGCGTCTATTTTTTGGTTTTCCGATCTATTCTTGATCGGTTTGCGTCGCACACCGCCGCCGTCGACCCCCGCGCCTCTACTCCGACACCGGCGCGACCGGCCGGCTCCTTCACCGAACCGGCGGCCTCGCGCGTCGTCCGCTAGCGTCTGCCCGTCGTCGCCACGACCCGCGGCCTCGCATCATGTGGCGGTCCTTCACCCGCCGTTCACACGCCGGCCCGTCCGTCGATCTCGCCGCCGTCACCGCCTGCTCCGACCGGACTCCTGCATCACCCGAGCCGGCGGCCTCGCGCCATGCGGCGGCCAATCATAGCCGCCCTGCCGCCCGCCGTCGCCGGCTTCATCTCGGACTCCGCCGCCACCCCGTGTCCACCGAGCAGCGTCCCCGACCTCGCGCGCGATCGGATTGATCACCCGCCCGCCACCGCGATTCGCCTCATCTACGTCGTGCGACCGACCGCCCGTCGATTCGCTGCGCCTCCGCAGTCCCGTGCAGATCGTCCCGAATTCAGCGCGCTCTCCACCGTCGAGCCTTGGGCTGCCGCTGCGTCGCCCGTCGAAGCGCGCGCCCGCCGCCCGTGGTTCTCCTCGCGGCTGCATGACCCGTCGTCGCCGCTGCGTCTTCTTCGGTCGTAGTGTCGCGATCGCGGTCCCCGCCGCCGCCCAAAGCCGTCCCCGCTGCTGCACCGACTTCGCAAACCGCCGTTCGCCGCCCTTAAGGCGCAGCGTTGCGGCCCACGGTCCTCGCTACCGCCCGAGTCCTCCGCCGTCGCCCGACCCTCCTGCCGTCGCTGCGTCCCTCGTCACGGGCGTAGCGCCGCGTATGATCCACTCCGCCGTCACCGCGTCGACCTCCGTGGTATCGCTGCGCCAGTATCCCTTGGCGCTGAACGCCACCGTCGCGCCGGTCTTAAATCGCTGTCGGGTTCTTCGCCTACTTCGTGCACCGCCGCCGCGCTCCTAACCTAGCCGCCGCCGCCGCCGTTAGGCCGCCGCCGCCGCTCTTCTTTGGCCGCCCGTCCACCTCCTTCATCTTCGTCCAGCACCAGCCCGTCGACAGCATCGCCGTCATCTACCCCGACCGCTTCATCTACTCCGACAACCGCGGGCGACATTGGCCCCGTGCCGATTGGCGCCGCAACCGTCGTCGAGTCCTTCTCTGCTGGCCTCTCCGACTTCTTCGACATGGCGTACAGCTCGTGCAGGTCCCAGTCTACGCATGCCCGGTGCTGGCAACACCGCCGCGTGCCTTCGTCCACGACGTGTCCCCGGCCCCGGCAAGCCTGGTGCGGCGCTTCGTCAACTTCGTCTTCGTCCGTCTACGCATGCCCGGTGCTGGCAACACTGACGCGTGCCTTCGTCTACTATGTGTCCCCGGGGTTGGCAACCCCGGCGCGACACGTCGTTAACATCATCTCCTTCCTGGCGCACCACTCTTTGACACCACTGCGCCCACGACTAACTCGGCGCCTCCTTGCGCCCGCGGCTCCACAACGACTTCCTCGACACCGGCTACCCCGACTCGACATCGACCATGGCATTCTTCGCACGGCTGCCTCGACCACGGCTCCACCACCCACGCTCTCGGCTACCTCGACAAACGACACAAAGGGCTATCGCCTTGGTTGAGCAACCTCGTCGGTTGCCACTCCAGCCACGACTCCGCGATGCGTCGACCGTTACAACTGTGGGTGGGTGTCCGTCGGCTTGCCTTCGGATTCTTCTCCAGTATCACCGTCTGCGTCGCTACCGTTGTGACTGCGGGGGATATTAAGTATAACATTATTAGGAAGTATAGGATAGACTAGGATTTGGTCCTGCCTTGTTTTGTACTCCAAATTAGTCTTTGTACTCCTATGTATATGCCCACGAGGCTCAAGCAATACAATGAACAGACTATTCCACCAATTCCTCTCTCCACTCTAACAGTCGGATCGAAGCCGTTTCACCGGCTATTTAATGGCCGGGTCGGTGGTGTGTACGGCTAGGTCGCACGACACAGCAGGCCGGCCGGCCGGGCGCTGCCACCGCTCCACGTCCGGCGCGCGATCTTTTTCGAATCAGCTCTCGCCGTGCCGTCGGCGCAGAGACGGTAAGCGGTGCGATGGATGTGTTTTGATATGGTCAAATAAAGTGGCTAAGCTACCCTTGAACCTTGATGTCGTGGAATTGGAGTACTTGGCCTCGTATATTTTTACTTATATCGTTGGCATCTGTAAAAATAAAAACTTCTATGATTGGCATTGTATTTGCATTCAATTTTGTTTAAAAAAACATGTTCCCAAATTTCAAAAATGACGTTCACAAACATGCAAAAAAAGTTCGCATATTGCAAAAAATTTCACCAAAAATAAAAGATGTTCATGTAATAAAAAAAGTTCATGAATTCAGAAGAAGTCCATTACTTACAAAAGCGTTCAATATATTTTGACAAAATTTGCAAACTCGAAAAGAGTTTATGAATTTGAAAAAAAGACAACATAGATAAAAGATTGTGAGTTTGAAAAAAAGATCATTAACTTTGAAAAAAAGTTCATTGAATATGAAAAAAGTTCATGAAATTTGGAAAAAGTTCATTGAATTGGAAACACGTGCATCGATTTAAAATTTTCATCAAATTGAGAAAAAGCTCATCCAAATTGAAAAAAAAATCATCAAGTTTGAAAAAAAGTTCAATGAATTAGAAAAAAAGTTCATCGAAAATGAAAACAGTTCATCAATTTGAAGAAAAACGTTCATCAATTTGGAAAAAAAGTTAATGAAAATGGAAAAAAAGTCAATGGATTTTCAAAAACGTTCATTGAACTTGAAAAATTTCATAGAATTTGAAAAATAGTTCATAGAATTTGAAAAATAGTTCATCGAATTTGAAAAATATTAATGAATATTAAAAGAAAGTTCATCGAATAGGAAAAAGTTCATCAAATTTGAAAAAAATCATGTAAGTAGGAAAAGTTCATTGAATTTGAAAAAAAGTTCATCGATTTTCAAGAAAAAAGTTCATGAATTTGAAACAAAAACATCAAACCAGGAAGAAGAAGGAAAAAAGAAAAAAAAAGAAAAAAAAGAAAAGGAAAAGGAAAAAAGGAAAAAGGAAAAAGGAAAAAGGAAAAAGGAAAAAGGAAAAAGGAAAAAAAAGAAAAGGAAATAAGTCATAAACAAAAACCGGAAAAGTATGTAAACTGATAGATCAATGAAGTAGGCGTAGTGGTTACCGCAGCTTTGCCCGATGTCGTGATCCCTGGTTCGGGCGCCGTTTTGCTGTTTAAAACAGCGTAGATGGGCCGGCCAGCGCGGGAGCGCTTCAGGCGCCCGTTTGTGGAATGCACGTTAATGGGCGCCTGAAGCGCCGAATAGGAAATGCCGCTTAATTAACACGACTCTTTCTGAAACTACATCTGCCGCCTTTCGCCTCTCTCCACGTCTTGCGACTACTCTTCTTCTCCTAGAAAATCTCCCCCAATCTCCTACCCCACTCTCGCTAACAACGCCTCCCTCTCCTCTGGCCTTTTTCGGTAGGCTGGTGTCCTTTCCACACTGCCTTCCCCCACCATGTCCGAGTCAGCGGCCTACCGGCCCAGCATCCAGTCTAGCCCACGTCCCTTCCCTGGCGATAGGGTGGCCTCGGTCTTAGGCGCCATACATAGGAGCAACAACGGCAGCAACGCATGAGGAGCAGCGATGTTGTAGCATAGTGCCTCTCCACGGCCAGCCACGCCTCCCAGCCACCTCCAATCGCGAGTAACTCGATATCCTCTACGGTCGCATGCAAAATGAGTCTGGACCACTTTGTCCGGACGGATGCTAATGGTCTGAGGGTGCACTTTGGAGATGCCCTTACCATGTTCCATTTGCTCACAACACAATCTTTTTTTTCCTCTCGTAAACATTTTCGACCTTTCTTCTCTAATGTTTCTTACAACAACAAAAGCACTTGAAGTCGCGGCTAGAGGGGTCGCGAACGTCTCCTCCTCCTCGTCCGGTGGTCGTTGTCGCCAGGGCGGGGGCCCTTGCATGATCGGTGTAGAGTTTGGTCAGACGGGGTGGCCCCTACCCATCCAAATCTTGCTTCCACAGTAGGCGGAAACTGGTTTTGTTGTCGGCACTGCCACAGGTGGTGTGCAGTTGAGGGTTGAATCTTGGTCCATGGAGTGTGGTGGGGCTCGAGGGGGGGTGCTTTTCGGTGCCACTTAGGTGGGTGGTATAAGCATGGTCTGGTTGTTGGTGTCGGTGTTCGGAGGAGGGGGTGTTGGGGTCCTAGGCACTAGGCCAGCAACCCTAGGTGGTGGTCCGCATGATTGGCTCTCCGGCGAGCATCATGTCGTCGGTGGTTGTTGTGTCCCTTGGTCGTGTAGCTAGGCGACATGAGGTGTAGTGGCGAGTGGCCCGAGCTTGTTGTCTTGCGGCGGTTGTGGCGATGGTATCAACTTATCTTGGACGTCCTTGTTACCTTGTTCATGACACGGGTGAGGTACAGAGCGAAAGCTTCGGGCTTTGCCATGGGTGTTGTTTTCTGCTTGAGGATGTCGTCACAGTTCTTCGGCTCCGCGCTTTGCCGAATATGAATAAAATTAATTAGCATGATGTGATATGTGTTTCCTCTCGTTTTTCTCCCCTATCCCTAGGCGGCTAGGTAAACTCTCCCTCAAAACTTCACCAGCGCGCCGTGGATTCGCCTCCCCTCTGCCTGCTGCTCCGGCGATCGGCGGTGGGGAGGGGAATCCCGGTGCCTCCGCTCTGGTTAGTTTAGGTTAGGGTTTTTAGTCCTCACAGGTGCAACTCTTGGGTGGATGGCAGCGCTTCTTCTTCGAGTTTTCTTCCGGGCTTCGGACCTCCTTGAGTTCGTCCATCTGGGCATTGTCGACAGAGCTTCGACGTTGATTCTTTCTGTCTCCTTGGGGCGATGAGGTTAGGATTTCTCGTTATGTGGCGGATTTGATGTTAGGTGCTTCAGATCTATGCAAGGGTCAACGGCCACGACACGGCTTCAGTGCGTTGGTCTTTAGAGGCACGTGCACGAAGACTTCCCGACTGTCATCGACAAGATCAAGCTAGCTCCGATATAGGAGCGGCGACAACGGTGCGTCGGCGGCAGTAGTTGTCGTTCGGTGGTCTTAAAATATCGACATAATGTTCATTATGTTCGACTGAGATGCTTTGTACTTCCGGTCAAATTTACAATAGATCTGACCTTTAAAAAATGATTAAAATTACACGTGATTCTCTAGGGGGAAAAAGTTGCAGATTTGCCACCTGCAGCGAACACGAACAGCGGGGGCCAGATGAACACGGAGATGAGATTCCGAGTGGGGCCTAGCGGTCAGACGGTGGGTGTATGTTTTGGCAGAGCCAGGCGACGGGCTGTGCGTTGCGTGCTCCCCCTCCAACTTGTAACAGGCGGGCTCCTCTGCCTGACTGACTGCGGGGAGCGCGCGACGCGACAGGCTCGAGCGTGTACAGTTGCACGCACCGGCCTCAGCAAGTCAGCATCGGCGCTCGATTTAGTCTCGCCGTACTGGCTCGGCGAAGCGAAGCTGCTTCTTCCTTGACCGATTTGCCCCTGATCCCTCGTCTCTCTGTTTCCCTCGGTCGCCTCCTCCATGGACGTGCCACTACAAGGCTACGTGGACGTACATTACATAGCTTGAAGGTGACGTACAACAAACTAACGAAGAAACTTGTGTACACCGGGGCTGGCCGATCAGCCGGAACAAGCTTGCTTGCGGGCGGCAACCTCTCGGTCGGTGCACGTACGAGACGTCGCGGCCTCGCGTGCCATGCATGAGTGTGCCTCTTTTCCTTGGGCGGCTATCAACTTTTTTTTTTTGAGGATCGGGCGGCTATCAACCTATCATGATAATGCAGTGCACTTAGTGGTTGGTTCTTCTGTATGCGCGCTTCTTTCCCGTGCAATCGCACTATACATTTCTATATGGAGCAAGATATTAGTTCCAACTTTGCTTCACTACGTACACCTCCTAGAAAAGTTTACAAATTTTGATGCAGATCAAAGGTGAAGATTAGAATTTAGAGCATCTTCAACGCCAACCCGTAAAAAACCTCTAGCATCTGCCCGCATACATCCAACCATAGCCGCATACGTCCGGCCTTCCTTATTTTTTTTTAAGTTCGCACGATCAAATAGCCGCATGCAAAGGATACAGACGTTCAAATAGCCGCATGCAGCACAAGTTCAAATATTACATCCCAATCATTGTTGTCCCCTTTCACCGCCCACTGATGCTCACTCGGATCTTCCTTCAGTTGCTCGTGAGTTGGTCGATACCGAATTTGTTGACGCATTTGAATAAACTCCTCAAATGTGGC
Source organism: Aegilops longissima (assembly GCA_021605205.1). Classification (NCBI taxonomy): domain Eukaryota; kingdom Viridiplantae; phylum Streptophyta; class Magnoliopsida; order Poales; family Poaceae; genus Aegilops; species Aegilops longissima. Next base: position 638,778,482 of record CM038681.1, on the reverse strand, counting down.
TGGATTCTAGTCCGGAAGTTGGATAGGATCACCATGTTCTCAAATTCCAGATTTGCTACAACACTGTCACGCTCATCCTTGACGATCATGTTGTGCATGATCACACAACATGTCATCACCTCCCACAAGGTCTTCGGGTCCCATTGTTTTGCAGGTCCACGAACAACTGCAAAACGGGCCTGAAGAACTTCAAATGCCCTCTTGACATCCTTTCTAGTTGCTTATTGTCTGGGCAAAACGGGCCTGAAGAACTTCAAATGCCCTCTTGACATCCTTTCTAGTTGCTTATTCTCTGGGCAAAGTGAGTCTTTTTCTGGCCAACTGGGTTTGAGATGGTGCTGACAAAGGTAGCCCATGGAGGATAGATATCATCAACCAGATAGTAGCCCATGTTGTACTCATGTTCATTGACAGTATAGTGGCAAGGACGAGCTTTTCCTTCAGTCAGCCTCGCAAAAAATGACGATCGTTGTAGCACATTGACGTCATTGTGAAACCCGGGCATGCCAAAGAAAGCGTGCCAAACACAAAGATCATGTGATGCAACTGCTTCAAGAATGATGGTGGGCTTCTTAACATGACCATGATATTGTTGGGGAACGTAGTAATTTCAAAAATTTCCTACGCACACGCAAGATCATGGTGATGCATAGCAACGAGAGGGGAGAGTGTTGTCCACGTACCCTCGTAGACCAAAAGCGGAAGCGTTAGCACAACGCGTTTGATGTAGTCGTACGTCTTCACGGCCCGACCGATCAAGCACCGAAACTACGACACCTCCGATTTCTAGCACACGTTCAGCTCGATGACGTCCCTCGAACTCCGATCCAGCCGAGTGTCGGGGGAGAGTTCCGTCAGCACGACAGCATGGTGACGATCTTGATGTTCTACCGTCGCAGGGCTTCGCCTAAGCACCGCTACAATATTATCGAGGTGGACTATGGTGGAGGGGGGCACCGCACACGGCTAAGAGATCCAAGGGATCAATTGTTGTTGTCCTAGAGGTGCCCCCCCTGCCCATGTATATAAAGGAGCAAGGGGGGAGGGGGCGGCCGACCTAGGAGGGGGCGCACCAAGGGGAGTCCTACTCCCACCGGGAGTAGGACTCCCTCCTTCCTTGTTGGAGTAGGAGAATGGGGAAAGAGAGGGAGAGGAAGAAGGAAAAGGGGGATGCGCCCCTTGTCCAATTCGGACCAGAGGGGGGTGCGCAGGCCTCCTTCCTTTTGGCATCTTTCCTCTATTCCCGTATGGCCCAATAAGGCTCATATACTCCCCGGCGAATTCCCGTAACTCTCCGGTACTCCGAAAAATACCCGAATCACTCGGAACCTTTCCGAAGTCCGAATATAGTCGTCCAATATATCGATCTTTACGTCTCGACCATTTCGAGACTCCTCGTCATGTCCCCGATCTCATACGGGACTCCGAACTCCTTCGGTACATCAAAACTCATAAACTCATAATATAACTGTCATCAAAACCTTAAGCGTGCGGAACCTACGGGTTCGAGAACAATGTAGACATGACCGAGACATGTCTCCGGTCAATAACCAATAGCGGAACCTGGATGCTCATATTGGCTCCCACATATTCTACGAAGATCTTTATCGGTCAAACCGCATAACAACATACGTTGTTCCCTTTGTCATCGGTATGTTACTTGCCCGAGATTTGATCGTCGGTATCCAATACCTAGTTCAATCTTGTTACCGGCAAGTCTCTTTACTCGTTCCGTAATACATCATCCCGCAACTAACTAATTAGTTGCAATGCTTGCAAGGCTTATAGTGATGTGCATTACCGAGTGGGCCCAGAGATACCTCTCCGACAATCGGAGTGACAAATCCTAATCTCGAAATACGCCAACCCAACATGTACCTTCGGAGACACCTGTAGAGCTCCTTTATAATCACCAGTTACGTTGTGACGTTCGGTAGCACACAAAGTGTTCCTCCGGTAAACAGGAGTTGCATAATCTCATAGTCATAGGAACATGTATAAGTCACGAAGAAAGCAATAGCAACACACTAAACGGTCAAGTGCTAAGCTAACGAAATGGGTCAAGTCAATCACATCATTCTCCTAATGATGTGATCCCGTTAATCAATGACAACTCTTTTCCATGGCTAGGAAACATAACCATCTTTGATAAACGAGCTAGTCAAGTAGAGGCATACTAGTGAGACTATGTTTGTCTATGTATTCACACATGTATTATGTTTCCGGTTAATACAATTCTAGCATGAATAATAAACATTTATCATGATATAAGGAAATAAATAATAACTTTATTATTGCCTCTAGGGCATATTTCCTTCAGTCTCCCACTTGCACTAGAGTCAATAATCTAGTTCCTATCATCATGTGATTCAACACCAATATTCACATCTGTATGTGATTAACACCCATAGTTCACATCGTCATGTGACCAACACCCAAAGGGTTTACTGGAGTCAATAATCTAGTTCACATCGCTATGTGATTAACACCCAAAGAGTACTAAGGTATGATCATGTTTTGCTCGTGAGAGAAGCTTAGTCAATGGGTCTGTCACATTCAGAGCCGTATGTATTTTGCAAATATTCTATGTCTACAATGCTCTGCACGGAGCTACTCTAACTAATTGCTCCCACTTTCAATATGTATCCAGATTGAGACTTAGAGTCATCTGGATCGGTATAAAAAGCTTGCATCGATGTAACTCTTTACGACGGGCTCTTTTATCACCTTCATAATCGAGAAATATTTCCTTAGTCCCTCTAAGGATGTTCTTGACCAATGTCCAGTGATCTACTCCTAGATCACTATTGTACTCCCTTGCCAAATTCAGAGCAAGGTATACAATAGGTCTGGTACATAGCATAGCATACTTTATAGAACCTATGACTGAGGCATAGGGAATGACTTTCATTCTCTTTTCTATTTTATGCCGTGGTCGGGATTTGAGTCTTACTCAATTTCACACCTTTGCAACACAGGCAAGAACTTTTCTTTGACTGTTCCCTTTTGAACTACTTCAAAATCTTGACAAGGTATGTACTTATTGAAAAAACTTATCAAGTGTCTTGATATATCCCAATAGATCTTGATGCTCAATATGTAAGTAGCTTTACTGAGGTCTTTCTTTTAAAGAACTCCTTTCAAATACTCCTTTATGCTTTCCAGAAAAATTCTACATCATTTCAGATCAACAATATGTTACTCACATATATTTATCAGAAAGGCGGTAGTGCTCCCACTCACTTTATTGTAAATACAGGCTTCATCGCAAGTCTGTATAAAACTATATGCTTTAATCAACTTATCAAAGCGTGTATTTCAACTCTGAGATGCTTGCACCAGTCCATAGATGGATCGCTGGAGCTTGCACATTTTGTTAGCACCTTTAGGATTGACAAAACCTTCTGGTTGCATCATATACAACTCTTCTTTAAGAAAACCATTAAGGAATGCAGTTTTAACATCCATTTGCCAGATTTCATAAAATGTGGCACTTGCTAACATGATTCAGACAGACTTAAGCATCGCTACAGTTGAGAAAATCTCATTGTAGTCAACACCTTGAACTTGTCAAAAACCTTTTTGTGACAAGTCGAGCTTTGTAGATAGTAAGACTACTATCAGCATCTGTCTTCCTCTTGAAGATCCGTTTATACAATATGGCTTGCCGATCATAGGGCAACTGCACCAAAGTCCACACTTTGTTCTCATACATGGATCCCATCTCAGATTTCATGGCCTCAAGCCATTTCACGGAATCTGGGCTCATCATCGCTTCCTCATAGTTTGTAGGTTTATCATGGTCTAGTAACATGGCTTCCAGAATAGGATTACCGTACCACTCTGGTGCGGATCTTGCTCTGGTTGACCTACGAGGTTTGGTAGTAACTTGATCTGAAGTTTCATGATCGTCATCATTAGCTTCCTCACTAATTGGTGTAGGCATCACTGGAACTGATTTCAGTGATAAACTAGTTTCCAATTCGGGAGAAGGTACAAATTACCTTATCAAGCTCTACTTTCCTCCCACTCACTTCTTTCGAGAGAAACTCCTTCTCTGGAAAGGATCCATTTTAGCAACGAATATTTTGCCTTCGGATCTGTGATAGAAGGTGTACCTAACAGTTTCCTTTGGGTATTCTATGAAGACGCACTTCTCCGATTTGGGTTCGAGCTTATCAGGTTGAAGCTTTTTCACATAAGCATCGCAGCCCCAAACTTTAAGAAATGACAGCTTAGGTTTACTGCTAAACCATAGTTCATACGGTGTCGTCTCAACGGATTTAGATGGTGCCCTATTTAAAGTGAATGCAGCTATCTCTAATGCATAACCCCAAAACGACAGTGGTAAATCGGTAAGATACATCATAGATCGCACCATATCCAATAAAGTGCGGTTACGACGTTCGGACACACCATTATGCTGTGGTGTTCCATATGGCGTGAGTTGCGAAACTATTTCACATTGTTTCAAATGAAGACCAAACTCGTAACTCAAATATTCATCTCCACGATCAGATCGTAGAAATTTTATTTTTCTTGTTACGATGATTTTCCACTTCACTCTGAAATTTTTTGAACTTTTCAAATGTTTCAGACTTATGTTTCATCAAGTAGATATACCCATATCTGCTCAAATCATCTGTGAAGGTCAGAAAATAACGATACACGCCGCGAGCCTTAACACTCATCGGATCGCATACATCGGTATGTATTATTTCCAATAAGTCAGTAGCTCGTTCCATTAATCCGGGGAACGGAGTTTTAGTCATCTTGCCCAAAAGGCACGGTTCGCAAGCATCAAATGATTCATAACCAAGTGATTCCGAAGATCCATCTTTATGGAGTTTCTTCATGCGCTTTACACCGATATGACCCAAACGGCAGTGCCACAAATAAGTTGCACTATCATTATTAACTTTGCATCTTTTGGCATCAATATTATGAATATTTGTATCACTACGATCGAGATCCAACAAACTATTTTCATTGGGTGTATGACCATTTGAAGGTTTTATTCATGTAAACAGAACAACAATTATTCTCTGACTTTAAATGAATAACCGTATTGCAATAAACATGATCAAATCATATTCATACTCAACGCAAACACTAAATAACATTTATTTAGGTTTAACACTAATCCCGAAAGTATAGGGAGTGTGCGATGATGATCATATCAATATTGGAACTACTTCCAACACTCATCGTCACTTTTCCTTCAACTAGTCTCTGGTTATTCTGTAACTCCTGTTTCGAGTTACTAATATTAGCAACCGAACAAGTATCAAATACTCAGGGGCAACTATAAACACTAGTAAGGCACACATCAATAACCTGTATATCAAATATACTCTTGTTCACTTTGCCATCCTTCTTATCCACCAAATATTTAGGGCATTTCCGCTTCCAGTGACCATTTCCTTTGCAGTGTAAGCACTCAGTTTCAGGCTTTGGTCCAGCTTTGGTCTTCTTCACGGGAGTGACAACTTGTTTGCCATTCTACTTGAAGTTTCCCTTTCTTTCCCTTTGCCCTTTTCTTGAAACTAGTGGTCTTGTCAATCATCAACACTTGATGCTCTTTCTTGATTTCTACCTTCATCGATTTCAACATCATGAAGAGCTCGAGAATCGTTTTCGTCATCCCTTGCATACTATAGTTCATCACGAAGTTCTAGTAACTTAGTGATGGTGACTAGAGAATTCTGTCAATCACTATCTTATCTGGAAGATTAACTCCCACTTGATTCAAGCGATTGAAGTACCCAGACAATCTGAGCACATGCTCACTAGTTGAGTGATTCTCCTCCATCTTTTAGCTGTAGAACTTGTTGGAGACTTCATATCTCTCAACTCGGGTATTTGCTTGAAATATTAACTTCAATTCCTGGAACATCTCATATGGTCCATGACGTTCAAAATGTCTTTGAAGTCCGATTCTAAGCCGTTAAGCATGGTGCACTAAACTATCAAGTAGTCATCATATTGGGCTAGCCAAACGTTCATAACATCTGCGTCTGCTCCTGCAATAGGTCTGTCACCTAGCGGTGCATCAAGGACATAATTCTTCTGTGCAGCAATGAGGATAAACCTCAGATCACGGATCCAATCCGCATCATTGCTACTAACATTTTTCAACATAATTTTTCTCTAGGAACATATCAAAATAAACATATGAAAGCAACAACGCGAGATATTGATCTACAACATAATTTGCAAAATACTACCAGGACTAAGTTCATGATAAATTTAAGTTCAATTAATCATATTACTTAAGAACTCCCACTTAGACAGACATCTCTCTAGTCATCTAAGTGATCACGTGATCCAAATCAACTAAACCATGTCCGATCATCACGTGAGATGGAGTAGTTTTCAATGGTGAACATCACTATGTTGATCATATCTACTATATGATTCACACTCGACCTTTCAGTCTCCGTTTTCTGAGGCCATATCTGTACATGCTAGGCTCGTCAAGTTTAACCTGAGTATTCTGCGTGTGCAACTGTTTTGCACCCGTTGTATTTGAATGTAGAGCCTATCACACCCGATCATCATGTGGTGTCTCAGCACGAAGAACTTTCGCAACGGTGCATACTCAGGGAGAACACTTCTTGATAATTAGTGAGAGATCATCTTAAAATACTACCGTCAATCAAAGCAAGAATAAGATGCATAAAAGATAAACATCATATGCAATCAAAATATGTGACATGATATGGCCATGATCATCTTGCGCCTTTGATCTGCATCTTCAAAGTACTGTCATGATCTCTATTGTCACCGGCACGACACCATGATCTTCATCATCATGATCTATATCAATGTGTCGTCACATGGTCGTCTCGCCATCATCATGAATAAACTCCTCAAATGTGGCTGGATTCTAGTCCGGAAGTTGGATAGGATCACCATGTTCTCAAATTCCAGAGTTGCTACAACACTGTCACGCTCATCCTCGACGATCATGTTGTGCATGATCACACAACATGTCATCACCTCCCACAAGGTCTTCGGGTCCCATTGTTTTGCAGGTCCACGAACAACTGCAAAACGGGCCTGAAGAACTTCAAATGCCCTCTTGACATCCTTTCTAGTTGCTTATTGTCTGGGCAAAGTGAGTCTTTTTCTGGCCAACTGGATTTGAGATGGTGCTGACAAAGGTAGCCCATGGAGGATAGATATCATCAACCAGATAGTAGCCCATGTTGTACTCATGTTCATTGACAGTATAGTGGCAAGGACGAGCTTTTCCTTAAGTCAGCCTCGCAAAAAATGACGATCGTTGTAGCACATTGATGTCATTGTGAAACCCGGGCATGCCAAAGAAAGCGTGCCAAACACAAAGATCATGTGATGCAACTGCTTCAAGAATGATGGTGGGCTTCTTAACATGACCATGATATTGTTGGGGAACGTAGTAATTTCAAAAATTTCCTACGCACACGCAAGATCATGGTGATGCATAGCAACGAGAGGGGAGAGTGTTGTCCACGTACCCTCGTAGACCGAAAGCGGAAGCGTTAGCACAACGCGGTTGATGTAGTCGTACGTCTTCACGGCCCGACCGATCAAGCACCGAAACTATGACACCTCCGAGTTCTAGCACACGTTCAGCTCGATGACGTCCCTCGAACTCCGATCCAGCCGAGTGTCGAGGGAGAGTTCCGTCAGCACGACGGCGTGGTGACGATCTTGATGTTCTACCGTCGCAGGGCTTCGCCTAAGCAGCACTACAATATTATCGAGATGGACTATGATGGAGGGGGGCACCGCACACGGCTAAGAGATCCAAGGGATCAATTGTTGTTGTCCTAGAGGTGCCCCCCTGCACCTGTATATAAAGGAGCAAGGGGGGAGGGGGCGGCCGGCCTAGGAGGGGGCGCACCAAGGGGAGTCCTACTCCCACTCCCTCCTTACTTGTTGGAGTAGGAGAAGGGGAAAGAGGGGGAGAGGAAGAAGGAAAAGGGGGCTGCGCCCCTTGTCCAATTCGGACCAGAGGGGGGGGGGGGCGCATGCCTCCTTCCTTTTGGCCTCTCTCCTCTATTCTCGTATGGTCCAATAAGGCCCATATACTCCCCGACGAATTCCCGTAACTCTCCGATACTCCGAAAAATACCCGAATCACTCGGAACCTTTCCGAAGTCCGAATATAGTCGTCCAATATATCGATCTTTACGTCTCGACCATTTCGAGACTCCTCGTCATGTCCCCGATCTCATCCGAGACTCCGAACTCCTTCGGTACATCAAAACTCATAAACTCATAATATAACTGTCATCGAAACCTTAAGCGTGCGGACCCTACGGGTTCGAGAACAATGTAGACATGACCGAGACACGTCTCCGGTCAATAACCAATAGCGGAACCTGGATGCTCATATTGGCTCCCACATATTCCACGAGGATCTTTATCGGTCAAACCGCATAACAACATACGTTGTTCCCTTTATCATCGGTATGTTACTTGCCCGAGATTTGATCGTCGGTATCCAATACCTAGTTCAATCTTGTTACCGGCAAGTCTCTTTACTCGTTCTGTAATACATCATCCCGCTACTAACTACATGGGCCGGCCCATCAGCGTGGGTGCATGGCTCCTTGACGCCTGAAGCGTCGAATAGGAACTCCCATGCTGATCTTTGTTGGACTAATAACTTTAGCTTCTCATTATGCATGAAAAATATTTTCTTAGATGTCAAAAGAAAACGCAAAAAAAAACCAAAAACAAATGGTCTCTTAGAAAAATAGAAGTTTTTGTAGATGTGTTGCAGGTAAGATAAATTTTATTGTTTAAGTGAAGGCATTGCATTTCATATTTATTTTAGTTTGTGTCGATGGACGGATTTTAGTAGATTTTCACAAGCTAGTTTTCTATTTTAAATATGCAAAAATGTAATAAATTAATCTCGTGTTTGATAGATTACCGTACCAAGTACAACTCGGCTTCCTTTTAGTTCAGTAAAAAATTTCAACCCTGAAAGCACATGTTGGTTTACCACGCAAAAAAAAAACACATGCTGGTTTCGGGATTTGCTATTTGTACCATTCAGTGCTATGTGTTTAAGGTTTTTTTTGTGTGGAACTATATGTTTAGGTTTTCAACCTTGAAAGCACATGTTGATTTCGGAATGTTCTTACATATATCATTAGCAGTCCTCGATGTCCATATATTTCTGCCCTTTGTCATGGTTGTGAAATTCCAATGTAAAAAAATTACTCCCTCCGTTCCTAAATATAAGTCTTTTTAGAGATTTCAACATTGACTACATACGGATGTATATAGACGTAGTTTAGAGTGTAGATTCACTCATTTTGCACCGTACGTAGTTCATATTGGAATCTCTAAAAAGACTTATATTTAGGAACGGAGGGAGTAGATCATTGTGGATTTGATGATTTAGGTGGTTGAATGATAAAATTAATGTTTGTTTATTATTAGCTTCTGGTTATCAGTGAGCGAACAAACCTGAAATGGCCACATTAAGGATTTTAAAAAAAATGCATGCATGCGCACTAACATTAATAAGAAGAAAATAATCATATTATTATCACCATCAGCGCCCGTTTAGTTGGCTAGTGCTAGCGAGCGAACATTCAATCTCTATGATCGCGTGTTTGACTCCCTACTGCGCTTGGAATTTTAACTTTTATCTTTTAATCGCGCTCACTGACAGGTGCGTCCCACATAAAGGTGGAGAGAGAGTGTTCACCTTCTGTCCAGCAACGCCGTACGCACTACATATGCGACGTGTCTGAGCCAGGATCGTTGTTTCAAGTACGAGAACCGTATTGATCACGTATTTTCATGTATCAGGGCCGTATTGAAGCACTTCTCAACTTCCAGGAGCGTGTTGGACCTCGCGGCCGACTTACAGGATGATACGTGAAATTATCTCACACCTGCAGCGGGGGCCAGATGAACACGGAGATGAGATGCCGAGTGGGCCCTAGCGGTAAGGTGGTGGACATGGTTTGGCGGACCCTGGCCACGGGCTGTGCGTAGGTTGCCGTTGGGTGCTCCCTCCCCCCTCCGACTTGTACATGCGGGGATGCGCGCTCCTCTGCCTGATTGCTGGGAGCGCGCGACGCGACGGGCTCGAGCATGTAGCCATGTACCTGTAGGTCAACACGCACCGGCCTCAGCAAGTCAGTCAGCATGAGCGCTCGCCATACTGGCTCGGCGAAGCGAAGCTGCTTCCTCCATGACCGGTTTGCCCCTGACCCCTCGTCTCTCTGTTTCCCTCGGCCGCCCCCTCCATCTCCATGGACGTGCCACGGTCTGCTCCCGCCACTAACTACCAGTGCTGCCGTGAACGTTGTCAGCCCGTCTCTACCATCGTTTTCCAGTTCCTGTCGGTCGACACAATCATAGCAGAAACCGATACGGCACCGTGCGCGACCACCCGCTCCCGCTACGTGGCCTGTTGCTGGCACACACATCTGTTCGTGTGCATCTCATTTACTTGGTCTCTGCCATGAACAAGGCTACGTGGACGTACATTACATAGCTTGAAGGTGACGTACAACAAACTAACGAAGAAACTTGTGTACACCGGGGCTGGCCGATCAGCCGGAACAAGCTTGCTTGCGGGCGCAACCTCTCGGTCGGTGCACGTACGAGACGTCGCGGCCTCGCGTGCAATGCATGCCTTCGTCGCACTATCTAAGTGTGCCTTTTCCTTGGGCTGCTATCAACTTATCATGATAATAAAACCCATTAACAATCGCGTAAATGACGTCTTCTCGCATGTTCCACGTCATCACAAAAGGGTGACCAATGGAAAGAGGTTCACGCTGGCCAATTGGAAAGGGCAGGGCGTTTTGTCTCACTCGCGCTGTCCATCCCTTCTGCTCTCCCAACGCACACGCATCCTCTCCCAGAAATCTCACGCAACCTCCTCTCCCCACTCCCCAGCCCCGTCGCCGCCGCCGTCCCGTCGCCGCGCCGCCGCTCCTCTGGCGCTGGCTTGCTTCCTCGACCTTTCCTCTTTCTGCCTGCGGTGCATCCCCGGATCCACGGAGGTGGCTGTCAGGGGCCCTAAGGTTGATGGCGCCGAGTAGGAGGTGGAGCGATTCTTTAGTTGGGTTCAGCAGCGGCCGGAGCAGGTCGTCCATAGAGATGGCCGTCTGCGGCGTCGTTCTCAGGCAGAGAAGGGAAGGGAAGCGTGAGATGAAGATGGGATGGAGAGGGAGTCGGCGCGCCCATGGAGAAGCGCCTCCCGGAGCAGATCTGGCCATCGGTGGTAAGAAGGTGACTCCCCCCTCCAGCCATCTTCCTTCTCCATCTATGCATCTGTTGTTTGTTTGCTAATTTTTGGGCAGATTTTTAAATGGAAGACACAAAGGAGGTGGTGTAATGGGCATAGAGATTCTGGTGTTGAAAGAAGATGATGAGCAGACAAATACTTCTATGTATTATCTTTTGACATGTTCCATTAAAATTCACATATGTAAATATTTGTGCTCAGCGGTCCTATCCCTAACTTCATGATGATGCTTCTGTTAAGTTCATGAAGTAACAAATATTGTGTCCTGCAGTCGGTCCGGGTCGCGCGGGCGCTGGGCTTGACGCAGTGCGCCGAAAACGGCGCTTTTGTCCTCGACTCATCAGATCTAACCCCGCGCCCGCACCCGCGCCGGCTGCTGATGGAGCAGCTGCTGAAGGGATGCCTGTTCTCGCCGAGCACTGGCGCTGTGCCGCGGTTCTCATCCTCTCCAACTGCGCCGTGATGGCGAGTCCATCGTCCATTCATTCCTCTCTAACGCGCAAACATTTGAATTCGTTGTCATTTTCCATGTGTGTTTTCTGCATCAGCATACATGCGTATTCTTAATAGGAATACCGAATTTTGGCTGTGTTAACAAAAGGCCTTTTTGTGTGTGTATCCAACCTTTGATTGTTTGTATCATGTTCCTGATATTGAGTTGCATGTATCCAAGTGATCAGTTTCATAATAGGTGTTTCTGAAGTTGTACATGTCGAAGGTTATCTTCAGTTATCCAGTAAGAAGCAGACCTGCTTACGTAGATTCTGCATTTTAGAGCCAGGGAACAAGAGACCTCGTGTGCGCTTGTGATGCAAATCAACTCATCGCCACCTTGAGCACACACGGCTTTGCATCACAAAAGAAACAATGCCTTAGAATTTAATTGTCTTCATAGGTTTGATTCAGTTGTAGATCCAATCATTTACATGTGTGAGTAGGTGTTTCCTTTGGTCTCTTGACATGAGAATAATATAGGGCATGGCAGGTTATATTATTATTTATTAATCACACCGATTGGATATGAGTCAAGCCCTCTAAATTTCTTTATTTCCACCAGTACTGATACCCTGTAGTTAGCATAAAGAGGAGCTTGCTTATCTGACAAAATAATTTTATTATATTAAAGAGTTGCTGTATTGGGATTTTAGAATAAAGTGCTTCACTAGAAGTCCGTAAGAAAATTTTTGGTACTGCTTCATAGGATTAACTCTGGTACTGCTTCATAGGATTTCGGTGATATCATGATATAGTGCAAACTTTCATACTAATTTGATGAATGCTTCTACATATTTCTAGGCTGTGCATTTCTATGTTTGATTACTGTATTTTCTCTCAAGCCCTGTTGGACTTGTATCATTTGTGTTATAGGTCATGGAACTGAAACTAGCATTTTGGCCATCCATTGGACAATATTGTATACTCCGACTTCAATTCCATGAGAGTACTGAACTTGGCATTGAGAGTCATCCCATGGAACTGAAGTTGGCATTGATCTCTAAAAAAAATTAGTGTAAGCAACATAAAGAACATAATTTGTATACTCTGTCTTGTTTTATCTTACTGGAGTACTGTATTGATCCACACAATGGGCAGACACATATATTTAAGAAATTAGCAAAAAAAGGCATTTAAGGCTTTGCTTGCATGGTCGAAATTACTGGTCGTGGAGGTCTTCAATAGCTTCCATAACTATATGAGAAAACTCTGCAAATTTCTGTCTCATTGTCTGGTTATATTCGGTTCACGTTTTGAAGTTTTATACTGCCTGGATGCTAAGAGGAGTTTTGTAGCTGTATTTATTTTTTAGATATCACCCAACGCCAGAGTTTAAATTTTTTATTCAACACTTTATTTGTGGAAATATATTTAACAGAGTTAATAACTGTAGAAAATTGGTAACACTGCACTCAGTTAAGATTATGAGATATCTTGTATGTATTATTTATCAATACTACCTCAATTTCTTCCTGTCGTATTTGCATGTATCTCATGCTCTTACTAATGTTTTAGCCCTCTATATTTTGTTTCGAAGTCAGCTCAGGACAATGGCTATGAGGAGGATGAAGGCGCAGCTTCTACTTATTTATTGTCGCAAAAGGGTCACAAGAAGAAACACATTATGCAGCGGAGGATTAATGGTTTACGACCATATGAAACTGACGTATCTTATGGTCCGCGATGTTCACCTCCTCTATTGCGGTGGAAGCCAGAAATGCTAGAAAAGCAGTGATGGAGAAGAGCTCATAGTGGTATGTTCTTGCTCACTTGCTCTCACAAGCCCCTGGCGTTGATTAATTTTTCTCCTGTGTGACTAAATTCATGTACTGAATCTTTGATTATCTAAGTGTTTCAATACTCACCCAACTCTGCTCTACACTGATGGTTGCTCAATGATCGATAGTTGCATGGTAGTCTGATTGTCATGATTAGTAAAATGGAGCAAGAGTTCCCTGGTTCCAACAGAAAAAAATTCTAGATCAATTTCAGAACTAAATCCACTTGAACCTTCTATGAATAAACATTTACCTTATGAAAAAAAGAATGCAAATCACATTTTAATTTTATGTTCTGAGTCTAAGCAAACAAACAAATATATTGTTCTAGCAATAGCACAAATGGATTCGATTATTCTTTCCTAGCAAAGTAAGATTAGCAAAAGGTACAAGAGTGTTTCTGTTTCACGAGGAAATTAATTCAAAATCTGACAGAATCAGATATTGATCTATTGGATCTAAATAAAGTAAATTAAGATATTTGTCTATGAGACATTTTGGGTTGTCTAATGCTCCATCCTTTTCACGATGTAGATTCAATTTTTGGGGAATTGCCCTTTTAAGATTCAGGATGCATGTGTACTGGGGAAACCAGAACCATTGTTAGTGCAATAATTTATGCCTGCATATCCATCTAGGCATGACCACTTGATTGCATGAATTATGTCCCTGTGAACTCCATACTATATTACTATGTGGCCGTGCTAAGTTGATTATTGAAATGAGAGTACATCTTAATGTGTTGTCTCATTTCTATAATGTTGGGTTTTCATAATCCAACTTTGTAAAAATAAATGCTACTGGTTTTTATGATTAATATGGATTTCAGTTGTCTAATGTTGCTCGTTTTCTAGCATCACAATTTAAATTTCAATATTTTGGTATATTTGATGTAATCAGTGACAACCTTTGTTATGGTCTGACACTCCTTCACTTTTTAGGGGTTGCTTTCTTCTCCTTGATGGAGAAAGTTCTAATCTTAGTGAATTTAAAGCATACCTCCCATCTGTAGTATCATCTAGAGTTTGTAATATCGCTAAGAAGATGCCTAACAATATACAGTTGAAGATATCAACTCCAATGATACTGGCTAAAGACCTTTGAGAAATTCGGTCCAGTTTATAACGACATTTCCTTGTTATTTTTTCGCTGCTGAACTTGACTGGTAGGTCTCAGTACAAAAATAGCTTATGTGCTACTGCAAGGTGATGCCAAAGCTGGCGAATTTTTGGCCTTTTTGGTGGCTTTGCTCCTCTTATAAAGAAGTTACCTTCAGAGGAGACTGGAGAAGACATGGAAGCTACAGCCAATTTGCATTGGTAATTGATTACCATTAAATACCCATAGCACAACATCATCAGTAGTCAATAAGAGTAATTTGCTATCAACATTATTTCATCCATGACTGTGAGATATATTAACTCCTGAAAATAGCTGAATTGGATCGGTTCTGAGAACATGAACCTCTTGTTTGTAAGCATACATAATCTGGAGTAGCATGGATGGCATATGCCCTGTTATTTCATATTTGTCGCATGGTCTGACCTTTGATAGAAGAAGTTGACTTCTTTATCCCGTTTGAGGTATGTAGACCTGCCAAATTTGCTATGGAGTGCAGCGTCAGGTCATTGCCAAGGTCTGTGTCTACGTGGACGACCACTACTTCTTCTATGACACCCACGAGAGGACATGGTCTACATTGGGGACTACTCCAATGGCGGAGTCAATGATGGCGCCGACGAGCAGCTGCTCGAGTAGGCGATGAGGAAGGTGAGCGTCGGATCTATGTAGCGCGGTGACAGTAATAAGAGTTATCCGTAATGCATTTTCCATGCCATCAGGCCGTATCTCTGTATGTCTTCTTTCTTGTGCTATAAATACAAACATATGCCAAAAAAACTATAATGGGTGGTCCGCATTATCTCTACAATCAGTTTAAGTTGTTCTGAACTTATAATTTCTCTGTTGCAATACATATACATGTGCACTAAGCCTCTTAGGCCCCGCTTGGAATCCATGTAAAGTTTTACAACCGGTATATGATTACCTCTGTATATTACTGGCGTCCAGTAAAATACAACCGGATATATTTCCATATGTGTAGGGCGCGCTTGGTTCGCCGTATTTCTCATAGTATTGACAGACTCTGTGAACTCCAAGAAAGGCCGGCGGCCGACGAGCACCACAAGTATTCAACGGTAAGTGCACGGCCGCGACGCACTGGACCAAACGGAACACCCGTTGACATTGGCAAGCCTGAATGCCACCATCACCATGATGCGAGATGCCGTCGACGGCCACCATCGCCCATCAGCCATGGTCGTCCTCGCCACAACTCGCAGGCTGGCGAAGGCTCCAGTCTTTCTGCAACGCTCTCACAGGGGACCAACGAGGCAGCTAATACACCCTCGAGGCACCGTTGGGACGCAGTGGCGGCGCGCGGAGGCGCTTCGGCGGCGGCGCGTGGAGGCGTTCCGACGACGGCGCAGACGCGGCGCGGCGCCGGCGGCCCGGGGCGCGATGGCGTGCGGGCACCAATGGTGGAGGTGGATGCTGGGCGTCGGTGGCGGTCCGCGGCGGTGGAGCTGACGCGGGGGAGGCGACGGCGTTGGCGGTCGACGATGGCGAGTCAGCTGAACGGCGGTGTCCTCAGCATGGTCCGGTCGAGCCGCTGCGGCGCTTGCGTCGTGCTCCAGTCAATCAAGATCAAGCGAGACACTGGGAATACGAGGGAAAACAATGGCTCGAGCAGTGTATTTGTAAACCGGTCGATTACGAACAGAATACAAGCGTAAAGGAACACGGGTGTAAAATTTACGGCGCAGAAACGACGTTCCAAGTAGGCCGCTCGTTTTTTGCTACGGTGGTATGTTTTACGCCTGTAAACCGTTTCAAAAACGGCAATCCAAGCGGGGCCTTATAGACCAAACAAGTCAGCTAAATGGGAAGCAACATGCCAGGCATCGCACCATCATGCCTCAGGTGGCGCCACCAGGTGGCGCCCCAGCCGCTAGTGCATTGCAATTAGTGGCTGGTCCTTATGTATGCGCGCGCTTCTTTCCCGTGCAATCGCACTATACATTTCTATATGGAGCAAGATATTAATTCCAACTTTGCTTCACTACACCTCCTAGAAAAGTTTACAAATTTTGATGCAGATCAAAGGTGAAGATTAGAATTTAGAGCATCTTCAACGCCAATCCGCAAAAAACCTCCCGCATTTGTCCGCGGACAGGTGGCGCCAGTCCGCGGACACGGAAGTGGGAGACAGACATCCAACCGTAGCCACATACATCTGGCCTTTCTCATTTTTTTCAAGTCCGCATGATCAAATAGCCGCATGCAAAGGGTACAGACGTTCAAATAGCCGCATGCAGCACAAGTTCAAATATTGCATCCTAACATTGTTGTCCCCTTTCACCGCCGACTGATGCTCACTCAGATCTTCCTTCAGCTGCCTCTGAGTTGGTCGATGCCGAATTTGTTGACGCATTTGAATAAACTCCTCAAATGTGGCTGGATTCTGGTCCGGAAGTTGGATAGGATCACCATGTTCTCAAATTCCAGAGTTGCTACAACATTGTCACGCTCATCCTCGACGATCATGTTGTGCATGATCACACAACATGTCATCACCTCCCACAAGGTCTCCGGGTCCCATTGTTTTGTAGGTCCATGAAGAACTGCAAAACGGGCCTCGAGAACTTCAAATGCCCTCTCGACATCCTTTCTAGCAGCTTATTGTCTTTGCGCAAAGTGAGTCTTTTTCTGGCCAACTGGGTTTGAGATGGTGCTGACAAAGGTAGCCCATGGAGGATAGATACCATCAACCAGATAGTAACCCATGTTGTAGTCATGTCCATTGACAGTATAGTGGCAAGGACGAGCTTTTCCTTCAGTCAGCCTCGCAAACAACGACAATCATTGCAGCACATTGATGTCATTGTGAAACCCGGGTATGCCAAAGAAAGCGTGCCAAATACAAATATCCTGTGATGCAACTGCTTCAAGAATGATGGTGGGCTTCTTAATATGACCATGATATTGCCCTTGTAAGCCTTCGGGCAGTTCTTTCATTTGCAATGCATGCAGTCAAGAGATCCAAGCAAACCTGGCCACCCACTTGCTTCTGAGATTGCCAGGAGCCTCTCTGTGTCTGCCACAGTTGTTTCTCTCAGGTACTGAGGTCCGAACACCTCGATCATGGCAGTTTCAAACCTGACCATGGCATCTCCACATGTGCTCTCAGACATCCGTAGGTACTCGTCCCACGAATCAGCAGCCATGCCATATGCAAGCATCCGGAGTGCAGCCGTGCACTTATGGTAACCAGAGAAGTCAATTGTTCCCACGGCGTCCTTCTTCAAGATGAAGTAGTCATCGTAGGACCAGATGCCATGGTACAAACGACCGAAGACAGTTTTGCACATCTGAAAATGCCGGCGAAAATGGTCAGTAAATAGTGCATGAGGGGCAAAGTAGTCGGCCATTAGTGTCAAATGCCCGCGCACTCTGTTCCTATTGAGCACTCGATGACCCTTGATCAAGCCCTTGAAATTGAGAACATGCTTCTCCGCATGCTCCATGTCTTGAAGGACCGTCTACATCATCGCCGTCTCATTGGAGTACTCCTCGGACGACTCAACATACTGCTCATATATGTACTCCAAATCGGAATCCATTGCTACAAATAAGAAGGGACAACTGTTTTCAGCTCTGGCAATTCATCAAACAGTTGTCGGGCACGGTAGAGGATGGTGCCTGGTGGGGCGGTCGGAGGACAGGGGATTGAACGGAGATATACAAGAAGCGGCGGGGAGCCCTGCTGGAATGTCGGAGGTGACGGAGACGCAGATTTCCGACAAGGGTGTGGCATGGTGGCCGGGGTGGTGGAGTGGCGGCGACGGCAAGAGAGAAAGAAGGAAGGAGAGAAAATGGGGAGGATGGAGTCGCATGGTCGGGGAAGGGTTTTGGGTGGGCCTTGGGTGTCGGATTCGTACGTTTCGCGTGTTCGGACTCCCGCAAACCTCCCCCACTTTTTGTCTCCGTTTTGCGGGAGAAATCGCGTCCGTACAACCCCGCAAACCGATACATAACCGCGTTGGATGGCTTCGGCGGTCCGGGCAGCGTGATACAGACGGTTGCGGGAGGCTTACATGTCCGTCTTGGAGATGCCCTTAGGCCTTCAATAAAATAGGATAATATTGTGCTTTATATCCAAATCAATATACTCAATACATTTGATCTGCAGGCTAATATGGCGATAATCTTTTTAAGTTACTTCAAGATTCGTGCAAACTTTGAGGGGTACGTCCAAGCTAATAAGATACCCAACCGGCATAGTTCTGTGACTTCCGTCCATTAGATGGAAAAGAAGGGGAAAGGACCAGCAAATGCAAAGGAAAGAGGAGGAAGAGGTATATTTATCATGTCCGCTTGGGTAAATTAAGGAAGATGTGTTACATTGAGTGATAGATCTTCAAAACTATTGCTCTTGCTAAAATTAAGGAAGATTTTCAGAAGGAGGGTAGGGCATTGCCATTGCCTGGGTCTTCTGGACGCCATTATAAGCTTCATTATCAGTACGTTTTAGGTTGTTTTCCTATGGAAATGTGTCTGCATTTTCATTGTATTTAGTTATTTATTTGTAGTGTGCATGTTAATGTGTATTGACTCCTTTGATTCGCATCAAAAAAATTCTTAGTGGGACTTCGCCCAACCTTAAATTTTTTTCGTGGTCCGCCTCTGATTAGAGTCATACTACAGGTCTGTAGTACAATCTTGAGCTCATTAATGGCATATCAATGAGTGATTTGCAAAGATCTTAGCATTACACACAATCATTTATGAGAAGATTTTTTGTTAAACGTTCGGTTGAATGAACCCATCCAAGAAATCCGAAAGGGGAGAGGAACAATATAGTACAATCATACTGTAGGTGTGTAGTACAATCTTGAGCTAATAAATGACATAACTAGCCATGAGCGATTTGCAAAGATCTTTGCATTACACAATCATTTATAACAAGATTTTTGGTTAAACGTTCAATTGGATGAACCCGTCCAATAAATCTGGACGAAGAGTATTTTCAAAAAAAAGAATGGACGGAGAGTGTATGGCAGTAGTAGTATTGTCGTACTACTGGTGTGTAGTACAACAATCTTGAGTTAATAAATATTGGCTTTCCTCCAAAGAAATAAAGTCAAACTTATATCCATCCATTCATTTGCCAGGGACAATACAAGAAATACCACTTCTGCCAAGGGACCAACACGCAAGATTCCCCTGAGCAGAAAACCTCTCTTTTGGAACCTGCCTTGTGCCTTTCGCCTGCCCCACGGCCCCTTGCTTATGCGTGGGCCCCATAACACGCTCTTTTGCACGGTCGCACGGCCACCGTGTATATAGGGGACTGGCCTCGCCCCCACCTGCAAACCCACACCTATTGCCATGGTTCATTAAAACCTCTACCCATTTACCAATTCCGGTGAGCCCCTCCCCCTGGCGACGACTGTGAAAAGGTACTAGTGGCCGTCTTGTACGGCGGAGCGTCACTCGCGGACGTCAAGGTTCCCACGGTGACTCAGAAGGTGATGGAGGTCACTGTTTGGTCCGAGAAGAAGAAGCCTCAGCAGGGCGGCGGTGAAGGTTGGCGCTTCACGGGGCAAGGCGGGCACAGAGGACTCGGGCTGGACAACGATTAGGAGGACTTCAAGAAGTTCGAGGCCGACTCCGGGAGCTATGACTTGGAGCTCAGGCACGGTAGGGTGACTGAGAAGGATGAGGACGACGAGGTCATCGAGATCAAGCCCTTTGCCGCTGTCAAGAGGTCCCTCTCCCAAGGTATCGGCCCCGGGTCACTTGGACTAGTTTGTAATCTATGTATCATTACCTTTAGCGATTCACTGTGTATTACCTTCATCTTAGTTTATTAGTCTTCATCGTATTTTTGGGTCAAAGTTTGACCAGATAATTAACTAGTAAAATGTTAATGCATGTCATAAAAATTAATATTGTTGGATTCTCATATCGACAAGTGTGGACTGGGTGTTGCATATTTGGTTCATTGTAACCTCAAAAGGTCACCACACAAATATAGCTATTCATGAGTCATACTAAATCGGATTTGTTTAATAAATCGTAAATCATATTGTCATTTCATCGTAATGTTTCCTCCCATTTGTAAGTGTTGTTTCAATAGTATTATGATAAGGTTCGAGAACTAAAATAAATACCTTATCATGTCTATTATGTAGTGACCTCAGAAAATATACTACTATGTTACTGAGATTCTAATTAGATTTATTGTACGACATATAATTTTTCAAAGTCAATTGTTTAAACGCCCAGAGTATGTGCAGTCAAAGCCAGCAAAAGAAGACAATTTGTTTAGTTAATTTGAGCAATGTACTTTACATTTAAGGCATAATACTCGACATTCTATTTTCTTAATAAATCAATGTCTCTAAAACATTGTATGCACTATCCCGTGCAAATGCACGGGTTAACGACTATTTCTTTTAATTCCGGACCATTTGTTATTCGGATATGCACATTTGTTGTATGCGAGAATTATTGTATTCTATGATGTTAAAAAATTAATAAGTTTGATATTTATTACCTTTTTTATTTACATTATGTTGTCTGAAATCATGATTTGCGGTATGGTTTTGTGATATCAGGTGGAACATATGCTGCAAACCGATACCACAAAAATTTGAGAGAGGGGGGGAGGTCGTAAGAAACTCCTGGATAGGATGCGAAGCCCGCGGTGACTATATCTAGCCTTGAGTGAGACCCTAGGTTGTCTCGCTGAAGCGGCTACAGTAGTCGGGGTGGCCCATTTCGCGCATAGTTAAGAAAACGAGAAGAAAAAAGGGAGAACGAGGGATCAAACCGTGGAACTCCCGAAAGACAGCGAGCGCTGCTACCCATTGCGCCCGCTGTCGGTGTCAAAACCGGCGGATCTCGGGTAGGGGGTCCCGAACTGTGCGTCTAAGGCGGATGGTAACAGGAGGCGGGGGACACAATGTTTACCCAGGTTCGGGCCCTCTCGATGGAGGTAATACCCTACTTCCTGCTTGATTGATCTTGATGATATGAGTATTACAAGAGTTGATCTACCACAAGATCGTAGAGGCTAAACCCTAGAAGCTAGCCTATGATTATGATTGTTCTTCTCCTACGGACTAAACCCTCCGGTTTATATAGGCACCGGAGGGGGCTAGGGTTACACAGAGTCGGTTACAAGGGAGGAGATCTACATATCCGAATTGCCAAGCTTGCCTTCCACGCCAAGGAGAGTCCCATCCGGACACGGGACGAAGTCTTCAATCTTGTATCTTCATAGTCCAACAGACCGGCCAAAGTATATAGTTTGGCTGTCCGAGGACCCCCTAATCCAGGACTCCCTCAGTAGCCCCTGAACCAGGCTTCAATGACGATGAGTCAGGCGCGCAGATTGTCTTCGGCATTGCAAGGCGGCTTCCTCCTCCGAATACTTCATAGAAGATTTTGAACACAAGGATCGTGTCCGACTCTGCAAAACAAATTCCACATACCACAGTAGAGTGTATAATATTCCACAAATCTAACCCGCTGAAAAATTTCATAGCATGACATCACACCACGGCCCGGTCTTTATTCTAACCGTTTCTCAACCACCTCCTGCACATATTGCGAGGCGGTTTTATTGGCACGTCTTGTCGAAGCAGAGATCATGCCCCCTTATCACGGAATTCTCATCAATGCGGGCGTGGGTAACCCAATCATGCCTGTTAGCATGACTCCTCGATTTTAGGCAAGTCCCAGACGGCCACGCGAAGGATGCTTGATATTTTCCCTCTTTATAAAGGGGCCAAGGCTTGTCCTTTTCTTCTCGCGCTCGATCCTTCCCTTCCCCTACCTCGAGTTCCAACACCCAAGGCTCAGGCTAAGCGCTTCGGACCTTCAACATGTCCGGATCCAACCTTCAAGGTCGGTGGATGGCCTCCTCATCACGAGAGGAGGACATCAAGAAGCTAAGGAAGCCAGTGTCGACCGCCGAAATCCCTTGACAGGCTGCCTGCTCAAGGGCAGGTCATCCCTACTCCCGAACGCAACGAGAGCGTCGTATTTTTTTCCCACTTCCTCTGAGGGCTAGGCTTTAATCTTGATCCCTTTGTTAGAGGACTTATGTTCTATTACGGGCTCGATTTCCATGATCTAACTCCAGATTCCATCCTTCACATCTTGTCATTTATCGTCGTGTGTGAGGCCTTTCTCCGCATCACCCCACACTTCGGCTTATGGCTCAAGACCTTCAATGTGAAGCCGAAGATGATCGATGGGCGACACACAGAGTGCGGAGGTGCCATAATAAGCAAAGGCGCCGATGCCCAATGGCCAAAGGGCTCCTTCCCGGAGGCGTCCGACTTATGGCAACGGGAGTGGTTCTACATCACAGCTCCCCGAGGTACAAAGTGGGCGGCTGCCCCTGCCTTCCGCTCGGGCCCCCCTCCACAATTGGCATCATGGGTCAACAAGGGGCTGGACTGGGGGCCAGTTAATGACGTGCTGACATTGCAAAGTCGCATCCGAGATCTCCTCAAGAGAGATGTCAGTCTTGTCAAGGTAATGCAAGTTATGTTAGTTCGTCGGATCCTACCATGCCAACGTCGATCTCTCTGTATGTGGGAGTTCAACCCGGAAGGACCGCGAACCATTCAGCAATTCTTCGGCATGACGCTCGAAGAGATGTATGGATTGTTCTTTGGATCATGAATAAAGTGTCCAGACACCATCGAGGATGCGGGTCTCAACTGTAATCGTCTGGATACCCACGTAGGTAATTCCACGGCCGAACATGCTGTCTTTTATTTGTTATGACATCATTCTGAAAAAAAAACGCTCTCGGCCAGGATTGGGTAAGAAAGGCGGAGAGGATCAGGTGTTCGGCCCCCCTTCCCGAAGGCTCGCCGGGTCATGTACTAGCCAGGATGCTCGAGCACGCACCTTATCAAGTGCCATCAGGGGAAGATAAAGGGAGGAATAAAGAAGCTGAAAGAGGGCTTCACACATTACGCATCCAAACCGGGGGAATTAGCGTCTCCGCGAAGGAGGATAATCGGGGAGGAGAATCTAAAATCCCATCTCCCCAAGGAAGGAAAAGGACCGCCTCTGAAGACTTGGAAGCGGAGGCTTCCAAACGAGGGAAGAAACCCGCGCCAGGGGGCCCTGCCCAGGAGGGCGTCCTTACCGCACTGTGCCCGCAAGGGGGTCAGCCCTCCACCGAGCTGTAAGTGAATAAGAGTACTTTGGTAAATATATCCTGCTTTCATCTCCGAGGACAATAACGTATGTCTTGCAGTCCGGATCGTATCCCTTCTCGACAAAGTTTGTCTTGGGGGGATCTTCTTCCGGAGATGATGGAGAGCAAAACGCCTCCCCTTGCCTCCCCGCCTCGTGGGGCGGATGACCCTGAAGTGTCGTCACGGAGGCTTTCTCCTGATCCGCCAAGGCCGGAAGGTAACCCTTCGGCCGCCCGAAGTCCGGAGTATTCGGCTCCAAAGGAGAGCAACATAAGGAGTTCGGGACTGTCCGGGGCACAACCGGACGCGCTGATGGGTCTTCTGGAGCAAGCGGCTATCTCAGAGGCGCATCGTACTTTAATGGGTACGGTGGTTGAGAGGGTTTCATCCGCCACAAGCGGGTTGCATGAAGCTTTTACGAGCCTGCTAAGAGGCTTTGAGGTACAGTAATATATATTTTGACCGTACCGCACGCGCTAGGTGTGCTCTATATAGATAGTAGCCCCTGAGACTCTGGTTGCTGTCAAAAGGCGGCAAACAGAGGATCATAGTCCCAGGTAATGATCGCGCTGCTTATATGTGCAGGCGGCCGCGTGTCCGGAGGCTTGCCGGACTGAGTTTGCCGAACTGTGGCGACAGCTTGACGCGGCAGATGCCGACATGGTGCTTGTAAACAAGCGGCTGGACGAGGCACAGGATGTATTTTCATGTGATCAACAGATATTAAGAGGAGCGTGATGCTAGTATCTATAATATGTTGTGACTGCAGATGGAGCTGCCGCCATGGAGACCCTTCAAGCGGAACTCGCCCGAGCCAAGGAGCAAGCCAGGAGAAGTGATGCGGCCGCCCTAAAGGCGGCCGAAGAGTTAAGAGCCGAACAGGCTGCTCATCGCCAGAGCGAAGAGAAAATAGCCAAGATGGCTGTTGAGCTGAAGGATGCCGCCGACCGGTATGAGCTTCTTGAAAAGGAAATCCAAGCGAAAGTGGCGGACCTGGAAAAAGCCATGGTAGCAGCCAAGGAAGCCCGCTCTAAAATTAGAGCGACGAAGGAGGAACTTCGTCAAGCCGGAGATATCACGGCTGGGAAGCCTTTTTTGTTGCGGACGAAGTTCGGAGACTCGAAGTATGCCCCTCTGGATCAATTATGGAGTGCTGCAGACGCGTACTCAGACTTGGCAATGAGTGCTGCTGATGCGACTGAGTTTTTCAACGATCAAAAAGGTCATAAAGTGGAAAGATTGTTCTGGTCGCAGTTCAGTGCTCCAATGTGTCCGCTGCTGTTAAATGAACAAATGGCCGAGTGGGCCGAGCTCCATAGGTTGTCCGGACTTGCCATGAGGTCTGTCGTGGATCATCTTTGGCCAGGGGGACCAATGCCGAAAAGTTATTTTGGTTTAGTGCAACGGTTCCTTGGCGCTGTGCCGCATATCGATGCTATAAAGAGGTCGGCGTGCATAGAGGGTGCGCGGATGGCCCTTGCCCATGTTAAGACAATACTGGGCGGAGATGCAGGCCACCGCTATTGCAACCCAGGGTCCGGCCATAGGCCAGGTCCCGTCCGAGCACTATTTTGAAGAAGTTCTAGAAGGCGCTCATTTAATAGAGGCTCAGTGCTCGAAAAGTATCATGTTCGAGTGACATGTATCCCAATTGTAAAAACAATGCTATTTGGATTATAAAGGCTGTGTTTATACTTTTGCCCGAAAGTATTATGATGCCTCCTGTGCGGCTATTTATGTATGTATATAACCTGAAAGTTTGCAGTCGTCGGTTTCAGCCCCCGCGCATATAATGCGGGGGTGTTCGGAAAAGCGCGTATTCACACTTGATCCAACGTCTTGGTCCATTAAGGAGGTGGTAGCGCGGCGAGCAAGGCAATCAGACTATATTGCTTTAATACCTTCACTTAGCCATAGGAGTTTGACGGTGGGGCTACTATATAGCCCCTGGTATGTCCGCGCTCATCCGAATACGGGGTGCGTACATACATGACCGGGAATCCGGTACTTCGTTAATGCGGAGGAATCCCGAAGATTCCGCTTAGTCATCGAGTGGTTGACCAGTCTCGCGCTTTATCATGACAGTCGGTTTTCGACTTTCTCTACTGAGGTGCTCATCCAGATGAACCAGGGCACAATCGCAGTAGTTCTCCCGGTGCCACCTTAGCTGATAGAGCGGAACGTAAGGTAGCAAAACACGGGAACCGGGCAAACCCAACTATTGACCAAAGACATAATTCAGAGCTGATGCATATAAGGCCAAACTCGCGACACCAAACACTTCCTAAGGTATTCAGACTTTACAACATATAGTGGGCTGAGAAACGCCCTCGATAATGAACCCTGAATTTCCAGGTACGTGCATTAGTCTAACGTGGCGAAATGCCAATAACGCCAGAATCCCTTTCGGTTGTGTTATGTATCCGGAGGGTGTGAAGCAACAAGAGACAGTAAGAAAGGTTTACGCAGGGTCTTAATCTAAAAAGAAACCTTTGAGCGGGGCCCTGCTGCACGTCTGCGCCTGTGTCTCCGTTGTGTCGTATCCTGGGAGGGTGTAGCATGATTATCATCTGTAAAAAAGAAAAATCCAGGTGAAAGTCTACGTGCGAAAATAAAATTGGTTATTCTGAATAAACCATTAAAATGTGACATGTTTATTGTATTAATAAGATCAAGCCGAACTGTAGCCTTTTTTACATGCAGGAAGCCCCTAGTAGCGCCTGTGGGGGTATATCCCTTGACCCAATCTCAGGTTTATCTGAGCTGTTACACCTAGTGGTGTGCCGGACTCGTCTAACCGTGTTCGCGGTCTTTACGACCGATCATTCATTCTCGGTTGGGGAGGCCGTTCAGTGTTCGGCTGCTAGAGCCGCCACACCTTCTTCCGCATGTAGGGAATGCTCTGTGTTTCCCTAACTGTGATGATGCCCCGTGGACTAGGCATCTTAAGCTTAAGGTAAGCGTAATGCGGTACTACATTAAAACGAGCGAAGGCCGTTCTTTCGAGTAGTGCGTGATAGCTGCTTCGGAATGGAGCGATGTCGAAGGTTAATTCTTCGCTTTGGAAGTTGTCGGGGGAACCGAATACAACCTCCAGTACTAGAGAGCCCGTGCAGCGGGACTCTCGGCCTGGTATTACTCCTTTAAAGGTAGTATTGCTTTGGCTGATTCTTGTCGGGTCTATCCCCATTTTGCGGACTATGTCCTGATATATCAGATTAAGACTACTACCGCCGTCCATAAGGACTCGGGTGAGATGGTATCCATTGATTATTGGGTCTAGCACCAAGGCCGCCGATCCTCCGTGCCGGATACTAGTCGGGTTATCCCTACGATCAAAAGTGATCGGACAGGCCGACCAAGGGTTGAAAACTTGGGGGTGACGGGCTCCGCGGCGCATACGTCTCGGAGTGCGCGTTTGCTCCTCCTCTTTGTTATGTGAATCATGTTCACTGTTTTGACCTCTGCTGGTAATTTTTTCTGTCCCCCAATATTTTGCTAGCGAGGATCATCCTCGTCTTCACTTGGTGTCTCCCTCCCCCTGTGTTCAGCGTTTAGCTTGCCGGCCTGCTTGAAGACCCAGCATTCTCTGTGGGTGTGATTTGCAGGTTTGTCGGGGGTGCCATGGATCTGACATAATTTGTCTAGAATCTTATTTAGGCTGGACAGCCCATCTCTGTTGCCTTTAAATGGCTTTTTCCGTTGACTGGGTTGGGAGCCCCTGAATCCGGCGTTCACCGCCGTGTTGTCTGGGCTATTTTCATTGTTTTGATGCTTGCTTTTATTGTGTCGTGGTTTCCCATTACCATCCCTGACTTCGGATGTGCTCGGGTCGCTGGTGCCGCTACGGGCCAGCCAACTGTCTTCGCCCGAGCAAAAGCGGGTCATAAGGCTTGTTAGGGCGGCCATTGTCCTTGGTTTTTCTTGGCCAAGGTGTCTGGCGAGCCATTCGTCCGGGACACTGTGTTTAAAAGCCGCTAAGGCTTCGGCGTCCGGGCAATCGACAATTTGATTCTCCTTAGTGAGGAATTTGTTCCAAAGCTTTCGGGCTGACTCTCCGGGCTGTTGAATTATATGACTTAAATCGTCTGCATCCGGAGGTCGGACATAAGTCCCTTGAAAATTAGCCCTAAAAGCATCCTCAAGATCTTCCCAACTCCCAATTGAGTTTTCATGGAGGCTCTTCAACCAGTGCCGGGCTGGTCCATTCAACTTGAGGGGCAAGTATTTGATGGCGTGGAGATCATCTCCACGAGCCATGTGGATATGAAGGATAAAGTCCTCGATCCAGACCCCAGGGTCTGTCGTTCCGTCGTATGCCTCTATGTTCACGGGTTTGAATCCCTCTGGAAATTCGTGATCCAGCACCTCCTCGGTGAAGCATAGGGGGTGCGCAGCACCCCTGTATTTGGATGTGTCATGGCATTCTAACGGTTGTAGTGTTTGGTTTTTATTCTGTGCCGGAGCGCGCTTCCTAGATCCGTAGATGGACCTGGTCATACTGGCTTTTTGGTGCAAGTCCTCACGTAAATCGTGTGTTGACTTATTTGCGACGTCGTTAACCGCCCTATCGCGGCCACGGGGTGGTCGATCCGGCTGATCGGCCGTTTTATTTTTCGGCTGTATAGGCTCTAAAGCCTCGTCATCGAATTCAGGTAGCAGCTTGCGCTTTGGATAGCTCTTTGTGTGGCGACTGCCACCGTATTTTTCTTCAGTGTCTAGCACTTTATTCCATCTATTGTTGAGTGTATTCTGCACGGCCTTAAGCCTTTGCTTCTGCTTCTTCAGACTCCTCGCGGTGGCAATAAGCCTTCTATGGAGGTTCTCTTGTTCCAAGTGCTTTTCCGGGATGATGTGTGCATCGTCGTCTCATGTCTACTACACAACCTTCTTCTTGTAGACGTTGTTGGGCCTACAAGTGCACAGGTTTGTAGGACAGTAACAAATTTCCCTCAAGTGGATGACCTAAGGTTTATCAATCCGTAGGAGGCGTAGGATGAAGATGGTCTCACTCAAACAACCCTGCAACCAAATAACAAAGAGTCTCTTGTGTCCCCAACACATCCAATACAATGGTAAATTGTATAGGTGCACTAGTTCGGCGAAGAGATGGTGATAAAAGTGCAATATGGATGGTAGATATAGGTTTTTGTAATCTGAAAATATAAAAACAGCAAGGTAATTATGATAAAAGTGAGCGTAAACGACATTGCAATGATAGGAAACAAGGCCTAGGGTTCATACTTTCACTAGTGCAAGTTCTCTCAACAATAATAACATAGATAGATCATATAACAAGCCCTCAACATGCAACAAAGAGTCACTCCAAAGACACTAATGGCGGAGAACGAACGGAGAGATTATGGTAGGGTAAGAAACCACCTCAAAGTTATTCTTTTGGATCGATCTATTAAAGAGTTCTTACTAGAATAACACCTTAAGACACAAATCAACCAAAACCCTAATGTCACCTAGATACTCCATTGTCACCTCAAGTATCCGTGGGCATAATTATACGATATGCATCACACAATCTCAGATTCATCCAACCAACACAAAGTACTTCAAAGAGTGCCCCAATGTTTCTACCGGAGAATCAAGAAAACGTGTGCCAATCCCTATGCATAGGTTCATGGGCGGAACCCGCAAGTTGGTCACCAAAACATACATCAAGTGGCACGTGATATCCCATTGTCACCACAGATAAACACGGCAAGACATACGTCAAGTGTTCTCAAATAAATAGTCAATCCGATAAGATAACTTCAAAGGGGAAACTCAATTCATCACAAGAGAGTAGAGGGGGAGAAACATCATAAGATCCAACTATAATAGCAAAGCTCGCGATACATCAAGATCGTGCCATAGAGGGAACACGAGAGAGAACACGAGAGAGAGAGAGAGAGAGAGAGAGAGAGAGAGAGAGAGATCAAACACATAGCTACTGGTACATACACTCAGCCCCAAGGGTGAACTACTCCCTCCTCGTCATGGAGAGCGCTGGGATGATGAAGATGGCCACCGGTGATGGATTCCCCCTCCGGCAGGGTGCCGGAACGGGCTCCCGAGAGGTTTTTGGTGGCTACAGAGGCTTGCGGCGGCGGAACTCCCAATCTATCTTCTCTGTGGATGTTTTTAGGGTACGTGGGACTATATAGGAGAAAGAAGTCGGTCGGGGGTGCTCGAGGGGTCCACGAGTCGGGGGCCACGCCACAGGGGGGCCCCTATCTCCTGGGCTCCTCGAGGGTCTTCTGACTTGATCTCCAAGCCTCCAGGATGATATTCTTCCAAAAAATCACGATGCCAAAGGTTTCATTCCGTTTGGACTCCGTTTGATATTCGTTTTCTTTGAAATACTGAAACATGCAATAAAATAGCAATATGGGCTGGGCCTCTGGTTAATAGGTTAGTCCCAAAAGTAATATAAAAGTGTATAATAAAGCCCAAAATCATTCAAAACACATAGTAATATAGTATGAATGCTTCATAAATTATAGATACGTTGGAGACGTATCAGCATCCCCAAGCTTAATGCCTACTCGTCCTCGAGTAGGTAAATGATAAAAGAAAGAATTTATGAAGTGTGAATGCTAGAAGGTGCACAAGTTTGATCAATGATAATTTCAATCACCTTTTCTAGCATGAGAATATGTCATAACAGTAGTTCATCTCATAAATTTTTTCATAATCAAGTAACAAGCAATTCACATGTTAAATCATAGACCATAAACTTTCTTTAAAACTAGCAAACTTCATTCTTAGTCATCAAACAATTGCAATTCATCCTATTTTCAGGAAGGGTCTATGTCAGAGCTTTGATTTAGCAAACTTCACATACTCAACCATCATATAGTCTTCTACAATTGCTAACACTCACGCAATACTTTTGGTTATGAAGTTTTAATCAGACACAGAGAAAGCGGCTTATAATGTTGCCTCCAAACGTATTCACCTTTGGGTGATGTCAACAATAATAGTTCATGCTAACTTACATCCAACTGGATATATATATCAGGATCACCCCAACACAAAGTGCTTGCCAAAGGATAAAATGAAAAAGGGAAAGGTGAAGATCACCTTGACTCTTGCATAAAGTAAAAGACATAAAGTAAAAGATAGGCCCTTCGCAGAGGGAAGCAGAGGTTGGCATGCGCTTTTAGGATTGGATACACAAAATCTTAATGCGAAAGAACGTCACTTTATATTGCCCCTTGTATATGGAACTTTATTATGCAGTCCATCGCTTTTATTGCTTCCATAACAAGTTCGTACAAAGCTTATTTTCTCCGCACTAATAAGTCATGCATATTTAGAGAGCAATTTTTATTGCTTGCACCGATGACAACTTACTTGAAGGATCTTACTCAATCCATAGGTAGGTATGGTGGACTCTCATGGCAAAAACTGGGTTTAAGGATATTTGGAAGCACAAGTAGTATCTCTACTTGGTGCTAGGAATTTTGGCTAGCATGAGGGGGAAAGGCAAGCTCAACATGTTTGAATGATCCATGACAATATACTTTAACTGAGATGTCGGAAAACATAAACCATTACATTGTCTTCCTTGTCGAACATCAACTCTTTAGCATGTCATACTTAACGAGTGCTCCCAATTATAAAATATGTCTACGATAGTATATTTATATGTGAAATCTCTCTTCCTTCAATATTCTTTCATGAATTGTTCAAATGACCAATACAATGCTTGCTAACCTTCAATAAATTTACAACCTCTACTTCTTAGACGTGAAGTCATTACTCCCCATAGGATAAGCAAATGAGGCATATATAATTTCAGATTTATGACAATCAACTCATTCAACCATTTACTCATAATATATAAGTGAAGCACACGAGTAAATGACAAACTACTCCAAAAAGATATAAGTGAAGATCAATGAGTAGCTAAATAATTATGTAGCTAATGTGAAGACTCTCTCTCTCATTAAAGAATTTCAGATCTTGGTATTGTATTCAAACAGCAAGCAAAAAAAATGACATTGCAAGGATAGCACAACTCATGTGAAGAAGCAAAAACTTAGTCTCAACCGATACTAACCGATAGTTGTTGAAGGAGAAAGGTGGGATGCCTACCGGGGCATCCCCAAGCTTAGATGCTTGAGACTTCTTGAAATATTATCTTGGGGTGCCTTGGGCATCCCTAAGCTTGAACTTTTGTGTCTCCTTAATTCCTCTCATATCATGGTTTCTCTTTTTATCAAAAGCTTCATTCACAACAAACTCAACAAGAACTCGTGAGATAGGTTAGTATAAACCAATGCAAAACCTTATCATTTTCTACTTTAACAAATCATTAAAATTATTATTCAACATTGCATACTAAATGCCTCTGCATATTTAATACTCCTATCCTCAAATAGAATCATTAAACAAGCAAACATATGCAAACAATGCAAACATAACAGCAATCTGCCAAAACAGTACAGTCTGTGAAGAATGCAAGAGTATCAATACTTCCCTGACTCCAAAAATTATGAACTAAAATTCCCACTGTAATAAATTTATCAGAGCTCAATATTCAAAAAGAATCAAAATTATACCACTCTCTGACTTTTCTAGGGAATTTTTTCAACAGCGGTAAACTTTCTGTTTTCAAACAGCAACATGTATACTAGCAAAACAAGCATGGCAAAGGCTATCCTTGACATTTTTATTGGAACTAAAGATGCAAAACATTATTATAAATAACAGCAAGCAAAAAATAACAAGAGAAAATGACGCTCCAAGCAAAACACATATCATGTGGTGAATAAAAATATAGCTCCAAGTAAAGTTACCGATGAACGAAGACGAAGGAGGGGATGCCATCCGGGGCATCCCCAAGCTTGGGCTTTTTGCTACTCTTGAATATTACCTTGGGGTGCCTTGGGCATCCCCAAGCTTAGGCTCTTGCGACTCCTTATTCCATAGTCCATCGAATCTTTACCCAAAACTTGAAAACTTCACAACACAAAACTCAACAGAAAACTCGTAAGCTCCGTTAGTATAAGAAAATAAAAAAACCACTTAGGTACTGTAATGAACTCATTCTAAATTCATATTGGTGTAATATCTACTGTATGCCAACTTATCTATGATTCATACCCTCCGATACTACTCATAGATTCATCAAAATAATCAAACAACACATAGAAAACAGAATCTGTCAAAAACAGAATAGTCTGTAGTAATCTGTATCAAACATATACTTCTGGAACTACAAAAATCCTAAAATAAATTGTTGGACCTAAGAATTCGTCTAGTAATCATCTTCAAAAAGAATAAACTAAATATCTTTCTCCAGTAAAAAGTTGAAGCTAATCTCGTGAGCGCTAAAGTTTCTGTTTTTTACAGCATGATCATAAAGACTTCACCCAAGTCTTCCCAAAGGTTCTACTTGGCACAAACACTAATTAAAACGTAAAACCACATCTAAGCAGAAGCTAGATGGATTATTTATTCCTAAACAGAACCAAAAAGCAAGAAACCAAAATAAAATTGGGTTGCCTCCCAACAAGCGCTAACGTTTAACGCCCCTAGCTAGGCATGATGATTTCAATGATGCTCACATAAGAGATAAGAATTGAAACATAAAGAGAGCATCATGAAGAATATGACTAGCACATTTAAGTATAACCCACTTCCTATGCATAGGGATTTTGTGAGCAAACAACTTATGGGAACAATGATCAACTAGCATAGGAAGGCAAAACAAGCATAACTTCAAGATTTTCAACACATAGAGAGGAAACTTGACATTATTGCAATTCCTACAAGCATATATTCCTCTCTCATAATAATTTTCAGTAGCATCATGAATGAATTCAACAATATAACCAGCACCTAAAGCATTCTTTTCATGATCTACTATCATAGAAAATTTACTACTCTCCACATAAGCAAAATTCTTCTCATTCGGTATAGTGGGAGTATCATAAGAGACTTGAACACCAAAAATTGTTTACACATTAAAAGAGTAATGTTCAGAAAAAGGGTAATCATAATAATGACAAGATTTGTAAATATAATCATCACTACTTTTTATAGCATAAGTTTCATCACAATAATCATCATAAGTAGCAACTTCGTTCTCATCATAATCGATTGAAACCTCTCCCAAGATAGTGGAATCACTAAATAAAGTTGACACTCTTCCAAATCCACTTTCATATTCATCACAATAAAATTCAACATCCTCCAAAATAGTGGATCACTACTTCCTAAAGTTGACACTCTTCCAAACCCACTTTCATCAATATAATCATCATAAGTAGGAGGCATGCTATCATCATAACAACTTTGCATATCAAAACTTGGGGTGCTAA
The DNA here is from genome assembly GCA_021605205.1 of Aegilops longissima. Classification (NCBI taxonomy): domain Eukaryota; kingdom Viridiplantae; phylum Streptophyta; class Magnoliopsida; order Poales; family Poaceae; genus Aegilops; species Aegilops longissima. Next base: position 638,744,323 of record CM038681.1, on the reverse strand, counting down.
AAATATCATCTTCATTAAACATAGCATCCCCAAGCTTGGGACAAACATTAATTTCAGCAAATATATTCTCAAATATTTCATCCTCATCAAACATAGCTTCCCCAAGCTTAGGCTCTTTCATATCATAAGCATAATCACTCTCATCATTAAAAATATGGATAGCACCAATAGTAAAGCAATTATCATCATCACAATGAGTAGTGGGAGCAACATCATTTGGGAGGGATACCTTTCTACCTTTGTTGCTCCTTCTTTTCTTTTTCTTCTTCACATTATGTGTAGGTTCAACCTTACTATTTGAGCTCCTTATTGATGAGATTGGTTGAATAGAAAGCTCCTCCTCGTTACCTGATTCATCATAAAAAATAATAGGAGGGGATTGGCAAGTCTCTTCCCTTTCATTAGTATTCTCATAATCTTCCATTTGCTTTCTTTTCTTTAGATAATTGGCAATATAAGGATTTTCAATGCAATTCTCCGCACAAAACATATAAATCTTTTCTAGATCAATATCAAGAAAATGCTTAAGATTAAATTCTGGAATAGGCTTAGTTAAACGTTTCAACTTTTCACAACCCAAAAGCAATCTAAGTTCATTGTAATGAGAAAGGGAGATCAAATCATCACAATTTTTGGACACGATCCGATCATGAAACAATTTGCATTGGAGATGTAAATGATCTTGTTTATTGCAAAATTCACAACGGGAAAGATATCTTAAATTCTCCGCACTCTTATCTAGCCTTTCTTGCAACTTCTTAGTTTCTAAATACTTATGCCTCTTGCAATATATATCTTCTCTATTTGGTGTGTTCATGCAAACATGCACTCCACAAAAGTTGACATGCTCATAAGAGATATTTTCATCATGACTAGAGCAATCATCATTAATACTATGGATATTCAAGGAGTTTATACTAACAACATTGCAATCATGCTCATCATTCAAAGATTTAGTACCAAGCATTTTAAAACATTCTTCTTCTAGCACTTGAGCACAATTTTCTTTTCCATCAAACTCACGAAAGATATTAAAAAGACGAAGCGTATGAGACAAACTCAATTCCATTTTTTGTAGTTCTCTTTTATAAACTAAACCAGTGATAAAACAAGAAACAAAAAGATTCGATTGCAAGATCTAAAGATATACCTTCAAGCACTAACCTCCCCGGCAACGGCGCTAGAAAAGTCCTTGATGTCTACTACACAACCTTCTTCTTGTAGACGTTGTTGGGCCTGCAAGTGCACAGGTTTGCAGGACAGTAGCAAATTTCCCTCAAGTGGATGACCTAAGGTTTATCAATCCGTGGGAGGCGTAGGATGAAGATGGTCTCTCTCAAACAACCCTGCAACCAAATAACAAAGAGTCTCTTGTGTCCCCAACACACCCAATACAATGGTAAATTGTATAGGTGCACTAGTTCGGCGAAGAGATGGTGATACAAGTGCAATATGGGTGGTAGATATAGGTTTTTGTAATCTGAAAATATAAAAACAGCAAGGTAACTAATGATAAAAGTGAGCGTAAACGGTTTGCAATGATAGGAAACAAGGCCTAGGGTTCATACTTTCACTAGTGCAAGTTCTCTCAACAATAATAGCATAGATAGATCATATAACAAGCCATCAACATGCAACAAAGAGTCACTCCAAAGCCACTAATAGCGGAGAACGAACGTAGAGATTATGGTAGGGTACGAAACCACCTCAAAGTTATTCTTTCGGATCGATCTATTAAAGAGTGCGTACTAGAATAACACCTTAAGACACAAATCAACCAAAACCCCAATGTCACCTAGATACTCCATTATCACCTCAAGTATCCGTGGGCATGATTATACGATATGCATCACACAATCTCAGATTCATCCAACCAACACAAAGTACTTCAAAGAGTGCCCCAAAGTTTCTACCGGAGAGTCAAGAAAATGTGTGCCAACCCCTATGCATAGTTTCATGGGCGGAACCCGCAAGTTGGTAACCAAAACATACCTCAAGTGGCACGTGATATCCCATTGTCACCACAGATAAACACGGAAAGACATACATCAAGTGTTCTCAAATAAAGACTCAATCCGATAAGATAACTTCAAAGGGGAAACTCAATTCATCACAAGAGAGTAGAGGGGGAGAAACATCATAAGATCCAACTATAATAGCAAAGCTCGCGATACATCAAGATCGTGCCATAGAGGGAACACGAGAGAGAACACGAGAGAGAGATCAAACACATAGCTACTGGTACATACCCTCAGCCCCGAGGGTGAACTACTCCCTCCTCGTCATGGAGAGCGCCGGGATGATGAAGATGGCCACCGGTGATGGATTCCCCCTCCGGCAGGGTGCCGGAACGGGCTCCCGAGAGGTTTTGGTGGCTCTGAGAGGCTTGCGGCGGCGGAACTCCCGATCTATCTTCTTCATGGATGTTTTTAGGGTACGTGGGACTATATAGGCGAAAGAAGTCGGTCGGGGGGTGCTCGAGGGGTCCACAAGACAGGGGGCCGCGCCCTGTAGGGGGGTCGCGCCCCTATCTCCTGGGCTCCTCGAGGGTCTTCTGACTTGATCTCCAAGCCTCCAGGATGATATTCTTCCAAAAAATCACGATGCCGAAGGTTTCATTCCGTTTGGACTCCGTTTGATATTCCTTTTCTTCGAAATACTGAAACAGGCAATAAAACAGCAATATGGGCTGGGCCTCCGGTTAATAGGTTAGTCCCAAAAGTAATATAAAAGTGTATAATAAAGCCCAAAATCATTCAAAACACATAGTAATATAGCATGAATGCTTCATAAATTATAGATACGTTGGAGACGTATCATCGTCCGGACCGTTCTCCTCTCCGGAGACAGGTTGATGAGTGTTACCCTCGGCGTCGCCGTGTTCGGACAGCGGCTCCATACTATTGTCGCCGTCCGCTGGTTCATCCTGCTCTGTCGCTGGGTCCATGTGGTCGTCGTTTCCGTTGGAGTCGACCGGGGTATTATTCTTTCTTACGCTGTTATCGCTGTTTTTGCCGAGGCGGGATTTGGAGCGGCGCTTACGTCGTCGCTTTGGTTGCTTCTCGAGGGAATTATCCTTCACTGCATCCCTCCGTTCCTCTTCGTTGTTTTCATTGGGTGTATCCACCACGTATATATTATATGATGAGGTGGATGTCCAGCACCGTGTGAGCGGTGGTTCCTGTTCCTCTCCTGCATCGTCATCCATACCGTCGATGTCTTCGGAGTCGAAATCGAGCGTGTCGGTTAAGTCATCGACAGTGGCTATTAAGTGGGTGGTGGGTGGGTAACGAATTTCTTCGTCGTCCGCTTCCCACTCAAGCCGGACATAGTTCGGCCAAGGGTCTCCTGACAAGGAGAGAGACCTTAATGAATTTAGCACGTCGCCCAGGGGAGAGTGCTGAAAGATATCCGCGGAGGTGAACTCCATGATCGGTGCCCAATCAGATTCGATAGGCACGGACTCGGGCGGTTTGGAGCCTGTGGTCGGGGACAAATCCAAGGGTCCGGCGACACAGGTCTCATGGGAGGTGAAGTCAATATTCGGCTCTATTGCCGCTGAGTGTGCGGCCTCCGTGGTGGGGTCCATCCACCCGTCCATGGACGGCACGCTCTGCTCCGGCTTGAGGGCCGGAGTAGCCGCAGGTGTGATCTCCCGAACACCGTCCAACGGCAGAGCTAAGTCATGCTCATCGTGACTGTGCAGCGCACCTGACATAGGCTCGAATACGTCGAAGATCAAGTCTCCGTGGATGTCAGCCGTATAGTTCAAGCTTCCAAACCTGACATGACGACTAGGGGCGTAGCTATCGATCTGCTCCAGATGACCAAGCGAGTTGGCCCGCAGTACGAAGCCGCCGAATACGAAGATCTGTTCGGGAAGGAAAACCTCACCCTGGATCGCATCGTTGCCGATGATCGAAGGAGCCATCAAGCCTTATCGCGACGACACAGTGGAACTCTCAATTAAAGCACCAATGTCGGTGTCAAAACCGACGGATCTCAGGTAGGGGGTCCCGAACTGTGCGTCTAAGGCGGATGGTAACAGGAGGCGGGGGACACAATGTTTACCAAGGTTCGGGCCCTCTCGATGGAGGTAATACCCTACTTCCTGCTTGATTGATCTTGATGATAGGAGTATTACAAGATTTGATCTACCACGAGATCGTAGAGGCTAAACCCTAGAAGCTAGCCTATGATTATGATTGTTCTTCTCCTACGGACTAAACCCCCCGGTTTATATAGGCACCGGAGGGGGCTAGTGTTGGGGAACGTAGTAATTTCAAGAAATTTCCTACGCACACGCAAGATCATGGTGATGGCATAGCAACGAGAGGGGAGAGTATTGTCCATGTACCCTCGTAGACCGTAAGAGGAAGCGTTATGACAACGCGGTTGATGTAGTCGTACGTCTTCACGATCCGACCGATCCAAGTACCGAACGTACGGCACCTCCGAGTTCAGCACACGTTCAGCTCGATGACGATCCCCGGACTTCGATCCAGCAAAGTGTCGAGGATGAGTTCCGTCAGCACGACGGCGTGGTGACGATGATGATGCTCTACCGGCGCGGGCTTCGCCTAAACTCCGCTGACGATATGACCGAGGTGGAATATGGTGGAGGGGGCACCGCTGCACGCTAAGGAACGATCACGAAGATCAACTTGTGTGTCATGGGGTGCCCCCTGCCCCGTATATAAAGGAGGGAGGGAGGTGCGGCCGGCCCCAAAGGGTGCGCTGGAGAGTCCTATTCCCACGGGAGTAGGACTCCCCCTCTGCCTTGTTGGAGAAGGAAAGGGGAGGGAAAGAGGAAAGGGCGCCGCCCCCCTTCCTTGTCCTATTCGGACTAGGGGAGGGCGCCGCCTCCCCGGCCGCCCTCCTCTTCTCCCTCATGGCCCACTAAGGCCCATTATCCCCGGGAGGTTCCGGTAACCCGGTGTTCCAGTAAAATCGATTTCACCCGGAACCATTCCGATATCAAATATAGGCTTCCAATATATCAATCTTTATGTCTCGACCATTTCGAGACTCCTTGTCATGTCCGTGATCACATCCGGGACTCCGAACAAACTTCGGTACATCAAAACTTATAAACTCATAATAAAACTATCATCGGAACGTTAAGCGTGCGGACCCTACGGGTTCGAGAACTATGTAGACATGACCTAGAAATATTCTCGGTCAATAACCAATAGCGGAACCTGGATGCCCATATTGGTTCCTACATATTCTACGAAGATCTTTATCGGTCGAACCGCATAACGACATACGTTGTTCCCTTTGTCATCGGTATGTTACTTGCCCAAGGTTCGATCGTCGGTATCCAATACCTAGTTCAATCTCGTTACCGGCAAGTCTCTTTACTCGTTCCGTAATACATCATCTCGCAACTAACTTATTAGTTGCAATGCTTGCAAGGCTTATGTGATGTGTATTACCGAGAGGGCCAGAGATACCTCTCCGACAATCGGAGTGACAAAACCTAATCTCAAATCGCCAACCCAACATGTACCTTTGGAGACACCTGTAGTACTCCTTTATAATCACCCATTACGTTGTGACGTTTGGTAGCACCAAAGTGTTCCTCCGTAAACAGGAGTTGCATAATCTCATAGTTACAGGAACATGTATAGGTCATGAAGAAAGCAATAACAATATACTAAACGATCAAGTGCTAGGCTAACGGAATGGGTCATGTCAATCACATCATTCTCCTAATGATGTGATCCCATTAATCAAATAACAACACATGTCTATGGTTAGGAAACATAACCATCTTTCATTAATGAGCTAGTCAAGTAGAGGCATACTAGTGACTATATGTTTGTCTATGTATTCACACATGTATTATGTTTCCGGTTAATACAATTCTAGCATGTATAATAAACATTTATCATGATATAAGGAAATAAATAATAACTTTATTATTGCCTCTAGGGCATATTTCCTTCAGTCTCCCACTTGCACTAGAGTCAATAATCTAGTTCGCATCATCATGTGATTCAACACCAATATTCACATCTGTATGTGATTAACACCCATAGTTCACATCGTCATGTGACCAACACCCAATGGGTTTACTGTAGTCAATAATCTAGTTCACATCGCTATGTGATTAACACCCAAAGAGTACTAAGGTATGATCATGTTTTGCTCGTGAGAGAAGCTTAGTCAACGGGTCAGTCACATTCAGAGCCGTATGTATTTTGCAAATATTCTATGTCTACAATGCTCTGCACGGAGCTACTCTAGCTAATTGCTCCCACTTTCAATATGTATCCAGACTGAGACTTAGAGTCATCTGGATCAGTGTAAAAAGCTTGCATCGATGTAACTCTTTACGACGGGCTCTTTTATCACCTCCATAATCGAGAAATATTTCCTTAGTCCTCACTAAGGATGTTCTTGACCAATGTCCAGTGATCTACTCCTAGATCACTATTGTACTCCCTTGCCAAATTCAGAGCAAGGTATACAATAGGTCTGGTACATAGCATAGCATACTGTTGGAAATATGCCCTAGAGGCAATAATAAATTAGTTATTATTATATTTCCTTGTTCATGATAATCGTTTATTATCCATGCTATAATTGTATTGATAGGAAACTCAGATACATGTGTGGATACATAGACAACACCATGTCCCTAGTAAGCCTCTATTGACTAGCTCGTTGATCAATAGATGGTTACGATTTCCTAACCATGGACACTGGATGTCATTGATAACGGGATCACATCATTAGTAGAATGATGTGATGGACAAGACCCAATCCTAAGCCTAGCACAAAGATCGTAGTTCGTATGCTAAAGCTTTTCTAATGTCAAGTATCTTTTCCTTAGACCATGAGATTGTGCAACTCCCGGATACCGTAGGAATGCTTTGGGTGTACCAAACGTCACAACGTAACCGGGTGGCTATAAAGGTGCACTACAGGTATCTCCGAAAGTGTCTGTTGGGTTGGCACGAATCGAGACTGGGATTTGTCACTCCGTGTAAACGGAGAGGTATCTCTGGGCCCACTCGGTAGGACATCATCATAATGTGCACAATGTGACCAAGGGGTTGATCACGGGATGATGTGTTACGGAACGAGTAAAGAGACTTGCCGGTAACGAGATTGAACAAGGTATCGGTATACCGACGATCGAATCTCGGGCAAGTACAATACCGTTAGACAAAGGGAATTGTATACGGATCGATTGAGTCCTTGACATCGTGGTTCATCCGATGAGATCATCGTGGAACATGTGGGAGCCAACATGGGTATCCAGATCCCGCTGTTGGTTATTGACCGGAGAACGTCTCGGTCATGTCTACATGTCTCCCGAACCCGTAGGGTCTACACACTTAAGGTTCGATGACGCTAGGGTTATAAAGGAAGTTCGTATGTGGTTACTGAATGTTGTTGAGTCCCGGATGAGATCCCGGACGTCACGAGGAGTTCGGAATGGTCCGGAGGTAAAGATTTATATATGGAAAGTTGTTGTTGGGTTAGGAAAAAGTTCGGGTTTTTCGGTCTTGTCTCGAAGCTTCGAAAGGTTCCGGAGGATTCGGAGGGTCCGGAGGTCCGGAAATTGTTCCACCACGTCCAATACAATAGCATGGGCTGTAGGGGGGCGCCCTAGCCTTAATGGGCCAGGGGCACCAGCCCCCCCAAGGCCCATGCGCATGGGAAGGGGAAAACCCTAAAGGGGGAGGCCTCCACTTGACTTGGGAGGCACTCCTCCCCCCTTGGCCACCCCCCTTAGATGGGATCTAGGGGCTGGCCGCACCCCTTGGGGTGGGAAACCCTAAAGGGGGCGCAGCCCCCTTCCCCCCTATATATACTTGAGGTTTGGGCTGCCCATACACATGAGTTCTCTCCCTCTTGGTGCAGCCTTGCCTCTCCTCCTCCTCCTCTCCCTTGGTGCTTGGCGAAGCCCTGCGGGATTGCCACGCTCCTCCATCACCACCATGCCGTTGTGTTGCTGCTGGATGGAGTCTTCCTCAACCTCTCCCTCTCTCCTTGCTGGATCAAGGCGTGGGAGACGTCACCGGGCTGTACGTGTGTTGAACGCGGAGGTGCCGTCCGTTCGGCACTATGATCTCCGGTGATTTGGATCACGACAGTCGACTCCTTCAACCCCGTTCTCATGAACGCTTCCGCTTAGCGATCTACAATGGTATGTAGATGCACTCTCCTTCCCTCGTTGCTAGTTTCTCCATAGATAGATCTTGGTGACACGTGGGAAAATTTTGAATTTCTGCTCGCTCCCCAAAAGTGGCATCATGAGGTAGGTCTATTGCGTAGATTCTTTGCACGAGTAGAACACAAAGTAGTTGTGGGCGTTGATTTTGTTCAATATGCTTACCGTTACTAGTCCAATCTTTTTTCGACGGTATTGTGGGATGAAGCGGCTCGGACCGACCTTACGTACTCTTCGTGAGACAGGTTCCACCGACCGACATGCACTTGGTGCATAAGGTGGCTAGCGGTGCCGCCTCTCCACTTTAGTCGGAACGGATTCGATGAAAAGGGTCCTTATGAAGGGTAAATAGCAATTGGCATATCACGTTGTGGTTTTGCGTAGGTAAGAAACGTTCTTGCTAGAAACCCATAGCAGCCACGTAAAACATGCAAACAACAATTAGAGGACGTCTAACTTGTTTTTGCAGGGTATGCTATGTGATGTGATATGGCCAAGAAGAATGTGATGAATGATATGTGATGTATGAGATTGATCATGTTCTTGTAATAGGATTCACGACTTGCATGTCGATGAGTATGACAACCAGCAGGAGCCATAGGAGTTGTCTTTATTTATTGTATGACCTGCGTGTCATTAAACAACGCCATGTAATTACTTTACTTTATTGCTAACCGGTAGCCATAGTAGTAGAAGTAATAGTTGGCGAGACAACTTCATGAAGACACGATGATGGAGATCATGATGATGGAGATCATGGTGTCATGCCGGTGACGATGATGATCATGGAGCCCCGAAGATGGAGATCAATGGAGCTATATGATATTGGCCATATCATGTCACTAATATATAATTGCATGTGATGTTTATTATGTTTATGCATCTTGTTTACTTAGAACGACGGTAGTAAATAAGATGATCCTTACAACAATTTCAAGAAGTGTTCTCCCTAACGTGCACCGTTGCTAAGTTCGTCGCTTCTAAGCACCACGTGATGATCGGGTGTGATGGATTCTTACGTTCACATACAACGGGTGTAAGACAGATTTACACACGCCAAACACTTGGGGTTAACTTGACGAGCCTAGCATGTACAGACATGGCCTCGGAACACGAGACCGAAAGGTCGAGCATGAGTCTTATAGTAGATCGATCAACATGAAGATGTTCACCGATGATGACTAGTCCGTCTCACGTGATGATCGGACACGGCCTAGTTGACTCGGATCATGTAATCACTTAGATGACCGGAGGGATGTCTATCTGAGTGGGAGTTCATAAGATGAACTTAATTATCCTGAACATAGTCAAAAGATCTTTGCAAATTATGTCGTGAGCTCGCGCTTTAGTTCCACTGTTTAGATATGTTCCTAGAGAAAATATAGTTGAAAGTTGACGAGAGCGATTATGCGGACAGAGAAAGCTTATGTCCTTAATGCACCTCGGTGTGCTGAACCCCAAACGTCGTTTGTGGATGTTGCGAACATCGGACATACACGTTTTGATAACTACGTGATAGTTCAGTTAAACGGTTTAGAGTTGAGGCACCAAAGACGTTTTGAAACGTCGCGAACATATGAGATGTTTCAAGGCTGAAATTGGGATTTCAGGCTCGTGCCCACGCCAAGAGGTATAAGACCTCCGACGATTGTCTTATCCTGCAAACTAAGGGAGAAAAGCTCAATCGTTGAGCTTGTGCTCATATTGTCTGAAGTGCAACAATCACTTGAACCGAGTGGGAGTTGATCTTCCAGATGAGATAGTGATGTTTCTCCAAAGTCATTTCCACCAAGCTGCTAGAGCTTCGTGATGAACTATAACATATCAAGGATAGAGATGATGATCCTTGAGGTATTCGCGTTGTTTGACATCGCGAAAGTAGAAATCAAGAAGGAGCATCAATTGTTGATGGTTGATGAAACCACTAGTTTCAAGAAGGGCAAGGGCAAGAAGGGACACTTCATGAAATGGCAAATCAGTTGCTGCTCCAAAGAAGAAACCCAAGGTTGAACCCAAACCGAGACTAAGTGCTTCGTAATAAGGGAACAGCCATGGAGCAGAATTACCCTAGATACTTGGTAGATAAGAAGGCTGGCAAGGTCGATAGAAGTATATTGATATACATTATGTTAATGTGTACTTTACTAGTACTCCTAGTAGCACCAGGGTATTAGATACCGGTTCGGTTGCTAAGTGTTAGTAACTCAAAATAAAAGCTACGGAATAAACGGAGACTAGCTAGAGGTGAGCTGACGATATGTGTTGGAAGTGTTTCCAAGGTTGATGTGATCAAGCATCGCACGCTCCCTCTACCATCGAGATTGGAGTTAAACCTAAAATTATTATTTGGTGTTTGCGTTGAGCATAGACATGATTGGATTATGTCTATCGCAATACGGTTATTCATTTAAGGAGAATAATGGTTACTCTATTTATTTAAATAATACCTTCAATGGTCTTGCACCTAAAGGAATGGTTTATTGAATCTCGATCGTAGTGATACACATTTTCATGCCAAAAGATATAAGATAGTAATGATAGTACCACTTACTTGTGGCACTGCCATATAAGTCATAAACGCATGAAGAAGCTCCATGTTGATGGATCTTTGGACTCACTCGTTTTGAAAAGTTTGAGACATGCTAACCATGTCTATTGGTGTATACGCATGAAGAAACTCCATGCAGATGGATCGTTTGGACTCACTTGATTTTGAATCACTTGAGACATGCAAATCATACCACATGGGCAAGATGACCTAAAAGCCTCGGTTTCATAGAAGATGGAACAAGATAGCAACTTGTTGGAAGTAACACATTTTGATGTGTGCAGTCCAATGAGTGCTGAGGCATGCAGTGAATATCGTTATGTTCTTACTTCACAGATGATTCGAGTAGATATTGAGTATATTTACTTGATGAAACACAAGTCTGAATTATTGAATGGTTCAAGTAATTTGAGAGTGAAGTTTAAGATCTTCGTGACAAGAGGATAGAATATCTATGATATGATCATAGAGATGAATATCTGAGTTACGAGTTTTGGCACACAATTAAGACATTGTGCAAATTGTTTCACAATTAATACCGCCTGGAACACCATAGTGTGATGGTGTGTCCGAACATCATAGTTGCACCCTATTGGATATGGTGCGTACCTTGATGTCTCTTATCGAATTACCACTATCGTTCATGGGTTAGGCATTAGAGACAACCACACTCACTTTAAATAGGGCACCACGTAATTCCATTGAGATGACACCGTATGAACTATGTTTTAGAGAAACCTAAACTGTCATTTCTTAAAGGTTTGGGGCTATGACGCTTATATGAAAAAGTTTCAGGTTGATAAGCTCGAACCCAAAGCGGATAAAATACATCTTCATAGGACACCCAAAACAGTTGGGTACACATCCTAATTCAGATCCGAAAGCAATAGGGATTGTTTCTTGAATCGGGTCCTTTCTCGAGGAAAAGTTCGTCTCGAAAAGTTGAGTGGGAGGATGGTGGAGACTTGATGAGGTTATTGAACCGTCACTTCAACTAGTGTGTAGCAGGGCACAGGAAGTTGTTCCTGTGGCACCTACACCAATTGAAGTCGAAGCTTATGATAGTGATCATGAAGTTTTGGATCAAGTCACTAACGTACCTCGTAGGGTGACAAGGATGCGTACTACTTCAGAGTGGTACGCAATCCTGTCTTGAAGGTCATGTTGCTAGACAACAATGAACCTACGAGCTATGGAGAAGCAATGGTGGGCCCAAATTCCGACAAATGGTTAGAAGCCATGAAATCCGAGATAGTATCCATATATCAGAACAAAGCATGGACTTTGGTGGACTTGCCCGATGATCGGCAAGCCATTGAGATGAATGGATCTTTAAGAAGAAGACGGACGTGAACGGAAATGTCACCGTCTGTGAAGCTCGACTTGTGGCGAAGAGTTTTTCACAAGTTCAAGGAGTTGACTACGATGAGATTTTCTCATCCGTAGCGATGCTTAAGTCCGTCAGAATCATGTTAGCACGAGCTGCATTTATGAAATCTGGCAGATGGATGTCAAAATGAGTTTCCTTACCAGTTTTCGTAAGGAAAGGTTGTATGTGATACAATCAGAAAGTTTTGTCGATCCTAAGGATGCTAAAAGGTATGCTGGCTCCAGCGATCCTTCTAAGGACTGGGGTAAGCATCTCGGAGTTGGAATGTGCGCTTTGATGAGATGATCAAAGATTTTGGGTTTATACAAAGTTTATGAGAAACTTGTATTTCCAAAGAAGTGAGTGGGAGCACTATAGAATTTCTGATGAGTATATGTTGTTGACATATTGATGATCAGAAATGATGTAGAATTTTCTGAAAGCATATAGGGTTAAAGTGTTTTCAAGTGAAAACCTGGATTAAGCTACTTGAACATTGAGCATCAAGATCTATGAGGATAGATAAAAACGCTCAATAGTACTTTCAAATGAGCACATACCTTGACATAATCTTGAAAGTGTTCAAGATGGATCACCAAAGAAGGAGTTCTTGCCTGAGTTGTAAGGTATGAAGTTAAGAGTTAAAAGCTCGACCACAACAGAAAAGAGAGAAAGGATGAAGGTCGTCCCCTATGCTTCAGACATAGGCTCTATAGTATGCTATGCTGTGTACCGCACCGGAAGTGTGCCTTGCCATGAGTCAGTCAAGGGGTACAAGAATGATCCAGGAATGGATCATTGGACAACGGTCAAAATTGTCCTTGGAGTAAATAAGGACATGTTTCTCGATTATGGAGGTGATAAAGAGTTCCTCGTAAAGGGTTACGTCGATGCAAGCTTTAACACCTATCCGAATGACTCTGACTAGCAAACCGGATACGTATAGTGGAGCAACCATTTGGAATAGCTCCAAGTGGAGCGTGGAAGCAGCGTTTACAATATGACCTAGAAATTTGCAAAGCACACACGGATCTGAAAGGTTCAGACCCGTTGACTAAAACCTCTCTCACAAGCAAAACATGATCAAACCCAGAACTCATTGAGTGTTAATCACATAGTGATGTGAACTAGATTATTGATTCTAGTAAACTCTTTGGATGTTGGTCACATGGCGTTGTGACCTGTGAGTGTTAATCACATGGCGATGTGAACTAGATTATTGACTCTAGTGCAAGTGGGAGACTGTTGGAAATATGCCCTAGAGGCAATAATAAATTAGTTATTATTATATTTCCTTGTTCATGATAATCGTTTATTATCCATGCTATAATTGTATTGATAGGAAACTCAGATACATGTGTGGATACATAGACAACACCATGTCCCTAGTAAGCCTCTATTGACTAGCTCGTTGATCAATAGATGGTTACGGTTTCCTAACCATGGACACTGGATGTCATTGATAACGAGATCACATCATTAGTAGAATGATGTGATGGACAAGACCCAATCCTAAGCCTAGCACAAAGATCGTAGTTCAGTATGCTAAAGCTTTTCTAATGTCAAGTATCTTTTCCTTAGACCATGAGATTGTGCAACTCCGGATACCGTAGGAATGCTTTGGGTGTACCAAACGTCACAACGAAACTGGGTGGCTATAAAGGTGCACTACAGGTATCTCCGAAAGTGTCATTGGGTTGGCACGAATCGAGATCTGGATTTGTCACTCCGTGTAAACGGAGAGGTATCTCTGGGCCCACTCGGTAGGACATCATCATAATGTGCACAATGTGACCAAGGGGTTGATCACGAGATGATGTGTTACGGAACGAGTAAAGAGACTTGCCGTAACGAGATTGAACAAGGTATCGGTATACCGACGATCGAATCTCGGGCAAGTACAATACCGCTAGACAAAGGGAATTGTATACGGGATCGATTGAGTCCTTGACATCGTGGTTCATCCGATGAGATCATCATGGAACATGTGGAGCCAACATGGGTATCCAGATCCGCTGTTGGTTATTGACCGGAGAACGCCTCGGTCATGTCTACATGTCTCCCGAACCCGTAGGGTCTACACACTTAAGGTTCGATGACGCTTAGGGTTATAAAGGAAGTTTGTATGTGGTTACCGAATGTTGTTCGAGTCCGGATGAGATCCCGGACGTCACGAGGAGTTCGGAATGGTCCGGAGGTAAAGATTTATATATGGAAAGTTGTTGTTCGGTTCCGAAAAAGTTCGGTTTTTTCGGTATTGTACCGAAAGCTTCGAGAAGGTTCCGGAGGATTCGGAGGGTCCGGAGGTCCGGAAATTGTTCCACCACGTCCAATACAGTAGCATGGGCTGTAGGGGGCGCCCTAGCCTTAATGGGCCAGGGGCACCAGCCCCCAAGGCCCATGCGCATGGGAAGGGGAAACCCTAAAGGGGAGGCCTCCACTTGACTTGGGAGGCACTCCTCCCCCTTGGCCGCCCCTTAGATGGGATCTAGGGCTGGCCGCACCCTGGGGTGGGAAACCCTAAAGGGGCGCAGCCCCTTCCCCTATATATACTTGAGGTTTGGGCTGCCCATACACATGAGTTCTCTCCTCTTGGTGCAGCCTGCCTCTCCTCCTCCTCCTCTCCCTTGGTGCTTGGCGAAGCCTGCGGGATTGCCACGCCCTCCATCACCACCATGCCGTTGTATTGCTGCTGGATGGAGTCTTCCTCAACCTCTCCCTCTCTCCTTGCTGGATCAAGGCGTGGGAGGCGCCACCGGGCTGTACGTGTGTTGAACGCGGAGGTGCCGTCCGTTCGCACTAGGATCTCCGGTGATTTGGATCACGACGAGTACGACTCCTTCAACCCCGTTCTCATGAACGCTTCCGCTTAGCGATCTACAAGGGTATGTAGATGCACTCTCCTTCCCTCGTTGCTAGTTTCTCCATAGATAGATCTTGGTGACACGTAGGAAAATTTTGAATTTCTGCTACGTTCCCCAACACATACTTCATAGAACCTATGGCTGAGGCATAGGGAATGACTTTCATTCTCTTTCTATTTTCTGCCGTGGTCAGGATTTGAGTCTTACTCAATTTCACATGTTTGCAACACAGGCAAGAACTTTTCTTTGACTGTTCCATTTTGAACTACTTAAAAATCTTGACAAGGTATGTACTTATTGAAAAAATTATCAAGCGTCTTGATCTATCTCAATAGATCTTGATGCTCAATATGTAAGTAGCTTTATTGAGGTCTTTCTTTTAAAGAACTCCTTTCAAATACTCCTTTATGCATTCCAGAAAAATTCTACATCATTTCTGATCAACAATATGTTACTCACATATATTTATCAGAAAGGCGGTAGTGCTCCCACTCACTTTATTGTAAATACAGGCTTCACCGCAAGTTTGCATAAAACTATATGCTATGATCAACTTATCAAAGCGTGTATTCCAACTCTGAGATGCTTGCACCAGTCCATTGATGGATCGCTGGAGCTTGCACATTTTGTTAGCATCTTTAGGATTGACAAAACCTTCTGGTTGCATCATATGCAACTCTTCTTTAATAAATCCATTAAGGAATGCAGTTTTGACATCCATTTGCCATATTTCATAAAATGTGGCAATTGCTAACATGATTCGGACAGACTTAAGTATCGTTACGATTGAGAAAATCTCATCGTATTCAACACCTTGAACTTGTCGAAAACCTTTTGCAACAAGTCAAGCTTTGTAGATAGTAACACTACTATCAGTGTCCGTCTTCCTCTTGAAGATCCATTTATTTAACATGGCTTGCTGATCATCGAGCAAGTCAATCAAAGTCTATACTTTGTTCTCATATATGGATCATATCTCAGATTTTATGGCCTCAAGCCATTTCGCGGAATCTGGGCTCATCATCGCTTCCTCATAGTTCGTGAGGTTCATCATGGTCTAGTAACATGACTTCTAGAACACGATTACCGTACCACTCAGGTGCGGATCTTACATCGGAAGACCTATGAGGGTCGGTAGCAACTTGATCTGAAGTTTCATGATCATCATCATTAACTTCCTCACTAATTGGTGTAGGAATCACTGAACTGACTTCGTGATGAACAACTTTCCAATTTGGGAGAAGGTACAATTACCTCATCAAGTTCTACTTTCCTCCCACTCACTTCTTTCGAGAGAAACTCCTTCTCTAGAAAGGATCCATTTTAGCAACGAATAACTTGCCTTCGGATCTGTGATAGAAGGTGTACCCAATAGTTTCCTTTGGGTATTCTATGAAGACGCATTCTCGATTTGGGTTCGAGCTTAATAGGTTGAAAACCTTTTTCATATAAGCATCGCAACTCCAAACTTTAAGAAACGACAGCTTAGGTTTACTGCTAAACCATAGTTCATACGGTGTCGTCTCAACGGATTTAGATGGTGCCCTATTAAACGTGAATGCAGCTGTCTCTAATGCATAACCCCAAAACGATAGTGGTAAACCGATAAGAGACATCATAGATCGCACCATATCTAGTAAAGTACGATTACGACGTTTGGACACACTATTACATTGTGGTGTTCCAGGTGGCGTGAGTTGCGAAACTATTTCACATTGTTTCAAATGAAGACCAAACTCGTAACTCAAATATTCGTCTCCACGGTCAGATCATAGAAACTTTATTTTCTTGTTACGATGATTTTTCCACTTCACTCGGAAATTCTTTGAACTTTTCAACTATTTCAGACTTATGTTTCATCAAGTAGATATACCCATATCTGCTCAAATCATCTGTGAAGGTCAGAAAATAACGATACACGCCGCGAACCTTAACACTCATTGGATCGCATACATCGGTATGTATTATTTCCAATAAGTCAGTAGCTCGTTCCATTGTTCCGAAGAACGGAGTTTTAGTCATCTTGCCCAAAAGGCACGGTTCGCAAGTATCAAATGATTCATAACCAAGTGATTCCGAAAATCCATCTTTATGAAGTTTCTTCATGCGCTTTACACCGATATGACCCAAACGGCGGTGCCAAATAAGTTGCACTATCATTATTAACTTTGCATCTTTTGGCATCAATATTATGAATATGTGTATCACTACGATCGAGATCCAATAAACTATTTTCATTGGGTGTATGACCATTGAAGGTTTTATTCATGTAAACAGAACAACAATTATTCTCTGACTTGAAATGAATAACTGTATTGCAATAAACATGATCAAATCATATTCATGCTCAACGCAAAATCCAAATAATATTTATTTAGATTTAACACTAATCCCGAAAGTATAGGGAGTGTGTGATGATGATCATATCAATCTTGGAACTATTTCCAACACTCATCGTCACTTCCCCTCAACTAGTCTCTGTTTATTATGTAACTCCTGTTTCGTGTTACTAATCTTAGCAACCGAACAAGTATCAAATACTCAGGGGCTACTATAAACACTAGTAAGGCACACATCAAACACATGTATATCAAATATACTCTTGTTCACTTTGCCACCCTTCTTATCTACCAAATATTCAGGTCATTTCGCTCCCGGTGATCGTTTCCTTTGCGGTAGAAGCACTTTCAGTTTCAGGCTTTGGTCCAGCTTTGGGCTTCTTCAAGGGGCGACAACTTGCTTGTCATTCTTCTTGAAGTTCCCTTCTTTCCTTTGCCCTTTTCTTGAAACTAGTGGTCTTGTCAATCATCAACACTTGATGCTCTTTTTGATTTCTACCTTCGTCGATTTCAGCATCACGAAGAGCTTGGGAATTACTTTTGTCATCCCTTGCATATTATAGTTCATCACAAGTTCTACTAACTTGGTTATGGTGACTAGAGAATTCTGTCAATCACTATCTTATCTGGAAGATTAACTCCCACTTGATTCAAGCGATTGAAGTACCTGCATAATCTGAGCACATGCTCACTAGTTGAGCGATTCTCCTCCATCTTTTAGCTATAGAACTTGTTGGAGACTTCATATCTCTCAACTCGGTATTTGCTTGAAATATTAACTTCAACTCTGGAACATCTCATATGGTCCATGACGCTCAAAACGTCTTTGAAGTCCCGATTCTAAGCCGTTAAGTATGGTGCACTAAACTATCAAGTAGTCATCATATTGAGCTAGCCAAACGCTCATAACGCCGCATTTGCTCCTGCAATAGGTCTGTCACCTAGCGGTGCATTAAGGACATAATTCTTCTGTGCAGCAATGAGGATAAACCTCAGATCACGGATCCAATCCGCATCATTGCTACTAACATCTTTCAGCACAGTTTTTTCTAGGAACATATTAAAATAAACATATGAAAGCAACAAACATAGGGAAGCAACAACGCGAGCTATTGATCTACACCATAATTTGCAAAATACTACCAGGACTAAGTTCATGATAAATTAAAGTTCAATTAATCATATTACTTAAGAACTCCCACTTAGATAGACATCTCTCTAGTCATCTAAGTGATTACGTGATCCAAATCAACTAAACCATGTCCGATCATCACGTGAGATGGAGTAGTTTCAATGGTGAACATCATTATGTTGATCATATCTACTATATGATTCACGTTCGACCTTTCGGTCTCCGTGTTCCGAGGCCATATCTGTATATGCTAGGCTCGTCAAGTTTGACTGAGTATTCGCGTGTGCAACTGTTTTGCACCCGTTGTATTTGAACGTAGAGCCTATCACACCCGATCATCACGTGGTGTCTCAAAGACGAAGAACTTTCGCAACGGTGCATACTCGGGAGAACACTTCTTGATATTTAGTGAGAGATCATCTTATAATGCTGTCGCCAATCAAAGCAAGATAAGATGCATAAAGGATAAACATCACATGCAATCAATATAAGTGATATGATATGGCCATCATCATCTTGTGCTTGTGATCTCCATCTCCGGCACCGTCGTGATCACCATCGCCACCGGTAGCGACACCTTGATCTCCATCGTAGCATCGTTGTCGTCTCGCCAACTATCGCTTCTCGACTATCGCTACCGCTTAGTGATAAAGTAAAGCAATTACATGACGCTTGCATTTCATACAATAAAGCGACAACCATATGGCTCCTGCCATTGCGATAACTCGGTTACAAAACATGATCATCTCATACAATAAAATATAGCATCACGTCTTGACCATATCACATCACAACATGCCCTGCAAAAACAAGTTAGACGTCCTCTACTTTGTTGTTGCAAGTTTTACGTGGCTGCTACGGGCTGAGCAAGAACCGTTCTTACCTACGCATCAATACCACAACGATAGTTTGTCAAGTTGGTGCTGTTTTAACCTTCGCAAGGACCGGGCGTAGCCACACTCGGTTCAACTAAAGTGAGAGAGACAGACACCCGCCAGTCACCTTTAAGCAACGAGTGCTCGCATCGGTGAAACCAGTCTCGCGTAAGCGTACTGGCGTAATGTCGGTCCGGCCGCTTCATCTCACAATACCGCCGAACCAAAGTATGACATGCTGGTAAGCAGTATGACTTGTATCGCCCACAACTCACTTGTGTTCTACTCGTGCATATAACATCAACGCATAAAACCTGGCTCGGATGCCACTGTTGGGGAACGTAGTAATTTCAAAAATTTCCTACGCACACGCAAGATCATGGTGATGGCATAGCAACGAGAGGGGAGAGTATTGTCCACGTACCCTCGTAGACCGTAAGCGGAAGCGTTATGACAACGCGGTTGATGTAGTCGTACGTCTTCACGATCCGGCCGATCCAAGTACCGAACGTACGGCACCTCCGAGTTCAGCACACGTTCAGCTCGATGACGATCCCGGACTCCGATCCAGCAAAGTGTCGGGATGAGTTCCGTCACAAGACGAGGGCGTGGTGACGATGATGATGCTCTACCGGCGCAGGGCTTCGCCTAAACTCCGCGACGATATGACCGAGGTGGAATATGGTGGAGGGGGCCACCACACACGGCTAAGGAACGATCACGAAGATCAACTTGTGTGTCATGGGGTGCCCCCTGCCCCCGTATGTAAAGGAGGGAGGGGGAGGTGCGGCCGGCCCCCAAGGGGTGCGCCTGGAGGAGTCCTACTCCCACCGGGAGTAGGACTCGCCCCTCTTGCCTTGTTGGAGAGGAAAGGAGGGAGGGGAAAGAGGAAAGGGGGGCGCCGCCCCCCCCTTCCTTGTCCTATTCGGACTAGGGGGGGAGGGGGCGCGCGGCCTACCCTGGCCGGCCCTCCTCTTCTCCCTCATGGCCCACTAAGGCCCATTATCCCCCGGGAGGGTTTCGGTAACCCCCCGGTGTTCCGGTAAAATCCCGATTTCACCCGGAACCATTCCGATATCCAAATATAGGCTTCCAATATATCAATCTTTATGTCTCGACCATTTCGAGACTCCTCCTCATGTCCGTGATCACATCCGGGACTCCAAACAAACTTCGGTACATCAAAACTTATAAACTCATAATAAAACTGTCATCGTAACGTTAAGCGTTCGGACCCTACGAATTCGAGAACTATGTAGACATGACCTAGAAATATTCTCGGTCAGTAACCAATAGCGGAACCTGGATGCCCATATTGGTTCCTACATATTCTACGAAGATCTTTATCGGTCAAACCGCATAACGACATACGTTGTTCCCTTTGTCATCGGTATGTTACTTGCCCGAGGTTCGATCGTCGGTATCCAATACCTAATTCAATCTCTTTACCGGCAAGTCTCTTTACTCGTTCCGTAATACATTATCTCGCAACTAACTTATTAATTGCAATGCTTGCAAGGCTTATGTGATGTGTATTACCGAGAGGGCCCAGAGATACCTCTCCGACAATCGGAGTGACAAAACCTAATCTCGAAATACGCCAACCCAACATGTACCTTTGGAGACACATGTAGTAGTCGTTTATAATCACCCAGTTACGTTGTGACGTTTGGTAGCACCCAAAGTGTTCCTCTGGTAAACGGGAGTTGCATAATCTCATAGTTACAGGAACATGTATAGGTCATGAAGAAAGCAATAGCAATATACTAAACGATCAAGTGCTAGGCTAACGGAATGGATCATGTCAATCACATCATTCTCCTAATGATGTGATCCCATTAATCAAATAACAACACATGTCTATGGTTAGGAAACATAACCATCTTTGATTAATGAGCTAGTCAAGTAGAGGCATACTAGTGACTATATGTTTGTCTATGTATTCACACATGTATCATGTTTCCGGTTAATACAATTCTAGCATGAATAATAAACATTTATCATGATATGAGGAAATAAATAATAACTTTATTATTGCCTCTAGGGCATATTTCCTTCAGCTAGGGTTACACATAGTCGGTTACAAGGAAGGAGATCTACATATCCGAATTGCCAAGCTTGCCTTCCACGCCAGGGAGAGTCCCATCCGGACACGGGACGAAGTCTTCAATCTTGTATCTTCATAGTCCAACAGTCCGGCCAAAGTATATAGTCTGGCTATCCGAGGCCCTCGTAATCCAGGACTCCCTCACCCGCCAACTGTTTGTGTTATGTAGCGGGGGCTCGACCTACTTGTTTTCTTTTTTCATTTTCTTTTGTTTCTTTTCGTTTTATTTTTTTATTTTCTTCTCTAGTTTTTTCATTTGTTTCTTTAGGTTTTTATTTTCTTTTTTCCATTTTTTTGTTTCTTTTATTTTTCATTCTACATTTTTTGTATATATCAACAAAAATTTCTAATATATGTTTAACATTTTCCAATACAAATGTACACTCTTTTAATACATGGTCAACATTTTTATACAATTTCAAATGCTTGATTAACATTTTTTAAGTGCAATATTACCATTTTTTTAACACAAGGTCAACCTTTTTGTGTAAATATTTACATTTTCCAAATGCTTGATTAACATTTTTGAAATATTTGTTCAACATTGTTTCAAATGCTTGATTAATATTTTTATATACATGATAAAATAGAATAATCTTTTTTAATACATGGTCAACATTTTTCTATACATTGGTTGATCAACATTTTACAAATAGTTGTTCAACATTTTTTAAAATGCATAATTAACATTTTATATATGATCAAATAATTTCACCTTTTTTAATACATGGTCAAGATTGTTTCTATACATATTTAACATTTTTCAAATGCTTGATCACCATTTTGAATTACTTAATCAACGTTGTTTTCAAATACTTGATTAAAAATTTTAACTACATGATAACAAAAATCATCATTTTTAATACATTTTCAACATTTTTCTATACACATGTAACATTTTCAAATGCTTGATCAACGTTTTTCAAATACTTCTTCAAAAATTCAAATGCTAGATAAGCACTTTTAAAATACATGATCCAATTTATTATACACGTCTTTTATACATTTTTCGTATTTGTGATAAATATTTTTACTATACATATTTAATATTTTTCAAATGCTTGGTGGACATTTTTAAATGTTTTTTTATAGAGTGTTTTTTGTAATATATATGTTTAGAATATTTTAAAGTATAAACAAAATAAAAAATAAAAAAATAAATAGAAATGTAAAAAAAGGAGGTTGTGGCCGGGGAAGTATCTGGTGCACCCATTGGTGCTACCGGTGCACCGGTGGCCATTGTAGATTAAAAAATGTTCGAAAAAAATCTAGAAAAAAATTATTGCATTGACACAACATCAATGTATGTTGTCACAAAAATTCAAATCAAAATTCAAAACATTGCTTAAGATACAAAAATAATAAATTTGACATTGAATAGTACGTAACATAAGTTGGGGTTCAGTTTTGGCCCATTAGCATATTGACGTCAAATTTGTCATTTTTGTATCTTGAGCAATGTTTTGAATTTTGATTCGAAATTTTATGACAATTTACATTGATGCTGTGTCGATGCACTAATTTTTTTTTCCGGATTTGCTCGAACATTTTTTAATGTGCAACGGGGTCCGGTGCACCGGTAGCACCAATTGACCCGGTGCACCAGATACGTTCCCGGTTGTGGCCTCCCACGCTCCTAGGCCGGCTCATCTCGGTCTCCCCTTCAGTGAGGGTTCCTACCCTCTCGCTGAAGGCAAGATATAGGGGCGCCCGTGCGTACCGGTCAATGGCAATCCTTCCTTTGGTCGGCATCAGAGTGCTTTACAGGCCCAAAGCAAAACTTTGGGCCGGTCAGGACTCAGGAGAGCCCATCTGGGCCGGAACGTCTCTCAGCCCATCAATCTGGCCAGTCCCCTGAGAGGTAGAAGGTGACCTGGTGTCTCGCTGGTGGTCAGCAGTGGGCCTTCAGGGCTACGGTTTACCAGGATCGGAGACTGGCTATGGCATGCAAGGGCTTTATCGATCGCATGCAAGGGCTTTGGCTCCATGTCTGTTGGCAAGGCAAGGTGCAGATCGTCATCCATGGATTCAGGAGCATCGAGTAGTGTGCCTATCATTGGCAGGGCAATCTGCAGCTCTACCCTCTCTCCTTGTATGGTGACCGAGGCAGTAGAAGGAGCATGCTGCTCCTGGGCGGCCAAATTAACTTTTTTGACCCTTATTCGAAACTTCACTACGATCTGACCCCATTTAAAAAAAAAACCAGGATCTGGCACTTTTTCTATCATCATTGGCCTTGACGGTAGCATATCACAACCTATCGTCAGGGTCTCTGGCGGTAGGACTTACCTGGGTCGTCACGCCCGTCCAGTGTGAAAAAGACGCTATCTCCATGCACTAGTAGAATAAGGGCCTATTGTCCCGGTTGGTAAGGGCCTTTAGTCCCGGTTCCTGAACCGGGACTAAAGGGTCGGTACTAATACTGCTCGCCTTTAGTCCCGGTTCTATCGAACCGCGATGATGGTCCTCCACGTGGCCTGTCTGCTGAGCCCAGACAGAGGGCCTTGGTCCCGGTTGGTGGCACCAACCGGACCAATAGGCATCCTCGCGTCGACATTTCCATGGCTGGGTTTTTGTTTTTTTTTTTTGAAAGGGGGGAGTTTGGGGGTTTTGGGGGTTAATTTAGGTGTTTCATATATTGTGCTATAGCTAGCTAATTAATAGAGAAAAGTGTCCTCTCTTTTGTCCGTGCTTGGTCGACGCCTTCGTACTATATATACGTATAGAGAGGACTAGCTAGACACGCTAGCTAGCTAGTAATTAAGCAAATGTAAGATCGTCATGAACATATATGCATACAGAGAGAAGTGATATCGACCACCTCTCCTTCTCCGAGAGATTGGTCGAACAACAAGTTCTCGTATATCAATCCGACACTACCGGCTACATATATACAATAGTTATCTTTTACAATACGGACGCGTGGTCCACATAGTATTCTCCGTCTTCAGCGATCACGTGGTCAAGAAAGAATGCCGCCAATTCCTCTTGTCGCATGTGATCTGGTGCTAGGAGTTCATCCCGCTTCCGAGACATCTAATTTTAAGAAAGGGGTCAATACATATATATGAATGAATGAAACTCAACACAAATGATGGTAATAAAATAAAATTGTGAATATTTTTATTTACGCACTTCATATTGTTTGTCGGAGTAGCCCGTCTCACAGGTCGTGTGGTGGATGGACTCGCGAACGTAGTATCCACAGAAATCATTCCCTTGTTCCTGCCACAACCACTTTACAAGAAACAGAGGTCAATCAAACTGATAATTAGCAAGCATGCTAAATGGTATTGATGAAACTAGTGCTTGAATCACTAGGAGATGCGCGTGGAATATGCTACTATATATTACTTACTTTGGTGTCTAAATTGCAGCTTCTTGGTAGTCCCGAGCTTTTTGGTGAATTTTCCCAAGCCCTGCCATACAAAGAAAACAATTACTTGATATCGAGAGATGAACAAAGTTGCTGATATGGTGGATAATGATCGATTTAACTTACTTCTCGAGCATTTCAGTCATGTCCGCATACTCCTTGGGATCTTTTCGCTTGAGTCAAAGACAGTTACTACTCCCTTCTCAAGCTTAATCTCTAGGAGAATATAGTGGTAGCTGCACACATGCATAACTCATCAATATTACATTACTATAACCTGGACTAATAAGGAAACCGAATATGCCACAAGACAAGAACACTCACTTGAAGTTGTAAGGAAAGAGTATTATATCTTTGTGTTCATTTATTACCAACGATTGTAGCAAGTTGGCCTCGGTATCTTTGGCACGAAATTCAACCTCAGTTGCATCTATGAGATATGTGTTAATGAACCCAATATCACCCACTTGTCTTTTCTTCAATTCAGCGATCTTCAATCTGCATAATATAGTGAGGATATTTATAAATACATGCAATGAAAGGGCTGAGTTATATAGAGATACTTAATGACGAAGTAGTACTACTTACGGACAATAGCAGGTGACCGTTGTTTTATCGAGGCCAATTGATTGTAAACTGATAGAACTCCTCAAATGGAATAGGCAACAGTTCAATTCCAAGGAGGTCATGCTCCTTTTAACTCTCAAATACAAAGTACTCCTCCCTCGCACTCTTTGCAGGCTTTCATGTACCAATCATGCAATCTTCGTGATAATCGTTGATAGAGAGCTTTCATCTTTGACGAGAGGCTTCCCGTACTCGTATCTTTGTATCTGCACCTCCAAGAAATCATAATGTACATCGTCGGGCAGGTAATCTGCAGGATTGCCATAACGGGCACCATCCTCGGATCGACGATGTCGCTAGCGAGCACCTTGAGCGGGGGCACGATTGCCCGCTTGTTCGCGAGCTGGGCAATTTGTTTCCCAGCTCGTCGTTCTTTCATCGTTTGATCAGCGGTACTTCCCGACCTCTCCGCTTCGCAAATGCCTTTCAATAATGCGCTCATAGTTGCCTTTGGCGGAGACTTGGGTGGTTTTGTCGGGGCAGAGTGCGCTTCGCTTTGACGGATCTACCTTCTCCTCCGGAGGTGGATGTCTCTTTGCTTTCAACCCTTGAAACCAGTCATCCACTTGATCTGCGCGATCTTCGTGTTTTCCTCCTCGCTCCTCTCATACGGTAACTTCTCCGAGTCTTCAGAGAAGGACCGAATCAGATCTCCTCCGCCTTTGGCTGTCTGCTAGACGCCGCAGAGCAGACGGAGCGGATGTCTTCTTTCCTTGCTTACGAGGCGGAGGAGAAGGACTACGACGCGCCGGAGCAGCCGGAGCGGCGGGTCTCTTCCGCCCTTGCTGACGAGGCGGAGAAGGAGGAGGCTGGCTGCTCGGGCGCGCCGGCGCAGGCGGAGAAGGAGGCGGAGTGCCGCCACGCGCCGGAGAAGGAGCCGGCCGAGTGCCCTGATCGTCACTCGCCGGAGGAGGAGGCGGTGGAGGAGGCGGAGTGCCCTGACTCGCCGGAGGAGGAGGAGGAGGCGGAGGCGTCCAGTTCGGAAGGTTGATGAGATCCTTCCGCCATAGGCATGGAGTCTTCAGAGCAGAACCCAGCCGATACTCCCCTTCACCGGTAGGGTGGTCAAGC
Organism: Aegilops longissima; assembly: GCA_021605205.1. NCBI lineage: Eukaryota > Viridiplantae > Streptophyta > Magnoliopsida > Poales > Poaceae > Aegilops > Aegilops longissima. The sequence goes on along the minus strand of CM038681.1, from coordinate 638,717,827 downwards.
CGGAGGTCCTCAAATCCCTCCGTTATTTCATCGACCATCACCTTAGCATATCCTTCTGGAATCGGCCGACAGTGAAAAGTTGAGTCGGGTTTAGTAGGATAAACAGAGCCAACAGCCGCCTTGACCTTCAAATTGCTCCATTGCGCCATAAGGTGGCAATGTTCAGCATTCGTGATAGCATCCACGGGATAGCTGGCAGGAGCCGTCAAGGCATGCTGCTCTGGCTGAAGCAGCTCGGTGGAAGCCACGCTGCTTCTCCGCTGAGATGGCGGGGTAACCGGGGAAGCTTCGGCAGGTCGTTTGTTGTGATCTGCTGCTTCTCGTTCCTCTTCTCGTTCCTCTAGCCCCATTACCCTTTCGTGCAGCGCTGCATTAGGCTCTGCTTCAGTTTCTTCCTCCTCTCATGGGTTTTGTAACCCCTGCGTCCGAAATCCAGCCTTCCACGAAGCGGAGCTGGCGTGCCTCGTGTCCGTCCAGGGTGCTCAGATTCCCGAGGGCCATTGTGAGCTCGTCCTTCTCCCTGTCTCGAACGAACTTCCCTTTCTGCCGCTTCGATATAATGTTGAAGCCTCTTGACTGGTATGTCCAATTGTTCATCCGCATAAATGCACTTCCCGTTATAGGGTCCAAGGATCCGCCGCCCCAAGAACCAAGTCCGCAACGGTCCGCGATTCATTGTCTCGGTTCGATCCCTTTATCAAGCAGATCATTCTCAGCCTTGGCCCACTTAGGCGGGGCTACGAGGTAGCCACGACCCGTCGCGATGGTGAAGCTTCTTCTTCGCAGCATTTCTCTTGTTTGTCGCTGACATCTTTTTACTCTTTTCCGATGTCTTGTAGGACACAAATGCGGGCCATCATCTCGATCTTCTCATATTTGCCCTTGAATTCTGGTGTCTCATTTTTTCGACATACGTATTGAGTTCTTTCTTCCAATTCCTGAATAGTTCTGCCATCTTCTTAAGAGCAAAAGACTTGATTAATGGCTCTATTACTGGCTTCTCGGATCATCCTCTAGCGGTAGGGTAAAATTTGACTTCAGCTCAGTCCAAAGATCATTTTTCGCATATCATTGACACAAGACACCTCGGGGTCTTCGTTCTTAGGCTTATACCATTGGTGGATGCTGATCGGGATCTTGTCCCTAACCGAACCCCGTGACCGAGCAACAAATGCCTTCTTTGTCTGTAGGGTTCAATCGGTTGGCCGTCGCCTGCGCGATTTGTATGATCTCAAACTTTTCATCCGAGCTCAACTTTTCTTGAGCCTCGTCTCTTTACGAAGTTGTGCTCGATCCGGAGGGCTAGAAAAAGAACAAAGACGAGTTAATTAATATGTGTACATACCAAAACAAAGACGAGAGCTAGTCGGCCAGCTTAACTAATATATATACCTGGCGGACTCGGTTTGGTGATCACGGAGCCGTCCTCACGGTCTACTTCTTCACCCTCTCCTTCTTGCACCGGCATTGGGTCATCGAGCCATGTAAATCATAGCCAGCTGCTTCTTCACCCTCTCCTTGCAGACCATCGTTGTCGTTGAGAAACATCAATGACGAGACGCATCACTTCCTTGTGGGATTATGTCCCTCAACAACGCTTCTTGTGCTTCGTCTCGGGGTGTCCATAGTTTCTACAAATATTTACAACATGGCAATTATTATTCAAACATGACAGATATGGATATATTAGTGGCAAACGTAGAACTAGCTAGCTAATCACAATAAGGAATCATATTAGTGGCCTCGACTGCTTCTCTAGGGTTTGGGGTGGCCTCGACAACGCTTCAAGGGTTAGGGGTGGCCTCGAGGCGCTTCAAGCTAGGAGGGTATATCGACCCCCCACGTGTTGAAGCTATCGGGAGGGGTCGGCGTTGAACACTACATCTATGTCCCACAAGTGGCGTGGGCATCGGCGCATGATGTAGGGTAGAGGGTCGTGGATCGCCGAGCGGTCGAGGTCAAGGGAGGATCGCCGAGGGTCGGGAGGTTGCCTAGTGTCAAAGGATTCAACAAAACCATGTCTTCATCATTAGGCTTAAATAATAGGTGCATGATGGTGCGAATCTCTCCAAAGTTATTTTGGAGCGGAGTCCCGGATAGGATAATTAGCTTTTTGGTACAAAGTTCAGCAAGAACCTTCCAAATATCGTTATTTGGAAGGCCTTTGCTGAAATTCGTACAAAAAGGCAAATTATCCTATCCGGGACTCCATTCCAGAACAACTTTGGAGGACTTCGTACCATCATGCCATGGTTACTTCCGGCTAATGATGAAGCCAGGGATTTCTTCAATACTTTGACACTAGGAACCCTCTCGACCCCTCGACGATCCTCGACCCTTGAACCTCGGCGACCTCGAACCTCGACCCTAGACGATCCTGGAACCCTCGATCCCTCGACCCTAGAACCCTTGACCCGTGATAATATCGACAACGCTTCAAGGGGGTAATATCGACAACGACGAGATACATACACGGGAGAAATTAATGTTATCGGGGAGGGGGCATATCGACCCCCCACGTATTGAAGTTATCGGGAGGGGGTATATGGACCCCCCCCCCTCATGTTGAAGTTATCGGGAGGGGTATATCGACGATGACAGAGGAGAAGACCGAAGAAAAAAAGAAGAAAAAGAAGAGGAGAAGAAGAAAGGAATAGAGGAGAGGAGAAGAAGAAAGGAATAGAGGAGAAGATATTCTATTTTTTTTCTTCTTCTCCTCTATTCCTTTCTTCTTCTCCTCTTCTTTTTCTTCTTTTTTCCTCTTCTTATTTATTTCTCCTCTTCTTCTCCTTTCTTCCTCTTCTTATTTTCCTTTTTCCTCTCCTTCTTTTTCTTCTTCTTCCTTCTTTCTAGCTAGATATATATAAAACTTTTCTAAAAATGTAACTTTTGCATATTTAAAGCTTTTCTTCTTCTTCCTTCTTCCTTCTCTTCCTTCGTCCTAAATATATAAAACTTTACTAAAAATGAAACTAACCTAAAATTAATGTACTAAATCAGAGAACAATTGAAAACACCATGCATATTACAATTGAAAAATACATACATTCATACAAAAAATATATAAAACAAGCATATATATATATGAAAAAATATGAAATCTGAAATCTGAAATTTCCCAGCTTTGCATATAAACATACATACATATGAACATACATACATATGAACATACATACATACATATAAACATAACATACATACACAAAAAATTCTAAAAATCTGCCTAAAAAAATCTAAAAATCTGCCTTCAAAAATTATATGAAAAAAAGCATACATCATCCATCCATCCATATAATGAACATATACATCATCCATCCATCCATATAATCAACATATGCATATGAAAAAAAATTATATGAAGAGGATCGAGGGGACAGGGAGGAAAGGGGGTCGCCGGAGCCGGACCGTACGGGGAGGAGGGACGGCGTCGAGGCATGAAAAAAAATTATATGAAGAGGATCGAGGGGACAGGGAGGAAAGGGGGTCGCCGGAGCCGGACCGTCTGGGAGGAGGCGGCGTCGAGGCAGGGGCGGCAAAGGGGGCGGATGCGCCGGCATTTACAATGGTGAGGCGGGCAGGCGCAGGGCGCGGCCGTGCGTGCTTCGGGACGGGCAGGGAGCACGGGTGGCGGCCGACGTGGGCTCGGGCGCGGGCAGGGGCACGGGAGACGGGGATGGCGGCGGCGGCGCGACGGCGATGAGGAGCGCTTGAGCGATTTGGGCAACTTGGCGGCGGGGGCAACTGGCTAGGGAGGCGAGGGAGATGTGAAATTTTCACAAGTCCTGGTTATATAGCAAGGGCATTAGTCCCGGTTGGTGGCACCAACCGGGACCAATGCCCCCTTTAGTCCCGGTTGGTGCCACCAACCGGACTAAAGGCCAATTTTCAGCAGCCCAAAGGGCGGGAGGCGGACCTTTGGTCGGTTGGTGGCACCAACGGGACTAAAGGGGCATTGGTCTGGTTGGTGCCACGAACGGGACCAATGCCCCAGTCCCGGTTGGTGCCTCCAACCGGGACCAAAGGCCTTGTGGTGCATCGCGCCGAAAAGTTTAGTCCCACCTCGCTAGTTGAGAGAGCTCGAGTGGTTTATAAGCTGTTGCGCCCACCCTCTCGAGCTCCTCTCAACTGCAGAGCTTCAGGCCTAACTGCAATCCGTGCACAGTGGGCCTCTTGGGCCTCCAGCGGGCCTGAATCTGGCCCATGGTAGGGTTTCTAGTCGTATTCAGGCCGTGGGGCCCGATGGGTGGCACTTTTTTGTTTTCTTGTTTTCTTTGTTGCTTTATTTATTTTATTTTGTTTCTACTTACAACAAAATACTTATTGTTGCTATTTTATTTTTTTCCAGTTTTTTGTTTTGGTTTCTGCATTTTTTGTTGTTTTTTGCTTTAATTTTAATTCTTTTTGCTTTTAGTTTTATAAAATTATAAACTTTCTGTTAGTGCCATTAGTTTTCAAATTTGAAAACACTTTTTTGTTTTCTTTGTTGCTTTATATATTTTATTTTGTTTGTACTTACAACAAAATACTTATTGTTGCTATTTTTATTATTTGAAAACACTTTTTGCTTTATTTATTTATTTTATTTTGTTTCTACTTACAACAAAATACTTATTGTTGCTATTTTTATTTTTTTCTGTTAGTGCCATTTGTTTTGTTTTCTGCATTATTTATTTTCTTTTGTTTTTTGCTTTATTTTTAATTCTTTTTGCTTTTAGGTCAGCAAAATTATAAACTTTCTGTTTGTGCCATTAGTTTTCTTTGAAATTTGTGTGAATCACAAGTTTGTGAGCTCAACAAAGGCGTGTAGAGGGACGGGCTTATAAACCGGTGTGAGTACAAAGCGGACAATGGTATCGACTCGTGCATTACAAAGTTGGCATGGTATCATCATAATAGTTGCGGAGAAAGTCTTCACTTTTTCTTCGCTTGTGTCGTTTGCTTATTGCGCCGTAACCATGGATAATCTTCATCGTTTATCGGGATGCTTGGATCAGCCTTGACTTTGAAGGGGGAATTTCATGAAACTTTTCATACTCTTGAGACATGTCATCTTGCCCTCCACTCCTGTGGATGTCCTTTTCCTGAAAAGAACTATGTGGCGCTTTGGCTCATTGTATGATGTATTCTCTTCCTTATCTTTTCTTTTCCTCGATATGGTAGACATGTCCTTCACATAGATAACCTGTGCCACATCATTGGCTAGGACGAACGGTTCGTCAGTGTACCCAAGATTTTTCAGATCCACTGTTGTCATTCCGTACTGTGGGTCTACCTGTACCCCGCCTCCTGACAGATTGACCCACTTGCACTTAAACAAAGGGACCTTAAAATCTACTCCGTAGTCAAGTTCCCATATGTCTACTATGTAACCATAATATGTGTCATTTCCCTTGTCGGTTGCTGCATCAAAGAGGACACCGCTGTTTTGGTTGGTGCTCTTTTCATCTTGGTCAATCGTGTAAAATGTATTCCCATTTATCTCGTATCCTTTTCAAATCATTACAGTCGAAGATGGTCCCCTGGACAACAAGTACAGCTCATCACAAACAGTGATGTCACCTCTGAGACGTGTTTCCAACTAACTGCTGAAAGTCTGATGTGTTCACATGTAATCCGATCGTCGCCCGCTCCGGTGTTTGGGCGCAGACTGTTCTTGTGTTCATCGACATACGGGTCACCAAGGTAGAGTTCTATAGAACTGTAGTGTGCTTGAGACCAAGAATATCCGTCCTGCATATTATTGAGTCTCTTCCAAGCGTGCCTTTTCGATCAGTCTCCCCTCATACCGCGATTTAGGGAGACCTATCTTCTTAAGGCCAGGAATGAAGTCAACACAAAACCCGATGACATCCTCTGTTTGATGGCCCATGGAGATGCTTCCTTCGGCCTAAGCGGTTATGAACATATTTCTTTAGGACTCCCATGAACCTCTCAAAGGGTACATATTGTGTAGAAATACGGGCCCCAGAATGACAATCTCGTCGACTAGATGAACTAGGGCGTGCGTCATGATATTGAAGAAGGATGGTGGGAACGCCAGGTCGAAACCGACAAGACATTGCGCCACATCACTCCTTAGCGTTGGTGCGATTTCTGGATCGATCACCTTCGAGATATTGCATTGAGGAATGCACATAGCTTCACAATGGCTAATCGGACGTTTTCGGTAGAAGCCCCTCAATGCAACCGGAAGCGATTCGTCATAATCACGTGGCAGTCATGAGACTTTAGGTTCGGAACTTTTCTCCGGCATATTTATTATTCCCTTTATATTCGACGAAAGCCAGTCGGGACCTTCATCTTGAGCAGGCATTGAAAGAATATTTCTTTCTCTTCTTTAAATAAGAGCGTGGCTGGCGGGACCTTCATACTTGCTTGGAGGCATGCCCTCTTTTTCGTAAGTAAGCGTTGCAGGTCCTCTCGTGCCTCGGTGTATCTTTTGTCTTCCCATACACGCCCAAGAAGCCTAGCAGGTTCACGCAAAGGTTCTTCGTCACGTGCATCACGTCGATCGAGAGCGGACCTCTAGGTCTTTCCAAGAGGGTAGGTCCCAAAATATAGATTTCTTCTTCCACATGGGTGTGTGATTCTCGGCGTCATTCGAACAGCTAGTCCGTCGGGACCCTTTCCAAAGATTACGTGTAAATCATTGACCATAGCAAGTATGTGATCACCGATGCGCATGGCGGGCTTCTTCGGTGATCTGCCTCGCTTTGAAATGCTTGCCTTTCTTTCGACATTGATGGTTGGTCGGAAGAAATCGATGATAGCCAGTACACATTCTTCCTGCAGCTTCCTGGTATATATTATCGGTGTCAAGTAAACAGTGCGTGCATCGTGGTATCCCTTGTTTGTCTGTCCCGAAGGTTCTTGAGGCGGGCCAATCGTTGATGGTCACGAACAGCAACACCTTTAGGTCAAATTCCTCCTTTTGTGCTCATCCCACGTACGTACACCGTTTCCATTCCACAGCTGTAAAAGTTCTTCAACTAATGGCCTTAGGTACACATCAATGTCGTTGCCGGGTTGCTTAGGGCCTTGGATGAGAACTGGCATCATAATGAACTTCCGCTTCATGCACATCCAAGGAGGAAGGTTATACATACATAGAGTCATGGGCCAGGTGCTGTGATTGCTGCTCTGCTCCCTGAAAGGATTAATGCCATCCGTGCTTAAAGAAAACCATACGTTCCTTGGGTCCTTTGCAAACTCATCCCAGTACTTTCTCTCAATTTTTCTCCACTGCGACCCGTCAGCGGGTGCTCTCAACTTCCCGTCTTTCTTACGGTCCTCACTGTGCCATCGCATCAACTTGGCATGCTCTCCGTTTCTGAACAGACGTTTCAACCGTGGTATTATAGGAGCATACCACATCACCTTCGAGAACCCTCTTCCCGGAGGCTCGCCGTCAACATCACCAGGTCATCTCGTCGATCTTATACGCAATGCACCGCATACCGGGCATGCGTTCAGATCCTTGTAGGCACCGCGTAGAGGATGCAGTCATTAGGGCATGCATGTATCTTCTCCACCTCCAATCCTAGAGGGCATCGACCTTCTTTGCTGCGTATGTCTTGTCGGGCAATTCGTTATCCTTTGGAAGCTTCTTCTTCATTATTTTCAGTAGCTTCTCAAATCCTTTATCGAGCACAACATTCTCGCCTTCCACTGCAGCAATTGAGTACGGTACCGAGCTTTGTGTTGCCATCTTCGCAATTGGGGTACAACCCTTTTTTGTGATCCTCTAACATATGATCGAACTTCAGCTTCTCCTTTTGACTTTCGCATTGTCTCCTTGCATCGACAATGACCCGGCGGAGATCATCATCATCGGGCACATCGTCTGGTTCCTCTTGATCTTCAGCAGCTTCGCCCGTTCCAGCACCATCGTGCACATCGTGCAGTGCATCTTGATGTTCAGAGCATCACCGTATTCAGGGGGCACATAGTTGTCATCGTACTCTTCTTCCTCGCCGTCTTCCATCATAACCCCTATTTCTCCGTGCCTCGTCCAAACATTATAGTGTGGCATGAAACCCTTGTAAAGCAGGTGGGTGTGAAGGATTTTCCGGTCGAGTAAGACTTCGTATTCCCACATATAGGGCATGGACAACACATAAAACCATTCTGCTTGTTTGCCTCAGCCACTTGAGAAAATAATGCACGCCTTAATGTACTCGGAGGTGTGTGCATCACCGTACATCCATTGCGGTTCATCTGCGTGCATTATATATAATTAAGTGTGTCAAAAATCATTACAGAACATCATGAATAGATAATTAAGTGACCAAATTAATAGAAGTTCATCATCACATAAAAACCAAAGTACATACATAGTTCTCATCTAACAACATAAAGCTCTGCAGAGCATCTAAATTAATTAAACCATACATTGAAACTATGTAAAACATTTCAATGCAAAAACAAATATGATCATAATCGCAACCAAGGTAACAACTGATCCAACAGCATAATGATACCAAGCCTCGGTATGGATGGCATATTTTCTAATCTTTCTCATCTTCAAGCGCATTGCATCCATCTTGATCTTGTGATCATCGACGACATCCGCAACATGCAACTCCAATATCATCTTCTCCTCCTCAAGTTTTTTTATTTTTTCCTTCAAGAAATTGTTTTCTTATTCAACTAAATTTAACCTCTCGACAATAGGGTCGGTTGGAATTTCCGGTTCAACAGCCTCCTAGATAAATAAAATCTATGTCACGTTGGTCGGCATAATTTTCATAAACAATAAATGAACCAATAGTTATGAAAAGATAATATATACCACATCCGAATCATAAACAGGACGAGGGCCGACGGGGGCGGATACCAAAACCATCGCACTATATAAGATGCAATAATAAAAGTAAGAAAATAATACAAGTATCTATCTAAACAAATAAGTAATAATATTTTTCCTTTCAGAAAGAAGATAAGAACAAGAGGCTCACCACGGTGGTGCCGGCGATGAGATCGGCGCGGGTGATCGACGGGGACGGGGCGTGACGGACCGCTAAACGTAGATAAATATTGAGGAAAATGGAGCTTGGCGGTCGAGCTTGGAGAGGAGAAACCTTAAGTAGTGTGGCTCGGACATTCCATCGAACACCTTGTGTGCATAGGAGGTGAGCTAGAGCACCACCAAGCCCTCTCCCCTCGGCGGAAAAAAGCAGAGCGGTGTGCTCTGCTCTTGCATGAGGGCTATATATAGCCACCACCATTAGCCCGGTTGGTGGCACGAACCGGGCTAAAGGAAGCCTTTGGTCCTGGTTCATGCCACCAACCGGGACCAATGGTGGTGGGCCAGAGCAGGACCATTGGTCCCGGTTCGTCCCACCAACCGGGACCAAAAGGTCCGGACGAACCGACCAATGACCCACGTGGCCCGGCCGCCCCTCGGGCTCACGAACCGGGCAAATAGCTCCGTTGGTCCCGGTTCTGGATTGAACCGGGACTAATGGGCTAAACTGGCCTGGACGAAAGCCCTGTTTTCTACTAGTGATGGTTCTTGGTGGTAGGTTCTTCACCGTTGTTTATTGCATGCATCACCTTATAAAAATTGCATGCATGTCCCTACCGCCAAGGACCTTGGCAATAGGGTGTTTTCGCACCGAATGGGCGTGACGGTGTAGGTAAGTCCTACCATCAGTGGCCTCCGTGGTAGGATGCTCTACTCCGCCGCCAAGGACAGTAGAAGTAAAAAGGGTCATTTATAATATTTTTTACAAAATGGGGTCAGATTTAAAATTTCCCGTTTGCTTGCACAATTTTTGCTGTATAGGTGAGGTAAGAAAAACCCTTTTCTATATTCTTTGGGACAACACCGATTTTATGTATTTACTTCGAGCTTATGGCAACATGTACCAGATTTGAGTTTTTTTTTCAGTAGTAGCTGCATGATCATTTGGAGTTGCTTTTATGTGTTTTTAGGGATGTTTTTTTTATGTGTGGTTGTTAATTTCATAGAGATGTATTTTATCTTGTATAAATACTGGTGTAACTATTTCATGATTTGAGGATCTATTCTCTTTCAGTGCATTCTTAAATCATTACCTTTTCTACCTTTTTTTATGTGAGCAGCCACGTGAACAGAGTATACATTTCACTTGATTTGGTTGGTGTTACTAGAACCTTCGCCAAATTGGTGGTCTCAGGTCAATGTCATGTTAGGTCCTTGATTTGACAATCACATATGTAGTGGACATCGCTGTCTTAAGATGAGCATGCTATTGTTACTCACCAATCACGTGGCGGTATTTACCCAGGTAGTTTCCACGAAGGCAATTTTTTTATTTACGTGGAGGTTTAGTTATTCTTGTCCACAATTTACGAGGAAGTGTGTCCCTATTGTAATCAGGTTTCACTCAAGAACTAGTTGACGCTTCCATGCTCTTCTCAAGCACCTACTTCTACTTTTACTAAAAAGAGGAGCACATGGCTCAGGCTCGAGATGGTAGCAAAGCGAGGCGTGAATACGGGTTCTGAGCGGGTAGCTCCATAGCTACGCCCAATGCTACCATTGTAGGAGAAGCCACCCACAACTCCTCCTCCGGAGCCACCCGTTGCGCCATATAATGCCCGGATAAGTAAGCTACAGTAATCACACACTAATGTGCCATGTCATCGCAATTAATTTTCTAAACTTCACTTTGATCCTAACCGCTTTCAAATTCAAATTTAAAATAAGTCAAATAATTACTTCTTCAAAAGGTAAAAGAAAAGTGTTTTATGGGTTGCAAAAATTCACAAACTAATTGTCATAAATAAAATATTATTGTTTAAATTATAAAAATGCCCCTAGAAATTAAACAGTGGACCAGCAACACCTTTTCAGCCCATTTAAATTGCAACATAAATTAAATGAATTCAATTTGCCCCCAAATTTTTTGTGCCACCTAATATTATTATGCTTGATTTATGTGCAAAGTTTCTTAGTTAACAAAAACCATTTAGTTGCTAAAACTAAATACATAATAGTGTTAAAGAGGAAAACAGAAAATATAAAAAGAAAACAAATGGAAAAAAGGAAAAGAAACCCCACTGCCGCTGGGCGTTGGCCCACCTGGGAAAAGCCAGGCAGGCCGGTCCAACTAGCCGCCCCTTCCCTCCTCTGTTCACGGGAGGAGATGTGGGCACCGACGATGGCCTCCACGGCCGTGGCAGTCACCTTGGCGCCCATCTGCACCCCCCCATGTCTATAAGGGACTCTACCCCTCACCCCTGAAACCCTAGCATCTACATCATCGCGCCCCTCGCCCTCCCACGACGGATTCCGGCTGCGCCCGAGGCCACCGCGCCACCTGTCGTCGCCCATCGGCGTTCGTCGTCGACCACTGCCTTCCCGACTCCTCCCCGAACCCGCGTCTCTCACCTATAGGCCCCCTGTGAGCAGCCTCTGTCTCCCTCCCCTATTTCTCCTCTTCCCATCGGCCACCTGGCCCCGCCGTAGACGCCGCCCCCGAGCACCCGCGCTCTTTTGGTCACGCCCGCTCGGCGATGGCGCACCCTTCACCTGCCTTGCGACGTTCGCCGGCCCGCCTCGCCGCCACGTCCGCCACGCGACGCTGCACTCCAGCCGCGTCATGCACGTGCCCGCCATTGGCTGCTACTCCCCCTAGCCCGCGCTGGCTGCTGCTACCCGCTGCGTCCTTGGGCCCGCAACCTCTCGCCCTGCTCACCCCTCGGCCCCTCGCCCTGCCCACTCGCTGCTGCCGGTCCCAGCGTCACGGCGATCCCTGCGGCTCACGCTTTGCCAGCGTGTAGCCGTGCCCGCCAGCCTGCCACGCCCACGCCTCGCCGCCCTGATCCCATTTACTCACACGGCGGCCGCTAACGCTCCTACTTCCGAACTGCACTGGCCCGGCCGCCCGCCTCCGCTGCTCCGCCTCCGCTCTGCAAGACTCAGCCATGCCCACCCCCGGCCGGAGCCCGCCGCTGCTCCTGGCTGTGGCCGCCGGGGTCCTCTGCCCCCGTGCACGCCCAACCGTTGGAAAGGAGCGCCTGTGCCCCTAACAAGCGGGGGCCCGCCCCTGTAAATAAAAATAAGGAATGAAAAATATATAGATAAATAAATGATTAGTGATATACTTAATAAACCTAAACTTAATTAGTTCAATTATCTAATTAGTTAGTTAATTAACTCTAACAGAAACTGACATGTCGGTCCCCTGCCCAGTTGACCAGTCAACTGGTCGACAGTTGACCTGGTCAGCCGGGCCCACTGTTAGCCTTTGGTAGCCCTGCTGTGTGCACTCTGCTGGGCACACATAGCAATTTCATTTTATTTTTGAATTAATAATAACTAGCACATATGCCTGTGCATTGCAACGGGAGAAAAACATAATATGCATTTAAAGTTACTTAGAATTATATGTGCAAGCAAAACCTTATGTGCACCTGAAAATGAAACATTTACCTTCTCAGTTTTGTCGGGTGTGAAGTAATCAATCTGCTATTTTAATTCATTGACCGAGGGCAATTAAGAGTTATGTTATGTCATCGTACGCCAGGAAGGCCCATGAATTATTCAATCTATTTTTTCTTTTAATCGAGGAGATTTTAAGGTATGAGTTTCTGAATATTGTAGGAAACATGAACCATTTTTAAATCCTGAACTGGTTTTCAAAAATTATGTACACTTTCAGAAAAACACGAGAAAATGTGAAAGAGGAACATCTTTTAAAATTCACATTTTTTAAAACACTAACATTTTGCATAAAAACATGGAAATTATTTGAATTTGTGAACATTTTCCTTAAAACAGGAACATGTGTTAAAAATTCATAGCATTTTCGAAATTTAGTATCTTTTATACGTGAATATTATTTTGAATTCTGAATATTTCACTAAACCAGCAATATTTTTGAATTTGGAGAATTTTTAAAATATCATTTTCTTTTTAGAAATCTAGAACAATTTTGCAAAGCAATTTTTTTTGAGAAAATGGGAAACTTTTTTTTCAAGTTCCAAATATTTTTCAAAATAGCAGCTAAAATTTGAAATTCTAAACAGTTTCCACAAATTGATTTTTTTTTAAATTGTGAACGTTTTTTGAGTATATTGAATTTATGAAATAAATTATATAAGAAAAATATAGTTGGGAGGGTAAAAAGAGATGAGGGAAGGACAATAAAAATAGAACTAAAACACAAAAGGAAAGAAAAATGGCAGCCCATTATTGGTTGTCTTGTGCAAAGGTTCAACTATTTATCGCCCTGTGCGGAAAATAGAATTTTTCCACCTCCATGAAAAGAAAAATAAGTGGGTTGGCTTCGCTGGGCCGCACAAATGGAAGAAATTATGGAAATCTTTTTTTTCTAGCAGGCGAACACATAAGAATTTAGTACCATTTCGGATAAGAAAAAAAATCTTTTTAACGGTGAATGATGAAAAAATTGAGGAAACACACCTTGCTTTATTAGTTAAAATAATAATTACAGAAAATGATTAAAGCTTTGGAATTTATTATAAAACAATTCGTAACTGGGATGAAAATAATTTATATATGAAAGTTGCTCAGTAAAACGTGATGATTCCGAATACGCTCTCCGTTCATCCGTCACATGCACCTAGCATAGCGAACATGAAACCATCCCCCTCCGTTTCATTTGTCCAAAAAATGGCAAACACCGGGAAAACATTCCCGGATGTTTTCCCCCTTCGCCAGTAACGTGTAGTACTGGTTAGATCACCCCTAACACAGCGTATTGCTATGTTATGCTTTGTGATGCTTGTTTGCTCTATATTTGTTGTTTCTTCCCCCTCTTCTCTCCGGTAGACCCCGAGACCGATGCTGCCCCTGTGATCGAGTACGTCAACGACGACCGTTATTCCTTTTCAGCAGAGCTTCCAGGCAAGCAAACCCCCCTTGATCATTCCGATATCGCCCATTTCATTCTCTCGCATGCTTGCATTAGATTTTACTACTGTACTTGATTGCTCCTAACGGATGCATAGCCTGCTTTTATAACCTGCTATTGTTACCTACCTGTTTATCCTAAACTGCTTAGTATAGGTTGGAGAGTGATCCATCAGTGACCCCTCACCTTGTCCCAGTTGCCCCTGCTTTATGTTCGATGACTCGATCATCATGATAGACGTCCAGAGTCCCCCTAATGACACGGACACACAGTTACCTTTACATGTAGCCCGCATGTACTGTTACTGCAGGACTGAACGGATAGGCGGTACCAGCCCGGTAGAAGTGGACCTGAGTTCCTGACAGTCTCTGGATAGTCGGGTTGACCTGGAGGGTACTCGCGATATAAAGACGAGGCACGACCGGGCAGGCAGACCGCCCCGGAGTGGGCTGGGCTAGCCCTTGCCGTATTTCCTCGAGATGGGGCGACGGGGTCACATGATCGGGAGTCTCTGCTCGTCTCCGCGAGCTCCCAATACACTAAGTATTTGGGTATTTGGTCTGAGTTGGCCACTGGCCTATACGCACTAAACGCCAGGCGAGAACAGTTATGGGCACTCGGCATCGTACGTTTCTTCGAAAGCTCTGTCAGACGTCCAGTTCAACATTGTGGGCCTGTCGGGCTAGTGTCATCCAGGATGAGGTGGTGCTCGTCCCGACTCATCGCATAACGACCCGAAGTGCAAAGGGTGATGGGCCCAAGACCCCGGAGTGCTTAGGGTGTAGACCGACGGGGACCTCTCTATGGAGCCTAGGTAGGACTATGACGTGTTGATCTTCCAAGGCCGGGCATGACCTACGAGAGTGTGTCCGACCGGAGTAATCAAGCGTGTTGGGTAATGTGGTGCAACCCTGCAGGGAAGTTATCTAATCGAATAGCCATGTTCAAGGTAATGGACGCTCGGAGTTGTATCCCGATCTATTACAAGTAGAAACGGATACTTGAGATATGTGATGGATATGTTGGTTTTGGGATTGTTTTCTCGCAGGGAGCGGAGGAAGGATCTCTGGGCGTTAATACTGCAACATGCTTGTTAATAATAAAATACTATTATGTACTCTTCTGAATGTTGCAAGATGCTTCAAGATGCTAGTCTTTGATAGGCTAGACTTTCCCTTCTCATCTGGCATTCTACAGTTCAGTTCACAGATATAGCCCATTCATTTGATACTGATGCATATTTAGTATAGATCTGATGTCAGACTTCCGAGTACTTTGGATGAGTACTCACAGTTGCTTTGTTACCTCTTTTTCCCCTATACCCGGTTGCTGTGATCAGATGGTGGATCCCAGGAGCCAGATGCCCCCGTTGACTACTACTACCCCGACGGAGCCTACTACTACATGGAGACCGACGACGACCATGAGTAGTTAGGAGGGTCCCAGACAGGAGGCCTTGCCTTTTCATTCGTTGTTACTTTTGTGCCCGCCTTCTTAAGGTAGTCTTGTTTAACTTTATGTCTGTACTCAATATTGTTGCTTCCGCCGACTCTTTGTGTATTCGAGCTTATTTATTCGAGCCCTCGAGGCCCCTGGCTTGTAATATAAAGCTTGTATTATTTTAATTTGTGTCTAGAATTGTGTTCTGATATCTTCCTGCGAGTTCCTGATTTTGATCGTACACATTTACGTGTATGATTGAACCGGGGCCGTCACACACCACTGGCACAAAGACCAACTGCATCAGGAAGTTAAACAAGTTATATCACGATTAGCAATCACTCACTTTATTAATTGTCCCCATAGGTCGTTATCGTGAATAGAACCCATTGAGGCGCAAAGACCAACTACACCAAAGAAGAAAAGCAACCAATAGAAAACATGTCGGGTGGTGTTTTATTCCATCTCTATCGGCATTTCACCATTGCGGGCTACAACAACAAACAGACAACCGCATAGAAAAATCCTTTCAGCACTATGAACAAATACGAATACAACTCTCCATACAATATGCCCGACCACATTAGGAACTTGCGGATGATTTCCTTGTACACGTGGGTATATATGGAGTAAACTAAAAGTACCCACATTGGCGTTGTTCGTGATCCACTCGAAGTGGCGATCAGCCCGTGACAATCCAGGAACGTCTAGCTCCTCCACTTTCTAGGACGCACATCACCATTTCTTTGCTCACATTAGCGCTTAGAGACATTGGGAGCCATCTGCATTCTTCTTCTTGAAAATTTTCTTGTCACCACTGCCGGCAAAGAAAGCACCAACACTGAGAAAGCTCCCTTGCCCCTCAACCATCGAAAAAGGGACACCAGATCCCCCTTGACCGTTGCCGGCACTTGTTCCATCTCATACACCTCCGTCATCATCACGTCGTAGCGCTCCTTTGGCTCAAGCTTGTTGGCCCGAACACCGGCGGCTTGCCAGCGTAGGCATGAGCGCATGCTCTTCCTCTGTCGGCTCAGTAAGAGCAACTTCAATGGGGCGACACATTTCGTCTGCCCGCGTATGTTTGGGTCAGCGCGGATAAAAATGGAGGCCCAACGCCCCGACCCAAACTTAAATCATGTCCATCTGGCGTCCGCGCTGACCCATTTCCGGCCCAAAATTGTGCCTAGAATGCGTCGGCGCGGACGTGCCGCGCGTCTCCTCGCCGTCCGTCGCGTCCCCACCTGGCAGCCACCCAACCGCCACCGTCGTCTTATTTAGAGAAAAGTATACTTTTCATCCCTCAATTCTTCGTGAAGTCTAGATTTGGTCCCTCAACTTCAAAACCGGACAACTTGCACCCTTAACTACTGAAATCGGACAAGATTCATCCCTGGTCATGGTTTTGACCGGTTTTGGTGCTGTCCCACCCCGGTTTTGACCGTGCTGACTCAACTTCGCGTACTTTTCCAATTCCGCTTACTGTTTTCAAATCCGGATAGTTTTTTCAAATACGTGAACTTTTTAAAAATTTGTGTACTTTTTCCAAATCCGCGTGCTTTTTCTAAGTTCACGTACTTTTTTTTAAATCCGCGTACTTTTTTAAAGTTTATGTGTTTTTTTCAAATTCATGTAATTTTTTAAAATTGACGTACTTATTCATATTCGTGTACATTTTTTGCTTTTGAAAATTTTGTGTGAACTTAAAACGACGCGGATTTGAATTTATTTAACCCAAATTAGAAAAAAAATTGTGGAGTTGAAAAATTATGTCAATTTGAAACAAGTATCTGAATTTCAAACAAAGTTCATGGATTGGAAAAGGAGCACCGATTTGAAAAAAATACACAAACTTTACAAATTATGCGGATTTGAAACAAGTACGCGAATTTCAAAAACACTTCATGGATTTGAAAAAAAAATACTTGGATTCGATAAAATTACATGAACTTGAAAAAAAATAGACTGATTTGAAAAAAGTACACAAATTTCAAAATAGTTCACGGATTTGAAAAATGTATGTTTATTTTTGAAAAAATTGCGCGATCTTGAAAAAACTATGTGGATTTGAAAAGAGTATGTGACTTTCAAAAAGTTCACGGATATGAAAAAATTACGCGAATTTGAGTCAGCACCGGTCAAAACCGGGGTCAGTTAGCACCAAAACCGGTCAAAATCAAGACCAGGGATGAATCTTGTCCGTTTCGTTAGTTGAGGGTGCAAATTGTCCGGTTTCGGAGTTGAGGGACCAAATATAGACTTCACCGAAAGTTGAGGGATGAAAAGTATACTTTTCTCTCTTATTTATGACGACCACCGACAGCGGGCCCATGCGTCAGCCAGTGGAAGCGTCCTTTTTTAACCACACGTGCGGCGGGGTCGACCTCATCCACTTCTCCCGTCCACATCTGGCCCCCACCACTCCCTTTGCTTCCTCGCCGGCGACCGCAAACCCTAGCGCGCCCATGGGCCTCTTCGGCAGCAGCAAGGGCAAGGGCAAGGGCAAGGTCACCCCCGGCGCCTCGTCCTCCAGTGCTCCCCTTCCCCCTCCTCCTCTGGCGGCGCCGCGTTTCCACTCTGGTCGCCGGCGCCTGCACATCCCGGTTCACCAAGCGCGGTGGCACTGGGAGTACGGGCAGCCACTATCGTATCCCGATGTCACGCTGCCGCACCATTGGCATCTGGATCCGCAGCGGATCCCGGTGCCGGCGGTTTCGCGTAGCCAGCAGGCGCACGACGACGAGGTGGGTAGGCGCCGCGCGCAGCTCATGCCGGAGCAGCGTCGGCTGCCAGAGTACGCCGCCGACTCCCCCAACTGGGAGGGTGAAAGGACATGCGGTGCCCCCATGTGTGGTTTTGGTAATTGATGACATTCTCTATGGACTAATGGTTGCATTGAGTTATATTTGAAGGATTTGTCCATAGGCATTTCTTGAAGTCCGTGTGTTGGTTTCAAGGAGTTTATGTGTTGACCAAGTTGCTATTAAGGAATTATCCAAAGATTGGTCATGTGAGTGTTGTGCTTATTGCAAGCATGTCTTGAAGAAGAAGATTGTGTGATCATTCATGTTTACCTTCAAGACATCATCCAAACGAAGAGAGTTGGAAAGATTCAAAGTTGATCAAGACTAAGTCAAGAGTGAATCAAGTTGATCAACTCACAAAGCGTAAAAGATGTACCGAGAGGGATCAAGTGATCCCATGGTATGGTAAGCATTGTACATTGCACTTTGTGTACAAACCCATGGTCTATGTGAGAGTTCTATGTGGGGTTAGGTACGTGTTCATGGGCTTGCGTCAAGAGGAAGATATCATACAACCCATGGAAAGGATGACATCAAGTGGTGATTGTAATCAAGGTTGTGTTGTGCAAGTTCAAGTGGAGCATCACGAAGAAATCATGCTTGTAGCTTGCCGTCCATTGTGGTGACAATGGACTTGTGAAGGTATATCGAAGAGTGACTCACCCATAGTGGAGTATGGGGGAGCAATCAACTAGCCTTCATCGAGCCAATGCGATCACTTGTGAAGGTGTACCGAAGAGTGACTCACCCATAATGGAGTATGGGGGAGCAATCATCTAGTCTTCATCGAGCCAACGCAATAAAGAAAGGTGGTCCAACTTGAGGGAGTCAAGATTGTCATCATCTAGCTCAAGTGGACCATGTGCAAGGCAAAGGCTTGCCCTTGATAGGTTTTCTATTTTACTAGTCTCATGGTGGTTGTTGGGAGACCGGGTTATAGCATCGTTTGTCGTACTATCAAGGGGGGCTCTCAAGTTGGTAGCTTGATCGTATCGTTAGTAGAGAGCTCAAACCACTGCATACTTGCATCATGTTTCTAGGTTCTTGTTTGGTTCTCTTTGTGAGTCTTAGAGCTTATGGTCATCTTGATGACAAGCTTGAGTTCATCGAAAACGGAATTCGCATGCGTCTTCTATGATGTTTTCGGTGTTGGAGGTTTTACCGGTCTTATCCGAGGAAGGGTTCTCACCATTTTCTTATGGGCCTTTTATCATTTTCTTCTTATTGATATTTCTTTCAAGATTGTGTTAGTCCATGTCGTTAGCTTTCCAACAAACTTGGTTTCGTCGAATTCGGAGTTCGTTTGCAGAAGTTGTGGTAGTTTTGGTGTTCTGAAAAGGCTGCAGCGGTACTACCACGGACAGGAGCGGATGTAATTTTTTACTACCGCTCTTGGGAGCGGTACTACCGCTTGGAGTGGTACTACCGCGACTACTTCCGTGGCTACTTCCGCTCCGGACCAAAAACTCATCACAAGTCCAGCGGTGGTAGGCACGAATGTATTTTTTTAGTACCGCTCGCAAGCAGTAGTACCGCTACCCTTTGCGGTAGTACTGCTACCCCTAGCGGTAATACCGTGAGGTCGAGCGGTAGTACCATGAGGTCGAGCGGTAGTACCGCTCGGTGCAGGCTGTGAGCATTACGGTTGGTTTTTTCCCCACCTATAAAAGGGGGTCTTCTTCCCCAATGAACCCTATCTCTTGAGCTCGTGTTCTTCCCCCATTGTTGACCTTCTTCGAGCTTGCTAACTCTCAATCCCTCCATGGATTCTTGCTAGTTTTTGAGGGGAAAGAGATAGGAGATCTAGATCCACATTTCAACCAATCACTTTCTCCTCTATGTAAGGGGAACCCCCTGGATCTAGTTCTTGGAGTTCTTGGTGTTCTCCTTCTTGTTCTTCCTCTCATTTTCCTCCCTAGAATTAGTTGCTTCGGTGGGATTTGAGAGAGAAGGACTTGGACACTCCGTGTGCCCTTGCCATTGCATTTGGTGCATCGGTTTGAGTTCTCCATGGTGATACGTGGAAGTTACAAGTTGAGAAGCTTATTACTCTTGGGTGCTTGGTACCCTTGAGCTTGTTCCTCTTGGGTGCTTGGGCGCCCTAGACGGTTGGTGGTGTTTGGAGCTCAATCATTGTGGTGTAAAGCTCTGGGAAAGCGTCGGGTCTCCAATTAGGTTATGGAGATCGCCCCGAGCAATTTGACGGGTTTCGGTGACCGCCCCCAAGGGTTGCCAAAGTGTACGGGTTCGGTGACCGCTCCCAAGGGTTTCCATTTGTACGGGTTCGGTGACCGCCCTCAAGGGTCCCTTAGTTGAATCACGACATCTTGCATTGTGCGAGGGCGTGAGGAGATTACGGTGGCCCTAGTGGCTTCTTGGGGAGCATTGTGCCTCCACACCGCTCCAAACGGAGATTAGCATCCGCAAGGGTGTGAACTTCGGGATACATCGTCGTCTCCGCGTGCCTCGGTTATCTCTTACCCGAGCTCTTTACTTATGCACTTTACTTTGTGATAGCCATATTGTTTCTTGTCATATATCTTGCTATCACCTAGTAGTTTATCTTGCTTAGCATAAGTTGTTGGTGCACATAGGTGAGCCTAGTTGTTGTAGGTTTTGTGCTTGACAAATTAACCGCTAGGTTTATTCCGCATTTGTTCAAGCCTAAACCGTAACTGTTTTAAAGCGCCTATTCACCCCCTCCCTCTAGGCGACATCCTCGATCTTTCAATTGGTATCAGAGCCTCGTCTCTCTTTATAGGGCTTAACCGCCTAGAGAGTAAGGATGTCTACTAGGGGTTTAGGATTCTCTGACACTCTTAGTTTCAATGGCACAAATTTTTATGTTTGGGTAATTCGCATGCTTAATCTCTTTAGGGTCATGGACCCAAATTTAGAGCGAATTGTAGATATGGGTTTTTCTCCTCCAGAGGATCCCCAAAGATTATCTTTAGAGGATGAGAAAAACTCTTATCTCAATGCTCAAGCTTCTAATGTGCTTTTTGATGCTTTGAGCAATGTAGTTATTTTTCAACTCATGCCGTTTCGGGGTGCTCATGAGTTGTGGACAAAGCTTCAAGATAAATATGGTGTGTCCAAGTTTTGTGGGGATGATTGTTCTCCCTCCACCTCCGGCCGTGTTGCTTTCTCAACTTCTTATACTTCACCTACATGTGGATTGCCACAAGGTAATGTTATGGTGAGTAGTGGTGTTCATTGCAATGATGATAGTGTGCTTATCGTTGATGATTCCTCATCACTATCTTATTGCAATGCTCCATCTTTGGACTTCAACACTTCGAGCTCTCTAAATGTTTCACATGCTTGTGTTGATAGTCCTTGCATATTATGTAGAAATTGCTTTACTAAATATCATGATGATATGCTTGCTATGTCTTGTTGCCATGATAAAAATGCATCTATTTCCTCGAATTGTTGTGCTAACAATGTAGAGGAAGCCCAACACTCCATGGAACAAGATGTGGTCTTGAGTGGTGCCTCAAGGGATCCTACATCATCATCGATTGCGTTTTGCCTTATGGCTAAGGCTTCAAAGGTATCTCCCACTTTGAATCCCAATATATCTTGTGATGATATTGATGATGACAAGAGTGATGATGATGATGTTGATAGTGATGAATAGAATGATAATGTTGCCTCCTTAAAAATTAAGGGGGAAATGATTTTTAAAGCTCTTCATAAGAATAAAATTGCTCGTTCCAACTTCATGGAAATCATGTCTATTGCTATTGAGGGCAAGAAATATATTAATGAGTTGGAATCTCATCTTGAGGAGCATGAGGTCACCATTGACAAAATGGAAGGTCATGAGCGTGATTACGCTAATGAGATTGCGGACCTCTCCCAAGCTCTTGAACTTGAACAAACCACTGATACATCTCCGTCGTATCTACTTTTCCAAACACTTTTGCCCTTGTTTTGGACTCTAACTTGTATGATTTGAACGGAACTAACCCAGACTGGCGCTGTTTTCAGAAAATAAAGATTCTCGGAATGTCCTGAAACTCCTCGGAACACCTTAGAAAAAAATAAAGAAAAATCCTCGCAAAAGATGAAGACCAGGGGCCCACACCTGCTCACGAGGTGGGGCGCCCCGGCGCACCCCTACCTCGTGGGCCCCCTGGAGACCCTCCGACGCCAACTCCAACTCCATATATTGGCTTTCGGGGAGAAAAAAAATCAGAGAGAAGAAATCATCGCGTTTTATGATACAGAGCCGCCGCCAAGCCCTAATCTCTCTCGGGAGGGCTGATCTGGAGTCCGTTCGGGGCTCCGGAGAGGGGGATTCGTCGCCGACGTCATCATCAACCATCTTCCATCACCAATTTCATGATGCTCACCGCCGTGCGTGAGTAATTCCATCGTAGGCTTGCTGGACGGTGATGGGTTGGATGAGATTTATCATGTAATCGAGTTAGTTTTGTTAGGGTTTGATCCCTAGTATCCATTATGTTCTGAGATTGATGTTGCTATGACTTTGCTATGCTTAATGCTTGTCAGTACGGCCCGAGTGCCATGATTTCAGATCTGAACCTATTATGTTTTCATGAATATAGATGTGTTCTAGATCCTATCTTGCAAGTCTATAGTCACCTACTATGTGTTATGATCCGGCAACCCCGAAGTGACAATAATCGAGACCACTCCCGGTGATGACCATAGTTTGAGGAGTTCATGTATTCACTATGTGCTAATGCTTTGTTCCGGTTCTCTATTAAAAGGAGGCCTTAATATCCCTTAGTTTCCAATAGGACCCCGCTGCCACGGGAGGGTAGGACAAAAGATGTCATGCAAGTTCTTTTCCATAAGCTTGTATGACTATATACGGAATACATGCCTACATTATATTGATGAAATGGAGCTAGTTCTGTGTCACCCTATGTTATGACTGTTACATGAAGAACCACATCCGGCATAATTATCCATCATTGATCCGGTGCCTACGAGTTTTCCATATACTGGTTCTCGCTTATTTGCTTTTTCGCTGCTACTGTTACAATCACTATAAAATACCAAAAATATTTACTTTTGCTGTTTTTACTTTTGTTACCGTTACCACCACTATCATATTACTTTGCTACTAAACACCTTGCTGCAGATACTAAGTTTCCAGGTGTGGTTGAATTGACAACTCAGCTGCTAATACTCGAGAATATTCTTTGGCTCCCCTTGTGTCGAATCAACAAATTTGGGTTGAATACTCTACCCTCGAAAACTGTTGCGATCCCCTATACTTGTGGGTCATCAAGACTATTTTCTGGCACCGTTGCCGGGGAGCATAGCTCTATTCTTTGAGTCACTTGGGATTTATATCTGCTGGACACTATGAAGAATTTGAAAGATGATCGAACTACTATTTTGCCCTCAACTACGAGGGAGGTAAGGACTGCCATCTAGCCTTGCACTAGATTCTCCTTCATTATGAGTAAGTTTGCGACACCTAAACCTACTACTGCTATTGATTCTGATATGTCGCATGTTATTGATGATGCCACTTCTGCTATGCATGATACTTATGATGAAACTACTTCTATGCTTGATACTACTGTGCCACTTGGTGAATATCTTGATGAGCAAATTGCTAGGTCTAGAGAAAGAGAAATTATTGAACCTGAACACGATGATGTTAGTGACGATGAACCTATGCCTGCTATTCCTGAAGGTTATCTTTTTGATGCAGAATCTTCTGCCACTATTTTTGCTTGCCAGGATAGATATGAACTTAAGAGGTTGCTAATTAAATGGAGTAAAGAATCTCTTAGAGATAGAATGAGACCCGACCCTGCTTTTGCTACTTCACCTATTTGTGTTCCTGATAAAGATTATTATGATTTTTCTGTTGATCCAGATATAAGTACTTTGGTTGAATCTGATCCTTTTTATGGCTATGAATCTGAAACTGTTGTGGCACATCTTACTAAGTTAAATGATATAGCTGCCCTGTTTACTAATAATGAGAGATCGCGCTACCTTTATTTACTTAAGATATTTCCGTTCTCCTTAAAGGGTGATGCTAAGATATGGTACAATTCTCTTGATCCTGGTTGTGTGCGAAGTCCCCATGATATGATTTATTACTTCTCTGCTAAATATTTCCCTGCTCATAAGAAACAAGCTGCTTTGAGGGAAATATACAATTTTTTGCAAATTGAAGAAGAGAGTCTCCCACAAGCTTGGGGGAGGCTTCTCAAGTTACTTAATGCTTTGCCTGATCATTCTCTTAAGAAACCTGAAATATTTGATATATTTTATAATGGACTAACTGATGCTTCCAGAGATTACCTGGATAGTTGTGTTGGTTCTCTTTTCAGGGAAAGAACACCGGATGACGCTGAAATTCTATTGAATAATATGTTGGCTAATGAAAATAATTGGGCACCTCCCGAGCTACCTCCTGAGCCAGTTCCTGAGCCAATTACTGAGCCTATTCCTAAACCAACTCCGAAGAAGAGAGGTGTTTTGTTTCTCAGTCCTGAAGATATGCAAGAGGCAAAGAAATCTATGAAAGAAAAAGGTATTAAAGCTGAAGATGTTAAGAATTTACCTCCTATTGAAGAAATACACGGTCTTAATTTACCGCCTGTTGAAGAAGTATATGATATCAATTACTTATTTAATGAAGAACCTCCCGACATCCCGACACAGGTGGTAGTGAAGGTAAATTCTCTCTATAGATATGATAAAGCTGAAGTCCCTCCTACTAAAATTGCTAGTCAGTGCTTGGATGAGTTTGATGACTTTATGTTTAAGCAAGATGACTTTAATGTTTATTTTGGTAGACAATTGAAACATAATACCTTTATGATTAAACGCTTGGGTGATTATATGGCTGATATTAGAGGTGAATTTAAACTTGTTAGCAAGCATGCTTCTATGGTTACCACTCAAGTAGAACAAGTACTTAAAGCTCAGAAAGAAGTGCTTGATGAAATGAATAGTAAGAAAAATGATTATGCTGTTAGAGTGGCTACTAGAACTGGTAGAATGACTCAGGAACCTTTGTATCCTGAAGGCCACCCTAAGAGAATCGAGCAAGATTCTCAGAGAAATGATATTGATGTACCTAGTTCTTCTAAGAGGAAGAAAAAGAAAAATGATAGGACTTTGCAAACTTCTAGTGAACCTATTGCTGAACCACCTGAGAATCCAAATGATATTTCTATTTCTGATGCTGAAACACAATCAGGTGATGAACATGAACCTAGTGATAATGTTAATGATAATGTTCATGTTGATGCTCAACCTAGTAATGATAATGATGTAGAAGTTGAACCTGCTGTTGATCTTGATAACCCACAATCAAGGAATCAACGTTATGATAAAAGAGACTTAGTTGCTAGGAAACATGGTAAAGAAAGGGAACCATGGGTCCAAAAACCCATGCCTTTTCCCCCGAAACCATCCAAGAAAAAAGATGATGAGGATTTTGAGCGCTTTGCTGAAATGATTAGACCTATCTTTTTGCGTATGCGATTAACGGACGTGCTCAAAACAAATCCTTACTCTAAGTATATGAAGGATATTATTACTAATAAAAGAAAGATACCTGAAGCTGAAATTTCCACCATGCTTGCTAATTATACTTTTAAGGATGGAGTACCAAAGAAACTTGGAGATCTCGGAGTACCTACTATACCATGCTCCATTAAGAGAAATTATGTTAAAACTGCTTTATGTGATCTTGGAGCCGGTGTTAGTGTTATGCCTCTCTCTTTATATCGTAGACTTGACTTGAATAAGTTGACACCTACTGAAATATCTTTGCAAATGGCTGATAAATCAACTGCTATACCTGTCGGTATTTGTGAGGATGTGCCTGTTGTGGTTGCAAACGTTACTATTTTAACGGACTTTGTTATTCTTGATATTCCTGAGGATGATAGTATGTCTATTATTCTTGGAAGACCTTTCCTTAATACTGCAGGGGCTGTTATTGATTGCAACAAAGGCAATGTCACTTTTCATGTTAATTGCAATGAGCACACGGTACATTTTCCGAGGAAACAACCTCAAGTCTATAGTATCAACTCTATTGGAAAAATTCCATCGATTATATTTGGAGGTTTTGAATTTCCTCTCCCTACTGTCAAGAAAAAGTATGATATACTCATTGTTGGGGATTTTCATATCCCCGTTGAGGTAACTTAGTGCTATTTGAAATTTCTCCGGTTCCGTGTTAATCGGAATTAGCTCGTTAACAAGACTTGATCAACCTTGTTAGCGGATTCATTTTGATGATCACGAGATGGATGAAACTAGAAGCACAACTTTCTGTACCCTCTTTAAATTTTCTGTTATCTAGTAGAAATAAAGTAAAATAGTATTTTTCTGTCTGTCCCCTGACTTATCCGCTCAATATAAAAATATCCCGAAAATAAAAGTCCTCAAAATGCCATGCCAATTTAATATGATTTTTTCGGGAATATTTAAGAATTTACTGTGCAAAAATCACCACGGGGGGAGCTGCCACCTGGCCACGAGGGTGGAGGGCGCGCCCTACCCCCCTGGGCGCGCCCCTGCCTCGTGGGGCCACGGTGGCCCTCCTCCACTTATTCCTGCACCCATCTTCTTCCTCTGTCTCACACAAAAACGAAAAACCAACTCAAGCACGAGTTCCAGCCCCCGTTGCTGTGATTTTTTATCTCCTTGCTCAAAGCACCGCTCGCAAAACTGCTTGGGGAGATTGTTCCTTGGTATGTGACTCCTCCGTTGGTCCAATTAGTTTTTGTTCTAGTGCTTTATTCATTGCAAATTTGTGCTGCATAGGTGACCATGTTCTTGAGCTTGCATGTCAAATTTATAAGGTTCCAAGTAGTTCTAATGCTTTATATAGGCTCTAGGCACTTGTGGGAGTTGTTACTATCAATTTTATTGAAGTTGGTTCACTTTTATTTGAAGTCACTAAAAATTTCAGAATTATTTTTCAGAGAAAACAATATGTTTAGGAAGATGTTCCAAGGTGGTTCTTCAAGGAAGCAAGGTCCCAGATTTGCAATACGTGATGCTGACGAGGAACCACCAAGAGACGCTCTTGTGAGGCCCTGCGAATGGCCTTCGGAAAATTTTATGAATCAAGTGGGAATCAAAGAAGAATTTAGTGCATATTTGAGTAACGCCGGTCTTGAGGACTTTGAAGCTTACAAATGCCCCCAGTATCATGATCTCACAAGTTCATTTGTGAGGAGGTTTGAGTTTTCATCTTCGAGTAATTCACCTTCAGTCATGTTTGACCTTTATGATAAATCTTATACCATGGACTTAGAGGATTTTACTTCTGCTTGCAAACTTCCATCTTGGGGTAATGTCAGGGATCCCCCTAAATCCGAATATAGAGACTTTCTTGCTAGAATAACTGTGGGGGAGTCTAGAGATATAACACAAGCCACTATAGGGAGCATTCACTTTCCTGCTATACATTATTTTGCTCTCTTTATAGGTAGATGCATAAATGCTCAAGATGAAGCATGTCACATGTGTGTCCCTGACCTCAGCATTCTCAGGAGTGCTGTGTTAGGAGACCAATCTTATCATATGGGAGCCGTTGTAGCTCGCAGGTTGCATCAGAATAGACATAACGGTGACTTCTTTGGAGAAATTTATGCAACCCGCTTAGGTAATTTTCTTGAGATAGACATTCGTGAGGGTGATACGGAGTTACCCCCTTCTTATTTACATTTTGATTCTATGGTTTCGCACCGGTTTGCTGAGAGGACAGAGCCACCTCTCCAGTATCGACTAATCTTTAACAAACGTCATGTAGTCCATATTGCTCTTCCTGCTCCTGCCTTCTTTGATTTTTAGACAAAAGGAAGATATGTTATCACCAGAGAGGAGGCAGATGAATACGAGAGGAGAGCGGAGGCTGCTCGATGCCATGCTGCAGCTCAGGAGGCGATAGCCGCAGCATCACAGTATGACCCCAGCTTCACCTACGGGTATCAGCCAGGCTATCCCTGGCAATAGACCAACTTAGGCCAAAAGCCTAAGCTTGGGGGAGTACGTATTTCCCACCGACATTACATTCATGTTCACACACACTCATTGCTAGATGTCGGTGTTCATACTCTTTCACTGTAATATCCATGCTAGTTTATTTTCTTTTTCCTGCTTTCTTCTTGTGTGTTTAATAAACCTTAAGAAAAATAAAAAATTTAGTAGTAGTTTATTTCTTTGCTTTAGTAGTAAAAAAAGGGGGGAAACCCAAAAATATTTCCCGTTCTTCTTTTTGCTTGTTGGGAGCTTTCCTGTGTAAATAGTTTTTGTTTCGTTTCTTTTTTTTGGGGGGTCGAGAAGACTATATTGAAAATGCTTAGTGGCTCTTATATGCATGATTGATTATTTAAACTCAGAGCCCATATTACTTGTCTTCTCTCTTGAGTTGAATGCTTGCAGATTCCAGCTTAGTCCAGTGCACGTGCACTCTTATTATTATCCACATCGTTCGGTCGTGCAAGTGAAAGGCAATAATGATGATATATGATGGACTTATTGAGGGGAGAAAAGCTGGTATGAACTCGACCTCTCTTGTTTTTGTAAATATGATGATTCATCGTTCTTGATTCAGCTATCATGAAGTAAACATATTTGCAATGACATTTAGAGATTATAGTTGCTTGTGCCATGCTTGATTAGCTATGAGTTATAATGGTTTACCTTGCGTGCCAACATGCTATTAGAATGGTTATGATGTGGTATGATGGGATGGTATCCTCCTTTAAATGAATTGAGTGACTAGACTTGGCACATGTCCACGCATGTAGTTGAATCCAATCAACATAGCCTTCATGATATTTATGTTCATGGTGGATTATATCCTACTCATGCTTGTACTCGGTGTGAATTAATTTTAATGCATGTTTACGAATGTTGTCGCTCTCTCAGTTGGTCGCTCCCAGTCTTTTGCTAGCCTTCACCTGTATTAAGCGGGAATACTGCTTGTGCATCCAAACTCCTTAAACCCCAAAGTTATTCCATATGAGTCCACTATACCTACCTATATGCGGTATTTACCTGCCGTTCCAAGTATATTTGTATGTGCCAAACTCTAAACCTTCAAATAGACATTCTGTTTTGCATGCTCAAATAGCTCATATGTCAACTAGAGCTGCCCTTATCTTCCGTGTTAGGCGGGTTATTCTCAAGAGGAGTGGACTCCGCTCCTCATTCACGAGAAAAAGGATAGTATCCGGGATGCCCAGTCCCATGCTTCGTGCAAATTAAATCAAAATAACTGCAAACAAAACTCCCCTTGGGACCCGTTGAATGTTGGAGGCTCTCGTTGTTTCGAGCAAGCTATGGATTGATGCTTGTTGAGGAAGGGGAGTATAAACTTTACCATTCTGTTTGGGAACCGCCTACAATCTGTTTAGCATGGAAGATATCGTCGTCTTTTAGTTGTTATGTTGACAATGAAAGTATGCCGCTCAAAATATAATTTATCTCTATTTCAAAACCGAGCTCTGGCACCTCTACAAATCCCTGCTTCCCTCTGCGAAGGGCCTATCTATTTACTTTTATGTTGAGTCATTGATACGTCTCCAACGTATCTATAATTTTTGATTGCTCCATGCTACTTTATCTACTGTTTTAGGAAATATTGGGCTTTATTATCCACTTTTATATTATTTTTGGGACTAACCTATTAACCGGAGGCCCAGCCCAGATTTGCTGTTTTATGCCTATTTCAGTTTTTCGAGGAAAAGGAATATCAGACGGAGTCAAAACGGAACGAAATCAACTAGAGAAGTTATTTTTGGAAGGAAACCCACCTGATGGACTTGGAACCCACGTCAGAAGATACGGGAGCTGGCCACGAGGGTGGGGGCGCGCCCACCCCCCGGGCGCGCCCCTGCCTCCTGGGGCCCTCGTAGCTCCACCGACGTTCTCCTTTCACCCATATATACCTACGCACCCTAAAACTTCCAGAACAAAGCCTAGATCGGGAGTTCCGCCGCCGCAAGCCTCCAGAGCCACCAAAAACCAATCCGGACCCTATTCCGGCACCCTGCCGGAGGGGGATCCCATCACCGGAGGCCATCTTCATCATCCCGGCGCTATCCATGACGAGGAGGGAGTAGTTCACCCTCGGGGCTGAGGGTATGTACCAGTAGCTATGTGTTTGATCTCTCTCTCTCTCTCTCGTGTTCTCGACTTCACACGATCTTGATGTATCGCGAGCTTTGCTATTATAGTTGGATCTTATGTTTCTTCTCCCCCTCTTCTCTCTTGTAATGGATTGAGTTTCCCCTTTGAAGTTATGTTATCGGATTGAGAATTTAAATATTTGAGAACACTTGATGTATGTCTTGCGTGGGATAACCATGGTGACAATGGGTTATTCTATTGATCCACTTGATGTATGTTTTGGTGATCAACTTGCGGGTTTCGTGACATTGGGAACCGATGCATAGGGGTTGGCACACGTTTTCGTCGTGATTCTCCGGTAGAAACTTTGGGGCACTCTTTGAACTACTTTTATGTTGGTTGGATGAATCTGAGATTGTGTGATGCATATCGTATAATCATGCCCACAGATACTTGAGGTGACAATGGAGTATCTAGGTGACATTAGGGTTTTGGTTGATTTGTATCTTAAGGTGTTATTCTAGTACGAACTCTTTTATAGATCGATCCGAAAGAATAACTTTGAGGTGGTTTCGTACCCTACCATAATCTCTACGTTTGTTCTCCGCTATTAGTGTCTTTGGAGTGACTCTTTGTTGCATGTTGAGGGATAGTTATGTGATCCAATTATGTTATTATTGTTGAGAGAACTTGCACTAGCGAAAGTATGAACCCTAGGCCTTGTTTCCCATCATTGCAGTACTGTTTACGCTCACTTTTACCACTTGTTACCTTGCTGTTTTTATAATTTCAGATTACAAAAACCTTTATCTACTATCTATTTTGCACTTGTATCACCATCTCTTCGCCGAACTAGTGCACCTATACAATTTACTATTGTATTGGGTGTGTTGGGGACACAAGAGACTCTTTGTTATTTGGTTGCAGGGTTGCTTGAGAGAGACCATCTTCATCCTACGCCTCCCACGGATTGATAAACCTTAGGTCATCCACTTGAGGGAAATTTGCTACTGTCCTACAAACCTGTGCACTTGCAGGCCCAAGAACGTCTACAAGAAGAAGGTTGTGTAGTAGACATCAAGCTCTTTTCTGGCGCCGTTGCCGGGGAGGTTAGTGCTTGAAGGTATATCTTTAGATCTTGCAATCGAATCTTTTTGTTTCTTGTTTTAGCACTAGTCTAGTTTATAAAAGAAAATTACAAAAAAATGGAATTGAGTTTAGCTCATACGCTTCATCTTTTTAATATCGTTCATGAGTATGATGGAAAGGAAAATTGTGCTCAAGTACTAGAAGAAGAATTACATAGAATTCTTGGCATAAAAATGTGAATGATGAGCATGATTGCAATGTTGTTGGTATGAATTCCTTGAATATCCGTGATGCTAATGATATGCAAAGCCACAAGCTTGGGGAAGCTATGTTTGATGGAGATGATAATTTTTTGTCCCCCAAGCTTTGATGAGAAAATTTACTATGATGAAAGCATGCCTCCTATCTATGATGATTATTGTGATGACACGTATGCTTTAAAGAATAATGATAACCATGAAACTTGTCATCTTGATCTTAATTCTCAATCATATGATAGTTATTTTGTTGAGTTTGCTCCCACTACTATTCCAAATGAGAAGAATTTTGCTTATGTGGAGAGTAATAAAATTTCTATGCTTGTAGGTCATGAAAAGAATCCTTTAGGTGCTGTTTATATTGTTGAATTCATTCATGATGCTACTGAAAATTATTATGAGGGAGGAATATATGCTTGTAGGAATTGCAATAATGTCAAGTTTCCTCTCTATGTGTTGAAAATTTTGAAGCTATTCTTGTTTTACCTTCCTATGCAAGTTGATTATTGTTCCCATAAGTTGTTTTCTCACAAAATCCCTATGCATAGGAAGTGGGTTAGACTTAAATGTGCTAGTCATATTCTTCATGATGCTCTCTTTATGTTTCAATTCCTATCTTTTATGTGAGCATCATTGAAATCCTCATGCCTAGCTAGGGGCATTAAACGATAGCCCTTGTTGGGAGGCAACCCAATTTTATTTTAGTTTCTTGCTTTTTGGTTCTGTTTAGGAATAAATAATCCTTCTAGCTTCTGGTTAGATGTGTTTTCATGTTTTAATTAGTGTTTGTGCCAAGTAGGACCTTTGGGAAGACTTGGGTGAAGTCTTTATGATCATGCTGTAAAAAACAGAAACTTTAGTGCTCACGAGAATTGCTTCAACTTTTTACTGGAGAGTGATATTTAGTTGATTCTTTTTGAAGATGATTAATAGAAAAATTCCTCAGGTCCACCAATTTATTTCATAATTTTTGGGGTTCCAGAAGTATACGTTGGATACAGATTACTACAGACTGTTCTGTTTTTGACAGATTCTGTTTTCATTGTGTTGTTTGCTTATATTGATGCATCTATGGCTAGTATTAAGTGGTATGAACCATAGAGAAGTTAGAATACAGTAGATATTACACTTATATGAATTTAGAATGAGTTCATTACAGTACCTAAGTGGTGGTTTTATTTTCTTATACTAACGGAGCTTACGAGTTTTGTTTTGAGTTTTGTGTGGTTGAAGTTTTCAAGTTTTGGGTAAAGATTCGATGGACTATAGAATAAGGAGTGGCAATAGCCTAAGCTTGGGGATGCCCAAGGCACCCCAAGGTAATATCTAAGGACAACCAAGAGCCTAAGCTTGGGGATGCCCCGGAAGGCATCCCCTCTTTCGTCCTCGTTTATCGGTAACTTTACTTGGAGCTATATTTTTATTCGCCACATGATATGTGTTTTGCTTGGAGCATCATTTTGTTTTGTTAGTTTTTTCTTGCTGTTAGTTATAATAATGTTTTGCATCTTTAGTTTCAATAAAAAAGTCAAGGATAGCCTTTGCCATGCTTATTTTGCTAGTATACATGTTGCTGTTTGAAAACAGAAAGTTTACCACTGTTGCAAAAATTCTCTAGAAAAGTCAGAGAGTGGTATAATGTTGAATCTTTTTGCATATTGAGCTATGATAAATTTATTACAGTGGGAATTTTAGTTCATAATTTTTTGAGTCAGGGAAGTATTGATACTCTTGCATTCTTTACAGACTGTACTGTTTTGGCAGATTGCTGTTATGTTTGCATTGTTTGCATATGTTTGCTTGTTTAATGATTCTATTTAAAGATAGGAGTATTAAATATGCAGGGGCATTTAGTATGCAATGTTGAATAATAATGTTAGTGATTTGTTACAGTATAATATGATAAGGTTTTGCATTGGTTTATAATAACCTATCTCACGAGCTCTTGTTGAGTTTATTGTGAATGAAGCTTTTGATAAAAAGAGAAACCATGATATGAGAGGAATTAAGGAGACACAAAAGTTCAAGCTTGGGGATGCCCAAGGAACCCCAAGATAATATTTCAAGAATTCTCAAGCATCTAAGCTTGGGGATGCCCCGGTAGGCATCCCACCTTTCTTCTTCAACAACTATCGGTTAGTATCGATTGAGCCTAAGTTTTTGCCTCTTCACATGAGTTGAGCTATCCTTGCATTGTAGTTTTCTTTAGGTTTGCTTGCTGTTTGAATAAAGTATCAAGATCTGAATTCTTTAATGAGAGAGAGCCATACATAAATTGGAATTTGTTAGAATACTCAATGTGCTTCACTTATATCTTTTGAGCTTCATAGTTTTGCTCATAGTGCTTCACTTATATCTTTTGAGCGTGATAATTTTTGCTCTAGTACTTCACTTATATCTTTTAGAGCACGGTGGTGGATTTGTTTTAAAGAAACTATTGATCTCTCATGCTTCACTTAGATTATTTTGAGAGTCGTTAATAGCATGGTAATTTGCTTAATGTTAATATACTTGGTATTCAAGATATGTGAAACTTTCTTATGAGTGTGTTGAATACTAAGAAAAGTTTGATGCTTGATAATTGTTTTGAGATATGGAGGTGATAATATCATAGTTGTGCTAGTTGGGTGATTGTGAATTTGAGAAATGCTTGTGTTGAAGTTTGTAAGTCCCGTAGCATGCACGTATGGTTAAAGTTGTGTAACAAATTTGAAACATGAAGTGTACCTGGCTTGTGCATCCTTATGAGTGGCGGTCGGGGACGAGCGATGGCCTTTTCCTACCAATCTATCCCCCTAGGAGCATGCGCGTAGTACTTGGTTTTTGATGACTTCTAAATTTTTGCAATAAGTATATGAGTTCTTTTGACTAATGTTGAGTCCATGGATTATACACACTCTCACCTTTCCACCTTTGTTAGCCTCTTCGGTACCGTGCATTGCCCTTTCTCACCTTGAGAGTTGGCGCAAACTTCGCCGGTGCATCCAAACCCCGTGATACGATACTCTCTATCACACATAAACCTCCTTATATCTTCCTCAAAACAGCCACCATACCTACCTATTATGGCATTTCCATAGCCATTCCGAGATATATTGCCATGCAACTTTCCACCATTCCGTTCACCACCATTATGACATACATTACTTTTGTCATATTGCCATTGCATGATCATGTAGTTGACATCGTATTTGTGGCAAAGCCACCTTGCATTATTTTTCATACATGTCACTCTTGATTCATTGCACCATCCCGGTACACCGCCGGAGGCATTCATATAGAGTCATATCTTGTTCTAGTTTCGAGTTGTAATCCTTATGTTGTAATCAATAGAAGTGTGATGATCGTCATTATTAGAGCATTGCCCAAAAAAAATCAAAAAAAAAAAGAAGAGAAAGGCCAAAAAGAAAAAAAAGAAAGGCCCAAAAAAAAGAAAATAAAAAGGGCAATGCTACTATCTCTTTTTCCACACTTGTGCTTCAAAGTAGCACCTTGTTCTTCATGTAGTGAGTCTCATATATTGTGCTTCAAAGTAGCACCTCGTTCTTCATGTAGTGAGTCTCATAAGTTGTCCTTTTTATACTAGTGGGAATTTTTCATTATAGAACTTGGATTGTATATTCCTACAATGGGCTTCCTCAAATGCCCTAGGTCTCGTGAGCAAGCAAGTTGGATGCACACCCACTAGTTTTCTTTTGTTGAGCATTCATAGCTCTAGTGCATCCGTTGCATGGCAATCCCTACTCCTCATGTTGACATCAATTGATGGGCATCTCCATAGCCCGTTGATTAGCCTCGTCAACGTGAGACTTTCTCCTTTTTTTCTCCACACAATCCCCATCATCATATTCTATTCCACCCATAGTGCTATATCCATGGCTCACGCTCATGTATTGCGTGAAAGTTGAAAAAGCTTGAGATTATTTAATTATGAAACAATTGCTTGGCTTGTCATCGGGGGTATAGAAGTTGGGAACATCTTTGTGTGACGAAAATGAAGCATAGCCTAACTATATGATTTTGTAGGATGAACTTTCTTTTGCCATGTTATTTTGAGAAGACATGATTGCTTTGATTAGTATGCTTGAAGTATTATTATTTTTGTGTCAATATGAACTTTTGTCTTGAATCTTTCGGATCTGAATATTCATATCACAATTAAGAAGATTTACATTGAAATTATGCCAAAGTATCACTCCGCATCAAAATTCTTTTTATCATTTACCTACTCGAGGACGAGCAGGAATTAAGCTTGGGGATGCTTGATCGTCTCCAACGTATCTATAATTTTTGATTGCTCCATGCTACTTTATCTACTGTTTTAGGCAATATTGGGCTTTATTATCCACTTTTATATTATTTTTGGGACTAACCTATTAACCGGAGGCCCAGCCTAGATTTGCTGCTTTATGCCTATTTTAGTTTTTCGAGGAAATGGAATATCAGACGGAGTCAAAACGGAACGAAATCAACTGGAGAAGTTATTTTTGGAAGGAAACCCACCTGATGGACTTGGACCCCACGTCAGAAGATACGGGAGCTGGCCACGAGGGTGGGGGTGCGCCCACCCCCCTGGGCGCGCCCCCTTCCTCGTGGGCCCCCCGTAGCTCCACCGACGTTCTACTTTCACCCATATATACCTACGTACCCTAAAACTTTCAGAACAGAACCTAGATCGGGAGTTCCACCGTCACAAGCCTCCAGAGCCACCAAAAACCAATCGGGACCATGTTCCGGCACCCTGCCGGAGGGGGATCCCATCACTGGAGGCCATCTTCATCATCCCGGCGCTATCCATGACGAGGAGGGAGTAGTTCACCCTCGGGGCTTAGGGTATGTACCAGTAGCTATGTGTTTGATCTCTCTCTCTCTCTCTCGTGTTCTCGACTTCACACGATCTTGATGTATCGCGAGCTTTGCTATTATAGTTGGATCTTATGTTTCTTCTCCCCCTCTTCTCTCTTGTAATGGATTGAGTTTCCCCTTTGAAGTTATGTTATCGGATTGAGTCTTTAAAGATTTGAGAACACTTGATGTATGTCTTGCGTGGGATAACCGTGGTGACAATGGGTTATTCTATTGATCCACTTGATGTATGTTTTGGTGATCAACTTGCGGGTTTCGTGACACTGGGAACCTATGCATAGGGGTTGGCACACGTTTTCGTCGTGATTCTTCGGTAGAAACTTTGGGGCACTCTTTGAAGTACTTTTATGTTGGTTGGATGAATCTGAGATTGTGTGATGCATATCGTATAATCATGCCCACGGATACTTGAGGTGACAATGGAGTATCTAGGTGACATTAGGGTTTTGGTTGATTTGTATCTTAAGGTATTATTCTAGTACGAACTCTTTTATAGATCGATCCGAAAGAATAACTTTGAGGTGGTTTCTTACCCTACCATAATCTCTACGTTTGTTCTCCGCTATTAGTGTCTTTGGAGTGACTCTTTGTTGCATGTTGAGGGATAGTTATGTGATCCAATTATGTTATTATTGTTGAGAGAACTTGCACTAGCGAAAGTATGAACCCTAGGCCTTGTTTCCCATCATTGCAGTACTGTTTACGCTCACTTTTACCACTTGTTACCTTGCTGTTTTTATAATTTCAGATTACAAAAACCTTTATCTACTATCTATTTTGCACT
The DNA here is from genome assembly GCA_021605205.1 of Aegilops longissima. Lineage (NCBI taxonomy): Eukaryota > Viridiplantae > Streptophyta > Magnoliopsida > Poales > Poaceae > Aegilops > Aegilops longissima. The sequence continues at coordinate 638,680,617 of CM038681.1, read as the reverse complement.
TGTATCACCATCTCTTCGCCGAACTAGTGCACCTATTCAATTTACTATTGTATTGGGTGTGTTGGGGACACAAGAGACTCTTTGTTATTTGGTTGCAGGGTTGCTTGAGAGAGACCATCTTCATCCTACGCCTCCCACGGATTGATAAACCTTAGGTCATCCACTTGAGGGAAATTTGCTACTGTCCTACAAACCTGTGCACTTGTAGGCCCAACAACGTCTACAAGAAGAAGGTTGTGTAGTAGACATCAGTCATCACCCTTCTTATTAAAAAGCACCCGCTGGAGAGCACACTATCGTTTGCATTCATTATTATTGGTTTATTTCGGGTATGACTTGACTGGATCTCTTTTACCATGAATTACAATGTTTAGTGAGTCCTTGATCTTTAAAGGTGCTCTGCATTTATGTTTTGCGGTCTCAGAAAGGGCTAGCGAGATACCATTTTGTTATACCATGTTATGATTATTTTGAGAAAGTGTTGTCATCCGAGTTTTGCTATTATGGCCCGCTAGCTGATTATGCTATTGATATGAGTAATTGTGAGACCTACGTGTCATTGTGAGTATGGTTAGTTCATAATAATTGCTGAGACTTGAATGCTGGCTTTTCATGTTTACAACAACAAGAGCAAACAGAGTTTGTAAAAGTTTTTCTTTTTCTCTTTCAGTTTGTCAACTGAATTGCTTAAGGACAAGCAAGGGTTTAAGCTTGGGGGAGTTGATACGTCTCCGTCGTATCTACTTTTCCAAACACTTCTACCCTTGTTTTGGACTCTAACTTGTATGATTTGAATGGAACTAACCCGGACTGACGTTGTTTTCAGCAGAACTGCCATGGTGTTGTTTTTTGTGCAGAAAATAAAGATTCTCGGAATGTCCTGAAACTCCACGGAACACCTTAGAAAAATAACGAAAAACCCTCGCAAAAGATGAAGACCAGGGGGCCCACACCCTGCTCACGAGGGTGGGGGCGCCCCCTACCTCGTGGGCCCCCTGGAGACCCTCCGACGCCAACTCCAACTCCATACATTGGCTTTCGGGGAGAAAAAATCAGAGAGAAGAAATCATCGCGTTTTACGATCACGGAGCCGCCGCAAGCCCTAATCTCTCTCGGAGGCTGATCTGAGTCCGTTCGGGGCTCCGGAGAGGGGGATTCATCACCGTCGTCATCATCAACCATCCTCCATCACCAATTTCATGATGCTCACCGCCGTGCGTGAGTAATTCCATCGTAGGCTTGCTGGACGGTGATGGGTTGGATGAGATTTATCATGTAATCGAGTTAGTTTTGTTAGGGTTTGATCCCTAGTATCCATTATGTTCTGAGATTGATGTTGCTATGACTTTGCTATGCTTAATGCTTGTCACTAGGGCCCGAGTGCCATGATTTCAGATCTGAACCTATTATGTTTTCATGAATATATGTGTGTTCTAGATCCTATCTTGCAAGTCTATAGTCACCTACTATGTGTTATGATCCGCAACCCAAGTGACAATAATCGGGATCACTCCGGTGATGACCATAGTTTGAGGAGTTCATGTATTCACTATGTGCTAATGCTTTGTTCGGTTCTCTATTAAAAGGAGGCCTTAATATCCCTTAGTTTCAATAGGACCCGCTGCCACGGGAGGGTAGGACAAAAGATGTCATGCAAGTTCTTTTCCATAAGCACGTATGACTATATACGGAATACATGCCTACATTATATTGATGAAATGGAGCTAGTTCTGTGTCACCCTATGTTATGACTGTTACATGACGAACCACATCCGGCATAATTATCCATCATTGATCCGGTGCCTACGAGTTTTCCATATACTGGTTCTCGCTTATTTGCTTTTTTGCTGCTACTGTTACAATCACTACAAAATACCAAAAATATTTACTTTTGATGTTTTTACTTTTGTTACCGTTACCACCACTATCATATTACTTTGCTACTAAACATCTTGCTGCAGATACTAAGTTTCCAGGTGTGGTTGAATTGACAACTCAGCTGCTAATACTCGAGAATATTCTTTGGCTCCCCTTGTGTCGAATCAACAAATTTGGGTTGAATACTCTACCCTCGAAAACTGTTGTGATCCCCTATACTTGTGGGTCATCAACCACCAAGGAATCTCTTGAGGAGACTTTTGCTCTAGAATTATCTAGATTGAAGGAATCTCATGATAGAGCTCTTGAGGCGGCCAATGTTTTTAAAACTAAAAATGCTAAGCTTGAAGTTGCTCATGCTAGACTCCTTGAGGATTTTGAGCACCTCGAAAATGGCTCACAGGTCATTAAGGGTGAGCTCATCAAACTCACCGAGTCTCATGATCAACTTGAAGCTTCGTATTCGAAAGAGCTTGCCAGGTTGCTTCTCCTCTTGTTGTTAATGATGATGCTTGTGCTACTAACTCTATCTCTTGTGAAGCATCCATATTGAAGGAGAATGTTGAGCTAAGGGCTCAACTTGAGTTGCTATCTAGCAATTATGGGATGTTGGAAGAAAATCATGTGAAGCTCTCAAGCTCTCATGATGATCTTCTAGTATCCCATAATGTGCTAAAGATAGCTCATGAGGCCATGATTTCTAACGTAACATCTAGTGAGCCTCATGTGGATACTAGCACTACTTCTAGTCAAAATGCTATTTTGCCATGTGCTAGTCCTTGTAATTCATCTACTCACAACATTGGAACATCTTGTGATGAATTGCTTTCCTTGCCTTGTTTCTCTAACGATGAAGCTTATACTTCCTCTAGTGCTTGTGTTGAGACTAACCATGTAGAGGAAATCAAAGAGCTCAAGGCCCAAGTCACTTCTTTGAATAAAGATTTGGAAAAGTGTCATGAAGGGAAGGCCACACTCAACAATATCTTGAGTGTACAAAAATCCCCCAATGACAAAGGTGGACTTGGATTCAACTCCAATAAGAAGAAGAAGTCCAAGAGCAACAACAAGAAGGGCCAAAAACAAGTCAAGAATTCGGCCAAGATCATTTGCTTCAAGTGCAAAATTGAAGGGCATCATGTTAGATCTTGCCCTTTGAAGAAGAAGGCCATTAGTGACAAGCAACAAGGGAAGCGGCCACATGTTCACTCTCATTCTCAACCTCAAGTTGAAGAAATGCCTCTTCCCAAGAAACTTCAGGCTAATGCTTCTCAAGTTGAGAAATCAAGTGAGAAGATAGTGAAGAGTAGCGTTGCTACCTATGTCGCGAGAAAGGTCACCTTGCTTCCTCATGCACTAGTGGTAACTTATCCAACCCAATTATTATTGATGATATCTATTCTCTTGGGAAGGATAAGGTTGGCAATGTGTTTGCTAAATTTGTTGGTACTCAAAGTGGTGTCAAGAAAAGAACCATTTAGGTAGTGACTAACCTCTTAGGACCCAACTTGGTTGGGGACCAACTAGCTCAAACTTTATCAATAGGTGTTGTTGGAGGGCATTGGAGACTTGGCTACATTATGAAGAATTAAGGGAACTTCATCACTCTTATTGTCTCAAGCCAAGTCAATTGAATTATCAAGTTTATATCTTATATCCAATGTGCCTCCTTGCGGTAACTTATACTTAAATTGCTTACATTGAAAGTTACTTGCCCCCTTGCATGTTTTGGTTTTGTTCCTTGCATGTGTTTGTATATGATGTGTCTCCAAATTGCTTATGTGTATGTTGGTTTGCACATCATGTTCATGTGTGTTGTACGTTGAGCCTTTGTGCATCTTGTTCGTATCTTAGTTGGCTCTTGTGAGAGATTAATGGAATATCCCGTTGTAGGGGAGTGACGTGCTTTGTGCACCTCACAATCCTATAAATGTGTGTACATGATTAATACCATCTAGTATTGATATTACAAGATTATCTAGTCGCTATGTGGTATGTATTCTCATGAGAAATTCATATTCTAAATAGTCCATTAATTATCTCTTGTTGGATCTTTTTAATTGCCTCTTGTCTATCTTTAATTGGTATCACATTATGGGGGAGTAATATGCTATGTGCATATTACAAGCCTAGAAAATGTGTACATTTGAGATATTGTCACCTAGAATTGATATTGTACATTATCTTGTTCCTAGGTGGCATGTTAGCTCTAGAAGTTGCAATTTGCTTATGTGTGGTGTGAAGATGATGTTTGATATCCTTGCTATCTACCAACGGGAATTATTTCCAAATACTTCTTGTCTTTTGACAATTGGTACTCACTTATGTGTGGTAGAAATTATTGATCATCTTTACATTGGCCTTTGCTTTTATTTGCCTTATCTTTTGCCTAGGAATGTATCAACTCCCTTTGTCTTCTATACCACTTGTGGATCTTGTTTATTTCTTGATCTTGTCTAGTATTTTCTAGATATAGTGAAAGTGGTGATCCCACCTTGTGCATTTTGCATTCAAATAAAAATTCTCTATAATGCACTAGTCTTGGGGGAGCTATCCTATTTTCTATAAAACCCTCATCTTGCGATCCTTATCAAGTGTGTGTTGGTGGAAGGCAAGCCGTTTTCGTTTTGGTACTTTGTGCCATCATGAAAATTTGTAGAGAGCTTGGTTTGTTTGGAACCATCCTCTCTTTTGGGAGTTTGATATCTTTTATTTTGAGTGTATCAATGGATATCTCATTCCTTGATGTATCTTTTATGGATATCCTCCAAGTGATGTTTTATTCATTTGGTATCTTTTCTTCACTTGGTTTTTCTTTCTCATTTGGTATCGGTTCTTGAAGGTCTTGAGCATGCATATTTACTTCATGTAGTCTCTGTGGCATGCCTTCTTTATTTGACCCAATATATAGGGAAACTCCACCAAGTCTCAAATTGGATGAGATGTGCATAAAATTCATTTCCTTCTCTATATGCACATATTTATGTGGAGTTTGTCCTATGTATATTGGTGTTTCTAACTCTTTGGTCCCGATGAGTTTGGGTACCATTTTGTTTGTGTTGTTGTTCTAGGAACAATTGGAGATGCATTGGATGCTCGGCTCACTCACAAGGAAGGTGGTGTCGCCATGTGCTTATTGGAGTCAAGCTAGGATTCTCAATGAACTACTATCTACTACTTTCCATTGGTTTCTTCTACATCCTTCCAATGATATCTCGGTAACAAGTATCTATTCATGCATTATTTTCTTGCATTCAACCTTGTGTAGGTTGCATCTTGGCATGCTATTCATTCCATCTTGTGATACTTGTTTCCTTTCTCAAAGCATCTCAACGACGATCTCATGTTGCTAGTTGTGATGTCTTTGATGGTTGTATGGTAGGAATTCATTTATATACAATAAGACCATATCTAGCCATGTGCTATGCTTCCAAGCAAATATCTTATTGGTATATGTATGACTTCCTTTTGGATATCTTGTTCCTCGTGTTGTAACTATTTCGGGTGTACATCCTTCTTTGTAGATATATATCATCATGATTTCGTCTACCTAGAACCTTATACACTTGAGAGAAATTACATCTCTAGATGATATCCTTTCTTTCACGTCCACCTTGTCTTTCTTGTGTTATTTCTTTGGTGGCTCCGTGAAAGCTTTTGCCTTGAGTGCGTGTCTTATCTCGTTGCATCTTGATGCACTCTTGTGTGGTGAAGATTATTTTCCTCATGCTTATCTCTACGAGGCTTTTGCCATCTTAATTGGTATCCCTCGTCTTGATGAGGCTTTCATTTTCTATCTTCACCATGGTTTGTCGCAAGCTTTGTTGTTATCTTCTTAGTGAGCTTGTGAACCCATTTGCTAGTGGGTGTGTGTGGGAAGGAATGTCATGCACCGTGTATCTCATTTATCCAAGACTATGTTGATGCTTAATGCTCATCCTTATTTTAGTCTTCTCAAGTGCTTTGCCATGACTCACACACATCATGTTGGTTGAGCCTATTCTTAAGTTTCCTCTTTTACATGTTGCTCAACCATGTGTTGTTGCAAGTGCTAGGCTTTGTTTCCTATATTATCACTTACACTTGTTGTGAGTTTCTATTGATTTTGGGGGAGCTATGATCCTATTTTGTGCACTTGGTATCCTAATACAAAAAATTCTTATGTGTACACAAATCATGGGGAGCTCCTCTAGTTTTCTTTAGAACACTCCTTTACTCATATCGTAATATCCTTATTCATGTAGCTCATAGGATCTTCGGTCTAGTTGGTTCAATTGATATCCTTTGTTTTCTTGCTTCAATTGGTATCTTTTGATTGCTTGATTGTTTGTTTCTCTCTTTTTATGTCTTTGTGGCATATTATTCTTTTGCTATCTTTGTGCCTCAATATAGTTTGTGTTCCTCCAAGTATTTACCTTTGGATATGTGTGTTGCATTCCACTCACTTGTTGAGAAATACACAATTTATGGAGGACCACAATTTATATTGGCCTTCTAAGCTTTTCGCCCATTTTGGCAATCGATGCCAATGGGGGAGAAGTTTCACAGAGTTTTGTGGAGAAGTTTAGAGAGTTGTCTCTTCTGGCTTTGGTTTGTTCCTAAGCATATGCATCTCTAAGTTTCAGAGAGTTTTGTGGAGAAGTTTAGAGAGTTGTCTCTTCTGGCTTTGGTTTGTTCCTAAGCATACGCATCTCCTACGCATGCATTATTGGTTGTTGCATGGCATGGTGATGCATAATTCCTTATATAAACTCTCTTGAAAGTGATTGTCATCAATTACCAAAATGGGGGAGATTGAAAGGACATGCGGTGCCCCCATGTGTGGTTTTGGTAATTGATGACATTCTCTATGGACTAATGGTTGCATTGAGTTATATTTGAAGGATTTGTCCATAGGCATTTCTTGAAGTCCCTGTGTTGGTTTCAAGGAGTTTATGTGTTGACCAAGGTGCTATTAAGGAATTATCCAAAGATTGGTCATGTGAGTGTTGTGCTTATTGCAAGCATGTCTTGAAGAAGAAGATTGTGTGATCATTCATGTTTACCTTCAAGACATCGTCCAAACGAAGAGAGTTGGAAATATTCAAGGTTGATCAAGACTAAGTCAAGAGTGAATCAAGTTGATCAATTCACAAAGCGTAAAAGATGTACCGAGAGGGATCAAGTGATCCCATGGTATGGTTAGCATTGTCCATTGCACTTCGTGTACTAACCCATGGTCTATGTGAGAGTTCAATGTGGGGTTAGGTACATGTCCATGGGCTTGCGTCAAGAGGAAGATATCATACAACCCATGGAAAGGATGACATCAAGTGGTGATCGTAATCAAGGTTGTGTTGTGCAAGTTCAAGTGGAGCATACGAAGAAATCATGCTTGTAGCTTGTCGTCCATTGTGGTGACAATGGACTTGTGAAGGTGTACCGAAGAGTGACTCACCCATAGTGGAGTATGGGGGAGCAATCAACTAGCCTTCATCGAGCCAAACGCAATCACTTGTGAAGGTGTACCGAAGAGTGACTCACCCATAGTGGAGTATGGGGGAGCAATCATCTAGTCTTCATCGAGCCAACACAATCAAGTAAGGTGGTCCAACTTGAGGGAGTCAAGATCGTCATCATCTAGCTCAAGTGGACCATGTGCATGGCAAAGGTTTGCCCTTGATAGGTTTTCTACTTTATCAGTCTCATGGTGGTTATTGGGAGACCGGGTTATAGGATCGTTTGCCGTACTATCAAGGGGGCCTCTCAAGTTGGTAGCTTGATCGTATCGTTAGTAGAGAGCTCAAACCATTGCATCCATGCATCATGTTTCTTGGTTCTTGTTTGGTTCTCTTTATAAGTCTTAGAGCTTATGGTCATCTTGATGACAAGCTTGAGTTCATCGAAAACGGAGTTCGCATGTGTCTTCTATGTTGTTTTCGGTGTTGGAGGTTTTACCGGTCTTATCCGAGAAAGGGTTCTCACCATTTTCTTATGGGCCTTTTCTCATTTGCTTCTTATTGATATTTCTTTCAAGATTGTGTTAGCCCATGTCGTTAGCTTTCCAACAAACTTGGTTTCGTCGAATTAATTCGGAGTCCGTTTGCAGAAGTTGTGGTAGTTTTGGTGTTCTGAAAAGGCTGGAGCGGTACTACCGCGGACAGGAGCGGATGTAATTTTTTACTACCGCTCTTGGGAGCGGTACAACCGCTTGGAGCGGTACTACCGCGACTACTTCCGTGGCTACTTCCACTCCGGACCAAAAACTCGTCACAAGTCCAGCGGTGGTAGGCACGGATGTATTTTTTTAGTACCGCTCGCAAGCAGTAGTACCGCTACCCTTAGCAGTAGTATCTGAAGGAAATATGCCCTAGAGGCAATAATAAAGTTATTATTTATTTCCTTATTTCATGATAAATGTTTATTATTCATGCTAGAATTGTATTAACCGGAAACATAATACATGTGTGAATACATAGACAAACAGAGTGTCACTAGTATGCCTCTACTAGACTAGCTTGTTAATCAAAGATGGTTAAGTTTCCTAACCATAGAAAAAGGAGTTGTCATTTGATTAACAAGGTCACATCATTAGTTGAATGATCTGATTGACATGACCCATTCCATTAGCTTAGCACCCGATCGCTTAGTATGTTGCTATTGCTTTTATCCATGACTTATACATGTTCCTATAACTATGAGATTATGCAACTCCGCTTACGGAGGAACACTTTGGTACTACCAAACGTCACAACGAATCGGGTGATTATAAAGGAGTACTACAGGTGTCTCCAAAGGCAGATGTTGGGTTGGCGATTTGAGATTAGGATTTGTCACTCCGATTGTCGGAGAGGTATCTCTGGGCCCTCTCGGTAATGCACATCACTAAGCCTTGCAAGCATTACAACTAATGAGTTAGCTGTGAGATGATGTATTACGGAACGAGTAAAGAGACTTGCCAATGCGAGATTGAACTAGGTATTGGATACCGACGATCGAATCTCGGGCAAGTAACATACCGATGACAAAGGAACAATGTATGTTGTTATGCGGTCTGACCGATAAAGATCTTCGTAGAATATGTAGGAGCCAATATGGGCATCCAGGTCCCGCTATTGGTTATTGACCGAGACGTGTCTCGGTCATGTCTACATTGTTCTCGAACCGTAGGGTCCGCACGCTTAAGGTTTCGATGGCGGTTATATTATGAGTTTGTGTATTTTGATGTACCAAGGAGTTCGAGTCCCGGATGTGATCACGGACATGACGAGGAGTCTCGAAATGGTCGAGACATAAAGATTGATATATTGGACGGCTATATTCGGACACGGAAAGGTTCCGGAAGTTTCCGGAGAAAACGGAGTGCCGGGGGGTTACAGAACCCCGGGAAGTAATGGGCCTTATTGGGCCAAGAGGGAGAGAGAGGGCGCACCAGGAGGTGGCGCGCCCCCCATGGGGAGTCCGAATAGGACAAGGAGGGGGCGCGACCCCCTTCCCTCTCCTCTCCTCTCTTTCCTTCCCCTTCCTCCTTCCTAGTTGGACTAGGAAAGGGAGTCCTACTCCCACTAGGAGGAGGACTCCCCCCCTGGCGCGCCTCCTAGGGCCGGCCGGCCCTCCCCCTAACTCCTTTATATACGGGGGCAGGGGGGCACCCTAGAACACACAAGTTGATCCTTGAGATCGTTCCTTAGCCGTGTGCGGTGCCCCCCTCCACCATATTCCACCTCGGTCATATCGTAGCGGTGCTTAGGTGAAGCCCTGCGTCGGTAGAACATCAAGATCGTCACCACGCCGTCGTGCTGATGGAACTTTCTCTCCCCGGAGCTTTGCTAGATCGGAGCCTGAGGAGCGTCACCGAGCTGTACGTGTGTCAAGAACTCGGAGGCGCTGGAGTAACGGCGCTGGGATCGGTTGGATCGCGAGGAGAACGTACGACTACTTCCTCTACGTTGTGATCGCTTCCGCTTCGGTCTACGAGGGTACGTAGACAACACTCTCCCCTCTCGTTGCTATACATCACCATGATCTTGCGTGTGCGTAGGAAATTTTTTGAAATTACTACGTTCCCCAACAGTGGCATCCGAGCCAGGTTTTTTATGGTTTGATGTTTTGCACGAGTAGAACACAAGTGAGTTGTGGGCGATACAAGTCATACTGCCTACCAGCATGTCATACTTTGGTTCAGCGGTATTGTGAGATGAAGCGGCCCGGACCGACATTACGCGTACGCTTACGCGAGACTGGTTTCACCGTTACGAGCACTCGTGCTTAAAGGTGGCTGGCGGGTGTCTGTCTCTCTCACTTTAGTTGAACCGAGTGTGGCTACGCCCGGTCCTTGAGAAGGTTAAAATGGAGTCTATTTGACGAAGTATCGTTGTGGTCTTGATGCGTAGGTGAGATTGGTTCTTGCTTAAGCCCGTAGCAGCCACGTAAAATTTGCAACAACAAAGTAGAGGACGTCTAACTTGTTTTTGCAGGGCATGTTGTGATGTGATATGGTCAAGACGTGATGCTATATTTTATTGTATGAGATGATCATGTTTTGTAACTGAAGTTATCGGCAATCGGCTGGAGCCATATGGTTGTCGCTTTATTGTATGAAATGCAAATGCCTGTAATTGCTTTACTTTATCACTAAGCGGTAGCGATAGTCGAGAAGCAATAGATGGCGAACGACAACGATGCTACGATGGAGATCAAGGTGTCGCGCCGGTGACGATGGTGATCACGACGGTGCTTGAAGATGGAGATCACAAGCACAAGATGATGATGGCCATATCATATCACTTATATTGATTGCATGTGATGTTTATCCTTTATGCATCTTATTTTGCTTTGATTGACGGTAGCATTTTAAGATGATCTCTCACTAAAATTATCAAGTAGTGTTCTCCCGAGTATGCACCGTTGCCAAAGTTCGTCGTGCCGAGACACCACGTGATGATCGGTGTGATAAGCTCTCGTCCATCTACAACGGGTGCAAGCCAGTTTTGCACACGCAGAATACTCAGGTTATACTTGACGAGCCTAGCATATGCAGATATGGCCTCGGAACACGGAGACCGAAAGGTCGGCGTGAATCATATAGTAGATATGATCAACATAAGATGTTCACCATTGAAAACTACTCCATCTCACGTGATGATCGGTTATGGTTTAGTTGATTTGGATCACGTGATCACTTAGATGACTAGAGAGATGTCTCTAAGTGGGAGTTCTTAAGTAATATGATTAATTGAACTTAAATTTATCATGAACTTAGTACTGATAGTATCTTGCTTGTCTATGTTTGTTTATAGATAGATGGCTCGTGCTGTTGTTCCGTTGAATTTTAATGCGTTCCTTGAGAAAGCAAAGTTGAAAGATGATGGTAGCAATTACGGACTGAGTCCGTAACTCGAGGATTATCCTCATTGCTGCACGTAAGAGTTACGTCTGGATGCACCGCTAGGTGCCGAACTCTTCTGATGCAACCGACGACGTTAAGAACGTCTGGCGAGCAAAGCTGATGACTACTCTATAGTTCGAGTGTGCCATGCTTTACGGCTTAGAACCGGGTCTTCAACGACGTTTTGAACGTCATGGAGCATATGAGATGTTCCAGGAATTGAAGTTGATATTTCAACAGAATGCCCGGATTGAGAGATATGAAGTCTCCAATAAGTTCTATAGCTGCAAGATGGAAGAGAATGGGTCCGTCGGTGAGCACATACTCGTAATGTCCGGTATTACAATCACTTGACTCAACTGGGAGTTAATCTTCCGGATGATTGTGTCATTGACAGAATTCTTCAATCACCGCCACCAAGCTACAAAGGCTTCGTGATGAACTATAATATGCAAGGGTTAGTAAAGACTATGCTCGAGCTCTTCGCAATGCTAAAGGCTGCGGAGGTAGAAATCAAGAAGGAGCATCAAGTGTTGATGGTCAATAAGACCACTAGTTTCAAGAAGAAAGGCAAAGGGAAGAAGAAGGAACTTCAAGAAGAACAGCAAACAAGTTGCTGCTCAGAGAAGAAACCCAAGTCTGGACCTAAACCTGAAACCGAGTGCTTCTCCGCAAGCGACTGGTCACCGAAGCGGAACTGCCCCAAGTATTTGGCGGATAAGAAGGATGGCAAGGTGAACAAAGGTATATGTGATATACATGTTATTGATGTGTACCTTACTAGAGCTCGCAGAGCACCTGGTATTTGATACTGGTTTTGTTGCTAATTTTGCAACTCAAACAGGACTATGGATTGCTTAACACCGGCAAAGGACGAGGTGACGATGCGCGTGGGAAATGGTTCCAAAGTCGATGTAATCGCGGTCGGCACGCTACCTCTACATCTACCTTCGGGATTAGTTTTAGACCTAAATAATTGTTATTTGGTGCCGCGTTGAGCATGAACATTATATCTGGATCTTGTTTGATGCGAGACGGTTATTCATTTAAATCGAGAATAATGGTTGTTCTATTTATATGAATAATATCTTTTATGGTCATGCACCCTTGAAGAGTGGTCTATTTTAGTGAATCTCGATAGTAGTGATACACATATTCATAATGTTGAAACCAAAAATGCAGAGTTGATAATGATAGTGCAACTTATTTGTGGCACCGCCGTTTAGGTCATATCGGTATAAAGCGCATGAAGAAACTCCATACCGATGGACTTTTGGAGTCACTTGATTATGAATCACTTGGCACTTATGAACCGTGCCTCATGGGCAAGATGACTAAAACCCGTTCTCCGTACTATGGAGAGAGCAACAGATTTGTTGGAAATCATACATACAGATGTATGTGGTCCGATGAATGTTGAGGCTCGTGGCGGATATCGTTATTTTCTCACCTTCACAGATGATTTAAGCAGATATGGGTATATCTACTTAATGAAACATAAGTCTGTAACATTTGAAAAGTTCAAAGAATTTCAGAGTGAAGTTGAAAATCATCGTAATAAGAAAATAAAGTTTCTACGATCTGATCGTGGAGGCGAATATTTGAGTTACGAGTTTGGTCTACATTTGTAACAATGTGGAATAGTTTCGCAACTCACGCCACCCGGAACACCACAGCGCAATGGTGTGTCCGAACGTTGTAATCGCACTTTACTAGATATGGTGCGATCTATGATGTCTCTTACAGATTTACCGCTATCGTTTTGGGGTTATGCTCTTGAGACGGCCGCATTCACGCTGAATAGAACACCGTCAAAATCCGTTGAGACGACACCTTATGAACTATGGTTTAGCAAGAAACCAAAGTTGTCGTTTCTTAAAGTTTGGGGATGCGATGCTTATGTGAAAAAGCTTCAACCTGATAAGCTCGAACCTAAATCGAGAAATGTGTCTTCATAGGATACCCAAAGGAGACAGTTGGGTACACCTTCTATCACAGATCCGAAGGCAAGACATTTGTTGCTAAGAATGGATCCTTTCTAGAGAAGGAGTTTCTCTCGAAAGAAGTGAGTGGGAGGAAAGTAGAACTTGATGAGGTAATCTGTACCTTCTCCCTTATTTGAAAGTAGTTTATCACGAAACCGGTTTCGCGACATCTACACCAAATAGTGAGGAAGTTGATGATGTTGATCATGAAACTTCAGATCAAGTTACTACAGAACCTCGTAGATCAACCAGAGTAAGATCCGCACCAGAGTGGTACGGTAATCCTGTTCTGGAAGTCATGCTACTAGATCATGATGAACCTACGAATTATGAAGAAGCAATGGTGAGCCCAGATTCCGCAAAATGGCTTGAGGCCATGAAATCTGAGATGGGATCCATGTATGAAAACAAAGTGTGGACTTTGGTTGACTTGCCCGAGGGTCGGCAAGCAATAGAAAACAAGTGGATCTTCAAGAAGAAGACTGATGCTGACGGTAATATTACTGTCTACAAAGCTCGACTTGTCGCAAAGGGTTTTCGACAAGTTCAAGGGATTGACTACGATGAGACCTTCTCACCCGTAGCGATGCTTAAGTCTGTCCGAATCATGTTAGCAATTGCCGCATTTTATGATTATGAAATTTGGCAAATGGATGTAAAGACTGCATTCCTGAATGGATTTCTGGAAGAAGAGTTGTATATGATGCAACCAGAAGGTTTTATCAATCCAAAGGGAGCTAACAAAGTGTGCAAGCTCCAGCGATCCATTTATGGACTGGTGCAAGCATCTCGGAGTTGGAATAAACGCTTTGATAGTGTGATCAAAGCATTTGGGTTTATACTGCACTTTTGGAGAAGCTCATATTTACAAGAAAGTGAGTGGGAGCTCAGTAGCATTTCGATATTATATGTAGATGACATATTACTAATCGGAAATGATATAGAATTTCTGGATAGCATAAAGGGATACTTGAATAAGAGTTTTTCGATGAAGGACCTCGGTGAAGCTGCTTACATATTGGGCATCAAAATCTATAGAGATAGATCAAGACACTTAATTGGACTTTCACAAAGCACATACCTTGACAAAATTTTGAAGAAGTTCAAAATGGATCAAGCAAAGAAAGGGTTCTTGCCTGTGTTACAAGGTGTGAAGTTGAGTAAGACTCAATGCCCGACCACCGCAGAAGATAGAGAGAAAATGAAAGATGTTCCCTATGCCTCAGCCATAGGCTCTATCATGTATGCAATGTTGTGTACCAGACCTGATGTGTGCCTTGCTATAAGCTTAGCAGGGAGGTACCAAAGTAATCCAGGAGTGGATCACTGGACAGCGGTCAAGAACATCCTGAAATACCTGAAAAGGACTAAGGATATGTTTCTCGTATATGGAGGTGACAAAGAGCTCATCATAAACGGTTACGTTGATGCAAGCTTTGACATGATCCGGACGATTCTAAATCGCAAACCGGATACGTATTTACACTAAACGGAGGAGCTGTCAGTTGGTGCAGTTCTAAACAAAGCGTCGTGAAGGGATCTACATGTGAAGCGGAATACATAGCAGCTTCGGAAGCAGCTAATGAAGGAGTCGGATGAAGGAGTTCATATCCGATCTAGGTGTCATACCTAGTGCATCGGGTCCAATGAAAATCTTTTGTGACAATATCGAGCAATTGCTTTAGCAAAGGAATCCAGATTTCACAAGAGAACCAAACACATCAAGAGACGCTTCAATTCCATCCGGACTTAGTCCGGTGGGAGACATAGAGATTTGCAAGATACATACGGATCTGAATGTAGCAGACCCGTTGACTAAGCCTCTTCCACGAGCAAAACATGATCAGCACCAAGACTCCATGGGTGTTAGAATCATTACTATGTAATCTAGATTATTGACTCTAGTGCAAGTGGGAGACTGAAGGAAATATGCCCTAGAGTCAATAATAAAGTTATTATTTATTTCCTTATTTCATGATAAATGTTTATTATTCATGCTAGAATTGTATTAACCGAAACATAATACATGTGTGAATACATAGACAAACAGAGTGTCACTAGTATGCCTCTACTAGACTAGCTTGTTAATCAAAGATGGTTAAGTTTCCTAACCATAGACAAAGGAGTTGTCATTTGATTAACAAGGTCACATCATTAGTTGAATGATCTGATTGACATGACCCATTCCATTAGCTTAGCACCCGATCGCTTAGTATGTTGCTATTGCTTTTATCCATGACTTATACATGTTCCTATAACTATGAGATTATGCAACTCCGTTTACGGAGGAACACTTTGGTACTACCAAACGTCACAACGAATCGGGTGATTATAAAGGAGTACTACAGGTGTCTCCAAAGGCAGATGTTGGGTTGGCGATTTCGAGATTAGGATTTGTCACTCCGATTGTCGGAGAGGTATCTCTGGGCCCTCTCGGTAATGCACATCACTAAGCCTTGCAAGCATTACAACTAATGAGTTAGCTGTGAGATGATGTATTACGGAACGAGTAAAGAGACTTGCCAAGAACGAGATTGAACTAGGTATTGGATACCGACGATCGAATCTCGGGCAAGTAACATACCGATGACAAAGGAACAACGTATGTTGTTATGCGGTCTGACCGATAAAGATCTTCGAGAATATGTAGGAGCCAATATGGGCATCCAGGTCCCGCTATTGGTTATTGACCGAGACGTGTCTCGGTCATGTCTACATTGTTCTCGAACCGTAGGGTCCGCACGCTTAAGGTTTCGATGACGGTTATATTATGAGTTTGTGTATTTTGATGTACCAAGGAGTTCGAGTCCCGGATGTGATCACGGACATGACGAGGAGTCTCGAAATGGTCGAGACATAAAGATTGATATATTGGACGGCTATATTCGACACCGGAAAGGTTCCGGAAGTTTCGGAGAAAACCGGAGTGCCGGAGGGGTTACCGGAACCCCGGGAAGTAATGGGCCTTATTGGGCCAAGAGGGATAGAGAGGGCCGCACCAGGAGGTGGCGCCCCCATGGGGAGTCCGAATAGGACAGGAGGGGGCGCGCCCCCTTCCTCTCCTCTCCCTCTCTTCCTTCCCCTTCCTCCTTCCTAGTTGGACTAGGAAAGGGAGTCCTACTCCCACTAGGAGGAGGACTCCCCCCCTGGCGCGCCTCCTAGGGCCGGCCGGCCCTCCCCTTACTCCTTTATATACGGGGCAGGGGGCACCCTAGAACACACAAGTTGATCCTTGAGATCGCTCCTTAGCCGTGTCGGTGCCCCCTCCACCATATTCCACCTCGGTCATATCGTGGCGGTGCTTAGGCGAAGCCCTGCGTCGGTAGAACATCAAGATCGTCACCACGCCGTCGTCTTGACGGAACTCTCTCCCCGAGCTTTGCTAGATCGAGCTGAGGAGCGCCACCGAGCTGTACGTGTGTCAAGAACTCGGAGGCGCCGGAGTAACGGCGCTGGGATCGGTTGGATCGCGAGGAGAACGTCGACTACTTCCTCTATGTTGTGATCGCTTCGCTTGGTCTCACGAGGGCGTGAGACAACACTCTCCCCTCTCGTTGCTATACATCACCATGATCTTGCGTGTGCGTAGGAAATTTTTTGAAATTACTACGTTCCCCAACAGTATCGCTACCCCTAGCGGTAGTACCGCTCGGTGCGGGCTGTGAGCATAACGGTTGGTTTTTTCCCCACCTATAAAAGGGGGTCTTCTTCCCCAATGAACCTTATCCCTTGAGCTCGTGTTCTTCCCCCATTGTTGACCTTCTTCGAGCTTGCTAACTCTCAATCCTTCCATGGATTCTTGCTAGTTTTTGAGGGAAAAGAGAGAGGAGATCTAGATCCACATTTCAACCAATCACTTTCTCCTCTATGTGAGGGGAACCCCCTGGATCTAGTTCTTGGAGTTCTTGGTGTTCTCCTTCTTGTTCTTCCTCTCATTTTCCTCCCTAGAATTAGTTGCTTCGGTGGGATATGAGAGAGAAGGACTTGGGCACTCCGTGTGCCCTTGCCATTGCATTTGGTGCATCGGTTTGAGTTCTCCATGGTGATACGTGGAAGTTACAAGTTGAGAAGCTTATTACTCTTGGGTGCTTGGGCGCCCTAGACGGTTGGTGGTGTTCGAAGCTCAATCATTGTGGTGTAAAGCTCCGGGAAAGCGTCGGGGTCTCCAATTATGTTGTGGAGATCGCCCCGAGCAATTTGACGGGTTTCGGTGCCCGCCCCCAAGGGTTGCCAAAGTGTACGGGTTCGGTGACCGCCCCCAAGGGTTGCCATTTGTAATGGGTTCGTGACCGCCTCAAGGGTCCCTTAGTGGAATCACGGCATCTTGCATTGTGCGAGGGCGTGAGGAGATTACGCTGGCCCTAGTGGCTTCTTGGGGAGCATTGTGCCTCCACACCGCTCCAACCGGAGATTAGCATCCGCAAGGGTGTGAACTTCGGGAGACATCGTCGTCTCCGCGTGCCTCGGTTATCTCTTATCTGAGCTCTTTACTTATGCACTTTACTTTGTGATAGCCATATTGTTTCTTGTCATATATCTTGCTATCACTTAGTAGTTTATTTTGCTTAGCATAAGTTGATGGTGCACGTAGGTGAGCCTAGTTGTTGTAGGTTTTGTACTTGATAAATTAACCGCTAGGTTTATTCCGTATTTGTTCAAGCCTAAACCGTAACTATTTTAAAGCGCCTATTCACCCCCCTCTAGGCGACATCCTCGATCTTTCAGAGGCGTGGTTCTCCCTCGAACACGAGGAGTAACGGCGCTCGGGTGTCGACGTCGTCCCGCCGCCGTTCCCACCGCCGCCCCCGCAGGTAGACCCGGAGGACATGGAGGCGGAGGCGGAGTACCAAGCCGCCCTTGAGGAGGCCCTGCAGCACGCGCTAGAGGCTAGCCGCCTCAGGAGGACGCGCACGGGGATGGGCTGGAGTAAGCCCTTGCCCTGTCGGCGGCGGGGGACTCCATCCACACCCCGCTCTTCGTGCCGCCACCGCCACCGCCGCCGCCCAGCCAGCCCAAGCCGGAGCCGGAGCCGACGCGTAAGCGCTCCCCGCCTCCACCCACTTGGCCGGAGGAGGCCTACTCGTGGACGGGCTAGTACCGCGAGTGGGTGAGCGCACCTCCCGTCCACTTCGCCGCAACGCCAGAGCAGGAGGAGGCCCACCTCGAGCGCTGGAAGGAGCACTGGCTCCACTAGGAGCAGGCCGACGACAAGGAGCAGATGCGCTACGAGGCCATGCTCCAACGTGACGCGGAGGCACTCCGGCTCGAGAAGGAGGAGGAGGAGCGCGCGCGGCTGGCCGCAATGCCGCCGCCCCAGCAGACGCCGGAGGAGGCTGCCCTGGCAGCGTACCAGGCGGCTTTCGGATGGGCTGGCCCTGCTCCGGTCTTCATCGACCTCACCGACGACGGCGGCGTCGACAGCAAGGGCAAGGGCAAGGCCGACAACGTCTAGGGCAGCATGCGGGGCGGAAGCAGGCGGGCGCATAATTTTTAATGTTTATTAGATTTAGGTGGACTTTGGTCGGTGTTTGGCCGACCACTTTATGTTTAATTATGTTTATTTTGTGCAACTTGTTTTTTTTCACGCTGGCACATTTGGGTCGGTCTCCCGTTGAACGGTTAAGCCGGCCCATTTTAAAATGTGGATGCGCACGTCCGCCCAATCCAAACGGATAAAAAATAAACAAAGCGCGCGTCCGTTTAGGTCGCCCTTAGAGTTGCTCTAAAGAAGCTCGCGGAAGGAGAAATACCAGAGAAAGATCACCGGCTTCAGCAGATGAGGAGGATATGGAAGGCCACACCAAACAAGAGAGCACGTGAAGTGCTTTTGTAAACAACTTGGGGAGGGCAACCAACGTCGCACGTCCCATCCAAGATAGCCGGTCAGAACCATGGACAGCTCGGGTCCGGGCAGGCCAAGCCTCTGCATCCGGGAAGGACAACCACAACGCGTCCGAGCAGACCAAACCCCTCCATGGCGCCCTCTATATAGCGGGGTGGACGTAGTGCCAACGCACATGGGCGTTGCACCATGCATGCCACACCTGCGTACCACATGGGGACCAATGAAATAGCCGGAAAAAGGCACCGTGCGTAACCCGACGCTACTACTGGCATGCGCCCCTGCCTGGCGGGACCGAACCATCCCGACGCAAGGCAAAGGCGCCGATAGGTGGGTCTAACTAGATTGTTGTGCGCAGGGGCGCAAACGAAAAGGCTCTCATTGGTGGCAGAAATCACATATTTGATCTGAGGGCAAAATCAAATCACAAACTGACCTGCTCACGAATTTTTTTTACAATGGTGACCCTTTCATGTGGTGCCCGACAGCGAGGCACCGCACCCAACGCTGCAGCGCCCTTTCCTTAGGCGTCGCACATCCAGCCAGCGTGGCAGCCCTGGTCCAGTTGCGGCCCCACAGACAGTAGTGCAGCGCCTAAGGCTTGGGCGCCACTCTGTGTAAAGTGCAGCGCCTATCGCTTGGGCGCTGCACGTTGACTTAAGCCGCACCGGACCAGCCCCTCCCAGGCAGTTCTTTCCCCTCTCCAGGAAGTTGCTCTCTGTACAGAGAGCGGCGACGGCGCCCCCTTCGGATCCCCTCACACCCCTCTCAGATCTGAAGATTTGAGGCCTGGATTCGATCTCCAATCCCTCCTACTAGGTAAACTCCTCCGTTCCCTTTCTTTTCCTCCGTAAATTCGTTGCAATTTTAGGGATTTGCCCAAGATTAGGTGGAACCTTTGATTTGCTTGGTTTGGATCTTTATTTGTCCAAGATTGGGTGTTGTGATGGAGGATGTGTAGTCATATCCGGTACTATATGATTCTTGTTAGTGAAACCTAGATTGTTTATTTTTTTAGATATATATGAGATGCCTAGTTTTGTAGATAATTATGAGATGTTGAGTTTTGTAGCTATATCTGAGATGTTGAGTTTTTTTAGATATATATTAGATGTTGAGTTTATTTGAAATATGAGATGTTGATTTACTTGAACACATATGACATACTGAGATATATATGAGAATTTACAATCATTTATTCATTGTGTGAGAAAGAGATGTTGAGATTCTTGTAGATGAATACATATGAGATGTTTAGATGAACACATATGAAATGTTGAGTATATACCGATATTTGAGATGAACTCATATATGTTTATTGTTTGAAATTTGTAAGGATGGTTTGGCTTCTCGACGATGTCTACGACACGAAACACCGGGCCTACATGATGCGCGAGAAGGAGATGGTAATAACGAGTAATCTAAATATTTTGCAAATTTGCCTTTAGTTGAAATTGACATGCCCTAAGATTTGTCATTACTTGTTTTTTGCAGAAGCTTGAACCTTTGAAGATTCGGTATCACGGGGTCTCTGGTCCTGTCATGCCTTACGATGAGCGGTACACACCGTACATCAAGTAGGCAGGACTACTCCCGTGGATTTAGTTGGTCAGCCGGTCCACGCCGAATCTCAACGCTCCACTGGTGTCCGCTCTTGCTGATCGGTGGAAGCCGGAGACGCACAATTTCCATCTTCGGACTAGGGAAATGACCGTGACGCTCGAGGATGTCTCGTTGATCACTGGTCTTGCTATGGACGGGAGGCCTCTCTGTATGAGCACCGATTCTGATGGGTGGCGCGAGCAGATGATTGCTCTTATCGGTATGGCTCCTACTGAGGCTGAGGCTGATGTAGAGGAGGGAGAAGAGAAGATGAAGAGGGAAAGCAAAGCAGCTGGAGCTGCTTTCACGTGGATTCAAAATAACTTTGCGACGTGCCCTGCGGATGCCACTGATGATGTGATCCAGACACATGCTCGTGTCTATATGTGGTAAGTTATCTCGAGGACTTTGTTTCCTGACTCCACGGGCAAGAACGCTCAATGGATGTGGCTGAAGGCGTTGACCGTCTTCGATAGCAAATGGAGCTGGGGTTCAGCGACTCTTGCATACTTGTACCGACAGGTAGTTGGTTTGTTTTGTTATCAACTCATTTCTTCATTACCAATGCAACCTTGCTGTCAACTTAACATTGTTTTTCTTTCATATGCAGCTGGACGATGCGTGTTGCAGGATCACAGATAGTGCAGGCATTGGTGGTAATATGCTTCTACTTTCTGTATGGAGCTGGGAGTGTCTGCCTGTTGGACGCCCGAAGAGTGTCAGGTTCAATCCTTGGGATGAAGATGAAGATGATGAATTACGGCGCCCCACTTGGGCCTACAAGTGGGATGTGGTTTCCGAGATGACGAACGATGTCAATCTCATGTACCAAAAGTACATTGCCGAGTTGGACACGATTACGCCTGAGCAGGTAACGAGGTCATTACTTCAGTCATTTCTCATGCTTGCCTGAAAAATAGTCATCAATTTATCATTGTTGCCCTATTTCATAGGTGGTATGGCAGCCATATGGCACCGATGATAGAGTTGGGTACACCGAGGAGTTTGGCATTAACCCGATGTTCTTGCGGGATAGGTATCTCTGGCTTATGCGGTGCCCACTGATATGCAACTGGGCGATTGAGTTTCATTTGCCACATCGCGTGTTTCGTCAGTTTGGTCTGTTCCAGCCTCACCCGCCGGAATGGGTGGATATGGACAAAGCACTTCATAGTTAAGATATCATGAACCGTATTGACTAAGCATCGTCACTCCTTCTTGATTTTGCTAATGTTTGGTTTTGTACCATGCAGGTTGGACAGGAGAAGGCAGCAGAAGATAAAGGACTGGGACAAGCATCATGCTTCGTATGTTACCCGCTTCCATCTTTGTGTGGAGCAAGCTCATAGCAGTGCACACGCCCAGCTTCGTGAGCATAACTCACTTGCTTTTGATAACTACATATGATAGCTTCTTGAAAATACTCGAGTTGAGATATGCCTGCCGGCATACAATGAGGATATTCTTGAAGAACCCGTAAACTTTGAGGATCTATCAAAGGGGAAGTACAACAGAGATGTCAGGGAAGGGCAAGGAGTCCCTGCTGTTCCGGTGATTAACTATGTGGTAAAGTGTTCCCTTCTTTACTTTCCCGTTGGCCGTTTTACACATGTTTGAATGGCTAACGTGTTCATTCTTTCTCATCCGCAGTGCACCGAGGTCAAGAAAGCAGCTGATGAGAGCCAGTCTATTCTGGAGAAGACACCGGTTGGAAAAGGCAATGATGATGGTTCACTACGAGCATTCCTCAAGGTACATGTCGCATTCACTATGAGAGCCAGTCTATGTTGCGGAGTTTGATATCTTATACATTTGTTCATGTTACAACGTCAGGCCAAGAAGTTAAGGCGGTTATCGAATCTTCTCGATTGCTGTGATCCCGAATTTGATGAACCATCTGCCTCTAGGTCTGGTACACCATCAGACCCCTCATCTCACCATCAGGGGGACGATGTGACTTCCTCATATACTTATCTGGATGATGAGGGTGCGGTCACCCAAGAGGTATGACTAATCCTTTAGATGTGATTCTCACTTGATTACGACGCCGGTCTTCACCATATTGTTTAATTATGTGATAGGGCCATGAGCTTGATGATGACATGACTTTGGCGGACGCTCAAGTTCGGTCTGATATGTTCAAGCCTAGGCAGCCCAGACGCTGGTACACGCCCAACGACTTGGAATTGGCCGGTGCCGTATTCTCCACCGCCACCACGGCCCCATCCGTCCATGTCACCTCTAAGACGCTTTGTCTTACGTCTTCCCCATCTAACGACCTTCAATTCCGGGTCCGGCCATAGTTGAACTCCATGATACTCCGGCCATTGTGATTGGTCCAAGTATGGCTCAAACTGGGGAGTCCATGTATTCTTTACCGTCATGATTGAGAACTCGGACTCCCGCACGGTAAGAGGGTGATTGACGTCAACATTCCTCACACGGGCTGCGTTTAACAAGTGCGGGCATGGTAGATGAAGCAACGATGGCCTCATGCAGCTGCAATCACACCGTGTTAGGGAGACCTTGAACGTGCAGCCTTCGTGTTGGTGGCCATCGTTTGAGGTTCCTCCAGGCTCTTTCACCTCATACTTCCACTCGTTGTCGTCATATAGTACAACTTCTTGGGAGTCTGCCTTTTGTGATTGAAAGTCCAACCATTCTTCAACCTTTGGTGGGAAAATGTACTTGTGATTATCCTTGTTCTCACCAGCAATCTGCTTATCCGTCTCCATTGAGTACTTTAAAAAGTATCCATTCATCTTGTCAAATGTGTATTGAACTATTGCCGTCACGGGTAATGCACGTACACCCTTGAGCACCTTATTGAAGCATTCTGCCATATTGCTTGTCATTTGACTGTACCTCCGGCCATCTTCATCGAAATCACATGCCCACATATTCCTTTTGACAATGTTCCTATTGAGAAATTCAAGACCACCGGGGTCAAGTTTCTTGTGTCTGAGCAATGCATTGGACAATGTGGCAAACCGCTTGTTGGTGAAAGCGAGACAACAATCTTGAAGATCATCGGCCAACTCCTTGATACCACATGCCCTATAGAAGTTTGCACAAAAGTTCCTCATGAACCATCGATGGTGCAACTTTGTATGTCCGGGAATGTCAACCACCACTGCATTTAGAATTCCTGGATGGCGATCCGATATGACACAAATTTCCCTTTCAGCCGGTAATACCCTTGTTCTCAGTTGACGCAAGAACCAATTCCAGTTCTCATTGTTCTCCACCTCAACCAAAGCGAAAGCCAAAGGCAACACCCGGTTATTGGCATCACTTGCTATTGCAACCAATAAAGTGCCCTTGTATTGTCCGGTCAAGAACGTGCCATCAATGGCGATGATGGCCCGACAATGCTCAAAAGCCCTCACGCATTGCTCAAAGGCCCAAAATGCACGGCCAAATACTCGGACGGTCCTCCCGTTATGAATCAATGTTTGGTGCCCATGAGGCTCAACCACGTGAACCATGCCTGGTTTTGTGGCGGCCATAGCTAACAACAACCTAGGGAGTCGGTTGTATGCTTCCTCCCAATTGCCATACAACATCTTGAATGCGGCTTGCTTCGCCTTCCATGCCTTGCCGTACTTCACCTTGTAATGAAAGATGGCTTTCACAAGGTCAATGACACTCTTGATGCTCATTATGGGAAGTGTGGATATTTGGTTGGATAACCTGTAAGCAATGAACTCGGATGTGAGTTGTCTGTGTTGTTGGTACACAAGCTCGACATCCGCATTCTTGTGCCGGCACATGTGAGTTGGGAGACAACTCACTATGCGCCAAGTGGGACCTCCTTTCCATGGCCTTGCACGCACAATCCATGGACATCTTGGCACTTCACATTTGACCGTGTAACGCACATTGACGTCCGAGTTGGCCACTTTATGTGGACGATAATGCATAACCGAGTAGTTGTCGAGCCAGATCTTCAATTCCAAGAAGGATTGAAACTCACAACCGGGATATATCCCGTTCTTGTCGTCTTACAAATCACGGTGAGAACTTGGCCTAGCTCCAAGAGATATGCATTTGCCACCATCCACAACGGCTTCATCCGCGAGACTAAGATCCCGAACAATGGTGTCTTGTGATCCCGCCCGAATACCTTCTTGAATGCTTGGGCCTCCTTCGGCGTGAACCCCTCCTCATCATCTTCTTCACCGGGACCATCGTCATCCGAGTCCGATGCATATGCACGGGAAAAAGGGATGGATTGGTCCATTGTCTCTTGCACATGATATTGGTCGAGATCACCCACATTGTTGTCATGGAGATCAACTTCATTGTCATCCTCCTCGTACTCATTATTCTCCTCTTCAAAAGCTTCATTTTGGTTGTTTGGAGTCGGGCTCAATGTTGGCCAATCTTGTTGCGTGAAATGAGGTTCACTCATTTGATCTTGGTTCACGGGTGGGGGAGTGTTAGCAACCAATGGGGAGGGGTTCTGGTTCAAGTCCAAATTCAAAGTAGACTCAACCTTCTTGGAGGCAAATAACTCAAGAGCCTTGTCTAGAGATACGGCAACCGTCTCCTTGTATGCAACCCAACGTTGCTCGGAGTTCACACACATTGTCTTCCAACGGATGTGCATTCTAAAACCAACATTATGCCTTCCCTCGAACTCAACAACGTCACTTGGGTCCATCCAATTCAAATTCTTCCTCACTTGTTCCAAGAGCTCCGCATAGCTAGGACTACTCTCAAACACCATGTCAAGCTCATCCGGGTCCGGCTCGACATTGACTTTCAAAAAGGCCTCTTTATCCACATGATGAACATAAACACATGTTCTCCCCATCCCTACAATAATCAAAAACACACATATATCAAGTAAGTACTTAACAAAAATATTTGCACAAAATACATATGCCCTAACATATATATGAATTAATAACCCTAACCCCCACATAACAATTACCACAACCCTAACCATAGCATAACCCTAACACCAACATCAAACACACATAACCCTAACCCTAGCATACTATGAATGCCTAACCATACCAAATTAGCAAAGAAACATAACATGATTCAATACAAAATTTCCAAATCGAAGCCAAAACTAGGGTTTCCCCAAACTAGCTAGATTTGAGCAAATGTGACAATTCCTATGGATGAAAACAAGGGGATCGGAGGATTACCTTAAGGGAGGGGTTGGCTTTGAAATCCACAGTCAAATACTCCGGATTTGCAAGATTTGAGAAGGATTTGAGAGGGGGGAGAGGGGAAGAGAGGAGGGGCGCAAGGCTAAGGGTTTGGGTGGGGTGGGGGTGTGTGGGGTGGGGGTGGGAGGGGAGAGAGGGTGGGGCCAGCCTAAGTGGCACACAGACTGTGCAACACCTAAGAAACGGGCGCTGCACATTACAAGTGTGGCGCCTAAGGGCTAGGCACTGCACTTTACAAGTGTGGCGCCTAGACCTTAGGCGCTGCTCAGCTATCTGTGGGGCCGCAACTGGACCAGGGCTGCCACGCTGGCAGGAGGTGCGACGCCTAAGGCCGAGGCGTTGCATTGTAGGGTGAGGCGCCTCGCTATCGGGCGCCACACTAAAGGGTCAGCAGAGTGAAAAAATTTCGAGAGCAGGCCAGTTTGTGATTTGATTTCGCCCTCAGGCCAAATATGTGATTTCTGCCCTCATTGGCGCGCCCGAAGTCACCCCATGCCGATGATGACGAGTGCGCCCGTGTTCCACTCGTCATCGACCACCAAGGTGGGTCGCCCAGTTGCGCGTCGTCCAGGCAGATCGCACAACACAAAGAACCCACGAGAGACCCACGCGACACGCAACCTGGAAACGGACAGCATGGAGGGCACTCTTGCCCGCGAAGCATCCTAGGAGGCGGATACTCTGTTATACTTTAAAGGAGTAATAAAATAATCCAACATGCATAGAAGAAAATGCTTGGCTTAAAAGTCCCTAACAAACCAATCACCCACAACAATCTAACCCACCAAAGGCTCGGCCCAACAAACAAATGATGTCATCTTGGTTGTGACATAACTCTTTCACACATCTATACTTGCCGTAGACAAACCCATTCACATAACTTACGTGTATAATGATGACGCTAATAATTTCACACACATGCTACGAACTCAATGAAGTAGTGTTTCCAGAAATAACTCGGTGGACTAGTGGCCATGAGTGATTTGCAAGGATGAATTAGACCCTTAATATCTTTATTGGAAAATGCTAGTGAGTACAATACGAGTATAATATAGTAGTACATGAGTGTCGTACAAACTTTTTCTCAGGGGAGGGGTGCTGTACAATCTTGAGCAATTAAATGGCGTGCTACTAAAGAGAAATAATCAATTATCCACCCATTCATTTCCTAGGGGCATTACTAGAAATACCACTTCTCTCAAGGGGCCGGCACAAAAGATTCCCCCGAATGGAAATGCTCGCTTCCGGATCCTACATCATGCCTTTCACCCGCTCCATGTCCCCTCACCGATGTGTGGGCCCCACCACGGAACCCCTCACAAGGGTGAAGTTGTCATGTGCCTCCTCATATATAGGGGACTGTCCTCAACCCCATCTGCCAACCTACACACCCGCTTCCCCCACTTCCTTAAAAACTCTACCAATTCCAGTGAGGCTTCATTCCCCCAATGACTACGATGAGGTACTAGCGGCCATATGCGGCGGTGTGATCCTCGCGAACCTCAAGACACTCGCGGTGACGTGGAGGGTGACGGAGGCAGCGCGGTGGCTTGAGAAGAAGAAGCCTCGACAGACGACACATCCTTGGGCTCAACAAGTTTGGGAGCAAGCTTAGGATGGAGAACCACTACGAGGGGTTAGAGGTTGAATCCGGGGACTCCGACTTGGAGCTCGGGCGTGATGGGGTGGCTGATAAGGATAACAACCACAAGGTTGTGGAGATTAAGCCGTTAGCTGCCGTCAGGATGTCCCTCTCCAAAGGTATCAGTCCCATATCGTGATAACTGCTTTTAATCCGTGTATTAGGGTTAGTTTTCATCATGTTTGCTGTAGAACATATTGTACTACAACAATTTCTTCTTCTTAGGTAGGACACAAAGGTTTGAAACCGCATATAAGCCTGGCCACAATAAACATTTTCTATTATCACGTGGTTTACACTATGTTTCCTGGTTTTGTGTGGTTTAAGCTTGTATGTCTTTTTAATTTCGCGCAATTTACACTCCTTTTCTCTCTGTAAATTGAGTGCCGACAAAAATTCATGTATTGATCCCATGGTAACAATGCAATTTTTGCATCAACCAACCGAGAAAGACTTGCGGCCCCATTGTTAGGTAGAACAAAGGTTTATAAGCCATGTGTATTGTTAAATCTTGGATATTCATAAAATTTTGTATTTATGGTTTGCAAAATGTTAGATCTCCATACACATGGTTAGTTCAAGGATGCGATGAGAAATTTGCAATGCTAACTTACAATTTATATAACTACCATACGATAATGCTGTCAATTGCACATGAAGTACATGCAAGTAACTCAATGGAGTAACTTTTTGTTTCTTTGAGAACAATGGAGTGACTAGCTATAGGTGATGTACAAAAATTCTAAAGTTATACACAATGAATTATGAGAAGATATTGGTTCAACTTTTGGTTGGATGAACTCATCCAATAAACCCAGACGGAGGGAGTATGACAGTGGTAATAAAGCCATATTATTGGTGTGTACTACAATCTTGAGCTAATAAATGAAATAACTAGCTATGAATTATTTGCAGGTATCTTAAAATTACATACAACCATTTATGAGAAGATATTGCTTAAACATTTGGTTGGATGAACCTATCCAATAAACTTGGACGGGCGGAGTATGACCATAGTAGTACACTCATGCTAGAGGTGTGTAGTATAATCTTGAGCTCATTAATAAATAGAGTAAGTAGCTATGAGTGATTTGCAAATACCTTCGCATTACACACAATCATTTATGAGAAGATTTTTTAGCATTACACACCATCATTTATGAGAAGATTTTTGGTTAAACGTAGGTTGGATGAACCCGTCCAACCTACACAAACAGATAGTGTACGACAGTAGTAGTACAGACATACTATAAGTGCGTAGTACAGTCTTGAGCTAATAAATGAAGTAACTAATTATGAGTTATTTGTAAGGATCTTAAAATTACATACAAACATTTATGAGAATATATGAGTTAAACGTCCACAAGGGAGGGGCGATGACTATGAGAAGATATTGGTTAAAATGTCACAAGTGTGTAGTACTATCCTCACGACCCTCAAGCTGCCGACGGTGATGCGGAGGGTGGTGGAGGCGGTGTTGTGGCCTGATAAGAAGAAGCCCTGGTGGTGTGGTGGCGGAAGTCGAGGCTTCATGGGGCTAGGCGGGCTTGGGGTAGAGCTCGGCTTCGACAACGACGACGTGGGCTTCAAGGCCAATTTCAAGGAATTAGGTTAAGGGCTAGGACATTTTTGTTTATCAGCCATGTTTGCCTGATTAGGCTGGTAGGCTAGTTTCGGCACTATTCCTTCAGAGAATCAATTTTGGTTGCTAGGTTGTCGATCTTGTGATTAATATTTTTCGTGAGATTTGATGTTGATTCTTATGTTTACTATTTATAGTCAAAAGGGATTGAAAATCTACAGAGAAGGTGTTGAATTTCGCCGTTTTGTATGGAGGTCTTGGCCTTTTGGGTTGTTGCCTTGTTTTAGATGGTTGTAGATTTGCATGGGGATTTTTCTATACTTGGTTCAGTTCTCATTCTGAAGGATTATTCTCGTAATTGTTGAGTCCTACTAGAAAACAATCCTTGATTTTGCATCGTCGATAATGAGATTTTTGTCAGGTGGTCGATAATGAGATTTGTAGATTAATAATTATAGAATGATGGCAAAGGTATATATCATGTGTTTGTTTATCAGAAACAGGATTTCTATAAGTTGTGATTTACTTTTTTTGTGGGTGATTAATGCTTTTACCCAAACCTAAAGAGGATTGCATCCATGATGGTTCAATGTTCATAATAATTGTGATATCATACATATGAATTCATGTCCATGATGACATTAATAACTTTTTGTGAGACAAGCTTGTCTTTCTTCCTCTCTCTTAGCAATGACATCGATCTTCCATTGTAGATGACTTAAGCACCATGACTACTGATTTTGATGGTCCAGCACAAAGGTCAGCAAAAAGGAAGAGCAAGAACCAATTCATGGGTATCCGGCAGCGCTCCCGGGCTAGGTGGGGTGCGGAAATTAGAGATCCTATCAAGGGTGTCCGTCTCTGGCTTGGTACTTTCAACAGTGCTGAAGAAGCTGCAAGAGCTTATGATGTTGAAGCACGCAGGATCCATGGCAAGAAGGCCAAGATTAACTTTCCAGAGGAACCAAAACTTCCTCAGAAGAGTCGTGCTCCCCCTGCTTCTCCCAAAGTACCCAAGCCAAGTGCAGCACAGGAACATAGTTTCATACCAGCATCCAACAACCTTCTCAACCAAAATGCTTTTGTCTACCCATCTGCTCACTTTGCATCAAAGCAGCAGCTTGTTCAGCCTGAGAATGTGCCATTTGTTCCTCCAATGAGCACTATTGCCCATGTTGAAGCTCCTGTTATGAATATGTACTCTGACCGGGGAAGTAACTCCTTTGGCTTCTCTAAGTTGGGTTGGAAGTATCACACCAAGACTCCTGATATATCATCCATTGCTCCCATTTCTACCATTGCCGAAGGAGCAGAACCTGTGCTTGTCAAGAATAACACCTACAACTCATTGGTGCCTCCTGTTATGGAGAATAATGTTGTCAATTTTGAACCTTGGATGAGATATCTTATGGATGATAGCGTGGATGAGATGATTGATAGCCTACTGAATTTTGATGTGCCTCGGGATGTCGTTAGCAACAGGACCTTTGGAGCTTCAATGCCATGCCCATCCGTGGCCAATTTTTCTGAGGGAAGCAAACCTTGTATATCAGGACAAAGGGTAAGCCTTCAATTATGGATGTTCAGTCCGAGATGATAATCTTTTCATTGCTCTGAACTTTTTGTTCTGTGTTTCAGGAATAAGGCTATGAAGATTGGAAAGCACCCTATTGTCTCCTCCGGCTAGCATATGCTTATGTCCAAGCTTAGATGAAAAAATGTTGCATCATAATTCTCTACTGTAATCGACCCATTACCTAGTTGACTGTCGCTATGTGGCAACCATTTATGAGTCGGATGAACCGTTGTCTTGTCTTTTGCCAACTTTTATGTCGTCACTACCATTTCTGAATGTGAAGAACATGAATCTGTGTCCAGTTTGCTTTAATCTGTGCACTTCTTCGCATTTCCTTTCCTTCTGGATGTTTATTTATTTTTGGAGATAAAAGTAGCTTCTAAGATACCATGTTTATGTAAGCCGAGTAGCTTATATTGATTTTCAATAATCGGCTTATATTGAATTTGGTGTTAAGTTTGCTTTAATATGTGCACTTGATTGCCTTTTTCCTAGTTCTGGAGTACCAGATTTACTAATCTTTGATACTAGATGTGTATGTGTGATCATACGTGGAGTCATTCCTTCTATATGTAGTTCTTCTCACCGATGTAGTTAACTTACACAAACATTTAGTGCACCTAATTCAAGATTTGATGGATCTGTTCCATTTTAGTGCATTCTTGATTTATTGCTATAACCTTCACAAACTTTCAATGCATTTTAATTCCCTCGACACCTCTCAATGTGAGAAGACAGGTGAATCACATATACGTTTCACTTGATTTATTGCCATAACCTTCACCAAATTGGAGGTCTCATGTCACTGTCATGTTAGGTCCTTGATTTGATTTAACGTCAGCACAAGTAGTGCATGTCGCCTTCTTATGATGAGCATGTTATTATTACTCGACAGTCACATGGCGCTCATCATAGATAGTTTCCACGGAGGCTATTTTATTACTCACATGGAGGTAGGTTTTCATTATCCGCGGACTATCAGGAAGCAGGTCCCTTTGGTGATCATGTCTCTGTAAAGAATTGGTTATCACTTACATGGTTCTCTGACACGTATAATGCTACGTAAAAGGAGAAGGAGAATGACTCATGGTCGAGATTAAATCAAAGTGAGGTATGAAGACAACTTCCATGCGAGTGCTTTTACAGCTACCAACCGTGCAAACAAGCTCCAAACTAGTCCGAGCAGGCCAATAATTACTCAAATCTTCTTGTTGTTTTGACGATTCATGGCTAGAGCTAGCTGGAAGCTGTTATGGAGAGCCAATTGTTTTCTTCCTGATGACTGCGAATTCTAGTCCAATCATACAACTATGTGGGGCTACCATTTTATCATTGCACTTGTCTTGTCCCCGTTTTAAGGACAACAATTGTGTTTTTTGAGTTCCTTGAGAAGGGCATTTTGGTGACCTGGCTCCCGGAATTTTTGAAAAAAATCAAAGGTCAAAATTCACGATTGAAAAAAAAAACTTAAAATATATGTAAGGATGCAAAGCTGAAATTTATATGTGTGTAAAAATTCAGGAGGAAATACCTTGAATGTAAAAAAAATCATGGACTTTGAGGATGAATAGTACCATGTGCAAAAAAAAGTCACTCAATGCATGGATGTGCTTTCTTGGCTGGTGGGTTTTCCATCCTAATAGATACCAAATTGTATTAAGCTAACAATAACAAAGTAGATTTTATTTTTCATAATATATTTTCATTATAATCAACATATTTGACCTGTGTTGACTTTACACATTCTTAAGTGCACTATGAAAAAAATAGAAACTTGTCTTATAACACTATTCAAATTTCATTGTATGTCGAGTGTTTGTTTGTATGCCTAGAGTCAAACCACGGGCTCTCGGCTAAGATATATACTCCGAGAGTCATACTCGGAAAAGTCAAGCACACGGGAATGAGATGTTGGAAATATGAGCAATTTACCGAATGATTTTATTAACAAAAGTAGTAGATAAAGTATGACTAAAATAGCAAATATAAAGCAAGTCATGCAATTTGACAGAGAGAAGGTAAACATCGTCTACATATATGAACTTGAGGTAAACACATCTAGAACAGACACTAGATGAAGTTGCTTATAAGAAACAGAACCTAACATACGTAGGGCAGAAACTAGAGCCAAGAACTGTAGGAGGACTTCTAATAGAAAGGAGAAGAACACGTACGGCACAGCAGCAGCAGAAGCGCTGGACTTGGGGTCGGTGTCCTCGCCTGCCATGTCATCGAGGAGGTCGTGGACGTCGGGGAAGAAGTCGTCGTCGGGGAAGTAGTCGTCGGCGACCGGATCGTCCGTGATGAAGCAGCCAGTAGTCGCGCTGAGCGCTCCCCAAAAACCTTATCACCCTTCTCCCGTACAGGACTCAAAAGGTGCGGTGTCGGAGGCCTACTGTCCCGACCTGCGGTGCACGCCGCAAGCCGGGATGAGGAAGACAGCAGTAGCGTAGAGATTGGAACTGTGTGGCGAGAGGAAGAGGACCTTCTGATGTGTCTCTCGGGAGAGGAGCGACCTCTCTTATATAGGCACAGCAGAGGGACGCGAACAGGCTGCGCTGGGAGGCGGGAGGTGAAGCAACGGAGGGAGACGAAGTGAACAGACAGCACGCGAAGAGGTGCGCCGTTCGTATTAATTATCCACTACCGCAAAAACTTTTCAGCTCCCAGGTGACCTTTCGTATACCCGTAGTGCGTGGCAAAAATTAGACATCGGCTCGTTCCCGCAACCCGCAACCAGCGTCGCGTCGTGCCGAGGCGTGGCGTGGCGTGGCGTGGCATGGCGAGGCGGGCGGCGGAGGAGGAGCGCGCGTGGATGTCCCTCTTGTTCTCATGCTCATACAAGTGGGGAAAGAACCTCCCTTATAAGGAGGTCCAATTCCCACTCAACTAGCAATGTGGGACTAAACTTTAGTAGTATCCCTTGCCTTGCACAATGGGCTAAGTGGGCCTCTAGGATTTATTAGGAATTTCTGAAATAGTTATTGGGCTGCCCCAATATAGACTAAATTCCAGCAATCCCCACCAGATCCCGAGAGGCACACATAAATTTGCCTTTGGTTCCAAAACACTGTTTTATATACCGGTATCGCAGTGGAGACTGTTGTTGAACTTCCACCTAGAACTCTATGCTACACTAGTAAGCAACTTGAACAAAGGATCGGCCTTGAACTGCAAGTTTTCATGAATCTAGCTTCACATAAAGCCTTGACCGATACGTGGCTACCGTGGGTCTTCCCAGCGGGTGGAGCTTATGCGTCATACTCCGTGACCTTTCATGAGTTTACTAGAAAGAACCCTACTCTCATAGATTGCGACGCTTGACAATCGACTCATATAGGTGTGTTCTTCAAAAGATGTTCGCAGGATAACATCTCTGCTTAAATAAGCCACTTAGAACACATTAAGATATACATCAACCTGCCATGCAGATTAGGAGAGTATTTCATCTTCATGGAGTGGTATTGTGAATAGTAGGGATACTCTCCTCTCAGTTGACCAACAGCTTGTCTTCCACATCTAATTCACGGGATCTCCGATCACAAAGAATAGGTTACCACTGTGAACAACTCATATTGTGGGTCTCATACCCATCTCCCTCGATGCATTATCTATCACATTACACGATAGACCCTTAGTAAAAGGATCTGCCAGATTTTTAGACGTTTGGATATAATCCAACGCAATAACTCCGGAGTTTTTCATTTTCCTGACAGACTTTAACCTTCTCTGAACGTGTCTTGATGACTTCATGTTATCCTTTGAGCTGCTCACTTTCGTGATCACAGTTTGATTGTCGCAGTTCATAAGGACACCCGATACAGGTTACTCAACAACCGGCAAGTCATTCAAGAGTCGGCGAAGCCAATCTGCTTCAACCGTAGCTGTATCTAGTGCCGTGAGTTCTGCTTCCATTGTTGACCTCGTTAAGATGGTCTGCTTGCAAGACTTCCAAGAAACAGCGCCACCTCCATGAGTGAATACATATCCGCCGTGGCCTTTATCTCATCAAGATCTCGAGATCCAGCTTTGAGTCACTATACCTTCAAGCACCTTTGGGTGCCCGTGTAGTGAATTCCATAATTTGCAAAGCCTTTCAAATAACACAAAACTCTCTAGAGCTTTCCAATGCACATCTCCTGGTTTTGAGACAAACCAACTCAGTTTGCTAACAGCAAAAGAGATGTCGTCTTGTAGCATCTGCTAAGTACATAAGCGAGCCAATAATCGAGAATACTTCAATTGATCTCTAGCAATTCTTTGATTCTTTCAAGCAAGACGCTAGCATCATATGGTGTTGGAGAGGGCTTGCAGTCACTATAGCCAAAGCGACTCAAGATCTTTTCCACATAGTGAGATTGAAGCAATGTAATCCCACCATCATCATCTCTCAACAACTTGATGTTCGAATGACATCAGCCACTCCTAAATCCTTCATCTCAAAACAGCGAGATAGAAAATCCTTGAACTCCTTAATAACATTCAGATTTGTTCAAAATCAGTATGTCATCAACATACAAGCAAATCATAACTCCCTCGCCCCCACCATGGCGTTAGTACACACATTTGTCACCTTCGTTCACAACAAAGCCTGCAGCTGTTAAAGTTCTTTCGAACTTCTCATGCCACTGCTTGGGTGCTTGCTTGAGTCCATACAAAGACTTCAAGAACTTGCACACTTTCCTTCCTCGACCATCTATTACAAACCCATCTGGTTGTTCCATATAAATTTCCTCATCCAACTCTCCATTTAGGAAAGCAGTCTTAACATCCATCTGATGAACGAGAAGACCATGTGAGGCAGCTAGTGAAAGTAGAACTGGAATAGTGGTCAGTCGAGCCACAGGTGAGTAAGTATCAAAGAAGTCTTCACCTTCCTTTTGGGTATAACCCCTAGCCATGAGCCGAGCCTTGTACTTTTCGATAATACCATTAGGCCTAAGCTTCTTCTTGAATACCCATTTGCATCCTATAGGTTTGCACCCATAAGGACGATCAGTTATCTCCCAAGTTTCATTCGCCAAGATGGAATCCATCTCGCCATTTAACTGCTTCCTTCCAAGATCAAGATCTTCGATGCATAGGCCTCTGAAATAGAACTGGGAGTGTCATCTATGAGATACACAAGAAAATCATCACCAAAGGACTTTGCAGTCCTCTGCCTCTTGCTCCTAGTAGGAACTTCATTGTTTTCCTCCACAGACTTTCAAAGTCTTCCATCGAAATGCCAGGTTCGGTAATTGTAATCGGTTCTGATTCGATGAACTAGGCATCTCCTGATTAGATGAGGTAGCCATATCCTTCATGGGAAAGATATCTTCAAAGAAAGTCGCATCATTCGACTCCATGATCGCATCGACATGCATGTCGTACCCTCAGATTTACAACCAAGAATCTATAGCCAATGCTATGAAAAGCATATCCCAGGAAAAACACAATCCACCGTCTTTGGTCCAAGCTTCCGCTCCTTTGGAATTGGAACATTGACTTTCGCCAAACAACCCCATGTTTGCAGATAAGAGAGTTTTAACCTTTTCTTCTCCCATTCCTCGAATGGAGTTATCTCTTTGTTTTCTGTGGGGACTCGATTTAGGACATGACATGCTATCAATATCGCCTCCCCCCACCATGCCTTGGAGAGACCCGATGTGTCTAACATGGCGTTAACCAAATCAGTTAGAGTACGGTTCTTTCTTTCGCCACCCCATTTGACTGAGGTGAGTAGGGAGGCGCCCTCTCATGGATTATACCATGTTCCACACAAAAGCATCAAATTCATTGGAAAATACTTCCACCACGGTCGGACCTAAGCCTCTTGATTTTTCGATCAAGTTGGTTTTCCACTTCAGCTTTATAGATCTTGAAAAGGTTCAAAGCCTCATCCTTAGATTTCAGAAGATACACACGACAATATCTAGTGGAGTCGTCAATTAACATCATGAAATATTTCTTTCCACCTTTTGTCAAAACACCATTCATTTCACATAGATCTGAATGTATAAGTTCTAGTGGTGCAAGATTTCTCGTCTCCGCAGTCACATGAGACTTACGAGGTTGCTTAGCTTGCACGCACACTTGACAGTTAGATCCCTTGACAGTGGTGAAACTAGGGATTAAGTTCAACTTCGCTAGTCGCGACATGCAATCAAAGTTAACATGACAAAGACGTGAATGCCACACATTTGATTCACTATTGTTGCAAATATGATTAACAACTTTATTGCAAACGTCTGACAAGGATAAACGAAACAAGCCTCCTGAGTCATAGCCTTTACCGACAAAGGTTCCATACTTGGATATTACAAATTTATTCGACTCAAAGACAAGCTTGTAGCCATCTCTACACAGAAGAGATCCGCTAACAAGATTTTTATTGACGGAGGGGACATAATGCACGTTCTTCAGCCGCACGATCTTCTCTGAAGTAAACTTCAGATCGACCGTGCCAACACCACGAACAGAAGCATTTGAACCGTTGCCCATCAGCACGGTTGAAGTCCCTGCGGTCTGATAAGACGAAAACATGGAAATATCACCGCATACATGCACATTAGCACCCGTGTCAATCAACCAATCAGGAGAATGACATACTGAAAGAACAGTGGGAAATATACCATACCCAACATCCTTCATGTCAGTGTCTCCAATGACAACATTAGCGGTCTTGCCGTCTTTCCCAGGATGACGCTTTTCATAGCGATTAGGGCAGCTAGGAGCCCAATGATCAGGATCTCCACACACATGACAAGCACCTTTCTTCTTGCCATTCTTCTTCTTGAAGTTTGTGTGTTGCACATCCTTGTTCTTTCCATCAAACTTTGCTTTACCATCAAACTTGCCCTTGTTCTTGAACTTGTGGGGCTGGAAGTTCTGCTTCGCACACATTGGCACTAGATCCTCCTCAATACCTCGAGCACGTGTGTCCTTTGCTCTCGCCTTTTCTTCCACATCAAGAGTATCAATGAGATCCGAACGGAAAACTCCTGCCTCTTATGCTTCAAGAGGTAGCAAAGTTCCTCCATGAAGGAGGAAGCTTAGTAATGATACCCCGCAACAAACTTGTCCGTAGTACGCAATTGAAGTGCTCAAGTTCTCTAGCAAATGATCTGTATCTCATAAGCCTGCTCAACCACGGAGCGCTCTTCACCATCCTGTAATCATATAATTGCTCCATGA
The DNA here is from genome assembly GCA_021605205.1 of Aegilops longissima. Lineage (NCBI taxonomy): Eukaryota > Viridiplantae > Streptophyta > Magnoliopsida > Poales > Poaceae > Aegilops > Aegilops longissima. The sequence continues at coordinate 638,642,781 of CM038681.1, read as the reverse complement.
TGTACAGCTCAAGGCCGCATCCGAGACCCCAAACTTGGCCTCGAAAAGGCCCCACATATCTTTTCATTGTCAATTGACGATAAGCATCAACTATGTTCTCACCAAGAACACTCAAGAGAGCAGCCTTAAACAAGGTATCCATTTTCTGAAAAGCTTGTGCCTGTTGGGCATCTTGCTCTCCTTCAGTTTGTTAAGAGTGGCGCCATAGCAGCTCATGGTCGAAACCATAAGACTGCTCTCACGCCACCTCTTATAGTGGATACCCTCAAACATAGAAGGTCTCATGGAAGCAGCAAAACCACTGGGGTAAATTGCCTATAATAAGGTTTTTGGATCGTTGGAAATATGAGCAATTTACCGAATGATTTTATTAACAAAAATAGTAGATAAAGTATGACTAAAATAGCAAATATAAAGCAAGTCATGCAATCTGACAGAGAGAAGGTAAACATCGTCTGCATATATGAACTTGAGGTAAACACATCTAGAACAGACACTAGATGAAGTTGCTTATAAGAAACAAAACCTAACATACGTAGGGCAAAAACTAGAGCCAAGAACTGTAGGAGGACTTCTAATAGAAAGGAGAAGAACACATACGGCACAAAGCAGCAGCAGGTTACTTGGGGTCGGTGTCCTCGCCTGCCATGTCGTCGAGGAGGTCGTGGATGTCGGGGAAGAAGTCGTCGGCGACCGGATCGTCCGTGATGAAGCAGCCAGTAGTCGCGTTGAGCGCTCCCCAAAAACCTTATCACCCTTCTCCCGTACAGGACTCAAAAGGTGCGGTCTCGGAGGCCTACTGTTCCGACGTGGGTGCACGCCGCAAGCCGGGATGAGGAAGACAACAGAACTGTGTGGCGAAAGGAAGAGGACCTTCGCCCAGGTGACCTTTCGTATACCCGTGGCGAGGCGGGCGGCGGAGGAGGAGCACGCGTGGATGTCCCTCTTGTTCTCATGCTCATACAAGTGGGGAAAGAACCTCCCTTATAAGGAGGTCCAATTCCCACTCAACTAGCAATGTGGGACTAAACTTTAGTAGTATCCCTTGCCTTGCACAAATGGGCTAAGTGGGCCTCTAGGATTTATTAGGAATTTCTGAAATAGTTATTGGGCTGCCCCAATATAGACTAAATTCCAACACGAGATGTTGTTGCCGAGTTGAAGTAACAAAGAACACGACGCAGGAAGCATACTCAACAAAAACAACACACGCCAAGAGCTAAACACGGCAAATAGATGCCACGTGGCATGTCTGTTTGCGCTTGATTTGCCGAGACCTCAGCCCGGGCGCTCCGCATATATTCTCAAAAAATAATTACTCCCGTATAATTTACAGCAATCGATGTGTAGGCCTCATTTGTTAGTGACTGCTACTTGTGAGTTGTGTTGGGATTTCCCCAAAGAGGAGGGGAGATGTAGTACAATAGAGATAAGTATTTCCCTCAGCGAGAACCAAGGCTTATCGAACCAATAGGAGAATCATGAAAAGCCTCATGAATAGCACCTGCACACACAAAAGCAAATTTTTGCACCCAACGCGGGCAAGAGGGTTGTTAATTCCCTTGAATTCGTTACTTGCAAGGATCAAATTTTGTAGTGGTAGATAGATAAATTGCAAAACAAAATAAAAGAAATAAAAATGCAGCAACAATAATTTTGTTTTTATAATGTGATAAAGGTAGACCCGGAGGCCATAGCTTTCACTAGAGGCTTCTCTCTCGAACACATAGCATACAGTTGATGAACAAATTACTGTTGGACAATTGATAGAAAATCGCATATTTATGACGCTATCCAAGGCAATGATCATGTATATAGGCATCATGTCTGAGACAAGTAGACCAACTCCTGCCTGCATCTACTACTATTACTCCACCATTCGACCGCTATCCAGCATGCATATATGGTATTGAGTTCATAAAAACGGAGTAACACCTTAAGTAAGATGACATGATGTAGACAAAGTAAACCAAATCAATATGAATAAACCCCATTGTTTTACCCTTAATGGCAACAATACAAATATGTGTCTTGTCCCCTTCCGTCACTAGGATACAGAGCACAGCAAGATTGAACCCATTACAAAACACCTTTCCCACTAAAGATAAATCAATATAGTTGGTCAAACCAAACGGATAGATCGGAGTAATACAAAGTTATAACAGTTATGCATAATAAAATTCAGAAAAGACTCAATTACTTCTCATAAATATTCTGATAATAAACCCACAATTCATCGGATCCCAGCAAACATACCACAAAAGAAGATTACACTACTACCGTCCATGCGTGTTGACTTTCATGTGATATGCGCCGCGCCGCCTCCCTTGGCGCGGGAACGTCACCGTACGCACCGGTCTTCGACGCGCTGTCGGGTTCATTATCGCCTACTTCGAGCACCGCCGTCACGCTCCTTCTCTAGCCGCCGCCGCCGCCTCCTTAGGCCTCCGCCGCCGCTGCTCTTCTTCCGCGGCTCCACGGCGACTACCTCGACACCGGCGACCCCCGACTCGACACCGACCACGGCGTTCTTCGCACGGCTACCTCGACTACGGCTACACCACCTACGCTCTTGGCTACCTCGACAAACAACACAAAGGGTTATCGCCTTGCTTGAGCAAGCTCGTCGGTTTCCACTCCAGCCACGCCTTCCGCGATGCGTCGACCGTTACGACTGTGGGGGGTGTCCGTCGGCTTGCCTTCGGAATCTTCTCCAGTCTCACTGTCTGCGTTGCTACAGTTGTGACTGCGGGGGAATGTTGAGTATGATTGTTATTATGGAAACATGGGATAGCGTAGGATCTTTCCACCTTGCCTTGTACTCCAAGACGACCTTGTACTCCTATATATATGCCTACGAGGCTCAAGCAATAAAGAATTATTCCATCAATCCCCTCTCTCCCTTTTAACATTATCTTCTACATTCTCGAGATAAAAATCTCTCACACGCTTAATCCTTTTTATTTTCTTATTTTCCCTCGTTGTTGTTTCTAATTATGATGAATTTAACCCATACTTTTTTATTTCTATTCCACTCTTTTATCTTTGCCATTTTACGATTTTATCATGAGTTCTTTTTTTGCGGGAAAGATTTTATCATGAGTTCAATCTATTATAGAAGCTTTCACATCTGGTTCCATACTGATACTAACAATTGTTGTAATGCATCCTAGATACCCTCTTAGTGTTGTGATGGAAGGTGCTCTGCTAAAAAGATTTAGCAAGAAATATGTACGGCTTAATGTTTTTTTTAGAACATAGACGTCAGGGACGTCCGGCTTTAAATTAATAAAGCCCACAACATAGGCAGCGTACGAAAGCGAACAACCACATAAATGAAATGTACCAAGTCCAAAGGCAAGCCACACAGGGCACGGCAGCGGAATAAAGTGCAATACAAGCCAGCACGGCCGAACTAACGAGCACGCAGGCTCGGGGGTCCAAGCTCCAAAAGAAAACTGTCCATCCCTATGAGGCAACAGACGAAGGATGCGGGCGCGTGACGCTGAGTAGACGGCGCGAAGTCGAGCGATAGCTTGTTGGTGAAGATCAGCGCCCTGTTGCCTTCCCAGCGGTGCCCACTCTCGCAAGAATAAGATGCATTTGAAAATAACATCAGCGGGTGAGAGGGAAACGCCTCAATAGTAAACTTGTTACGAATGTTCCATAAGGCCCATAACATAGCCGCGGCGCAAGACGTCCACATGATCCGCGCAGAGCCCGGATCGAGGACAAGAGAGACACGAGCTCGAGCGCTGCGTGGATCCCGATCCACCCCAGAGCCTCACGGGCCGCACTCCAAGCAAAGCGCGCCAAAGGACACCGGAAGAACGCGTGGTCTGCGCCTTCCGCATCAAGACACGAGCGCACGGGCCGGAAGCGGGACCGCTGCGCTTAGCGATATTGATCGAGGTAGGGAGGCGGTCTTGGCATAGTTGCGGAGGAAGACCTTAATCTTAAGCGGGATTCTCGCCTTCAAAGCCCTGTGGCTGCCATAGGGGCATGACCACGACTTAACTCGCGATCTGAGGACTTGACACTGAACTTGCGAGCCCAAAGCCTCTGAGAGACCACGCCTGTGGAATCCGGCAGACGACGTTGGCTATTAAAGCCCGCAGCGATCCCAATCATCCCGCCGGGCCCCACAAGCTCTCTTCAAGTGAATAGGGGCGGAGGGCACCGAGTGCCGAGGCGACCAGTTGGTTGGGCTGAACCGCGATGGAGAAAAGGTGGGTGAACTCCGACCAGAGAGGTTGCGGGCCGATCCAAACATCATGCCAAAACCGTGTGGAGCGGCCATTATTAACCGTGAACCTCGCACCCCTGGCGAAGTATGGTTTTAGCGCTTGAATGGAGGTCCAGAAAGGGGACCCTTGAGGGGTTGCCTCAAAGAAATTCCCATGTGGGAAATACTTGGCACGAAGGAGGTCCATCCAGAGGCCGCTCCCTCCCTGGGATAGCTTTCATATCCACTTGCACATAAGCGTTATGTTCATCAGCTTCGAGTTGATGATCCCGAGGCCCCCCTGGGCTTTGGGTCTGCAAACGGCTTGCCACTTGACCATGTGGTACTTCCGTTTAGGGCCCGCTCCTTCCCAAAAGAAACGTGCCCGAGGCGTGTCCATTTTCGTATGGACCCCGTTCGCCAGCAAGAACATACCCATGGCAAACATTGGTATCGTTCTTGGAGCACTAATCCCTCCATATTGTACAGTCTAAACTTTGTTATGGTTGACCGAAAAGGTGAGAGCAGCTATTTTTTGTAGTTAGATTTGTGTTGCTTAGTACCTTAGTTAAAAATGACAGATAATGCCATTGATTTTCTTTATACGAAAATACAAGATGAGCAAGTTCAGAGACAGAATCCCAGTGGGGCGGTGTACAAGATTGAACAACATTTGATAATAAAGGCAAAGGAAAAGTACCACTGGTGGAAAAAAGGCCTTTGGTCGCGGTTCGCAACTGCCATTAGTCGCGGTTGCGCAACCGCGACCAAATAAGCGCGACTAAAGCCCCCCACCTTTAGTCGCGGCTGCTTAAGAACCGCGACTAACGGCCCGTCCACGTGGGCGCCAGGCGGCCGTCGGGGCGGAGGACCTTTAGTCGCGGTTCTTCTGGCGAATCATTGGATCACATCGTTCTGTAACCGTGGTAGAACTTCTGGATTGATTACCTTCTGAGAGATTGCATTGAGGAATGCACATAGCTTCACAATGGCTACTCGAACATTTTCCGGCAGGAGCCCCTCAAAGCAATCGGAAGCAATTGCGCCATAATCACGTGGCAGTCGTGAGACTTCAGGTTTTGGAACTTTTTCTCCGCCATGTTTATTATTCCTTTATATTGGGCGAGAATCCAGACGGGACCTTCATACTGCTCGGGCATTCAAAAAGATGACCTTCTCTTCTTTGGTCGAGCGTAGCTGGCACGACCTTGAAACCATTCCGGATGCCGGTCATCGTGGTCTTTCAAACGTTGCTGGTCCTGCCGTGCTTCCTTTGTATCATTTGTCTTCCCATACACGCCCAAGAAGCTTAGGAGGTTCACGCAAATATTCTTCGTAACGCATCACGTCGATTGCAGAGCGGACATCTAGGACTTTCCAATATTCTAGCTCCCGAATATAGATTTCTTCTTCCACATGGCTGCGTGCCCATCAGCTCCCTTCGAACTGATTGTCCGCCAGACCCTTTCCAAAGATGACTTTCAAATCCTTGACCATATCAAATACCTCAGCACCAGTCGTTCGCAGAGCTTCGCCGGTGATCTGCCTTGCCGTTGTAATGCTTGCCTTTCTTTCTTCTTCGATGAATTTTCGAAGAAATCGACGATGCCCAAGGTACACGTTCTTCTTACAATTTGGCAAATGTACACTTTCAGTCTCATGTAAGCGGTGCGTGCATGCATTGTATCCCTTATTTGACAGTCCCGAAAGGTTACTAAGAGCAGGCCAATCGTTGATGGTTACGAAAAGCAACGCTCGTAGGTCAAATTCCTCTTGTTTGTGCTCATCCCACACACGGACACCACCCCATAGCTGTAAAAGTTCATCAACTAATGGCCTTAGGTACACATCGATGTCGTTGCCGGGTTGCTTCGGACCTTGGATGAGCACTGGCATCATAATGAACTTCCGCTTCATGCACAACCAAGGAGGAAGGTTGTAGATGCATAGAGTCACGGGCAGTGCTATGGCTGGAGCTCGCCGCCAAAAGGATTCATGCCATCCGTGCTTAGAGCAAATCTTATGTTCCTTGCGTCACCTGCAAAATCTTTGAACCATCTCGTCGATCTTTCTCCATTGCGCTCCATCTGCGGTGTGTCTCAACTCCCGTCCGACTTACGGTCCTCTTTGTGCCATCGCAACAACTTGGCATGCTCTTTGTTCCTGAACAGACGTTTCAACCGTGGTATTATAGGAGCATACCACATCACCTTGGCGGGAACCCTCTTCCGGTTTCGCCCTCAACATCGCTACCGTGGTCATCGCCTCGATCTTATAACGCAATGCAAGGCATATCGGGCATTCATTCAAATTCTCGTATTCACCGCGGTAGAGGATGCGATCGTTGATGCATGCATGTATCTTCGTAACCTCTAAACCTAGAGGGCGACAACCTTCTTTGCTTCAGACGTCTCAAGGGCAACTCGTTATCCTTTGAAACATATTCTTCAACATTTTCAAGAAGTTTTCAAATGCCGAGTCAGCTACACCCGCCTCGCCTTCCATTTCAAAGAAATCCGATTGTGCAGCCCAACTTTTTCGCACCATCATCGCATCCGGGTACAGCGCCTTTCGTGATCCTCTAACATGCGATCCAAATTCTCCTCTCCTTTTCGGTTTATAGCGTCTCCGCATCAACAATGGTCCCACCAAGATCATCAACGGGATCATCACGTGCCTCTTCTTCACCTTCCCTTCACCTTCAAAGATCCTCCATGAAAGTATCACCGAAATGAGCAAGATAGCTTTCATCGATGAAATCATCCCTTCTTCATCTTCTTCCATTATAACCCCTCTTTCTCCATGCTTGGTCCAACAATTATAGCTTGGCATGAAACCCTTCAAGCAGATGCATGTGAACAACTCTTGAGGAAGAGTAACCCTTCTCATTCTTACAGATAACACATGGATGATAACAAAACCCCCGCTTGTTCGCATTAGCCACTACGAGGAAATCTTTCAAACCCGTAGTGAACTCATGGGAGAGTCGGTTATCAGTACATCCATTGCCGATTCATCTGCATTATTATAATATAAAATATATAATTAACCATCATGCATTTGTTAAACTAACTAGCTACAAACAATATAAATTAAACAATGAACTACACGCATGCATATTTTATCAATGACACATCAAAGGTTCATCAAGTTGCTAACCGCGATCGAGGAGTGTGGCTCCAACACTTCATGTCATGTTTGTTTCATGCTCTTGGGGCATTTCATCAAACACCTTATGTGCATAAGAGGAACCAAAAGCAAACCTACACCCACTTGTGAAGAGAATGGCTCCAAATGGCTAAGTGTTGGCTGCTGGATGGGTATATATAGGGAGGGCTTTAGTTGCGGTTGGCACAGGCAAACCGTGACTAAAGGTGCTCGAAAACCTTTAGTCGCGGTTGTCCCGCCAACCGCGACTAAAGACCTCACTTGCGCCACCGCCACCGAGCGCTGGCCAGAGCCTTTTGGTCGCGGTTCACCTCGTAATCATGATTAAAGGTCCCATTAGTCGCGGTTCCTGACTTACTTATGGGGGTCGATTTGAAGCTTTTTTTCCACCAGTGATTGGATGGAGGGAGTAATACACTATGCTCCTTTTTAGAGCCCCCATTCAATCGAAGTGTTATCTTTAAATTTGGTTTTACGATTTTGACCGGATCAACGATTCCTCAAGGAGCTCTCTCGGTAATCAATTTTGAATTTGATTCATGAATTTGGTTGGGTCGACAATTTCTCAAATTAATCGGCCAGAACCAGCCTAAGAAACATATCAGTCCCATGCATCCTCTCATCACCTAGAACAAAAAGTGTCTACAAGTGACACTGTAGCACCAATCATATCTCTATCTACACCTAATCTATCTATATCTATGTCTATCTTTACCTAATAATGAAGCAGCTATTGCTTCTGTCCGCTCACCGTCGTGAACTTTTTACAGAAAAGCCCTTGTGGTTTTTGGTAGTTGAACCACAGTCCCTTTTATAGTCGATCTGAGAAAATGTTTTGTTTTTACAAAAAAACCTGCATTATCCAGAAAAAATGTCTTCCTCTCCTCTTATACATGGTACTAAAAAGTGTCTACAAGGTATCTAACTGCATTATCCAAATACCCAGGGTATGATAATGCAACGGCTGGGGAGACGACTAAAAACTCCAGTTATAGCAGGCGCCAGGCGGGATGCAACAGCAACTGCAAACCTGTTTTTTTCTCGCATATACCCGGTACCCATACTGGAAGACGTAAAACAGTTAGATACCTGTAATAGCTGTGCGTGATCCGTACCGGAAGACGTAATCCCGTTGGAGGAAAATGCGGCGCGTAATCCAGGATCAGAGCCACACGCGCGGGCTCCGACTCCCACCCACCCACCACACGCCCAGCCGCCGGCACGCGCGCGCGCACGCCACAGACAGACGCGGCCGGCCGGAGACCGCGCCACGCATGCTCCTCCCCCGCCTGTTCCCCGCGCACCGCCTCCTCGCCGGCGGCCCCCGCCCCCTCCTCCTCCTCCCACGCCGCCGCCTCGCCCCCCGGCCGCCCTCCGCCGTCTCCATGTCCTCCTCCTCCTCCGCGCCCGCCCGCCGCAGGGGCCCGCTGCGCGGCGTGGTGTTCGACATGGACGGGACCCTGACGGTGCCCGTAATCGACTTCCCGGCCATGTACCGCGAGGTGCTCGGCGGGGAGGCGGCCTACGCCGCGGCGCGCGAGGCCGGCGGGGGCGCCGTCGACATCCTCCACTGCATCGAGGCCTGGGGCCCCGACGAGCAGCGCCGCGCCTACGAGGCCATCGCCCGGTTCGAGCGCGACGGCCTCGACCGCCTCCAGATCATGCCCGGTGAGCCCCTCCCGGTCGGCCCCCCCTTGCGTCGGATTCTGATTCCCTTATCGGCGTGTGACGGTGCTTGCGGTTTGCAGGGGCCTCGGAGCTCTGCGGGTTCCTCGACGCGAGGCAGATCAGGTGGGTTAAGTTTGCCCCAAAATGTAGCTCATTCTGCATGCGTGGGGTGCTCTGTTCAGTTCAGTTAGTTGTACAGTTCACTATGTGCTCAATTGCACTCTGTTTTCAGAATTGATATGGTGCAGGTGTAATACCATGTGCACCTGGTAGTACCACTACCATGCAGTTGCTTAAACGTTGATTCATGCCATGATTTGGGGCTTTGCTGTATGAATAATGAAATGTCTGTCGATTGATGTACGGACTAACATTTCAGGAAGTTAGAGAGGTTGTTTTTCGGATGATAGGAAGAGTGCGTTGTTGTAGGCTATATAGAATCGATGGCTCGAAATTTGATATGCAAACCCATGCTATTGCAAGTCCACGATTACAATATGCAGTTATCTGTTCGCACAACATTATACCTCATTTGGAAACCTTACTTCCTGATGATCAGTACGTCTTGCTCTGTCAACTTTTTGATGAAATCGTGTTATTCCAAGGAATTCCCATGCATCTTGGAGCGGAACTTCCACTCTCTGGAGCCATAAATATCGTGTCACAAAATCATGCATTTTTATTCTTAATTGGGTTGTGAATTACTAGATCACTAATTATGAATCTTCAACTGACTTCTTAATGCCATCAGTCCTGGTGATCAGGAAGAAGCACTCTAGCAGCAGGTGCCTTACTAGTTTGTTATTTACTTGTATAACAGACACGGTTGCTTTCTTTTAAAAAAATTGTGAGCTACGCATCAGATTTGGATGTTGCTTACTAGTTTGTTGTTTACTTGTATATAAGTATATAACAGACACTGTTACTTCTTTTGACATGTGTCATTGAGTTCATGTGTAGCATCTGTTTTGTTATTGTAAATATCTGCCAGACTAATGGTACCGAAATAACTGCAATTCTTAGTGGCATCTGTATGTAGTTAATTTATTACTTATATTAGAGATATTTATGTTTTTTGTTACTGATTCCTACCATTGCTATTACGCAGGAGGGGTTTAGTCACCCGCAATGTGAAGGACGCAGTTGATTTGTTTCACCAAAGGTTTGGTGTAAGTTGTTGCACTAAACTCATTCTGTTCATCTCGTGGTTATACTTTTAGGATGATATACATTTTTCTTGCCCATGTATATTACTGTGATATACGCACACTCAACCCAATCTGTGTTTATTTTGGTGATGTTCTGCAACTAGTTTCTTGCACCTTTCTGAACATACCTTCATGTCGATCTCCCCAACCCTTGTGTCATGTACTCCCTCCATTCCGAATTACTTGTCGCACGTATGGATCTATCTAGATGTATTTTAGTTCTAGATACATCCATTTCAGCGACGAGTAATTTGGAACGGAGGGAGTAGAAAGGCTGAATGTTGATATTTAGCCAAATTCTGAGGTTATGTTGTAACTCTGCATAACATATGTCTTTTAATATTCATGTGTTACTTTATGCTCAACCGACTTGATTTTTTGCTAGTCATATATTGGTATGGTGAAGTGAAATAACTTTCCAGGATCTGTGATATTGCAATCATCTTCAATATGCTAATCTCGCACATCTGAAACTTATGCAGATGACATTTGTGCCTGCATTAAGCAGAGAATTCCGCCCCTATAAGCCAGATCCAGCTCCATTGCTTCATATTTGCTCCACTTGGGACATTCCACCAACCGAGGTGATCATGGTTGGTGACAGCCTCAAGGATGACGTGAGCATTTTTCATCCCATTATGTAGCTTAGCACATGAACGATTCCTATACAGTCCACTTTGTGCCATGGTTTGAGTTATCAAGGCATACTATCAGGATTCCTAAATTAGTGTAGATATTATGAGTTCAGAATTTGAAAGCTTCACAGTAAGTATAGTTTCATACTTCCATCATACACATAAATCAAAAGAGATTGTGCTTGTGCTGCTTTCGCTAAATGTTCCTTGATTCTACTACTTACATAAGCCGGAGTTCAGGACAGTTTTTGCGAATCTTAAACTTTTCCGATAGCTTGCGCATGTGTACTGATTCATTTGCCTTGCCTTTGAAAACCTTGCGCAGATCGTTTGTGGAAAGAGAGCAGGAGCATTCACTTGCCTACTTGACGAAACAGGGCGATACGGCCCCCATGATTCTTTGCCTGAAGATGTTAAGCCTGACTTCATGGTGTCTTCACTCCCCGAAGTACTGTCGGTGCTGGAGGAGCATTTCGATTTGGCTCCAGTGTCTGTTGCCGAGAGTAGAATATGACAGGAAACGTCGTACACCTTGAATGTAATATTGGTATATGCCGAGCTGTATCAATCAGTTTATCCATACCCTCCAAAAATATGACTGCTAGAAAGAAATTTGTTTTCAGTTCTGACCGTGATGCAGCTTCAAGCAATGTGTCGATTACGGATGCATCAGGCTCCGAGGAATTATGGCCATGAAATTCGCCCGTCATGAATACCTAATGACCATATATATAGCTGGTGACTGGAATTTAGTAGTCCTAGTATAGTTTTGTCGAAAAAAAAAAACATAGATGGTCGTGATTGTGTAGATTTCTAAGGCATCACAAGTACGCCTTTAAACCTTGTCGCCCGCTCATAAGCATTTTTCCATCCACCCTTGCACGTGTTTCCACATTCTGTCCTTATTTAGACGTGCATTCCTCGGCCCGTCCACTCTCGAAGGTATGTGGGATACCTCCATCCCAATAGTTCCTTCTGAAGTACTCCCTCCGTTCCAAATTACTCGTCGCAGAAATGGATGTATCTAGAACTAAAATACATCTAGATACATCCATACCTGTGACAAGTAATTCGGAACGGAAGGAGTACAAGTTTGAATAAAACTCATCAGTTATCTGCACCATCTCTGCTTTGATCAGTAACAGAAGTACCATCGGTTTTCTCTAGCTGCTTGATCTTGTTCTTTGCACGCCAAGCACTTGTCTTTTTTTTCTGAAAAAAAAGCAGTGTTACCAGCCCCCTCGGTCAGCCATTGGATGCAGGACCTCTACCTCATCATGATCTCCTCTGTGTACAGCAGTTCTATCATGTGACGTAGGGTCCTTAGCTCCTGCCGTATAGAACCAAACGTGACCTGACCCCAGCGGGATAAGGATTTTGCCACGACTTCCAGTTCCCTTGCTAAGCCGCCCACCGACGCCGCAGGTGCATCGGCTTGCCATGCCTCCTCCACGACACCGGCTGAAATTTCTGTTGGTCTCCCACATGCATTCATACCTAAAAGGTTTCTTTAGTCGGTGCCGAGCATTGTTTTAACTCCAACTCATCTGATTTTGCGGCCATCAGCTCTATGGAGCATTGTTTCTTTAGTTAATTGATTTTCAAAAAAGTTCATAAAATTTTAAAAAATCATCGATTTTGAAAAAAGTTCATTGAATTTTTAAAAAAGTTTATTGATTTTGAAAAAAACTTCATCGTGTTTGAATAAAGTTCGTCGAAATTGAAAAATTCCTGAATTTTTAAAAGTGTAAAATTTGAAAAATAGATTTATCAATTTTAAAAAGTTCAGCGCTGCAGCGACCTTTTTAGTGGACACATCAATTATCTCTCATGTTGCTTCTCACAAAAAAAAATTCTCTCGCATTGCAACACATGAGTATATATGCTAGTGAAAAGAAAAATGAAGAGCAAATGGCACAAGAAGCGTTCGCCTCTCCACATAAAGTACACTGTACGCCTAAGAACCCGAAAGATTAACACGAGGGACCTGCTCCGCTCTTGTACGGCGCAGCGCGTGCCCTGCCGGCGTTGATTGACGACCCGGCCGGCGCCAGCAAGCACCACCGGGACGTGTTCTTCGTGTGTGTGTGTGTACACGACGCACGCATACATGTGTCCTCGGCGTGGGAAAATACCCTTTTGTTCCTGGTTGTATATACACCCTATATAAGAATTATTTTAATAATTAAAAAAATCAGAATAGTTCAAAATTAGTTTTAGATTAAATTTGTTTTGCATGGTATATAAATTTTCACGAAAAAAAACCAACATTGACTACAGGGCAAAAAGACAAAATTGTTTTGCTATTATAGGTCATTATTCACATTATTTTGATCGAAAATTTGTCCTTTTTGAAAAGAAGTCAAAGGGTGATTTTATTTTCGTGAAATTTTTCTAACAAGTACAATAGAAGGTTAAATTTATTTTAAAAATATTTTTAGATTTTTTTGACTTTTTGTTGAATTGCTAATTTGTTAAACTATTTTCAGGAATCAAATCCCCCCCGGCGTGCCCTTCCCTTCCTTCTGCTGCATGTGTTGTGTTGCTGGCCCCCACTTTGAGCAGGCGGAATCTGTACCTCCCTTGCTTTTCACCGGCTCAGATCCTCTAACTTGCTTATAGCAAGTCAGAGGCAGCCCAGCGCACGCTAGATGCCGCTCGTTCTCGATCGATCGGCTGCTTCTTCGATCCCTCACTCAGCCTAAAATAAGCAGCCCAGCCCATTTCATAGCCCACCTAAAGGCCTACTTCAACACAGTGGAGGGAAAATAAAACTTGGTGGGAGCACGAGAGGATTTTGGCGGGAAGCGTGTGCTGCGCTGCTCTGTCGTGCTGTCTCAGCTTTAGGCGATCGCTGCGGCAACTCAAGGAAATCAGTGGCGATCGAGGAAAACTTACAGCGATCGATTCAGCCATCGTTCCTCCTCCTCCTCCTTCAGTTACAGGTAGCAACCACAAATCTCCCGCTTTGTCTTGTATTTCTTCACAAATTGGAAATTTTCTTACTTGTATTTGTTCATGATTCCTGCAGTAATTATTGAGTTCATGTCTTCAAATTAAGAGATAATGGCAGAAACCAACAAGTAAGTTAGGCTTACTGGGAATTCCTTTCTTGACATCTAGATCTATAGCAAGTTAGGCTTACACTGGAATTACCTATATATTTATTTTGGTGCAGGAGAATGTGATTAAATGCGTCCTTAACTCAAGTTGGTCAGAAATTCACAGACTTGGCTGAGGCATGGTCATTTGGGTTAACTATGGAGGCGGGCAGGTTTGAGGTCAGAAAAAGGTCAAGCTGGAAAAGTAAAATTGATGGAGTGGTAACTTCATGTAGATATGTGTGTGCAAAGGAGGGTAAATCAGTACAAGACAAGAGGATCATCTCACAAAGAACCCTAGAGCTGAAACAAGAACAGATTGTGATGTCCATATGTGTCTTTCATTAGATCGAGTGGCAGGACATTATGAAGTGGTGGAGGTAGTGCTTGCTCACAATCATGGTGTCTACTTACCAAACTTTCCATTTGATGTCATCACAGCGGAGGATTTCAGAATTGCAAGCCGTTGAAATTGAGGCTGCCGATGACTCTGGAATTAGGCCAAGGCATGCACGTGACTTGGCTGAAATGCATGTGTTGGGGCCAATGAATCTCAGGTACATGCCTCGTGATCACAAAAATCACTTGCGAGCAGGCGCCAAGAGAGTTAGCATATGGTCGGGCGGGAAGCATGTTGAAGTATTTTCAACAAAAGCAGGCTGAGAATCCGTCTTTCGGTATACTTTACAATTGGATTCGAAGAACAAATAAGTACTATATTCTGGGCTGATGCAAAGATGTGCATTGATTATGCACACTTTGGAGATATTATCGCCTTTGACACTACTTTTGGCACAAACAAAGAATATAGGCCTTTTGGTGTTTTAAATCAGATTCAATCATTTTAGAAAACGTTATTTTGGTGCTGCTCTTTTGTTTGATGAAACACGTGGCTCTTTCAAATGGTTATTTGAGGCTTTTGTAGAGGCACACAACGGAAAGCAACCTAGAGCTATATTTACCGATCAAGACACGGCAATGGGATTGGCTGTTGGGGATGTTTTCACCCAAGCATGGCATGGCTTGTGCACCTACCACATCATGCAAAATGCCGTCAAGCACTTGTGCAATAGCAAAGTTGAAGAATCAAAAAAAGAGGAAGATGAAGAACCTCATATCCTCTTAGATTTCAAGCGCTTGTATGTATAATATTGAGGACAAGGCAGCCTTTGAAGAGGCATTTGACATCATGAGAAATAAGGTGGATAAGAAGAAGGCCTCATGGCTAGATAGCATCTACAAGTTAAAAGAAAAGTGGACTGAATGTTACATGAGGGATGTTTTCACATTAGGAATGAGAAGCACACAATTAAGTGAGAGTTTCAATAGTGATTTGAAAAAACATCTCAAATCAGATTTTGACATCATTCGCTTCTTAAAACATTTTGAAAGGGCTGTGCAAGGAAAAGGAAACAAGGAGCTAGATGCAGAATTTGAAGCTACTAAAAAACTGCCTAGAATAGGGATGGAGACTCCTATGTTGTTGCAAACAAGCGAAGCTTACACACCGACCATATTTGAAGCATTCAAATCTGAATATAGAAGATCCATGGCTGCATGTAGTAGAGCATTGGATGGAGATAATACATATGCTGTTACAATTGTGAGGGCTAATGGTGATTTGAGTTCCGAACTAGAGTGCATAGTTGTCGGTGATCCTTTGGAGCAAACGGCTTCTTGTAGCTGTTTTCAGTTTAAAAGGACCGGAGTATTGTGTGCACATGCTTTAAAAGTTCTTGACTTGATGAATATCAAGTTATTGCCAAACCATTATCTTTTAAAGAGATGGACCCGAGAAGCAAAATCTCGAACTATACAAGATACCAAAGGAAGGGATATAATTGAAGATCCAAAATTGGATGCTATGTTGCGGTACAAGTTTGTTTCTCACAAATTTCATGATTTTGCAAGTGAAGCCGCATAGCGATCCGGAATGTATCTTGTTGGTGGACAATGCATTGGACATCCTTGCCAAGCAAATCTGGGGAAAAACTGAGGATATCTAGAAGTATTTTGAGGAATCCTGTAATATGCAGCCTAATGTTCAACAAGATGAGGTTTGCTTAGTTCTGCGCCTCAAGAAAAAGAGGTTCAACGAAAAGCTCAATGAGACATAAACCTTGGATCGAGAAGACACGCAAGTACAAAAAGAAAGAACCAAAGGAATCTAGCGTATGTTGCTGAAAATTTTGCAATTTAGTGTACTTATTTATTACTACATCATATATAAATTTGTTGGGTTTCTTTGTGCAGCAGCAAGAGAAAGAGAATCAAGTTGGTGGAGAAACTCAAGCAACAACTGAAAATGCTAATAATGCCAGCAATACATTCAGGAGCTACACAGACTTGCTAATGGTACTTTAAATGTTGTTGTATCTTCTCTAAACTACTATTCTATTCCAACGTTTCATTTTGATCCTCTTTCTTTGCAGGGTTCTAATGGAATTGATGATATGGATTTTGGAGATCTTCTTTAGGTTCCTATTTCATGACAAGAAGAAGATAGCCCATCTTCTTCTTTTGGCCTGAATATGTTCAGCTTGAAGAAATTTGTGAAAAACACTGCAAAATGGTGTTCTTTTGTATAGAACCTGCAGCTCTAGTACTATATTTTGTTGGAGGTTATTATGGTTATTTGTATCATGACCAATGTTTATATTCTGGTTGATTTTGGTTGAATTCTGGTTGAAAACGGAGTATTTTTACATGTTTCTATCCAGTCTGAATAAGTTCTATTCTATTCTGCTGTTTACATTCAGTTAACTGTCCATAGATGCACTTGTCGCTGCAGCTGGGCTGTTTGCTCCCGAATGGGCCTCCTTGTAAACTTATGTGGGCTGGCCTGGCTAAACTGTGTTGTGTGAGGAAGGAAACATGAAACAGAGCAGGGGACACACGATGGAAAAGAAACGGCATCCAGCTGCCTCAAGGCTGCCTCTGACTTGCTATAAGCAAGTTAGAGAACGCTCTGTTTCATGTTTCCTTCCCTCACACAACACAGTTTAGCCAGGCCAGCCCACATAAGCGACAAGGGAGGCCCATTCGGGAGCAAACAGCCCAGCTGCAGCGACAAGTGCATCTATGGACAGTTAACTGAATGTAAACAACAGAATAGAATAGAACTTATTCAGACTGGATAGAAATCTGTAAAAATACTCCGTTTTCAACCAGAATTCAACCAAAATCAACCAGAATACAAACATTGGTCATCATACAAATAACCATAATAACCTCCAACAAAATATAGTACTAGAGCTGCAGGTTCTACACAAAAGAACACCATTTTGCAGTGTTTTTCACAAATTTCTTCAAGCTGAACATATTCAGGCCAAAAGAAGAAGATGGACTATCTTCTTCTTGTCATGAAATAGGAACCTAAAGAAGATCTCCAAAATCCATATCATCAATTCCATTAGAACCCTGCAAAGAAAGAGGATCAAAATGAAACGTTGGAATAGAATAGTAGTTTAGAGAAGATACAACAACATTTAAAGTACCATTAGCAAGTCTGTGTAGCTCCTGAATGCATTGCTGGCATTATTAGCATTTTCAGTTGTTGCTTGAGTTTCTCCACCAACTTGATTCTCTTTCTCTTGCTGCTGCACAAACAAACCCAACAAATTTATATATGATGTAGTAATAAATAAGTACACTAAATTGCAAAATTTTCAGCAACATACTCTAGATTCCTTTGGGTCTTTCTTTTTGTACTTGCTTGTCTTCTCGATCCAAGGTTTATGTCTCATTGAGCTTTTCGGTTGAACCTCTTTTTTCTTGAGGCGTGCAGAACTAAGCAAACCCTCATCTTGTTGAACATTAGGCTGCACATTACAGGATTCACTCAAAATACTTCTAGATATCCTCAGTTTTTCCCGTACTTGCTTGGCAAGGATGTCCAATGCATTGTCCACCAACAAGATACATTCCGGATCGCTTGCGGCTTCACTTGCAAAATCATGAAATTTGTGAGAAACAAACTTGTACCGCAACATAGCATCCAATTTTGGATCTTCAATTATATCCCTTCCTTTGGTATCTTGTATAGTTCCAGATTTTGCTTCTCGGGTCCATCTCTTTAAAAGATAATGGTTTGGCAATAACTTGATATTCATCAAGTCAAGAACTTTTAAAGCATGTGCACACAATACTCCGGTCCTTTTAAACTGAAAACAGCTACAAGAAGCCGTTTGCTCCAAAGGATCACCGACAACTATGCGCTCTAGTTCGGAACTCAAATCACCATTAGCCCTCACAATTGTAACAGCATATGTATTATCTCCATCCAATGCTCTACTACATGCAGCCATGGATCTTCTATATTCAGATTTGAATGCTTCAAATATGGTCGGTGTGTAAGCTTCGCTTGTTTGCAACAACATAGGAGTCTCCATCCCTATTCTAGGCAGTTTTTTAGTAGCTTCAAATTCTGCATCTAGCTCCTTGTTTCTTTTTCCTTGCACAGCCCTTTCAAAATGTTTTAAGAAGCGAATGACGTCAAAATCTGATTTGAGATGTTTTTTCAAATCACTATTGAAACTCTCACTTAATTGTGTGCTTCTCATTCCCAATGTGAAAACATCCCTCATGTAACATTCAGTCCACTTTTCTTTTAACTTGTAGATGCTATCTAGCCATGAGGCCTTCTTCTTATCCACCTTATTTCTCATGATGTCAAATGCCTCTTCAAAGGCCGCTTGTCCTCAATATTATACATACAAGCGCTTAAAATCTAAGAGGATATGAGGTTCTTCATCTTCCTCTTTTTGATTCTTCAACTTTGCTATTGCACAAGTGCTTGACGGCATTTTGCATGATGTGGTAGGTGCACAAGCCATGCCATGCTTGGGTGAAAACATCCCCAACAGCCAATCCCATTGCCGTGTCTTGATCGGTAAATATAGCTCTAGGTTGCTTTCCGTTGTGTGCCTCTACAAAAGCCTCAAATAACCATTTGAAAGAGCCACGTGTTTCATCAAACAAAAGAGCAGCACCAAAAATAACGTTCTCTCTAAAATGATTGAATCCGACGAAAACACCAAAAGGCCTATATTCTTTGTTTGTGCCAAAAGTAGTGTCAAAGGCGATAACATCTCGAAAGTGTGCATAATCAATGCACATCTTTGCATCAGCCCAGAATATAGTACTTATTTGTTCTTCGGAATCCAATTGTAAAGTATACTAGAAAGACGGATTCTCAGCCTGCTTTTGTTGAAAATACTTCAACATGCTTCCCGCCTGACCATATGCTAACTCTCTTTGGCGCCTGCTCTGCAAGTGATTTTTGTGATCACGAGGCGTGTAGCTGAGATTCATTGGCCCCCCAACAAGGCGACTAGCCAAGTCATGTGCATGCCTTGGCCTAATTCCAGAGTCATCGGCAGCCTCAATTTCAACGGCTTGCAATTATGAAATCCTCCGTTGTGATGACATCAAATGGAAAGTTTGTGGTAAGTAGACACCATGATTGTGAGCAAGCACTACCTCCACCACTTCATAATGTCCTGCCACTCGATCTAATGAAAGACACATATGGACATCACAATCTGTTCTTGTTTCAGCTCTAGGGTTCTTTGTGAGATGATCCCTCTTGTCTTGTACTCGACGACCCTCCTTTGCACACACATATCTACATGAAGTTACCACTCCATCAATTTTACTTTTCCAGCTTGACCTTTTTCTGACCTCAAAACCTGCCCGGCCTCCATAGTTAACCCAAAATGACCATGCCTCAGCCAAGTCTGTGAATTTCTGACCAACTTGAGATAAGGACGTACGAATCACATTCTCCCTGCACCAAAATAAATATATAGGTAATTCCAGTGTAAGCCTAACTTGCTATAGATCTAGATGTCAGCAAAGGAATTCCAGTGTAAGCCTAACTTACTTGTTGGTTTCTGCCATTATCTCTTAATTTGAAGACATGAACTCAATAATTACTGCAGGAATCATGAACAAATACAAGTAAGAAAATTTCCAATTTGTGAAGAAAATACAAGACAAAGAGGGGAGATTTGTGGTTGCTACCTGTAATCTGGAAGGAGGAGGAGGAGGAACGATGGCTGGAATCGATCGCCAGAAGTTTTCCTCGATCGGCCAGCTGATTTCCTTGGAGTTGCCACAGCGATTGCCCAAAGCCGAGACAGCGCGCGACAGAGCAGCGCAGTACACGTTTCCCCGCCAAAATCCTCTCGTGCTCCCGCCTGAAGTTTTATTTTCCTTCCACTGTGTTGAAGTAGGCCTTTAGGTGGGCTATGAAATCTGGGCTGGGCTGCTTATTTTAGGCTGAGTGAGGGATCGAAAGAAGCAGCCGACCGATCGAGAACGAGCGGCATCTGGCGTGCGCTGGGCTGCCTCTGACTTGCTGTAAGCAAGTTAGAGAATCTGAGCCGCCCGCCGTTGTGAAAAACAAGGGAGGAGGAAACCTAGGTCTGCACGGCGACACCAGCCTGCACAGCATGACCCGCCCTCTACCTCCGTCGCCTACGCGGCATTGGTTCTTGCTGCCATGAGGGACGCCGTCATGGGTGAGGCCGATGCGGCTCGCGCGCTCTGAGGAAGCCGAACGCGTGCTTGTCTATGAGGTCGCGTGCCTTACCTCACGCCTTTTCGAGCTCCGTCGCAAGGTGGCAGCACGGAACTGGACGCTGCGGACAAGATTTCCGACTGCATGGCGCGCGCGAAAGAGGCCGGACTCGATGCTGGACAACGGATGTCCGTGCGCATGGCGCAAGTCCAAGAGTCTGGCCGCCTGACGGACGATGCCGATGTCACGACTGGCATAAGGATGTCCGTCGCCACGTGGTACGGGGAAGACACCATGAGCCAAGCATACCAAGCCGTTGACGCGGCGCAGAACGCGCACTGCCTCATCGATGAGTACGACGTCGCGTCCAACAACGGCGAGGACTCGGTCGAGGACAAGTAACATCGCACCATCCACGGTCCACGGCGTCTCGTGCAGCACTAGGTTATGTTACGTTGCTGCATGCTTTTGATCAGTGCATTTCCTATTTCATGTCCAATAGGGTGCATCGCACTAAGCTATTTTCTCTGCAAGAACTACTGTTCGACCTCGTACATACGCCGCACTTATATCTGAATTGGCTTTCGGTGTCTGAAGATTTGTTAAAGCTTCATGTTTTCGTATCAGCATTTCATTCGTGTTTACTGAAATCTATGCAAGTTTCGTCCATGAAACTGAATATGTTGCTGACAGATGCAAATTAATTGTTCTTGTTCTTTGCACGCCAAGCACTTGTCTTTTTTTTCTGAAAAAAAAGCAGTGTTACCAGCCCCCTCGGTCAGCCATTGGATGCAGGACCTCTACCTCATCATGATCTCCTCTGTGTACAGCAGTTCTATCATGTGACGTAGGGTCCTTAGCTCCTGCCGTATAGAACCAAACGTGACCTGACCCCAGCGGGATAAGGATTTTGCCACGACTTCCAGTTCCCTTGCTAAGCCGCCCACCGACGCCGCAGGTGCATCGGCTTGCCATGCCTCCTCCACGACACCGGCTGAAATTTCTGTTGGTCTCCCACATGCATTCATACCTAAAAGGTTTCTTTAGTCGGTGCCGAGCATTGTTTTAACTCCAACTCATCTGATTTTGCGGCCATCAGCTCTATGGAGCATTGTTTCTTTAGTTAATTGATTTTCAAAAAAGTTCATAAAATTTTAAAAAATCATCGATTTTGAAAAAAGTTCATTGAATTTTTAAAAAAGTTTATTGATTTTGAAAAAAACTTCATCGTGTTTGAATAAAGTTCGTCGAAATTGAAAAAATTCCTGAATTTTTTAAAAAGTGTAAAATTTGAAAAAATAGATTTATCAATTTTAAAAAGTTCAGCGCTGCAGCGACCTTTTTAGTGGACACATCAATTATCTCTCATGTTGCTTCTCACAAAAAAAAATTCTCTCGCATTGCAACACATGAGTATATATGCTAGTGAAAAGAAAAATGAAGAGCAAATGGCACAAGAAGCGTTCGCCTCTCCACATAAAGTACACTGTACGCCTAAGAACCCGAAAGATTAACACGAGGGACCTGCTCCGCTCTTGTACGGCGCGG
This sequence comes from Aegilops longissima, assembly GCA_021605205.1. NCBI lineage: Eukaryota > Viridiplantae > Streptophyta > Magnoliopsida > Poales > Poaceae > Aegilops > Aegilops longissima. Next base: position 638,620,705 of record CM038681.1, on the reverse strand, counting down.
CGCGTACCCTGCCCGCGCTGAGTAACGACCCGGCCGGCGCCGGCGAGCACCACCAGGACGTGTTCTTCGTGTGTGTGTGTGTACACGACGCACGCATACATGTGTCCTCGGCGTGGGAAAATACCCTTTTGTTCCTGGTTGTATATACACCCTATATAAGAATTATTTTAATAATTAAAAAAATCAGAATAGTTCAAAATTAGTTTTAGATTAAATTTGTTTTGCATGGTATATAAATTTTCACGAAAAAAAACCAACATTGACTACAGGGCAAAAAAGACAAAAATTGTTTTGCTATTATAGGTCATTATTCACATTATTTTGATCGAAAATTTGTCCTTTTTGAAAAGAAGTCAAAGGGTGATTTTATTTTCGTGAAATTTTTCTAACAAGTACAATAGAAGGTTAAATTTATTTTAAAAATATTTTCAGATTTTTTTGACTTTTTGTTGAATTGCTAATTTGTTAAACTATTTTCAGGAATCAAATCCCGTCCCCCCCGGCGTGCCCTTCCCTTCCTTCTGCTGCATGTGTTGTGTTGCTGGCCCCCACTTTTCACGACTGGGTCGGCGCATTGGGGCCGACTTTTTTGTCCGTGCCGAGCCAAACAGACAGCGACGGACGAAATGGGTCCCCTCATTAAAGTTGCTCTTACCTCACGCCTTTTGGAACCCGTCGCAAGGTGGCAGCACGGAACTGGACGCTGCGGACAAGATTTCCGACTGCATGGCGCGCGCGAAAGAAGCCGGACTCGATGCTGGACAACGGATGTCCGTGTGCATGGCGCGAGTCCAAGAGTCTGGCCGCCTGACGGACGATGCCGATGTCACGACTGGCATAAGGATGTCCATCGCCACGTGGTACGGGGAAGACACCATGAGCCAAGCATACCAAGCTGTTGACGCGGCGCAGAACGCGCACTGCCTCATCGATGAGTACGACGTCGCGTCCAACAACGGCGAGGACTCGGTCGAGGACAAGTAACATCGCACCATCCGCGGTCCACGGCGTCTCGTGCAGCACTAGGTTATGTTACGTTGCTGCATGCTTTTGATCAGTGCATTTCCTATTTCATGTCCAATAGGGTGCATCGCACTAAGCTATTTTCTCTGTAAGAACTACTGTTCGACCTCGTACATATGCCGCACTTATATCTGAATTGGCTTTCGGTGTCTGAAGATTTGTTAAAGCTTCATGTTTTCGTATCAGCATTTCATTCGTGTTTACTGAAATCTATGCAAGTTTCGTCCATGAAACTGAATATGTTGCTGACAGATGCAAATTAATTTTGCAAGACTTGCAGACGGACAAAGAGAGTTCAGTATAAACTTAGATTTAGAAGCTCGTTCTGCTAATACACACGACTTTTTTACATAACAGAGGATCAAACCCTCTACACTACAGAGAGCAATTTTTGCGCTCTCTGACTACTATGTCCGGACTACTTGCATTGCCTAGTTGTCGTCATCCTTGTGCCCATCATCTTGGTTGCAACCCCGGCTTTTCGTCCTGCGCCGGTACCTTGGCCGCCGCCTTTGCCCTCCCCGCAATCGCCTGGAGCTCTGCAACTATGCGCCCTTCTTGAGCGCACCGCAAACGCATGGATTAATCCGGCCCGTTGAAGTCTTCGACCTAGATTTCCAACCTGCGGCCACGTCTTGCGGTCGGTTTGGTCTTGCGTCACGATGGTGAACGAGTTATCTACAGCGGCGGCTCACATGCAACGCCTCCTCGTCCATCGGAGGCAGGTTCGTAGCGGTGGCGATGGACAGCAGCACGTCTGCCAACGGCGGCGCCTCCTTCGTTTCTTGCTCTTCCTCATATGTGACGTCGTCGAACGGTGCCACATCGTTACGTAATTTGACCTTCTTATGGCGGGCCTATTCTGGAATGCAAGAGGGCTGGGTGAACCTGAAAAGAGAAGATTTCTGAGGGAATCTATCTCGGAGCATAGTTTAGAGTTTGTTTGTGTGCAAGAAACAAAAAAGAAGGACTTTGACGAGGCTTGGTTGGCTGGAGTGAGTGGTAGATTTACTTATATTTGGTTGTGGCAGCCATCCGAAGGTGCTTCGGGAGGGCTGCTTATGGGGGTTCGGGAAGATCTGTTTGAGGTAGACGTCTGTATTGCAGGAAGATACATGACCAGAATGGTTATTATGGATAAAAGATCAGGATTCAAGTGGAATCTGATCAATGTCTATGGAGCTGCTCATGTGAGGAATAAGGTAGAGTTCCTGGTGGATCTAGTTCAAGCTTTGGGGTACAATAAATTGCCTTGTGTGCTTGGGGGTGATTTTAACTTAATTAGGAGAATTAACGAGAGAAACAAAATTAGAAAACTTCCTAAATGGTCTTTTATTTTAATTCTGTTATTGAGCATTGGGGATTAAAAGAATTAGATTTGTCTGGGAGGAGCTATACTTGGTCGAATAATCAAGAGGATCCGCTTTTTGCTAAGTTGGATAGAATTTTAGTTAGCTCCCTTTGGGAGCAGCAATTTCCTTTAGTTACCGTCAGAACCTTGGTGAGAGGGGTTTCTGACCATGCAGCGCTGCTATTACATACAGGGATTAAACCTATTATTAGTCACAAGCCTTTTAAATTTGAGCTATGCTGGTTGTCTAGAGCCGAGCTTCCTGTTATTGTGAATAAAGTCTGGAGTTCCACTGTGCGTAGAGGGAGTAGTCTTGATTGGTGGCAGGATTTCATGCGAAAGTTAAGAAGAACCCTCAAAGGGTGGAATCTTAATGTAGAGGGTAAATATAGGAGAGAGAGAGAGAGAGATGTTATTGCTAATAAGCTTGACTTTTTGGATAAGAAAAGTGAGCTCTCTAGAGTTTCAGAAGCTGACTATGTTTGAGAAATCAGTTGCAAAATGATTTGAATATGATCCTTAGGGAAGAGGAGATTAAGTGGTACCAGAGGTCTAAAGAGAAAGATATTAAGGAGGGTGATGGTAACACAAAGTACTTCATGATTAAAGCTAGCGGTAGGAAGCGTAGAAGTAAAATTTTTAGATTCATCCAGGATGAGGGGATCATCCAAGGGGATGAGCATCTCCTTAAATATGCGACCAATTTTTATAAAAAGCTCTTTGGGCCTGTTGATTTACTCCCGGTCTCCTTAAACATTCCTCTAGAAGATATGCTTTCTGATGAGGACAAAAGTAAGTTGGTTGGTAAATTTACATTGGATGAGATAAAAATGGCAGTTTTTTCTATGAGGCATAATAGAGTTGCCGGTCCCGATGGTATGCCTATTGAATTCTTCCAAACCTTTTGGCACCTCATTTGTAATGATCTGCTGAGTCTCTTTCATGACTTCTATGATGATGTGATTGATATATCTAGGCTAAACTATGGGGTGGTTACTTTGTTAGCTAAGGGTCAAGGGGCGGATAGGATTCAAATGTATAGACCTATATGCATGCTCAATGTCCCGTTTAAAATATTTACCAAAGTCTTGAACAATAGAGCTATGGCTACGGCTCACAAGACGGTTTCTAAGGTACAATCTGCGTTTATCAAAGGGCGGTATATTTTTGATAATGTCGTTGTTCTGCATGAGACACTTCACTCACTTCATAAGTCTAAATGCTCTGCTGTTATTTTTAAGGTTGACTTCGAGAAAGCTTATGACAAAATTAATTGGGACTTTATGCTTAGTACGCTGAAAATGAAGGGGTTTCCTGATAAATTTATTCATTGGACGAAAGCCGTTATTCATAATGGTAAAGTAGCTATAACGTTAAATGACTTGATTGGCCCTTATTTTGTTACTAGGAAAGGATTGAGGCAGGGTGACCCGTTCTCCCTACTATTGTTTAATCTTGCTGCTGATGTTCTTGCTACCCTGGTTCAAAGGGCACAAGAACAAGGGTTTATTAAGGGTGTTTTGCCTAGATTGTATGAGGGTGGTCTTACCGTTTTACAATACGCGGATGATACGATTTTCTGCTTTGAAGATGACTTAGAAGGGGCTAGAAACCTTAAAGTCATTCTATGCGTGTTTGAGCACTTGACAGGTTTGAAAATTAACTTAGAAGGGGCTAGATTATATTTGGTGATGCTTTGTTGAAACAAGAAGAATATTCTCAAATTTTCACTTGTGCGGTGGGGGACTTTCCCTTTACTTATTTAGGTCTTCCTTACATTTTAAAAATTGCATAATGCGCATTGGAAACCAGCTGAAGAGAAAATTGAGAAGAAAGCAGCTACCTGGCAAGGGGGCTTGCTTTCAATGGGCGATAGGATTACTCTCGCTGAGACTTGTATGAGTAATATTCCTAGCCATTTAATTTATTTTTTTAAACTACCTAAAGGTGTAGGTAAGAGAATGAACTTTGTCCGTGCTCGTATGGTTTGGCAAGAGAGGGATGGAGTGAGAAAGTATCATTTAGTCAAGTGGTTGGACGTCTGCCAACCTAGAGATCAGGGAGGTTTGGGAATTACTAATTTGGAAATTAAAAACATCGGCCTTTTATGTAAGTGGTTATGGAGATTAGAGAATGAGGAAGGGGATTGGCAGGAGATGATTAGAGCCAAATATTTGAGAAGGAGATCTTTGGCTCAATGTGAATCATCTTCGGGTAATTCCCACTTTTGGAATGGATTGTTGAGTATAAAGGATATCTTCTATTCTTGCTGACATAGGGTGGTAGGTAATGGATGTAAGACGAGATTTTGGGAGGACACATGGCTGGGGAGAAAGCCACTTGGTCAACTTTTCCCTCGCTTGTATAATTTAACTTTCTGTCAACATGTTACTGTTGCTAAAGTCTTTAACCAGGATTTTGATTGTATTAGATTCAGGAGATGTCTTTATGGAGAAACTCTTACGATGTGGAATGAATTACTCGATATGTGTAGTCAGGTTACTCTGTCGGAGGAGCCTGACAAAGTTAAATGGCTTTTAACAAAATCTGAATCCTTCTCGGTTAAATCGCTTTATCACTACCTGTTGCGGTTCAGGTTGGGAGCACGCCCAGGGAGTGACCCCCTGTACCGAGGAAGCTGCCGTTGAATATGGTCGTGAAAGACCAGTGCAGCAACCACAAGATCTTCATCATCCGACGACGAATCGTCCGATGAACAAAGGAAGTGATGGAAGAAAAACTCATCTCCACTGTCCATACCTTTGTTGGCAAAAGGTCGAACACCTTGTGGTCGTGGTGGCGAAGAGGCCGCGATGATCACCTCGACGCAGCAGGGGTGGTTGCCGGCCGGCTACTGGCCGCTCTGGAGCTCTCGTCGGAATCTGCCTCGGCCGCCGTGGTACATCGCCGGCAGTCGTGTCCCCTCTGCCACCGGCAAGGACGGCGACGGCCAAACCTCCTCCGATTGACGGCCAAAACTACGGTGAAAGCGCGGGCGTGGTGGAGGCCATGTCGAGACGTGGTTTGGTATGGACGGCGGGGGGGGGGGGGGGGTGCGCGGTGAGGAGGCGGCCGGAGAATAGCGGCGGCGCCGACGGCGGGGCGGGGTGGGGCGGGGAGAGAGGGTGAAGCGTTGGAGCGAAGGGACTGCTAGTGTCCCCGACAGACGGGCCACGGAGGGGGGGGTGTGCTTCGAGGCCATCCGCGCGCGTCCATTTCACCTCAAACCGAGCGTAAGTTTGGGCCGGGGATGGGTAAAAAACGGACGAAATCCGGACATTTATCCATTTGAGGCCGTGCGCTGGGCCGCCTTTTTTGTCCCTTTTACCCCAAATGGACGGGGCCGGACAGGATAGGGTCGCGCAGTGGAGTTGGCCTGAGTAGGCATGCAACGTAGGTGTACATCTCTGGTCAGGGAAAGCAGAAGATAAACCCTCTACCGGGGCAGAAAACACATATCTGACCTGAGGCAGAAATGAAATCACAAACTGACCTGGTCACGAAAAATTTCACTTTCGACACTTTGGTGTGGCGCCCGACAGCTGGGCGCCAGCACCCTCTGTCAGCGCCCTTCCCTTAGGCGTCGCAAGTCCTGCCAACGTGGCAGCCTGGTCGATTATGGCCCCACAGACAAGACTGCAGCGCCTAAGACTTAGGCGCCACACTGTAATATGCAGCGCCTAGCTCTTGGCGCTGCACACTCAGGTTCCACTTGGCTGGCCCCACCTCTCTCCTCCCACCCCACCCCACACACCCCCTACCCCACCCAAACCCTTGCGGCCCTCCTCTCTTCCCCTCTCCCCCCTATCAAATCTTTCTCAAATCTTGCAAATCCGGAGTGTTTGACCGTGGATTTCGAAGCCAACCCCTCCCTTAAGGTAATCTCCTCCGATCCCCTCGTTTTCATCCATAGGAATTGTCACATTTGCTCAAATCTTGCTAGTTTGGGGGAAACCCTAGTTTTTGCTTGGATTTGAAAAATTGTGTTGAATGATGTTATATTTCTTTGCTAATTTGGGTTGTTTAGGCTTCCATAGTATGCTAGGGTTAGGGTTATGTGTGTTTGATGTTGGTGTTAGGGTTATGTTATGGTTAGGGTTGTGGTAATTGTTATGTGGGGGTTAGGGTTATTAATTCATATATATGTTAGGGCATATGTGTGCAAATATTTTTCTTAAGTATTTACTTGATATATGTGTGTTTTTTATTATTGTAGGGATGGGGAGAACATGTGTTTATGTTCATCATGTGGATAAAGAGGCCTTTTTGAAAGGCAATGTTGAGACGGACCCGGATGAGCTTGACATGGTGTTTGAGAGTAGTCCTAGCTATGCGGAGCTCTTGGAACAAGTGAGGAAAGATTTGAATTGGATTGACCCAAGTGACGTTGTTGAGTTCGATGGAAGGCATAATGTTGGTTTTGGAATGCACATCCGTTGGAAGACAATGCGTGTGAACTCCGAGCAACGTTGGGTTGCATACAAGGAGACGGTTGCCGAATCTCTAGACAAGGCTCTTGAGTTATTTGCCTCCAAGAAGGTTGAGTCTACTTTGAATGTAGACTTGAACCGGAACCCCTCCCTGTTGGTTGCTAGCACTCCCCCACCCATGAACCAAGATCAAATGAGTGAACCTCAATTCACGCAACAAGATTGGCCAACAATGAGCCCGACTCCAAACAACCAAAATGAAGGTTTTGAAGAGGAGAATGATGAGTACGAGGAGGATGACAACAAAGTTGACCTCCATGACAACAATGTGGGCGATCTCGACCAATATCATGTGCAAGAGACAATGGACCAATCCATCCCTTTTTCCCGTGCATATGCATCGACTTCGGATGATGATGGTCCCGATGAAGAAGTTGATGAGGAGGGGTTCACGCCAAGGAGGCGAAGCATTCAAGAAGGTATTCAGGGGGATCACAAGACACCATTGTTCAAGGATCTTAGTCTCGTGGATGAAGCCGTTGTGGATGGTGGCAAATGCATATCTCTTGGAGCTAGGCCAAGTTCTCACCGTGATTTGGAAGACGGCAAGAATGGGATATATCCCGGTTGTGAGTTTCAATCCTTCTTGGAATTGAAGATGTGGCTCGACAACTACTCGGTTACACATTATCGTCCACATAAAGTGGCCAACTCGGACGTGAATGTGCGTTACACGGTCAAATGTGAAGTGCCAACATGTCCATGGATTGTGCGTGCAAGGCCATGGAAAGGAGGTCCCACTTGGCGCATAGTGAGTTGTCTACCAACTCACATGTGCCGGCACAAGAGGGCGGATGGCAAGCTTGTGTACCAACAACACAGACAACTCACATTCGAGTTCATCGCTTACAGGCTTTCCAACCAAATATCCACACTTCCAACAATGAGCATCAAGAGTGTCATTGACCTTGTGAAAGCCATCTTTCATTACAAGGTGAAGTACGGCAAGGCATGGAAGGCGAAGCAGGCCGCATTCAAGATGTTGTATGGCAATTGGGAGGAAGCATACAACCGACTCCCTAGGTTGTTGTTAGCTATGGCCGCCACAAACCCAGGCATGGTTCACGTGGTTGAGCCTCATGGGCACCAAACATTGATTCATAACGGAGGACCGTGCGAGTATTTGGCCGTGCATTTTGGGCCTTTGAGCAATGCGTGAGGGCTTTTGAGCATTGTCGGCCCGTCATCGCCATTGATGGCACGTTCTTGACCGGACAATACAAGGGCACTTTATTGGTTGCAATAGCAAGTGATGCCAATAACCGGTGTTGCCTTTGGCTTTCGCTTTGGTTGAGGTGGAGAACAATGATAACTGGGAGTGGTTCTTGCGTCAACTGAGAACAAGGGTATTACCTGCTAAAAGGGAAATTTGTGTCATATCGGATCGCCATCCTGGAATTCTAAATGCGGTGGTGGTTGACATTCTGGACATACAAAGTTGCATCATCGATGGTGCATGAGGCACTTTTGTGCAAACTTCTATAGGGCATGTGGTATCAAGGAGTTGGCCGATGATCTTGAGGATTGTTGTCTCGCTTTCACCAACAAGCGGTTTGCCGCATTGTTCAATGCATTGCTCGAGACACAAGAAACTTGACCCGGCGGTCGAGGAGTTTCTCAATAGGAACATTGCGAAAGGAATATGTGGGCACGTGCTTTCGATGAAGATGGCGGAGGTGCGGTCAAATGACAAGCAATATGGCGAATGCTTCAATAAGGTGCTCAAGGGTGTACGTGCATTACCCGTGACGGCAATAGTTCAATACACATTTGACAAGATGAATGCATACTTTTAAAGTACTCAATGGAGACCGATAAGCAGATTGTTGGTGAGAACAAGGATAAGCACAAGTACAATTTCCCACCAAAGGTTGAAGAATGGTTGGAATTTCAATCACGAAGGCAGACTCGAAGAAGTTGTACTATATGGCGACAACGAGTGGAAGTATGAGGTGAAAGAGCCGGAGGAACCACAAGCGATGGCCGCCAACACGGAGGCCGGGCTTTCAAGGTCTCCCTAACACGGTGTGATTGCAGCTGCATGAGGCCGTCTTTGCTTCATCTCCCATGCTCGCACTTGTTAAATGCATCCCGGTTAGGAATGTGGACGTCAATCACCCTCTTACCGTGAGGGAGTCCGAGTTCTCAATCATGACGGTAAAGAATACATGGACTCCACGCTTCCAGCCATGCATGGACTCAACTGTTAGGCGCTGCAGTACTGCTATAAGAAAAACTGCAGAAACAGATGCCATTTTGGCCTCCTGCAACAGCACTCACATAATAAAAGTACTATAAACACAAATACCATATCATTTAAGACAATTCAACATTACTTCAACACTAGTAAGAGTTCATCCACATATAACATAACCTCAGAAGTTCATCAACATATCATTTAAGACAATTCAACATTACTTCAGGTTCGCAAACACAAATACCACACTAGTAAGAGTTCACCAACATATAACATAACCTCACAAGTTCATCAACCTAATTAAACGGCTACAATTAACATGAACAAGCACTAATTCCTTCCGCGCGTGTTCCTAGTGGCACGCCTGCCGGCAAGCTTCTTCTTCTTAGGAGCACGAGGCTCCTCTTCGTGCTCTTCCCCCTCCGCCTCCGCCTCCGCCTCCTCCTCCGCCTCATCATCCAAGCTAGCCATCCGCGAGGTCCCTACGACCACCTTTGGGTTGCCTCTGTTGTCATAGTCGTTGGGCGTGTACCGGCGTCTGGGCTGCCTAGGCTTCAACACATATGCGGACCGAGCTTGAGCGTCCGCCAAAGTCATGTCATCATCAAGCTCATCGCCCTATCACACAACGAAACAATATGGTGAAGGCCGGTGTCGTAATCAAGTGAGAATCACATCTAAAGGATTAGTCATACCTCTTGGGTGATCCCACCCTCATCATCCATATAAGCATATGAGGAACTCACATCGTCCCCCTCATGGTGAGGTGCGGGGTCTGATGGTGTACCAGACCTAGAGGCAGATGGTTCATCATATTCAGGATCACGGCAACCGAGAAGGTTCGATAACCGCCTTTAACTTCTTGGCTTTGTGCTGTAACATGAACAAGTGTGTAAGATATCAAACTTCGCAACATAGACTGGCTCTCATAGTGAATGCGATATGTACCTTGAGGAATGCTCGTAGTGAACCATCATCATTGTGAAGGAAATATGCCCTAGAGGCAATAATAATGTTATTATTTATTTCCTTATATCATGATAAATGTTTATTATTCATGCTAGAATTGTATTAACCGGAAACATAATACATGTGTGAATACATAAACCTACAGAGTGTCACTAGTATGCCTCTACTTGACTAGCTCGTTAATCAAAGATGGTTATGTTTCCTAACCATGAACAAGGAGTTGTTATTTGATTAACGGGATCACATCATTGGTTGAATGATCTGATTGACATGACCCATTCCATTAGCATAGCACCTGATCGTATAGTTTGTTGCTAGTGCTTTTCTTCATGACTTATACATGTTCCTATGACTATGAGATTATGCAACTCCCGTTTGCCGAGGAACACTTTGGGTGCTACCAAACGTCACAACGAATCGGGTGATTATAAAGGTACATTACAGGTGTCTCCGAAGGTACATGTTGGGTTGGCATATTTCGAGATTAGGATTTGTCACTCCGATTGTCGGAGAGGTATCTCTGGGCCCTCTCGGTAATGCACATCACATAAGCCTTGCAAGCATTGCAACTAAAGGTGTTAGTTGTGAGATGATGTATTACGGAACGAGAAAAGAGACTTGCCAAGAACAAGATTGAACTAGGTATTGGATACCGACGATCGAATCTCGGGCAAGTAACATACCGATGACAAAGGAACAACGTATGTTGTTATGCGATCGACCGATAAAGATCTTCGTAGAATATGTAGGAGCCAATATGGGCATCCAGGTCCCGCTATTGGTTATTGACCGAGAGGTGTCTCGACCATGTCTACATAGTTCTCGAACCCGTAGGGTCCGCACGCTTAAAGTTTCGATGGCAGTTATTATGAGTTTATATGATATTGATGTACGAAGGTTGTTGAGTCCGGATGAGATCACGGACATGACGAGGAGTCTCGAAATGGTCGAGACATAAAGATTGATATATTGGAAGCCTATATTTGGACTCGGAATCACTCCGGGTGAAATTGGGAATTTTACCGAGTACAGGGGTTACTGGAACCTCCGGGAGTCAATGGGCCTTGATGGGCCTTAGTGGGAAAGAGAAAGGGGGCCCTATAGCTGGCGCAGCCTTCCCCTTCCCTAGTCCTATTAGGATTAGGAGAAGGGGTGGCGCCTCTCTCCCTCTCCCTTGGTCAAACCCTAGTTGGACTAGGATTTGGGGAATCCTACTCCTAGTAGGAGTAGGACACCCTGCGCCTCCCTCCTAGGCCGCCAGCCCTCCCTTCCCTCCTTTATATACAGGGGGGGGCACCCATGACACACAAGTTGATCAATTAGATCGTTCCTTAGCCGTGTGCGGTGCCCCTTCCACCAGATTACACCTCGATCATACCGTAGCGGAGCTTAGGCGAAGCCTGCGTCGGTGGAACATCATCATCGTCACCACGCCGTCGTCTTGTGGAACTCTCCTCGACACTCGGCTGGATCGGAGTTCGAGGGGCGTCATCGAGCTGAGCGTGTGCAGAACTCGGAGGTGCCGTGACGTTCGGTGCTTGGATCGGTCGGGTCGTGAAGGCGTCGACTACATCAACCGCGTTGTTATAACGCTTCCGCTTCGGTCTACAAGGTGCGTGGACGACACTCTTCCCTCTCGTTGCTATGCCATCACCATGGTCTTGCGTGATCGTAGGAAAATTTTTGAAATTACTCGTTCCCCAACAAAGGCATCGAGCCAGGTTTTATGCGTTGATGTCATGTGCACGAGTAGAACACAAGTGAGTTGTGGACGATACAAGTCATACCGCCTACCAGCATGTCATACTTTGGTTCAGCGGTATTGTGAGATGAAGCGGCCGGACCGACATTACGCGTGACGCTTACGCGAGACTGGTTTCACCGCTCGAGCACTCGTTGCTTAAAGGTGACGGCGGGTGTCTGCTCTCTCACTTTAGTTGAACCGAGTGTGGCTCGCCGGTCCTTGAGAAGGTTAAAACGGAGTCTATTTGACGAAGTATCGTTGTGGTTTTGATGCGAGGTAAGAACGGTTCTTGCTCAGCCCGTAGCAGCCACGTAAAATTTGCAACAACAAAGTAGAGGACGTCTAACTTGTTTTTGCAGGGCATGTTGTGATGTGATATGGTCAAGACATGATGCTGAATTTTATTGTATGAGATGATCATGTTTTGTAACCGGTTATCGGCAATGGCAGGAGCCATATGGTTGTCGCTTTATTGTATGAAATGCAATCGCCTGTAATGCTTTACTTTATCACTAAGCGGTAGCGATAGTCGTAGAAGCATAAGATTGGCGAGGCGACAACGATGCTACGATGGAGATCAAGGTGTCGCGCGGTGGCGATGGTGATCATGACGGTGCTTGAGATGGAGATCACAAGCACAAAATGATGATGGCCATATCATATCACTTATATTGATTGCATGTGATGTTAATCCTTTATGCATCTTATTTTGCTTTGATTGACGGTAGCATTATAAGATGATCCTTACTAAATTATCAAGAAGTGTTCTCCCGAGTATGCACCGTTATGAAAGTTCTTCGTCTTTGAGACACCACGTGATGATCGGGTGTGATAGGCTCTACGTTCAAATACAACGGGTGCAAAACAGTTGCACACGCGAATACTCAGGTTATACTTGACGAGCTATGCATATAAGATATGACCTCGGAACACGGAGACCGAAGGTCGGCGTGAATCATATAGTAGATATGATCAACATATTGATGTTCACCATTGAAACTACTCCATCACACGTGATGATCGGTCATGGTGTAGTTGAAATGGATCACGCAATCACTTAGAGAATTGGAGGGATATTTTTCTAAGTGGGAGTTCTTAAGTAATATGATTAATTGAACTTAAATTTATCATGAACTTAGTCCTGGTAGTATTTTGCAAATTATGTTGTAGATCAATAGCTCGCGTTGTTGCTTCCCTATGTTTTTATATGTGTTCCTAGAGAAAATTGTATTGAAAAATGTTAGTAGCAATGATGCGGATTGGATCCGTGATCTGAGGTTTATCCTCATTTGCTGCGAAGAAGAATTATGTCCTTAATGCACGCTAGGTGACAGACCTATTTGCAGGAGCAGATCTGAGGCGTTATGAGCGTTTGGCTAGCTCAATATGATGACTACTTGATAGTTTAGTGCACCATGCTTAACGGCTTAGAATCGGGACTTCAAAGGCGTTTTGAGCGTCATGGACCATATGAGATGTTCCAGGAATTGAAGTTAATATTTCAAGCAAATACCGAGTTGAGAGATATGAAGTCTCCAACAAGTTCTATAGCTAAAAGATGGAGGAGAATCGCTCAACTAGTGAGCATGTGCTCAGATTGTGCGAGTACTTCAATCGCTTGAATCAAGTGGGAGTTAATCTTCCAGATAAGATAGTGATTGACAGAATTCTCTAGTCACCATCACTAAAGTTACTAGAACTTCGTGATGAACTATAATATGCAAGGGATGACGAAAACAATTCCCAAGCTCTTGGCGATGCTAAAATCGGCGAAGGTAGAAATCAAGAAAAACATCAAGTGTTGATGGTTGACAAGACCACTAGTCTCAAGGAAAAGGGCAAAGGAAGAAGGGAACTTCAAGAAGAGCGGCAAGCAAGTTGCTGCTCGAGTGAAGAAGCCCAAGTCTGGATCTAAGCCTGAGACTAAGTGCTTTTGCTACAATGGAACTGGTCACTGGAAGCGGAACTACCCCAAGTATTTGGCGGATAAGAAGGTTGGCAAAGTGAACAAAGGTATATTTGATATACAGATTATTGATGTGTATTTTACTAGTGTTCGTAGCAACCCCTCGGTATTTGATACTGGTTCAGTTGCTAAGAGTAGTAACTTGAAACAGGAGTTGCGTAATGAATGAAACTAGTTGAAAGGGAAGTGACGATGAGTGTTGGAAGTAGTTCCAAGATTGATATGATCATCATCGCACACTCCCTATACTTTCGATTAGTGTTAAACCTAAATAAATGTTATTTGGCGTTTGCGTTGAGCATGAATATGATTTGATCATGTTTATTGCAATACGGTTATTCATTTAAGTAAGAGAATAAATTGTTGTTCATTTACATGAATAAAACCTTATATGGTTACACACCCAATGAAAATGGTTCGTTGGATCTCGATCGTAGTGATACACATAATATTGATGCCAAAAGATGCAAAGTTAATAATGATAGTGCAACTTATTTGTGGCACTGCCGTTTAGGTCATATTGGTGTAAAGCGCATGAAGAAGCTCCATGCTGATGGGATTTTGGAATCACTTGATTATGAATCACTTGATGCTTGCGAACCATGCCTTATGGGCAAGATGACTAAAGACTCTGTTCTCCGGAACAATGGAGCGAGCAAATGACTTATTGGAAATAATACATATTGATGTATGCGGTCCGATGAGTGTTAAAGCTCACGGCAAGTATCGTTATTTTCTGACCTTCACAGATGATTTGAGCAGATATGGGTATATCTACTTGATGAAACACAAGTCTGAAACATTTGAAAAGTTCAAAGAATTTCAGAGTGAAGTGAAGAATCATCGTAACAGAAAATAAAAGTTTCTACGATATGATCGCAGAGGAAAAATATTTGAGTTACGAGTTTGGCCTTCAGTTAAAACAATATGAAATAGTTTCACTACTCACGCCACCTGGAACACCACAGCATAATGGTGTGTCTGAACGTCGTAACCGCACTTTATTGGATATGGTGCGATTTATGATGTATCTTACCGATTTACCACTATCGTTTTGGGGTTATGCATTAGAGACAGCTGCATTCACGTTTAATAAGGCACCATCTAAATCCGTTGAGATGACACCGTATGAACTATGGTTTAGCGATAAACCTAAGTATCGTTTCTTAAAGTTTGGAGTTGTGATGCTTATGTGAAAAAGTTTTCACCGATAAGCTCGAACCCAAATCGAAAATGCGTCTTCATAGAATACCCAATGGTAACTATTGGGTACACCTTCTATCACAGATCCGAAAGCAAGATATTTGTTGCTAAGATGGATCCTTTCTAGAGAAGAAGTTTCTCTCGAAAGAAGTGAGTGGGAGGAAAGTAGAACTTGATGAGGTAATTGTACCTTCTCCTTATTGGAAAGTTGTTCATCACAGGAATCAGTTCCAAGTGATTCCTACACCAATTAGTGAGGAAGTTAATGATGATGATCATGAAACTTCAGATCAAGTTGCTACCAAACCTCGTGGGTCTTCGAGTAAGATCCGCACTGAGTGGTACGGTAATCCTATTCTAAAAGTCATGTTACTAGACCATGATGAACCTCGAACTATGAGGAAGCGATGATGAGCCCAGATTCATGAAATGGTTTGAGACCATGAAATCTGAGATGGGATCCATGTATGAGAACAAAGTATGGACTTTGGTTGACTTGCCCGATGATCGGCAAGCCATTGAGAATAAATGGATCTTCAAGAGGAAGACGGACACCGATAGTAGTGTTACTATCTACAAAGCTCGACTTGTCGCAAAAAGGTTTTGACAAGTTCAAGGTGTTGACTACAATGAGATTTTCTCAATTGTAGCGATGCTTAAGTCTGTCTCGAATCATGTTAGCAATTGCCACATTTTATGAAATCGGCAAATGGATGTCAAACCTACATTCTTTAATGGATTTATTAAAGAAGAGTTGTATATGATGCAACGGAAGGTTTTGTCAATCCTAAAGGAGCTAACAAAATGTGCAAGCTCCAGCGATCCATCTATGGACTGGTGCAAGCATCTCGGAGTTGGAATAAGCGCTTTGATAGTGTGATCAAAGCATATGGTTTTATCTGAGACTTTTGGAGAAGCCTGTATTTACAAGAAGGTGAGTGGGAGCACTACAAGATTTCGATAAGTATATGTGAATGACATATTGTTGATCGAAATAATGTAGAATTATTCTGCAAAGCATAAAGGAGTATTTGAAAGGAGTTTTTCAAAGAAGGACCTCAGTGAAGCTGCTTACATATTGAGCATCAAGATCTATAGAGATAGATCAAGACGCTTGATAAGTTTTTCAATAAGTACATACCTTGTCAAGATTTTGAAGTAGTTCAAAATGGAACAGCCAAAGAAAGAGTTCTTGCCTGTGTTACAAGGTGTGAGATTGAGTAAGACTCAAAATCCGACCACGGCAGAAGATAGAAAGAGAATGAAAGTCATTCCCTATGCATCAGCCATAGGTTCTATAAAGTATGTCATGCTGTGTACCAGATCTATTGTGAGTGCAATAGTGATCTAGGAGTAGATCAATGGACAGCGGTCAAAATTATCCTTAGTAGAATAAGGATATGTTTCTCGATTATGGAAGTGACAAAAGGTTCGTCGTAAAGGGTTACGTCGATGCAAGTTTTGACACCGATCTGGATGACTCTAAGTCACGATCTAGATACATATTGAAAGTGGGAGCAATTAGCTAGAGTAGCTCCGTGCAGAGCATTGTAGACATAGAGATTTGCAAAATACTTACGGCTCTAAATGTGATGAGACCCGTTGACTAAAATTATCTCACAAGCAAAACATGATCACACCTTAGTACTCTTTGGGTGTTAATCACATGGCGATGTGAACTAGATTACTGACTCTAGTAAACCCTTTGGGTGTTGGTCACATGTCGATGTGAACTATGGGTGTTAACCACATATAGATGTGAACTATTGATGTTGAATCACATGGCGATGTGAACTAGATTATTGACTCTAGTGCAAGTGGGAGACTGAAGGAAATATGCCCTAGAGGCAATAATAATGTTATTATTTATTTCCTTATATCATGATAAATGTTTATTATTCATGCTAGAATTGTATTAACCGGAAACATAATACATGTGTGAATACATAAACCTACAGAGTGTCACTAGTATGCCTCTACTTGACTAGCTCGTTAATCAAAGATGGTTATGTTTCCTAACCATGAACAAGGAGTTGTTATTTGATTAACGGGATCACATCATTGGTTGAATGATCTGATTGACATGACCCATTCCATTAGCATAGCACCTGATCGTATAGTTTGTTGCTAGTGCTTTTCTTCATGACTTATACATGTTCCTATGACTATGAGATTATGCAACTCCGTTTGCCGAGGAACACTTTGGTGCTACCAAACGTCACAACGTAATCGGGTGATTATAAAGGTACATTACAGGTGTCTCCGAAGGTACATGTTGGGTTGGCATATTTGAGATTAGGATTTGTCACTCCGATTGTCGGAGAGGTATCTCTGGCCCTCTCGGTAATGCACATCACATAAGCCTTGCAAGCATTGCAACTAAAGGTGTTAGTTGTGAGATGATGTATTACGGAACGAGAAAAGAGACTTGCCAGTAACAAGATTGAACTAGGTATTGGATACCGACGATCGAATCTCGGGCAAGTAACATACCGATGACAAAGGGAACAACGTATGTTGTTATGCGGTCTGACCGATAAAGATCTTCGTAGAATATGTAGGAGCCAATATGGGCATCCAGGTCCCGCTATTGGTTATTGACCAGAGAGGTGTCTCGGTCATGTCTACATAGTTCTCGAACCCGTAGGGTCCGCACGCTTAAAGTTTCGATGGCGCTTATTATGAGTTTATATGATATTGATGTACGAAGGTTGTTCGAGTCCGGATGAGATCACGGACATGACGAGGAGTCTCGAAATGGTCGAGACATAAAGATTGATATATTGGAAGCCTATATTTGGACTCGGAATCACTCCGGTGAAATTGGGAATTTTACTGAGTGCAGGGGTTACTGGAACCTCCCGGGAGTCAATGGGCCTTGATGGGCCTTAGTGGGAAAGAGAAAGGGGCCCTATAGCTGGCGCAGCCTTCCCCCTTCCCTAGTCCTATTAGGATTAGGAGAAGGGGTGGCGCCTCTCTCCCTCTCCCTTGGTCAAACCCTAGTTGGACTAGGATTTGGGGGAATCCTACTCCTAGTAGGAGTAGGACACCCTGCGCCTCCCTCCTAGGCCGCCAGCCCCTCCCTTCCCTCCTTTATATCTGGGGCAGGGGCACCCCATGACACACAAGTTGATCAATTAGATCGTTCCTTAGCCGTGTCGGTGCCCCTTCCACCAGATTACACCTCGATCATACCGTGGCGGAGCTTAGGCGAAGCCCTGCGTCGGTGGAACATCATCATCGCCACCACGCCGTCGTCGACGGAACTCTCCCTCGACACTCGGCTGGATCGGAGTTCGAGGGACGCCATCGAGCTGAGCGTGTGCGAACTCGGAGGTGCCGTGCGTTCGGTGCTTGGATCGGTCGGGTCGTGAAGACGTCGACTACATCAACAGCGTTGTTATAACGCTTCGCTTTCGGTCTACAAAGTGCGTGGACGACACTCTTCCCTCTCGTTGCTATGCCATCACCATGGTCTTGCGTGATCGTAGGAAAATTTTTGAAATTACTACGTTCCCCAACACATTGCCAGTTCCAACCAGTGTCTTCTCCAGAATAGACTGGCTCTCATCAGCTGCTTTCTTGATCTCGGTGCGCTGCGGATGAGAAAGAATGAATGCGTTAGCCATTCAAACATGTGTAATATGGTCAACGTGGAAAGTAAAGAGGGAACACTTTACCACATAGTTAATCACCGGAACAGCAGGGACTCCTTGCCCTTGCACGACATCTCTGTTGTACTTCCCTTTGCTAGATCCTCAAAGTTTACGGGTTCTTCAAGAATATCCTCATTATATGCGGCGGGCATATCTCAACTCAGTAGTTCCAATAAACCATCGTGCGTAGTTATCAAAAGCAATTGGGTTGTGCTCACGAAGCGGGCGCGTGCGATGCTACTGAGCTTGCTCCACACAAAGCTGAAGCGGGTAACATACGCAGAATGATGCTTGTCCCATCCTTTATCTTCCGTTGCCTTCTCTGTCCAACCTGCGTGGTATAAAACCAAACATTAGCACAATCAAAAGGAGTCCCGATGATTAGACAATACGCATACATGCTCTCTTACCTATGAAGTGCTTTATCCGTGTCCACCAAATCCGCGGTGAGGCCGGAAAAGACCAAATCGACGATACACGCGATGCGGCAAATGAAACTCAACCGCCCGATTGCATATCAATGGGCACCGCATAAGCCGAGATCCTTATCCCGCAAGCACATCGGGTTGAGGCGGAACTCCGCGGTGTACCCCAAGCTCTCACCGCGCCATATGGTTGCCATTCCACCTATGAAACAGGGCAACAATGCAAATTTGATGACCATTTTCAAGCAAGCATGAGAAAGGACTAAAGTAATGACCTCCTTACCCTTTCAGCGTAATCGTGTCCAACTCGGCAATGTACTTTTGGTACATGAGACCGACATCGTTCGTCATCTCGAAGCGATATCCCACTTGTAAGCCCACGGGCGCGCAGAATTAAATCATGTTCATCGCATACCAAGGATCAAACTGGACGCTCTTGAGGCCGTCAAGCAGTGACGCTCCCAGCTCCATACGTAAAGTAGAAGCAGATTACCACCAATGCCTCGCACTAGGTGTGATCCTGCAACACGCATCGTCCAGCTACATATGAAAGAAAAACAATGTTAACTTGACAGCAAGCTTGCATTGCTAATGAAATGAGTTGATCACGAATCGGACCAACTACACAGCCGGTACAAGTAGGCAAGAGTCGCGAACCCCAGCTCCATTTGCTATCGAAGACGGTCAACGCCTTCAGCCACATCCATGGAGCGTTCTTGCCGGTGGAGTCGAAACAAAGTCCTCGACACAATGTACCACATATACACACGAGCATGTGTCCGGATCACATCATCGGTGGCATCCGGAGGGCACGTCGCAAAGTTATTTTGAATCACGTGAAAGCAGCTCCGGCTGCTTTCCTTTCCCTCTTCTTCTTCTCTTCTCCTCCTCTACATCATCCTCAGCCTCGGTAGGAGCCATACCGATAAGAGCAATCATCTGCTCGTGCCACCCATCGAATCGGTGCTCATACGAGAGGCCTCCGTCGATAGCAAGACCGGTGATCAACGAGACATCCTCGGCGTCACGGTCATCTCCCCGGTCCAAAGATGGAAACTGTGGGTCTCTGGCCTCCACCGATCAACAAGAGCGGACAGCAGTGGAGCGTTCAGATTCGGCGTGGACCGGCTGACCAACAGAATCCACGTGAGTTGTCCTGCCTGCTTGATGTACGGTGTGTACCGCTCATCGTAAGGCATGGCAGGACCAGAGACCCCGTGATACCGAATCTTCAGAGGTTCAAGCTTCTGCAAAAAACAAGTAATGACAAATCTTAGGGCATGTAAATTTCAACTAAAGGCAAATTTGCAAAATATTTAGATTACTCATTATTACCTTATCCTTCTCGCGCATCATGTAGGCCCGGTGTTGCACGTCGTAGACATCGTCCAGAAGCCAAACCATCCTTACAATTTCAAACAATAAACATATAAGAGTTCATCTTCATCTCAAATATCGGTATACACTAAACATATAACATGTGTTCAATTACAAGAATCTCAACATCTCCTTCTCACACAATGAATATGTCATATGTGTTCAAATAAACTAAACATCTAATGTTTCAAATAAACTCAACATCTAATATTTGAAATAAACTCAACATCTAATATATATCTAAACAAACTTCTCATATATGTCTACAAAAATCAACATCTCATAGTTATCTATAAAAATAGGCATCTCATACATATCTAAAAAAACTAAACAAATATAGGCTTTCACCAACAAGAATCATATATTGTGAACTAATAAATAACACTACGGTACTACCAATATGAATACACATCCTAAATCGAGCAAACCAAACAAATCAAGGGTTCCATCAAATCTTGGACAAATATCTAGAATGGCAACAAATTTACGGAGCAAAAGAAAGAGAAGGGAAGAGTTTACCTAGTACGATGGATTGGGGATCGAATCCACGGATCAAATCTTCAGATCTGAGAGGATGTGGGGGATTAGATGGGGCGCCGCCGCCGCCGCTGCTCTCTGTGAGAGAGGGAGAGATAAAGAAAACTGCCTGGTCGGGCTGGGTCGGCCGCTCTTAAGTCATTGTGCAGCGCCCAAGGGCTAGGCGCTGCACGTCAAAGTGTGGCGCCTAGCCCTTAGGCGCTGCTGCAGTCGTGTGGGGGCATAATCGACCAGGGCTGCCATGGCGGCGGGACGTCGACGCCTAAGGAAGGGCGCTGCACAGTAGGGTGCGGCGCCCAGCTGTCGGGCGCCATACCAAAGGGTCAGGAAAGTGAAATTTTTTCGTGACTAGGTCAGTTTGTGATTTGATTTCTGCCTCAGGTCAAATATGTGATTTCTGCCCTCTACCGGCTCCGTCCAATGCCACAAACTCAATCCATTGTGGCCCTTTTGCTCTCTTGAAAGCCACTTTTGAGTGGCCCAACCTCGAGTCCCATTGCATGTGTACTGTAGCAGTACTCCTGGTCTATAGCTAGTACTCCTGCTCTCTGACGATCTGCAAGAAACTGCTACTTTTGCGTGTAGACATGCAGCTACAGGACCTTTGATTTGGCTTGGCATCGATGAGGCCGCGCCGGTTCCTTTATGTTCATCCAACATACTTGATAATTTCTTTTTTTTTTTTGATACCACAATTTCCTTGCCTTCTCATCATCCTCAAACTACTAACAAATACAAAAATATCTTAAAATGGAGACTATCATAATCGACTGAAAATGCCAATAAATTAATTTTCCAGTCACGCGCGGTGCCCCGGACAAACTATTTCCCTACCGACTCTGTCGCCAAGGCTGTGGATTCACCGACCTCTACCTGCCATTCCACATCCGGTTATCAGGAATGGAATCCCGGTGCATCAGCTTCGCCCTGTCGTTTTATGTTATGTTTCTTTAATCCTGGGCAAATCAAAGGAAACCCTTCAAAAACATCTGACTGATTTCCAACTGCCATCAATAAAATAGAGGATGCTCTATATTCAAAATGTTAATCATGTAATTGCAAAATGTTAAACGTGTATAAAAAAATGTTTGTTTTACATATGAAAAATATAAATTTCTATGAAAGAAGTAGACATCAAAACATATATCTAAAGAAAATGCTAACCATGTATTTGGAAAATCTTTAAGGTGTAAAAGAAAATTGTTTCTTATGTTTACGAAGAATGTACAACATGTAATAAAAAAGTAGGCACAAATATATATATATATATATATATATATATATATATATATATATATATATATATGTTAATCATGTAGTTTAAAAATATATAAGAAGTATAAAAATGTTCCTACTGTAAAAAATTACAATCTGCATGAAAACAAAAGTAGACCTCAAAACATATATTTTCTAAATATGTTAATCATCTATACCAATATAAAAAGATCTAAAGGGGCAGATCGTATTAATCTCGGTCATCAAATCATGTCAATCCAACGACCTAGACTACTTTAATGTCGAGCACTCAACATGTTTAGCATGCAGTTAATTTCATGCCAAAAATAGTGCTAATCACATAATAACACGCAAATAATATCCTACTTAATATCCTCATGCACTTAATATACTTCCAAATTAACATGCATTGCACGTACATATTGACTAGTGTATATTAAATGATAAAAAAAATATAAAAGTGTTAATGCTGTATATGGAAAATGTACATTTCAACTTAAATAAAATTAAACATAAAAAATATTATATTTTTAAAAAGTTAGCTCTGTCTTTAAAAATGGTTAAATATGCATATAAAAATATTTCTGATATATACAAAAATATAGATTATGTGTAAAAATATATAGTTACATTAAATAATGTTCATCCCGTATTAGAAAAAATATTTACATTTTATTCAAAGAAGTGTTCAAAGAATGTATTTAATCAAAATGTGCATCTGGTATTTAAAAAAAATCTACGTGTATCAACAAAATGCTTCACATGCAAACTTAAAATGCACATTGCTTACTAGCAAAAAACAGACATGTGCTCACCAAATAAGTAACCGACGAAAACCTTCAAAGATGCAAAGAGAAATGAAGAGACCAATGAAAGCAAAAAAAAAAGAAAACAAAAAAAAAGAAAAAGGAAACCAACAAAAAAGAAGGGAAATAATGAAAATCGAGAAGGAAATAATGAAAATAAAGAACAAAGAAATCCAACAAGTAAATAAAACCTAAAAGAAAAAGGAAAGGAAGAAAAAAATCCAAAAGTGAGAAAGAAACAAAGGAAGCAAAGAAATCATAAAAAAGATAGAAAAGAAAATACATTGAAAACCGAGAAAGAAACTAAGATAACCTTGATAAAGTAAAGAAAACAGAAAAAAAATTAAGTACAAGAAAGGAAAACTGAAAAAGAAAACCGGTGAAAAAACAAAAGAAAACCCGAAAGTGGCATTCTGAGCTCAAGCTCATGTGGGCTCGGATGAACAGTAAAATTCAGAAAAGTTAAAAAAATCAAACAATTCTAAAATGTATTTTTGAGAAACTTTGACAATTGTTTTCAATGCTTTAAACTTCTCCTCATAAAATGATATTTGTGGAAGTTGTGGCAAAAAATTTAAATTGATGCTCCAAAAAAGTTATTTTTGAAGTGCCGGGTTTTTTACACAATTTCCAGAAATGCCATTTTAAGGTAAAATTTTGCAAACATCTAAAATATTTTTTTAAATATTGCCACAAAAATATTCAGATTTTTTTGATTCTTTTGTTCAATTTGTTCGGATTTTACTGTCTACTCGAGCTCATATGAGCTTGAGCCCAGTAAGTCCTCGTCCAAGAAAACCGAAGTAAATTGAAGAAAAAGTGAAAACAAACATAGAATACTAATGAAGAAATAAAGAAAACAAAAAAAGGGGAAAATAAAGAAAAAATCAAAGTGAAAACCAGCAAAGCTACCACAGGCGAGCGAACGAATGGGTTGACCCAGTACTATAGTGCACAGGGAAATCCTTAAGACAAGGGCTCCACACCCATCTCACAATAAGCAAGATATAGCTCTCGTGACACGCATGTTAGTCATGGTCTGCCGCGCGACACTTCGTCCTAGCGTGTGGGAGAGCAAGCTCCTTTGGTTGTTCGTTCAAGGTTCAACGTCTTCATCTATGCTCGGTTTTGCATTCGGTTAACCTGGGTCATATCGAACCGACCGAACTTAGTTTGGTTAGCATGTATAAAAACCGTTTTTTTTTGTATGACTGAAAATAACCGAAAATTCGGTTTGTTCGGTTTTGGCATTGGTTCAGTCTTCCATCCGTTGGTTTTTATGCCCACCCCTACGGTGGAGGCACTGCACTTAACAGAGGTGCGTGTGGTTGCTTCCGAGTGTCGACCTATGTGCCTCTCATTCATTCCAACATTGCACGTCCGCAATGTAACGACGATGATCGCCATTTCGACACACAAGCTTAACTGTTTGTTAAATTACATATATCATCCAATAATTCACGAGAAGCCCGTATGATGAAGAGGTCAGCACGTTATATTCTTAACACTTCTCTCATGTTTATGGTCATTTGAACTGTGATGTAGAAAACCGAAGCAGGCACAACACAACTATGTATTGTGTGAACTTGATTTTGAATCCAGATACCTTTTTGTTGCAAGTTCTATGGACTAAAGGTAATGGACCTAATTAAAGTACAATAACACCTCGTTTGGCTTCCTTGGTTTGGGCCTAGAATTAAGAATTAGAATTGGATTCTAGAAATGCGTGTTATTCTACCACAAGAATTAGAATCACACATTTCAAACTTAAATCCAGTGAATATCTGCTACCACCAAAGAGTCAAGTGTGACTCGTTATTCCCGCACTGTGTCGAATCTACATGCACATAATGGATTTATCATGAAGTACAACATGAATGAGATGGACATGAAAGTGAACGAGTTGTTCAACATGCTCAAATTGCGGAAAGTGAAACATAAAAGAAGGCCAGTCATGTGATGATGGTGAACAAGAACAGCTAGTTTCAAGAAAAATGGTAAGGCCAAGAAGAAGGGAATTCTAAGGGTGCTGGTAAGACCGACACAGTTGGGAAGACTAAAGGCGGCGCCACTTCTACTGCTGAATATTTCTTATGTATAGAAAAACAGAGGATCACTGAAAGATAAAATGCAAGAAGTATCTGCAGAGAAAAAAATGACTGAAAAGTCCAGCTCAGATATGAGTGTCAACACATTATTGATATTTTCCTTGCTGGTCCTCACTGTAAATCTTGTGTATTCGATATCAGATCGACTGCTCACATTTGCAACTCGATGAAAAACTGCAAAGGCCAAGAAGACTAGTAAAGCACGATGTGTTGATGCATGTCAAAAACGAAGTAAAAGTTGGTGGCAAAGCCTTTGGGATTTATATTACATGTGAATCTACTTTTGGGGCTTATATTAGAGCTTTGTAGTAATTGTTAATATGCTTCTGGCATATGCAAGAACATTATATCACGATCAAGCTGTTAACGCGTGGTGGCCAAATGCGCGTGGCGCGGATCAGGTTCACGCGGAGTGAAGAAAAAGGTCAGCAAATGGCTTGCCTAAATGAAAAGAAAAATGTGGAGCAAATGGCACAAGAAGCGTTCGTCTCTCTACATAGAGTACTCTGTACGCCTAACAACGCGAGAGATTAACACGAGGGATGTGCTCCGCTCTTGTACGGCGCGGCGCGTACCCTGCCGGCGCCGGCGAGCACCACCGGGACGTGTTCTTCGTGTGAGCGTGTGTACACGATGCACGCGTACATGTGTCCTCGGCTCGTGAGCTACCTCTCCTCTCTGTCCTGTCCGGCCGGGTGCCCCATGTGTGCCCCTTCCCTTCCTTCCGTTGCATGTGTTGTGTTGCTGGGCCCCCGAGCAGGCGGGCCAGCGCCATACCGCCGTTGTGAAAAACAAGGGGCCTACGGAGATAAGATGCAAAAGTAGCCTTTAGGGTTTTAGCCCGCTGCGAAAAAACTGATGGTCTCTCTATTGCTGCACAACAGGGAGGGACGATCCACAGGCAAAAGCTAAAGCAGCTCCCCTGTACCACTAGTGTATGTAGGTAGACCAGGTGTGAGATGGTAGACTGATACGGGCTTGGTTTGACGTGCCGTGCATGAGCCCGCGGCGGCCAGCCGCCGTGATCACCAGTTTTGCTAGATGCCTTTAAATCATCGATAATTTGGTATGACCTGCGGAATGCGCGCCCTGCCACTGGGGATGTGCCCCCCCCCCCCAGTCGCTCGATGGTGTGTGGTTTTGCAGGGGACGGCGAGGAGGATCCAGATGGACTGTGGTGACTACAACGGCCCTTGCATGCACACCATCTTTCTTCTCATGCATGGGTGTGGCGACCGGGACGACGCCGGCGACGGGCAGTTGTACAACGGCCACGGGTCCGCTCCGGCACGGCGAGGGCGAGTTCTTCATGTGTGCATGCGCATGGAGAACCAGCCCGTGATTGATGCGTACGAGAGAGAGAGAGAGAGATGAATGGAGTGCTCGAGATGCATGCATGCATGCATATGGAGCCCCCCTACCGGTTCCGTCCAAAGCCACAAACCCCCTTCTCCTTCCGGAAGTCCATCGGCGGCCCTTTTGCTCTGTCCAAAGCCACCCGCAAAACATTGCTGAAACTTTTCTGTGGACCAGCCAACAATCCCATTGCATGTGCACTGTAGCATTACTCTTGCTGGTCTATAGCCTACTCTCTGACGATCTGCGAGAGACAGACTGCTTATTTTGCGTGTTGGCATGCTGCTGCAGGACCTTTGATTTGGCTTGGCGTGGATGGGGCCGCGCCGGCCAGCGCGTGCATGCACAAGCGACCGTCCTCCAGTTCAAATGCATACACAGCACAACCGTACGTACAAAAGAAGGGATTAATGTGTGATAGGCGAATACTACATGCAGCTCAGGTTGACAGGTTCCTTTATGTTCACCCAACATACTTGTTACGATAATTTCAGGTTTTTGGATACCACAATTTCCTTCCCTTCTTGTCATCCTCAAATCGTTAACAAATACTAAAATATGTTAAAATAAAGTATATAATGACCGAAGGAAAATGCCAATAAATTCTTTTTCCAGTCGAGCGCGGTGCTCGAACAAACTCTTCCCCTACCGGCTCCGTCGACGAGGCCATGTATTCACCTTCCTCTGCCTACCATTAGGACGACCGGTTGCGGGGAAGTGAGTCCGGATGCGTCGGCTTCAGATAGTAGCTTACATTAAGGTTTTTTTAGTCCTCACAGGTTGGTGCAATAAATTAAGAGAAACACTTAAGAGGATCTGATTACCCACTCCCACCAATGAAATAGAGGATGCTCCATATTCACTACCCAAGTGTGCATATTTAGAGGCTGCCAAGGCTGATATCGAGCTCGCTCGAATCCATCTGCCCCGTGTGGAATGGAGAATTTCAACTCTCTCTCTCTCTCTCTCTCTATGTGTGTGTCTCTGTTTTGTGCATGTATTTGTTGCAGTAGCATTTTCGACCAGAAAATGAACCCCTCGCCTGCTCAACTGTCCGTGATGGTTGGCACAACTTCCTCCATTGTAGTACTTCCCTCTTGGAAAAAATAATCAACGCAAGACGATGTCTGAGGGTCCCACAAGACAACAGGATGCTCCCTACCCCCCAGGCGCGCTCTGATGTTGGGCACCACATAGGTCGGTTGATGCCATTCTTTCGCCTCAAGAAAACTAATTTCCGAAGAAAAGTAGTGTAAAAATTTCAGCCTAATAGGAGTTATGGATCTCCGGGAATTTAAAAAATGGTGAAGGGCTACAAAAACAGACGTGGAGAAAAAAAACAGAGAGAGATCCAATCTCGGAGGGGCTCCTGCCCTCCGGGAGCAATGGTCGCCAATGACCAGAGGGTAAACCCTCCTCCTATCTAAGGGGGAGGCCAAGCAAGAAGAAGGAGGGAGGCTCTCTCTCCCTCTCTCCCCATGGCGTCGGAGTGCCAGCCGGGGGAACCATCATGGCGGCGATCTACTCCAACAACTCTAACATCTTTCTCAACACCTCCATCAGCTTCCCTCGTCTATTATAATTAAGTGAGAGTATGCGCTAGTCATACTAGTTCGTTATAATTATAAGATCTTTTAAACATTTAGGGCCTCATTTTACATTTTGCATTGGCACCTCAAATTCCTGGAGACGGGAAATATTCGTTAGGAACTTTCAACGCGCCATATCGTCCTCGTACGGGCATGGCAGACCTGCTCTTGTGTGGCTGGTGCTCCACGCCACATCCTTTCCGTTGCATGTTTCGGTCGCTACATGCTCCAGATGAAAAGAACGTATAAGCAGATTTTTCTGCACACGCAGATGAAAACTTTGTTGCGCCATACACACGTTACAAATTTTCATAGCCTGTTCCTGGTTCATCTAAACAAGAAATTAGTTGGTATCTCCCCTTTGCAAGCGGTTGCATAGTCCTCGGCGAGGTGTGATGCAGCTTTCTTGTGAGGGCATATGTACTTGTCCACGAAATACTTCTCAGGCTTACTGACTGCAGTATGGAAGCTCAGCTCGCGATCTACCAATCCATTTTCCTTGAGGAACTTGAGAACATAGTACAGGGGCCTGACCCGGTCCTCCAGGCTAAGACAAGTAATTATCGGTCGATGAGCAATGTACAAGGGCTCCAACCCCACCTCAGAGGAACTCGGACTTGCGTTGTAGCATGTCCTTAGAAATCCCGAGCAGCATCGGAGCCTTAGACAAAGCAATGACAACCTCAGCAGCAGACCACATGAAGGTGTTCTTCAAGTAGTCCACTTTGGCGGCGATCTTGTCCTTGTTGAGAAACGCGACAGCCTGCAGCGCTTGCCTGAACATCCCAGAGCCACGCGGCACACCTAATCTTTCAGCACATGCCACCATCGCACGGACGCGCTCCGGGTTGGTGGTCGGCATCCTAGACACATGGACACTCGGCTTGACAACATTGCAGTCACTTAGCCCGCACTCCGGCAGGAACACGACATTGGCTTGATCACCTTGCCGAGGTCTGACGAGAGTTGGCAGGACGAGCGCTGGAGCGTCCGAAGGAAGTTGTCGAAGGAGCCGAAGAGGGGCAGGTAGTACTGCAGCTTGGAGGCGATGGGCCTGGTTCGGAAGCAGTAGTGGGCAACCGAGACGAGGCAGGCGATCTCAGGAGGCGAGAGACCGAGGCCGGCGAGCCCGGCGACGACGGGGACCAGGGTTTTGTCTACTTTGGCGCAGAGGAACAACGGGTCTTTGGCGACGACGGCGGCGGCGTCAGTGCCGGATCAGGGTTTTCTCTCTGTTGCTGCACAGCAGGGAGGGATGGTAGACAGGCAAAAGCCCACTAGTATACGATAATACAGTACGTAGGTAGATCAGCTGTAAGGTGGTAGAGTGACTGATACGGTTTTGGTTTGACGTGCCGTGGATGAGGCCGCGCTGGCCAGCGCGCCGTGAGCATGGGTTTTGCTAGTTGCTTTTAAATTATTGATAATTTTGTACAACCTGTGAAATGCGCGCCCCTGCCATTGGGGATGTGCCCGCTGAGTCGCTCGACGCGTCCATTGGTGTGTGGTTTTGCAGGGGAAGGCGAGGAGCATCCAGATGGACGGTGGTGACTACAACGGCCCTTGCATGCACACCATCTTTCTTCTTGTGCATGGGTGCGGCGACCGAGACGACGCCGGCGACGGGCAGTTGTACAACGGCCACGGTCCGCTCCGGCCCGGCGAGGACGAGCTATCCGTGTGTGTACACGCGTATGGGGAGCGAGCCCGTGATGCGTGCACCTTCCTTTTTTTTGCGCAACTTCCTTATCACGACTGACGAGGATATCTGCTGCCTTGGGCGGTATTCAAAATTTTGCCTGTCGTTGTGAGTAGGCATACAATGTAGTACGTCTCCGATCAGGGAAGCTAAAAGAAAAATCGAAGAAACGCATGCACATGGATCTGGCTTCGTCCAAAGCCACAAACCCCTTCTGAAAGTTAGCCCTTTTGCTCTATAGCTAGTACTTCTGCCGGTCTATAGCTAGTACTCCTATTCGGACATGTACAATGGAGGCAGCATCAACGTGTTGCCCCAGCCGTCACGTAGACTAATTATGGCTGAAACCACCGAATGAATTGATCACCGCCCAGCACAGGCTGCAATAGTATTTTACCGAAGTGGGCCCTACTCCATCCTTCCTTTACTCCTTTCCTCTCACCTTTTTGCTACTTTCCCACCGAAGCAACCGGCTCTTCTGCAAGAAGCACCTGCCATCTGCAGGACTGCACCTTTGCATCCATCTGGCATCCGAGCCTACGTGGATAGGCGAGGCACTGGCCTAGGTTGGAGCGATGGCCATGCCCTTCTCTCACGATCTGTAAGAGGCTGCAACTTTTGCGTGTAGAGGCGTGCAGCTACAGGTCCTTTGATTTGTCTTGGCGTGAATGAGACCGTGCCGGCCAGTGCGTGCATGCACAAGCGACCGTCCACCACTTCAGGTGCATACACAAAACACAATCATACTTGAGCCGTGACCCTTTTAAAAAAATTGATCCATGACTTTCAAGGAAGGGATTAATCAGTTGTACAAACGAACACTACATGCACCTCACGGTTCTTTTATGTGATCCGTGACTTGATAATTTCCTTCCCTTCTCATCACCCTCAAATTATTAACAAGTAAAAAAATATCTTCAAATAAAGTTTATCATGATAGAATGAAAATGCCATAAAATCATATTTTTTTTCTATCGTAAGTGGTGCATCGGACAAACTCTTTCCCTACCAGCTCCGTCGGCGAGGATGTGGATTGACCTTCATCTGCCTGCCATTCCGATGGCCGATTACAGGTAAGGGAATCCTGATGCATCGGCTTCGGCTCATAGTTTACAAAGTTTTTTTAGAGATAATAACACCAGTGATACTTGAACTTGGCATATACGTGCAAATACGATGCTAATCTCATTTGTAGATGTAAAGTGTGTTGACATGGCATCGTATTTGTACGGCGCTAATCTCATTTGTAGATGTAAAGTGTGTTGACGTGGCACCGTATTTGGCTGACATGGCATTGGGGTCCACTTGTAGAGACGAAAAAGAATTTTAGTTGAATACCATGTGCGTATGACTACTGGGTCCCACCCTGTCAGTGCATAATAATGAAAATTGGAAGAAATACAGTGGCCACCAGGAATCGAACCTGCAACCTTATGCACGTACGCGACCTGCGAAAATAACCCTACTGGATAGGTCTCGGAGGAAAATTATGGCTCCTTGGTCTTAATATATTATAAGGTAAACGCTTGCGCTAACTACTGATTTTTGGCTTTGCATCAGACTATTGTTGGCCGTTTGATCGGAAGCACCAGAGTCGTCCGATGGTATGTAGGCCCGGGTGAGCTGACAGACTGTGGCAGTTAGCTTGCATGCATGATGCATGTATCTCCTCTAATTGTTCTTTCCGTGTAACTGCTTCCATAAATTACGTTGTGATTTACCATATAATTCTTCCTCCATTTACGTCCATGCTTCCTGCTTCCAGTGTTTCCTTTGCAGCGGATAACTGGGTATAATTTACTATTTGAAATGTAATTGCTTGCTTCCAACACAACAAATTATGTTTCCTTGGATAGAAAATTTTGCTTCAAATGTAACAGAAACTTGAGTCAGTCTGATTTTTAAAGATAAAATTTTTTGTTTGTTTTGAAAGTAGCAAACTATGTTTTCGTGAATTAAATTTTTGCTTCATTTGATATTTAAATTTGCTTCATTTTAATAATATCACAATATTGTTCCGCCGAGTACAGGATTGCTTCCAATGATATATTTACTATGTACTCCTTCTAATCATGTATGGCTTCAGGTTTAAAATTGACTCGTTTTAATCATGTATGCTTTTTTTTTTTTGCGATATATCATGTATGCTTCTTAGCTTGCAATATTATTTTTCACTGTATAAGAACCATGCTTCGATGAGTGCCGTATATGCTTCCGTGTTTTTTTTCTTCCTTGCAGCTACCTTTTCTTTCCTGTCATTTTCTTGCTTCCTACCCAATTTATTGAAGCTTCGTAAGTCACCATTTGGTGCTTCCTTGTCACTATTTTTTTTTTACTTTCATTTCCTGCTTCAATAGTAGATCAATACACATGCATATTTGTGTTATTTGCTACTTATCGGTACCAATGTTGCTTCAACACTGGAGCATCATCGTGGGGTATTCGCTAACAGGAGAAGGTGAAGCCGAAGGGGAGGGACGGTGAGCCGCTAGAGGTGCCGACTGCCGAGGGGGTCGCTGGTCTTGTGGACGAAGAAAATAGTGCCACCTTCCACCGTACTACTTTCCCGGCCATGGCGCCATCGATCGATGAAATCGTTGATGAGACGAATAAGTAGGATGTGTCATTGACAAGGATGAGGAGATAGATTTGGAAGCCAAACTTGTGGTTGTCGGCCGGCTTGGTGCGCCTGGTTGTGGTTGGCATTGGCACCGGTACTGTTGCCTAGATACAAAAAGATACCGCAATATCTGTATGGGATACATAGGAAGCATGGAATCTTTTATGTAAACAAATGATGTTATCACAACGCAAATGAGACGTGATCACAAATTAGCATATTGGCACCCAGATGTAGATGCACAAATTCATGATTAACAAACCAATTCCTGTTAAACAATCCATAAAAAAGAGGATAAATTAGAACCTAGGCCATAAGACTAAGCCACGAGTTGATCCATGCAATCGGGTGCAGGTCAGGGCCTCCGCAACATGACCATCTACCGATGATGAGGACATGACTACCTTGGATAAGACCAAAAATATTATATACATGCATATTTGTCAGGTGATTTCTAGTGTAAACTATTCAATAATCTATTTATGTTATCCAGAACAAAAATACTTCACATACTTTTGTGTTTTGTCTAATTGCAGGTGTATGGGACATTTGTACAATACACATATGAAGATAAGGGAAACGGAGAAGTTTAGGTGCTGTTCAAAAAGTCCTCTCAGATCACTTTTAGGCCAAGAGAAGATAGAGTCCAAGTCTCTCACGTTCTGGATTCAGATTCGGACTGCACAGACATACCTGACTCAAAACGCTAACAACTTTTTCATACGGACTCCGAATTGGGTGATTCTTTTTTTCTTGGAAAGTAGATTTCATGCTCTTTCCAACCCAATTGGAATCACCTTAAAATCTGTCCTGAGAGTTGAGTTATGGACGAAACAATCTGACGCTGCACCGGAATCCGAGTCAAACTACAAGTCCAAAGGTGTTACGTCACCTCCACTTGGGCCCCATTGGCCTTGTACGACCTAGGGTTAGTTTTAGGCTGCCTTGGGACGTCCTCCCACCTCCTTGGCCGCCACCCCTTGCTCCTATATAAGTAGATCCATCTAGTAGCTTTTCCCTTGGGATTTGTTTAGTTAAAAGTTAGCCATTGCAACTTCGTGTACTTCGTTTGTGTCCAACGATCAGACCAAGACCGCTTTCGGATCCCCACCATTAGAAATACTTCATATATATTCGCAATATTCAGATTGCTTTATCATATTCTTGCTCGTTCTTCGATTGCTTGCAGGAATAGACCTTCGTGGTCGCTGATCGTGTTTCCGGCATCGTCGGTAAACCTCGGGAGATTGGTTTAGCGATTGCTAAGGCGCAACGTCGTGCACGTTTGTAGTCGGATCGTCAAAGTCGTCTCCACCAAATCGATAGTTATCATCTCATCGAAAGATCGGGACACCCTTTGCCGCTATCAAGTGGTATCAGATTTCCAGGTTGCTCGGTGAGATTTTACAGTTTTTCGTAGTTTAGATCGAGCCGGTTCTTCATACGTACAGTCCACGAAAAAGCCACAAAAAAAAATTAGGGTTAGTTCATCATATCCGAGCCAATCTGAGCCTTTGCATAACCTTTTTAGGGTTTTTCTTTGTTGAATTTGCGGTTGCATCGTCGTGTCTAGTTGCTGGTCTTAGCGTCTAGTCCTTTAGAGTTTCGAGTTCTGTCACAGTTGTCACGCCGCCGCCGCACCATCTTCATCGTTGTTGCCATATACCACCACCGCTGCCATATCCCACCAACGCTACCATATACCACATATCCACCGCCATCACGCTAATCCGAGTCCACCTCCATCGCAGATTCGCCACCAGTCCGTGTTCCATCGCCCTGCAAATATCCGCCACCAGTCTGAGTTTCCACCAGATTCATCTCCGCCACGAGTCCTAGTCCGAGTCCAGTAATTGTTGCTTTGTTCTCGATTTCCAGATCACGCCATACTCCGAGTCGTGACAGAGTAGGACTCCCCAACATCCGAGCCATCCGTAGAAGAAAATTAGTTCCAGTTTAAAAAAAAACTAAGTCTGGAAAATTCTGGCTAGGCAGTTTTTAGACCATTTGTAGACTTTTTCGAAAAAAAATTGTTGCGGAGCAAAAAAAAAGAGGAAAAAAGTGCAAAAAAAAGAAAAAAAAAGAGAAAAAAATCAGAGTGTGCTAGGCTCGCGTCTTTAGCACGGTCTAACCTAGGACTAGCACAGTACCGTCGTTGAGCGTTTATTCAATATTGCATCTCTGAATTGATTATTGCTAATCTTTTGCTACCATATATAGCCAACCCAGCTCCACATATTTCTACACCGTGTATACGTACATTCCCCTGGCAATCGCTTTACACAATCTTCAGAGTTACTTGACACCGCTGGTTGCCTGTCACCACCTGCCGCATGGTAAGAACTTGTAAGATATTGATATTTGCTTTACTGTGAGCACTTTACAACCACATCCTAGTAGTTCATAGGAACATTATTCTCGAATTTTGTTTCTTGTTTATACTAATCATGACAGGTTCCGCAGATAGAAGTTCTTGGAAGACAGACACATCTTCACCATCACGAGAGTTGGTACAACACACACAAGCATATGGTCAGGTTATGTCTTTACCATCATTTGAGGGTAGATTTAATCCTGCTATTTATCTAGCTTGGGATCTTGAATTAGAAGAAGTTTTTAGTCACCATGATTTTTCTGAACTTGAGAGAGTACGATCTACCACTAGAGCATTTACTGGTTTTGCTTCTGTTTGGTGGAGTGTACATTGTAAGAAAAACATTAATAACCAACCCACAACTTGGAAAGTTTTGAAAGCGGTAATGAGACAACAATTTTTTCCTCCTTACTATCGTCGTGAATTGCTTCGCAAATTGGAACAGTTAAAACAAGGCAGTAACACTGTTCATGCTTACTACCAAGATTTCAAATCTTATATGCATCATTGTCACATAGAAGAATCTGAGGATGATAAAATGAATAGATTTTTTGGTGGTTTGAACCATGATATCCGTGCAATATTTCACTACATTCCTCGTTGCATTACTGGTATGTATGTTCACGCTTGTACCTTTGAGAGACAGATACATGAGGATGCATTGGGTGACTACAACAACTACTATTCCAGTTCATGCTCACCACCGCCGGTTGGCTCCTCCACCGTTGCACCTACTAGAGCAGCCCCACCTCAGATTGTGTGCGCGACATCATCTCAAGTGTATGGTGCATTTCCAACGCC
Source organism: Aegilops longissima (assembly GCA_021605205.1). NCBI lineage: Eukaryota > Viridiplantae > Streptophyta > Magnoliopsida > Poales > Poaceae > Aegilops > Aegilops longissima. Next base: position 638,585,178 of record CM038681.1, on the reverse strand, counting down.
CGTACCTACATCAGCTACGTCTTTGCGACAAGGTAACAGTAAAGGTATTAATGATATAACTTCACATGAGAATGATGCATTCCTAGTTAACTTGCGTGCATCATGTGTTGAGTTACCTGGTGATTTGAGCACATCACCTATTTTAGAGAATCTTGATACTGTCATGAATGCGTCATGTGATCAAACAACTGAAATACCAACAATTTTGAGTGCACCCATTGAATTAACTGTTGATGCAAAAGAATCAATGTTTAATCATTTTGATATGAACTCTAATCTTGGTGATGATTCTGTGTCGAATGACTTATTGCATGTTTGCTTATTTAAGCATGTTGTAGCATGTAAATTTGATGCAAGTAAGGTTTATTCACCGATGTTGGGATGGTTTAATGATGAACATTGTCAATCTTTTGAAATGAATAAGAGCTTCACTTATATGTGCAAACTGAGTTGCAATATTTTCATGCCTTCTACTTATTGTGATAATGTTTTGGCTTTAGATTTTATGAACTATTCTAGTTACTCATCTATTCATGTGTCATATGTGCAAAAATCAAGGGAAGTAAAAATGGATGACATATACATATACAACATGTACACCTTGTCTCTTTTGTTAGCCACATTTCAGACTAAGCAACGCCGATGACGGCTTTGTTTTCAAGAAGTGGAGGATGATGAGGACATGACTACCTTGGATAAGACCAAAAATATTGCATACATGCATATTTGTCAGGTGATTTCTAGTGCAAACTATTCAATAATCTATTTATGTTATCCAGAACAAAAATACTTCACATACTTTTGTGTTTTGTCTAATTACAGGTGTATGGGACATTTGTAGATAAGGGAAAAGGAGAAGTTCAGGTGCTGTTCAAAAAGTCCTCTCACGTCACTTTTGGGTCAAGAGAAGATAGAGTCCAAGTCTCTCACGTTCTGGATTCAGATTCGGACTGTACAGACATACCTGACTCAAAACGCCAATAACTTTTTCATACGGACTCCGAATTGGGTGATTCTTCTTTTGTTGGAAAGTAGATTTCATGCTCTTTCCAACCCAATTGGAATCACCTTAAAAATATGTCTGGAGCTTGAGTTATGGATGAAACAATCTGACGCTGCACCAGAATCCGAGTCAAACTACAAGTCCAAAGGTGTTACGTCACCTCCACTTAGGCCCATTGGCCTTGTACGACCTAGGGTTAGTTTTAGGCTGCCTTGGGACGTCCTCCCACCTCCTTGGCCGCCACCCCTTGCTCCTATATAAGTAGATCCATCTAGTAGCTTTTCCCTTGGGATTTGTTTAGTTAAAAGTTAGCCATTGCAACTTCGTGTACTTCGTTTGTGTCCAATGACCAGACCAAGACCGCTTTCGGATCCCCACCATTAGAAATACTTCATATATATTCGCAATATTCAGATTGCTTTATCATATTCTTGCTCGTTCTTCGATTGCTTGCAGGAATAGACCTTCATGGTCAGGCTGATCGTGTTTCCGGCATCGTCAGTAACCTCAGGAGATTGGTTTAGCGATTTCTAAGGCGCAACGTCGTGCACGTTTGTAGTCGGATCGTCAAAGTCGTCTCCACCAAATCGATAGTTATCATCTCATCGAAAGATCGGGACACCCTTTGCCTCTATCAACTGAGGTGGCTGCGCTCCGGCGTGGTGGAGCTAACGGAGCCTCAGGTGAGGGTGCTGGAGAAACGTCCGTCAATTGAGGTGGATGCGAAGGAGGAGAGAAGAGCTGGCCGACGTGGTGGATCAGGAGCCGAGCCGCATGGTGGTTCTGCAGCAGGGATGACGAAGCCGCGTCGCTTAATTGAGAAGGATTTAATTACCCTAAATGGGTGGAGGGATTAAGGGAGATGGGCACGTGAAGGACGGGTGGTTTGAATGGAAACTCTCAACCGTAGGATGAAATGATAAATCAACGTCGCGGGATTGGTCTGATTATTTGTTTGCATCAGACTACTGATGAGAAGTGTTTCCCTACATAAATGGGTTGCAGTCAGTGTGGCCCATTTAATGCATCTTATTAAAAAAATCTCTATAAAATATCTGTAAATTATAAATCACAGTAATACAAATAAAGTTAACTATTCACTGTAATTAATAGTTATCACTATGTAAACAAAATTAAATAAATACATTCTAAAAATGTTCATGTCATTTTAAAAATATTAACGTATTATTTTAAAAACATTCATATAAATGAAATAATATAGATGAATTAAAAATGTCTTTGTATAATAAAGTAGTACAATTTTTCAAAAATTAGAGTTCATAAATATTATTTTCACTATTCTAACATTTTAGTAATTATACGCACACTTTTAAATTCATAAGTATGTTATTTAGAAAATGTTTGCATAATTAAAATTACTCATAATTTAAATTTTAAAATGTATATATGAATATTCACTCATGGATTATATTTAAATTATATAAAATTAAGAATATAAGCCAAATTATTCACCAGTGAATATTAGTAAATATTTAGTAAATGTTGTTATCCATTATTTCTATAGATTGAATATAAGCCATGCATGTATAATTTTTTTGTATTCACTATTTTTATAATAGTATTTTCTAAATCATTGGTGAATATTTCTAAAATTACAGGAACTTTTTAGTAAGTTATTTTCTTGCATACATCTATATATTCATGAGGTTATTGTTTATGGACCACAAATATTAATAACCCACGCTATTGCATGGGGCCTAGTTTATAGATTTTTCAAAATAATACATGCACATGAATATTTGTATACCATGAAGTAATTAATAATACCACAACAATATTTGAATCTAAGTTTATTATTATGATTATAATCTACTCATGTTAATGTGTGCAAAATGCAGAGTGGTAGGATATGTATTACTCTGATTATAATTTACAGACTTCTACAATTTTTGTAAAAAGTAATATGTGCTAAATGGGCCGTACTGACTGCAGCCCATTTAAGCAGCATAAGCATTTTATCTTACAGTACATTAACATAAGGGGCCATATTTTGTCAAAAAAGAAAATCATCTATCACCGTTGTACAGGCTGAGCGGGCGGGAAATAATGGAAAAACCATGGGAAGCTAGTTCGAAAGGGAAGGTTTCAGAAGAAGCGGGACGGCCATCGGGCAGCCAACTTCGAGAAGACACGGATGATGTGGCGTGCAGCTAGCGATGTGCGGCCACCCACTTCGAAGCTATGAGGGATCGTCCCGTCGGGGAGGCAGAACATGCGGTGGACGACGGTCAAAGCGTGTGAACACATGCACCAAAGAGGGTTTTCAAATCGGATAGTTGCAAATGGTCAAAGATACATCAGAGACACTAAAATGGTCCAGGTCGGTGGAGGTAAGGAAATGCATGATGAATGGAAATTCTTTTCTTGTTTCATACGTTCTTCTTTTCTCCCCTGCCTTGTTTCGTTGCATAAACTGGAAATTCCACCAACACAAATTGAGGGACTAAAACCCTCTGTGTAACAGGGATAGAGACATATGGAATTACAAAGAATACAAAATGGTTGTCCAAAGAAGCCATTTTTTCTCTTTTCTTCCTTCCTTCCCCATCCATCTCCTTCTGCTCCCGCGTCCGGCAAAAAAGCCATTTTTTCTCTTTTCTTGACTTGTACAATGGCAAGGCAGGAGTGGGTGGAAGCACGGCGGCCAACTCCGGCAGCGATAGAGGGTAAGAACTAACCTCTCCTTCCTTTCCTCTAGCGCAAGAGATGGCTTTTTGTCTTTCTCGAGTCTTGACCAGTTGAATGACCGTCATCATCATCAATTTTTTCATCAATAACCTCATAATCCTCACCACCGGGAGGTGTAATCTCATTGTAGGCATTTTAGAAGTAGATGTAGATGGATGAGATTGGTCATGTAATCGAGTCAATTTGTTAGGGCTTCATCATAGTATCCACTATGTTTGCCGCTTGACGTCGTTTCCTTATTCTTACTCTTCCTTCATCTTGCATGCTCACAGTGGTTTTGTTGTTCAGGGCGCGCGACAGAGATACACAAATGGAGCCAACGACGGGGCAGGGAACACCGTAGAGTTGTTTAAACTATCTGGGGATCGGGGCGATCTAAAATAATTAGTTTTCATACTAAACTTTTACGCTTGTTTAAATTACTTGTACCATTTTATTACTTAAATTAATATGACATTCTATTACTCAGTCACATAAGAATGTTTCCAAATAATAGTTATGTTATTCCTTGTTACAAAATTGTAATGTATATTATTGAGAATTTTGATTATACAAAATTTAAATTGAACGGTTTACCAAAAATTCACTTTCTTGTTAAAACATAATTCGAATTAATTTTCTAATAGTGCATAAAATATATAGTGTATAAACATATTTTTGCATATCTATGTGTGTGTTCATATATGTTTTAATATTATTGAATACCACGATAGATATTTCTAAATTATACATACTAACAAATATTTTTGTAGTGGCAATCATATTCATAGAAATTTCTAGCGTATAACAAATGTGCCTTACAAGATGTGTACAGTAATAGAATCATCAAAGAACCAAAAATGCCGCCGATTGTACTTTTGCGCATGATTTGATTATCTGACATGCTCATCTTGATTCAGTTGGTTTGACTTTGGAAATGAGATCCCCTACCCATTTCTCAAATGAAAAAATGTGCATTGATTGAAACATTGAAATCTTGTTATTATGAATTTCATTACGATACCAAGACATCCATCATAAAGGGAGACTAGCATATTTAAGCTCAACTTTGCTAGTCCGATTAGTTTGCCTCCACATGGTATAAAGTATTATTATGTGGTGCGTATGTGCGCTCTTTCAAATTGAGGCCCTATTTTATGCATTTAATCATCTTTCAAATATAATATATAATTGCATAGGGTTTGGTAGCATAATTTGTAGTTAGGGCCCTCCTCTTTTGAGGCCAGGGAGGTCACCCATTTTGCCCGGCCTATGGACCAACCCTAGAACACCGACGGAGGTGGTGGGCCAACGACCAGAGGGCGCCCAACTCCGACGGGGCTAGGTCAGTGTCCTCTCATCTCGTCGCTCGTTTCTTTCTCCCGGCAAAAGATTTTACCTTGACGAACATATATGGCAGGATGACCGGATCCGGCAACGCGACAACCGTTGGAGACGGTAGCACGTCGAACTCCGGTGGAGGGTAAGATCCCGTACCTGCTACCTCTTTAGCTTGCGTTGGTTTCTCCCTTGAAGAGGAAAGGGTGATGCAGTAAAGGAGCGTAAGTATTTTCCTCAGTTTTGAGAACCAAGGTATCAATCCAGTAGGAGACTACGCAATGAGCCACCGAATACCTGCAAAAACAAACACCAACTTGCAACCAACATGACAAAGGGGTTGTCAATCCCTTCACGGTTATCCGCAAAGTGAGATCTGATAGAGATGGATAAATGGTAAAGTAATATTTTTGGTCTTTTTGGTTTATGGAACGAAAAGTAAAGACTTTGAAAGAAAGTAAATAGGAAACTAGAATTATAGATCAGAAACTTATATGATCGAAAATAGACCCGGGGGCCATATGTTTCACTAGAGGCTTCTCTCAAGATAGAAATTATTACGGTGGGTGAACAAATTACTGCCGAGCAATTGATAGAAAAGCACAAGGTTATGACGATATATAAGGCAATGATCATGAATATAGGCATCTCACCCGTATCAAGTAGACCGACTCCTGCCTGCATCTACTACTATTACTCCACACATCGATCATGAAAAGCGCAAGGAAGAGTTGTATATGGAGAAGCTTGTATTTACAGCAAAGTGAGTGGGAGCTCTGTAGCATTTCTAATATTATATGTGGATGACATATTTGATTGGAAATGATATAGAATTTCTGGAAAGCATAAAAGGATACTTGAACAAGATTTCTTCAATGAAAGACCTCGGTGAAGCTACTTACATATTGGGCATCAAAATCTATAGAGATAGATAAAATACGCTTAATAGGACTTTCACAAAGCACATACCTTGACAATGTTTTGAAGAAGTTTAAAATGAATCAGTCAAAGAAAGGGTTCTTGCGGGTATTGCAAGGTGTGAAGTTGAGTAAGGCTCAAAGCCCGACCACGTCAGAAGAAGGAGAAAGGATTAAAGTCATTCCCTATGCCTCAACCATAGGCTCTATAATGTATGTCTTGCTATGTACTAGACCTAGTGTGTGCCTTGCCATAAGTTTGTCAGGGAGGTACCAAAGTGATCCTGGAGTAGATCACCGGACAGCGGTCAAGAATATCTTGAAGTACCTAAAAAGAACTAAGGACATGTTTCTCGTTTATGGAGCTGACGAAGAGCTCCTCGTAAAGGGCCACGTCGATGCTATCTTCGACACATATCTGGATGACTCTAAGTCTCGATACGTATTTATATTAAATGGTGGAGTGGTCAATTGGTGCAATTCCAAACAGAGCATCATGGCAGGGATCTACATGTGAAGCGAAGTATATAGCTGCTTCGGAAGCAGCGCAAGGAGTATGGATGAAGGAGTTCATTTCCGATCTAGGTGTAATACCTAGTGCATCGAATCCAATGCCTATTTTTTGTGACAACACTGGAGCTATTGCCATTGCCAAGGAGCCTAGGTTTCACAAGATAGCCAAGCACATCAAGCGTCGTTTCAACTCCATTCGTAATTATGTTAAGGATGGAGACATAGAACTTTGCAAAGTACACACGGACCTGAATGTGGCAGACCCGTTGACTAAACCTCTTCCATGGGCAAAACATGATCAGCACCAAGACTCCATGGGTGTTAGATTCATAACTATCTAAACTAGATTATTGGCTCTAGTGCAAGTGGGAGACTGTTGGAAAATAACAAATATGGAATAATATAAATACCTTTAAAAAGGTGTCCTGAGAAATGAGTGTTCAGCCAAAAAAACATTTTCTATTTTTAGAGTGCCAAAATTGATTTTACTGTGAAGAACTTACTAACATGGAATAAGATAAATACCTTTAAAAAGGTGTTCTAAAAAATGTAGCTTAAGGAAGTTTTAATTTTCTTTGGATGAAAAATTCATGTTCCGTTTTTCGAGTGCCCAAAATGAGTTTTTTGTGAAGGACCTACAATATATTGGTTGCAGAATTGGACCAAATCAATTTAATAAAATATTAGGTCATATGTAATGTACAATTGAGCGAATGGTTGGGTGTCAAAAGCTTCGATCCATCTCTCATGAAAAAGACAAAATTTTATCAATTTAGCTGTAAGTGGGTGAAATTTGAACTGCAGCTGCCTCATAGTTTGCTCTTTATTTTTTCCAAAAATCATTTTTAGGTACATAAGTATCTATTTAATCAGAGAAACACCAATTTTTTTCCAAGATTCAACGACTAGCTAGGAACGATCATGCCCGCCGTTTTTACCGTACTTTGAAATGGGCATGAAAAATAAAAATAAAAATAAAACCAGAAAATTGGAAAACCTTCCCATTGTGTCATTATATGTGACCAAGTTACCAAGAAAAAAAATAAACTTTTAATACGGAATTATTTTAAAAAGTGTTCTCAGAAATGAGCCATCATGTGTGAAGATTCATGGCTTTCAAGCCAAATGATCAATCTTGTGGCCACATTCATGGCATATTTTGTTCAAATGATCTAATATTTTTCACAAGGGTGCATCCTGGAATGGCAAACAATGTTGCCTAAGGAAGTTTTCATTTTCTTTGGACAAAAAAATCATTTTCCATTTTTTGAGTGCCCAAAATGAGTTTTTTTGTGAAGGACCTATAATATATTTGTTGAAAAATTGGACCAAATCAATTTTCTAAAACATTGGGCCATATTTAGTGTACAATTGCCAAATGGTTGGGTGTGAAAAGCTTTGATCCACCTCTTGTGAAAAGGATAAATTTCCGCCGATTCAGTTGGAAGTGGGTCAAATTTGAACTGTAGCTACTTCATGGTTTGCTCTTTATTTTTTCCAAAAGTCATTTTTAGGTACATAAATATCTATTTAATCAGAGAAACACCAATTTTGTCTGAAGATTCAACCACTAGCTAGGAACGGTCATGCCTGCCGTTTTGACCACATTTTGAAATGGGCATGAAAAATTAAAAAAATTCAAAAAATGGAAAACCTTTGCATAGTGTCATTATTTGTGAACAAGTTACTTGGAAAAATAATAAAATTGTAATATGGTAATTATTTTAGAAAAAATGTTCTTAGAAATAGGCTATCATGTGTGAAGATTCATGGCTTTGAAGCCAAATGATCAATCTTATGGCCACATTCATGGCATAGTTTGTTCGAATGATCTAATATTGTGCACAAGGGTGCATCTTGGAATTGCAAACAATGTTGCCTAAGGAAGTTTTCATTTTCTTTGCACAAAAAAAATCCTTTTCCATTTATCGAGTGCCCAAAATGAGTTTTTTGTGAAGGACCTACAATATATTTGTTGAAAAATTGAACCTAATCAATTTTTTAAAAATATTTGGCCATATTTAATGTACAATTGACCAAGTGGTTTGAGGTCAAAAGCATTGATCTTCCTCTCATAAAAAAACAAATTTCCACCGATTCAGTTGGAAGCGGGTCAAATTTGAACTGCAACTGCCTTAAAGTTTGCTTTTTATTTTTTCCAAATATTATTTCCAGGTTCATAAGTATCTATTTAATCAAAGATACATGGTGTGGTGACAAGACATTGAGGTTTTGACTGTGGCTGAGGGTCCCAACTCCACAACGCGTAAATTGGCATGCCAGCCGCATGGCTACCGCGTGACCGTGGCGTTGCCACGCATTATGGGTGGCCTAGGCATGTCTGGTGGGTTGGGCACTTCCCCGATAGGTTTTAGGAAGAAAAAGACAACAGAAGAATCTCACGAGGACTGAACTAAGCTCAAACATGATTTAGCGGCCAAGTGTTTGATTAGCGGCGGGGGAAATGCACATGGGCAATGGGCCTGAGTTTTGGCTGATGATGATCATCTACTAAGGAGACTGTCTTGACCAATTTTCAGCTCAAATGGAGGATCCTAGGTGGCACTTGCTTTAGAAAGTACCACATTGGACAGAAATATGAATGTTGAAGCTAGGCTCAAATGAATGAACGGATTGAGCTGAAATTTGGTGGAGGATGGTCATTTGGGCATAGCAAAGCACTGTAAAAGTTTGATACCCTTTGGACATGCCAAAGTGGTACCTCCTTGACAATGCTCTTCTGTCGACAGACACTTGGGAAAATTATTGAGAGAAATTGGCTAAATAAAACGAGCTCAAATTTTGTTTAGGGAAGTTATATAGGTAGGATCATGCCCTGGTAAAATTTCAGCAATAATTAAGCAATATAAAATATAGTTGCTTTTCAAACTGAAAATATGACCAGAATAAAAGATTGGATGATGATCTCACATGGCTTGCTGGATAGAGCTCAAATTTTTTGGAGAGTGATTATTTGAGCATATAGAAGATTTGGAAAAATCTCATATCATTTCAATAAGCCTAGCTTGTACTTTCTTCAAAAAGCTTCTCTCTGGATAGAAAGTTCAAAAACTTGCCGAGGAAGATTAACTAAGAAAATGGAGCTGAATATTGGCATGTGGCAACGATTTGGATTCTGAAGAATGCCCAAAAAGTTTGAGGGCAATAGGAGGGGTCTAGATAGCACTTGCTTTGTAATATGCCAATTTGGCCAGAAAATAGAAATTGAAGCTAGGCTCACATAGATGATTGGATTGAGCTACAATTTGGAGGAGGATGATAATTCGGGCATAGAAAGGCATAGTAAAAATTTCATACAATTTGGGTAAAAAATGGTACTTCCTTCACAATGCTCTTCATTGAACACACAATTGGGAAAAATATTGCGGGCAATTGGCTAAATTAAACGAGCTAAAAATTTGGTGGAGGGAGGTTCTATGGGCAGGCTCATGTCCTGGTAAAATTTTTTAAAGCAATATAAAATATAGTTTCTTCACAAACTGAAAATATTACTTGAAACAAAGATTGGATGGTGAGCGCACATGGATTGTTAGATGGGGCTCAAATTTTGTGGAGAGCTATTATTTTGGCATATAGACGATGTAGCAAAAACTCAACTCATTAGGATATGCCTAGATAGTACTGGCTTCAAAAGCTTCTAGTTGAACAGAAACTTAGGAAATTTGCTGAGGAAGATTTACTAGGCAAATCGACCTAAATTTTGTCATGAGGCAATTATTTAGATAGGAAAGAGTGCCCAAAAAATTTGCGGGAAATCAAGAAAATATAAATATCACTTCCTTCACAAAGTGCTATTGTGAACATAAGAGGAAAATGAATATTCCTGAATTATTTTTGAACTAGGCAAAGAAGGTTTTTGGCATATTTTAGGAAGATACGATCCAAAGAATTTATGAGAATTTTGGGAATGGCAGAAATGTAGGCTGCTTCACAACGTTGGGCAAAAATTGACTCATGGACATGACACATAGGCAAAACTGATGAGGTGGCGCCTAGTTATAGCAATGCACCACAATTTACACGGCTATCACATGCAATATTGGTCATGATCAGCTAGAAATAAGGCAGCGGACCAACGTTGTCTGCTTTACGACCATTTCGTGTAAGGAAATTACGACCTTTCTAAACAAAATGGTCGTTATGGTTAAGGATTTGGAGCGCTCGAATAGCTTACGACCAATTGGCCTCAAATGGTAGTAGATTTATGACCATTTCTTCCAGGGTCACTGACAGAAGGTCACAAGTTCACATATTTCTTGTAGTGGCAAGAGCTCATTAGGTCGCTGCGCTCCTCGAGGCCACCTACAAAGGCATCCTCCTCGGTGTCTCCTCCTCCCCCCCGCACCCCACCTTTCCCTTCCCTCCAACGAATCCAAATCTCGAGCAAGAGAAGAGATGGTGGCGGCTTTTGCTCTGGTGCGAGCCCTCTACGGACGACGCATGCCGGTAACGACGACCATGGCACTCGGCCACCACAAGCTAGGTGGCGCCGACACCTCCCGTGGACCTCCACCACCGTGAGTTCTTCTCGTGCTCCTCGATTGACGCCAACAAGAAATGTTTTGCCCTCTTTTTACTACTACTTCCTATCTCGGTGGCGACTGGCGAACGCTAATGCACCTTATTCCTGTGTGGGTTGCGTAGGACAAGGCAGGGCAGACGGGTGATGGCGGCCAGGACGCGGGCTCCTCGGGGTGCACCGGCATGGGAGGCCTCGTGGCCAGCTCCAGCGGCGGCGGAGAATAAGTACTAGCCTCTCCTTCCTCTCCTCTAGGCCCTTTCTCCTTCCTCTCCGCTGCAACACACCACTTTCTTGGTTTTCTTGATTCTTGACCAATGGATCGACCATCTTTTGGCATACTGCTCGCAGGGCGAACGGAGGTCTACCGCCTACGCAAGGAGGCGTTTGAAAACTGAGGCATCTCTAGGACGGCCACCACAAGCTGTGTGAAGCAGACAGGAAGTTGTTCGAAGAGCTCGGGCTTTTAGAGATGACAATGCATATGAATCTTACTATTTCTTTTGCCTGCTACTCCCCTTTGCTTGTATCTAGTGTGGATTCTTGTTGATACGATGATCGACACTAACTTGTTGATTACCATAGCTTGCTAGAACTAAACTTCATAGGCATGTTTAAATACACATTTATCTTTTAATCATTTACTTATACTAAACTTGTTTGCTTATTTATAATCACAACTTACCCTGTTGCCATAGGATCTTAACAAGTACAATTTTCATTACTTAACAACTAATAATAACAATATAGCTACAAATTATTATACACATTTTATTATAAAATTAACATTGGTCATGCAAAATCAAATTGCAGTCAGTTAGTAACATTTATAACTAGGAGTGTTAGAAGTTTTTTAATTTTATGAGACAATATCTGCTATTTATTTTTGTGATTCAACCAAAAGTATCAAGACAAAGAAAAATACAAAATGAACAAATGCTTAAGTGAGCACATATTAAGTTGTGCCACTTAAATGAATTGCATATATATGTTGTTGTCTGTGTCTACTTAAGTTTATTGAAATATCATGGTCGATCACTAGGTTTCTAGAACGCGTCCAGATTCTGAAAATCATAATTTATTATGTAATAATAAATTTCTTTCCAAATTCTGAGAAGTATATAAGTATTTTGGATGCCAAAGACATGCTTGATAATTAAAAAAATATGATTCCTTCATTTTTTAATCATAATAGGGAAGTTAAATATATTTATAGTTTTAGGTGGGCCTCAACCATCATATGTTGTTGGATTGGGACCTGCAGCACTAAAGGAAAATAAAATAGCCCCTCCGTCCTTACATGGGATGGGGGCACTTGGATCATCTTGTATCCTATTCAGCAAAAAGAAAATAGCCCCTCCGCCCTTTCATCCTTTCAGTTCGATGCTGAGTTATGTAGTCGAAAAATATCCCCTCGCTACCCTTTTCACTGTCCAAAGCGACCCACAAAATAGTCATGCAAATTTTATGTGGCCTGACCTCCAATCCTGTTGAACGCTATCCAAAGTTTTGACTGCCGTTGTGAGTATGCATGTACTACTTTTCTGGTCAAGGAAGGTAAAAGAAAAAGAGAAGAAATGCATGCAGATGGACCCCTACCGGCTCGGTCCAAAGCCACAAACCCGCTTCTGTAGTTCATTGTCACCCTTTTGCTCTGTCCAAAGCGACCCACAAAATAGTGGTGTAACTTTTATATGGCCCGGACTCCAATCCTATTGCGCGGTATCCAAAGTTTTGTCTGCGGTTGTGAGTACGCATGTACCACGTTTCTGGTCAGGGAAGACAAAAAAATAGAAGAAATGGATGCACATGGACCCCTACCGGCTCAGTCCAAAGCCACATACCTGCTTCTGCAAGTTCATCTTGAGCCTTTTTCTTTGTCCAAAGCGACACACAATACTGCGGTACATCTTTTGTATGGCCTAGTCTTCGATCCCATTGCGCGTTATCCAAAGTTTTGTCAGCCGTTGTGAGTAGGCATGTAATGTTTCTGGTGAGGGAAGGCAAAAAAAAAAACAGAAGAAATGCATGCACATGAACCCCCTACCGGCTCAGTAAGCCACAAAGACGGTTATGGAAGTTCATTGTGACCCATTTGCTCTGTCCAAAGCAACCCACAAAATAGTGGTGCAACTTTTCTGTGGCCCGGCCTCCAATCCCGTTGCGCGGTATCAAAAGTTTTGTCTACCGTTGTGAGTAGGCGTGTACTACGTTTCTGGTAAGGGAAGGTGATACGTCTCCAATGTATCTATATTTTTTATTGTTCCATGCTGTTACATTATTATTCTTGGATGTTTTACAGTCATTTTATAGCAACTTTATATCATTTTTTGGACTAACCTATTGACATAGTGCCCAGTGCCAGTGCCAGTTGCTGTTTTTTGCTTGTTTTTTACTTCGCAGAAAATCAATACCAAACGGAGTCTAAACGCGGCAAAACTTTTTGGAGAATTTTCGTGGGCCAAAGACACAAGATGGGCAAAAGAAGCACCTGGGGGTGCTTCGAAGGGAGCACAACCCACCAGGGCGCGCCTAGGAGCCTTGGCATGCCCTGGGTGGTTGTGCCCACCTCTGTGGCCTCCCGCACCGCCTCTTCACTCTATAAATACTCGAGATCCAGAAATTTTGGTCCAGCCGCCGCAAGTCCCAGAACCACGAGATCCAATCTAGACACCATCACAGAGGGGTTCATCATCCTTATTGGTGCTTCTTCGATGATGTGCGAGTAGTTCACCATAAAACTACGGGCTGTAGGCAGTAGCTAGATGGCTTCTTATGTCTATTTGATTCTCAATACAATGTGCTCTTGGAGATCTATTTGATGTAACTCTTTTTGCGGTGTGTTTGTTGGGTTCCGATGAACTATGAGTTTATGATCAGATCTATATCCATGAGGTCTATTTGAGTCTTTTTGATCTCTTATTTGCATGATTACTTATGGCCTCATATTTTGTAACACCCCAGTGTAATGATGCTACAGTAATGCCTGGGGTTAAGTTAATCCTTTTGCTAAACAAGTGTTTGTTCATCATTGTTTCTTATCTCTTTCAAATTCCAATTGAACTCAAATTCAAATTTCAAGTGACATTCAAAATTTCTGAAACATGAAAACTAAAATATTCATCATGTGACAAATAATCCATAACTAATATTGGTGGTGAACCAACATTTCTGCAAAATGTTTAAGTGGCCTAAACTGCTTAAAACATTGACCTAAGCAATAAATTAAATGCCTTTTTAATTTATAAAATTAGCAAACTATTTCAAAAGTCTCACAATCTTTTTGTGGTAGTGCACATTAATCCTTTGAAACTGTTTTGTCCAGTGGCATAATTTTGCAGTCATTAATGGCTAAAAAGAAAATGCAAAAGCTTCTGCAAAAAGAAAAACAAAATAACGAAAAGGAAATACCCCCTGCCCCTGGGCCTAAGGCCACTGAGAAAAGCCCAGCCGGCCAGGCCCAGCTCCTCGCCCCGGTCGTCTCCCCACTGTTCCCCCGGTGCACGTCGCTACAGGAGGCTGGTCGCCGCCGATCCACCTCGCCGGGGACGACCACGCGAGAGGATAAGGCCTCCACCGCCTCGATGCCTCGGACCCCTTGATGTCTATGATACATCTCCGCCGTATCTATAATTTTTGATTGTTCCATGCCAATATTCTTCAACTTTCATATACTTTTGGCAACCTTTTATACTATTTTTGGGACTAACATATTGATCCAGTGCCCAGTGCCAGTTCCTGTTTGTTGCATGTTTTATGTTTCGCAGAAACCCAATATCAAACGGAATCCAAACGGGATAAAAACGGACGGAGAATTATTTTGGAATATTTGGGATTTTCCGGAGGAAGAAACAACGCAAAACGGTGCCCGAGGTGGCCAGGAGATAGGGGGCGCGCCTGGCACTCTCCTGGGCCACCCGTAAGGCGGTTGACGCTCTTCTTTTGCTGCAAGAAAGCTAATTTTATGAGAAAAATCTGGGCGAAATATTCACCCCAATCGGAGATACGGATCACCGGATATAAAAGAAACGGTGAAGGGGCAGAATCTGAGAACGCAGAAACAGAGAGATAGATCCAATCTCGGAGGGGCTCTCGCCCCTCCCACGCCATGGGCCAAGGACCAGAGGGGAAACCCTTCTCCCATATAGGGAGAAGGTCAAGGAAGAAGAAGAAGAAGGGGGGCTCTCTCCCCCTTGCTTCCGGTGGCGCCGGAGCGCTGCCGGGGGCCATCATCATCACCGCGATCTTCACCAACACCTCCGCCATCTTCACCAACATCTCCATCACCTTCCCCCATCTATATTCAGCGGTCCACTCTCCTGCAACCCGCTGTACCCTCTACTTGAACATGGTGCTTTATGCTTCATATTATTATCCAATGATGTGTTGCCATCCTATGATGTCTGAGTAGATTTTCGTTGTCCTATTGGTGGTTGATGAATTGCTATGATTGATTTAATTTGCTTGTGGTTATGTTGCTGTCCTTTGGTGCCCATCATATGAGCGTGCGCGTGGATCACACCATAGGGTTAGTTGTATGTTGATAGGACTATGTATTGGAGGGCTAGAGTTACAGAAGCTTCAACCTAGCATAGAAAATGATGCATACGGGATTGAAGGGGGACCAATATATCTTAATGCTATTGTTGGGTTTTACCTTAATGAACATTAGTAGTTGCGGATGCTTGCTAATAGTTCCAATCATAAGTGCATAGAATTCCAAGTCAGGGATGTGAGCCGTGTGGGGAAGCTAGATCGGAATTCGGGGGCCGCCGCCCATTGAGAGTCGCGCGGCTCGGTGATGTAGAACCACCCCGATTGCCACCCCTTCACGGTCTCCACAAAGGAGCCCTCGAGCCATAGGACTTTGACCATCTTGCCAACCATGGCACCTCCGCACTCCGCTTGGCGGCCGCCCACTACCTTCGGCTTGACATTGAAGGTCTTCAGCCATAAGCCAAAGTGGGGCTGGATGCAGAGGAAGGCCTCGCACAGGACGATAAACACCGAGATGTTGAGGATGAAGTTCGGGGCCAGATCATGGAAATCCAGGCCGTAGTAGAACATGAGCCCCCGGACAAATGGGTGAAGTGGAAAACCTAGTCCGCGGTGGAAGTGGGTGAGGAACACCACCCTCTCATGGGGCCTAGGGGTGGGAATAAGCTGCCCCTCGTCGGGGAGCCGGTGCGCGATGTCGCTGGACAAGTATTCGGCCTTCCGCAGCTTTTTGACTTGTCCCTCCGTGACGGAGGAGACCATCCACTTGCCTCCCGCTCCGGACATGGCTGAAGAAGGTTGAGGAGGGATGTGCGGACTTGGGCGCTGGAGCTCAAGTGTGCGGAAATGGATGAGCAAAGGAGGAAGAAGGCGTAGGTTAAAAGGTGGATCCTTATCCCCTTATATGGGCGGACGAAGCTATGCGTCCCCTGCCAGCCTGGTAAAAGTCGCTTATCTCCCAAGCGCCGTAATCAATGGCGCGGTTGGGTTACCCACGTCCGTATTGATGGGAATCCCGGAATAAGGGGGCACGATCTCCCCTTTGATAAGACGTGCCAAGGAAACCGCCTCGCTAAACGCGCTGAGGTGGAACAGTAAAAACGATTCGTATAAAGGCCTGGCCGTGGTGTGATGTCACGCCGTGGAATACGTCAGCAGATCTGTGCAAAGATTATTCTCTCTACGGTGGTATGTGGAACTTGTTTTGCAGAGCCGGACACAATCCTTGTGTTCAAAATCTTCTATGAAGTATTCGGAGGAGGAACCCGCCTTGCAATGCCAAAGACAATATGTGCGCCGGACTCGTCGTCATTGAAGCTTGGTTCAGGGGCTACTGATGGAGTCCTGGATTAGGGGGTGTCTGGATAGCCGAACTATCACCGTTGGCCGGACTCCTGGACTATGAAGATACAAGATTGAAGACTTCGTCCCGTGTCCGGATGGGACTTTCCTTGGCGTGGAAGGAAAGCTTGGCGATGCAGATATGTAGATCTCCTACCGTTGTAAACCGACTCTGTGTAACCCTAACCCTATCCGGTGTCCAGATATGTTTAGCCTCTCTGATCTCGTGGTAGATCCATTCTTGTACTACCCATATCATCAATATTAATCAAGCAGGAGTAGGGTTTTACCTCCATCGAGAGGGCCCGAACCTGGGTAAAAACATCGTGTCCCTTGTCTCCTATTACCATCCGCCTAGACGCACAGTTCGGGACCCCCTACCTGAGATCCGCCGGTGCAACGTCTTCTTCTTCTTCTTCTTCTTCTTCTTCTTCTTCTTCTTCTTCTTCTTCTTCTTCTTCTTCTTCTTCTTCTTCTTCTTCTTCTTCTTCTTCTTCTTCTTCTTCTTCTTCTTCTTCTTCTTCTTCTTCTTCTTCTTCTTCTTCTTCTTCTTCTTCTTCTTCTTCTTCTTCTTCTTCTTCTTCTTCTTCTTCTTCTTATAAAAAAATGTGTCGTAGATTTTTCTTTTTTTTGAGTGCGTGAGTGGGAGACACAACATTCTCTGGTTAAGGAATACTTAGTTGAGTATAAGTCACCTTATGAAAATCAGGTTTTCCCAAAACCTTTAGGCGTGGAGCATTAACTTCCTGCTCGATCCCCTCCCAGCCTCGTTAGCCAGCGTTCTCTTCCTCTGCTGTCGCGTTCTACCTTTCCATTTTTCCTCTTCTCAAGTGTGGAACGATCTGCATGCCATCCTTGATGCACTAGAATGACCACTGCATGCATCGCGGCAGGGCGTTGATTGGGCATGCACGAGAATTTTGTTCTGCTCGCAATATGGATGATACCTAAACGATGAAGTGAACATGCATGCTAGCACGGGAGACCTATTTCCGCTATACAATACTGGAGTACTCATGTTCCTACTAGTAGTAGTAGTACAACTGTGGTATACTTGATGTCAAAATACTATTCATCCGGTCCTCACAGTAAAGTGACAACACCCTGCGCCTGACACTAGACCAGGCGAGGCGGCGTGTTCGGGTTACCAAAGTCAGCCTCACCCTGTGCGCTGTGCAGTCTGTCACCGCCGCTGTACAGCACATTGGCGCCTCCCCTCGTCTCCCTCTCCGCTCCCATAGCACCACTCCATCTCCATCTCCTTCTCCGTCTCCGTCTCTGTCTCCATCTCACTGTGCCCCCGTGTACCATCGCCTCACTCGCCTCCCCCAGTACCACTATTCCCTCGCTAGCCGCTCCAGCACTGACATCCTTCTCCCCCGTAAATCAAGCCCCCTTCCAAACTCCACCATGGCCAAACCTAAACCGCGCAACATCCATATGAGCCGCGATTGGAGCAATCTCCCCAGTGACATCCTCGACCTCTGTTGTTCGTGTATGGATATGTTGACCGCCTGCGGCTGGCTGCATGCTCGAGGATATGCACACGCCATCGTCGAGCGAGGCCTAAGCTTTTCAAGACACCCTGCTTGCTGCTATCTGGTCTTGCGAGATTGGCTCACCATGATACGGAGGCGTGCATGATGCCCTCGACTTCAATCCGATCTCCATTAGCGAAACTTCTTTGCGGTATGTAGTGTGTCGTCAGACATCATTTCCCTCGACATCGATCCGATCACCATCGCCCAAACTTCTTGGCAGGTATGTACTAGGTCGGCATGAACTCCCACTTTGGATGGCTGCCTTGAGAGAAGAGGGTAAAAGTTGATGCTCGTGAAGTTCCGACCTCCATGAGATTATCCTTCCTCCGTTGGATTATATAGAGTATTACCATCACGGTCCAAGTCATCTAGATTACTACGTCAGTTGGACAAACCTTGTTTGGCAGAAGATTGTAATCTGCCAAGTGCCCACACGACATGCGAATTACGCAGACTTCAAGCTAATTGCCTTGTTCGACCGCGAACTCGCCTATCTTACGCCGGTGCCTTCTTTAGCTGGAGACAACTCGGCTCGCAGTGGATCATCGTCAAAGCTGATACACACTTCTGTGATGCTATTGAACACAATGGCATCATCTACGCGATCGACAAAGAAGATGGCACCACGTATTGCTGGGATGGCGCGTGTCGGGGATATACCCCGCGGAATGACCCAGCCGGAGTCGTAAACCGGCCGGGACTTAATAAACCGGCGGATGTTAAACCGGCGGACAGTCAAGACAGATGGCTCGGACAGACGGTAAACCGGCTGGTGGTAAACCGGCAGACAATGTTAAACCGGTTGGTGGTAAACCGGCTGGTGGTAAACCGGCAGACAATGTTAAACCGGCTGGTGGTAAACCGGCAGACAATGGTAAACCGGCAGACAATGTTAAACCGGCAGACAATGTTAAACCGACAGACAATGTTAAACCGGCAAACAGTGATAACTGGGTTGGCAGGGGTTATGAAGCCCAAGACGTTATGAAGCCCAAGATGTTAAGAAGCCCATGGCGATAAGTTAGAATAGTTTAAGTAAAAGTCCGAGTTGGACTCTACATGTAAACCGCCTCTTCAACATATATAAGGAGAGGTAGGGCTCCTCAAAGAGGGACAGGCAAACGGCAAGGAAAAACAATCTTAGGGCTAGACACAAGGAGGAGAGCCGGTTTACGGCGACCCCCTCATGATCATAATGAGACCTAGCCTCAAACAGCACGTAGGGTTGTTACCGGATGATGTTTCCCGGGGCCCGAAGCTGTCTAAATCCCTGTCTTGTGTTGCGTCTCTCGATTCCGCTCAACCCCTCTCAAGCTACCACATAGATGCGTTGGCCTCACGACTAAGTCCTGACACTAAGGACATCTGACGTGTTAAATCCACGACAGTTGGCGCCCACCGTGGGGCCTGCGCACGGTGGTGATGAGTTCTTGAAGGGATCTCTCCTAGGGTTTTGAGAAGATCGTGACCCGGCGTTTCAGCAAGTGCTAGTGTGAAAGGATTCATATCAACTATAAGTTCATCTGTCAAAAGTCGAAGAAGGTTTTTTAGCGGCAGTATATGCAAAATTCCGGTGCAAGAGAAATTAGGGTTCCATCTATGTACGCCGCCGTCGCGACGTCTTAATCCGCCGAGTCCAAGTATGAACCGGTCTTGATTGAAGTCTGCAGATGATCTGATCCGGCGTGTTTGCGTAGCTGCTGCTTGTATGCGTTCTCAAGGCCCGAGGGTATCAACCTGCTGCTACTCGTCGCTGTAAAGCGTCAGCCCGGCGAACAGCGATCCGTCGCTATTATTTTCTATCATGAAGACTAGGACGAGTTGAAATACTAGTCATCAAATAGTATATCTATTACTACTTTAACCCGAGTAGCCCATCCAATGGCTACCAAATACTACTAGTTCTTTGCAAAGCCAATCAATGAGCAGTACGAAGTTGGATCAGAGAAGGTAATAAAATAAAGGAAAAGGGCGTGGGGTTGCCGAGTCAAACTACGATCCGGTATGGACGCGGGCGCCGATTCAGCCTTTGCTTTGAGACGCCCTAGCCTCTGCCTGAGAACCGGCTTAGTGGCCATCCGGTCCAGCGCTATTTTCGCCTCTGCCCAAGCCTCGCTCTGCGTCCGTCCGCCTATGCTGATATATCCGCAGGTGCGCCGCAAGTGACAAACCGCCGGCCACCTCGTCAACAACCCGGACTCCTCCACCGTCGCTGTTGTGGAATCGCCATGACTCCTCCACGCTGCACCCGATCCAGGCTACCGAGGGCGCGCTTGGGCTGCTATGGCCGCGCCTGAGCCGGCATGGCTGCGGCCTGTTCTGCTCCGCTCCGGCCGGTTTCTGCGCCGTCTCCACATCGCCATGGGCTTCTCCGCGCCCGAGCTCCTCTCTCTCACCAGGCCGGTGCCTTGAGTCGCCAAGAACGCCGTGAGTCGGCATCACGTGTTGCTGCTCTAGTGTAGCCTACTGCTTTTCTGCCGCGGTGAGCCGCCGGCCGCCTCGACGCCCAAACCGACCGCGGCCCTCTGCGCCGCGCCTCCACTCAGGCGACCCGGCTCCCAAGCCCCGTGAGCCGGCCCTGCTCGTCTCGCTGCCAATGAACCAGTGCCGGGCCATCCTGGATGCATTCCCAAACCGCCAGATCGTATCCTCCGTCGTCCGCGCCAGACCGAGCCGCCCCGGATCGGTTCCACATCGCTGCAGCCTCAAGTCGCCGCCCTGAAGCTGCTTATGCGCGCCTTGTGCTGCCTTTGCTGGAGCGGCCTCGAGCCGCTGCTGCTCTAATCCGCCGTGCCTGCCGACGCCCGTGCCCGCTGAACCGGCCGCAGCCGCGCCTCTCCAACCCGCCAGGTCCGCGACCCGCCTCGCCTCTGCTGCTACAGTTCTACTATGGCCGGTGCGCCTCTACTGTTGCGGCCTCAAACCTGCGCCCCACCATGGCTCTTCGCCACCCCTGGCTGCGCCACGCCTACGCCTCCACTCCGGGTCTCACTTCGAGTCATCCCCGCGGCCATGGCCTCGCATAGCAACTTTTGCCGCCGGGTGGAGTCGCCGTTGTGCTCCGAGCTGCAACATCAACTCGCCAACATCGTCATCATCGCTCGCACGACTAGACCGTCGAACCAACTAGCCTCTGTTGTTACCTGCTCCAAACCGCCGACGCTAAATCACCGAGCTGCTGCCTTGTCACATCGCTTCCACCGGAGGGCCGCCTTGCCACTGCTATGAGCCGTCCCCGCGCTGAGCCAAGCCGCTGCCACGGTCGCAGACTTGAGCCGCCCGGACCGCTGGCCCGCCGAGTCGCCGCCATGGCTTCGTTAAACCGGTTGCCCCTGGGCCGCCTCGCCGGCATGCACCGCCATTGCTGTACCTTGCCTGGCTTCATTCCAAATCCAGCCGTCATCATCTCCGCCTCCAATTCGCCTCACACTACTGATGATAAACCACCACCGCAGACCCGCCTTGTTCTGCTCCATGCGGCCATCTGCTGCTCCAGCCTGGCCATCACCGTTGACCCGTCGCTCCACTCTCTTTCCCCACCGCAACCTTAAGCCGGCCTTGCCCTTGTTGCGAACCGTCGAGCTCCCCTGCTTCTGCCATAAACCGCCGGCGAGTTGTACCTGCATCACCTCGCCACTAAACCGCCATGGCCTCGTATAGCCGCCGTTGTTGTCTTACTAACCTTACTACAGGCCGCAGGTCTTGCACCAAATTCAGTTGCTGTTTCACTGTATCGCCAGCCAGAAGAGCAAAGCTAGTAGCGCTGCGTACCGTGCACCACTTGGAACTTGCTAAACAGAGGAGGGGATTTTCTCCCCACGTGAAAACCCAAAGCCAATACAGAGTACTGACAAAGCTAGTGCCCATTGGTGAATGGGGTGAATATGCATATGATATTGCACGATCAGGCATTTGCAAACCGGAGCAGCATACTGGAAATAAGCAACCGAAGAAGTTGAAGCCCACGAGCCATTCCGGTCGGTTTGCGGGCCATGACTCAATATTTTAAGGAAAGCTGGACCTAGAGATGCAGTCTGCATACAGCATTGTCGCCCAAGTAAATCAGGTGATATTCATCTAAACATTATTTTTCTTCGCACATATTGTTTTTATCAAAGAACAATTACTTGGTCTATGATATTTTTTCCACAGGACCATTATTACAAAAGGTGTTGCAAAAGGGGCGTGAGCAAATATTTTCATTAGCGCCATCATGCAGATTGCCACCCTACTACATCAACACACACGGTTGATTTATTGTCCGCCTCAGCCGATTCTACCGCTCGCACCGCTTACGACGCCACGGCCGGTTCACCCATGATTAATTTCAGCTTCACCGCGGTGATCATCAAATCATGTGGATAACTACTGGCCCGACGATCGTGATATCCATCCAAGTTGTTTTATATTATATATTGCTTTCTTTAAAAGAGCAATTACTCTGGCTTACAAGTTCTCCAGTGCAGGACAAGTTATGTCACTGAGATGTTGAATGACTCATACCGGTTTATATCATGGTCAAATATGGAGAGTCTCAAGCCAACTCCTAGAGTCGTCTTAAAACTCGGGGGCTACAGTGACATGACTCGGGAGCTCCGGGTCATTGAAGGGAAAGATAACCCGGCCCTGGAGGCTACTGCTTTCTTGGCAAATATTTAAAGGCCATCAGGAAATTTCCGGCTTAAAAGAAGGATTCGGTTTAATATCCGCTCAAGGGAAGATGTCTCCCACAAAGCTTTCAAGCTCTCAATATCCGGTTTAAGAATTTCCGGTTCAAGAAGAATTTATCTCTTGCAAAAGTTAAAAGTTGCAAGAGGACTGTTGCCATGATGCGGTTCAAACATAGGCATCCTGCCTTATGGGCTCATCTTCATATGGTCACTTGGGGCTTCCTATTCAAACATAGGTGTATTCACCAAAGAGAACATGGCATTACTACCCTCTTGCTGCGACCATCAAGACAATATTATCATCGGGGCCAAAGAGAGTTTGTTGCACAAGACAACTCAAAACATAGGCACTGGCGAGCACACAGCTCGAAATATATCACATGGGGCTTCGCTTGCAAAGCGGAGTCCATTAATCCGGCTATCACGCGAGAACAAAGCTTGGGAGCTTCACACCCAAGGGGCCAAAGAGAGTCTTGTTGCTAAGCACAAATCAAACATAGGCACCCATTGAGCACAGCTCACAAAGTTACTTGGGGGCTCTTTGTGTCAAATACCAAAGAGTTTGAAAGGACCCTTGTAACCGGGTATCGACCCACGGCTTGTAAGCCTGGTGTATTCACCTAAAACCCGGGTTAACCTGCCTTCATCAAGTAAGCCACTCCTATCCGGTAATCCTGGCATGACCATGAACGCTTGATGCTTACTCTCATCGAGACCCTGAACTTGTCAAAGTTAAAGCGACGATTGGTTAGTTGGAGGCCCATCTTAAAAGGCTTTGTCAAATGGTTTAACTCAGCGGCCTGGCAGCCCATGAAAAGCCTCGAATTTGGGCCTGGCAGCCCTTGAAAAGCCTCAACTACACGATTTTATTTGTTTTTGTCAAGATTTTCTCCATTGATAACATTTTATGTTGAACCGGTGTCTATTGACCCGCATGACTATCGATCATCAAATTAACCGGTGTTCATTAACCTGGCTCGACTTTCAACTACAAGTTGTCAAGACATAATCACTTATAATCCGTGTTTATTGACCCGGCCGGCTTTCGCTATAAGTCACCAGTATATATTTGGATTGCGCCATTGGAATCATGCGCTTATAAATCATTGGATATATTATTCAAATAGCCAACACGGCTGGATTTTTATTTTGGTTATCAATAACCAGTATTATGATTAAGGTTTTCAAAGTCGCGTTAGCGCAATGGCTATCATATTGTCAATGGATATGATTTATTCTACAATTGAAGGAATAGTCCCGAGTCGCTGCAGGCTTACGACCCGGCACTTGGGGGCTACATTATTCAAGTTGAGATTACATCAAATATGCAAGTCTCATGTTGCTGCAAGCATGCACCATGACACTTGGGGGCTAATGCAAAGTCATTGTTTGCTCACCTTATTGAAGACCCGACTCATCATATTATAATGAGCCGGCCCTTGGGGGCTACCAATTGCTCATGTCAACTATTCAAGGTACAAAGCTTTTTATCCGTTATATTGAAGGGTCCACTGCTCAGTTGTTTTTATGAGCATCAGGAAATTACAAGTCCCAGGTTGCTGCAAGCATGACAACCCGGCACTTGGGGGCTACATATGTGGAATACTCAATTCTGACTAGTGATTGAGATGAACAACCTGGATTTCTTCAAGCTTGTGACATTCATATTGAAGCAAATCTTAAGCTGTTACTACGTTACCTTCTTAAGAGTTGAGGGCTACAAGTGATAGGCATATAAGAGGTATATTTTCAAAAGCTGATGTTAACAAACAGTTATGATCCGGTGCCATCAATATTTGTAAACCGGCAAAGTTCTACATTCTTAAACCGGCTGAAGATCAGATGAGTATTTCAAAGACCAATATTTTTGTTAAGCATTGGGAGCTGAGTCAAGGAAGTTATTCTTCACAATATTTCTCTGTGACAAACCAATGTCAGCAAATTGATTATGAAGCTGGCTTATTAAACCGGATTTTCTAGAAGAAGGAAGTGACAAGGACTTAAGGATGATCAGGATCAGTTTAACATGGATAAATCCAAATTAAACTGGGGGCTAATGTCGGGGATATACCCCGCGGAATGACCCAGCCGGAGTCGTAAACCGGCCGGGACTTAATAAACCGGCGGATGTTAAACCGGCGGACAGTCAAGACAGATGGCTCGGACAGACGGTAAACCGGCTGGTGGTAAACCGGCAGACAATGTTAAACCGGCTGGTGGTAAACCGGCTGGTGGTAAACCGGCAGACAATGTTAAACCGGCTGGTGTTAAACCGGCTGGTGGTAAACCGGCAGACAATGGTAAACCGGCAGACAATGTTAAACCGGCAGACAATGTTAAACCGGCAGACAATGTTAAACCGGCAAACAGTGATAACTGGGTTGGCAGGGGTTATGAAGCCCAAGACGTTATGAAGCCCAAGATGTTAAGAAGCCCATGGCGATAAGTTAGAATAGTTTAAGTTAAAGTCCGAGTTGGACTCTACATGTAACCCGCCTCTTCAACATATATAAGGAGAGGTAGGGCTCCTCAAAGAGGGACAGGCAAACGGCAAGGAAAAACAATCTTAGGGCTAGACACAAGGAGGAGAGCCGGTTTACGGCGACCCCCTCATGATCATAATGAGACCTAGCCTCAAACAGCACGTAGGGTTGTTACCGGATGATGTTTCCCGGGGCCCGAAGCTGTCTAAATCCCTGTCTTGTGTTGCGTCTCTCGATTCCGCTCAACCCCTCTCAAGCTACCACATAGATGCGTTGGCCTCACGACTAAGTCCTGACACTAAGGACATCTGACGTGTTAAATCCACGACAGCGCGTGTAAGTTGTTTCCGTCTCATGTTAATAATGACGCCATGACACTGTTTGAACTTTTTGTGATGATTGGCATATCCCTGTTTGAGCAGAATTTGAGTAGAACTATGGCAATATATTAGAGATGCCGTAAATCAGCTATATTTGGAATGAGTTAATTCATGCGATTATGACCATGTCATTACAGCCAATTTGTACCCTGAATAATCAAACGGTTAGGAATATATGGATATTATCCTTATTTTACAGTAATCTATATACTACTACTAAATATGAGTGTGTATCAATGGCCATGTTAGTTTCTCATTTTCATGATGTAGAAACATGCACCACACTGTTGGTTTCATCTAACCATACATTAGGGAAGTAAATGTGCATATGGAGAACTCTATATTTGGAAGTAGTGAAATCCTGCAATGCTTACCATGTGTACATACCTATATTCGCCTTCAGCAATCAATGGCTAGAATAATATCCTCACAAAATTTTTGCCCACGAACACGAGTATATAACAATGCATGATCTGTTAGTTACCTTGAAGAATTTTTGTGAGGATGAGAACATGATTACATAACATGCATGACATGGTAGTTTCTGTGAAGAATCGATTGCGAGATAACATGAGTATAACCATGCATGGCACTTCTATATTTTCGAACCCAAATACATTTCCTGTATTTTCCTCCCGTTCAACAGGACATATCAATGATGTTTCTTGCAATATCCTACTCATACTCGAACAATGCTGATCTTACATTAACAATGCCTCGTCCTTTTTGATATGATGCGTTGTCCCTACAGATTACTTCCTTTTAATCACACCACCTTTGCCAAAAATAGGAAGCACAACTGGTTCCTCGCTCGATCGAGCGACGGCAAAAGACAGATGATCATTCGGACACATGAGCCGGAAAAGTTATATTGCCAAAACCCCACTGTATACAAGCACCGTGTAATACGTGAGTATCCGGATAGCGGCTGTTACGTCTATGAGCAGGATACCAGCTTGTTGGGGCCTTTAGGATTTTTTTAGTTGGAGGCGGGTAAACAGCCTTGGTTCACATTCTCTGTTTCTCGGACTCAATTATCCGATTAACTAGGAGATCACCGTTGGCAAGGACCTTGATAGCAGAGAGGCTCTGTTTGCTATGGAAAACTGTGTCTACACGGCGAGCCCTAGGAGTTCGGGAGCAAACTCCCCTGATTGTCAATGACACAGCCTGCAGCTAAAAGAAGGTGAGAATGACAAAGGCATCCGGATTAACTTTGATCCTTGGATGTCTCAATTACGACAGGCAGTGATTTGGTTCAAGCCTTGAGGTTGATAGGTAATTGGGCTGTTGCATCGAAAGGGTGGAGTACTGGTGTCTCCGGATCACTGGTCGCTGAAGCGGGGCTGCAAATTATGATGGTGTTGGATCATCTCTTGAATGACTTTTTGTCTTTGCTGCTGGTTACGGATGGGTAGTTCTTTCTTTTGTTATGCATATTCCTTGTCATTTGGTCATCCTCGTCTATGTCACTCTTTCTATGTAATAGTTGCTTCTGTTTAGAATGTCATTCTCGTCTGGATCACGAGAGTCTGAGAAATGCAGATGGGTGCGTTTTGGTGGTGTAGCAAGACTTCTTATGAACTATCATGTCTTGCTGTTTATGTCAGTAGTAGTCACTAGTCAGTGTTTGAATGTTGTATATATCGTTGTTTCGAACTGTTTATTGTCTCGAACTACTGGTGGGCTAAATGAGGGCATCACCATTCCCTACTGTTCAGAGTATATCTCCTTTTTTCAAGTTATATAATTTGAGCTCACTGTCTTTTCGATGATGTACACTTGTTTGGGCCAGTGAGGTGTCGTTGAATATGGGACGAGTAGTAACGCAATGCCAAACAGGTCAATTATGACTCTTAGGTCGGGCTCTCAAAAGATCTTGAAAAAAAAGCCGGGCTCTCCAAAAAAGAAAGAATAAGGACTCTTAGGCCGACATGTGGGCGCCACCGGTGTTTTCGTGTGCTTGCACGCCGAGAGCATATTGGCGCGTGCTCGAAATTCATGCTACCTTTTCATCCCTAGTCTCCCGCCCCTCCCCCACCTCTGGAATCTCGATTCCTACTCCAGTTCCCCCAAATCCCCCTCCTGTACTCCCTGTACTCAAGCGCACTATCATGTCGCTGGTCAACGCGGATCTCCGAGCCGGAGATCCTGAGGTCTGTCCTGCCTTCGGTCGCTGCATGCTGTCGCTCAACAGTGGCATGGCGGCACTTGACGACCAGTTTGCCGGCAAAGTGCTGATGGTAACCATCAACGCGAGCGGCCTCCCGTCTCGCCGGACGACCTTGTCAAAGCTCTTGGCATTGCGCACGACATCCAAATAAGTGACTTGCTCGTCGAAGTCTGTCCGCCACTGGCTGATTTCTTCGTCAGGTTCCGGACAACTTTCGACTGCAGTCGTGTGTTCGAATCTTCCCGGCGTTTGTTCTGCGATGGCGCGCTGGTGAACTTTGATCAGTGGCACCCAAGATGGGGCTCGGTGCCCTCTGAGCTCAAGTTTTTAACAAAGCTTACCTTCCACGGCATGCCTCGACGTGCTTGGAACAGCGAGTCCATGAACGAGCTTATCAACGACCTTGGAGGTGAGCTTGTAAGTACGTTTGTTCCTCCAGACAGCTGGGCTCTGACGGTTGTGACATGGATGAAGAAGCCGTCCACCATACCGAAGGTGATTGGTGTTGAGATACCGGTGCAGGAACCGGGGTTGTACTATTCGTCGCCACCAAGGCCGCCGCGGACCATGTTAGGTATGTACCTGTATCGTGTGTTCGCGCATGTCAAAGAAGTGGTCAATCCATCAATCGAAGTCCTGCCGCCGCCACTGGTGCCAGGGTCCGTCGACGACATCCATTACAGGAGTCAACGTCGTACTTTCCCCGTGTTGCTCGGAACGATGGACGGCACAAGGCCTACTCCATCACGTGGCGGAGGCCACTGCTTATTTGGGAGAAGAGGCAGGGCTGGCTGCCTGGATGTGCTCTAATTTGATGTAACAACTGAATCTTGTCAGATAGTACTAGTTAAATCCGAGCTATGGGTCTGAAGCACTGATATGCCAGTACATTTGATTGTGACCTGTTCTAATTTTGTACCTGAACTTTTTCTAGAAAGGGTTGTACGTCAACTTAATGTGCTAGCAGAACTTATTGTGTTGTCTGTCTGTTTTCTTTGCACAACATTTAATATATTTCCCCGTCATATATAAAGACGATGAACCGTTATGTACGACTTCGTTGGTTTCAACATAGACCTTCCGGTAGCGATCCACTGCTTCCATCCTGATTGTGCCGCCTGCGTGAAATTTTTGTATGCAAGTTCAGTGTGCTATGATGTTCTATATGATTGTGTCAACTATATAAGTTTTTACTGAGCATCAGCAATGCATATGGCTAAAAGATGTATTTACGAGCATCGACTGATGGGTCTCTCTCTCTATCTCTCTCTCTCTCTCTCACACACACACACACACACACGCACACGCACAAGTGGGACCCGTTGAATTATTTATTTGCTCGTGACAGCTTTTAATTAGGTTCCACTATAATCTAACTTTTTTCTTAAGTTATTAATTGAGCTCAGTGACTTCAAAAAGTTGTACAGAAGCCTTGTTTGGGCCTTTCCGGCGTCGCTGAATGTGGGCTGAGTAACCATGTTAGGTTGTTCTGTACTACACAGGCCTTTTTTTTCAACATCAGCAATGCAACTGGGCCGACAGTTGTACACAATATCCAGGTCAACTTGTTATCCGCCCCGCTGGGCTGCAAAGTTTCCTAGGAGGTATGCATTAGGTTTAACAAGAAAATGAACTTTAAGAAATAATAAATGGGATGTAATTATAATAACTGGGCAATTACTATGCACCAAACACGTAATTAGTTTGAAAAATATATTATTTTTGGAATTTGGAAATTTTAATTTCATTACTTGTTGCGCGCGCAATATTTCGTTGGATTTTAACGTAATACAACTTTATTTTGAAATTATATTTAACCTGACTAGAAATTTCGGATAAAAATATTTCGGATCCCATCAAAATGTGGGATTTTTTTTAATTCTGTTTTGAGCGGTTGTTTGAAATTATTAATCGTTGTCCTAGCTAGAAGTTGGGCTGTACTTTTAACAAACTGTAAATGGGCTGTAGTAAATTCCATTAGAATTAAAAAATGGGTTGTACGTTCTTACAAATCGCAAATGGGTTATATGTTCTCTACCAAATCCGAGCTGTGGGCCTACTAAGTTGACGCGTACCAAGGGCTTTGTCAACTTAGTCAATATAAACGATTCTAGCTGCAGTGATCGTACGATGTCCATCCAACGGCCGTAGTGCTTCTTCAACCTCTGGTATTCTTGCTCCAGCCGCCCAAAGCAGCGCCGGTCGTGTCGCGTGCTCCTACCTCCCGTGGCCGGCTGTGATGCCGCAGAGGCCTCACCGCCCCGTACTACTCCCACCGCTGGCCAGGCCATCCCTCTACTCACCCACACCCCCTGTTATTCTGCGGCGACGGCAGCCTCACACCGCAGCCGAACCAGTGAACCCTCGTACTCCTCTACGCGCGGGCTTCCACTGCTGCGTCTTCCCCGGCTCCGCGTCGTCCCCTTCCTAGGCCTCGCCATCAACCAGACCACCGCCCTGGTGCTCTCGGCGTGGTGTGGTCAACGACCGACTTCCATAGGAACAGTACTGTACGTGGAGAGGCTGACAGCTGGGTCCAGGCGGCCGCAAGGAAGTGCCTTCTTATTACGCGCAAAATAATTATTCCTCCACCTGACAGCAGGGACCCACCAGACGGGCCACCTTATTTCGCGAAAAAACGTTTCCCCCCTGACTGTTGGGACACACCAGACGGGCCAGCGTATTTCACGAAAAAAACGTTCCCCCCGCTGTCAGCTCGGATCCACCGGAAGTGCCTCCTTATTACGCACAAAAAAATGAATACTCCCCCTGCTAGCTGGGACCCACCATGGTGGGAGGCTGACTTATGGGCCTACTAAGTTGACTGGGACGGAGGCCTTTGTCAACTTTAGTCAATATATGAACGATTCTAGCTCCAGTGACCGTATGATGTCCATCCAACGGCCGTAGTGCTTCTTCAACCTGTGGTCTTCTTGCTCCAGCCGCCCAAAGCAGCGCCGATCGTGCCGCATGCTCCTGCCTCCCGTGGCCGGCTATGCTGCCCCAGAGGCCTCATCGCCCCCTACTATTCTCACCGCTGGCAAGGCCCTGCGGCGACGGCAGCCTCACACCGCAGGCGAGCTAGTGAACCCTCGTACTCCTCTCCGTGCGGGCTTCCCCGGCTCCCCGTCGTCCCCTTCATAGGCCTCGCCGTCGTCCATCGCCCTGGTGCTCTCGGCGCAGCATGGTCAACGTGGTCAAGGAACGACTTCCATCGGACGTGGACTGTACGTGGAGAGGCTAACAGCTGGGTCCACGGCCGCAGCAAGGAAGTGCCTCCTTATTACGCGGAAAATAATGATTCCTCCACCTGACAGCTGGGACCCACCGGACGAGCCACTGTATTTCACGAAATGAACGTTTCCCCTGACTACTGGGACCCACCAGCTACATATTCGCATGTAAGGAAGTGTGTCCGGGCAAAAAAACAAAACGATTCGCCCCCTGACTACTGGGACCCACCAGCTACACCTTCACACGCAAGGAAGTGCGTCCCGGCAAAAAAAATGATTTGCCCCCCTGACTGCTGGGATCCACCAGCTACATCTTCGCACGCAAGGAAGTGCGTCCGGGAAAAAAAAACCCAAAACGATACGCCCCCCTGACTGCTGGGACCCACCAGCTACACCTTCGCATGCAAGGAAGTGCGTCCGGGCAAAAAAAAACGATTCGCCCCCCTGACTGCTGGGACCCACCAGCTACATCTTCGCACGCAAGGAAGTGCGTCCGGCAAAAAATGATTCACCCACATTGCTGGGACCCACCAGCTACATCTTCGCAGCAAGGAAGTGCTCGGCGGTCGGGACCCACCTGGTCGAAGCGTCGTAGCATTGTCATTCGGTCGCGAACGTGTACATACATACCGGTCGTTGTAGAGGCGCGCACGCGTGTAGTAGTAGCGCGCGCGACGTAGCATGTACACGCACGCATGATGGCGAGGTGCAAGAAAGAATTACGCCACGTCGCGTACATACGGGCAGGGTCTCGAACGCCTACTCGCGCGCACGCGTACATGGCTGGGTCGGAACAGAGAAACAGCGTCGTCGTCGTGTTCATGGGGAGCCAACCGGCTGGGTCGAACGGAATGTGTGGTCGTGTTCATCGGGAGGCTTGGACGGAACAGGCGATGGAACGAGGCTGGCGTGCCGCAACGGAGGAAACGGACCTCCTACATTCGAACGGGTCCTGTTGATAGGGAGGGGTGTGGTGTACTGCAAAACGGAGGAAACGGACCTCCTACGGTCGAAACAGGGGTCCTTTTGATCGGGAGGGGTGTGGTGTACCACAAAATGGAGGAAACGGACCTCCTACGGTCGAAATGGGGGTCCTGTTGATCGGGAGGGGTGTGGCGTACCGCAAAACGGACGAAACGGACTTGTGTTGGAGCGCTACGGTCGAAACGGGGTCCTGTTCATCGGGAGGGGTGTGGCGTACCGCAAAACAGGACTCCACGGGATACTGTTCATCTCCACCGTCGACCTCCTCCAGCCTCCACGGGCTACCGTCGACCTCCTCCAGCCTCCACGGGCTCCTGTTCATCCAGCCTCCACCGCGTGCTACTCCACCGGCTACTGTTCAACCACCCCTCCACGGGCACCCCTCCACCGTCTACTGTTCATCCAGCCCTCCACACCACGGGTCTGTTCAACCACCCTCCACGGCCACCCCTTCACCGCTCATCGCTCATCCAGCCCTCCACACCACGGGTCCTGCTCATCCGAGGCAACGCCACCGCTCATGTTCATCCAACCCCCGCAACGCCATTTGTTCATCCAATCGATCGGCTTTAGTTAGCAGCAGATGCGGCGAATCGCTCCATCGGGTTCGATTAACAGCCATCGATCGATCGCTCGTGTTCGATGAACGCGTAGCTCCAGTCTGTCGCTTCCGGTTGATTAGAGCCCAACGCTTCGCCGGGTTGATTAGAGCCAACGCCTCACGCGTGTCTGAGAAAAGCGTGGATCGCTCGGCCCCCGACCTCCCACTGTAACAGGCAACTCCCTGAAATTTTCCTCCCCCTCGCTTCTACCATGGTTTTTTCCGTCATGGACGGCCCAAAGAATGTCATGCAGCTGCGTCTCCGGCCCGTCCAGGAAGAAAAGCCCATTTTCTGTCATGACTTTTTGTCATAGAAATCGGAGCCCACCACATCTATGATGATACCGGGTTTTGTCACAATTATCGTCATAGAAGTGTCATATGTATGACAGAAAAAAATTTCGTTCGGCCAAAAATGTCACGGGTGTGTCTTTTTTTTTGTAGTGTGAGGTGGTTTCGTACCCTACAATAATCTCTTCGTTTGTCCTCCGCTATTAGTGACTTTGGAGTGACTCTTTGTTGCATGTTGAGGGATTGTTATATGATCTAATTATGTTATCCTTGTTGAGAGAACTTGCACTAGTGAAAGTATGAACCTTAGGCCTTGTTTCAAAGCATTGCAATACCGTTTGTGATCACTTTTATCATTAGTTACCTTGCTGTTTTTATATTTTCAGACTACAAAAACCTATATCTACCATCCATATTGCACTTGTATCACCATCTCTTCGCCGAGCTAGTGCACCTATACAATTTAACATTGTATTGGGTGTGTTGGGGACACAAGAGACTCTTTGTTATTTGCTTCCAGGGTTGTTTGAGAGAGACCATCTTCATCCTACGCCTCCCACGGATTGATAAACGTTAGGTCATCCACTTGAGGGAAATTTGCTACTGTCCTACAAACCTCTGCACTTGGAGGCCCAACAACGTCTACAAGAAGAAGGTTGTGTAGTAGACATCAGATAGTGGTCGATGTGTGGAGTAATACTAGTAGATGCAAGCAGGAGTCGGTCTACTAATCTTGGACGTGATGCATATATAATGATCATTGTCTCGATATCGTCATAACTATTCGATTTTCTATCAATTGCCCAACTGTAATTTGTTTACCCACCGTGTGCTGTTTCTTGAGAGAAGCCACTAGTGAAATCTACGGCCCCGAGTCTATTTTCTATCATATTTGCTTTCCGATCTAATACTTGATTTTGAGATCTATTTTTATTTGCTTTTATTTTCATATTTGTATTGTCAAAAACCAAAAAATAGCTCGCTGAGTTTTATCTCATCTACACGTCAATTTCTGGCGCCACTACCCTAAAGGGATTGACAACCCCTTTTACGCATCGGATTGCAAGTATTTGTTCTTTGTGTGAAGGTACCGTTTACATAGTGTTGTGTGGTCCTCCTACTGGTTCGATAACCTTGATTTCATAACGGAGGGAAATACTTACCGTCGCTGTGCTGCATCATCCCTTCCTTTTTGGGGAAATACCACCGCATCTCAAGCGCACGTCAGAAGGCAAAAGAAAAATAGAAGAAATGCATGGACATGGACCTCCTACCGGCTCAGTCCAAAGCCACAAACCCGCTTCTGCAAGTTCATCATGACCCTTTTGCTCTGTCCAAAGCAACCAACAAGACAGTGGTGCAACTTTTCTTTGGCCCGGTCACCAATCCAATTGCACGGTATCCAAAGTTTTGCCTGCCGTTGTGAGTACGCATGTAATGTTTCTGGTCAAGGAAGGTAAAAGAAAAACAGAAGAAATGCATGCACATGGACGCCCTACCGGCCTTGTCCAAAGCCACAAACCGCTTCGGTAAGTTCATTGTGACCCTTTTGCTATGTCCAAAGCGACCTACAAAACAGTGGTGCAAGTTTTTAGTGGCCCGGCCTCCACACGTTGTGCGGTATCCAAAGTTTTTGCTTGCCATTGTGAGTAGGCATGTACTACGTTTCTGGTCAGGGAAGGCAAAAGAGAAACAGAAGAAATGCATACACATGGACCCCCACCGGCTTGGTCCAAAGGCACAAACCTGCTTCTGGAGGTTCTTTGTGGCCCTTTTGCTCTGTCCAAAGTGACCCACAAAAAACTGGTGCACCTTTTCTGTGGCCCAGCCTCCAATCCCATTGTGCGGTATCCAAAGTTTTGTTTGCCGTTGTGAGTAGGCATGTACTACGTTCTAGTGAGGGAAGGCAAAAGAAAAATAGAAGAAATGCATGGACATGGACCCCCTACCGGCTTGGTCCAATGCCACAAACCCGCTTCTGCAAGTTCATCATGGCCCTTTTGCTCTGTCCAAAGCGACCCACAAAATAGTGGTGCAACTTTCGGTGGCCCGGTCTCCAATCCAATTGCACAGTATCCAAAGTTTTGCCTGCACTTGTGAGTAGGAATTTAATGTTTCTGGTCAGAGAAGGCAAAACAAAAACATAAGAAATGCATCCACATGGACCCCTACCGGCTCGGTCCAAAGCCACAAACCCGCTTCTGGAAGTTCATTGTGACCCTTATTCTCTGTCCAAAGCGACGGATAAACAGTGGTGCAAATTTTCTATGGCCCCGTATCCAATCCCATTGCATAGTATCCAAAGTTTTTCCTGCCGTTGTGAGTAGGCATTTACAACTTCTCTGGTCATGGAAGGAAAAAGAAAAACAAAAGATATGCCTGCAGATGGACCCCTTACATGCTTTGTCCGAAGCCACAAACCTGCTTCTTCAAGTTCATCGTGACCCTTTTGCTCTGTCCAAAGTGACCCACAAAACAGTGTTGCAAATTTTCTGTGCCCCGTTCTCCAATCAAATTGCGCGGTATATATCTAAAGTTTGCCTGACGTTGTGAGTAGGCATGGACTACGTTTCTGGTGAGGGAAGGCAAAAGAAAAACACTAGAAATGCATGCACATGTACGCCCTACCAGGTCGGTCCAAAGCCACAAACCCGCTTCTGGAAGTTCATTGTCACCCTTTGCTTTGTCCAAAGCGACCCACAATATACTGGTGCAACTTTTCTGTGGCATGGTCTCCAATCTCATTGCACGGTATCCAAAGTCTTGCCTGCCATTGTGAGAGGGCATGTAATGTTTCTGGTCAGGCAAGGCAAAAGAAAAACAGAAAAAATGCATGCACATGGACCCCCTACCGGCATGGTCCAAAGCTACAAACCCGCTTCTGAAAGATCATTCTGACCCTTTTGCTGTGTCCAAAGCGATCCATAAAAAAGTGGGGCAACTTTTCTATGGCCCGGCCTCCAATCCCATTGCATGGTATTCAAAGTTTTTTAGCAGTTGTGAGTAGGCGTGTACTACGTTTCTGGTTCGGGAAGGCAAAAAAACAGAAGAATTACATGCACATGCACCCCTACCAGCTCGGTTCAAAGCCACAAACCTGCCTCACAATGTTCATTGTGACCCTGTTGCTCTATCCAAAGCGACCCACAAACAGTGGTGCAACATTTTATTGGCCCGCCCTCCAATCCCATTGCACGGTATCCAAAGTTTTTTTGTCTACCATTGTGAGCAGTCATGTACTACATTTCTAGTTAGGGAAGGCAAAAGAAAAATAGAAGAAATGCATGGACATGGACCCCCTACCGGCTCGGTCCAAACCCAGAAACCCGCTTTTGCAAGTTCATCATGACCCTTTTGCTCTGTCCAAAGCGACCCACAAATCAGTGGTGCAACTTTTCTGTGGCCCAGTCTCCAATCCAATTGCACGGTATCCAAAGTTTTGCCTGCACTTGTGTGTAGGCATGTAATGTTTCTGTTCAAGGAAGGCAAAAGAAAAACAGAAGAAATGCATGCACATGGACCCCCTACCGACTCGGTCCAAAGCCACAAACCCGCTTCTCGAAATTCATCGTGACCCTTTTGCTCTGTCTAAAGTGAGCAACAAAACTGTGGTGCAACTTTTCTGTGGCCCCGTCTCCAATCCAATTGTGCGGTATACAAAGTTTTGCCTGCCGTTGTGAATAGGCATGTAATGTTTCTGGTCAGCGAAGGAAAAAGAAAACAAAACAAATGCACGCACATGGACCCCCTACCAGCCCGGTCCAAAGCCACAAACCGCTTCGGCAAGTTCATTACGAGCCTTTTGCTATGTCCAAAGCGACCTACAAAATAATGGTGCAAGTTCTTTGTGGCCTGGCCTCCAATCCCATTGTGCGGTATCCAAAGTTTTTGCCTGCTGTTGTGAGTATGCATGTACTACGTTTCTGGTCAGGGAAGGCAAAAGAAAAATGGAAGAAATGCATGCATATGTACCCCTTACCGGCTTGGTCCAAAGCCACAAATCTGCTTCTGCAAGTTCGTCGTGAGCCTTTTGCTTTGTCCAAAGCGACCCACAATACAGTGGTGCAACTTTTCTAAAGCCTGATCTCCAATCCCATTGTGCGGTGTCCAAAGTTTTGCCTGCCATTGTGAGTAGGCATGTAATGTTTCTGGTCAGGGAAGGCAAAAGAAAAAAGAAGAAATGCATGCACATGGATCCCGACCGGCTTGGTCCAAAGCCACAAACCCGCTTATGGAAGTTCATTGTGAGCCGTTTGCTCTGTTTAAAGCAATCCACAAAACAGTGGTGCAACTTTTCTGTGGCCCGGCCTCCAATCCCATTGCGCGATATCCAAAGTTTTGCTGCCGTTGTGAGTAGGCGTGTACTACGTTTCTGATCGTGGAAGGCAAAAGAGAAAGAGAAGAAATGCATGCACATGGACCCCCATCGGCTCGGTCCAAAGCCACAAACCCGCTTCTGGAGTTTGATTGTGACCCTTTTGCTCTGTCTAAAGCGGCCCACAAAACTCTGGTGCAACTTTTTTGTGGCCCGGCCTCGAATCCCATTGTGCGGTATCCAAAGATTTGTCTGCCGTTATGAGTAGGCGTGTACTACGTTTCTGGTCAGGGAAAGCAAAAGAAAAATAGAAAAAAATGCATGGACATGGACCCCGTACCGGCTCGGTCCAAAGCCACAAACCCGCTTCTGCAAGTTCATCGTGACCCTTTTGCTCTGTCCAAAGCGAGCAAAACAGTGGTGCCACTTTTCTGTGGCCCGGTCCCCAATCCAATTGCGCGGTATCCAAAGTTTCGTCTCCACTTGTGAGTAGGCATGTAATGTTTCTGGTCAGGGAATGCAAAAAAATAGAAGAAATGCATGCACATGGACCCCTACCGGGTCGGTCCAAAGCCACAAACCCGCTTCTGGAAGTTCATTGTCACCCTTTTGCTCTGTGTAAAGCGATCCACAAAACAGTGGTGCAACTTTTCTGTGGCCCCG
Organism: Aegilops longissima; assembly: GCA_021605205.1. Taxonomy (NCBI): domain Eukaryota; kingdom Viridiplantae; phylum Streptophyta; class Magnoliopsida; order Poales; family Poaceae; genus Aegilops; species Aegilops longissima. Next base: position 638,547,007 of record CM038681.1, on the reverse strand, counting down.
CCTCCAGTCCCATTGCACGGTATCCAAAGTTTTGCTGCCGTTGTGAGTAGGCGTGTACTATGTTTCTTATCCAGGAAGGCAAAAGAGAAACAGAAGAAATGCATGCACATGGACCCCCACCGGCTTGGTCCAAAGCCACAAACCCGCTTCTGGAGGTTCATTGTGACCCTTTAGCTCTGTCCAAAGCTACCCACAAAACACGGGTGTAACTTTTATGTGGCCCGGCTTCGAATCCCATTGCGCGGTATCCAAAGTTTTGTCTGCCGTTGTGAGTAGGCGTGTACTACATTTCTGGTCAGGGAAGGCAAAAGAAAAATAGAAGAAATTCATGGACGTTGTGAGTAGGCATGTAATGTTTCTGGACGACGGCGTGGCGACGGTGATGATGAAGTTACCGGCGCACGGCTTCGCCTAAGCAATACGACGATATGACCGAGGTGTTAAACTATGGAGGGGGGCACCGCACACGGCTAAGAGATTGTCTGTTGTGCATTTGGGGTTCCCCCCGCCTCCGTATATAAAGGGGGGAGGAGGAGGTGGCCGGCCAAGGGGGGCGCGCCATGGGGGGAGTCCTACTAGGACTCCTTTCCTAGTTGAATTCGCCCCCTTTCCTATTCCAAGAAGGGGAAGGAGGGAAGGAGAGGGAGAGGGAAAGGAAGGGGGGTCGCGCCCCTCGGCCCGGGGGGGCTTCCGAACCCCTCGGTTCCCTGATAAATATCCGAAACATCCCGAAACCTTTCCGGTGTCCAAATACCTTCATCCAATATATCAATCTTTACCTCTCGACCATTTCGAGACTCCACGTCATGTCCGTGATCCCATTCGGGACTCCGAACAAACTTCGGTCATCAAATCACATAACTCATAATACAAATCGTCATCGAACGTTAAGTGTGCGGACCGTACGGGTTTGAGAACTATGTAGACATGACCGAGACATATCTCAGGTCAATAACCAATAGCGGAACCTCAATGCTCATATTGGCTCCTGCATATTCTATGAAGATCTTTATCGGTCAAACCGCATAAGAACATACGTCATTCCTTTTGTCATCGGTATGTTACTTGCCCGAGATTCGATTGTTGGTATCCTCACACCTACTTCAATCTCGTTACCAGCAAGTATCTTTACTCATTCCATAATGCATCATCCTGTAACTAACTCATTAGTCACATTGCTTGCAAGTCTTAAAGTGATGTGCATTGTCGAGAGGGCCCAGAGATACCTCTCCGATACATGGAGTGACAAATCCTAATCTCGACCTATGCCAACTCAACAAACACCATCGGAGACACCTGTAGAGCATCTTTATAATCAGCCAGTTATGTTGTGACGTTTGATAGCACACTAAGTTTTCCTGCAGTATTCGGGAGTTGCATAATCTCATAGTCAGAGGAATATGTATAAGTCATGAAGAAAGTAATAGCAATAAAACTAAACGATCATAATGCTAAGCTAACGGATGGGTCTTTTCCATCACATCATTCTTTAATGATGTGATCCCGTTAATCAAATGACAACACATGTCTATGGTCAGGGAACTTAACCATATTCGATTAACGAGCTAGTCAAGTAGAGGCTTACTAGGGACACGGTGTTTTGTCTATGTATCCAGACATGCATCAAGTTTTCGGTTAATACAATTCTACCATGAATAATAAACATTTATCATGATATAAGGAAATATAAAATAACAACTTTATTATTGCCTCTAGGGCATATTTCCTTCAGTCTCCCACTTGCACTAGAGTCAATAATCTAGTTCACATCGCCATGTGATTTGACACCAATAGTTCACATCACCATGTGATTAACACCCATAGTTCACATCGCCATGTGACCAACACCCAAAGGGTTTACTAGAGTCAATAATCTAGTTCACATCACCATGTGATTAACACCCAAAGAGTACTAAGGTGTGATCATGTTTTGCTTGTGAGAGAAGTTTAGTCAATGGGTCTGCGACATTCAGATCCGTATGTATTTTGCAAATTTCTATGTCTACAATGCTCTGCATGGAGACACTCTAGCTAATTGCTCCCACTTTCAATATGTATCCAGATTGAGACACAGAGTCATCCAGATCGGTGTTAAAGCTTGCATCAATGTAACTCTTTATGATGAACTCTTTATCACCTCCATAACCGAGAAATATTTCCTGAGTCCTCTAAGGATAATTTGACCGCTGTCCAGTGATCTACTCCTGGATCACTATTGTACCCCATTGCCAAACTCATGGCAAGGTACACAATAGGTCTGGTATACAACATGGCATACTTTATAGAACCTATGACTGAGGCATAGGTAATGACTTTCATTCTCTTTCTATATTCTGCCGTGGTCGGGTTTTGAGTCTTACTCAACTTCACACCTTGCAAAACAGGCAAGAACTCCTTCTTTGACTGTTCCATTTTGAACTACTTCAAAATCTTGTAAAGGTATGTTCTCATTGAAAAATCTTATCAAGCGTCTTGATCTATCTCTATAGATCTTGATGCTCAATATGTAAGCAGCTTCACCGAGGTCTTTGTTTTAAAAACTCCTTTCAAACACTCCTTTATGCTTTCCAAAAAATTCTACATCATTTCCGATCAACAATATGTCATTCACATATACTTCTCAGAAAGGGTGTAGTGCTCCCACTCACTTTCTTGTAAAATACAGGTTTCTCCAAAAGTCTGTATAATACCATATGCTTTGATCACACTATCAAAGCGTATTCCAACTCCAAGAGGCTTGCACCAGTCCATAAATGGATCTCTGGAGCTTGCACACTTTATTAGCACCTTTAGGATCGACAAAACCTCCTGGTTGCATCATATACAACTCTTCTTTAAGAAATCCATTAAGGAATGCATTTTTGACATCCATTTGCCAAATTTCATAATCATAAAATGCGGCAATTTCTAGCATGATTCGAACAGACTTAAGCATTGCTACTAGTGAGAAAATCTCATCGTAGTCAAAACCTTAAACTTTTTGAAAACCTTTTGCGACAAGTCGAGCTTTGTAGGTAGTAACACTACCATCAGCGTCCATCTTCCTCTTGAAGATCCATTTATTCTCTATGGCTCGCCGATCATCGGGCAAGTCAACCAAAGTCCATACTTTGTTCTCATACATGGATCCCATCTCAGATTTCATGGCCTCAAGCCATTTCGCGGAATCTGGGCTCGTCATCGCTTCCTCATAGTTCATAGGTTCGCCATGGTCTAGTAACATGACTTCCATAACAGGATTACCGTACCATTCTAGTGCGGAACGTACTCTGGTTGACCTACGAGGTTCGGTAGTAACTTGATTTGAAGTTTCATGATCATCATCATTAACTTCCTCACTAATTGGTGTAGGCATCACTGGAACTGATTTCTGTGAGGAACTACTTTCTAATTCGGGAGAAGGTACAATTACCACATCAAGTTCTACTTTCCTCCCACTCACTTCTTTCAAGAGAAACTCCTTCTCTAGAATGGATCCATTCAACAAAGATCTTGCCTTCGGATAGGCAGTTTCACATAAGCATCGCAACCCAAAACTTTAAGAAACGACAGCTTTGATTTCTTGCCAAAAAATAGTTCATATGGTGTCGTCTCAACGGATTTAGGTATTGCCCTATTAAACGTGAATACAGTTGTCTGTAATGCATAACCCCAAAACGATAGTGGTAAATCGGTAAGAGACATAATAGATCACACCGTATCTAATAAAATATGGTTACGACATTCAGACACACCATTACGCTGTAGTGTTCCAGGTGGCGTGAGTTGCGAAACTATTCAACATTGTTTCAAATGAAGACCAAACTCGTAACTCAAATATTCGCCTCCGTGATCAGATGTAGAAACTTTATTTTCTTGGTACGATGATTTTCCACTTACTCTGAAATTCTTTGAACTTTTCAAATGTTTAAGACATATGTTTCATTAAGTAGATATACCCATATCTGCTCAAATAATCTGTGAAGGTCAAAAAATAATGATACTCGCTGCGAGCCTCAACAGTCGTCGGACCGCATACATCAGTATGTATTATTTCCAGTAAGTCAGTGGCTCGCTCCATTGTTCCGAAGAACGGAGTTTTAGTCATCTTGCCCATGAGGCATTGTTCGCAAGTATCAAGTGATTCATAATCAAGTGATTCCAAAAGCCCATCAGCATGGAGTTTCTTCATGTGCTTTACACCACTATGACCTAAACGGCAGTGCCACAAATAAGTTGCACTATCATTATTAACTTTGCATCTTTTGGCTTCAATATTATGAATATGTGTATCACTTCAATATTATGGGTAGCAATGGTGCGGACTGGATCCGTGATCTGAGGAGTATCCTCGTTGCTGCACAGAAGAATTATGTCCATGATGCACCGCTAGGTGACAGACCTATTGTAGGAGCAGATGCAGATGTTAAGAACGTTTGCCAAGCTTGATATGACTGGGTCCGTGTTTTGCCTATGTATCAACACATGTATCAAGTTTCCGGTTAATACAATTATAGCATGAATAATAAACATTTATCATGATATAAGGAAATATACAATGACAACTTTATTATTGCCTCTAGGGCATATTTCCTTCATGTAATATGCTTCTTATCCGGGAAGGCAAAAGAGAAATAGAAGAAATGCATGCACATGGACCCCCACCGGCTTGGTCCAAAGCCACAAACCCGCTTCCGGAGGTTCATTGTGACCCTTTTGCTCTATCCAAAGCAACCCACAAAACACTGGTGCAACTTTTCTGTGGCCCGACCTCGAATCCCATTGCGCGGTATCCAAAGTTTTGTCTGCCGTTTTGAGTAGGTGTGTACTACTTTTCTGGTCAGGGAAGGCAAAAGAAAAATAGAAGAAATTAATGGACGGTTTTGAGTAGGCATGTAAAGTTTCTGGTCAGGGAAGGCAAAAGAAAAACAGAAGAAATGCATGGACATGGACCCCAACCGGCTTGGTCCAAAGCCACAAACCTGCTTCTGGAAGTTCAGTGTGACCCGTTTTCTCAGTCCAAAGCGATCCACAAAACAGTGGTGCAACTTTTCTGTGGCCCGGCCTCCAATCCCATTGCGTGATATCCAAAGTTTTGCTGGCGTTATTAGTAGGCATGTACTACGTTTCTGATACGGGAAGGCAAAAGAGAATGAGAAGAAATGCATGCACATGGACCCCCATCGGCTCGGTCCAAAGCCACAAACCCGCTTATGGAGGTTCATTGTGACCCTTTTGCTCCATACAAAGCGAGCCACAAAACACTGGTGCAACTTTTCTGTGGCCCGGCCTCGAATCCCATCGCGCGGTATGCAAAGTTTTGTGTGCCGTTGTGAGTAGGCATGTACTACATTGCTGGTCAGGGAAGGCAAAAGAAAAAATAGAAGAAATGCATGGACATGGACTCCCAAGCGGCTTGGTCCAAAGCCACAAAACCTCTTCTGCAACTTCATCGTGACACTTTTGCTCTGTCCAAAGCGACCCACAAAACTGTGGTGCAACTTTTCTGTGGCCCGGTCTCCAATCCAATTGTGCGGTATCCAAAGTTTTGCCTACACTTGTGAGTAGGCATGTAATTTTTCTGGTCATGGAAGGCAAAACAAAAATAGAAGAAATGTATGCACATGGACCCCTACCGGCTCGGTCCAAAGCCACAAACCCACTTCCGGAAGTTCATTGTCACACTTTTCCTTTGTCTAAAGCGATCCACAAAACAGTGGTGCAACTTTTCTGTGGCCCGTCCTCCCATCCGATTGTGCCGTATCCAAAGTTTTGCTGCCGTGTACTATGTTTCTTATCCAGGAAGGCAAAAGGGAAGTAGAAGAAATGCATGCACATGGACCCCCACCGGCTTGGTCCAAAGCCACAAACCCGCTTCTGGAGGTTCATTGTGACCCTTTTGCTCTGTCCAAAGCGACCCAAAAAACACTGGTGCAACTCTTTTGTGGCCCGGCCTCGAATCTCATTCCACGGTATCCAAAGTTTTGTCTGCCGTTGTGAGTAAGCGTGTACTACGTTCCTGGACAGGGAAGGCAAAAGAAAAATAGAAGAAATTCATGGACAGTTTTGAGTAGGCATGTAATGTTTCTGGTCAGGGAAGGCAACAGAAAACAGAAGAAATGCATGGACATGGACAACAACCGGCTTGGTCCAAAGACACAAACCCGCTTTTGGAAGTTCATTGTGACCCGTTTTCTCTGTCCAAAGCGATCCACAAAACAGTGGTGCAACTTTTCTGTGGCACAACCTCCAATCCCATTGCGCTATATCCAAAGTTTTGCTGGCGTTGTGAGTAGGCGTGTACTACGTTTCTGATCCGGGAAGGGAAAATAGAAAGAGAAGAAATGCATGCACATGGACCCCCATTGGCTCGGTCCAAAGCCACAAACCCACTTCAGGAGGTTCATTGTGACCTTTTTGCTCTGTCCAAAGCGACCCACAAAACACTGGTGCAACTTTTTTGTGGCCCGGCCTTGAATCCCATTGCATGGTATCCAAAGTTTTGTCTGCCGTTGTGAGTAGGCGTGTACTATGTTTCTGGTCAGGGAAGTCAAAATAAAAATAGAAGAAATTCAAGGACATGGACCCCCTACCGGCTCGATCCAAGGCCACAAACCCGCTTCTGGAAGTTCATTGTGACCCTTTCTCTCTGTCTAAAGCGACCCACAAAACATTGGTGCAACTTTTGTGTGGCCCGGCCTACAATCCCATTGCACGGTATCGAAAGTTTTGCTTGCCATTGTGAGTAGGCGTGTACTACTTTTCTAGTCATGGAAGGCAAAATAAAAACAGAAGAAATGCATGCACATAGACCCCCTACCGGCTCGGTCCAAAGCCACATACCCACTTCGGGAAGTTCATTGTGACACTTTTGCTCTGTCCAAAGTGACCCACAAAACACTAGTGTAACTTTTCTGTGGCCCGGCCTCCAATCCCATTGTGCAGTATCAAAAGTTTTCCCTGCCGTTGTGAGTATGCGTGTACTATGTTTCTGCACAGGGAAGGCAAAAGAAAAACAGAATAAATGCATGCACATGAACCCCCTACCGGCTCAGTCCAAAGACACAAACCTGCTTCTGCAAGTTTATCGTAAGCCGTTTGCTCTATCCAAAGCGACCCACAATATGGTGGTGCAACTTTTCTGTGGCCTGGTCTCCAATCCCATTGCATGGTATCAAAAGTTTTGCCTACCGTTGTAAGTAGGCATGTAATTTTACTGGTTAGGGAAGGCAAAATAAAAACAGAAGAAATGTGTGCACATGGACCTCCTACTTGCTCGGTCCAAAGCCACAAACTCACTTCTGGAAGTTCATCGTGACCCTTTTGATCTACCCAAAGCGACAAACGAAATAGTTGTGCAACTTTTCTATGGCCCGGCCTCCAATCCCATTGCACGGTATCCAAAGTTTTGCCTACCGTTGTGAGTAGGCGTGTACTATGTTTCTGGTCAGGGAAGGCAAAAGAAAAACAGAAGAAATGCATGCACATAGACCCTCTATCGGCTCGGTCCAAAACCACAAACCCGTTTCTTGAAGTTCATTGTGACCCTTTTGCTCTGTCCAAAGCGACCCACAAAACAATGGTGCAACTTTTCTGTGGCCCGGCCTACAATCCCAATGCATAGTATCCAAAGTTTTTGCCTGCTGTTGTGAGTAGGCGCGTACGTTGTTTCTGGCCAGGGAAGGCAAAAGAAAAATAGAAGAAATGCATGCACATGGACCCCCTACCGGCTCGGTCCAAACCCATAAACCCGCTTCTACAAGTTTATCGTGACCCTTTTGCTTTTTCCAAAGCGACCCAAAAAACAGTGGTGCAACTTTTCTGTGGTCCGGTCTCCAATCCAATTGCGCGGTATCCAATGTTTTGCCTGCCGTTGTGAGTAGGCATTTAATATTTCTCATTAGCGATGGCAAAAGAAAACAGAAGAAACGCATGCACATGGACCCCCTACCGACTCAGTCCGAAGCCACAAACTCGCATCTTGAAGTTCATCCTGACCATTTTGCTCTGTCCAAATCAACCCATGAAACATTGGTGCGGTATCCAAAGTTTTGTCTGTCGTTATGAGTAGGCATGTAATGTTTCTAGTCAGGGGATGGCAAAGAAAAACAGAAGAAATGCATGCACATGAACCCCCTACCGGCTTGGTCCAACACCACAAACCACTTCAGGAAGTTCACTGTGACCGCTTTGCTCTGTCCAAAGCGACCTACAAAATAGTGGTGCAAGTTTTTCGAGGCCCGATCTCCAATCCCATTTCCCGGTATCCAAGGTTTTGCCTGCTGTTGTGAGTAGGCATGTACTACGTTTCTAGTCAGGGAAGGCAAAAGAATAACAGAAGAAATGCATGCACATGGACCCCCTACCGGCTCGGTCCAAAGCCACAAAACCACTTCTGGAAGTTCATTGTGATCCTTTTGGTCTGTCCAAAGCGACCCACAAAACAATGGTGCAACTTTTCTTTAGCCCGGCCTCCAATCCCATTGCATGGTATCCAAAGTTTTGTCTGCCGCTGTGAGTAGGCGTGTACTATGTGCCTGGTCACACTACAAAAAAAATACACTTCCGTGATGATATGTGTTTGTCACAGTAGGTCGCGTTTTTTGTCATGCATGTACATCCATGACAAATTTATGACAGAATCAAGATAGTCATACCTGTGCTGTCGTAGAAGTGTTCCATGACATTACCAAAATTATCATCACGGAGTGTCCACTTCCATGACAATAAATCGCGCGTCACAGAACTGCTTTCGTCAAGGGTGACCGACACGTGGCATCCACCGTAACGGAACGCCGTTAAGCTATCGGGTCGGGTTTTGGATCCGATAACCCGTTAACAGCCCCGACCAATGGGGATTTTCCACGTAAAATCATCATTGGCTGGAGGAAACACGTGTCGGCTCACCGTTGGGACGAGATGTCATCCACTCATTGGATGTAAGGCGCCTATGATACGTCGACCGTGGCACGCCCAACAGAGGCCCATTCACGTGAAAAGGCCGGCCCATTTGACTTGGTCAAAAGGTGGCGGGCCGGCCCATGGAAAGCCTGTTAACGGCCTATTCGCATATAGCCCATTTACAGCCCGCTAACCCAAGGCTCGTTACGCCCTATCCAAATTAGGCCCAATAGCGTCATCTGGGCCATCCAATATGATTCCAGCCATTTTCGCCGGCCCATGACGTCTTTTCGCCCATATGAGGCCCTATGTAACTCTTGGCCTATCAGCGGCCCGTGGTGAAATCGGCCGCAATGAACGAAGTATCACTTTACACCCACTAACGGCCCGTGGTGAAATCGGCCCGTAATGAACGATATATCACTTTATACCCATTAAGGGCCCGTTATTCAGTTGGGCGTTTCAAAGAAATGTTATCTTCGGCCTTCTCGAGCCCATTTATTCTTGGGCTCATTTCAAAGATTCATTTACTTACGGCCCGTTCTTGTCATTTTACGCTTGTGGGCCAAATTCAGCCCGTGGTTACATCGGCCCGTTTGTGGTCCATGTCGTTGGGCGTTTTTATAGCGTCATCAAATACGGCCTATTAACGATGGCCCATTATGGTCATACGGCAAGGCCCATTGATGATACGGCCCGTAGAAGGCCCATTGTTTCTACGGCCCGTAGGAGGCCCATTGTTTCTATGGCCCGTAGAAGGACCATTGTTTCTACGGCCCGTAGAAGCCCGACTGTTTCTACGGCCCGTAGAAGGCCCACAGTTTCTACGGCTCGTAGGAGGCCCAGTGTCACTACAGTAAATATTAGCCCATTGTTATTGTGGCCTAGTTTTAAAAAGAACTGCACTGACTACAAGCAAACAAATAAACAAGACAACAAGGAAATAAATAAGCAAGCAACTTATGCTAGGCTATCACGGCTGTTACACATATTACATCCACTGGGCATCAAAGTTCTCCACTAGTGCAAATATAGGGAACAAAGCAGCATATCATATACACTGGTTGTCAAAGTTGGCGACCAGCGCAAATAAACGCCGCAGCAAAACAAATCCGAACTGAAACCACTTGGAAGATCTAAAGAAACAATATCCTGGTACCCATAATGTTGGCAAGATGCTTAGCAAGCTTATTAACTTTCTCTTGTTTGGCGCTTAAATCCTCCAGTAACTTGCATTGCACCGAAAATATGCATCTGAATTCTGCAGGACTTCCTTAGTCCTTGACTTCTGTCAGCAAAGACATCTCGATTGATGTCTTTCAACTTGAAGTTGAGACTCAAGAAGACGAACTGATTCAGAGCGGTGAGTTCAAGAGCTTGTGCCAGCGAGAGTGTCGAAGAACTCGAACACTACATCAAGATAGGACTTTTGGGTTCCCTCACTGTCGTCAATATAGTTTTTATCAGCTTTCTTGGAGACAAACAGGGATATCTCACTATCTTGAACCTTATCTGCATTACTTCCTTTACCATTGGATAACGCGGTACTGTTCTCCAATATTTTGTCCGCATTCTAAAACAGAAACAAGCAGACACATCACATGTTTACCATGTTGTATATTGTATATGAAACTCATTTTGGTAAATGAGTTCAGTAGTAAAGTGGACAGGATAACAGCATGAAACAAACATATATCTATGTGCCATGGTCACTTTATGGTCTATATCATTCTAGTTTTTGTTGACAAATCAAGATAGAGACACAGTTCAAATAATATTTGTTCAAGACAAAGCAGAATAGACAAAATGTAAGTGTGCGTAACTATAGAGCAATAACAACACTTGTAATGTGCATGACATGAGAACATAACTGTTTATTCAATTGAAACTGAAATCAACATAGAGCAGGTTACAACAGCAAACCAGTTAAAGAAACAGGTTTAAAACATACCTGTTGCACCATTGGAGTTTCAATTCCATCCTTCAAATTTGAAAATAGTTGGTATGAGTAAATACAAGAATGCAAGAGCAAAGGAGTATGAACCATAGCTACGTAACCTGACACGAGAACAAATCTTCTTCTCCTTTAAGCGTTGAGTTGGGATTCGAGTGGTGGTCCTCGTGCTTTGGGCACTTGTAGTTCCCTTACTAACCGCTTCGTGTTTGGGTGCTCTGTGGTGGAGATGGTGCTGTGTCAACTGGGCTGGGTTACTATCTGCGGGGTTGGGGTTAGAAGGGTGTAGCTGGTTCTCTGTCCACCTAGGTAGGGGTACAATCTGCGAGAGTCTGGGTTATGTGTGGTGGATCTGGTCCTTGGGCAAGTACAACCGTGGTTCTATCTGCATCAAATGGTAGCACTATCTTTTCTGAAGACTGTGTTGTTACTCCCTTAGATACTGCCATCACGCTCTCCAATTCAAATGGCTGATAAACAAGAAAAGTAATTGAAAGTATAGACATTGTATGATAGACAGGTGCAATGGATAGTGGGTAATGAAAGAGGGCATGAAATAATTCATATTTATGTTGTCTAACCAAACAGGATAGCATGACACAATTTCACATATATGATGGCTAACTAAACAGGATAGCATGAGACAATTTCACATTATGATGGCTAACTAAAAAAGATGGAAAGACATAGTTCAAAATATGAGACTATGTAAATAGGATGACATAACATAACTATATAATGTGTTTATTAAATAGGTTGGCATGCCATAATTCACATACATTCATGGATAGAATGCCATAATTCTAAATATGATGACTGTAAACACTAAATAGGATGAGATGATATAACTATATGATGTCTTTATTAAATGGGTTGCCATGCCATAATTCAGATAGATGATGTGTATGTACTATGTAAACATGATGGCATGATATAATTCAAATATATGATTTATATAGTAAGCAAGTAAGTAGATGGCAATCTATATATGATGTAAAAACTAAGCAATACAAGACAACATGCATGACATGGGTAATATAACCCTGCCAAGTTTGAGCATAGACCTCAGTGGGGAAATAGGACTGGTCATCAGTCTCTGAATCCTCCTCTGAGGAGCTCTCTGTAGCCAACAAGATGTCTCGCTTCAGCGGTAGCATTGTCTGCTCAATACCTTGTTTTCACTCGAGATACTTCCATCACCGCTTCAAATGGCTGATGCACGGAAGAGTAGTTGAATATACAAGCGTTGTCGACAAATGGAACACGTAATACAAAAAAATGATAGCATGATATAATTCACATACTTGATGATTGGCTAAACAGCATGACATTGCATAATTCACATATATAATGCCTTTGCAACAAGATAGCATTGTATAATTCACATATATAATGTCTTGCAACAAGATGGCAATGCATAATTCACATATATGGTAATTAGACACCTTGAACAGTGGCATTCACACAAAGCATGTCTAAAATAATCAAATGGCATAGCAATGCGAGACACCATACGCATACGATATGAGCAACATAACCCTGCCAAGTTAGAGCATACACCTCGGGGAATAGGACTCGTCATCTGTCTCTCGAATCCTCCTCGAGGAGCTATCCGTAACCAGCGAGATATGCGCTTCGTCAGATAGCATAGTCTGCTCAGAAGACCTTGTTTTCACTCCAGAATTTGCCATCACCGTGTCAAATGGCTGATGCACATGAAGAGCAGTTGAATGTACTAACATTGTTGACGAATGAAAAAAAGGATGGCCTGATATAATTTACATATAAGATGACTGGCTAAGCAGGATGGCATTGCAAAATTCACATATATGGTGCCTGGCTAAACAAGGTGGCGTTGCATAATTCACATAAACGATGAATAAACTAAACAGATGGCATTCTCACAAAGGATGTCTAAACTAAGCAGATGACATATTTGATGTATAAAGTAAGCAATGAAAGACACCATATGCACGATATAACCAACATCAGCATGCCAAGTTAGAGCGAAGACCTCAGGGGGTAAATAGGAGTTATCTTCTCCTTCTGAATCCCCCTCAGAACAGATATCTTCCTCTCGATTACAATCTGAAATGCGTGGAGGGGGGCTACCTTTGCGCCTACCATGGAGCGACGTCTGCATGAAATTATATTGCCACGCAAGGCTCCTCTCTTTTGCTCTACATGTTCAGTTCCATTGTTTACAATAACTGTCATGCATAGGAATAAAACATAGTGAGATTATGTAAGGAGTGCATGCAGAAATCCAGAGTGATGGTAGCAACCTGTGGATAGACCCAAAACCAATAATAGTAGGCAGATAATGGCTTCAGTTAATAAATACAGATAATGGCTTCTTTACTGTTTGTTTCCCACCCAACATGAAACTCATAGTAGACACCGGAGATTAACCAGATAGTAGATAGATACTATTGATAGCGGCCCGATATGTACCCCACAACCATTTAAAACTCAAGTTTGACCATTAGTTTGGAGCTGACTCGAGTCTAATCGGTGAACATGACGATAAAGTAGAATGTAATATTAGCGATGCATAACGTGGCGGAGACATGAAAGAGTGCGACCTCTCTTGCGGACCCGTGTAGTCCTCGAGGTCATCTGCTCGGTTAATGATGGTAATGCAGTTTTCATGGCTGCCAGCGGCGGGGAAGAAGATCTGAGGAGGCGAAAGACAGTCTGGAGGTCGGATCCCTGCTGTGCTGGACCCTTCTGTCGTGGGAGCAGCTGAGCTGGGGTGGACGACGACGCAGCAGGACTGGGACAAACCACGCAAGGTTTTCTTTGACAACTATCTGTAAGAGAAGTAATTCTGTAAGGGCTCGTTTGAATTGGAGGATTCCAACAATGCAGGGATAGGAAATAGACAGGAATAGGATAGGAATGCACGTGCAAAACAGAGAATTTAAAAACCCAGGATTTCTGTCAATCTGGGTGTTTGATTCACAACAATTGGAAGATCACAGGATGCAAAGAAGCATGGTGATATTAAGTCAAACCACAAGAAAATGTACAGTTATAATGCTATTATGCTAATATCTCTTAGTCTTGTGGTTCATGAATAGGAATTTGAAAAGGAGGACAAGTGAAAATTAAAATTCCTACGTTTTTTCTTTCAAGGAGACACTAAAGGAACAAATCCGTGCTCGATGGATAATATATATAACATGTAGAGTAAAAAAGAGATGCAACAAGTGTACAACCTCTTTGGCGAAGCCATGTCGATCTCAGCGTGATTGGGTTGGCCGGTGAGGATGCTCCGGCTGACTTTGCTGTCGGAGGAGGGGAAGAAGATCTTAGGCGTCTGGAGATGGAGCCCGGGGTACTGCTCCGCTATGATGGAGGGTTTCGTTGTTGGAGCAGCTCTGGGGAGTTGTACGACGCCGAGGCTGAAGCAGGACAAGAGAGACAATGAACAACGTTAACCTGAGTGGAATTCTAATAGCATCTCCAATGCATGACGTAAAATACATAACCACAAAGTGCTAGATGTAAAATACATCAGCCGCTCGTCTCTGAACTTAACTGTCGAAACTGAACCTAACTGTCGAAACTAAATTTTGCTGTCGAAACTGAATTTTGTTGTCGAAACTGAATGCACTAGCAAGGTGAGGCTACACGTCGGTCGACTGGCTTTTTCATCTCTGGTCGGTCGATTTTGCAGCTGTTGGATACAAAATCAAGGGCCTGCGGTTCATCTTCAACCTCCACCCCCCCTGAGCCGCCAGCCACCACCGGCCAAACAGCAGCCCCCCGCCGCCATGACGGCGGTCGCCGCCCGCCCGCCCAAAACACTCCCCACCGCCGGTCCGCCGTCGCCCGCCATCCTCTAGGCCCCCGTGCGAGCTTTTCTCCGGTGATCCCCACGCCACCGCCCCGCCAACGCCCCGCCACCGCCGGCGACCACCACCCCCATCCTGAACCCTAAGATAGATTGTGGGGTACCTCCCCGACGAGCCCCCCTCCCCGCTGCGGCTGGTTATTCCTTCACCCTGGCGAGCCCACCCTTGAAATCGATGACCCAAAAGTCGATTCACCGATCGGCGAAGTGTAGCCAAATCGAGCAGCATCGGAAGCAAGAGCAAGAGCGAGAGCAGCAGCGCGAGCAAGAGCAATAGAAAGAGCAGACCAGGCAGGGGACCGAGAGCAAGAGAAGGGCAGCAGCGCGAGCGAGAGCTAAAGCAGCAGCAGCTCCTATCGATGTGGGCGTCGCCACCGAGGGCGGACGCCGTGGAGGAAGTGGCGGCGATGCCGCCGTGGATGGAGCCGCGCCGTGTCGGCTCGGGACCGGCGCCGCAGCACCGTGAGATCGAATCAAGAAGAAAATGCGGCTATTAGTGTACAACCTCTTTGTTGGCGCCGATTAGGCCGCAGCTTCATCCGAGGAAACGGTGATGATGATGCTCTTCGGTGGTGCAGGTGAAGACGGCGGTGTGGGAATGTAGGTGGCGCGAAGAGGCGAGGGAACGTCGGGCAGCTCCTTAGAGGTGGAGGGCGGGGTGGCTGAACGGCGGGGCGATGAGATCGACGACGGATCCTCATCCGATGCGGTGGATGAGGGCGTCGAGGTGTTCTTGTGGACGGCGTCGTCGGGAAGAAGCTCCGGCTGGGTGGCAGACGGAGCAGGGTGTGGGGTTTCGTCGCGGGTTTTCGCGGCCTCGGTGTACGAATGGGTGGGCGGATGGATGGCAGCGGGGAACCATGGCTTAGAGACGTGCTTGTCCGAAATGTGGGGTAAGTTACGAAAGTACCCTCCACCGATTTGAGGCGGTTCTTTTGGTTCAGGGGTACCACGGGCATTTCGCGCGTCGGGATTTCACAGGAGGTGGGAGTTTTCGCGCGCGTTGTAATTTCAGAATAGCAAGGCGCGGGTTGAGATGGAGGAGTTGTCGAACTGCGAGACAAAGATATATCTTAAATATTTCGGGCTAACAAGGTGCGGGTTGAAATTTCCGGACAAGCCTAACGTGTACTGTACCAAATCAATGCGCACTACAAATGTCATTCAAAACTTTGAATTCCTGTTATGTTCAATCAAAATATTTCTCTACGTGTATAATGCATGCAACCTACTACTCAAATGAACGTTTTAGTGCATTCCAAACGTATATACTACCGCTTCAAAATGAACTAAATTTGAATAAGATCTTCAGTAATGATTGTTGTGAAGTCAAAGCATTTGAATTCGTTTCTCTGTTTCAATAAGATCTACAATCATCATTATTGTCAAGTTAAACCATCGTTTGTGTATTATCTTCACAGCACACCACATGATCAGTATTGAGTTACATATGAACTATGTGTACTATATGAACTCGAACTAGATTTTTTGAATCCACTTTATTTTGATTTCAAATCACATTACATTTCTAGCTCTAGCTAGATCTTCATAAACTAAACCATGTCTCATATGTATAATGTGTTTATCACATTATGTATGGTGCCCCGCCCCCTATGCCTACAAGTATTTAGATGTAGTTGCAAACACCACACATTACCACAAATTCAAATAAAATGTGAGAATGTTCGATATATAGTATTGTTTAGATTGCTCGATATTTAGTTGTAAGCTGCAAACGCCGCACATTATCACAAATTCAAATAAAATGTGAGATTGTTTGATGTATAGTATGGTTTAGATTGTTCGGCATTTAGCTGTGAGTTGCAAACGCCATGCATTATCACATTATGGTATAACATGTGCACAACACGTGTATCACTGCTATATTCATGCATGCAATGTTTAAAACACTATGATCTCCTATTCAAATATATGAATCAACTTTCATATCAAATTATTATCTTTGTTAGTCTCTTACACCCACACAATCCTCTAACCTTTGTAGCTACCACTAACTTTCTCTCGTGCATGCACACGCCCTCCTCACCCTCCCCCTCCCTCGGCATTCTATCCACCGGGCACATTCATTTTTTTCTTTAGGTCGTTCTCCCAGAGTCTCCACAACTGCTTTCCGACACACACCGATCGATAAACCTCTCCAGCGATGCCTGCTTACAGCATACACACACAGCTTCAATCCCCTCCTTTATGTGTCCTTGCCTCGTGTCTCTCATATGGTCAGACACACATGTAAACTCTCACCCCTCTTTTAATCGATCTCAGAACCGCACACTCCTCCCCTATATAGCTAGTAGTTGGGCCTCTCGCACCACCTCCTAGCTCCATTCTCTCTGTCTATCCGTCTCGCTGGGCCTTATTTGCCTTTAACAAATGGACGTACACCGACCAATCTCTCGCTATACATATAGCCAGCTAGGTCCTTATAACTCGTTTTTACCCACACATCAATCGATCTACCTCATTAGTTGTGTCTCTCCCTTCCTCCGACAAACAACAATTGATCTACCGATCTAGTTAGGTTTTCTTACCAAACACATGGTTCCCCTTCATCATCCATGGATGCGTCCCGACAGATCTATCATGCACAGGCACACACAGAAACACATCCCCACTCTTATTGATAACATTGCAGTTCCACCCTCAGTTTGTCTAGTAGGCCTCTCCCAACATCTCCGAGAAGCAACTCCATCACCCATCCAGCACTCTACCCCTCTCCTCCCTCTCCCTCCCTCTCTCTCTCTCTCTCTCTCTCTCTGTCCCATCATATTTCCCGTCTTTTAGTTATGTATGGATGTCGACCGATCTCCCTCAAGACATAGCTGGGTCTCTCCTTCTCAACACATATACGAGTCGTTCTACCTCTATAGTTAGGCCTCTGCCTACCCCCCCCCCCCCCCTCCCCCCCACACACACCGATACATCAAGCGCTCTAGTCATGTCTCCCTGCCACACACAAACTTGACATGTGCCCTCTAACGTTCTGGTAGGCCAGTCGTCCTATATCTTTGACTTGCACACACACACAATTTCGATGGCTCTCTTCATCGATCTCGCACCCACCCGTACTTGATCCGCTCTTCGACTCTATCGATAGCTATGACCCCTCCCTCTCTTCTCGTGGATTGCCCGACCCTCTATGTATGATATGGATAGGCCTCCATTTCACACACATTGCATGCAAAATTTTGTTTGAGATGTCATCGACACATATTCCCACAAATAATTCACGAAATCAACCCCACCCACCCCAACCCCCCACCACAAAACAAAAAACACTCACGAACACGGTTTGTATCTCTCACACACACGCACGTAGGTGGGGGACGTGCACGAAGAGAAGAGGTGCATGCACGGTGCACATACTCCCGTCTCTTTCCCAACCACACCCGCGCGGGTACACGGTGGAGCTCATTTCTGTATGAAAAAGGCAGCCCACGTGGTAATTTGGCACGTGTACTGGTTGTACACTTGGTGGAGGGAGGATCGTTTACCACGGGTGAACAAACAAATTGCGACTTGACGCGTTATGTTAAATTAAAAAACGAGGCAAACCATGTGGGGCCTACCTTAGAGGCAAGGCTCTATACACTGGAGTACTTCTGATGTGTCGTGTCAACTTGCAGAATCAGGAGAAGCTTGCTTAGTACGCCGTCTCCCCCGCCCACGGGCGCGGTGGCTCGCAGGATGAGGTGAAGCTTCCTCCTCCCTCGCCCATGCGCGCGGTGGCTCGCAGGACGAGGAGAAAAATTTACTACTCCCTCCGTTTACTCCTCGTCCCTACTACCTTGGTTATAGAGATTATATCATACTGTTTGGAATATATATGTCCTTTAGTAGATTTCAATATGAACTACTAGTACATACTCCAAACACTGATGTATATAGACGTATTTTAGAGTGTACATTCACTCATTTTGCTCCGTATGTAGTAGCACTCTCCCTCGCCCCTCGACCCTCGCCCACGTGGTGGACGTGCAGCAATTCATTAAGTCTCATATAGGCAGAACGATATATATTGCACTACCATTATTGCTCGACTTCCCAAAGAGGCGAAGAGCCAATCGCAAGGTTAATATTTTGGAGATGCCAAGCGCAATGTTATAGGAGAACGAGTAGTAGGTGTCGCGTCATTTATAATTTTTTTTCTTCAGTGGCATGTACGCAATATGATAGGTTCATATGGACAGAAAAGGAAAACACTCCACTATATACATAGTCAGGACGGGCCAGCCTACACGGTTGCTTGCTGGGGTTGCTCTCTTCACACTCTCTTGCACAAAACAACTATGGCCACATCTCTAACATCCCGGCGGATCACGTCCGTTTAGGGAAGGGGTGGATGCTTAGTGTAGATGCGGTGGCCGTCGCCGACGGCGAATACCCACTGTCGGCACGTCCCGATCAGGGGTCCCCGCCGTTCTCTCTCACAAAGCCGGTGAGGTTGCCTTCGTCCCTTGCTCACTGCCGCGACGTGGGCAGTTGCCGCCCTCCTCAAGATTGAGCTACGTCCCTCAGCTACAACTCCTTTTACAGCCGGCTTGCACCACTGCTCCAGCTGCCCACATCACTCCCTGTGGATATTTCTCTACTTCTTGGCCCCGCACATACCTGATACCTCTACTGGCTTCCACGTATTGTATTTGTGATGAGTTTATGTCTCATCAACTAGTCCTAGTAATCTTATTCTAATCACGCTTCTTCAATTTCTTTGCCACAGGGATGCTCATCTCGATTTTGGTGAAACTGCACAAAATGATCCGATGGCCAAAAGGTTGCAAACTTCATTTATTAGGACGCTCGAACGTTGCCAGCAAATTGAAGCCTGGTCCGGGTTCACGGTTCAAGGGCTAGGGACTGCATGGATCGTTTTTTTGTTTAGCTGCCTCTGTTCCAAATAAGTGTCAACTTTAGTAGTAGTACAACTTTGTACTAAAGTGTGCACAAAGTTGAGACACTTATTTTGGAACGGAGGGAGTACATATTTGCTATGATCTGTCAATCATTGAGATGCAATAGCATGCATGTTAGTCTCCTATGTATTTGATGAAATGTTGCAACGGGCAACCTTGGACGCGAGATACATGTAACAGGAGCTGGAAGCTTCATAGCATTGTACAAATTTATCTCGCTGATAAATTACAGTACGTACTAGTACTATACTAGTACTTCCTCCGTTTCTAAATATAAGTCTTTGTAGAGATTTCACCATTAACGACATGTGGATGTATATAGATGCATTTTAAGTGTAGATTTATTCATTTTGTTCCGTATGTAGTTCACCTAGTGGAATCTCTACAAAGACTTATCTACTAGTAATAGCTAGCCCCCACTACTAGGAATTCTCTATCCTCTCCTTGAGCCACATCATCAAAATTGACGTAGCCGTTAGATGAAGTAAATCAGTCATAATAGCCATATGATCTAGACGTTGAGAGGCTCCGCACTAAGCCACATGCAAGCATGCAGAAATACCATGGCACATGCATGTGAATGGGTTTTAAATCACATCAACATTTCTGCATGCAAGCATGCACCGGTAGCATGCATGTAAGTGAGCTTTTAAGTCCCATTAACATGTCAAAAAGAAAAATATAATCCCATTATGCAGTAGGAGTTGGCTGATCTTTTTTCCTTACGTGGGATGATCTAAATGATGATGGGAGTTTATTTAGTTTGGCTACCACATTTTTCATGCGGTTATAGATTTTTCTTAGTTCTATGAAATCGATAATTTTGCGCAAAGAGATATACCGCTGTTCCGTGGCAACGAGCGGGGACTCATCTAGTAATATTTAGGAACGGAGGGAGTACTATGTAAAGAGTTAGGTGTCGCACGGTGATAGTGTGAGGTGGGCCATGTAATCACTGAGCCTGCGTGTTTTCACTGCTCTTGCACTCCTCCGCTGTAAGAATGGAGAAAATTGTAATCTACTACCTCCTTTACGCGGCGTGGGACATCCAGCAGTCCTACCACCTCGGTAATAAAGACCAATAAGCCGTCAAATCACATAGACCCAGCGAGAAGTTGGGCGGACGAAGCAACCATCACTCTTGCGCCAGGTGAGAGGTTGCGTCCGCTCTGCCCGGCATGAATGCGGCACCGATTCTTTGGGCGGCGCTGACCGTTTGAGGCGGGAAGCGCGTCTGGCGATGGAGGGCTTTGGGTGGGCCAGGCTGGTCGAGGCGGGCGTGGCAGCTGTCCTCATGTCCCTACGGACACGCCCGAAACCAGAGGATGCACCCACTCTCGCGGCTAAAATCGTACACTACACACCATATCTCTGTAGGAGTAGGTTGATCTGTCGCACTCTCTAACACACACATGCTGTTAAACACACACACACGCACACGCACGCACCTTGGTCCCGTTGCACCTTCTAACGTGACTTATTACACCTAGACGGAGGGAGTAGTAAGTATACGAGATACGGTGGCACACTGACTTAAGTCGAATACAAGTGCCCAAAATTTGTGTGCATGTTATAGTAAGGATTCACTTAAAATAGTACGTGAGCGAACAGAGGGATCAATTGGACAGTGTTCCCGAGCAGTAGCGAGATGTGTGAGGTAGTAAGATACACATGGGCGCTTTTAATTTTTCTTATTAATTTGTTTGTTTCACCCTCTGACTGGTAGGACCCAACGTACCACGTGGAGAGAGGTAAGGTGACTAAGGCTGCGTTATTTCTGCACCACTGTGGATAGTCTTACCACCAAAGCCACATGACAGGATTATGATTGAAATCCTAATGACTCCCACACACACACACACAAAAACACGGCATGCCTGTCACACGAATGCAGGAATGTATAAAAGGTTATTTTCCTCTAGTTGAACATAACGGGAGGGTTGTGTAGGTGGTTAGCCTGTTCGCTCATCAAACTTGAGGTCTCGGGTTCGATAACTACACTTGAGCATAATTTTTGCCAGGAGGATTCTTTGACTGGTCAAAATGTTTTCTAGGGTTTGCACGCTTCACACTCTCTCTCCAGTATATATATACACGCTGTAGCCTCAGCGCTTGTAGTTGCTCTCTTCACACTCTCTCGCCCTCTCCCGCTGGAGCCTCAGTTCTTGTAGTTGCTCTCTTCACACTCTCTCGCCCTCTTCGGATCTAAACAAGACTTCGTTGGCCTCTCTCTCCCCTCACTGCTGCCAAAGAGCCGGCAGGATCCGTCCGTCGGGAAGGGAAGGAGGCTTAACGCTGTCGCCGTCGGCGAGGGAGGGAATCCACTACCGGCGCTGCTGTTCACTTTCCACCCAGCGGCGGCGCGGGAGGGCCTTCGACCCCGTCTTCTTCGCCGTCGTCCCGTCGCCCACCGAACCACGCCCCAAGAACCTAAAGGTATATTTTACTTACTCCACATGCCTTGCTCTAGCTGCATGTATACCATGAATCTAGGACGTGGTTCAAAGAGCAAAGGTGTGGGGGAAAGTAGTGGAAAATGTTGTATATAGCATGAATCTAGGACGTGGTTCAAAGAGGAAATGAAGGGGGAAAGTTGTATAGCATGAATCTAGGACGTGGTTCAAAGAGGAAAGGAATGGGGGAAAGTAGTGGGGTAAGTTGTATCGCATAAATCTACGACGTGGTTCAAAGAGGAAAGGAAGGGGCAAAAGTACCAGTTCAAAAAGGAAAGGAAGGGACAAGGCTGTAGAGTTTGAGCAGGACTAGATTTGCTGCGCTCACATAGGGAAAGGTTTCTAAAGATAACAAAACTGGGACCAACACAAATATGCTCCTTGGTTGTTTGTTCTTTGTCGCAACAGATGTCCATGACCACAATACATCGGTAGATGCACATGGTGCTAGTCGTCCACTATCCTGCAACTCATTAGCTGTTGTTAATCTATGGCCCTGTTTGGTTAAAACTCCTAGTCCCTACCTGCTTGGTTCGGGGACTAAACATGGACTAGAGGTTATTAAATGACATGATAAAAGACCATGTTACCCCTAGTAATGAACTAATAGAAACAAGGTGCAATGCGTGGCAGGGGCAACTGTTGGAAAAAGTCCCAAAAAGACCCCCTCAGGGTCTTCCTTCTTTAGTCCCAAATGCGCACTTTTAGTCCCGACAAGTCCCTCCTGTTTGGTTTAGATGTGACTGACACGGAGTTTTTTTATTCCCTACACCAAAATGTCCCTGTAAACAAACACCCTCTAATAATGCCGCTGGAAAATTGATGCAATGCCACTGTTAAAAGAAAATTACATGTTTAACGAATTTATTGTTAATATAATCTCTATGTTAATATTAATCAATGCCACCGTTTGGGAAATGCTACTGTCTTGCTTTCTTTCCCATTTAGATAAGGTAGATGCTTCTTTTTGTTGGCCTCTGTGTCATCCACCGTTATTGACCACTAATTGTTTCCTTTGCACCTCTGTGTAAACAGGGTTATCTACTTCACCTCATTGCTATTGTGACCTTTTGTTGGACTGCACAAAACACTTTTGTTTTAAGAGTGTTTTGTGCAGTTCAACCAAAATGTCACACCGACAACGTTGCTTGATTGCTTGATCTCTTGGAACTGCACAAGAGGAGATCTTACTTCCTATCCGTTAAGGCGAATTTGGTTCAGATCTTCTTCTTGTGAGTTGTTTGAATTCCGCATCATGAGAGGTCAGTACTAGCCTTCTTTCACATGATTCTGCAGTGTGCTTTCATATGTTGTGCTACTTGTACGATAATGTTGCTTGATTTTAGTGAACTGCACAAATGGAGACAAGACTTCCAATCTGTATGTGCACCGTAATATCCCATTGAGGTAAGATAAGGATATTTCACAACTGATGGCCTGTATTTTGCCACTTTCATCAGAAAATTAAGTTTAGTACTATACTTGTGCTCCCTAATTGACATGCCAAATCTTACATTGAAGGCGAAGCTTGCCTGTTATTGAACCAAGTGATGAAGGGGAAGAACAAGCGGAAGAAAAACAAAAATCAACTCCCGGTGCTGTAATGAAGCACTGGAACTGTGATGACAAAAGTAATGATATAGTTTTTCATCTTAATTTATTGCTATGGCTGGAACGAGCAATTGTTTTGCCACTGATTTGATGCCATACGTTATTATCTCTACTTGTGCAAACAGGGATCTTCTTTGAAGATACCATATATTTTAGTGGAACTGCACAAGAAGATGTTGGAAACCTTAAACTAATCGAGGAGTATATAGTAAGCATGGCCACCCCCGTAGATAGCAACAGATGGTTCCCGAGAAGTGCTTCATCTGTATGCTCTACACAATCAGCCTACTAACAAATGTTAGTACTCACCCACTGATTTCATCCATATGATTGAGCTTTGTCATCTCTATTGGTGTTGTGCTACTGTTTAGATACTGTCATGAAAACGTGGTATTGTCCTTGAGAAGTGCTTTATCTGTGTTGTTTTAAATATTTCCTTTCCTTTTTTTCGAGCAAACAGGGATCATCTTCCTCTGAAGAGGAATATGGAGTATGTGAAGTGACTAGTTCCCATTATGCCAGGATGAAGAAGCCATGCCTATCTTCTCATCAGAAAGAGCAGTTGAAGGATGGTTACATTACTCCCCACAAGACCAAACTAACTTCAGCTCAGAAGGACTAACAAATCTCCATTTTTTTTATGTGATGCACGAGTACAATGTTGTTCTAGGATTCTTTCTGGTGAGTTCCATTTTTCTAAAAGTGTGCTCTACATGGACCATGTATGTGCCTGTTGAAACTGTCAATTCATAGTACAGTTTGCTTTATACTAATCACTTTTTTGTATTTGTGCAAACAGGGGTGCTCAGCTTGATTTCAACAGGAACTGCACAAAATGTTCATGAATACATCGAATCATTCATTTCCACCACAAGAAAGGAGGTGCCCATAAGTTCAAGGCGTTGCAACATATAAGGGCGAAATCATACAAGGTACGCGCGAATTTGGTTGATTTTGGTAGAACTGCACAAAAAGAACAGCTGGTTTATTTAGCACGAGGTGCCATGTCAACGTCCGAACTGATGGCAAACCCTGCCCATTCCAGAATCGTAGGAATTTGATATTTTGGAATGGGACAACCTTGTCAAATTTTGCTCATTGATTTTAGCGAGATATGCGTTTGATATTTTCGAATGGGACGCCCTTTGCTTTCAGCAGCGGTGATCAATTTTTTCTTTATTCCTTAGTTGTGAGTAAATATTGCCTCTGACATGTGAGTTGCTGAGATGCATAATCATCAATTGTTTTGAATGTTCTCTATGAATTGCCAGGCCTGTGGGTTTGATTGCAAAGTACAGAAATGCTAAAAAGCTTCTCAAACTCTTTGTACTCCTTCTGTTCCTTTTTACTTTGCATATTGTGAAAGTGCATACTTTTTTGTATAAGATTGGTCAAAGTAGAGATACTTTGACTGCTGACAAAACTTGTATGCGGACTAGAAAGGACCGGAGGGAGTACATGTGAAACTGCTGCAAACGTGGTGATCACCCTAGGAATAATGCTAGTACGTATTGTTTTGCATGTTCATCCAATCCCAGTGATACAGGAATTCGAACTAATTGAAGTAAATTCATTCATACACGGTCGGATTTCATATAAACATGCCGGATTTCATTACATTTCATACATTCTTCAACTAAAAAGGGGTGTTTGTGGCCGCATGCATCTCCCAGATGCAGAGGCTGGGGGTCATCCTCCTTTTCAAAAAAAAACTAAAAAGGGGTGCGCTGGAGGTATAATTAATTAACCAAAGCTACCCACCTGTGTCCCGCTGAGCCGAACAGAAGCTTCAGTGACTTAACTGCAGGTGCAGTTGCGTAACTGACATGTGGCCTGTCGGGCCCACGTGTCAGTCAGCCAACTACACCAGCAGTTAAGTAGAAGCAACGTTATTCTCCAGCGCAGCTCTCCGACTCCACGTTCCCGCCAAGAAGCTAACCGGCCGTCCATGGTCAACCCGCCTAGCTTGGGTTCAACCGGAGGGTAGCAGCGGTGGCCTTACTTGGACCCGAGCGGCGGCGACCTACCATGTTCTACTCTTCCTCGTTTTCTGTGTGGCGCGGCCTCGTTGGTAGCGGGGCGGGGCCTCGGCGGAGCCGGTGATGCCTCTGTCTCGTTGCGGGGGCGGCGGCTTCAGCGAGCGGTAAAATCCTCCCCACGTTGCCGGCACGGTGGGGCCTCGGCTGAGCCGCGATGTCCTCTGCCTCGTTGTTGGCGGGCGGGGCCTCGGCGAGCGGCGTTATCCTCTGCCTCGTTGTTGGCACCATGGCGGCGTCGGCGAGCCGCGGTGTCCTCTCACGATCGTTGTTGGTGCCGCGGGGCGTCGGCGGAGCAGGGCATCATCGATGCCAGCGGAGCGGGGACTCGTCGGAGCCGGCATTGTCCTCTGCCTCGTCCTCGGTCTCGCCAAACAGCTCCTCGCCCGCTTCATCGCCCTCTTAGCTAGCCTCTTTGTAGGCAGCCGCAGCCTCCGCCACCCGCATGCGGTACCGCCAGCCTTTCGGCGGCCCTTGCGGGCGGAGCGCGGTGCGAAGTCAACAACGCCTCTGCTCCGCCCGCTCGCGGTGATCTGCTCCTCCGCTGCAGGTGCTCACGGAGGAGATGGTGGTTGTAGGCGGTGTCGGCTGCGCCTCCGGAACTGCTCGTCACGCATCTCCGCCTCACCCTGTCCATATATTGAGCACGAGCCTCGCCGATGGTCATGGTGCAATGCACCGCGAGAGATGGCGCGGAGGAGGGGTTGGCGCCGGATCGTCAACTACCATGTTCTCCATTGGGGCGTCGTGCGTCCTCCGGCTGCCTGCCGCCAGCTGGTTGGTAGCAATGGCTGCTATCTCCTTGTGGTTAAATAAATACGCCCGTCCCAAGAGCGCCGGGCGAGAAAGCCATGGTGGGCAGTAGTGGTGTGGACAGGAGAAAGGGAACGGATGCGGATGACTGCGGCTATGGCCGACACAACAGTTTATATAGCAATGGTGGGCGGGCGGAGGGACGGACGTCTGGCGCCGGAGTAGCCGCCTCGGCAACCGCGTATCATTAGTGTGTGCGGCAGATGGACGGATGGATGGCACTTGTGTCGTTTGAAGACGGAGGAATCACCTGCACCGGGAAGCGGGGCGGCCGGCGCTGACTGTTTTGGGCGAAAAGCGCGCGCGGGCAAGGAAATCACTTTACTTGGATAGGATGACAATGAAGACCCACCAGGTCCATAGCCTCACGTACGCAAGTACCTCCTTATTATATATAGGGAAAATCCATCCTACCACCCGGTGGTAGTTACCCCACATGTCTCATATACTACCATGTGGTACTATATATACTATTTTATTATTTTAAATATGTTCATATAATATATGTAAGATATTTCAAAGCAAGTTACATGAAAAAATTGCATATGAGCCCATAGTTTTTTTTATATTTGTGAAATACGTACATATTTGTACATAAAAAAGAGCACACTCAAAAAATGGTACATACTACCTAAAAATTAGTATATATACTACCTAATCATTATTATATACTACATACTACACGTACATACTCGCGGTTTCGACGGATACTACATATAACATACAAAACGCAAATGGTGGTAACTACCACTGCTTGTAGGAAACATTTGTCATATATATATATATATATATATAAAACTCAAGTGGTGGTAACTACCACTGGTGGTAGATAAAATTTGTCATATATATATATATATATATATATACACACGACTGCGGTAAACTAAGCCTGAGCGCAGAATCCTAATTCTACGCTCCGGCCAGGAAACGGCGCGCATGTCTGACCAAGCAACCCAGTTCCTCTTCCACTTGGTCGTAATACCTTTGCTAATTCTAGTAAAAAACGTCCAGCCAGTTACGACCGATTGCCAGAGTGCTCCCTTCCTCGTTAACTGTCCCTGGCCCACACATCTTTCCCGTGCATATCAAATGATTTACATGGTTTTGCATGGTAACCAGTAGTAAATCTACTTTCGCTCTCATGCATAGTCTTTGTGCACTTTACGGTAGGTCACACCATTACATTTTTTAATCCGCAGACATCATTACTAATTAAACTATAATAATTGTTAGGAATTCTTTTACATAAATAGGAGAATTTACTAAAATTATTTTATGCCAAGTGACTAGTTCTTATCCTATTACTATAACTTGAATATATAGTAATGCTAAAATTACAATTATGCTTATTCTATGCTTAGAAATAGACTCTCTCCAGTAATCTATTTGTTGTATATTGGTAATATAGTTACCTACATGTACAGTGCATGGTAGTAGAAAGTAAAGAGAAAACCGAGATTAGTGCTTAACCTCGTAAAAGAGTACACTGCCAATGATAAAGATGATTCCCTACAACTAAAAGTGGACACGGCAGTGTCATGGCTAAGGAATTATGAATGAATTACTACAGATGGCTCTTGGCATTACCATGCGTGATAACTGGACAAGACGTGCATTGCTGACTCGCCATAAATAGAGTTACTATATAGCTAGTCGGTACATAGTTTGGTTAAATTAATAGCATGTTCTTAAATGTTTGACAGTCTGAACTTCGTTAAATCCAAAGAGAATCTCGTCAGTACTACTTATAAGCTGATTGGGTCGGCATGTGTGTTCGCCCTCACATTCGCGACTTGGGCATCGCCCACCATCCACGACTCGCTCGTGAATGACACGGTGCAAGAGGTGGAGCGCAGGGCTCGCCTGAAGAAGGCCCTCCCGACCAAAGGTACATAGTACATACTCCTTCACAGTCACAACCAAATACACTATCCACTACTTAGTACATTGATGGATTGAGACCGCGGCCGTTGTGTGGTGCGAGTAGCAGCAGTGACTAATCGGAGTGAACATGCCAATGCAGGGGACGACAAGAGCTCGGGGCAGGCGGCCGCTCCCACTGCTGCAGACAAGGCCGACACCACCACCGCCGGAGCACCGGTGGCTGCCGCATCAGGAGCCAGGTGCGGCGACGCCTCACTCAAGTAGATCAAGCAAGCGCAGGCACCACCTCAAGATATGAGCGCCTTGGAATGAATCGGTGGTGCCCTCATGCTTCATTCTTCTTCTTGGTGCTTTCTCAATTCCCATGCTACTTCGAGTTTTGTCTTCAATTTTGGCTGCCTGGTGAAGCCATATCACCGCGTGCGTGGTTGATGAGAACCAAAGACTTCGTGGAGAGAGATGATGTTAAATTCAATTCGAGGCTCTCATGCCCCCCATCAAGCTATCAGACTTATTTTAGTTCCAATCATCCTACATTTCGTTTAGCGTGTGATACTTTCCCCTGTGCTATGCTGTGTGTGTGTGTGTGTGGATAAGAATTTTTTTTCCTTCTTATTTTAGTTGCCTGCCTGCCTGCGTTTCTTGCAGCAAAGATGCCCTCTGTCATTCTGCTGCTGTCTTTTCTTCTCCTCAAATCAAGCTGCCCAGTTTTGCATTAACTCCAAATACTTACAAACAGCACTACATATTCTCAGCAGCCTAGTCTGATCACTAGCCTATCCAAGCATAGCCTAGGCTAGTTGCAGATTAAAATGTAGGAGTACTAGCTAGGGAGGCTGGAACAGGAAGCTCCCCGGCGGCGCCCCGGGACGGCAAGAAGTAGGCCACCACTTAAGATGTGAATCGATGGGTGCTTTGGTGCTAGTACTTCTTTGCGTTCTGTCATGTTTGAGTTTGATTGTGTGCCCTTTGGCATTGGCACCATCGAGATGTTAAATTTGAGGCTGTGATTTGCCTCCCAACAAAGACTTTTGGTTAGTTTTGATCTGGATAAGATGTTACTACATTCGATTTCGAGGCTGTGAAATGCCCAAGACCTCCATTTGGTATAGTTTTGCTTTATGTTATCTTGTTGAATCCCATGGTTTCATTTTCAATCTGAATGCTGCATGAGTTTGCTGCGGCTGTGCTACCTGCTGTGCTCTCCCCTCTCCTCCATCCACACCCCCCGCCAGAGAAAACTGACGGGTAAGGCCCATTTGGTGGACGGAGGTGGCGGACTCTCGTCCTCTCCTGCCGAGGGGACCTCCGGCCTTGCGCGGGGGCCGGCCCTAGACGGCGTTGGCACTCGGCGGAGCTTGGAAACGGGACGGCGGCCTCAACCTTCTGGTGATGGCATGGCTGGAGCGGCTGTGAGGGCAGCGCGACGGCCGCCTTTGGATCAAGGCGGTGCTGGCCGCGGCGACTTGTGCGGAGCTGGATCAAGATTTGAAGACGGAGATGCCATCCATGGCAGCGGTGGTCACTTGCGGTATGACTGTGATCCGATCTGATTCCAATATGCAGATTAGGGAGATGGACGACCACGGCTGCAACTGGACAACTGAAGGGATCCTTTTCCCAAGTTCGTCATCAGCTGATGGCGAGGATGGCATGGGTCTGCCGAAGGTGCCTTTATCGTGGGTTTCGGTGGCTCCTGGCAGTCGCGTCGTCGCCCGTCAACAAGCTCATCAGAGCATAGCTTTTCCCATCAGAACTGTGTGTGTGAGTAATGGACAATGGTTGGAATGCCAAACATGCAGGCAGAAGGCGTTCTGAGATGTGATGTTCCTGTTGAGAATAGCAACTTGTATTTTTAGGAGGCCAATGCCAACATATATACACATACATGAGGATGCCAAAAGGCTACAAGAGAATGCCAAAAGGCTAGAATGCAAAAGGCCAAAAGGCATCACTGAATATAACTCTAACACCCCTCAAACTCATGGTGGATCCACAACACTGAGTTTGGAGAGGTGAAATCCATGTTGCGCTCTAGTCTGGGCCTTCGTGAAGAAGTCCGCTAGCTGTAACTCAGAAGGCACATACTGAAGAGCAACAACATGATCCTGCACAGCAGCGCACACATAAGAAGCATCAACACCAACGTGTTTGGTAAGCTCATGCTTCATGGGGTCCCGCGCAATACTGATAGCACATGTGCTGTCTGACAGAAGGGTGGTAGGTGTAGTAACAGAAACACCAAAGTCCTCCATTAACCATCATAACCAAGTCACCTCAGCCGTCAGAAGAGCCATAGCTCGCAACTCGGCCTCTGCACTCGAACGAGAAACTGCAGTCTGTTTCTTCGTCTTCCAGGAAATGAGGGAACCACCAAGAAAGACACAGTAGGCAGAAAGTGAACGGCGATCCGTAGGATCACTAGCCCATGTAGCATCCGAATAGGCCTGGAGCTGTAACGAGCTGGAACGGGGGGAAAAGAGACGATGAGAGATCGTGCCACGAAGATATCGTAGAACACGAAGAAGGTGGCTATAGTGAACTGAAGTGGGAGCAGAAACAAACTGACTCAGAATATGAACAGGATAAGAGATATCCGGACGAGTGACAGCAAGATACACAAGACTCCCAACAAGATGACGATAACGTGTCGGATCAGACAAGGGCTCACCATCAGAAGCACGAAGGTGAACATTGAGCTCCATAGGAGTCTCAGCAGTGCGCTCATCACTAAGAGCAGCACGAGTAAGAAGGCCCTGGATGTACTTTTCTTGGGAAATATAAAAGCCAGCAGAGGTGGAGGAAACCTCAATCCCAAGAAAGTAACGAAGAGGACCAAGATCAGACATAAGGAACTGCTCATTAAGATGTGCCTTGACAAAGGCAATGTACTCAGAATCGTCGCCAGTGATGATCATGTCATCAACATATAGAAGAAGAAGAGTGCGACCACGAGCAGAAAGGTGGACAAACAAAGCTGGATCATGATCACTGGGTGAAAAACCAGCATCGGTGACCACAGAGGCAAAACGCTCAAACCAAGCGCGAGGGGCTTTCTTAAGGCCATAGAGAGAGCGACGAAGACGACAAACCATGCCATCGGGAACTGAATACCCAGGTGGTGGCTGCATATAAACCTCCTCATGCAACTCACCATTAAGAAAAGCATTTTTAACATCAAGTTGTAACACGGACCAGTGGCGAACAGAGGCCACGCCGAGAAGTGTGCGGACAGTGGTCATATGGGCCACAGGAGCAAATGTCTCGTCATAATCACGACCATGCTCCTACTGAAAGCCACGAGCCACAAGACGAGCTTTATAACGCTCGAGAGAACCATCAGAGCGAGTCTTAATCTTATAGACCCACTTACAAGTGATGGGACGAACACGGGGAGGAAGAGAAACCAGATCCCATGTGTTGTTGCGCTCAAGTGCGGAAATCTCCTCTGCCATCGCAAACTGCCATTCGAGGTGAATAACAACATCATGATAAGAGGTAGGCTCAAGTACAACTGAAAGGCCATATCGGCTAGGAGAATAGCGGTCAGGAGGAGGGCAAGGTCGAGCCCGAAGACCATATGTCGGCTGGGACGAGGAAGACGGTGCAACAGAAGTACATGGCACGTCAGTAGATTCATCCATAACACGTCGACGACGGGTATAATGAAAAGGAAAAGTGGGATGAGAAGGAACCACCGGAGGTGATGGAGATGGAGAAGACATCGGTGATGAAGGTGGAGTGTCATGCAATAAGGAAGGAGAAGAAACAATAGGAGAAGATGGTGTCGGATCTGCAATAGTGGGACGAGAAGGAGGAGTAGGAATATGAGGCACAGAGGGAGGTGTATCAGGAAACGTGAGAAAAGAGATATCCTCTACCGAAAAGGTCGAACAGGATGGTCGTGGGTAGAATGGACGAGACTCATCAAAAGTCACATCCCTAGAAATACGCATCCGTCGACCAACAGGATCCCAACACCGATAACCCTTATGTTCATCACTATAGCCCAGAAAAACACACTCGACAGACTGAGCAGTTGGTTTGGTGCGTTCTCGGGGGGCAAGGAGAACATAACAAACACAACCAAACAACAGAAGAGCAGAATAATCAGGCGAATGATCAGAAAGACGCTCTAGAGGAATACCTCACTGTAGAGCAGATGAGGGTTGAATGTTCATGAGATATGTGGCAGTGGAGACAGCCTCAGCCCAGAAATGAGGTGGAAGAGAGGCGGAAATCATCATTACACGAGCTGTCTCAAGAAGGTGACGATGCTTGCGCTCAGCCATGCCATTCTGAGCGTGAGCACCGAGACAAGAGAACTGAGCAAGAGTACCCTGCTCAGCAAGAAAACCACGCAACATTTTGGAGATATACTCACCAGCAGAATCAGCACGAAACACGCGAATAGGTATAGAGAACTGAGTGTGGACCTGTTGGGGAACGTAGTAATTTCAAAAAAATTCCTACGCACACGCAAGATCATGGTGATGGCATAGCAACGAGAGGGGAGAGTATTGTCCACGTACCCTCGTAGACCATAAGCGGAAGTGTTATGACAACGCGGTTGATGTAGTCGTACGTCTTCACGATCCGACCGATCCAAGCACCGAACGTACGGCACCTCCGAGTTCAGCACACGTTCAGCTCGATGACGATCCCCGGGCTCCGATCCAGCAAAGCGTCGGGGATGAGTTCTGTCAGCACGACGGCGTAGTGACGATGATGATGCTCTACCGACGCAGGGCTTCGCCTAAGCTCCACGACGATATGACCGAGGTGGAATATGGTGGAGGGGGGCACCGCACACGGCTAAGGAACGATCCGTAGATCAACTTGTGTGTCATGGGGTGCCTCCCCGCCCCCGTATATAAAGGAGCAAGGGGGAGGGGGCGGCCGGCCTAGGAGGAGGCGCGCCAAGGGGAGTCCTACTCCCACCCTCCTTCCTTGTTGGAGGGGGAAAGAGGGGGAGAGGAGGAAGGAAAAGGGGGCCGCACCCCTTGTCCAATTCGGACCAGAGGGGGGCTGTGCGCCTCCTTCCTTTCGGCCTTTCTCCTCTATTCCTGTATGGCCTAATAAGGCCCATATACTCCCGGCGAATTCCGTAACTCTCCGGTACTCGAAAAATACCGAATCACTCGGAACCTTTCCGAACTCGAATATAGTCGTCCAATATATCGATCTTTACGTCTCGATCATTTGAGACTCCTCGTCATGTCCCCGATCTCATCCGGGACTCGAACTCCTTCGGTACATCAAAACTCATAAACTCATAATAAAACTGTCATTGTAACCTTAAGCGTGCAGACCCTACGGGTTCGAGAACTATGTAGACATGACCTAGAACTATTCTTGGTCAATAACCAATAGCGGAACCTGGATGCCCATATTGGCTCCTACATATTCTCGAAGATCTTTATCGGTCAAACCGCATAACAACATCGTTGTTCCCTTTGTCATCGGTATGTTACTTGCCCGAGATTTGATCGCGGTATCCAATACCTAGTTCAATCTCGTTCTTGGCAAGTCTCTTTACTCGTTCCGTAATACATCATCTACGCAACTAACTTATTAGTTGCAATGCTTGCAAGGCTTATGTGATGTGTATTACCGAGAAGGCCTAGAGATACCTCTCCGACAATCGGAGTGACAAAACCTAATCTCGAAATCGCCAACCCAACATGTACCTTTGGAGACACTTGTAGTACTCCTTTATAATCACCCGATTCGTTGTGACGTTTGGTAGCAACCAAAGTGTTCCTCCGTAAACAGGAGTTGCATAATCTCATAGTTATCGGAACATGTATAAGTCATGAAGAAAGCAATAGCAATATACTAAACGATCAAGTGCTAGGCTAACAGAATGGGTCATGTCAATCACATCATTCTCCTAATGATGTGATCCCATTAATCAAATAACAACACATGTCTATGGTTAGGAAACATAACCATCTTTGATTAATGAGCTAGTCTAGTAGAGGCATACTAGTGACTATATGTTTGTCTATGTATTCACACATGTATCATGTTTCCGGTTAATACAATTCTAGCATGAATAATAAACATTTATCATGATATGAGGAAATAAATAATAACTTTATTATTGCCTCTAGGGCATATTTCCTTCAGACTTGCACTAGAGTCAATAATCTAGTTCACATCATCATGTGATTCAACACTAATATTCACATCTGTATGTGATTAACACCCATAGTTCACATCGTCATGTGACCAACACCCAAAGGGTTTACTAGAGTCAATGATCTAGTTCACATCGCTATGTGATTAACACCCAAAGAGTACTAAGGTATGATCATGTTTTGCTCGTGAGAGAAGCTTAGTCAACGGGTCTGTCACATTCAGAGCCGTATGTATTTTGCAAATATTCTATGTCCACAATGCTCTGCACGGAGCTACTCTAGCTAATTGTTTCCACTTTCAATATATATCCAGATTGAGACTTAGAGTCATCTGGATCAGTGTAAAAGGCTTGCATCGATGTAACTCTTTACGACGGGCTCTTTTATCACCTCCATAATCGAGAAATATTTCCTTAGTCCTCACTAAGGATGTTCTTGACCAATGTCCAGTGATCTACTCCTAGATCACTATTGTACTCCCTTGCCAAATTCAGAGCAAGGTATACAATAGGTCTGGTACATAGCATATCATACTTTATAGAACCTATGACTGAGTCATAGGGAATGACTTTCATTCTATTTTCTATTTTCTGCCGTGGTCAGGATTTGAGTCTTACTCAATTTCACACGTTTGCAACACAGGCAAGAACTTTTTCTTTGACTGTTCCATTTTGAACTACTTCAAAATCTTGACAAGGTATGTACTTATTGAAAAACTTATCAAGCGTCTTGATCTATCTCAATAGATCTTGATGCTCAATATGTAAGCAGCTTCACCGAAGTCTTTCTTTGAAAAACTCCTTTCAAACACTCCTTTATGCTTTACAGAATAATTCTACATTATTTCCGATCAACAATATGTCATTCACATATACTTATCAGAAATGCCGTAGTGCTCCCACTCACTTTCTTGCAAATACAGGCTTCACCACAAGTCTGTATAAAACTATATGCTTTGATCAACTCATCAAAGCGTATATTCCAACTCTGAGATGCTTGCACCAGTTCATAGATGGATTGCTGGAGCTTGCACATTTTGTTAGTACCTTTCGGATTGACAAAACCTTCTAGTTGCATCGTATACAACTTTTCTTCAATAAATCCATTAAGGAATTCAGTTTTGTTTATCCATTTGCCAGATTTCATAAAAAATGCGGCAATTGCTAACATGATTCGGACAGACTTAAGCATAGATACGAGTGAGAATCTCTCATCGTAGTCAACACCTTGAACTTGTCGACAAAACTTTTGCGACAATTCTAGCTTTGTAGATAATAACACTACTATCAGCGTCCGTCTTCCTCTTGAAGATCCATTTATTTTTATGGCTTGCCGATCATCGGGCAAATCCATCAAAGTCCATACTTTGTTCTCATACATGGATCATATCTCAGATTTCATGGCCTCAAACCATTTCGCGGAATCTGGGCTCATCATCGCTTCCTCATAGTTCGCAAGTTCGTCATGGTCTAGTAACATGACTTCCAGAACAGGATTACCGTACCACTCTGGTGCGGATCTTACTCTGGTTTACCTACGAGATTCGGTAGTAACTTGATCTGAAGTTACATGATCATCATCATTATCTTCCTCACTAATTGGTGTAGTAGTCACAAGAACAGATTTCTGTGATGAACT
Source organism: Aegilops longissima (assembly GCA_021605205.1). Taxonomy (NCBI): domain Eukaryota; kingdom Viridiplantae; phylum Streptophyta; class Magnoliopsida; order Poales; family Poaceae; genus Aegilops; species Aegilops longissima. Next base: position 638,510,805 of record CM038681.1, on the reverse strand, counting down.
ACTTTCCAAAAAGGGAGAAGGTACAATTACCTTATCAAGTTTTCTACTTTCCTCCCACTCACTTCTTTCGAGAGAAACTCCTTCTCTAGAAAGTTTCCAATTAGCAACAGAAGTCTTGCCTTCGGATCTGTGATAGAAGGTGTATCCAATAGTTTCCTTTGGATATCCTATGAAGACACATTTCTCGATTTGGGTTTTGAGCTTATCAGGTTGAAACTTTTTCACATAAGCATTACAACCTCAAACTTTAAGAAACAACAGCTTAGGTTTCTTGCCAAACCATAGTTCATCCGGTGTCATCTCAACGGATTTAGATGGTGCCCTATTAAACGTGAATGCAGCTGTCTCTAATGCATAAACCCAAAAACGATAATGGTAAATCAATAAGAGACATCATAGATCGCACCATATCCAATAAAGTGCGGTTACGACGTTCGGACACACCATTACATTGTGGTGTTCCAGATGGCGTGAGTTGCGAAACTATTTCACATTGTTTCAAATGAAAACCAAACTCATAACTCAAATATTCGTCTCCACGATCTGATCATAGAAACTTTATTTTTCTTGTTACGATGATTTTTCCACTTCACTCTGAAATTCTTTGAACTTTACAACTATTTCAGACTTATGTTTCATCAAGTAGATATACCCATATCTGCTCAAATCATCTTTGTGAAGGTCAGAAAATAACGATACTTGCCACGAGCATCAACACTCATTGGATCGCATACATCGGTATGTATTATTTCCAATAAGTCAGTAGCTTGTTCCATTGTTCCGGAGAACGGAGTTTTAGTCATCTTGCCCATGAGGCACGGTTCGCAAGTACCAAGTGATTCATAATCAAGTGATTCCAAAAGCCCATCAGTATGGAGTTTCTTCATGCGTTTTACACCGATATGACCCAAACGGCAGTGCCACAAATAAATTGCACTATCATTATTAACTTTACATCTTTTGGTTTCAATATTATGAATATGTGTGTCACACGATCGAGATCCAACAAACCATTTTCATTGGGTGTATGACCATAGAAGGTTTTATTCATGTAAACAGAAAAATAATTATTCTCTAACTTACATGAATAACCGTATTGCAATAAACATGATCAAATCATATTCATGCTCAACACAAACGCCAAATAACATTTATTTAGGTTCAACGCTAATCCCGATAGTATAGGGAGTGTGCGATGATGATCATATCAATCTTGGAACTACTTCCAACACTCATCGTCACTTCCCCTTCAACTAGTTTATGTTTATTCTGGAACTCCTATTTCGAGTTACTAATCTTAGCAACCGAACAGGTATCAAATACTCAGGGGCTACTATAAACACTAATCCCGATAGTATAGGGAGTGTGCGATGATGATCATATCAATCTTGGAACTACTTCCAACACTCATCGTCACTTCCCTTCAACTAGTCTCTGTTTATTCTCAACTCCTGTTTGAGTTACTAATCTTAGCAACCTAACAAGTATCAAATACTCAGGTGCTACTATAAACACTAGTAAAGCACACATCAATAACCTGTATATCAAATATACCTTTTTCACTTTGCCATCCTTCTTATCCACCAAATATTTGGGGTATTTCCGTTTCTAGTGACCATTTCCTATGCAGTGTAAGCACTTTCGGTTTCAGGCTTTGGTTCAGCTTTGGGTTTCTTCGTGGGAGTGACAACTTGCTTGTCATTCTACTTGAAGTTCCCTTTCTTTCCTTTGCCCTTTTCTTGAAACTAGTGGTCTTGTCAATCATCAACACTTGATGCTCTTTCTTGATTTCTACCTTCGTCGATTTCAACATCACGAAGAGCTCGGAATCGTTTTCGTCATCCCTTGCATACTATAGTTCATCACAAAGTTCTAGTAACTTAGTGATGGTGACTAGAGAATTCTGCCAATCACTATCTTATCCGGAAGATTAACTCCCACTTGATTCAAGCGATTGAAGTACCTGGACAATCTGAGCACATGCTCACTAGTTGAGCGATTCTCCTCCATCTTTTAGCTATAGAACTTGTTGGAGACTTCATATCTCTCAACTCGGTATTTGCTTGAAATATTAGCTTCAACTCTGGAACATCTCATATGGTCCATGACGTTCAAAACGTCTTTGAAGTCCCGATTCTAAGCAGTTAAGTATGGTGCACTAAACTATCAAGTAGTCATCATATTGAGCTAGCCAAACATTCATAACGCCTGCATTTGCTCCTGCAATAGGTCTGTCACCTAGCGGTGCATTAAGGACATAATTCTTACAGGCAGCAATGAGGATAAACCTCAGATCACAGATCCAATCCGCATCATTGCTACTAACATCTTTCAACACAATTTTCTCTAGGAACATATCAAAATAAACATATGAAAGCAACAACGCGAGCTATTGATCTACAACATAATTTGCAAAATACTACCAAGACTAAGTTCATGATAAATTTAAGTTCAATTAATCATATTACTTAAGAACTCCCACTTAGACAGACATCTCTCTAGTCATCTAAGTGATCACGTGATCCAAATCAACTAAACCATAACCGATCATCACGTGAGATGGAGTAGTTTTCAATGGTGAACATCACTATGTTGATCATATCTACTATATGATTCACGCTCGAACTTTCGGTCTCCGTGTTCCGAGGCCATATCTGCATATGCTAGGCTCGTCAAGTTTAACCTGAGTATTCTGCGTGTGCAAAACTGGCTTGCACCCGTTGTAGATGGACGTGAGCTTATCACACCGATCATCACGTGGTGTGCAGGCACGACGAACTTTGGCAACGGTGCATACTCGGGAGAACACGTCTTGATAATTTTAGTGAGAGATCATCTTAAAATGCTACCGTCAATCAAAGAAAGATAAGATGCATAAAGGATAAACATCACATGCAATCAATATAAATGATATGATATGGCCATCATCATCTTGTGCTTGTGATCTCCATCTCGAAGCACCGTCGTGATCACCATCGCCACCGGTAGCGACACCTTGATCTCCATCGTAGCATCGTTGTCGTTTAGCCAACTATTGCTTCTCGACTATCGCTACCGCTTAGTGATAAAGTAAAGCAATTACATGGCTTTGCATTTCATACAATAAAGCGACAACCATATGGCTCCTGCCAGATTGCGATAACTCGGTTACAAAACATGATCATCTCATACAATAAAATATAGCATCACGTCTTGACCATATCACATCACAACATGCCCTGCAAAAACAAGTTAGGCGTCCTCTACTTTGTTGTTGCAAGTTTTACGTGGCTGCTACGGGCTGAGCAAGAACCATTCTTACCTACGCATCAAAACCACAGCGATAGTTTGTCAAGTTGGTGCTGTTTTAACCTTCGCAAGGACCGGGCATAGCCACACTCGGTTCAACTAAAGTGAGAGAGACAGACACCGCCAGTCACCTTTAAGCAACGAGTGCTGCGCGGCGGTGAAACCAGTCTCGCGTAAGCGTCTGGCGTAATGTCGGTCCGGGCCACTTCATCTCACAATACCGCTGAACCAAAGTATGACATGCTGGTAAGCGGTATGACTTGTATCGCCCACAACTCACTTGGGTTCTACTCGTGCATATGACATCTCGCATAAAACCTGGCTCGGATGCCACTGTTGGGGAACGTAGTAATTTCAAAAATTTCCTCGCGCACACGCAAGATCATGGTGATGGCATAGCAACGAGAGGGAGAGTATTGTCCACGTGCCCTCGTGAGACCGTGGCGGAAGCGTTATGACAACGCGGTTGATGTAGTCGTGCGTCTTCACGATCCGACCGATCCAAGCACCGAGCGTATGGCACCTCCGAGTTCAGCACACGTTCAGCTCGATGGCGATCCCGGGCTCCGATCCAGCAAAGCGTCGGGGATGAGTTCCACGACCTGACGGCGTGGTAGCGATGATGATGCTCTACGGCGCGGGGCTTCGCCTAAGCTCATGACGATATGACCGAGGTGGAATATGGTGGAGGGGCACCGCACACGGCTAAGGAACGATCCGTAGATCAACTTGTGTGTCATGGGGTGCCCCCTGCCCCGTATATAAAGGAGCAAGGGGAGGGGGCCGGCCTAGGAGGAGGCGCGCAAGGGGAGTCCTACTCCCACCGGAGTAGGACTCCTCCTTCCTTGTTGGAGGGGAAAGAGGGGAGAGGAGGAAGGAAAAGGGGCCGCACCCTTGTCCAATTCGGACCAGAGGGGGCTGCGCGCCTCCTTCCTTTCGGCCTTTCTCCTCTATTCCCGTATGGCCTAATAAGGCCCATATACTCCCGGCGAATTCCGTAACTCTCCGGTACTCGAAAAATACCGAATCACTCGGAACCTTTCCGAACTCCGAATATAGTCGTCCAATATATCGATCTTTACGTCTCGACCATTTCGAGACTCCTCGTCATGTCCCCGATCTCATCCGGGAGTCCGAACTCCTTCGGTACATCAAAACTCATAAACTCATCATAAAACTGTCATCGTAACCTTAAGTGTGCGGACCCTACGGGTTCGAGAACTATGTAGACATGACCTAGAACTATTCTTGGTCAATAACCAATAGCGGAACCTGGATGCCCATATTGGCTCCTACATATTCTACGAAGATCTTTATCGGTCAAACCGCATAACAACATACGTTGTTCCCTTTGTCATCGGTATGTTACTTGCCCGAGATTTGATCGCCGGTATCCAATACCTAGTTCAATCTCGTTACTGGCAAGTCTCTTTACTCGTTCCGTAATACATCATCTTGCAACTAACTTATTAGTTGCAATGCTTGCAAGGCTTATGTGATGTGTATTACCGAGAAGGCCTAGAGATACCTCTCCGACAATCGGAGTGACAAAACTTAATCTCGAAATACGCCAACCCAACATGTACCTTTGGAGACACTTGTAGTACTCCTTTATAATCACTCAGTTTCGTTGTGACGTTTGGTAGCACCAAAGTGTTCCTCCGTAAACGGAGTTGCATAATCTCATAGTTATCGGAACATGTATAAGTCATGAAGAAAGCAATAGCAATATACTAAGCGATCAAGTGCTAGGCTAACAGAATGGGTCATGTCAATCACATCATTCTCCTAATGATGTGATCCCATTAATCAAATAACAACACATGTCTATGGTTAGGAAACATAACCATCTTTGATTAATGAGCTAGTCTAGTAGAGGCATACTAGTGACTATATGTTTGTCTATGTATTCACACATGTATCATGTTTCCGGTTAATACAATTCTAGCATGAATAATAAACATTTATCATGATATGAGGAAATAAATAATAACTTTATTATTGCCTCTAGGGCATATTTCCTTCAGGACCATGGTGGCAAATCGCTTATAAATAGAGAGAACCTCGCTACGAGAAGACATGAGGTAAAGCCAAGTGTAGCGAGAGAAATCATCTATAAAAATAATATAGTAGCGATGACCCCCTTTAGAAGAGAAGGGAGCCGGACCCCACACATCCGAATGTACTAAATCAAAAGGGCGCTGAGACACTGACTCGCTAGTAGGATAAGGTAACCGAACTTGTTTAACAAGCCTACAACCCTGACACTGTAAGGAGACATCTCCTGAGACAGGCCCCAGAAGACCATGACGAACTAAAGATGATAGTCGAGAACCACAAAGGTGACCAAGTCGATGATGCCACTGCTGGAAGGAGCTGGTAGCTGAGGCGGCGAAGGCAAATGGACTGGCGAGTCTGGTGGTAGCGGAAGGAACATTAAGCCAGTCCAACTCCCAAAGCCCATGAGAATCATGGCGGCGCGGGCCAGCCCCAACCAGAGCCTTCGTGTGGCGATCCTGGATAGTGCAAGAATCAACGTCAAGAATGACACGACAACCAGAATCATTAAGCTGACCCGCAGAAAATAGGTTCATGGTAAGGCGAGGCACATGAGAAACATCTGGAACATAAAAGGAAGAAGTGGCAAGAGTGCCTCGACTCGCAACTGGAAGAGGAGTACCATCAGCAGTAAGAACATTAATAGGAAAATCGAGAGATCTACAAGAGGACTAGATAGAATAATCCGAGGACATATGAAATGAAGCTCCAGAATCCAGAACCCATGGGGATGTACCTGACTGTGTAGACAGTGGTCGCTCAGCACTAGAAGCACCAGTCACAGAGCCTGCAGTACCCGTCGAGGAACCTGAAGCCGCAAGTAGATGCTTGAGCTTCACAATATCTTGCTCAGTCAAGGAGACAGTAGACATCATCGTGGAAGAAGCACGAGTCCCAGAAGAAGAATTGCGCTCCCTATTACGCATATCACGCTTCTTCTTGAAGCAATCAGACTCGGGGTGACCATCCCTGTTGCAGTAGTCACAATAAGTACGAGGACGAGAGCGGCCTTCACGAGAGCGGGCCTCACTACCCGAAGGATTGGGCAGTAGTGGTGGAGCACTGGAGCGAGAAGACACTGGTGGAGTAGCAGCTCGAGCACCGAGCATAGAGGGAACCTGAAGCAAACCAACACCACAAAGGCGAGTCTCCTCGGCACGAAGCTCAGAAAGCACCTCAGAAATAGGAACACGGCCACGAGCAAACAACTGAGCACGTCGAGGCTCAAACTCCCCACGAAGCCGTGACAAGAACTCATAGACGCGCTGAAACTCCAAGTCTGACCTCACAGTCTGGCAACACGGGCAAGTGCCACAAACAGTAGTGCGAAGGGAGTCAAGCTGGCGCCGAGATAGCAGAACTCTGAGTGTAGAACTCATCGATAGTGGAGTCTCCCTGCTGAAGAGCATGCTCCTGACGGACCACAGACAAGTAGAGAGCATCACCAGAGGGCTGATAGCGCTGACAAAGATGAGTCCACATCTCAAAGACAGTACTGAGGCCTATAAACTCAGAAGCAAACTGAGGCAAAACACTGGAAGTGGGAACAATCGCAGCACGAGCATCATCATCACACCGCTGAGTGTAAGCAACCAGATCGTCACGATAAACAGGAAGAGCATTTGAATAATCCAAGACCTCTTGGTCATAAGCGGCAGCTGCATCATCAGCAGCAACCGTGGATGCAGCCCTATCAGCATCAGAAGCATCTGCGTCAATAGTCGGTGGCGTCGGCGGTGGGGTAGGAGCCACAGAAGGCACTGGGCGCGGAGGACAGGGGACCTCACCGAAAAGAAAACCCACAGACGAATGCCACGCATGTGAATACACATAAAGGCAACGAACTCAGCATAGTTAGCCCCATCGAATATCACCGGGCAGCGCGGGATGGCAACATATCCCGATGACGCCAAAGACATGGTGCTCCTTTTCTGTCACTAAGACTCAACTAGCCAAGGTGAGATCGGCTAGAACCAGCAGCAGATCAATCAGACAAAAATCCAGCTGAACTAGGACCAAATCGATTAGACAGAGTCATGATCTGGAGCAATAGACACCCGGACCAGAAACAGCAGCATCCACTGACGTAACCACGCGAGCGCCCCGCAGGCAGCCGCGGAAGACAGCGGCGCCGCGGAGGACGGGGCCGGCAGCCGGTAGCAGCGGCGCAGACGGGCCGGCGACCGGTAGCGCTGCAGAAGGCAGCAACAGCGCGGACGAGGCCGGCGGCCGGTGGCGCCGCAGAAGGCAGCAGCAGCGCGGACGAGGCCGGAGGCCGTCAGCCGCAGGAAGCAGCAGCTGCGCAGACGAGGCCCATGGCCGGCAGCGACCTTGGAAGAGGACGAGCGAGCAGCGGCTGGTTCGATTGAGACCAAGTCCGATCGGATCCAATATTAGCCAGTGGATTCCACGTGAGGGCCAAATCGATTGACACCAAATCGATTCACAGTGGATTCCACGGGAGGGCAACAACTAGCCAGCGGCTGGATCAACTAGCTAGCTTGGATGGGAAGTTCCTGTGGAGATTGGATCGGGAGCAGCACGAATTGCGTGTGTGGAAAAAAACACCCAGAGCTCTAATACCATGTTGAGAATAGCAACTTTTATATTAGGAGGCCAATGCCAACATATATCCACATACATGAGGATGCTAAAAGGCTATAAGAGGATGCCAAAAGGCTAGAATGTAAAAGGCCAAAAGACATCACTGGATATAACTCTAACAGTTCCATGGTCCTTGTGCATAAAGATTATGCATATTCGTTGCCGAGTGGTCTAGAACACGACGCATGTAGGCATGTGTCTGTGTTCGGCATTGTCAAGGATTGAAGGAATGAAGGGGGTGGTCCAGCGGTTGCAACAACACTTCATGGTTGCGTTTGGTGGTGCTACTTCAGTACCGGGACCGGAGTTTCAGGGTGAAAACCCATGGTGTGTCCTTCACCGGTCATACCTGGCAATGGCGGTATTTCGATATCGTTACCTTGTTGAAGGCATTGCATGATGTTGCTTAGTTCTTCTCTCAGGGTGAAAACTCATGATTTAGTATTTGACTGAATCTGGCAACGGTGACACTTGTGTGTCCTTGTCTTCTTGAAGACGTTGCTTTTGGAGAACCTACTCGCAGCCCGTGTGTTGTCACGGTAGTGCTTGGTATCGTTGTTGGTTACGGCGTGCCCTAGATCTTTGTTTTTTCTTTTCTTATTTTTGCTTTTGTCTTTTTTGGGCTGTGTGCATCCTTGATGCCTCGAGTTGCTCGTGGCATTGAGTTGTTGCAGAGGCCGGGTGTACTTGATATCATCTCGATATTACTCTTTGTCGAAAAATAACTCCTCTCTAATTTCCAACAATGTACCGTGCCATCAATAGAAGCATGTGAATAGTACCAGTCTGAGCACTGCAGTACCATGTTGGCCGACTACATATCTCAGTCTTAAAAGGAGCACTGATTATACGGAAACCTTAAAGCAACGACAAACTCCAACACAGTCAAAAAAATCTCAGTTACATGGAACAACTTTGAATCTGCAACAATAGCCCAATTGGCTAAAGCTCAAAGGATTTTTACTAACCACATTACTGGTGTGAAGGTGAAGATGCAATCTTAAAAGGGACACTGATTATACTGAAACCTTAAAGCAACGACAACGAGAAACCCCAACACAGTCAAAAAAAATCTCAATTACATGGAACATCTTTGAATCTGCGCTAATTGCACAGATGGCTAAAGCTCAAAGGATTGTTACTAACCACATTACTGGTATGAAAGCGAAGGAGGCAATAGTGAGGATGGGATGCGAGAAGTTGTTAACAGGGAATTTTTTTTTGACTTTTGCTATTTCAATTTGCATAAAACAATGCTTTGGAAGAAATGAGCACTGCTCCAATCTCTTTCTTCGAATAAGGATGAATAGGTCCTAGTCAGAACATGAACAGATTAAAGAATGCATACACACCTACATCAATTTAACTAAAGGAATTCCTTACCAGGAAGACTTTCACAATGTGAATAGCCGATCCCTTTATAACTCTCCACGGTTGGACTAAATTCATCAATAAACTTGCAAGGCTTTAAACCACCCATGCCAACTTGTTTTGCAAAATGTTCGAGCAATTCCTTCGCCCATCATCGGCGTCGTCCCAGAGTTTCTGCCGCCGAGCACACTGGTTCGACCGCGTGGTCCGAGTCCTCCTTGGCACCGCGACCATGTCTGGGGTGTGCGCCAAGTCCTAGAGATCGTGTATAACCAGATTTCCTTTTAACGCAAATTCAGTCAATGTACTATGCTTTCTTGGATCGAGCCAAAGCACATGGCTTGTTCAAACCTGGGTGTTCGACCCCATAGTGTGTTGTTTTGCCTACATGAAAAATACTCCATCTGTCCTAGAATATAAGACGTTTTTTGCAGTTCAAATATGACAGAGGGAGTGCTAAGTTGGTGCATACACTTGACTTATAATTGGTGGTGACAATGCCAATGCAGAAAATCATGTTAATCTCGACAATGTCACTAGAATGTTTGTCTTTATTGTAAGAGTATAATATGTCTGACTTAAAGCCGGTAATTAATACAACAGTGTCAATGTGTCTCTGGTTAAATCAAAACCTCAACTTGATTAATTGAAAAACTAGGTGTTTAGAGAAAGTCCCCTAACTCTACTCCATATATATACTACTAGGGGCAGGAGGAAGCAGACGTGTCCATGGTGGATCCATCCATTGCTTTCTTCTTAAGTTGTTCCCTCCTATCTTCATCAACGGCGAAAGCAACGTCGGCTCCGACTAAATAGAGCATGACCCCTCCGAAAAACTTGGAGTGGAACCCCATGTACCGCCTTACAACCTCGCCGTGCGACGGCTTGCCTACACTCGTCGTCGTGTTGACTTGAGGACCGACACCCATCGGTTGGACCGGTGGCCCATGACCCTGCAATGCAATGGATCAACACAATTAGAAGGGATGTCTCTTCCTCGACAAGGCAAAGGAAAGACGAAGGATGCGGACCTGAGGAGCGTGGGTGGTGGAGAAGAAACGAGGACGAGGGCGAGGAGCTGACGCTGGTGGCGCCGTGGCCACGCGGCGGCTGGTGGCGAGGATCCCGCGCTGCAGCACACGCCGAAACACGGCCGCCAACATGTTTCTCAACTTGCTCTTGTCCCGTACGTAGGGTATAGGAATGATCTTCCTTCTTCTCAACTTCCTTGATCTAAGGCTAGTCCCGTCCCTGTCTATATAGACGTATAACGGAGTACTATATATAATCTGCGTGGATGGACTCTCCGACTCGAACCTACGTGCCCGTGCCGACAACGTATCCAACTACACCAACTCGTCGATGGACTCTAGGACTCGGACCTAGGTAGTAGCTTTTTTCTTTTCCTTTTTTTTGAGGGATTTTTTTTTCTTTTTCTTTGGTGCGTTAGAGACAGAAGAATACATTGACACGACCACGTGTTCGTTGCAACCAGTTATCCACGATCCAACGATCCAACTGCCACCGAGGCGAAGATGTACACCTCGTCACATTTTCTTTGGTTTACCAACAGTCACCTCGTATCAACGTGCGGTAACCGAGACAGGTTTGCAACGTTTTTTTTTCTTCAAAAAAAAAAATTGAACACCCATAAGCTGATCTTTCAAAACTTTTAGCCGGGTGTCTCAAACACCCGGGCGGCCGCCAAGTCACTGACCGGTCACGTTTTTTCGACTCAGACGAATGCCTCAATGGACCTCAAATACTCGGGTTGACCGGCACCCCTCATATCCAACCCAAATATGGGGCGGATATGGGGCGCCCGGGCACGCCCGCCACGTCGGACCCGACACATGCTGGTCCATCCGACCCCACATATATTTGTCCCCATCCGCTCGCCGGAGCAAACCCTAGCCACTCCCCTCCGCCACCCGAGATCACCTCCTGCGAGTTCCAGCCTTTTTCGGCATGGCAGGCAGCGGATCGGACTCCGACCACTCCGGATCTGTCGACTGGGATGTCATCCCGTGCTTGTTCGCAGAGGCTATGGCAGTCCGCATTGCACTCCGCCGCTCCCAGGAGGACGGCGCCCGCCTGGCGGATGGATCCGTCTGCCGCGACGCCATAGCCTCGGGTCACCGGGCGCTCGGGTCCTTTGGTGTTGGATCCTCGCGGTCCCGGCAGCCGAAACACCTCTCCTTTTCCATCACCGGTGGGGCAGACTATGAGTCCCACCGGGAACGGGCGGCCCGCCGTGAGAAGGAGAGGATAAGGGCCGCCGAGACCCGCATCGCGACGGAAATGGCAGTGGCGGAGGCGGCTGATGCGGCGACGCGGGCGACCGCGGAGGAGGAAGCCATCCGTGCCCGCATTGTGAAGAAACAACAGCGAAAGAACATGCGCGCACTTGCCCGAAAGCATAATCGTGTGGTCCGTGCCATGGCCAGATTGCCACTGAAGGAGGAGAAGGAGGACTTCTACGGCAAGGACACCTCTGGCTCGATCCGTACTGCGTCTTCGACCGGTACATCCGTGAGAAGGACGACAAGGGCGCGGGGAAGGGCAAGGGCAGCTGTGCATGAACTCCACCATAGCCAAACATGCCAAATTTTGGCAGTCCGATGGCATGTTTAGTTAGTAGTGATGGAGTAACCGGATGATGTGTGTGCACTGACGTAGTTGCATGAGTTTGTATGGATTTGAGATATGTTAATTGAGGTGTCCGGATGTGGATTACATTATTTGATGGCTACCCGATCGGTGCCTCCGGACTCGTCCGGACGCGTTCGCGGTCGTTTAAGAGGCCGGATTTGCCAGGTCTGGCTGTAGATGCTCTTACCCCTCTAGACCAAATTGCTTTGAAACGAGAAACTCTCTATCGGTCTGTCCAGGCTCAGGACACCTGCAACATCCATCCATCCCCTGACACTCCCATCACTCCGACCATCCCAGTTTGCAACATGGACTTGTTGCAAACCTATGCGACCAACATGTTGCAATGGCACGTCAAAATTCAACAGGAGCGCAACAAGGCTCGTGTTGTAAAGGCCCGAGCGCAACAAGCTCGATCATGAAAACAATTGCGCCGACGCGGATGATATTTTAAACAGATGCGCAACAAAGCTCGGTTTGGAGAGATTTTAGCGCAACACGCTCAATGTTCCAAACGACGGACGCATGCGGAGATCGAGCGGTTGTCTCGCGCCATCCAACAGCCGACCCGGGCGATTATCCAATCTAGTCTTTACCCGGCCCACAGGTAGGGTCCACCTAATTTTGTTTCTATAACTAAACAATAATATAATGCTAACTAGCGCATGCACAATTGTAGCTATTTGAGCGGCCGCGTGCGCCGTTGGATGCGTTGATCGCTCACTCACTCTAAGCAGGAAGACTAGTTTTTCTTTTCGAGCATCAAGAGGAAGACTAGTGGGGGGAGGGGGACAGGTGAGCGAGCCGTGGGCTACTCTCCCCGATTTTATCCACCACCTTCGCTGATGGAGTCGAACCTACGCGCCGACAAGGTATCCTAGCTACTTCAATTAACTTTCTTGTTAAGGTCATCTCCAACGGCTACTTGCAAATTTTCTCGTGTATGCGGATGGCCACCATCCAACGCTGTCTGCATACATCCGGCCTTTTTTTTTTAAGTTGGCATATTCAAATAGCCGCATACATAAAGTCCAGACGTTCAAACAGCCGCATAGTACATAGAGTACAGATGTTCGAATAGCCACATGCGTCACTAGTTCAAATTTTAAAAAGTTCAAACATTACATTCCAACATTGTTGTCCCTCCCGGTGATTGTCGTATGGAACACCGTCTTTTGTGTTGCGTCCGCTCGTGCGCCTATGTTGATGCTAGTACCTTACTTGACGATAATGTGCCACTAGGTGAATTGATGGATGAACAACTTGCTAGAGCTAAATATATTGAGAATGCTGAAACTGATGAAATTACTAAAACGGATGAAGTTCTTGAAACTGAAAATCTTGAGACACCTATTAGACCTAGCTCTCCAAGGTTTGAAATGCCTAAGATACTTGAAGGTTATGTTATGAATAAGGAGATGGCTAGAGACTTTCTTGCTTGCAATGGCAGAAATGATCTTAAGAAATTACTATGCAAACTGAAAGAAAAAATTGAATTCTAGAATGAAATGTGATCCTAAGTTTGCTACTTCACCTATCGTTGTTGCTGATAAGGATTATGAATTCTCGACCCAGAGTTAATTACTATGGTTGAATCTCATCTTTTCCATGGCTATGAAACTGAAACGGTTGTGGCACACCTTACTAAATTAAACGATATAGCCACCCTATTTGCTCATGATGAGAAATTTCGTTGTTATTATATCCTTAAATTATTACGGTTCTTATTAAAGGGTGATGCTAGGATATGGTACAATACTCTTGCTTCTGATTGTGTGCGTAGTCCCGAACATAAGATTTTGAAGGAAATATGTCCTAGAGGCAATAATAAAGTTATTATTTATTTCCTTATTTCATGATAAATGTTTATTATTCATGCTAGAATTGTATTAACCGGAAACATAATACATGTGTGAATACATAGACAAACATAGTGTCATTAGTATGCCTCTACTTGACTAACTCGTTGAATCAAAGATGGTTAAGTTTCCTAGCCGTAGACATGAGTTGTCATTTGATTAACGGGATCACATCATTAGAGAATGATGTGATTGACTTGACCCATTCCGTTAGCTTAACACTTGATCGTTTAGTATGTTGCTATTGCTTTCTTCATGACTTATACATGTTCCTATGACTATGAGATTATGCAACTCCCGTTTACCGGAGGAACACTTTGTGTGCTACCAAACGTCACAACGAATCGGGTGATTATAAAGGTGCTCTCTGGTGTCTTGAAGGTACTTGTTGAGTTGGCGTATTTCGAGATTAGGATTTGTCACTCCGATTGTCGGAGAGGTATCTCTGGGCCCTCTCGGTAATGCACATTACTATAAGGCTTGCAAGCAATGTGACTAATGAGTTAGTTGCGGGATGATGCATTACGGAGTATTTTCCCCGTTGTCCGTTTTGCAATCCGGCACTCCAATGTCTCCCGGCGCCCCCTTTTGCCTCTTCTTTTGTGCGGGTATTAAATGTTCTCGGAATGGACCGAGATTTGTCAAGCGGCCTTGGTATAGCACCGGTATACCGCCTGTCAAGTTTCGTGTCATTTGGAGTCCGTTTGATACTCCAACGGTTAACCGGGGAACCGTATAGCCTCTTTTGTCTTGCAGCCCAACACCCCTTCAAAGTGGCCCAAAACCCAGCAAACCCCCCTCCATGCTCTCGGTCGTTCGATCACGATCGTGTGGGCGAAAACCGTGCTCAATTTGGAGCCTCCTAGCCCCTCCTACCTATAAATCTAGACCTCCCCCGAAAATCCCGGGTCTTCTTCCACTCTAACCCTAGAAAACTCCACCCGCCGCCGCCGGACAAAAATCCGGGCAGCAGACGTGTCCGCCCGCTCCGCCGGACCAACCCGCCGTCGCCATGTGTCCCGGGCCGGTCCCCAGTTCGCCGCCGACCCCGCGGGCCCCATGAGGCCCGTCTGCGGGCCCTCCGGCCCGGTCTCCGCCGCCTCCGGGCGCGTCCCGTGCCAGCGCCTCCGGCCGCTGCGCCGCCGCCGTCCGCTCCGCCGCGCCGCCCCTCGCCTCCGGCGGCGCCCGTCTGCCCGCCGGCGCCGAGGTCTCCTCCGCCGGCGCCACGCCTCACCGGCCGCCACCTCTCCCGCCGGCGTCCGCGCGCCCGCCGTCCCGGCTTCGCGCCGCCCACGGTCCCCGCCGCCGCCGCCCACCATGGCGCGCCGCTCGCCGGAGCAGAGCCTCGATCCGCGCGCCCGAGCCCGATCCAGATCTGGAGAAGGTTGATTCCCCCCTCGATTTCTTAAGTCCCGAATATTTTTTGCATAATCATGCCATGTTCATCGCATTGTAACTCTGCATCCGTGGCTCCGTTTTGGGTGTGCAGCATATCAAATTGTTCGCCTCAACGAGTACTTAATTTCATTCCATTGCATCATTTTCATTTGAGCTCATCTTGATGCCTGAATCTCCGTTGCAAGAGTGCTATATGATGTTAATCTGCTGAAACTGTTATAACTTGATGATTTATCATTTTTGTTGCATTTGATGTGTGCATCCTATGAGCATGATCTCTACATGTGTTTTGTGCTACATCATGCCATCTTCACAGTGATGCCATCCATATATTTTTGTGGGTCTTGTAGTGAGTGCATCGAGCTTGTTAAGTAGGGTACTTGCTGTTGCTGTTTTCCTGACTGATTCTACTATATCATGATGCGTTAACCTGCTTCTACAAGTCATCCTATGCATAATCTGGAGATGTTCTCTCAGGATGTTTTGTTATACATGTCATACTCTATCCATTCCTGCCCCTGGTTGCATTTGTAGCCTGCCGTAACTTGTTGTAATCTTGCCTTCAAAGTTGCTAAATAATGTTGCTCTCAGCCTGTTAACATTAAGTTCAGTTTTGCCATGAGCTTTGCTAGTGATCCATGCACCCTATGAACTTGCTATTGCCATGATTAGCTTCGTAAACATGTATTCTTACTGTTGGTTTCCTTGCCATGCCATGTATTGCTCTGTGGTGAGTGGCACAAGCTAATCTACATGCCTACTTATTGTTGTTCCTGCCATGTATGAATCTGTATTATAACTTGCCATGTTTACATGGGAGCCATCATATCTTCTGGTCCTTTTTGGCTCATGGTCACTAAAGGACATTTGATCTATGCATTTAGTAGATTCATGCCATGCCTTTGTTTGCCATGATCAGTTCCTGTAACATGTTGTTTAATAGCTCTAAACATTGCAACCTGATGTTATTTCTGCAAAGTCTGAAACTGTTCTTATATGCAATCTTGCCATGTATTTTGAGCATGTTCTAGTGATTTCTGGAGTTAGCTCAGTGTTCATGTTTTTTTATAATTTACCTGTACATCATGCCCATGCCTTTTGTTTGCACGTTGAGATGCTATAGCATGTTGTTTTGGTGCTTGCAATATGCCTAGTTGCTGTTTTGGACAGCTTGTCCTTTAAATTTGTATAGAGTGTATGTGTTGAACCGTTGCTCCGTTTTGAGTGTGCTCTATATAAAACTTGCTTGATTTTGCATGAACTTTCATATTATCATGTTACATCCATGTTTTGAGGTGTTTGCTTGATGTTTGTATGTATTTTGCATCAATGCCATGCTTATCTTGTTTTGCTCATATCTTCTAGGCCGTAGCTCCGAATCTAATGAACTTTATATGTAACTTGACTAGAATTTCGTGTAGATCATCGTGGTGCATCTTAACTTGCTGTTTAACAACTTGAACATAAGGTTTATTCAGATCTGGACCAATTTTGAAATTTGCATATGAGGACTTACCGGATTTGTTATATGTTGCTTCCGGCCTCATTTAAACTTGCCTTGATGTGTTGCTCCTGTTTGCATCATCTCTTGCCATGAGTAGCTTCATGTAGCTTTGTCATGCATCATGCTTGTTGTGCATCATGCCTTGTTCATGTGTGGTGTGTTTACTATGTTGTGTGCTTCTTCTCGACAGTTCCCGTTTCGTTGCGATCGTGAGGACTCGATCGTCTACGCTTGGTTCGTCTTCATGGCTTCATCTTCTTCATGGACTCGTTCTTCTTCCTAGCGGGATTTCAGGCAAGATGACCATCACCTTGGATCTCACTACTATCATTGCTATGCTAGTTGCTTCGTTCTATCGCTTTGCCGCGCCACCTATCTCTTGTTGCTCAAGCCTCGCCAATTGCCATGTCAGCCTCTAACCTTTGTTACCCTTCCTAGCAAACCGTTGTTTGGCTATGTTACCGCTTTGCTCAGCCCCTCTTATAGCGGTTGCTAGTTGCAGGTGAAGATGAAGATTGCTCCATGTTGGATTATGTTTATGTTGGGATATCACAATATCTCTTATATTATTAATGCATCTATATACTTGGTAAAGGGTGGAAGGCTCGGCCTTATGCCTGGTGTTTTGTTCCACTCTTGCCGCCCTAGTTTCCATCATATCGGTATTATGTTCCCGGATTTTGCGTCCCTAACGCGGTTGGGTGATTTATGGGACCCCCTTGACAGTTCGCTTTGAATAAGACTCCTCCAGCAAGGCCCAACCTTGGTTTTACCATTTGCCTCACCTAGCCCTTTTTCCCTTGGGTTTCCGGAGCCCAAGGGTCATCTTTATTTTAGCCCCCCCCGGGCCAGTGCTCCTTCGAGTGTTGGTCCGAAACGGGTAGACTGAGGGGCCACCACGGGGCAACTCGAGGGCTGGTTTTACTCATAGGCTGACCTATCCGGTGTGCCCTGAGAACGAGATATGTGCAGCTCCTATCGGGATTTGTCGGCACATCGGGCGGCTTTGCTGGTCTTGTTTTATTACTGTCGAAATGTCTTGTAGCCGGGATTCCGAGACTGATCGGGTCTTCCCGGGGAGAAGGAATATCCTTCGTTGATCGCGAGAGCTTATCATGGGCTAACTTGGGACACCCTGCAGGTATAAACTTTCGAGAGCCGTGCCAGCGGTTATGTGGCGAGATGGAATTTGCTAATATCCGGTTGTAGTAAACTTGAAGAAAACTCTTCTAAAATACACCAACCGTAATGCGTAACGTGATTGTCTCTTTTCGGGTTGATCGAGAGGAGAACACGGTTTACGGGTTATGTCGGCGTAAGTAGGAGTTCAGGATCACTTCTTGATCATTACTAGTTGACGACCGTTCCTTTGCTTCTCTTCTCGCTCTCTTTTGCGTATGTTAGCCACCATACTTGCTTAGTCGCTGCTGCAACCTCACCACTTTACCCCTTCCTTACCCAGTTAAGCTTTGCTAGTCTTGATACCCATGGTAATGGGATTGCTGAGTCCTCGTGGCTCACAGATTACTACAACAACAGTTGCAGGTACAAGTTTGCGATGATCATGACGCGAGAGCGATGTTGCTTGTTTTGGTGTTCTTCTTCTGCTTCTTCGATCAGGGGATAGGTTCCAGGTCGGCAGCCTGGGCTAGCAGGGCGGATTTTGTTTTAGTTTATGTTTATGTTTCATCCGTAGTCGGACGTTGATCTTGTATGTTGTATTGTTGTATTCATGTGACATTGTATGTATTGGATGTATCCCCACTATTATGTAATGTTGATGTAATGATATCCACCTTGCAAAAGCGTCTTCAAGATGCGCTTATATCCTTAGTGGGACCTTCGAGTTCCTTTAGGATAGGGTCGCATCTTGGGCGTGACAGCGCGCCCCAAAGGGCCAGCCACCCTCCCCCCTTGCTCCTTTATATACGGGGGCAGGGGGGCACCTCTAGACACAACAATTGATCATTGATCTCTTAGCCGTGTGCGGTGCCCCCCTCAACCATATCCCACCTGGGTAATATCATAGTGGTGCTTAGGAGAAGCCCTGTGTCGGTAGCATCATCAACACCGTCATCATGCCGTCGTGCTGACGAAACTCTCCCGCAAAGCTCTACTGGATCGGAGTTCGTGGGACGTCATCGAGCTGAACGTGTGCTGAACTCGGAGGTGCCGTACGCTCGGTACTTGGATCGGTCGGATCGTGAAGACGTACGACTACATCAACTGCGTTGTGCTAACGCCTCAGCTTTCGGTCTACGAGGGTACATGGACAACACCCTCCCCTCTCGGTGCTATGCATCACCATGATCTTGCGTGTGCGTAGGAATTTTTTTGAAATTACTACGTTCCCCAACAGTGGCATCCGAGCCAGGTTTTATGCGTAGATGTTATATGCACGAGTAGAACACAAGTGAGTTGTGGGCGATACAAGTCATACTGCTTACCAGCATGTCATACTTTGGTTCAGCGGTATTGTTGGATGAAGCGGCCCGGACCGACATTATGCGTACGCTTACGCGAGACTGGTTCTACCGACGTGCTTTGCACATAGGTGGCTGGCGGGTGATAGTTTCTCCAACTTTAGTTGAACCGAGTGTGGCTATGCCCGGTCCTTGAGAAGGTTAAAACAACACTAACTTGACGAACTATCATTGTGGTTTTGATGCGTAGATAAGAACGGTTCTTGCTCAGCCCGTAGCAGCCACGTAAAACTTGCAACAACAAAATAGAGGACGTCTAACTTGTTCTTACAGGGCATGTTGTGATGTGATATGATCAAGATATGATGCTAAATTTTATTGTATGAGATGATCATGTTTTGTAACAGAGTTATCGGCAACTGGCAGGAGCCATATGGTTGTCGCTTTATTGTATGCAATGCAATCTCCCTGTAATTGCTTTACTTTATCACTAAGCGGTAGCGATAGTCATAGAAGCAATAGTTGGCGAGACGACAACGATGGTACGATGGAGATCAAGGTGCCGCGCCGGTGACGATGGTGATCATGACGGTGCTTCGGAGATGGAGATCACAAGCACAAGATGATGATGGCCATATCATATCACTTATATTGATTGCATGTGATTGTTTATCCTTTATGCATCTTATTTTGCTTTGATTGACGGTAGCATTATAAGATGATCTCTCACTAAATTTCAAGGTAAAAGTGTTCTCCCTGAGTATGCACTGTTGCCAAAGTTCGTCGTGCCGAGACACCACGTGATGATCGGGTGTGATAAGCTCTACGTTCATCTACAACGGGTGCAAGCCAGTTTTGCACACGCAGAATACTCGGGTTAAACTTGACGAGCCTAGCATATGCATATATGCATGGCCTTGGAACACTGGAGACCAAAAGGTCGAGCGTGAATCATATAGTAGATATGATCAACATAGTGATGTTCACCATTGAAAACTACTCCATCTCACGTGATGATCGGACATGGTTTAGTTGATTTGGATCACGTGATCACTTAGATGATTAGAGGGATGTCTATCTAAGTGGGAGTTCTTAAGTAATATGATTAATTGAACTTTAAATTTATCATGGACTTAGTCCTGATAGTATTTTGCAAATAATGTTGTAGATCAATAGCTCGCGCTGTTGCTTCCCTATGTTTTATATGTGTTACTAGAGAAAACTAAGTTGAAAATGATAGTAGCAATGATGTGGACTGGGTTCGTGATCTAAGGTTTATCCTCATTGCTACACAGAAGAATTATGTCCCTGATGCACCGCTAGGTGACAGACCTATTGCAGGAGCAGATGCAGACGTTATGAATGTTAGGCTAGCTGAATATGATGACTACTTGATAGTTTAGTGCACCATGCTTAACGGCTTAGAATCGGGACTTCAAAGACGTTTTGAACGTCATGGACCATATGAGATGTTCTAGGAGTTGAAGTTAATATTTAAAGAAAATACCCGAGTTGAGAGATATGAAGTCTCCAACAAGTTTTATAGCTAAAAGATGGAGGAGAATAGCTCAAGCGGTGAGCATGTTCTCAGATTGTCTGGGTACTACAATCGCTTGAATCAGTTGGGAGTTAATCTTCCAGATAAGATAGTGATTGACAGAGTTCTCTAGTCACCATCACCAAGTTACTGGAACTTCGTGATGAACTATAGTATGCAAGGGATGACAAAAATGATTCATGAGCTCTTCGTGATGCTAAAATCGACGAAGGTAGAAATCAAGAAAGAGCATCAAGTGTTGATGATTGACAAGACCACTAGTTTCAAGAAAAGGGCAAAGGGAAAAAAGGGAACTTCAAGTAGAATGACAAGCAAGTTGTCACTCCCGTGAAGAATCCCAAAGCTGGACCAAAGCCTGAAACTGAGTGCTTATACTGCAAAGGAAATGGTCAATGGAAGCGGAAATGCCCAGAATATTTGGTACATAAGAAGGATGGCAAAGTGAACAAGGGTATATTTGATATACAGGTTATTGATGTGAGCCTTAGTAGTGTTTATAGTAACCCCTGGGTATTTGATACTTGTTCGGTTGCTAAGATTAGTAACTCAAAACAGGAGTTACAGAATAAACAGAGACCAGTTAATGGTGAAGTGGCGATGTGTGTTGGAAGTGGTTCGGAGATTGATATGATCATCATCGCACACTCCCTATATTTTCGAGATTAATGTTAAACCTAAATAAATGTTATTTGGCATTTGCGTTGAGCATGAATATGATTTGATCATGTTTATTGCAATACGGTTAATCATTTAGAGTCAGAGAATAATTGCTGTTCTGTTGACATGAATAAAAACTTTCGATGGTCATACAACCAATGAAAATAGTTTGTTGGATCTCGATCGTAGTGATACACATATTCATAATATTGAAGCCAAAAGATGCAAAGTTAATAATGATAGTGCAACTTATTTGTGGCACTGCTGTTTGGGTCATATCGGTAGCGCCTGAAGAAACTCCATAAAGATGGATTTTTGGAATCACTTGGTTATAAATCATTTGATGTTTGCGAATTGTGCCTTTTGGGCAAGATGACTAAAACTCCGTTCTCCGGAACAATGGAACGAGCTACTGACTTGTTGGAAATAATACATACTGATGTATGCGGTCCAATGAGTGTTGATGCTCGTGGCGGGTATCGTTATTTTCTGACCTTCATAGATAATTTGAGCATATATGAGTATATCTACTTAATGAAACACAAGTCTGAAACATTTGAAAAGTTCAAAGATTTTCAGAGTGAAGTGGAGAATCATCGTAACAAGAAAATAAAGTTTCTACAATCTGATCGTGGAGGAGAATATTTGAGTTACGAGTTTGGTCTTCAATTAAAACAATGTCGAATAGTTTCACAAACTCGTGCCACCTGGAACACCATAGCGTAATGGTGTGTCCGAACATCGTAACCACACTTTATTAGATATGGTGCGATCTATGATGTCTCTTACCGATTTACCACTATTATTTTGGGGTTATGTACTAGAGACAGCTGCATTCACGTTAAATAGGGCACCATCTAAATCCGTTGAGACGACACCATATTAACTGTGGTTTGGCAAGAAACCAAAGTTGTCGTTTCTTAAAGTTTGAGGTTGCGATGCTTATGTGAAAAAGTTTCATCCTGATAAGCTCAAACCCAAATTGAAGAAATATGTCTTCATAGTATACCCAAAGGAAACTGTTGGGTACACCTTCTATCACAGATCCGAAAGGCAAGATATTCGTTGCTAAAAATGGATACTTTCCATAGAAGGAGTTTCTCTCGAAAGAAGTGAGTGGGAGGAAAGTAAAACTTGATGAGGTAACTGTACCTGCTCCCTTATTGGAAAGTAGTTCATCACAGAAATCGGTTCCTGTGACGCCTACACCAAATAGTGAGGAAACTAATGATATTGATCATGAAACTTCAGATCAAGTTACTACCGAACCTCGTAGGTAAGCCAGAGTAAGGTCCGCACCAGAGTGGTACGGTAATCTTGTTCTGGAAGTCATGTTACTTGACCATGACAAACCTACGAACTATGAGGAAGCGATGATGAGCCTAGATTCCGCGAAATGGCTTGAAGGCCATGAAAACTGAGATGGGATCCATGTATGAGATAAAAGTGTGGACTTTGGTGGACTAGCTCGATGATCGGCAAGCCATAGAAAATAAATGGATCTTCAAGAGGAAGACAGACGCTGATAGTAGTGTTACTATCTACAAAGCTCGACTTGTTGCAAAAAGTTTTTCGACAAAGTTCAAGGTGTTGACTACGATGAGATTTTCTCACTCTTAGCGATGCTTAAGTCTATCTGAATCATGTTAGTAATTGCCACATTTTATGAAATTTGGCAAATGGATGTCAAAACTGCATACGTTAATGGATTTATTAAAGAAGAGTTGTATATGATGCAACCAGAAGGTTTTGTCAATCCGAAAGGTGCTAACAAAATGTGCAAGCTCCAGCGATCCATCTATGGACTGGTGTAAGCATCTCGGAGTTGGAATAAACGCTTTGATAGTGTGATCGAAGCATATGGTTTTATACAGACTTTCGGAGAAGCCTGTATTTACAAGAAAGTGAGTGGGAGTTCTATAGCATTTCTGATATTATATGTGGACGACATATTGTTGATTGGAAATGTTATAGAATTTCTGGATAGCATAAAAGGATACTTGAATAAAAGTTTTTCAATGAAAGACCTCGGTGAAGCTGCTTACACATTGAGCATCAAGATCTATAGAGATAGATCAAGACGCTTGATAAGATTTTTCAATGAGTACATACCTTGATAAGATTTTGAAGTAATTCAAATT
Source organism: Aegilops longissima (assembly GCA_021605205.1). Classification (NCBI taxonomy): domain Eukaryota; kingdom Viridiplantae; phylum Streptophyta; class Magnoliopsida; order Poales; family Poaceae; genus Aegilops; species Aegilops longissima. The sequence goes on along the minus strand of CM038681.1, from coordinate 638,487,292 downwards.
GGAACAGTCAAAGAAGGAGTTCTAGCCTGTGTTGCAAGGTGTGAAGTTGATTAAGACTCAAAACCCGACTATGGCAGAAAATAGAAAGAGAATGAAAAGTCATTCCCTATGCCTTAGTCATAGGTTCTATAAAGTATGCTATGCTGTGTACCAGACCTATTGTATACCTTGCTCTGAGTTTGGCAAGGCAGTACAATTTTGATCTAAGAGTAGATCACTGGACAGTGGTCAAGAATATCCTTAGTGAGGACTAAAGAAATATTTCTCGATTATGGAGGTGATAAAAGAGAAGGAAATATGCCCTAGAGGCAATAATAATGTTATTATTTATTTCCTTATATCATGATAAATGTTTATTATTCATGCTAGAATTGTATTAACCGGAAACATAATACATGTGTGAATACATAAACCTACAAAGTGTCACTAGTATGCCTCTACTTGACTAGCTCGTTAATCAAAGATGGTTATGTTTCCTAACCATGAACAAGGAGTTGTTATTTGATTAACGGGATCACATCATTGGTTGAATGATCTGATTGACATGACCCATTCCATTAGCATAGCACCTGATCGTATAGTTTGTTGCTAGTGCTTTTCTTCATGACTTATACATGTTCCTATGACTATGAGATTATGCAACTCCCGTTTGCCGAAGAACACTTTGGGTGCTACCAAACGTCACAACGTAATGGGTGATTATAAAGGTACATTACAGGTGTCTCCGAAGGTACATGTTGGGTTGGCATATTTGAGATTAGGATTTGTCACTCCGATTGTCGGAGAGGTATCTCTGGGCCCTCTCGGTAATGCACATCACATAAGCCTTGCAAGCATTGCAACTAAATGTGTTAGTTGTGAGATGATGTATTACGGAACGAGAAAAGAGACTTGCCGATGAATGAGATTGAACTAGGTATTGGATACCGACGATCGAATCTCGGGCAAGTAACATACCGATGACAAAAGGAACAACGTATGTTGTTATGCGGTCGACCGATAAAGATCTTCGTAGAATATGTAGGAACCAATATGGGCATCCAGGTCCCGCTATTGGTTATTGACCGAGAGGTGTCTCGGTCATGTCTACATAGTTCTCGAACCCGTAGGGTCCGCACGCTTAACGTTTCAATGATGGTTATTATGAGTTTATATGATATTGATGTACGAAGGTTGTTCGAGTCCGGATGAGATCACGGACATGACGAGGAGTCTCGAAATGGTCAAGACATAAAGATTGATATATTGGAAGCCTATGTTTGGACTCGGAATCACTCCGGGTGAAATTGGGAATTTTACCGAGTGCAGGGGTTACGGAACCTCCCGGGTCAATGGGCCTTGATGGGCCTTAGTGGAAAGGAGGAAAGGGGCCCAAGTGCTGGCCGCACCTTCCCCCCTTCCCTAGTCCTATTAGGACTAGGAGAAGGGGGTGGCGCCCCCTCTCTCCCTTCCCACTTGGCCAATCCTAGTTGGACTAGGATTGGGGGGGAGGAATCCTACTCCCTGGGAGTAGGACTCCCAGCGCAGCCCTTGGTGGCCGGCCAGCCCCTCCCCTTCCCTCCTTTATATACAGGGGCAGAGGGCACCCCATGGGACACAAGTTGATCATTGAGATCGTTCCTTAGCCGTGTGCGGTGCCCCTTCCACCAAACTACACCTCGAATATACCGTTGCGGAGCTTAAGGCGAAGCCCTGCGCCGGTGGAACATCAACATCGTCACCACGCCGTCGTGCTGACGAAACTCTCCCTCAACACTCGGCTGGATCGGAGTTCGAGGGACGTCATCGAGCTGAACGTGTGCAGAACTCGGAGGTGCCGTACGTTCGGTACTTGGATCGGTTGGATCGGAAAGAAGTGCGACTACTTCCTCTACGTTGCGTCAACGCTTCCGTTCTGGTCTCACGAGTGCGTGAGACAACACTCTCATCTCGTTGCTATGCATCACCATGGTCTTGCGTGATCGTAGGAAATTTTTGAAATTACTCGTTCCCCAACAAAGTGGTATCGAGCCTGGTTTTATGCGTTGATGTCATATGCACGAGTAGAACACAAGTGAGTTGTGGGCGATACAAGTCATACTACCTACCAGCATGTCATACTTTGGTTCAGCGGTATTGTGAGATGAAGCGGCCGGACCGACATTACGCGTGTGCGCTTCGCGAGACTGGTTTCACCGCTGTGAGCACTCGTTGCTTAAAGGTGACCGGCGGGTGTCTGTCTCTCTCACTTTAGTTGAACCGGTGTGGCTACGCCCGGTCCTTGAGAAGGTTAAAACGGAGTCTATTTGACGAAATATCGTTGTGGTTTTGATGCGTAGGTAAGAACGGTTCTTGCTCAGCCCGTAGCAGCCACGTAAAACTTGCAACAACAAAGTAGAGGACGTCTAACTTGTTTTTGCAGGGCATGTTGTGATGTGATATGGTCAAGGCGTGATGCTATATTTTATTGTATGAGATGATCATGTTTTGTAACGAGTTATCGGCAATGGCGAGAGCCATATGGTTGTCGCTTTATTGTATGAAATGCAAGCGCCATGTAATTGCTTTACTTTATCACTAAGGAGTAGCGATAGTCGTAGAAGCAATAGTTGGCGAGGCGACAACGATGCTACGATGGAGATCAAGGTGTCGCGCGGTGGCGATGGTGATCATGGCGGTGCTTCGAGATGGAGATCACAAGCACAAAATGATGATGGCCATATCATATCACTTATATTGATTGCATGTGATGTTAATCCTTTATGCATCTTATCTTGCTTTGATTGACGGTAGCATTATAAGATGATCCTTACTAAATTATCAAGAAGTGTTCTCCCGAGTATGCACCGTTGCGAAAGTTCTTCGTCTTTGAGACACCACGTGATGATCGGGTGTGATAGGCTCTACGTTCAAATACAACGGGTGCAAAACAGTTGCACACGCGAATACTCAGGTTATACTTGACGAGCTATGCATATAAGATATGACCTCGGAACACGGAGACCGAAGGTCGGCGTGAATCATATAGTAGATATGATCAACATATTGATGTTCACCATTGAAACTACTCCATCACACGTGATGATCGGTCATGGTGTAGTTGATATAGATCACGCAATCACTTAGAGAATTGGAGGATATTTTTCTAAGTGGGAGTTCTTAAGTAATATGATTAATTGAACTTAAATTTATCATGAACTTAGTACTGATAGTATCTTGCTTGTCTATGATGTGTAGATAGATGGCTCGTCTTTGTTGTTCCGTTGAATTTTAATGCGTTCCTTGAGAAAGCAAAGTTGAAAGATGATGGCAGCAATTACACGGACTGGGTCCGTAACGAGGATTATCCTTATTGCTGCACGGAAGAATTACGTCCCGGAAGCACCGTTAGGTGCCAGGCCTGGTGCAAGGGCTGCGCCGAAGTTATGAGCGTCTGGCAAAGCAAAGCTGATGACTACTCTATAGTTCGATGTGCCATGCTTTACGGCTTAGAACCGGGACTTCAACGTCGTTTTGAACACCATGGGGCATATGAGATGTTCCAGAGTTGAAGTTAATATTCAAGCGAATGCCCGGATTGAGAGATATGAAGTCTCCAATAAGTTCTATAGCTGTAAGATGGAGGAGAACAGTTACGTCGGTGAGCATATACTCGTAATGTCCGGATATAACAATCACTTGATTCAACTGGGAGTTAATCTTCCGGATGATTGCGTCATTGACAGAATTCTCCAATCACGCCACCAAGCTACAAGAGCTTCGTGATGAACTATAATATGCAAGGGATGACCAAAACAATGCCCGAGCTCTTGGCGATCTTTGAAAGCAGCGGAGGTAGAAATCAAAAGGAGCATCAAGTGTTGATGGTTAACAAAACCACTAGTTTCAAGAAAAGGGCAAAGGAAAGAAAAGGAAACTTCAAAAGAGCGGCAAGCAAGTTGCTGATCAAGAGAAGAAACCCAAGTCTGGTCCTAAGCCTGAAACTGAGTGCTTCTATTGCAAGCAGGCTGGTCCTTTGAAGCGGAACTGCCCCAAGTATTTGGCGGATAAGAAGGATGGCAAGGTTAACAAAGGTATATGTGATATACATGTTATTGATGTGTACCTTACTAATACTCGCAGAGCACTGGTATTTGATCTGGTTACATTGCTAATATTTGCAACTCGAAGCAGGGCTACGGATTAGCGAAGATTGGCTAAGGACGAGGTGACAATGCGCGTGGGAAATGGTTCCAAAGTCGATGTGATCGCAGATCGACACGCTACCTCTACATCTACCTTCGGGATTAGTATTAGACCTAAATAATTGTTATTTAGTACCAGCGTTGAGCATGAACATTATATCTGGATCTTGTTTGATGCGAGACGGTTATTCATTTAAATCGAGAATAATGGTTGTTCTATTTATATGAATAATATCTTTTATGGTCATGCACCATTGAAGAATGGTTTGTTTTACTTAATCTTGATAGTAGTGATACACATATTCATAATGTTGAAACCAAAAGATGCAGAGTTGATAATGATGGTGCAACTTATTTGTGGCACTTGCCGTTTAGGTCATATCGATGTAAAGCGCATGAAGAAACTCCATCTTGGTGGACTTTTGGAGTCACTTGATTATGAATCACTTGGCACTTGCGAACCGTGCCTTATGGGCAAGATGACTAAAACACCGTTCTCGGAACTATGGAGAGAGCAACAGATTTATTGGAAATCATACATCTTGATGTATGTGGTCCAATGAATGTTGAGGCTCGTGGCGGATATCGTTATTTTCTCACCTTCACAGATGATTTGAGCAGATATGGGTATATCTACTTAATGAAACACAAGTCTGAAACATTTGAAAAGTTCAAAGAATTTCAGAGTGAAGTGGAAAATCATCGTAACAAGAAAATAAAGTTTCTACGATCTGATCGTGGAGGAGAATATTTGAGTTCTGAGTTTGGCCTACATTTGAAACAATGCGGAATAGTTTAGCAACTTACGCCACAGGAACACCACAACGTAATGGTGTGTCGAGCGTCGTAATCATACTTTATTAGATATGGTGCGATCTATGATGTCTCTTCTGATTTACCGCTATCGTTTTGGGGTTATGCTTTAGAGGCGGCTACATTCACTTTAAATAGGGCACCATCTAAATCCGTTGAGGCGACGCCTTATGAACTGTGGTTTGGCAAGAAACCAAAGTTGTCGTTTCTGAAAGTTTGGGGCTGCGATGCTTATGTGAAAAAGCTTCAACCTGATAAGCTCGAACCCAAATCGAATGTGTCTTCATAGGATACCCAAAGGAGACAGTTGGGTACACCTTCTATCACGGATCCGAAGGCAAGATTTTTGTTGCTAAATTGGAAACTTTTGGAGAAAGAGTTTCTCACGAAAGAAGTGAGTGGGAGGAAAGTAGAACTTGATGAGATAACTGTATCTACTCCCTTATTGAGAAGTAGTACATCACGAGAAAACAGTTTACGTGACACCTACACCAAATAGGGAGGAAGCTAATGATGATGATCATGAAACTTCAGATCAAGTTTCTACTGAACTTCGTAGATCAACGAGCAAGATCCGCACTGAGTGGTACGGTAATCCTATTTTGGAAGTCATATTCTTTGGAACATGATGAACCTACGAACTATGAAGAAGCGATGGTGAGCCCAGATTCCACAAAATGGCTTGAGGCCATGAAATCTGAGATGGGATCCATGTATGAGAACAAAGTATGGACTTTGGTTGACTTGCCCGATGATCGGCAAGCAATTGAGAATAAATGGATCTTCAAGAAGAAGGCGTGACGATGGTAATGTTCTTCTATAAAGCTCGACTTGTTGCAAAAGGTTTTCGACAAGTTCAAGGGATTGACTACGATGAGACCTTCTCACCCGTGGCGATGCTTAAGTCCGTCCGAATCATGTTAGCAATTGCCGCATTTTATGATTATGAAATTTGGCAAATGGATGTTAAAACTGCATTCTGAATGGATTTACGGAAGAAGAGTTGTATATGATGCAACCAGAAGGTTTTGTCGATCCAAAGGAGCTAACAAAGTGTGCAAGCTCCAGCGATCCATTTATGGACTGGTGCAAGCCTCTCGGAGTTGGAATAAGCGTTTTGATAGTGTGATCAAAGCATTTGGTTTTATCTGAGACTTTTGGAGAAGCTTGTATTTACAAGAAAGTGAGTGGGAGCTCTGTAGCATTTACGATATTATATGTGGATGACATATTATTGATCGGAAATGATATAGAATTCTGGATAGCATAAAGGGATACTTGAATAAGAGTTTTTCGATGAAAGACCTCGGTGAAGCTGCTTACATATTGGGCATTAAGATCTATAGAGATAGATCAAGGCGCTTAATAGGACTTTCACAAAGCACATACCTTGATAAAGTTTTGAAAAAGTTCAAAATGGATCGAGGCAAAGAAAGGGTTCTTGCCGGTATTACAAGGTGTGAAGTTGAGTAAGACTCAATGCCCGACCACCGCAGAAGATAGAGAGAAATGAAAGATGTTCCTATGCTTCAGCCATAGGCTCTATCATGTATGCAATGCTGTGTACCAGACCTGATGTGTGCCTTCTTTGTAAGTTTAGCGAGCAGGTACCAAAGTAATCCAGAGTGGATCATTTGGACAGCGGTCAAGAACATCCTTAAGTACTTGAGAAGAACTAAGGATATGTTTCTCATTTATGGCGGTGACAAAGAGCTCGTAAATGGCAGTTACGTCGATGCAAGCTTTGACACTGATCCGACGATTCTAAATCGCAAACCGGATACGTATTTACATTAAGCGGTGGAGCTGTCGGTTGGTGCAGTTCCAAACAAAGCGTCGTTCTATGGGATCTACATGTGAAGCTGAGTACATAGCTGCTTGGAAGCAGCTAATGAAGGAGTCTGGATGAAGGAGTTCATAACCGATCTAGGTGTTGTACCTAGTGTATCGGGTCCAATGAAAATCTTTGTGACAATCTTGGTGCAATTGCCTTGGCAAAGGAATCCAGATTTCACAAGAGAACCAAGCACATCAAAAGGCGCTTCAACTCCATCCGGGATTTGGTCGGTGAGAGACATAGAGATATGCAAGATACATACGGATCTGAATGTTGCGCACCGTTGACTAAGCCTCTTCCACGAGCAAAACATGATCAGCACCAAGACTCCATGGGTGTTAGAATCATTCTTGTGTAATCTAGATTATTGACTCTAGTGCAAGTGGGAGATGAAGGAAATATGCCCTAGAGGCAATAATAATGTTATTATTTATTTCCTTATATCATGATAAATGTTTATTATTCATGCTAGAATTGTATTAACGGAAACATAATACATGTGTGAATACATAAACCTACAAAGTGTCACTAGTATGCCTCTACTTGACTAGCTCGTTAATCAAAGATGGTTATGTTTCCTAACCATGAACAAGGAGTTGTTATTTGATTAACGGGATCACATCATTGGTTGAATGATCTGATTGACATGACCCATTCCATTAGCATAGCACCTGATCGTATAGTTTGTTGCTAGTGCTTTTCTTCATGACTTATACATGTTCCTATGACTATGAGATTATGCAACTCCGTTTGCCGAAGAACACTTTGGGTGCTACCAAACGTCACAATGTAATGGGTGATTATAAAGGTACATTACAGGTGTCTCGAAGGTACATGTTGGGTTGGCATATTTGAGATTAGGATTTGTCACTCCGATTGTCGGAGAGGTATCTCTGGGCCCTCTCGGTAATGCACATCACATAAGCCTTGCAAGCATTGCAACTAAATGTGTTAGTTGTGAGATGATGTATTACGGAACGAGAAAAGAGACTTGCCGATGAACGAGATTGAACTAGGTATTGGATACCGACGATCGAATCTCGGGCAAGTAACATACCGATGACAAAAGGAACAACGTATGTTGTTATGCGGTCTGACCGATAAAGATCTTCGTAGAATATGTAGGAACCAATATGGGCATCCAGGTCCCGCTATTGGTTATTGACCAGAGAGGTGTCTCGGTCATGTCTACATAGTTCTCGAACCCGTAGGGTCCGCACGCTTAACGTTTCAATGACAGTTATTATGAGTTTATATGATATTGATGTACGAAGGTTGTTGAGTCCGGATGAGATCACGGACATGACGAGGAGTCTCGAAATGGTCGAGACATAAAGATTGATATATTGGAAGCCTATGTTTGGACTCGGAATCACTCCGGGTGAAATTGGGAATTTTACCGAGATGCAGGGGTTACGGAACCTCCCGGGGTCAATGGGCCTTGATGGGCCTTAGTGGAAAGGAGGAAAGGGGCCCAAGTGCTGGCGCACCTTCCCCTTCCCTAGTCCTATTAGGACTAGGAGAAGGTGGCGCCCCCTCTCTCCCTTCCCACTTGGCCAATCCTAGTTGGACTAGGATTGGGGGGGAGGAATCCTACTCCCGGTGGGAGTAGGACTCCCAGGCGCAGCCCTTGGTGGCCGGCCAGCCCCTCCCCTTCCCTCCTTTATATACAGGGGCAGAGGGCACCCCATGGGACACAAGTTGATCATTGAGATCGTTCCTTAGCCGTGTGCGGTGCCCCCTTCCACCAAACTACACCTCGAATATACCGTTGCGGAGCTTAGGCGAAGCCCTGCGCCGGTGGAACATCAACATCGTCACCACGCCGTCGGTCGTCTTGTGAAACTCTCCCTCAACACTCGGCTGGATCGGAGTTCGAGGGGCGTCATCGAGCTGAGCGTGTGCAGAACTTCGGAGGTGCCGTCGTTCGGTACTTGGATCGGTTGGATCGGAAAGAAGTGCGACTACTTCCTCTACGTTGCGTCAACGCTTCCGTTGCTGGTCTCTGAGGCGTGAGACAACACTCTCATCTCGTTGCTATGCATCACCATGGTCTTGCGTGATCGTAGGAAAATTTTTGAAATTACTACGTTCCCCAACAAAAAGAGCCCGTCGTAAAGAGTTACATCGGTGCAAGCTTTTACACCGATCCAGATGACTCTAAGTCTCAATCTGGATACATATTGAAAGTGGGAGCAATTAGCTAGAGTAGCTCCGTGCAGAGCATTGTAGCCATAGAATATTTGGAAAATACATACGGCTCTGAATGTGACAGACCCGTTGACTAAACTTCTCTCACGAGCAAAACATGATCATACCTTAGTATTCTTTGGGTGTTAATCACATAGCAATGTGAACTAGATTATTGACTCTAGTAAATCCTTTGGGTGTTGATCACATGACGATGTGAACTATGGATATAAATCACATACAGATGTGAATATTGGTGTTAAATCACATGGCGATGTGAACTAGATTATTGACTCTAGTGCAAGTGGGAGACTGAAGGAAATATGCCCTAGAGGCAATAATAAAGTTATTATTTATTTTCTTATTTCATGATAAATGTTTATTATTCATGCTATAATTTTATTAACCGGAAACATAATACATGTGTGAATACATAGACAAACATAGTGTCACTAGTATGCCTCTACTTGACTAGCTCGTTGAATCAAAGATGGTTAAGTTTCCTAGCCATAGACATGAGTTGTCATTTGATTAACGTGATCACATCATTAGAGAATGATGTGATTGACTTGACCCATTCCGTTAGCTTAGCACTTGATCGTTTAGTATGTTGCTATTGCTTTCTTCATGACTTATACATGTTACTATGAGATTATGCAACCCCCGTTTACCGGAGGAACACTTTGTGTGCTACAAAACGTCACAACATAACTGGGTGATTATAAAGGTGCTCTACAAGTGTCCCCGAAGGTATTTGTTGAGTTGGCGTATTTCGAGATTAGGATTTGTCACTCCGATTGTCGGAGAGGTATCTCTGGGCCCTCTCGGTAATGCACATCACTATAAGCCTTGCAAGCAATGTGACTAATGAGTTAGTTGCGGGATGATGCATTACGGAACGAGTAAAGAGACTTTCCGGTAACGAGATTGAACTAGGTTTTGAGATACCGACGATCGAATCTCGGGCAAGTAACATATCGATGACAAAGGGAACAACGTATGTTGTTATGCGGTTTGGCCGATAAAGATCTTCGTAGAATATGTAGGAGCCAATATGAGCATCCAGGTTCCGCTATTGGATATTGACCGGAGACGTGTCTCTGTCATGTCTACATAGTTCTCAAACCCGTAGGGTCCGCACGCTTAAAGTTTGGTGACGATCGACATTATGAGTTTTTGTGTTTTGATGTACCGAAGATAGTTCGGAGTCCCGGATATGATCACGGACATGACGAGGAGTCTCGGAATGGTCAAGACGTAAAGATCGATATATTGGACGACTATATTCGTACACCGGGAGTGTTTCGGGTAGTTTCGGAGAAAACCGGAGTGCCGGAGGGGTTACCGGAACCCCCCGGGGGAGTATTGGGCCTTAGTGGGCTTTAGGGGAGAGAGAGGGCAGCAGCCCAGGAGGTGGCGCGCCCCCTCCCATGAGAGGTCCGAATTGGACTACGGGAGGGGGGCGCACCCCCCTTTTCCTTCTCCTCTTTCCCTTTCTTTCCTTCCCCCTTCCCTCTTCCTAGTTGGACTAGGAAAGGGGAGTCCTACTCCTACTAGGAGGAGGACTCCCCCCTCCTTGGCGCGCCCCAAACGGCCAGCCGGCCTCCCCCCTTGCTCCTTTATATACGGGGGCAGGGGGGCACCTCTAGAAACAACAATTGATCATTGATCTCTTAGCCGTGTGCGGTGCCCCCTCCACCATATTCCACCTCGGTAATATCGTAGCGGTGCTTAGGCGAAGCCCTGCGTCGGTAGCATCATCAACACTGTCATCACGCCCGTCGTCTTGTGGAACTCTCCATAAAGCTCTGCTGGATCGGAGTTCGTGGGACGTCGTCGAGCTGAACGTGTGCTGAACTCGGAGGTGCCGTACGTTCCGTACTTGGATCGGTCGGATGGTGAAGACGTACGACTACATCACCCGCGTTGTGCTAATGCTTCCGCTTTCGGTCTACGAGGGTACGCGGACAACACTCTCCCCTCTCGTTGCTATGCATCACCATGATCTTGCGTGTGCGTAGGAATTTTTTGATATTACTACGTTCCCCAACAGATTTATTACTTCTTTGAAAAATATTTTCCTGCTCATAAGAAACAAGGTGCCTTACAGGAAATATTTAACTTTGCGCAAATTAAAGAAGAGAGTCTCTTACAAGCTTGGTGGAGGCTGTTCCAATTGCTTAATGCTTTGCCTGATGATCCTCTTAAGAAAAATGAAATACTTGATATCTTCCATAATGGACTAACCGATGCTTCTATGGACTTCCTAGATAGTTGTGCTGGTTGAGTTTTCAGGGAACGAACTATTAAAAAAGTTGAGGAATCATTGAATAATATATTGAAGAATTATGATGATTGGATTCTTCCTGAACCACCGCCTAAACCCACTCCGAAGAAGTGGGGTATCTTATTTCTCAGTCCTGAAGATATGTAAGAGGTAAACAAATGTATGAAGGAAAAAGGTATTAAAGCTGAAGATGTTAAGAATTTATCACCTATTGAAGAAATACATGGACTTGACACATCACCACCACCGGTGGTAGAGGTAAATTCTTTATTAAAGTTTGATGAAAGTGACATCCCTTACAATTAACATCCTAGTCAATGCCTTTATGAATTTGATAACTACATTAGGAAACAAGATCACTTGAATGCAAATGTTATGAAACAACTGAATTACAACTCTGATATGATTGCTCGCTTGAGTGACTTGTTATTTAGAATCACTAATGATGTTAGAGGTGTAGTAAACATGCCCCTATGGTTCAAACCCAGCTAGAACAAGTTGCTAAATATCAAAGAGAATTGCTTAGTGAAATGAAAAATAATATGAATGACTTTGTTGTTAGAGTAGCAACTAGAGGAGGAAAAATGACTCAGGAACCACTATGTCACACTTTTCCACCAAGCTGTCTTCCAGCAATACATCGCCACCGAGCAGGTCGAGCCGGACATCGCTGGCGTGGCTTTCGGGGTGCTCACGGAGGTGGCGTTCGATGCCGGCGCCAACGCAAAATAACCCCCGTGTACGTGCGCGTGTTCTCGACCGCTTCACTAAATTGAGTTGCATGGGAAGGGCGGCATGGACGCCACCGCGATGGCGTGCGCTCTGTCTTTGGAGCTCACCAGCAGTAAGATCGTCTCCAAACGCGCGCCAATCGGTATGGCGACGGACATGGATCAGGAATGTGTTGGCGACTGCCTTGATTATTGTGTAGTACATTCGTTGCTCCATGAGAAGCGCCTTCGCCAAGGTGCTTGAGAGTGCGCTCGGGACAGAGGAGAGCATTATCTGCGCCCACCAGCACAACGCACCAGTGAGATCCTGATGACGTGACTCAACCGGCCACCAGCATCTCAATGCTAAAAACCTCAGACATAAACCATCTCAATGCTGAAGATGAGAGCAGGGTCTCGGGTCAAAGCTGAGCTAGCACACAGTCAAAGTCGAGTCATCATCATGAAACTCGAAACCGCTTATGACGTGGCTCAGAACCGGAATTAGTGTGAGTTGAAACCACTCAGGGGGTTATTAAGCTGGTTTTACCAATTTCAGGGTCTAAATAAGACCAAAATCGAGTTGAGGGGGATATGGCTCTATTGGAGTGGATTTTAAGGTGGTTTCTATACTTCTTTCAAAGATAAAACCTGTTCCAGTATGGGAACCTTCCAGAAGGGTCCTAAACAATTTCTTTTTCTGTTTTTCCAATTATGGTTTTTATTTTCCGTTTTTCTGTTTCTTTCCCCTCTTTTCTTGCTTCTTTTCTTAGAAAAAATTACAAATTTCAGAAATTCTGCAACATAATAAAAACAATCAACAATTTCAAAATCTGTTCACATTCTCAAAATATATTCGTGCTTTTCAAAAATTGTTTGGAATTTCGAATTTTGTTCCATAAATTATTAAATTTTCAAAATTCAGAGAATTTTTAGAAGTTAAAAAATCATGTTTTGAAAATTTGTTCACGTTTCAAAAAATATTTAGAATTTCAAATTTTGTTCATAAGTTTCAGAATTTGTTCAGGTTTTCTAATTTTGTTCCCATTTAAGAAAGTGTTCATGTTTCAAAAATGTTTTGCGTTTTATAAAGTTATTCATGTTTTTCTTTTTTTCCTTTAGAAATAAATGTTTGGCTTTAATGAAACTCCAAATTTTTCAGAATTTGTTCGACTTTTCTATAATATGTTCAACACTTGAAATATGTTCCTTTTTCAAATTTCGTTCTCAAATTAAAAAAATATTTTTGTTTTCTGAAAATCTTTTGGAATATATAAAATGGCCAGGTTTTAAAAAATGTTAAAGAGTTCAAAAAAAGTCCCTGTTTTCAAAATTTTATAAAACAAATTCGGAAAATGTTCTGAATTTCGAAATATGTTCACATTTTCCAATTTTTCTTCACGGTTTTTTAAAATTGTTCATGTTTTTAAATTTGCGTTCGGATTTCAAAATTTGTTCACATGTTTCGATAAGTGTTCAAAATTTGTTCCATATTCAAAATTCTATTCACGCTTTCAAACATTGCTCAAATTTTTATAACTTTGTTCATATTTTCCAAGGGAATGATCGAGAACTCTGAAAAAGATCGGATCTCTGTCTGTACATTGTTTACTAGTTCGTGCTTATTGAATGTCAGTAGGACTCGCCAGAGCGAGAATGCCTTCCGAGCTGAAGGTAATGAGTTCGATTCCTTCCTCGTTCATATTTTTCGCTATAATTTTACATCGCCACAACGCCTAAATGGGCCGGCACGGTCGGGGCTCCGTGTGTGTGCCGTAGAGCGGGTCACATAGGAGGTCCCCTCTACTTGTGGCTCATTAACCCTCACGACACTGCTGTAATACATGTCCTTAGGACTCTCGATGAATAAATAAAGCATGTTTCCCTAAAAAAAAAAAAAACTACCGCCCACAGCAACATGAACAGACTCCAAAAATAAAAGTATTCAACCTAACAAAAAAAACAGGCGACCCATCGATCCCCTTGGAAAAGAGAAGCGGGCGCGGCGTCGATATGGTGACTACTGCATGGCTATCAACATCCGTGAGGACCGCCTGCATGGCTACATGGGGAGACAAGCCGTGCATGCTGAGGTGGACGTTGTCTACCGTGCTGCTTGCTTGTGGAAGAGGAAAGGAGCAGGGCGTGGAGGTCCGTGCCAGGGGCCATCTTTCAACAAAATGGCAACTGCACCCACAGCAAGGGGCAGACCGCATGGCGCCATCGTTTCAGGGCCGGCAGCGAGCAAGCTGAGCAAACCTGCGTCAGAGCCCATCCGTATACTGCGCCATGACAGGGCGCTCGTGGGTGGTGACGGGGCCAAACGCTCGCTAGGAGGAGCCGGTGGTCGGGGAAGGCTGATGGCGCTCCCGACGTTGGCATGTACAGTACTAAATGGGGATGGTGCAGTTGCTAAAAACTCAAGCACCAGTGTTGTTGGAGTAATCGGCCGGGACGAGAGGGGTGCCTCTCGGGGAGCTTCTGCTGTTGTTTTCGAAGGAATTACCCACCCAGCAACAGCAACTCTAGAGGCTTGCTCTTACGGAGAAGCTTTGTCCCCGTCAGAGCGAGAGGATCTACACACTGACAAAATGCGTTCGGCATTGTGTGTCTTCCGGCTCACGGCCTGGTGTATGGACGCGACCAAGATACCGACCGAGCGAGACGGGCTTCCATGTCGTGGAGCTCATGTTGATCTCCCTCGGCATTGGTGATGGCGGTCAGAAAGCGAAAGCAAAGGGGCGCGCCAGTGGGGTGGCGCTCGTCGTGCCAGCTGGGTAGACGCGGACGCCGCAGAGTGACAGACAGTTCGCAGCGTCGATCGGAGTGCTTTGGAGCGGACGGCCGTTGCTAGTACCAGTCAGTCAGTCGCTGCTGACGAGCGCGCGGGTCCTGAGGTGACGCCGTCGCACCTCTCGTCAGCGCCGTGCAGATGGAGCCGCGCACCCTAGCCGAGTTTCTCGCGTCCACCAAACACACACCGTTTGTTGGTTAGTATTAATCTTGGCACGTCGGTAACCGCCAAGCCCTCTGGCGTGATGCCTAGCGCTTTAAGAAGAACCGTCTCATCGGCCGTTGCTTTGGACTTCCGTGGCGCGTTCACTGTCGCAGAGCGAGTGGTACGGTGCACATCTCAGGCAGATGTTCGATTCTCCCATACAGGAACCACAGTTACGTGCAATTGCCGCGATTTTTGACAAGGCCATTCCTTTTGACCTTGGCCAGGAGGCTGCCCCGAAGGTAGCATTGCTTGCCTAGTTGGCGAGCGTTGGTGCATGTGTCGACATCATGTTGTCGATCAAACTGGAGTTGGTGTGCTGGAATGTGCGTGGCTTGAACAGCCCGGCAAAGAAGAAGGCGTTGCGTGAATTTGCGGACTCCACGCTCCCAGCTATGTTTTGTATTCAGGAGACTAAGCTAGCTTGTATCGATACTTTTATGATTATGCAATGTCTTGGCCCGTCGTACGATGGTTTTTTCTACCTACCGGCCTCGGATACGAGGGGTGGGATTCTTTTAGCTTGGAACTCGGTGTTGGTGAGCATTACGAACTGCGTTCGGGATACGCATTGTGTAACTGGGTATGTGACCCCCGTCGACGGTACACCTTGGTGGCTAACTACGATGTATGGACCTCAAGAGGACAATGACAAGATGATGTTCCTTGAGGAGCTTGCTGCTAGAAGAGAATTGTGCTCGGGTGCTTGGATGGTGATTGGGGACTTTAACATGATACTCCAAGCCTCGGACAAAAGTAACTCACATCTGGACAGGAGAATGATGCGCAAATTTCGCCAATTTGTGGATGGGAATGGGCTTAAGGAGCTCTACATGCATGGACGTGCATTTACTTGGAGTAACGAAAGGGAAGTTCCTACCCTCACTAAAATAGACAAGGCGCTTGTTTCGGTGGATTGGGAGATTGACTATCCGGACTGCCTGCTCCAAGCGATGTCAACTTCGGCATCGGATCACTGCCCTTTGCATCTTGCTTTGAACGAGAATATACACCCGCAACAACGTTTCAGATTCGAGGTGTTCTGGACTAGACTGGAGGGTTTTGACGATGCGGTCAAGGAGGATTGGGTGTGTGACCCTAATATTCTTGATCCTTTCAAAAGACTCGATGCTCTGCTTAGAAACGCGGCTCGGTATTTAATTGCGTGGGGACAAAGGAAGGTTGGAAACGTCAAGTTGCAGATCGCGATGGCCAATTGGATAATCTTCCGGCTTGACGTGGCTCAGGAACGACGCTTGCTATCGGCTGGGGAGATTTGGCTGCGTCGAACGCTCAAGCTCGTGGCGCTCGGCCTTGCCTCTCTCGAATGCACTATCGCGAGGCAAAGCTCACGACTTCGTTGGCTTCAGGAAGGAGATGCTAGTACCAAGCTCTTTCACCTCATGGCAAATGGCAGGAAGACAAAAAAATTTATACCGGCGATCATGCATGATGGCAACCTTATCACGGACCAGCACGGCAAGGAGGAAATCTTTTTCCAAACTTACAAACACTTGCTAGGCTCGGCAAGAGGGCACGAGAACACCATTGATCTAGATTTTCTGGGGATCCAGCCGGTGGACTTGCTGGATCAAGACGTGTACTTCACGGAGGAGGAGGTTTGGGCCACGATCAAGGACATGCCTGCAGATCGCGCACCGGGCCCGGACGGGTTTATTGGCCTCTTTTTTCAGAAGGCTTGGAGCACTATCTGTTGGGGATATTACTACTGGGTGTAAACCGGCCAGGACAGGCCGGGTTAACTTCATCAGTAGTTGAGTATGTTAAAGCCCAAGTAGGCAGATGAGGGCTCAAGGCCCATAGCCGGTTCAAGGCTTGTAGCCGTAAACCGGCGTCAGTATGTAACTTGTATTGTAAGTGAGGAATAGTAGAGACCGAGCTGGATACATCTATGAACCGGCGTCGGGACTCTGTGAACCGATGGGCGCCACCCATGTATATAAGGGGACGACCCGGCGGCGGTTCAGGGACGACAGACAACAACTCGAGACTTAGGCGAAGCTTGTTTGCTCCCTAGTCATCGAAACCCAATCAATAACATCACAACTAGACGTAGGCTTTTACCTTCATCGAAGGGGCCGAACTAGTATAAACTCTCTTGCGTCCTTGTGTCCGCTTTAACCCCTTCAAGCTAACCCGTAGAGATGGCTCCACGACTAAGTCCTTTCATGAGGACATCTGCCGTGACAAAACCACGACAGTTCGCGTCCACCATGGGGCAATCGCACGATGGTTTAAAGTTCTTGGAGGGCAACTTCGAAAGACTCAAGGGCTACGTTGTGGGCCAGATGACCAAGAGTCATCGTGGCAAGCTCTACATCGACGATGCAGGATGGGGCCCCGAGGCCGGCTCGATTGAGTACGGGTACCGGGTCCCCTTTGGTGGCATACACGTCTTCATAGGCAAGATCGGTGAACCGGGCCCTGAGCCGGACATCTGCACCGACCTCATCGAAACGGCTCAGCGTGCGCGGTCTACCCAGGTTAAACCGGCCGTGAAGCGTGCCTTCGTGGGAGTCATCCACGGAGGGGAATATGAGGATGGAACGGAATCTGGTAGCGAGACCGTCGTTTATTCCGGCGGCGAGTCCTCAACCGGAGAAACCGAATCATTGTATCAATTACAAGACGACCGGATTGGGGGCTGTTCCGATGGTGACAGTATTCCGGACCCCTCTGATCTGCCCAACCGGGTTGGAATATTCATGGACGGTACACAGGCGACGATCCACTCTTCGACCGCAGCAGCAATGATCTCCGGGTCAGCGTCGGCGGCGGCGGCCGGGGCAGGAGGCCCTATGCACCCGCCGGCTCAAGTTTTATCTGATCTGTTTGATGCGTTGGTTGTGCTTATGGCGGAGGCTAACCCGACGGAAATTGCAAAGGTGAGGGAACAGATCACTCAGGCCAAGGCCGACCTAGCAGCCGAGAACGACAGAATGGTCGCAGAGCGGGCCGCTTTGGATGCGCAGGCCTATAGGCTTATGCTGGACCAGAACGCGTCGCATGAAGTCCTGAAGAGGAAGCACCGGTCTCGCTTGCCTCCGGTTTTCGACGCCAGAAATCTCTTTAACACCCCAGGAGCACGAACTAGTAACCCGCCGGTGATAAATCGGGCGGAGGCACCTAGGCCAGGCGCGCCGGTTCAGCCTCGCCTGATGGAGCCGCCTCGACAGAACAATGTTGTGCCTCAGCCTGTCCCGACACCTCCGGGTCATTATTCCAATCCGATGGACAATCTTGTTGCCGCCGCTTCATGACTGGAGGCCATCCCGATTGAAGGTGATTATCCGCAGGCGGTAGAGACGCGCCGGGTTAAGGAGCTTCTTCGAACAGCCTTGATTCAACAGGAAGAATATTCATACAGTCGTGACCGAATTCATTCCACCCCCCGTCCGAGCCGGAGTTACAGCAGGCGTATGGAAGAACCGGCCGTATCCAGTAATGGACGGAACCGTGAAGCGCCCCATGGCAATAACCCGACAGGTGATGCTCAGGAAGTGGTGGACCGGGCCCGGGCGCGCAGGGATGCCGAGTTAGCAGCGCAGCATGAGGCTCGTCGACTTCGCGGTTCGTCCAACCCCTCGGTCGAGCCGGGGTTACTTCTAGTTCTTTGGGAGTGCCTTGTCTTGTCCCCGCTTTACGCAATGTGCGCCTGCCCAAGGATTTCAAGGGCCCGCGCAAGGTGCCAAATTACACTGCCGATTTGTCTCCAGAAACATGGGTGGAGAGCTATGAGATGGCCATGGAGATGCTTGACGTGGATGAGGCGGCGTGTGCGAAGTATTTCACCATGATGCTTGAAGGGACAACCCGTATTTGGTTAAAGAGCTTACCGGCCAATTCTATCAGTTCATGGGCCCAGTTGCGAGCCCGGCTTATCCAGAATTTCAAGGATACATGTAAGAGCCCATGTCGATAGTGGACTTAGCTGTAAGCAGCCAATTGAGGATACATGTAAGCAGCCAAGGAAGGAGAGTCGACAACCCGCTGGGTGCGCCGAGTCTCGGAAATTTTGCACTCATCAGACCGTATCAACGCCGATTCCGCGGTTGTAACCTTGGAAAGCAACTGCCGGTTTAAGCCTCTGAAGTTGAAATTGGGACGGATGAAGCGCCATTGTAACGATATGGGGACCCTCATGACTGCGTTAGTGAAGTATGCTGATTCTGATAGTACCAAGGACCCCGAGTCTGATGATGACAAGACAGGGAAGGGAAAGAAGAGCAGCAACCCCAAGGGGCAGCAACACAACACGGCAGGTCATGGAAACGGATGCAAACGCAAAGCGGATAGCAGTGTGGACTTCGTGGCTAATACTAGCGCGCAGGACAAGGGCCAGCGACGAAAGGGTAAACCGTCGAATCGCGGTGGAGCTCCAAGTCCTAACCGGACCGCTGACCTATCTCGTTAAACCAGCCTGTCCCAAAGCACGGACGAAGGAGATGCCACCAACCACCTTTGGAAGGATTGCTACATTATGCAGGAGTTCAAGAATTCTAATGTTTTCCGATATGATCACTGATCAGGTGGTGGCTCAGGATCCGGATTCCATGGGCCGGGTCACGGTGGAGGAAATTCCGGTTCAGGCTTCAATGGTAATCAGGGTGGACATAACAATCAAAATAATCAGAATAGCCAGGGTGGTTACAACTAGCAGTAGCAGTAGTCGGGTTATCAGAGCAATCCAAAGCAGTTGAATAGCGGGCAATATCATGTATTCACCACTAGCTTGGATAAGCGAGACTGGAAGCTTCAGAAGCGAGCGGTAAATTCTGTTGAACGGCCGTGCCTCGTTATTTACGCTGGTCCGAACAGCCAATCATATGGAGCAGAGAGATCACCCCGGGTTGACAATCCGGGTCAGCTAGCGTTGGTGGTGGCACCTCAGGTGGGAGGTTATAAATTCGCCAAGGTGCTGATGGATGGAGGGAACAGTATTAATATCCTATACTATGAGACCTTCCGCCGTATGGGGCTAACAGATAAGAATCTTAAACCGTCCAATACGGTATTCCATGGTGTGGTACTTGGTAAGTCAGCATATCCTGTTGGCAAGATAGCTCTGGAAGTGGCCTTTGGAGATGATCATGATTCCAGGTCAGAGACATTGACTTTTGAGGTGGTGAAGATCCGGAGCCCATATCATGCCCTATTTGGGCAGCTGGCTTATGCCAAATTTATGGCACGACCCTGTTATATTTACTTGCAGCTCAAGATGCCGGGTCACAAGGGAACAATAACTGTTCATGGAAGTCGCAAGATTGCTTTGGAGTGTGAAGAAGGCGTCGGCCTATCTGAGTCGGTTTGTGCCACGGAAGAGTTGAAATACTACAAGGATAATGTTGATCCGGCGGACATGACTCCGTTGAAGAAGCCAACTACAGAGCATGATTCGGCCCTAAAGTTCAAATCGGCAGCTGAGACTAAGCTTGTTGACTTCGTACCTGGCGATTCGTCCAAGCAGTTCAGTATCAGTACCAATTGGATCCAAAATAGGAAAGCGCGCTCATCGAGTTCATCCGTGAGAATCGGGACATTTTTGCATGGAAGCCTTCTGACATGCCAGGTGTACCGAGGGAACTCACTGAGCACACTCTTAATGTCGATCCTAAGTATAAACCGGTGAAGCAGTTTCTCCGCCGGTTTAACGAAGAAAGGCACAAAGCTATTGGTGAGGAGGTGGCCAGGCTCTTAGCGGCTGGCTTTATTGTCGAAGTTTTCCATCCTGAATGGCTGGCTAATCCGGTGCTGGTCCTTAAGAAAACGGCACTGGCGCGTGTGTGGATTACGAGATCTTAACAAGGCTTGTCCAAGATCCTTTTGCCCTCCCCGCATTGATCAGATTATTGATGCTACTGCGGGTTACGGCGTTGAGTTTTACGGATGCATATTCTGGTTATCATCAGATCAAGATGGTAGTTAAGGACCAGGAGAAGACGGCGTTCATAACTCCCTTTGGAGCCTTCTGCTATGTATCTATGCCCTTTGGGCTCAAGAGTGCCCAGGCAACTTATCAACGATGTGTACAGAATTGCCTTCATAAGCAGATTGGCCGTAATGTACATGCCTATGTGGATGATATTGTGGTTAAGTCAAAGGAGAAGGAGACTTTGGTTGATGATTTGAAGGAAACCTTTAATAACCTGCGGACATACAAGATGATGCTCAACCCGGCCAAATGTGTTTTTGGTGTACCGGCAGGCAAGTTATTGGGTTTTCTAGTATCCAACAGGGGAATTGAGGCTAATCAGGAAAAGATCATAGCTATCACCTCCCTGGCTAAACCGAAGTGTATCAATGACGTTCAACGCTTGGCAGGCCGGATTGCCGCGTTGAGCCGGTTTACCAGCCGCCTCGGTGAGAAGGCGATCCTTTGTATCGAATCTTTGAAGAAAACAGATCAATTAAATGCGAGTTCGCTGCCGATAAAGCGTTTGAGATTTAAAGCGGCAGCTAGCCAATCCGCTTTGTTCTTGCCGCTCGATTGACAAGGAACCATTGCTACTATATGTGGCAGCTAATGCTCGTGCAGTCAGCGTAGCTATTGTGGTGGAGCGCAAAGAGGCGGGCAAGGAATATCCGGTTCAGCGTCCGGTTTACTATATCAGCGAGGTGCTTATTGAGTCCAAGCAAAGGTACCCGCATTGGCAGAAGCTGGTGTATGGAGTTTTCATGGCAAGCCGGAAGCTTAAGCAATACTTCCAGGGACATCCCATCACAGTGGTCAGCTCTGCTCCTCAGGAGATATAATTCGAACAGGAGGCAATCGGCGGATTGCCAAGTGGGCTATAGAGCTTGGGCCACACGGACTGAAATCGTGCCTCGGACGGCGGTCAAATCTCAAGGACTTGTAGATTTCATCAATGATTGGACGGAACTACAAGCACCTGAAGAAAAGCCGGATCACACCTATTGGACTATTCATTTTGATGGGTCCAGGCAATTGGAGGGCTCGGGGGCTGGAGTCGTGTTAACTTCCCCACGAGGTGATAAGATCGGTTACGTTCTCCGCTTAATGTTACCTTGTACTAACAATGCAGCTGAGTACGAAGCTTTACTCCATGGTCTCCGGATGGCTAAGGAGATGAATCTCAGCCGAGTTAAGTGCTTCGGTGACTCGGACCTGGTGGCCCAACAAGTATCTGGCACTTGGGATTCCAAGGATCCGCTCATGGCAGCATATCATTCGTGAGGTGGATATTGTTGCAGGTCACTTCAAAGGATATCAGGTGGATCATGTGGACAGACGGAAGAACAAAGCGGCAGACGCTTTAAGCCGGTTGGGCTCTCAACATAAACCGGTCCCGCCTAACGTCTTCTTGGATGTTCTGCATAACCCGTCTGTCAAGCTCCCTGGTGAAGAGGATTTGGCTATTCCTGATCCGGAGGCTCAATTGGTGGCGGTTCTTCATGTTATTCCGGATTGGACGGTTCCTTATCTTGCGTACATGAACCGGGGCGAGTTACTGATACGTCTCCAACGTATCTATAATTTTTTATTGCTCCATGCTACTTTATCTACTGTTTTGGACTATATTGGGCTTTATTTTCCACTTTTATATTATTTTTGGGACTAACCTATTAACGGATGCCCAGCCCGAATTGATGTTTTTTGCCTATTTCAGTATTTCAAGAAACAGAATATCAAGCGGAGTCCAAACGGAATGAAACCTTCGAACGTGATCTTCTCACGAGCGTGACCCGTGAGACTTGGACCCTACTCCAAGAAGTGCAGGCGGTCACGAGGTGGAGGCCCCCTGGCGCGCCCCTACCTCGTGGGCCCCCTAACGCTCCACCGATGTACTCCTTCCTCCTATATATACCTACGTACCCCCAATAGACCAGAGACGGAGCCAAAAACCTAATTCCACCGCCGCAACTTCCTGTATCCATGAGATCCCATCTTGGGGCCTGTTCCGGAGCTCCGCCGGAGGGGGCATCCACCATGGAGGGCTTCTACATCAACACCATAGCCTCTCCGATGAAGTGTGAGTAGTTTATTTCAGACCTTCGGGTCCATAGCTAGCAGCTAGATGGCTTCTTCTCTCTTTTTGGATCTCAATACAATGTTCTCCCCCTCTCTCGTTGAGATCTATTTGATGTAATCTTCTTTTTGCGGTGTGTTTGTTGAGACCGATGAATTGTGGGTTTATGATCCAGCTTATCTATGAATAATATTTGATTCTTCTCTGAATTCTTTTATGTATGATTGAGTTATCTTTGCAAGTCTCTTCGAATTATCCGTTTGGTTTGGCCAACTAGATTGGTAGTTCTTGCAATGGGAGAAGTGCATGGCTTTGGGTTCAATCTTGCGGTGTCCTTACCCAGTGGATGTAAAGGGTTGCAAGGCATGTATTGTATTGTTTCCATCGAGGATAACAAGATGGGGTATTTATCATATTGCATGAATTTATTCCTCTACATCATGTCATCTTGCTTAAGGCGTTACTCTGTTTTTAACTTAATACTCTAGATGCATGTTGGATAGCGGTCGATGAGTGGAGTAATAGTAGTAGATGCAGAATCGTTTCGATCTACTTGTCACGGACGTGATGCCTATATACATGATCATACCTAGATAACCTCATAACTATGCTCAATTTTGTCAATTGCTCAACAGTAATTTGTTCACCCACCGTAGAATACTTATGCTCTTGAGAGAAGCCACTAGTGAAACCTATGGCCCCCGGGTCTATTCTCATCATATCAATCTCCATCACTTTATTTATTTGCTTTGCCTTTACTTGCTACTTTGCATCTTTATACCAAAAATACCAAAAATATTATCTCTATCAGATCTCACTCTCGTAAGTGACCGTGAAGGGATTGACAACCCCTAATTGCGTTGGTTGCGAGTAGCTATCGTTTTGTGCAGGTACGAGGGACTTGCGCGTGACCTCCTACTGGATTGATACCATGGTTCTCAAAAACTGAGGGAAATACTTACGCTACTGTGCTGCATCATCCTCTCCTCTTCGGGGAAAACCAACGCAAGCTCAAGACGTAGCAGTTACCAGAGGATGAGACTCTGGCCAGGCAGATAATCCGGCGATCCAAGTCCATGACTATTGTCAATGGCGAGTTGCATCATTGCAGTGTGTCTGGGGAGTTTCAACGCTGTGTGTCTCTTAAGGAAGGCTGTGAAATTTTGCGTGAAATCCACGAAGGGGATTGTGGTCACCACGCCGGTTCAAAATCTCTGGTGGCTAAAGCATTTCATCACGGCTTCTATTGGTTGACTGCTCATGCTGATGCGGATGACCTGGTTAGGCGATGTGATGGCTGTCAGAAGTTCTCAAGACGCGCTCATGTGCCGGCTCAAGAATTGAGGATGATTCCAATTACTTGGCCGTTTGTGACTTGGGGGTTGGATATGGTTGGGCCTTTCAAAAGGTCCAAGGACAAGAAGACCCACCTTTTGGTGGCGGTTGACAAGTTTACGAAGTGGGTGGAAGCGGAGCCCGTTAGCAAGTGTGATGTAGCCACGGCGGTTCAATTCATCAAAAAGGTGATTTTTCGGTTTGGCTTTCCACACAGCATCATTACTGATAATGGTACCAACCTGTCCAAGGGTGCTATGAAGGAGTTACGTGAGCGTGAGCACATCCGCTTGCGTTTCATCGATGGCTCACCCACACCCAATGGCCAAGCGAGAGGGCTAACCAAGAGATCTTACGAGGTATCAAACCACGGCTTATAGTTCCTTTGCAGCGGACGCCGGGTTGTTGGGTTGAGGAGTTACCATCTGTATTATGGAGCATCAATACTACGCCCAACAGATCGACAGGATACACACCGTTCTTCATGGTCTATGGAGCGGAGGCGGTTCTCCCCAGTGATATCCGTCATGATTCACCTCGTGTAGCAGCTTATGTTGAAGCGGACAACGAGATAGCACGGCAAGACGCTTTGGACCTGTTGGACGAGGTGCGTGACATCACAGCTGCCCGTTCGGCGATTTACCAGCAGGATCTTCGTCGCTATCACAGTCGCCGATTTAGAACCAGAACCTTTCAAGAAGGAGATTTGGTGCTCCGGCTCATCCAAGACCAGACTGATATGCATAAGCTATCCCTACCTTGGGAGGGACCTTTCGTAGTAAGCAAGAATCTGCACAACGGGTCATACTATCCGATCGATATTCGAGAGCATAAAGACTCACGTACATCAGAGGAGGAGACCAACAGGCCGTGGAACATAGCTCATCTTCGGCCTTCCTATACTTGAGCCATAGGCTCTACTTATGTACATATTATGACAATGTATATATTATGATCAATACAATAAACTGGAGCCTTAGCTAAAGCGGGGTCTCTGTTATTTTTACATCATGTGTGGTTACACGGAGTTTTTATCTTAAAGCGGCCTCCGGTTTACCCCTTGAGTTTGCTTTTTCAACAAGCTTTATATCATATCACTTGGGGGCTTGGTCGCGTCCAAACCAATGCAACACCTTTTGATAGGACAAAGCCACAGAATCACTTGGGGACTTGGTCACGTCTGAACCAGTCATGCCTCTTGATCGGCCTAAGGCCACAGAATCACTTGGGGGCTTTGGTCGAACCCGAACCATCGCTACACCTCTTGATCGACGTAATGCCACTGCATCATTTGGGGACCTGGCTGACTTGAACCATAGCTACGCCTATCGGAGGCTTGGTCGTGTCCGACCATGATAATGCCACTTGATCGGCTCAACAGCCTCTTTTTGCAAATAATTCTATCTTTGTCTTTGCTTGGAATTCATTTCTCTTTTTGCATATTTCTCTTGTTGTGTTTTTAAACCGACAATTATTAAACCGGTTTGTCTGTCAATTGACGGAACACGGTCCACTCTTAATCCGGAGACTCTTGCCCGGTTTGATTTTTGATAACATCCTATTATGGAGTAACACCAGTGTTCATCGTAACCTGGAACGGTTTACCTGGTAAAACCGACCTTATATTCACAGGAGCTGTTTTCTCCTCCAGCAGAGTGGGTTTCTTAAAACTCCGTTTCAAGATTGGCACAGCCAACTTCATGCCCTACGATGGCAGGTATCATATATTCCCATATTTGATCATATGTTTAATCCTAAGATATTATCTTTGATTTCATATACATAGATATTATGACCCGCCTGGTGATACAACCACAACGTCGTTTTAAGCTTTTTGCCTGCAGACAACAGTTTAAGATTGATGATTCAACGGAAGCATAAGTTGCAATAAGTATGCACGAAGGCATATCAACACCAAGTGTGGCAGCTAGTCCATTACAAGGCAACACGGTGCCCAGATAAGATAATTGTTTTTCTGCATAACATACAGAAGCAGTAATGTAAACTGGCTTCCGGTTCATGCTTGGTCGCTAGCTTGGCCTGATGGTTGCGGATCATCCTGCGCCGCTTCAACTTTTGCTTCCCTACCCAGCGGCTAGAAATCAACAGTTGTCCAGTCAATTCCCATTAATGCTTGAAATACAGCTTCATCATTGATCAGCAACGACGGTTCAATGTCAGGAGCGTAAGTATGCTTACGGATTAGAGGTATAAGGTTCTCCGCTTCAGGCAGCCACTCGTTTGTTTTGACCATCGTATTGGGCTTGATAGTGAGACAAATCTGCCTCTTCAACCAATTGACAAGCCAGAGGGCGCACTTCCCGGTTTATAGCTCGGAGATCTTCTTCGTTGAATTCTTTCCCGTCTTCCTTCAAGCTTGGGAAGCCCTGGGCCGCTTCAACAGGATCAAAATCCGGCACCCATGCTTTTGCCCGGATTATGGCGTTTATAGCACCGGTTCTAGCAGCAGATTTCTTTAACTCTTCAACCCGGGCAGGAAGCGTTGACAACCTTTTAATAGTGTTCTGGATTAAAGTCGGCGCCGGGTTGTTGTGAGAAGCAGTACAGATGATCCGTTGCGCACTAGTATACAGTTGTTCTATCAATATATTGGCGGCTTTCAATTTCTTCCGCACATCTGATCCCAAGTGGCCAATACGTGTCCCTGTATCATTCAAAGGGTTAGTAAACCGGCAATTACATGAGAAGGCCTCATTACTTCAGAAATCAAGAAGGCTTACAAAAGACAGCAGCGGTCATGGCATGCACTTGCCGTTTCACACTGGTCAATTCATCCACCACCGGTTTGAGTGCAGCCTCAGCCTTCTCTGCCCGTTGAGTTAAAGCGGCTTTTTCAGTGGCCCAATTCGCCCGCTCCTTGTTGAAACCTTCTTTAAGCTTTTCCATGACGCTTAAAGCGCTGGTTAATTCATTTTTTGCATTGGAGGTTTCAGTTAGCTGGGACTTCAGATTTTCTTGCAGATCGGCGATTTGACTTTCTTTCTTGCTCAGATCAGCCTACATACAGATAATCATTTGATAAAGATTACGGTGCAGAAAAAGTACCAACCACATAACAAGTTATGCCCTCGGTACTTGGGGGCTAATGCATATTTGCTTTTCATCATACAATTTCTATATAAGTCCCAAGCTCAATACAATTATTCAACTTGGCACTTGGGGGCTAAATCCTATTTGCTCTGTCCTTCAGTGACACGGGAATTTTTACTATATAAAGGCCCGGTTTAACTGCATTAAGTTGAACCGGTTGCGTTCAAGATCACATTGGAAAGTCCCGGTTTAAGTTGATATCTTAAAACCATCACTTGGGGGCTATTGGAGTTGACAGGTTGAAATATACAAGCAGAGAGTCATGGAATTTACCTCATATTTGTCCTTCATCATATTTACCAGACCGGCTTCATAATCACGGCTGGTATATAGCCGATTCAGGTAGCCAGAATGAAGATCTTGGGTGTTCAGAGCGGCATAAGTGGCCAAATCGGCATTCCATTTGGCTTTGCCAAATGCAGCAAATTCATCTTTGGCAGTGTGCTTAGATAAAGCGACAGGATTGCCTGGCTCGGAACGACCAACGCCAGTAATAACAACATCATCATCTTTGGCTTCACCGGTCCGCACTGGGGTCGCCGGTTTATCAGTATGCTTTGCTGGGCTGATTGTTTTGTCAGTCCGGACAGGACTTGTGGGCTGATTAGAAGGGCCTGTGGTATCAACATGTGCCTCTTCAGCAGGAATATCATGATCTTGCGATGGTGGGTCGTTCAGCACATCGTCGTGGATGTGTTCTTCGGGATCTGGTATTTTGACCGGTTCAGGAGCGTCGTCTTCTTCTGCCGCTTTGTCCAGATGAGCTTTCTTGCTTGGCCTAGGCTTGGCCCTGAAAGGAAAAAGACGGATCAGTCCAGTGAATATTGAAAGTGATATATCAAACAACATTATCAGGAATATGGCTCACCCAAGCACTGTTTTGAGTGGTGGGAGATGGGTGGCTGACGACTCGCCGGAAGAAGAATGAGAAGTGCCCTGATAATCGGATTCAGATGGATTACGAGGTTGACGAAAACAACCCGCTTTAGGATAAGCATTGACGAAACAGTTAGAGACCTCTGAACGGCGTTTCTGAACCGGACTGTTCGGTAAACCGGCGGAGGTAACTACCTGGCCGCTGTGCCGGGTTGTGCGGCGAACTTCATGTTGTTGTGTCTTCATAAGAAAGTTTCGATCCAAATAAGCAAGAGGATGAGAAAATTTAACTTTCCGGTTTGCCCGACGGATTTTTAGTGAAGGTAAAGGGTTTGAATCGGAAGAAAGAGCGATTACCTCTACAACATCAGCGTGACTGACTTCAGCGTCATCCTGAGAATAATCATTATCAATAAGGCGTGTGGAAAATAAACCAAGTGAGTCAAGCTCTACCACAAGGTCCGGATTACCTACATCATCGTCAGCTGGTGGATCGGAGGATGCAGTGGTTCTCTTTCTATTGGCCGGTTTCTTCACAACTCTGGTCTTGGGCCGGGTTGTTTTCTCCGGTTTCTCTTGTGGAGGCTTCTTGCTCCAAAATGGATCATCACCCTGTTTGAAAGATGTTAAAGTCAATAAAGGGTACTTAAACATAGTCATATTTCATGAAAGCATAAGATATGAGTCTTACGGCTAGCGGTTTGTTAGTGGTACAAAAAGGAGGCAGGCCGGTTTGAGAGCAGGCAGCTTCCGGTTCATTTAATATCTTCTTCACAGCCTCAGTAACCTTGTCATCTGTCAGCTGGATCTCAGTATGCTGTAGAGGGTCTTTTGCATCTCCTGTGTATTTGCACATCAAACCGGAGCGTAGGCTTAAGGGCAATATACTCCAAGATATCCAGCAGCGAGCAAGGTCAACTCCTGGAAAACCCGTTAGCCATGTAGGCCCTGAGCTTGGATAATTGAGGAGCATATTTGCTTCTCTCCTTAGCAGTCAGTCTCTGAGGGAAGGGATGTGTGTTGCTTAGCCGCTCCGGACGGTAACCCGGCACGGGATTTTCTCCATCAGGAGAGGTATCTTTGCAGTAAAATCATGTTGAATTCCACTCTTTGGGATGGCTGTGCAGTTTGACGTGAGGGTAAGTGACCTCTTTCCTCTTTTGAATCACCATACCACCTAACTCGGTATTGGGACCGTCAGTAAATTCGGTGCGGTTCAGATGGAAGCAATCTCTGAATAATTCAACTGTGGGCTCCTCTTGAAAGAACACCTCACAGAGCACTTGAAAGCGATAGATGTTGGTTACGGAGTTGGGGCCAATATCTTGTGGACGGAGTTGAAAGTTGGCCAAGACATCCCGATAAAACTTTGAACCGGGCGGACTGAAACCCCGGGCTAGATGGTCAGCAAAAACAACAACCTCTCCATCTTTGGGTTCTGGAGGACATTCCGGGCCAGGGACCCGCCAGTGAACGACATCTTTTTTTTCCTAAAGCATGGGTTTGGACTAGGTTATTCAGTTGAGTCTCGGTCACTCGAGAAGGGACCCAGTTGCACTCATACACTTGCTTGGCCATGGTGTAATCTGCAAAGCAGTAATACCGGTTCAAGAATATGTTGGAAGGATATACATTGATGCATTCATTGCTAAACCGGAAGCAGTTATTTATAAACCGGAGTTCTGCAAAGTGGCAATACTTAGCTAGGGAATCCTGGCGGTTCAACAAGGGGACTAATGTTATATACCGAGTTATCAATTTTTCTACAAAGTTAAACCGCCTGGTCTAAAATATTGAAGAGTCAAGATTGCGGATGAGTAGGTGTGCGAAAACAGGTTTCACAAAATTACATCACACTTTTGGATCTGGAACATGTTCAGAAAAATAGATAAATATTCAAGGTCCAAAGGGGAGCAGATGCTGAATCAATGAGCAAGGATACAGAGAGATCTATGGTCTTGAGATGCGCAAGTGAAAACGGATGATAAAAACTACCGCTACGCAGAACAAAGATTCACAGACTCGTCTAAAGTTTATCAGATGAACAGGAAGCAAGTGATGAACGCTGAAGAACATGGAAACCCTAGAACAGATCTATGATGAAAAAGATAGAAGACTTACCAGAGCCGAGGAAGAAACGGAAGATCAACGCGATGTTCTGGTGTATTCAGGGTGATGCAGCCGCCAAGGTTGGTGCAGAAGTCGACGGCGGAGCTCAAAGCGAAGCGACGCGAGGAAGACGAAGCGAATAAGCACGAAGGGAAAAAGAAATGACCCTTCGGTCTTATTTATAAAGCAAGGGACATGTGTCGGTAGCGAAAATCAAGGGCTGTGAGTTTGGAAGCGGAGTTGTCGCCTCGATTGTCGTAGATCTATTAAACAAAAAGGTATCGTGGATAGCTTTTATGACGAATGACGTCACGCCGGTTTCTGACGACCAGAGAAGATGAGATCATGGCGGTTCACGGACTACACAAAGATCTTTGAAGATGAAGTTTTTGCTAAAGGATTGACATGAACCTGTTCAAATCAATGCTGGGCCTAATGTTGGGGATATTACTCTTTGGGTGTAAACCGGCCAGGACAGGCCGGGTTAACTTCATCAGTAGTTGAGTATGTTAAAGCCCAAGTAGGCAGATGAGGGCTCAAGGCCCATAGCCGGTTAAAGGCCTGTAGCCGTAAACCGGCGTCAGTATGTAACCTGTTTTGTAAGTTAGGAATAGTAGAGACCGAGCCGGGTACATCTATGAACCGGCGTCGGGACTCTGTGAACCGACGGGCGCCACCCATGTATATAAGGGGACGACCCGACGGTGGTTCAGGGACGACAGACAACAACTC
The DNA here is from genome assembly GCA_021605205.1 of Aegilops longissima. NCBI lineage: Eukaryota > Viridiplantae > Streptophyta > Magnoliopsida > Poales > Poaceae > Aegilops > Aegilops longissima. The sequence continues at coordinate 638,456,122 of CM038681.1, read as the reverse complement.
GAGACTTAGGCGAAGCTTGTTTGCTCCCTAGTCATCAAAACCCAATCAATTCCATCACAACTAGACGTAGGCTTTTACCTTCATCGAAGGGGCCGAACTAGTATAAACTCTCTTGCGTCCTTGTGTACGCTTTAACCCCTTCAAGCTAACCCATAGCGATGGCTCCACGACTAAGTCCTTTCATGAGGACATCTGCCATGACAAAACCACGACACTATCAAAGGAGACTTGCTTGCCGCCATCCACCATCTTTTTCTTGGTAATGGCCACGGCTTTGGAAGAGTAAAACAAGCCCTGATCACTCTTATCCCTAAGAAGGCCGGCGCATGTCGTGTGGGAGATTTCCGTCCCATCAGTTTGGTTCATAGCTTGCCCAAGATCGGTTCCAAGTGACTCGCAAATCGGTTGCGGCCACGCATGAATGAGCTCGTCCTAGCCAACCAATCGGCATTCATCAAGGGGAGGAATCTACACGATAATTTCTTGCTCGTAAGACAGGTGGCTAGATCCCTGCATCACCGGAAAGCAAAAGGTGTCTTACTCAAGTTGGATATCTCGCGAGCGTTCAACACCTTATCTTGGCCATTTTTATTCGAGGTTCTTCGTGCCAAGGGGTTTTCGGACACTTGGATGTCATGGATTGTGACCTTGCTTTCTACGGCCAGCTCACGCGTGGTGGCTAATGGACATGCGGGGCAAAAATTCTCTCATGCTCAAGGGCTTCGGCAAGGAGACCCGGTCTCGCCGTTGCTTTTTGTTATTGCCATGGAGGTCCTCACATCCCTAATCACGAGAGCACATGAGTGTGGAGTTTTGAGCAAGATGCCGGGCAGCACCCCCATGCAAAGACTCTCCATCTATGCGGATGATGTGGTATTATTTGTTAGACCAACCATTCCGGATCTTAGATTTGTCAAGGAGGCTTTGCACATATTCGGAATCGCTTCGGGCCTGAACATAAATTACTCTAAGTCCACGGCCATCATGATTAGAGATGAGGATGGTGACAAGGAGCTGGTCGCGGGTGCCATGCCCTGGAGCATGGAGTCTTTTCCCTGCAAGTACTTGGGGCTGCAACTATCCATTTGGCAGTTGACGCACTCGGAGTGACAGCCGATTGTGGACAATGTGCTTAACTTCATGCCAGGCTGGCAAAACGGGCTGATCACTAGAGCAGGGAGGTTAGTGCTGGTGCATGACGTAGTAATGGCGCGCCCCACTCACCATCTTATCATAGCGGATGCCCCTAAATGGGCAATTGAGCTAGTCAATAAACGGTGCAGAGCATTCTTTTGGGAAGGGTCGGAAGTGATTCATGGAGGAAATTGCCTTGTGGCTTGGCAAAGAGTTTGCAGGCCTAAAGACCTAGGTGGCCTTGGGCTGCTTGATTTATACCGTCAAGGTCTGGCTTTAAGATTGCGTTGGGAGTGGCTCAGACGTACTAACTCTAACTGACCTTGGCATGGGCTACCGATGGCGAGCGATCCTCAGGTTCAGAGGGCTTTTGACAGCCTAGTGCACTGGAAACTTGGTGATGGAAACAAGGTGTTGTTTTGGAAGGATAGATGGATGGATGGTGGAACTGCTAAGGAAATTGCTCCGAGAATATGGAGCAAGGTTCTCACTCAGACGGTGAACAAGCAGACGGTGTATGATGGGCTGATGAACCACCGCTGGACCCCGGACATCTCAGGAGAGCTTACCACCGACGATTTAGTTCAGTTAATCAAGCTCTGGGAGATTGCCATTACAACACATCTTGTTCCTACTCAAAGGGACTAGGCGATATGGCCCTGGAACTCCAAGCAAGTTTACACCTCGGCCTCAGCTTATCAAATGCTATTCAAAGGTGGAATCTGTGTGGCCTACGCGCATTGGATTTGGAAATGCCGGGCACCCCTCACTTGCAAAATCTTCTTGTGACTCGCGATACAACATAGGATATGGACATCTGATCGGAGGCTACGACATGGGTTACAGGATGACCCCTCACCTTGTTATCTATGTGACCAGGAGGAAGACAATGTGGAACATCTATTCATCCAGTGCGTCTATTCACGACAGGTATGGCACATGATCTTACCAAGCGTTAGGGTTGCGCCAACCCTAGCGCCAGTGGCGAATGATAACTTGGAAACTTGGTGGGGTAGCACCCGTAAGCTCATTCGCAAGGAGAACCGTAAAGCTTTTGATAGCCTGGTGATTTTGGTGTGTTGGCAATTATGGAAGCAACGAAATGCTCGAGTCTTCCATCCGGCGACTCCATCTATTTCTGCCTCTGAGTTAGTATCTAGGATTCTTGATGAGCTGCGCATGTGGGCGACAGCGGGTGGGTGGGAAGTTGACAACATTGTGTGAGGAGTTATCATAGTGTGTGGAGTTGGAGTTCACCATGGCCTCAGTCGGCTTGTGACTGGTGGCTAAGATTGTAACACTCTTGTACATTATTTTCTCTCTTCTATAAAGCTAAGGTACGCAATTTGCGTACTCTCGAAAAAAAATTAATCTTGGCACGTCAGCTAGTTATTAGGACTTAGTTATGCCGGTGCTCAGACATGGGAATTCTGTTCAATTGCTGCTCCTATATGTGTTCCAGCAAGCGAGTACACACCTATGAACTACAGTGCAGCAGCTGCTTATGTCCAAGAAAAGGCGGTCAGCTATGCTGAATGCAATTCATCTATGACGGTGAAGTTTTTCTTATCCAACTTCTTGAACATACTACACGCACAAGAAGGCTAAAAAATACATTGTCAACAATGTATATTCACCTACAAAACTTTGCAAATTCGGCTCCAAAATTGTGCAAACATATCTGGCTACAAAACTACGCATATCCAGCTATAAATGATCTACACAACAGTGCATATCGGCTACAAAACATCTACAAAACAATGCATATCCAGCTACAAGTGATCTACAAAACAACGACTATCCGACTACAAATGATCCACACAACAAAACATAATTGGCTATAAATGATATACACAACAATGCATATCCGGATACAAATGATCTATGAAACAATGCATATCCTGCTACAGTTGATCTACAAAACAATGCATATTCGGTTATAAATGATCGACACAAAAATGCATATTCAACTACAAAACTAAGCATAACTGGCAAAATGATGTACACGTATAACAACTTACTTGCTCGTGATTTGCGCACCACTAGGCCATTGTGCGATGAGTTGCCTCAAGTGGAAGAAATACTTGAACACGGCGTCCTGGATGGTGTACCATTGATGATTGAGGGACTTTGATTCATGGTTATGGATGACGACATCGGAGTAGGGTGCGAAATGCTTGTATTCATGGAACCAATTGTGAATGTTGGCCCAAAAAGTTGTATCCTTTTGCTCAGTGCCATGGATTGGATTGAGGATAGTGGCCAACCATGCACAAAAACTCGTCCTCCCGCGTGTTGAAGTTTTCTCCTCTAACCTTCTTTGAACCGCCACCGAAATCATCTGGGTCATCGTCCTCGCTGTCCTCCTTCTCCTACTATCTGTCGGCCCAATCCTACTATTGTGCGTACGTGCTCTACGGGGTGAACGTGTCGTCCTGGGTGTAGCCCGGCTGGGTGAATGTCGTGGTTTTGTCACGGCAGATGTCCTCATGAAAGGACTTAGTCGTGGAGCCATCGCTAAGGGTTAACTTGAAGGGGTTAAAGCCGACGCAAAGACACAAGAGTTATACTAGTTCGGCCCCTTCGATGAAGGTAAAAGCCTACGTCTAGTTGTAATGGAATTGATGTGGTCTCGATGACTAGGGAGCAAATAAGCTTCGCCTAGGCCTCGAGTTGTTGTTCTCTGTCCCTTGAACCGCCCCGGGTCGTCCCCTTATATACACGGGTGACGCCCGTCGGTTCAGAGAGTCCCAACCTCCGGTTCATACTCGTGTCCGGGTTGGTCTCTCTCTATTCCTAACTTACAATACAAGTTTACATACCAGGCCGGTTTACGGCTACAGGTTCTAAACCGACTACAGGCCTTGGGCCCTTACTCTCATGCCTCTTGGGCGTTTGTCATTGAACTACTGATGAAGTTAACCCGGCCCAGATAGGCCGGTTTACGCCCAGTAGTAATATCCCCAACATTAGGCCCCAGATTGATTTGAACAGGTTCATGTCAATCCTTGATAAAAATCTTCATCTTCAATACCTTCTTGAAATCATTGAACCGCCGTGATGTCACCTTCTCCGGTTGCTGTTAATCGGCATGACGTCCCCATAAAGATAGCATTCACGATATCTTCTTTGTTTAATAGATCCGCAATAATCGAGGCGACAGCTCCGCTTCCTAGGTTTGTGGTTCCTTGATTCCCGCGCCTGACACAGGTATCTTGCCTTATAAATAGGACCGAAGGGTCATTCCTTTTCTCCCCTCCGTCCCCTTTCTCTTCGTCTTCCTCGCGCCGCTAGCCTCGAGCTCCGCCGCCGCCGACCTCTGCACCGCCTTGAGCCGCTGCATCAACCTGAACGCACTAGAGAAACGCAGCACTCTCCCGCATCTCCTCAACTCAGGTAGGTCCTCGGTTCCCCTCGACCTAGATCCGTTCTAGGGTTTCCTGTTCTTGCAGTGCTCCATGAACTGTTCATGCTCATATCAGACACCTGGATAGATCTGTGACACCTTTGCTCTGACTAGTAGTAGCTTTTAGCATCCGCCTGTAGTCTCGTGCTCACGTCCATAGATCTCGCACATCATTTCTGCTCATTGCATCAATACTGCTCTGCTGTATTCCTTTTTGGATATTTTTCTTCTTTTCTGATCTGGCTTCAGATCCTTCGTTGTAGAGAAAACTTGCGAAATCTGTTTCTGCACACTTAGCCATTCGCAACCTCAATTGTTTTCAATAATTAAACCTTAGACCAGGCGGTTTAACTTAACATAGAAAAAGTTAGATAAACCGGTATACACCATTAGTCCCCTTGTTGAACCGCCAGAACTCCTTATGTCACAGCCCTAGAGCTTGCTGGTAACTAGTGGCATTGCATCCATGCATCATGTTTAATTTCCATGAAATTTGAAATGGGGATTGCCATACCCTAGCATTAAAGGAAAACAAATAGGTTCAACTAAAAAGATATTTTCCAGTGAATCCAAATGGCTTTAGAAAATGTTCATCATTTCTGGAAAAATGCTATAAACCATAACCAGAGGTGCTGCACATTTCTCATGACATATTTGGTCACTGGGTTAATTCATTACTTATTTGCATTTGGGCATTTAAATATTATAAAATAACTTAAATGCTCAAATAATCATAAACTTAAATGTTTGCTGTTGGATATTTTCCAAACAGTGGGCTTGAGCAAGTTTCATGATTTTTGGGTTAGTATTAGTATTTTTAATAAAGCCCTAAAGACTACAGATTAAAAAAAACAAAAACAATTAAAGAGAGAGAGAGAACTCACCTGGCAGCCCACTTAGCTGGCACAGACACTGGCCCAGCTCCTCCAGCTGGCCCGGCCCAGCCACCACCGCAGCCTCCCTGTCTTCTTCCTCCTCGACAAGAGGGGCGCGGGTGCGTGGCCGAGCACGCGAGCACACGCCAGAGCCACCTCCTGCCTCTCTCCTGTCTCCCCGTCGCCCTGAGGATGCCACGCACCCCCTGGACCGCCCTCACTCTCCCGTGCCTTCTTCTCTCTTCTCTGGCTCTCTCCCTCACGCGACCGAGAACCGCCGTCGCCGCCGTTCGCCCTAGCCGTAGCCGCAGCCATCCCCGAGCCTCTCCGACACGCCCCCGAGCTCCGCCTAGTCTCTCTCCCCCTACTCACCAAGCCTCCCGACGCCAGAAGCCCCTGTACGCCGCCAGCACCGCCGTCTCTGTCCTCGGGTGCCGGAGATCCCCGCCGATGTTCCGCCGGACCCCGTGTCTCCCCTGTCTTTCCAGCAGCACCAGAAGAACCGCGGTGAGCCTCTGCACCGTTTCCCCCATACCCCGTCGCCTAATTCGTCCTACAACCGCCGTCTCCACCGAAGCCGTGAGCTCCTCGCCGCCGGCGATGATGCAGACGAGGCCAGAGCCATCGTAGCTCACTCCCGAGCACGGAGACGTGCTCCACACCTCACCCGGAGCCTAACACGCACACCAGCTCCCCCTCCCGTGCACTACAACGCTAAACCCGCGAGCACCCGAACTCCGGCGCCGCCGCGAGCTCGTTTCCGGTGAGCTCCGGCCACCACAGCCGCTGCCGCTCGCCCAGTTGGGTGCGGCGCACCTTCAGCTACCCGTAGGAGCAAACCACGCGTCGAATGGTGCTCCATAGCGAGCACACGTTGCATCTCCGTCGTCGGCCATGGTCGTCGCCGGCGAAACTCCGGTGGCCGGTGACGTGGCACGTCACTAGCCACTAATGACCCAGCTAAACCAACCCTAGTGCCACTGCCATGTGGGCCCGGCGCCTAATTAGTTTAATTTAATTTTCTGTTTAGATTAATTCATAACCCACTCGGACCCACACGTCAGCATTGACTTTGCTGATGCGGCCGTTGACTGGTCCCACATGTCATCCACCCAACCCAGCCCTGTTACACTGACCCGTGGGTCCCAGCCGTCAGGTTTGACCTGGGCTGGCGCCTTTGACTTGCTGACGTCACCCTGACGCACTGATGACGCAATAACTAGTTTTCTGGATTTATTACAATTCAGGAAATTTCAGAAAATACCCCAAACTTCTAAAATTCATAGAAATTCAACCGTAACTCCAAATTAAATAATTTATATATGAAAAATAATCAGAAAAATATGAAGAATCTGTTTATGCCATGATGATGCATGTTTGAACAAGTTAACCTCACTGAATAGGATGAATCATGATTAGGGTAATTTATGAAATAACATTTGGAGTTGGAATTTGTTCTTGTTTGAATTCCACTTCAATTAACTTGGCTAGATATTGCATTAGGTGAATTCGGTACCTTAACATGACATGTCATTCATATGAATGTGCATTGCATTGTTTGTGTTCTTTCTCAGTTGCCGGTGTCTGTCCCCTCTCAATAGACGACGTTTCGACGATGAGATCGATGACACTAATGAAGAACTATATTATCTTCAGAAGTGCTAGGCAAGCAAAAACCCCTTGTTCATTCTGATACAATCGCACTCTCTCGCTCCTGCTCTATTTTACTGCATTAGGACAACAACGACTCATGTGTTACTTGCTGCGGTAGCTGAACCCCTTTATCCTCTGCATGACCTGTCATTCCACAGTAATTAGATGAAACCCACTAGCATGAGTAGGAGTTGTTTGAGCCCTGATGTGTCTACTCATTCATGCTTGATGTCATGCCTGCTACCGCTTAGAGTTGAGTCAGGTCTGATTCATCGGGAATGAATTGGAATGGTTGTGTGAACATGTCCTCATCGTGTGTGAGCTAAGTGTGTGAACACGATTTGGTAAAGGTAGCGGTGAGAGGCCATGTAGGAGTACATGGTGGGTTGTCTCATTGAAGCCGCCCTCGTGAACTGAGTTCGTGTTTGCGATCCATGAAACAGTTACTACCACACATTGGGATCCTTAATTGACTCTCTCGCTTCTTAACCACCCTTGTCCTCATCCGGGAGTTGCAAGTAGCTTCGGTGTTTGTAGCATCTTTGGGGCCGCACTCAACGCTGACCTTAGGGGTGGGTTGTGTTGCGGTAGGCACGTGGCCTGTGTACCGATTCGCCTGCTTGGTGTCTCGGGAACCCTGTACAAATCGCTCGGGGCTGTATGGGAAACCTCGGCGGACTCCTGCGGATGGAACCCGAATAGGCGATAAACCTGGACTAGGGACTTGAGTGTTTAGGTAGGCCGTGGCCGACACCCACGTTGGGCTTCCGCTGAAGGTTGCCGAGTATATGTCGTGTAAACGGCAGTAAGTGGTGAGAGCGTGTGTGAAGAAGTACACCCCTGCAGGGTTAATATGATCTATTCGAATAGCCGTGTCCGCGGAAAAGGACTTCTGGGTTGCCTATATCAGTTCATAGACAAGTGAAAGTGGATACTCTAAAATGCGCAAGATAAGCGTGAGTGCTATGGATGGCGTTCTCGTAGGGAGACGGGAGCGGGTCCATAGTAGTGTATTGATATGGTGAATATGTGGACTCGTGTGTGCCACCTCAACAGAGTTACTTCCAGTTGTAGTTCAGGATAGCCACCGAGTCAAAGCTGGCTTGCTGCAGTCAAACTCCACCACCCCCTTTTGATAATGATGCATATGTAGTTAGTTCTGATGTAAGTCTTGCTGAGTACGTTTGTACTCATGTTTGCCTATTTTATGTTTTGCAGAGAGACTTCAGTCTCGCTAGTAGTTCCGCGTGGACTTCGACGTTTAGCTTGTTACCTCAGCTACGATCTTGTGCCTCGGCAGGATCGGGTAGATAGTCAGGCTTCTCAGCCTTTTTCATTTATAGTTGTCGTACTCGACATGTTTAGCTTCCGCTTGTGCTTTGACTTGTATGCTTCGAGTGTTGGGTCATGAGACCCATGTTTGTAATATCTCGCCCTCGGGCCTAATGAATAAATATTTGAGTCGAGAGTTATGTTGTGATGCCATGTTGTATTTACACATATTGAGCATATTGTGTGTATGTTTGAAATGCTTGGTATGTGGGATCCGACAAACTAGTTGTTTATCCTTGGCGGCCTCTCATATGGGGAAATGTAGTCTTGTGCTTCGAGCGATAGTAGTCCGCTACAGCTCGGTTCACCGGAGTCCTGCTAGCCCGCACTACTGCTTGGACACTTGATCGGCGGCATTTGTTTCACTTCGTTCCTATGTCATCCCTTCGGGAAATGTCACGCGGTGATATTCGAGTCCTGCCTAGCCTGCTACAGCCCGGGATACCGAGTCTGTTAGCCCAAAGCTACAGCCCGAATTCATACGTTGATGACCGACATGCTCGATGTGATTCATGTATGCCTGTCCCCATGGGTTAGTGCCGCTTTGGGTTCACGACTAGCCATGTCGGCCCGGGTTCTTTGTCATGTGGATGCTAGCGACACTATCATATACGTGAGCCAAAAGGCGCAAACGGTCCCGGGCCATGGTAAGGCGACACCCGTGGGAATACCGTGCGTGAGGCCGCAAAGTGATATGAGGTGTTACCGGCTAGGTCGATGTGACTTGGAATCGGGGTCCTGACACCTTAACCAGACACTGTCGCTTCATAGAACTCCGGTTTAGATGTATTTGTCTCCGATTTAACATTGTACACCGGTTCTCTCTTTGTCCCAACACATTTCGTGAACCGAATTTATATATTTTTTTGTAGATGGCCAAACAAGTATATGAGTGCAACTCGGCTCCTTCCCGTGTCACCGAAACTCAATTAAACAATCTGGTCCTGACTGGCGCTTTAGGTAGTAAAAATACTATCCATTGGAGGGTTCCTGGCAAAGAATGTCCACCCACACCTCAAGAAGGAGAGGTTGTAGTTTTCGCAGATCACCTAGCCCGGGGTTTCAATCCGCCCGGTTCAAAATTTTACCGGGATGTGTTAGCCAATTTTCAACTCCGTCCACAAGATACGGGCCCCAATTCTGTTACCAATATTTGTCACTTCCAAGTGCTCTGTGAGGCATACTTTCAAGAAGAACCTACAGTTGAACTGTTTAGAGACTGCTTCCATCTAAACCGCCGCACAGAATTCACTGACGGTCCCAACACAGAATTGGGTGGTGTGGCGATTCAAAAAAGAAAGGAGGTCACTTATCCTCATGTCAAACTGAATAGCCACCCCAAGGAATGGAATCAAACATGGTTTTATTGCAGAGACACTTCACCTGCCAATGAGAATCCTTTGCCTGGTTTTCGTCCGGAGCGACTCAGTAACACACATCCCTTTCCGCAAAGATTAACTGCCAATGAGAGAATAAATATGCTGCTCAACTCTCCAAGCTCAGAGCCTTCATGGCCAACGGTTTAACCGGAATTTATCTCGCACGCTGTTGGATATCATGGAGCATACTGCCCCTCTCCCAGCGCTCCGGTTTAATGTGTGAGTACACTGGTAGTGTCGACGACCCCCTCCGACACGTTAATATCCAGCTCACCTATGATGAGGTCACCGAGGCTGTGAAGAAAATGTTGAATGAACCGGAACACCTCTGTGCCCGAACCGGTCTGCTCCCCTTCTGTGCTACCAACAAACCGCCATCTGTAAGACTTCTGATTATTTTTTACTGAATATATTACTGCTATTTCTGGCATCAATTTTAACATCAACTGCTGCTTAATCAGGGTGATGATCCCTTCTGGAGTAAGAAACGTCCGCAAGAGAAACCAGTGAAGCCAGACAAACCGGAAAAAACAATCCGGCAAAAGACCAAAGCTGTCAAGAAGACTGCTCATAAGAGGAAAACCACTGCATCTTCTGATCCGGCTGTGGACGATGATGTGGGTAATCCGGACCTTGAGGTAGAACTTGATTCACTTGGCTTACTTTTCACACGCCTAATTAATGATGATGTTTGTCAGGATGATGCTGAAACCAGTAATGCTGATGTTGTAGAGGTAACTATTCTCTCCTCTGACTCAAATCCTTTGCCTTCACTAAAAAATCGTCGGGCAAACCGGAAAATTAAATTTTCTCATCCCCTTGCTTACTTGGATCCCAAATTTCTTATGAAGACTCAACAACATGAAGTTCGCCGCACAACTCGGCACAGCGGCCAGGTAGTTACCTCCACCGGTTTACTGAACAGTTCGGTTCGGAAACCTCGTTCAGAGGTCTCTAATTTGCTTGTCAGTGCTTATCCTAAAGCAGGCTGTTTTCGTCAACCCCTTAATCCGTCTGACTCCGATTATCAGGTCACTTTCCACTCCTCATCTGGCGAGTCATCAGCCACTCAGCTGCCACCACTAAAAATGGTGCTTGGGTAAGTTATACCTTTTATATTGTTTCTACTGCATCATTGTGTAGTATATACCGTATTTGACTGTTGTGCCTTTTCAGGGCCAAGCCTAGGCCGAGCAAAAAGGCTCGTCTGGATAAAGCGCCAACGAAGAGATCGCTTCAACCGACAGCGCCCCAAATCTTGAAGCGCCATCCGTGAAGACACGCCCAATGATCCGCCACAGCAAAATGACGATTTTGTTCTCAAGAAAGGCTCGCTGACACAGCCCTTCCTGCCGACCAGCCCGAAGCCCGACCGGATTGAAAAATCCACCACCAATCCGCCTCACGACAAACCGATCGCCCTAGTCAAACCGGTGATACCAAGGACAATGACGTCGTGATTACTGGCTTTGGCCATAGCGAACCGGGTAATCCAGTCGCTTTATCCAAACATTCTGCCAAAGAAGAGTTTGCCAGTATGAGCAAGGGCAAGTGGGATGTTGATCTGGCAACTTACGCCGCTCTGAACCCCCAAGACCTTCATTCTGGCTACTTGAACCGGCTGTATACCAGCCGCGATTATGAAGCTGGCCTGGTGAAGATGATGAAAGAAAAATTCGAGGTAACTTCCATGTTCTTTTCCTGCTTGGATATTTCAATTTTTGTTAACTCTCCTAGCCCCCAAGGGCCGGTTCAACTTAGCATAGTTAAACCGGGACTTAACATAAACTTAACGCTTCAGAATCCACTGATGTAGCCCCCAAGGGCTGGTTCAACTTAGCATAGTTAAACCGGGACTGTAATTTATATCGCCGCATCAGAACATGTTCGAGCCAATAGCCATTAGCCCCCAAGTGCCAAGTTGAATACCTGTATTGAGCTTGGGACTTTGTGATGTTATTGACATACGAAGATCAAATATGCATTAGCCCCCAAGTGCCAAGTGTATGACTGGTTATGCATTTGGGACTTGCAATGAAGATATTAACATGTTCCCTTTTTGTTGTAGAATGAGATACGCCAACAAGCCTCCCAAATCAATGATCTTCAAGAAAATCTGAAGTCTCAATAAGCAGAAACCTCCAAGGCCAAGGATGAGCTGAAAACCACCTTGACTACCATGGAGCAGCTCAAGGAGTGGTTCAAGTCTGAGCGGACCGGCTGGGATACTGAAAAGGCCGCTTTAACCAAAAAGGTTGAAAATGCTGAAGCTGCCCTTAAACCGGTGGTAGATGAGCTGATCAGCGTGAAGCGGCAAGTGCATTCCATGATTGCTGCCATCTTCAGTAAGCTTTCTTTGGCTTCTATGATAATCTTGACCTTCTTATGATAAGTCTGGTTTGTGATTTCTCTTGTAATGTTGTAGGCACACGCATTGGTCATTTGGGGTCAGATGTTCGGAAGAAATTGAAGGCTGCCTATGCCTTAATAGAGCAGCTGTATACTGGAGCGCAGCGGATCATCTCCATTGCATCACATAACAATCCAGCACCCTCCTTAATCCAAGATACTCTTAGGAGGTTGTCAATGCTTCCCGCCTGGATTGAAGAGCTGAAGAAATCTGCTGCTCGAACCGGCGCCATTAACGCCTTAATCCGGGCAAAGGCATGGGTGCCAGATTTCGATCCGGTTGAGGCAGCTCAGGGCTATCCCAGTCTGAAGGAAGACGGTTCAGAGTTCAACGAAGATGATCTGAGAGCGATAAACTGGGTAGTGCACCCTCTGGCTTGCCAATTGGCCGAAGAGGCAAACTTGTCGCATTATCAAGCTCAATATGACGATCAGAACAAGCGAGTGGCTGCACCTATTCCCGAAGCGGAGAACCTGATTCCTCCGATCCGTAAGCATACTTACGCTCCTGATATTGAACCAACTTCCCTGATCCATGAGGAGGCTACCTTTCAAGCTTTAATGGGAATCGACTGGACCACTGTTGACTTCCAGCAGCTGGGTAGAGATGAAGAAGCTGAAGCGGCGCGGGACAACCCACAACCATCAGACCGGGGCGGCGAGCAAGCATGAACCGGAAGCCGGTTTGAAGAGCTGCTTCATTATATTCCGCCAAGAAACAATGATCTTATTTGGGCACCATGTTGCCTTGTAATAGGATAGCCAACACTCTTGCTTTGAATATGCCTTCGTGCATAGGTGCTGATACTTTTTGTTTGAATGATCGAAACTTTCAATCTATATTTCCTGTAGTCATAAAATTTTAAACCGCCACGGCGGTTTGTGCCGCCAACCGGCTTGTGACGTTCATATATATATGAGATGAAATATTGAGGTATATAAGCGAAATTTATGATACCAAATACCTGTCATCGCTGGGCATAAAGTTGGCTTAGCCAATCTTGAAGCGGAGGTTGTATAAACCCTTACCGTCAAAGGAGAACAGCTCCTGTGTTTATAACGCCGGTTTACCATGTAAACCATGCCGGGTCATGATAAACCCCCTGTTACTCCATAATGGGATGTTAACAGAAAAAGATCAAACCGGTGAAATTATCTCCGGATTAAAAATGGACCGAATTCCGTCAATTGACAGTTTGAACCGGTTTAAAAATGTTTTTCGGTTTAAGAAACGCAACAAAAATCAACTGATAGTTATGAACAAACATGGAAGCAAAGGCAATGATAAACCGTTTGCAAAAAAAAGAAGGCTTTACTGAGCCGATCAGATGGTGTTACCATGGTCAGACACGACCAAGCTCCCTATAAGGTGTAGCCATGGTTCAAGTCAGCCAGGTCCCCAACTGAAACCGTGGCATTATGCCGATCAAGTGGCGTGGCAATGGTTCGGGTTCACCAAGCCCCAAGTGACTCTATGGCCTTAGGCCGATCAAGAGGCGTGACTGGTTCAGACTTGACCATGTCCCCAAGTGATCTGGTGGCTTTCGCCTATCAAAAGGTGTTGCATTGGTTCGACACCACCAAGCCCCCAAGTGATATCACAAAGCTTTTGAAAAGCAAACTCGGGGGTAAACCGGAGGCCGCTTTAAGACAGAACAACCCATGTAACCACACATGATGTAATGTAACATATACCCCGCTTCACCGAGGCTCCGGTTTATTACTTTATTCATAATATATACACTGTCATAATATGTACATAAGTAGAGCCGATGGCTCAGGTATAATAAGGCCGAAGATGAGCTATGTTCCACGGCCTATTGGTCTCCTCCTCTGATGTGCGTGAGTCTTTATGCTCTCGAATATCAATCAGATAGTACGACCCATTGTGCAGATTCTTGCTGACCACGAAAGGTCCCTCCCAAGGTGGGGATAACTTGTGCATATCAGTCTGGTCTTGGATGAGCCGAAGCACCAAATCTCCTTCTTGAAAAGTTCTGGTTCTGACCCGACGACTATGATAACGATGAAGATCCTGTTGGTAAATCGCCGAGCGGGCAGCTGCTATGTCACACTCTTCATCCAACCCACCCAAAGCGTCCTGCCGTGCCGTCTCGTTGTCCGCTTCAACATAAGCTGCCACACGAGGTGAGTCATGACGGATGTCACTGGGGAGAACCGCCTCCGCTCCATAAACCATAAAGAACGGCGTGTATCCCGTGGATCTGTTAGGTGTGGTGTTGATACTCCATAACACAGACGGCAGCTCCTCTACCCAACAACCCGGTGTCCTCTGCAAAGGGACCATAAGCCGGGGCTTGATGCCTCTCAAGATCTCTTGATTAGCCCTTTCCGCTGACCATTGGACTGTGGGTGGCTATCAAGAAACGCTGTCGGATGTGCTCACGTCAGCAGAACTCTTTCATGGCACCTTTGGACAAATTGGTACCATTGCCTGTGATGATACTGAGTGGAAAGCCAAACCGGAAATCACCTTTTTGATGAACTGAAACACCGTAGCTGCGTCACACTTGCTAACAGGTTCTGCCTCCACCCACTTTGTAAATTTGTCAACCGCCACCAGGAGGTGGGTCTTTTTGTCCTTGGACCTTTTAAAAGGTCCAACCATATCCAGCCCCCAAGTCGCAAACGGCCAAGTAATTGGAATCATCCTCAATTCTTGGGCCGGTACATGAGCACGTCTGGAAAACTTTTGGCAACCATCAGATCGTCTGACCAGATCTTCCGCATCAGCATGGGCAGTCAACCAATAGAAACCGTGGCGGAACGCTTTAGCCACCAAGGATTTTGAACTGGCGTGGTGACCACAATCTCCTTCGTGGATCTCACGCAATATTTCACAGCCTTCCTCAGGGGACACACAGCGTTGAAACGCCCCTGACACACTGCAATGATGCAATTCGCCATTAACAATGATCATGGACTTAGATCGCCGAACTATTTGCCGGGCCAACGTCTCATCTTCTGGTAACTCGCCCCGGTTCATGTACGCCAGATAAGGAAGCGTCCAATCCGGAGTGAGCTGCCACCAATTGAGCCTTCGGATCAGGAATAGCCAAATCCGCTTCACCAGGGAGCTTGACCGACGGGTTGTGCAGCACGTCCAGAAAAACATTGGGCGGGACCGGTTTGCGCTGAGAGCCCAACCGGCTTAAAGCGTCCGCCGCTTCATTCTTCCGACGGTCCACGTGGTCCACTTGATAGCCCTTGAAATGACCTGCGACAATATCCACCTCACGACGATATGCAGCCATGAGTGGGTCCTTTGAATCCCAAGTGCCAGACACCTGTTGAGCCACTAGGTCCGAGTCACCGAAGCACTTAACCCGGCTTAGATTCATCTCCTTAGCCATCCGGGGACTATGGAGCAAGGCTTCATACTCAGCTGCATTGTTAGTACAAGGGAACATTAAGCGGAGAACATAACAAAACTTGTCACCTCGCGGGGAAGTTAGTACGACTCCAGCCCCCGAGCCCTCCAATTGCCTGGATCCGTCAAAATGGATGGTCCAATATGTGTGATCCGGCTTTTCTTCAGGTGCTTGCAACTCCGTCCAATCATTAATGAAATCCACAAGTGCTTGAGACTTCACCGCCGTCGAGGCACGTACTTCGAACCGTCATGGCCCAAGCTCTATAGCCCACTTGGCAATCCGCCAGATCGCTTCCGGTTCAGATGATATCGCCTAAGGGAGCGAATCGACCACCATGATGGGGTGCCCTTGGAAATCTGCTTCAGCTTCCGCTTGCCATAAAACTCCATATACCAGCTTCTGCCAATGCGGATACCTTTTCTTGGATTCGATAAGTACCTCGCTGATAATAATAAACGGACGTTTAACCAGATGCTCCTTCCCTGCCTCCTTCCGCTCCACCACAATGGCCACGCTGACCGCCCTGGCATTAGCAGCAACATATAGCAGGAGCGGCTCCTTGTGAATGGGAGCGGCGAGCACAGGCGGGTTGGCCAATTGCCGCTTTAAGTCCTCCAACGCTTCATCAGCGGCTGGACTCCAGACAAACTGATCTGTCTTTTTTAGCATCTGGTACAAAGGGATGGCCTTCTCTCCGAGATGGCTGATAAACCGGCTCAGCGCGGCAATCCGGCCTGCCAAACGCTGGACATCATTAATACACTTCGGTTTAGCCAGGGAGGTGATAGCCGTAATCTTCTCCGGATTAGCCTCAATTCCCCTATTGGACACGAGAAAACCCAATAACTTCCTTGCCGGAACACCAAAAACACATTTGGCCGGGTTGAGCATCATCTTGTAAACCCGCAGGTTGTCAAAGGTTTCCCTTAAATTGTCAATCAGTGTTTCCTTCTCCCTTGACTTGACCACAATATCATCCACATAGGCGTGCACATTACGGCCGATCTGTTTATGCGAGCAATTTCGCACCTACAGCGTTGATAAGTTGCTTGGGCGCTCTTGAGCCCAAAAGGCATAGACACATAGCGTAAGGCTCCAAAGGGAGTGATAAACGCCGCCTTCTCCTGGTCCTTAATCGCCATCTTGATCGATGATACCCAGAGTACGCATCCAAAAAGCTCGAACGCCACAACCCGCAGCGGGCATCAATAATTTGGTCAATGCGGGAGGGCAAAAGGATCTGCTGGACAAGCCTTATTAAGATCTGTGTAATCCACACACATGCGCCAAGTGCCGTTTTTCTTAAGAACCAGCACCGGATTAGCAAGCCACTCTGGATGGAAAACTTCAATGATAAAACCAGCTACTAAGAGCCTGGCCACCTCCTCTCCAATGGCCTTACGCCTTTCTTCGTTAAACCGACGGAGAAACTGCTTCACCGGTTTGTACTTGGGATCAACATTAAGAGTGTGCTCAGCGAGTTCTCTCGGTACACCTGGCATGTCAGAAGGCTTCCATGCAAAAATGTCCCGATTCTCACGGATGAACTCGATGAGCGCGCTTTCCTATTTCGGATCCAAGTTGGCACTGATGCTGAACTGCTTGGACGAATCGCCAGGCACGAAGTCAACAAGCTTAGTCTCAGCTGCCGATTTGAATTTCAGGGCCGGATCATGCTTTGTAGTTGGCTTCTTCAACGGAGTCATGTCCGCTGGATCAACATTGTCCTTATAATACTTCAGCTCCTCGGTGGCACAAACCGACTCTGCGTAAGCCGCATCACCTTCCTCACATTCCAAAGCGATCTTGCGGCTCCCATAAACCGTTATTGTCCCCTTGTGACCCTGCATCTTGAGCTGCAAATAGATATAACAAGGCCGTGCCATGAACTTGGCATAAGCCGGCCGCCCAAACAAGGCGTGATATGGACTTTGGATTTTCACCACTTCAAACGTCAATGTTTCCGATCTGGAGTCATATTCATCTCCAAAGGCCACTTCCAGAGCTATTTTACCAACCGGATATGCTGACTTGCCAGGTACCACACCATGGAACACTTTATTGGATGGTTTGAGATGTTTATCTGTTAACCCCATACGACGGAAGGTCTCATAGTACAGGATGTTGATGCTGCTCCCTCCATCCATGAGCACCTTGGTGAACTTATAACCTCCCACCTGAGGTGCCACCACCAGGGCTAGTTGACCCGGATTGTCAACCCGGGGAGGATGATCCTCTCTACTCCATACAATGGGCTGCTCTGACGAGCGTAGGTAATGAGGCACGGCCGGTTCAACAGCGTTGACTGCTCGCTTCTGAAGCTTCCGGTCTCGCTTATCTAAGCTGGTGGTGAAGACACGGTACTGCCCACTATTCAACTGCTTTGGGTTGCTCTGATAACCCGACTGTTGCTGCTGCTGGTTGTAACCACCTTGGTTATTCTGATTGTTCTGATTGTTTTGTCCGCCGGATTACCATTAAATCCTGAACGAATTTCCTCCGCCAGAACCCGCCCGGATCTGAACCGCCGCGTAACCTTGATCATACCGGAAAGCATTAGAACTCATGAAATCCTGCATAATGTAGCAATCCTTCCAGAGGTGGTTTGTCAAGGCGTCTCCTTCGTCCCATGCTTCGACAGGTTGATTCAACAGATAGTTCAAGCGGTCCGGATTGGGATTAGGCGCCCACTTTGATTTGGCTGTTTGCCTTTGCGCCTGGCCCTTGTCTTATGCGCTGGTGTTAGCTACGAAGTCCATGTTGCCGTTCGCTTTACGCTTGCCCCCACCATTTCCTGCCGAGTGATGTTGCTGGCCCTTGGAGTTGTTGTTCTTCCTTCCCTTCCCTGTCTTGTCATCAACAGACTCGGGATCCTTGGTACTATCAGAATCAGCATACTTCACTAAAGCGCCCATGAGAGTGCCCATGTCATTACAAAACCGCTTCATGCGCTCCAACTTCAACTTCAAAGGCTTAAACCGGCAGTTGCCCTCCAGGGTTAAGATCGCAGAGTCAGCGTTGATCCGGTCTGACGAGTGCAAGATTTCCGAAACGCGGCTTACCCAATGGGTTGTTGACTCTCCTTCACCCTGGACACAAGCCGCCAAGTCCACCACGGACATGGGCTGCTTACAGGTGTCTTTGAAATTCTGGATAAACCGGGTCCGCAACTGGGCCCATGAATTGATAGAATTGGGTGGCAAGCTCTTCAACCAAGTACGGGCCGTGCCTTCGAGCATCATGGTGAAGTACTTTGCACACGCGGCCTCATCCACATCCAGCATCTAGGGTTGACATACTGATGATCACAAATGATCAGAAATGATGTAGAATTTCTAGAAAGCATATAGGGTTGTTTGAAAAGTGTTTTTCAATGGAAAACCTGGATTAGGCTACTTGAACAATAAGCATCAAGATCTATAAGATAGATCAAAATGTTTAATAATACTTTCAAATGAGCACATACCTTGACATAATCTTGAAAGTGTTCAAGATGGATCAGTCAAAGAAGGAGTTCTTGCCTGAGTTGTAAGGTATGAAGTTAAGAGTTAAAGCTCGACCACGGTAGAAGAGAGAGAAAGGACGAAGGTCGTCCCCTATGCTTCAGACGTAGGCTCTATAGTATGTTGTGCTGTGTACCGCACTGGAAGTGTGCCTTGCCATGAGTCAGTCAAGGGGTGCAAGAATGATCCAGGAATGGATCATTGGACAGCGGTCAAAATTGTCCTTGGAGTAAACAAGGACATATTTCTCGATTATGGAGGTGATAAAGAGTTCGGCGTAAAGGGTTACGTCGATGCAAGCTTTAACACCTATCCGAATGACTCTGAATAGCAAACCGGATAGGTATAGTGGAGCAACCATTTGGAATAGTTTCAAATGGAGCGTGGAAGCAGCATTTATAATATTACCTAGAAATTTGCAAAGCACACACAGATCTGAAAGGTTCAGATCCGTTGACTAAAACCTCTCTCACAAGCAAAACATGATCAAACCCCAGAACTCATTGAGTCTTAATCACATGATGATGTGAACTAGTTTAATGACACTAGTAAACTCTTTGGATGTTGGTCACATGGTGATGTGACCTGTGAGTGTTAATCACATGGCGATGTGAACTAGATTATTGACTCTAGTGCAAGTGGGAGACTGTTGGAAATATGCCCTAGAGGCAATAATAAATTAGTTATTATTATATTTCCTTGTTCATAATAATCGTTTATTATCCATGCTATAATTGTATTGATAGGAAACTCAGATACATGTGTGGATACATAGACAACACCATGTCCCTAGCAAGCCTCTAGTTGACTAGCTCGTTGATCAACAGATGGTTACGGTTTCCTGACCATGGACATTGGATGTCGTTGATAACGGGATCACATCATTAGGAGAATGATGTGATGGACAAGACCCAATCCTAAGCATAGCACAAAGATCGTAGTTCGTATGCTAAAGCTTTCTAATGTCAAGTATCTTTTCCTTAGACCATGAGATTGTGCAACTCCCGGATACCGTAGGAATGCTTAGGGTGTACCAAACGTCACAACGTAACTGGGTGACTATAAAGGTGCACTACAGGTATCTCCAAAAGTGTCTGTTGGGTTGGCACGAATCGAGATCGGATTTGTCACTCCGTAAACGGAGAGGTATCTCTGGCCCACTCGGTAGGACATCATCATAATGTACAACGTGACCAAGGGGTTGATCACGGATGATGTATTATGGAACGAGTAAAGAGACTTGCCGGTAACGAGATTGAACAAGGTATCGGATACCGACGATCGAATCTCGGGCAAGTACAATACCGCTAGACAAAGGGAATTGTATACGGGATCGATTGAGTCCTTGACATCGTGGTTCATCCGATGAGATCATCGTGGAACATGTGGGAGCCAACATGGGTATCCAGATCCCGCTGTTGGTTATTGACCGGAGAACGTCTCGGTCATGTCTGCATGGTTCCCGAACCCGTAGGGTCTACACACTTAAGGTTCGATGACGCTAGGGTTATAAAGGAAGTTTGTATGTGGTTACCGAATGTTGCTCGGAGTCCCGGATGAGATCCCGGACGTCACGAGGAGTTCCGGAATGGTCCGGAGGTAAAGATTTATATATGGGAAGTCCTGTTTTGGTCACCGAAAAAGTTTCGGGTTTTTCCGGTAACGTACCGGGACCACCGGGAGGGTCCCGGGGGTCCACCAAGTGGGGCCACAAGCCCCGGAGGGCTGTATGGGCCAAGTGTGGATGGGGACCAGCCCCAGGTGGGCTGGTGCCCCCCCACAAGGGCCCAAGGCGCCTCCAAGAGGGAAGGGGGCAAACCCTAGGGCAGATGGGCCCTAAGGCCCACCCTAGGTGCGCCTCCCCCTCTCCCCCTTGTGGCCGCCACCCAGATGGGATCTGGGGGCTGCCGCCACCCCTGGGGAGGGAACCCTAGGTGGGGGCGCAGCCCCTCCCCTTCCCCTATATATACTTGAGGTTTGGGCTGCCCAACACACATGAGAACCTCTCCCTCTTGGCACAGCCCTACCTCTCTCCCTCCTCCTCTCTCGCGGTGCTTGGCGAAGCCCTGCTGGATTGCCACGCTCCTCCATCATCACCACGCCGTTGTGCTGCTGCTGGATGGAGTCTTCTCAACCTCTCCTCTCTCCTTGCTGGATCAAGGCATGGGAGACGCCACCGGCTATACGTGTGTTGAACACGGAGGTGCCGTCTGCTCGCACTAGGATCTCTGGTGATTTGGATCACGACGAGTCGACTCCTTCAACCCGTTCTCTTGAACGCTCCGCTTAGCGATCTACAAGGGTATGTAGATGCACTCTCCTTACCTCGTTGCTAGTTTCTCCATAGATAGATCTTGGTGACACGTAAGAAAATTTTGAATTTCTGCTCGCTCCCCAACAAAGGCATCATGAGCTAGGTCTATTGCGTAGATTCTTTGCAGGAGTAGAACACAAAGTAGTTGTGGGCATTGATGATGTTCAATATGCTTAGCTTACTAGTCCAATCTTGTTTCGACGGTATTGTGGGATGAAGCGGCCCGGACTGACCTTACACGTACTCTTACGTGAGAAAGGTTCCACCGACTGACATGCACTTGGTGCATAAGGTGGCTAGCGGTGCCGCTCTCCCACTTTAGTCGGAACGGATTCGATGAAAAGGGTCCTTATGAAGGGTAAATAGCAATTGACATATCACGTTGTGGTTTTGCGTAGGTAAGAAACGTTTTGCTAGAAACCCATAGCAGCCACGTAAAACATGCAAACAACAATTAGAGGACGCCTAACTTGTTTTTGCAGGGTATGCTATGTGATGTGATATGGCCAAGAATAATGTGATGAATGATATGTGATGTATGAGATTGATCATGTTCTTGTAATAGGAATCATGACTTGCATGTCGATGAGTATGACAACCGGCAGGAGCCATAGGAGTTGTCTTTATTTATTGTATGACCTGCGTGTCATTAAACAACGCCATGTAATTACGTTACTTTATTGCTAACCGGTAGCCATAGTAGTAGAAGTAATAGTTGGCGAGACAACTTCATGAAGACACGATGATGGATATCATGATGATGGAGATCATGGTGACATGCCGGTACGATGATGATCATGGAGCTCCGAAGATGGAGATCAATGGAGCTATATGATCTTGGCCATATCATGTCACTACTATATAATTGCATGTGATGTTTATTATGATTATGCATCTTGTTTACTTAGAACGACGGTAGTAAATACGATGATCCCTTACAACAATTTCAAGAAGTGTTCTCCCCTAACTGTGCACCGTTGCTAAAGTTCGTCGTTTCGAAGCACCACGTGATGATCGGGTGTGATAGATCCTTACGTTCACATACAACGGGTGTAAGACAGTTTTACACATGCAAAACACTTAGGGTTAACTTGACGAGCCTAGCATGTACAGACACGGCCTCGGAACACAAGAGACCGAAAGGTCGAGCATGAGTGGTATGGTAGATACGATCAACATGAAGATGTTCACCGATGATGACTAGTCCGTCTCACGTGATGATCGGACACGGCCTAGTTGACTCGGATCATGTAATCACTTAGATGACTAGAAGGATGTCTATCTGAGTGGGAGTTCATGAGATGAACTAAATTATCCTGAACATAGTCAAAAGATCTTTGCAAATTATGTCGTAAGCTCGCGCTTTAGTTCCACTGTTTAGATATGTTCCTAGAGAAAATATAGTTGAAAGTTGACAGTAGCGATTATGCGATCAGTAGAAAGCTTATGTCCTTAATGCACCGCTCAGTGTGCTGAACCCCAAACGTCGCTTGTCGATGTTGCGAACGTCGGACATACACGTTTTGATAACTACGTGATAGTTCAGCTAAATGGTTTAGAGTAGAGGCACCAAAGACGTTTTTCGAAACGTCGCGGAACATATGAGATGTTTCGAGGGCTGAAATTGGGATTTCTGGCTCGTGCCCACGTCAAGAGGTATAAGACCTCCGACGATTGTCTTAGCCTGCAAACTAAGGGAGAAAAGCTCAATCATTGAGCTTGTGCTCAGATTGTCTGAAGTGCAACAATCACTTGAACCGAGTGGGAGTTGATCTTCCAGATGAGATAGTGATGTTTCTCCAAAGTCATTGCCACCAAGCTGCTAGAGCTTCGTGATGAACTATAACATATCGGGGATAGATATGATGATCCTGAAGTATTCGCGATGTTTGACACCACGAAAGTAGAAATCAAGAAGGAGCATCAATTGTTGATGGTTGGTGAAACCACTAGTTTTAAGAAGGGCAAGGGCAAGAAGGGATACTTCATGAAACGGCAAATCAGCTGCTGCTCTAGTGAAGAAACCCAAGGTTGAACCCAAACCCGAGACTAAGTGCTTCGGAATAAGGGAACTGCCATCGAGCAGCATTACCCTAGATACTTGGTAGATGAGAAGGCTGGCAAGGTCGATAGAAGTATATTGGATATACATTATGTTAATGTGTACTTTACTAGTACTCCTAGTAGCACCAGGGTATTGAGATACCGGTTCGGTTGCTAAGTGTTAGTAACTCGAAATAAAAGAGCTACAGAATAAACGGAGACTAGCTAAAGGTGAGCTGACGATATGTGTTGGAAGTGTTTCCAAGTTTGATGTGATCAAACATCGCACGCTCCCTCTACCATCAAGATTAGTATTAAACCTGAATAATTGTCATTTGGTGTTCGCGTTGAGCATAGACATGATTGGATTATGTCTATCGCAATACGGTTATTCATTTAAGGAGAATAATGGTTACTCTATTTAATTGAATAACACCTTCAATGGTCTTGCACCTAAATGAATGGTTTATTGAATCTCGATCGTAGTGATACACATTTTCATGCCAAAAATATAAGATAGTAATGATAGTACCACTTACTTGTGGCACTGCCATGTAAGTCATATTGGTATAAAACGCATGAAGAAGCTCCATGTTGATGGATCTTTGGACTCACTCATTTTTGAAAAGTTTGAGACATGCGAACCATGTCTATTGGTGTATACGCATGAAGAAACTCCATGCAGATGGATCGTTTGGACTCACTTGATTTTGAATCACTTGAGATATGCAAATCATACCACATGGGCAAGATGACTAAAAGCCTCGTTTTTCAATAAAATGGAACAAGATAGCAACTTGTTGGAAGTAACACATTTTGATGTGTGCAGTCCAATGAGTGCTGAGGCATGCAGTGAATATCCTTATGTTCTTACTTCACAGATGATTCGAGTAGATGTTGAGTATATTTACTTAATGAACACAAGTCTGAATTATTGAATGGTTCAAGTAATTTCAGAGTGAAGTTGAAGATCATCATGACAAGAGGATAAAATGTCTATGATATGATCATAGAGATGAGTATCTGAGTTACGAGCTTTGGCACGCTATTAAGACATAGTGGAAATTGTTTCACAATTAATACCGCCTGGAACACCATAGTGTGATGGTGTGTCCGAACATCACAGTTGCACCCTATTGGATATGGTGCGTACCATGATGTCTCTTATCGAATTACCACTATCGTTCATGGGTTAGGCATTAGAGACAACCACATTCACTTTAAATAGGGCACCACGTAATTCCATTGAGATGACACCGTATGAATTATGGTTTAGAGAAACCTAAGCTGTCATTTCTTAAAGGTTTGGGGCTGCGACGCTTATGTGAAAAGTTTCAGGTTGGTAAGCTCGAACCCAAAGCGGATAAAATACATCTTCATAGGACACCCAAAACAGTTGGGTATACCTCCTAATTCAGATCCGAAAGCAATAGGGATTGTTTCTTGAATCGGGTCCTTTCTCAAGGAAAAGTTTGTCTCGAAAAGTTGAGTGGGAGGATGGTGGAGACTTGATATGGTTATTGAACCATCACTACAACTAGTGTGTAGCAGGGCACAGGAAGTTGTTCCTGTGGCACCTACACCAATTGAAGTAGAAGCTTATGATAGTGATCATGAAGTTTCGATCAAGTCACTACCGTACCTCGTGGGTGACAAGGATGCGATCGCTTGAGTGGTACAATAATCCTGTCTTGAATGTCATGTTGCTAGACAACGATGAACCTCGAGCTATGGAGAAGCGATGGTGGGCCCAAATTCCGACAAATGGTTAGAAGCCATGAAATCCGAGATAGGATCCATGTATCAGAACAAAGCATGGACTTTGGTGGACTTGCCCGTTGATCGGCAAGCCATTGAGATAAATGGATCTTTAAGAAGAAGACGGAGGTGTATGGTAATGTCACCATATATGGAGCTCGACTTGTGGCGAAGAGTTTTTCACAAGTTCAAGGAGTTGACTACGATGAGATTTTCTCATCCGTAGCGATGCTTAAGTCCGTCGGAATCATGTTAGCATAAGCTGCATTTATGAAATCTGGCAGATGCATGTCAAAATGAGTTTCCTTACCAGTTTTCGTAAGGAAAGGTTGTATGTGATACAATCAGAAAGGTTTTGTCGATCCTAAGGATGCTAAAAGGTATGCTAGCACCAGTGATCCTTCTAAGGACTGGAGTAAGCATCTCGGAGTGGGAATATGCACTTTGATAAGATGATCAAAGATTTTAGGTTTATACAAAGTTTATGAGAAACTTGTATTTCCAAATAAGTGAGTGGGAGCACTATAGAATTTCTGATGAGTATATGTTGTTGACATATTGATGATCAGAAATGATGTAGAATGTCTAGAAAGCATATAGGGTTGTTTGAAAAGTGTTTTTCAATGGAAAACCTGGATTAGGCTACTTGAACAATAAGCATCAAGATCTATAAGATAGATCAAAATGTTTAATAATACTTTCAAATGAGCACATACCTTGACATAATCTTGAAAGTGTTCAAGATGGATCAGTCAAAGAAGGAGTTCTTGCCTGAGTTGTAAGGTATGAAGTTAAGAGTTAAAGCTCGACCACGGTAGAAGAGATAGAAAGGACGAAGGTCGTCCCCTATGCTTCAGACGTAGGCTCTATAGTATGATGTGCTGTGTACCGCACCGAAAGTGTGCCTTGCCATGAGTCAGTCAAGGGGTACAAGAATGATCCAGGAATGGATCATTGGACAGCGGTCAAAATTGTCCTTGGAGTAAATAAGGACATATTTCTCGATTATGGAGGTGATAAAGAGTTCGGCGTAAAGGGTTACGTCGATGCAAGCTTTAACACCTATCCGAATGACTCTGAATAGCAAACCGGATACGTATAGTGGAGCAACCATTTGGAATAGTTTCAAATGGAGCGTGGAAGCAACATTTATAATATGACCTAGAAATTTGCAAAGCACACACAGATCTGAAAGGTTCAGATCCGTTGACTAAAACCTCTCTCACAAGCAAAACATGATCAAACCCCAGAACTCATTGAGTCTTAATCACATGATGATGTGAACTAGTTTAATGACACTAGTAAACTCTTTGGATGTTGGTCACATCACACTCTTTGGATGTTGGTCACATGGGTTGGCACGAATCGAGACTGGGATTTGTCACTCCGTGTAAACGGAGAGGTATCTCTGGGCCCACTCGGTAGGACATCATCATAATGTGCACAACGTGACCAAGGGGTTGATCACGGGATGATGTGTTACGGAACGAGTAAAGAGACTTGCCGGTAACGAGATTGAACAAGGTATCGGGATACCGACGATCGAATCTCGGGCAAGTACAATACCGCTAGACAAAGGGAATTGTATACGGGATCGATTGAGTCCTTGACATCGTGGTTCATCCGATGAGATCATCGTGGAACATGTGGGAGCCAACATGGGTATCCAGATCCGCTGTTGGTTATTGACCGGAGAACGCCTCGGTCATGTTCGCATGGTTCCCGAACCCGTAGGGTCTACACACTTAAGGTTCGATGATGCTAGGGTTATAAAGGAAGTTTGTATGTGGTTACCGAATATTGTTCGAGTCCGGATGAGATCCCGAACGTCATGAGGAGTTCCGAATGGTCCGGAGGTAAAGATTTATATATGGAAGTCTGTTTTGGTCACCGAAAAGTTTGGGTTTTTCGGTAGCGTCGACGGGACCACCGGAGGGTCCCGGGTCCACTAAGTGGGGCCACAAGCCCGGAGGGCTGTATGGGCCAAGTGTGGAAGGGACCAGCCCAGGTGGGCTGGTGCGCCCACAAGGGCCCAAGGTGCCTCCAAGAGGAAGGGGCAAACCCTAGGGCAGATGGGCCCTAAGGCCCACCGTGGTGCGCCTCCCCCTCTCCCCCTTGTGGCCGCCACCCGGATGGGATCTGGGGGCTGCCGCCACCCCTGGGGAGGGAACCCGAGGTGGGGGCGCAGCCCTTCCCCTTCCCTTATATATACTTGAGGTTTGGGCTGCCCAACACACATGAGAACCTCTCCCTCTTGGCACAGCCCTACCTCTCTCCCTCCTCCTCTCTCGCGGTGCTTGGCGAAGCCCTGCTGGATTGCCACGCTCCTCCATCATCACCACGCCGTTGTGCTGCTGCTGGATGGAGTCTTCCTCAACCTCTCCCTCTCTCCTTGCTGGATCAAGGCATGGGAGACGTCACCGGGCTGTACGTGTGTTGAACGCGGAGGTGCCGTCTGCTCGCACTAGGATCTCCGGTGATTTGGATCACGACGAGTACGACTCCTTCAACCCCGTTCTCTTGAACGCTTCCGCTTAGCGATCTACAAGGGTATGTAGATGCACTCTCCTTCCCTCGTTGCTAGTTTCTCCATAGAAAGATCTTGGTGACACGTAAGAAAATTTTGAATTTCTGCTACGTTCCCCAACAAATTTGGCACCTTGCATGGACCCTTGAAGTCTTTGGGCAAGCGCACATTTGCGTAAAGCGGGGACGAGGCAAGGCACCCCCAAAGAGCTAGAGGTAACCCCAGGCTCGACCGAGATGGTCGGGCGAACCGGCGTAAGCTGATAATCCTGATGCTGTGCTGCTAACTCGGCCTCCCTGCGTGCTCGGGCCCGGTCCACCACCTCCTGAGCGTTATCGACGCCACCTGCCGGGTTGTTGCCACGGGGCACACCACGTCGTGCATTACTTGATACGGCCGGTTCATCCACGTGCCTTTTATAACTCCGGCCTGGGCGAGGGGTAGAGTGGATCCGGTCGCGGCTGTACGAATACGCTTCCTGTTGGACCAAAGCTGTCCTAAGGAGCTCCTTGACCCGGCGCGTCTCTACTGCTTGTGGTGAATCACCTTCAATTGGAATAGCCTCCAGCCGTGCCGCAGCTGCAACAAGGTTATCCATCGGGTTGGAGTAGTGACCCGGAGGTGTTTGCACAGCCTGAGGCGTACTAGCATTATGGCGAGGTAGATCTATTACGCGGGGCTGAACCGGCGCGCCCGTCCCAGGTGCTTCCGCCCGGTTTACCACCGGCGGATTATCGTTCCATACCGGGTGTTGAAGAGATCTCTTCCTCAAGACGAAGGCAAACGGGATCTGTATTTCCTCTTCATGACTTCGTGCGACGCGCTCTGATCCAGCATGAGCCTATAAGCCTGCGCATATAAAGCGGCCCGTTCTGCCGTCATCCTGGCGTCTGCAGCTGCCAGATCTGCTTTAGCCTGAGTGATTTGTTCCTTCACCTTCGCAATCACCGCGTTATGAGCGTCCTGGTCCGCCGGGTTAACCTCTGTCATGAGCACAACCAACGCATCGAATAGGTCTGATAAAACTTGAGCCGGCGGGCGCACATGGCCTTCTGCCCCGGCGGCCGTCGCCGCTGTTGAACCGGCAACCATTGTCGCAGCGGTCGAAGAGTGAAGCACTGCTTGTGTACCGGCCATGAATATTCCAACCCGATTGGGCAGATCAGAGGGGTCCGGAATACTGTCACCATCGGAACAGCCCCCAATCCGGCCATCTTGTAGCTGATATAGAGATTCCGTTTCTCCGGTCGACGACTCGTCGTCAGAATAGACGACGGTTTCGCCACCAGATTCCGATCCGCCCTCATAGCTTCCTCCGTGGATGACTCCCACAAAGGCACGTTTCACGGCCGGTTTAACCTGGGCAGGTCTCATACGCTGAGCCGTCTCGACGAGGTCGGTGCAGATGTCCGGCTCAGGCCCTGGCTCACCGATCTTGCCGATGAAAACGTGTATGCCACCAAAGGGGACCCGGTACCCGTACTCAATCGAGCCGGCCTCGGGGCCCCAGCCTGCATCGTCGATGTAGAGCTTGCCGCGATGACTCTTGGTCATCCGGCCCACAGCGTAGCCTTCGAGTCCTTCGAACTTGCCCTCCAAGATCATCAAACCATCATGCGATAGCCCCACGGTGGGCGCCAACTGTCGTGGTTTTGTCACAGCAGATGTCCTCATGAAAGGACTTAGTCGTGGAGCCATCGCTACGGGTTAACTTGAAGGGGTTAAAGCCGACGCAAAGACACAAGAGTTATACTAGTTCGGCCCCTTCGATGAAGGTAAAAGCCTACGTCTAGTTGTAATGGAATTGATGTGGTCTCGATGACTAGGGAGCAAATAAGCTTCGCCTAGGCCTCGAGTTGTTGTTCTCTGTCCCTTGAACCACCCCGAGTCGTGCCCTTATATACACGGGTGACGCCCGTCGGTTCAGACAGTCCCAACCTTCGGTTCATACTCGTGTCCGGGTTGGTCTCTCTCTATTCCTAACTTACAATACAAGTTTACATACCAGGCCGGTTTACGGCTACAGGTTCTAAACCGACTACAGGCCTTGGGCCCTTACTCTCATGCCTCTTGGGCTTTTGTCATTGAACTACTGATGAAGTTAACCCGGCCCAGATAGGTCGGTTTACGCCCAGTAGTAATATCCCCAACAGTGAACAATGTAGACTAGGTGTATCGCGCTCCCAGTTGGGAGTACGGTACGTCTCCAACGTATATATAATTTATTTAGTATTCATGTCATGTTCGCAATAATTTCATATGGTTTTGGTGCACTTTTATATGTTTTTCATGGACTAACATATTAACCTAGTGCCTAGTGTGAGTTACTGTTTTCTGCTTGTATTTTGTTTTTCCAAAAAATCCATACCAAACAAAGTCCAAACGCGATGAAGCTTTTTGACAATTTTTTTTGAAACATAAGAGACCCCGAAGATTCATGGGAGGACCAGAAGACCCACGAGGCAATGACAAGGCAACACGACACGCCATGGGGGGTATGGAGGGGGTTGTTGCCTTGTGGGCCCCTCATAACTCCTTTCGGCGTGAAATCAACGCTGAAAATTCTTATAAATAGAGAAACCCTCAGAAATAAACCTAGAATAGTGACTCCGCCACCACAAGCCTCTGTTTCGAAGAGATCCCATCTGTAGGCCTTTAATGGCACCTTTTCGAAGGGGGAAATCATCAACAAAGGCCATCTTCATAATCCTAGCTGTCTCCATGACGAGGAGGGAGTAGTCCACCCTCGGTGCTGACGGTGTAGCTATGTGTTTGATCTCTCTGCTCTCTCTCTCTCTCGTGTTCTTGATTCGGCATGATCTTGATGTACCATGAGCTTTGTTAAGCTAGTGGAATCATATGGTGTTCTTCCCTCTCTATCTTTTTCGTGATGAATTGAGTCTTGCTCTTTGAGGTTTTGGTATGTTGGATTGAATATTGGATTTGAGATCACTTGATGTATGTCTTGCATGTGGATACTCGTGATGACAATGGGGTATTCTAATGAGTTGCTTGAGATATGTTTTGGTAATCAACTTGCGGATTCCCGTGGTGACATTGGGGTAATTTAGGCATAGGGGTTGATACACGTGTTCATCCAACTTTCTCCGATAGAAAATTTGAAGTGATTCCTTGTCACACGTTGAGGGATTGTTATATGATTCAATTATGTTAGCACTTTTGAGATATTGCACCAGTGAAAAATATGAACCCTGGTCCTTGTTTCTAACATTGAAATACCGTTTGTGCTCACTTTTGTTGCTTGCTACGTTGTTGTTTTATTATTTCATATTACAAAAACTTATATCTACTATCCATATTACACTTGTATCACCATCTCTTCGCTGAACAAGTGCACCTGTATAATTTACCATTGTATTGGGTGTGTTGGGGACACAAGTGATTTCTTGTATTTGATTGTAGGGTTGTTTGAGAGACCATCTTCATCCTACAGCTCCCACAGATTGATAAACTTTAGGTCAGCCACTTGAGGGAAATTTGTTCTTGTCGTACAAAACTTTGTGCTTGGAGACCCAGTCGAGTCTACAAGAATAAAGTTGTGCAGTATACATCGGAGTATGAGTCGGCCTGGATGGGCTCAGAGTCATCCACCTGCCCGTCCTCATAGCAATCTCCTTCTCCGCCTCCCTCGTTGATGATGTTGAACATCTCCCTGCCCGCGTAGTTGTACGCCAGTGATGACCCGCAAGTATAGGGGATCAATCGTAGTCCTTTCAGTAAGTCCATATTTAGTACTAAACTTATGAAAAGCATCAGTTTCCATAAAAGATTTAACATAATCAAACTCAAGTTTTATACCTGACTCTTTACCTTTGTCGAATTCCCAAAACTATCATTTAGGGTTTAAGGCGGCTCGGGGTCGACGGAACCACCCAAAACTATCATTTAGGGTTTAGGGTGGCTCGACATCGACAGAACCACCAAAACTAGCGTTTAGGTTTTAGGGTGGTTCGAGGTCGACAAAACCACCTAGACACACCACTTAGGGGTTTGGGTGGCTCGGAGTCGATGAAACCACCTAAAACTAGTAGTGAGGGTGCAATTAGCTAACAACTCATAAATAATAATACAAAAAACTTTGTGGAGATCAACAAATTATAATCCAGCATTGCTCACAACTCACAAATAATAGCTCCCAACTCACAAATCGTAGCAAGTTAGGGTGCAATTAGTTCCAAAGCATGGTAGGTCACAAATTACTTAGTGCATTATGACATACAGAGCCATGGTTCACAAATACATAGTGGAGTTCAAATGCTGACATTTATCCTTTGCTAACAAAAGCTGGACAACATAAATATTATATACATGCATAGCCAGAGTTCACAATTAGTACAACCATACACTACACAAGCATAGTTAACTAGGTCATTACACAACCATACTTCCCAAAAGGTCAGGAATGCCCAGAGTGATCTTCATGAACATCTTATTCATTCCTCTAACATGGCCTGGATCCCCTTGATCTTCTACTTCCACTTGTCCTCTCCCTTAATGAGCTCAGCAAGACAAAGCTTTAACTGGACCCTCTCTTCACCAAGCCTTTCCTTTCCCTTTAGTAGATCAGCAACCTGAGGCTTCAGGTCTAGCTTTTCATGGGTGAGCCTCTCCTCGAACTTTTTGAGCTCTGCATTTTGAAACTCCAATTTAATCCTAGCTTCAGTTAGCACTTCCTTCTCTTTCATGTGCTTCAACTTCAAGTTCTGGATGACAGTGGCTTGAGCTCTTGTCGGGTTCACTATGAGTTGATACTTCTCATGAACCTTCTGGTGATCTGAATCTTTCTTTGCCATCTCTGCCTTCATATCAGACACAACTTCAGCTCTCCTTTCCTGTGTAGTGTCCATCTTAGCCTGCACATAGCTAAAATCTAGGTGCCTATCCTCTTGGAAATTCATAAGTTCATGCGCATCTTGAACCATGTCATAGTTGGTCTCTAGATTTTTTTTCTCTTCTGTCAGATGGTGAGTAAGTAGAGCACTTTCAAGATTATCATTCACCCAAGAACTCTTGCTATCTTCATACATTGCCCACAACTTCAACAAACCCACAATTTTGACCTTCTTGGAAAAATAACAAAGGCAACAATTAGTCTAATGCAGAACTTTACCAATTTCAACAGTGAGTTTAAAGCCACAATTAGTACAATTCATCAAAATATATAACATCAGTACCACATTTAGTAATAACACATGCAACAGTTAGTTCACAGCCTAGCTAAATACACTACATTAGCATGTGAACTCCAAAGTGATAGTACAATATAACTACAAGAGCATATGCATTGCACTAACATATTAGCTAATGGGAGTACTAAGCAACAGTTAGTTAATGGGAGTAACGCATTAGCTAATGTGAGTAGCTAATGTGAGTACTAAGCAACATGGAATTTTCCCGCCAATATAAAGCAAGAGCATGTGCACACAACAGGATCATATATTTAGCAAAATAACACTCCATTCAACTTAATATTGAACATTACTACAATGTATCCTACAATGGGCACTACCATTCAACTAGTAAGGCATATATCACTAACAATTTGACCATAGACAGTATAGAATCACACTTAGCAAACAAGCCTCTGCCACTGTCTAGGACACAATCCTCTACATAATCAAATATGCAAGAAACATGCCAGCTTTGCACATGATAAGAACCTTCTCCCAGTGTTTGCTCCTTCAAATGCAACAAACCTCTCTGATGCCTTACCGTGCTTCTCACAGAACACCATCAGAGCTAGCTCAAGGCCCTTGTAATCTGGGTCCTCAAGTGAAAAAAGGGACCTGCACAAGCAAATCAAAGTTAACATCATGTGCAGACAAGGAGGAAAGCATATCCCCAAATCAAAATCCAACTAAACACAAAATTCCCCAAATTCTCAAAACCTAACCCTAGCTCCAATGATCTCACCTCGTTAAGCCCGTCGGTGGAGGAGGAGTGCATGTTCGAGAGACTCGAGCTGTCCTTGCTTCTTTCGTCCTTGAAAACCATGGCTGCGGCGGTGTGGTGTTGCGGCCGGCGGGCGGGGACGCAGGCGGCGGCGAGGAAGAGGAAGAATGGAGCGGGGGGTGGCTTGGACCGACCAACCGTGCCTAAGAGCGATCAAGCCAAAACAGGTTCGAGCCGGACTCACCCCAATCCTTGCGCGGGCACGCGCCGATTGGACAGCGTGGCACCTGACGGGTGAGCCCAACCAGCCAGTTTCACCGTCAATACGTATAAACACCGCTTTTAGCCTTTTTTGTAATGCCTCGCCCCAAAGTTGGTACTGACCTGTGAAAATTATCAATCTTGATATCAATCTGCTTGTAGTGCCCCAACTATGGTACTTCTGTTAAGCTCGCACCGGCTGATGAGTAATGCACAGGAGTAATGCAGGAGCATCGGCTGATGAGCTTCACACGCACGTACGCCACCGAGCATTATAGGAGCACGGTTGGAAGTGTTAAGCTCGCCGCATTTCAGTTTCGTCAGAATCTTTAGTATTCAGTTTCGTCAGAATCTTCAATATTCAGTTTCGTCAGAATCTTAAGTATTCAGTTCCGTCAGTTAACCTACGCGTCAAAAACCTCTGACGACGAGCAGCAACAGCGGCAGATCCTGATGAATAAGCCCATAAAAACACACGTTGCACGCGGCGATGATGAGGATGGTGATCGTGCCTGCTCGCACACAGAAAACCTTGTTTTTTTAGACAAACACAGAAAACCTTGTGGGTTGCCTAGTTACGATCCTGCTACTTGCGAAACTGGTCCATCGACGGTCCTGTGGCAGGCCCATGTACGTACACGACTACATGTCCTGCCACATCAGCCGACGCGGGCTGATTCAGTTTCTCCTAACCCGGGCAAGAAAGGGGAATTTGATTATTTGCCACCGCTTATTTTGTAGTTTGATGATTTGCCCTCCATTACTTTGTAATTGATCCGATGACACCCTTTACCTGGCACTTTGCTAATTTGCCCTCTGGCAAGTGGATCCTGCAAACAAAGACCAAAACACCCTTGCCAATCGATTGACCAGGAATCGCTCGTCGGTCGTCGTTCTCGCCTCGTTCTCATCCCCTTCTCTCGCACAGGAGACGGCGGCGGCTACTGGACCTGACTCGCTGCCATTGGTCGTCAACGGCGGCAGCCCTGGTGGTACTCGACGGCGGCGGCTACATCCCGGCCAGGAGGTGAGTCTCTCTCTCCCGATCCCACCCTCTCTCCCGCTCCTCTCGCCGGCCACATAGGGTTAGGGTGACTAGTCGCCGCCGCCACCCCTCGCGTTTTGCTCCGTCGCACCTCGCGTTTTGCTCCGCCGCCGGCAACCACCTTCCTGTGTGCCGCCGCTCCGGCCACCGCTTGCCCCTGCGTCCCCGTCGCTCGCGTGCCCGTGCGGCGCCGCCACTGCTGCTGCACTTGGCCGTGCGTGACGGGCCGCCGGGGAGCAGTTGCTGCTCGTGGAGATCCATATTATCCTCATTTACTGCATCAGTGTTGGCTGGTGTGGGAAGACTCTAAATGATATAATTATAGGATTAAAGATCTTACATTGATGTTTTTGTTTCTGCACTAGTACCGAGTTTCATGGTGCAGCTTTAGCATGATCTGGCTAAGTTTCAGGTTTAGCTGTAATCATTGATGGGTTTAGACATTTAAAAATGTATAATACATTGCTTGCTTGCTGCTGGAGCCTCATGATTATTTTCTTGCTTGTTGTTGCAGATGAGCTAGGTGTTGGAGATGGCTGAACCGAAGACGGGTGAGCACGTTGTTGCAGATGGCTTCGACTTTCCTCTTTTATTTGTTCCGGAGTTGAGGTGAGAAAGCAAAGTAGCTTCTTTTTGGTGCTCATCTTAATGCATGTTAGCGAATAGACCCTAACTCCATCGTATATTGTTCATTATTGGTCATTGTCGAGTAGGCCGCCTCCGCCGCCGTTGGTGTTGACATTAAATATTAGAGTAGCTCGTTATGTCTACAAGCTTGATGATGGAAGCGAGCAAGTTGTTGGCAAGCATGATGTTGTGTTTGATTTCAACATTTCTGGTATGTCATGGGTTAGCTTCAATGAAGTTGTGGCAGAACATATCAAAATGGGGATAGGCCAGGAGGTGCGGTTGTTTGCATTAGACACCATCGAGAGCACAGTTGATCTTGTACTTAATAGTCAGCAACTGAATTCCCACTTTATTGGCAATCATTGGGACTTTGAGGCCAAGAAATCATTTCTGTTAGCTGAAGTTGTTACATTGGAGGCACCCAATGCAAAGAGGGCTCCAAAACAGCCAGCTGCTCCCAAACAGCCGCGCGCTCCCAAAAAGCCAGCTACCCCCAAACAGCCAGCTGCTCCAAAAAAGCCAGCTGCTCCAAAAAAAGACAACTAACAAATCTGTAGAATGCAGTGCTAGCTCCTCTGTGGTTGTTGACAATTCAAACTTGTCAGCTTTCAAGATGGCACAGACAATGGGTAGTCAATATAGAGTTTTTCCTGATGATGTGGAGTTTTCACCGGATGATGTTGACCACCCGGCCACAATGCAATCTCAAACTATTTTTGATGTGGGTGATAGTACTGAGAGATGTGAGTCCTCCGTGGTTAATCAGGAAGAACCACTCATAGATTGGAGCTTGATTGAGATAGCTCCTCCCATAACTGAAGAAGACAATATGTGTGATCCTCTTGGTATTAACGATGTCGACATTCCCATAACCGAAGAGAATATGTGCGATCTTCTTGATATCAACGATGAGGCGGTCCCTGAGCCACCACCTTCTCCACCTAGTGAGGAAGTTTACATGACCGATGAGGAGGACTATCAGCTTTTCATTGAGGCTGCCATTCCCGTGGATGATAGTGTGCCACCAGATGAGGAGATTGCATATGACAAAGAGAACCCGCAGATGTATCTTGGTGCTTTGTTTCCTTCAATGAAAGATTTTAGGATGGCTATCAGACAATATGGATTTAAAAGGGAGATCGACATTTGGGGATATCAGACAATATGGAATTAAAAGGGAGATCGACAACACATGATCACTATGCCACAAAGTCTTCAAGGCAGTCCCAATCCAGTGACAAGAAGGTAACACATCCACATACTATAGCAATGTTGGCTTATTACATTTCGATTTTAACTTGCACTTATTACATTTCTCTATACATGCAGCATGTTGGCTTCGGCGTTGGCTGATGAGGCAACACATGCAGCACCACAACTTGATGTGGCCATCACTCCAACAAGGCACATGATCACTACGCCACAGAGTCTCCAAGGAAGTCCCAATCCAGTGTCAAGAAGGATGTTGGCCATGGCATTGGCTAATGAGGCGTCGCAGAAACCTACCCCTACCATGGAGTTCACCATGATAGCATACGACATGGCCTCAAGCTCAAAAGCTAGAAAGTTGACCCCGAAGAGAAGGAAGTACTAGTGATGTGCCTGATCTTCTCTATACTTTTGGTTGTAATATGACAGACTTAGCATCCTTCACTTTGGATGTAACATGGCAGCATGGGAGCTACTATTTCTTTATGCTTTTGGTTGTAACATGGACAGTTACTATGGCCTTGTGCTTTTGGTTAAAAAACATGGCAGTAAGAATATATTGTCTTGATATTGTGTCATGGTGTATGAATATGTCCAAATATATGTTTGAATTTTTCTGTTTTGTGCATACATATCTTCAGAAGTGAATTAACGGGTAAAATGATGTCCAAATTGAGCCAAAATGCTGCCCAAAACTTGAACATTTTTTTGAACCACCCAGAAAAATTTCTAAAATTACAAAAAATTAATCATATATGTACGACTAATCTGGGAAAGTTTCATGCAATTTTGATCATTGGTTGAACGGCAAAATGCATTTCAACTTTGAGCTTGACTAGTTTGACCACATTTTGACCGATATTTAAAAGTTGTCAGAAAAAATTCTAAAAATTACAGTAAATCATTCATATCTATGTGACTAGTCTGAGAAAGTTTCATGCAATTTGGATCATTGGTTCAACGGCGTTCTGCATTTCAACTTTGAGCTTATGGAGATATATAATGGAGCTCATGGAGTTTGAACAGAGGAAGGAGGGGGCGTAGGGAGCAGTGGGGCAGCATGACGCAGCAGGAGTTTGAACAGGGGAAGGAGGGGGCACAGGGAGCAGAGGGCGAAGGCAGCAGGAGGAGCATGAGAGCAACGGCGAGGAAGAGAGAGCAGCAAGTACAGCGGCGGCCGGCGAGCAGCACGTACAGCAGCGGCGGCTGTATTTTGGACGGGAATGACTAAGGATGTGCTTTGTTTGGGTCCAGGGGTACAATGGTCCTCTATTTTGTCTACTTAGTTTGTCTGTTATGTCCATAGATTGTTTTTATGTTGAAAAGTGGCAAAAGATCAAAATACAAAGTAATAAGTGTCATCAGATGAATTACAATCTAACTAGTGGCAAATTGTAAAAGTTCAAAGTAAAGAGTGGCAAAAAATCAAATCGCCCGGCAAGAAATGAGGAAATCCCACCATTCGATCCCAAATCGCTAACCCTATAACCAGCGCCGCCGACGGCGGCGACGGCGCGAGACCTCTGGTAGCTCCGTTTCTGGCCCCGGCAAGAGTCCTTCAGGCCGAGGCGGTGTTGTCCCAGCCCGGGCCGACTGGATCAGGAGCGCCGCTTCCTTCTTATGCGGGCGGAGGCGAAGCTGTCTCAGCCGTGACCCGCCCCGGCTAGAGCACGAGCGCCGCTTCCTGTGCAGGCGGAGGCAAAGCTAACCGAACAGTGGCCCGCGCCCGCGATTCGACCGTCCACCATCAGCGTGCACGGGAGGTTTTCCCGCAGCAGGTGTGGCGCCGCGGAGAGCCACCATGTCTCCGGCCGGAGCCGAGCCGCACGTGCAATGAAGGCCTCTGTAACGGTGCGTGTGAGCGGTACTTCGACATGGGCGTGCTAAAGGAGCTTCACGGCAAGCTGATTGACATCGAGCTGCCCTCCGACAGGTGGGAATTACAGGTCAATGCATTGCTACGTGACTCGTGCATCGGCCGGAAGGTGTTGAAGGTGGTGGTGCCTCTGCCAAAGGTTGGAATGCTGGCAAGGAGGACGGTTGCCGCCTGCTCCGGCGTCGCTGACGAGAAGGCGGGAGTTGTTGGAGGCGTGTCAAGTCTGGACAGTACTGAATTTTAGTACTTTGCCTTGTGTAATGGCATTGGGATGTTTGTTACCATCCTGTTTGAAATGTTGTTAGTTAAGTTAGATGATCTGGGGTGTGTGTAATCTTTTGGTAATTTCATAGTTGTGATATGTACTTGTTCTGACATGAGCTTTGTAATTTGAACAAAAATTCTGATGTGATTTACTGTGTTGTGAGGTGGGCTATATTAGAGCTTTGCCATTTGGTCAGGTGCCATTTGGTCATGTATGCTGTGTATTTTCTCCTGGAATTGGTACTGTGATGTAACATAATTTAGACATGAAGTTGCAATATTCATAGAACCTGGGCAATGTATGAGCATGAACAGTACATGTATATGAACAGTGCAGGCATTATATGGTTATGTGCTGTAGCATTTGGTGTTGCACTGCATTTTCTAAATGATTTAGATATATGAAGATGCAATGTTAATAGAAACTGGGCAATGTATGAACATATCATAGGGAATATGCAAATCTGAGGACACAAAATATCATAGGAAATTTGAAAATCTCAGGAAACGACATGTCATAGTTTTGCAAATATCCTCCAAAATAAGATGATCATTACATCCTGGGCACCATGATCATGAACATAAGATGATCATGAATAGTACATGATCAGTTCATGGTCATGAACATATCTGGAAAAATAAACATGGTTTCAACTACATAATAGTCCAGAAGAACCTAAATTTGGCACATCACATGAACTAGACTACTACTTGAAATAATCAAACATTCTAACTTTTCTTCGCATCTTAAATTGAGTGTTTTGCTGACTTGGAAGACTTCTTTTGTTGGAAGTGCCTTGTTGACCATTTGCTTGCTCCATTTCCTTCTATTTTTGCAGCCATGCCCTATACCTCTCCTCATCAGCTCTTAACCTCATTGCTGCCATATCATCTAGCTTTTTTTTCTCCTCAAAGGCTTTCCTCGTTGTAGATGATTGAGGCATATTAACCTCCTCTTCCCTTACTGGAGTAGTTTGAACCCTATTTACCTCAGTCTCACATGCTTTTTCTTTTGCTTGCATCTGCTCCTCCAAGGCCTTTTGCTTTGCTTTCTCCTCTTGCTGTTGATATTCTTTCCATCTCTGCTGCCTTTCCTGCTCCTCTTGTTGCATGAACATGAAATTCATTTCCTCCCTTTCATATGCTTGCTCTGCCTCTCTCTTCTTCTCTTCTTGAATTCTTTTTTTTTCGACCTCTTTTGCTTTGCCTCTAGTGCTTCTCTCTTTTTGGCTTGCATAGCTAACCTTTTTGCCTCGGCAAGTGCAAATTTCTCCTCTTGAGCTTTCCTTTTTTTTCAGGATCTCTTTTTCTTGCCTCGGCTGCTAACTTTCTCTCCTCCAGTATTGCTTTTTTCCTCTCTTCAGCACCTTGCCTCTTTTCTTCCATCTCTTGCTTTCTCCATTGAGCTGCTAGCATTAATTTGTTCTCTTCTTCTCTAAGCTTTGCCATTGCTGCATCAAATTTGGCTTGATCCGCAACCTCCCTTCTCTCGGCAGATGCCTTCAATTTGGCCAGAGCTAAAACCTCTCTCTTCCTATGAACATTTCCATGGATTGTGGCAGTTGTCTCCTGCACAAGGGGTTGCATTTGGACATTTCCTTGAATGAAAGCATTTTCTGATAAAGTAGTTGGCTGCACATTTTTGTCTCTGGCGTGACTGCGTCTGCAATATTAAATATTGGATTTTAGTTATGCATGTGGCATAGATAAATATTTTGGAAATGTCACTAAGACAGCATATACAAACAAACCTCATCAATCAATGTAGAAATGACCTCTGCTTCATATTTAGTATGTTCTGGTTGACTCAAACCCATGGTGTGCATATTTTGCTCCTATATTAATAATGACACTTGCTATTAATTAAATACATTGGGAAATGACACACGCAATTAACTAAATATATGGGAAATGACACATGCTATTAGAGATATTACCTGTGTTAGGACAGGATCCTCATTTTCTGAATCAGGGGAAACTGGTGGCTCGGCTCTAACTATCTTGCCCTTTTTCTTTGGTCCCAAACCAAGCTTGAAATCAGTACATCCTCCAATATTGTGGCCTGCAGCACCACAATAGCTGCAATGGATAATAGCCCCTCCTCTACCCATTTTTCTCCCTGCCCTGCCTTCTTTCTCTTCTGGTTGTTGCCTCCCATTTTTCTTTCTTCTTCCCTTCTTTTTCAGAATTGGTGGAGGAAGTATTTCTCTGCCATACATCCTCTGCCACTCAGCCACATCTCTGCATGGCATGATAATATGCTCATATGCTTTCAAATATGTCTCAATGGAGTAGCATGAGTGCACCATTTCTTCTGGAGGTATTTTTTCATGCCTACAAGCAGCCACTCCATGACAACATGGAATTCCAGTCAAATCCCATCTCCTGCAGCTGCAAGTCCTCGACTTGATGTCCACTTCAAAATCAGCACCTCTATCATTAACTTGGAATATCCCAAGTCCTATTGGGTTAGCAGTGCATGTGTTAGCAGCTTCCACATGCCTCTCAAGTCTTTTCCTAATTTTTGGACATATCTTGCCATGCCACTTCCCTGCTTCTTCCTTCTTCGAATAAATTCTTGCCATTATCTGCACCTTTATTGTCTACACCATGCTTAGGAAGGGCATTTCTCTTGCTTCTAGGATGTACTTGTTGAACACCTCACAATTATTGTTCAATAGCACATCACACTTAGGGAATCCATTTTGATAAGCTCTAACCCATGTTTTTGGATCTAACTCATCCAACCAATCACGAGCTTCTTTATTTAAAATAAGCATCTGATCCATGTTGGCC
Source organism: Aegilops longissima (assembly GCA_021605205.1). Classification (NCBI taxonomy): domain Eukaryota; kingdom Viridiplantae; phylum Streptophyta; class Magnoliopsida; order Poales; family Poaceae; genus Aegilops; species Aegilops longissima. The sequence continues at coordinate 638,414,400 of CM038681.1, read as the reverse complement.
CTAAATTGACCTTTTGTAGTACTTGCACATCTCCACAGTTGGTTCTTCAAGATTTCACCTTTGAAGTTTTTTGTGAAATTCTGCCATAAATGCCTAACACAAAATCTATGCTCCGAGTCACTAAATAGTTCCTTAACAGCCCTAATTAATCCCCGGTTGAGATAAAACAATGTAAGCATGCCAAATTTATTATGACAATAAAACTATGTAAGCATGTAGAATTGATTAGAACAATAAAATGCATGTGAGCATTAATAAAATACATGAGACATATGATCTTACTTTTTGCTTGTCTGACATAATGCTCCATCGAGAGGTGTTCACAATGCCTAAGTCTTCTTTCAAAGCAGTTAAAAACCATCTCCAACTTTTGGTATTCTCAACTTCGACAGCACCAAAAGCTATTGGAAAGATGCAATCATTGGGGTCCATTCCAATAGCTGTCAAGAGAATGCCTCCAAATTTGGTCTTCAAATGGGTTCCATCAAGAAAGATAATTGGCCTACAAGATGACAAAAAAACCCCTCTTGCATGCATCAAATGAGAAGTAACATTTCCTAAATTGACCATCATCGGCAAGCTCAACAAAGAAAGTGCTGCCTGGATTAGATTTCCTCAACTCATGCCCATAGTCCCACAACTTATTGTATTGTGCAATGTCATCTCCATATATTATGTTGTGTGCAATTTTCCTAGCTCTACCAAGTTTTCCCCTCTTGACTTTCATGTTCCATTCCTGTTGCACTAGTGACCCTAAACCCTTTAGTGTCATTTTCTCATCTGCTCTGATCTTCTCCACATACCTATGAGCTATATATCTGGCAGTAAAAGCTTTTACTTGCCACTTCTTGCAACAAGTGTGTTCATCTATGAATTTCTTGATCATAATTGATCGTGTCCTGTTGTCATATGATGCATACAAATACCTGGGACATCCATCATTGCATTTAGCTCCAAGTCATTGTCATTCTTCGGAAATGTTATGGTCAACCTCTCTTTGCAGCTGTACTCTCTAATTGCTTTCCTCAACTGATCAATAGATTAAAACACTTGACCCAAATGGAACTTTGCCTCATTCATATCTGCCTCTGTAAAGTATTTGAAATTGAATTTCATGTCTTCTTCATCTGAATCTGGAAGGTCCAGTCTATCATCTTCAGAAATGTCATCTTCTACAACTTCTTTTCCTTTCCCTTTCCATTCCTTCTCCGCACCATTCTGCTTCATGTGAATGAACAAATCATCATCACCATCCTCTAGATCATAGTCACTATCTACTAATGATGGAGAATAATCGGAGTCAGATGATTCATCATCACTGCCCGCATCATCTTCTTTCTTTGTTTTTCCTCTCACTCTGCATGTACTTGTCCCTTCTTTTGTACCCTCATCAACATAACTGTATGGCACATTGCTCAGCTCCAGAACACTCTCACGCTCCTGCTTTCTGTTGCAATTCATAGGCCTGATACCATCACGCAATTGAGGGGTGGGGTTTGCAATAACAGTATCCCATGTTTCTGTGGTAGTGTTATCCCCATGCTCAAGTTAAAACATGAGAAACCTATGTCCCTCTCTAACCATTGCCCTGATGCACGTTGTGTCGCTGTCCTTTCATAACAATCGAAGACCATCTTCATTGATTTGCATACCATGCATCAACAAGTATGTGTTAATACTTCCTTTTCTTTCATAACCCAATGTCTCAATTAACTCATCAAACATGGCCATACATGTCACGGCAGCCTCGCAATAATCATAACAAACCTTCCTTCCATTAACATAGGACCTATTGCCTCCTAACCCCATGAAAAATCCACCATGAACGAACTTATTAGTGAAGTGATCAGTTTCGTGTGCTGTCAAACAAAGGAAAAACATTTTTTTTTCAGTTCATCCGTTCAAAAACCCTACGGCTGCATCCAAAACCTAACCAAATCAGTACCAACTTGAAATAAATTGATGATCAGTACAGTGGAAAGGCTCCAAATCAATAAACAATATTTCCTACTAAAAACAGCCAGAGGAGAGGTATGAGCCGGAAACAAACTCACCATATTTGGTACAGGACCCTTGTCATGCCGCCGGATGGGAGCCATCGCCGCCGATGACGACTCACGGTGGCTATGTCCTCGCAGCCATCGCCGACTTCTCTCTTCCTCAATGCTCGCTATCGCGTTGCCGATCGCCACCGATCTCAATCAACCACCGCCGCTGTTCGTCGTTGCCTCTGCCTACCTTGACGGGTGCAGGACTCGACTGAAAGCAAGGGCCCCCTTTGCAAAAACTGAATCGGCCCGTGTCGGCCTATGCTGATGTGGCAGGACATGTAGTCGTGTACGCACGTGGGCCTGCTGCAGGACCGCCGATGGACCAGTTTCGCAAGTGGCAGGATCGTAACGAGGCAACGCGCAAGTTCCAGGACCGTTCTGGACCAAACCAGCGAGTACAGGGACTGTACGTGCAATTCGCTCTTAGTTTTCCTTTCCCTTTATTCTGTGGAACAGAGAACACAAACAGCAAGAGAAACGAGGTTCGATCCATTAATTACGGCGTCCTCCGACGATTATCTCCACGTTAAAATTGACCCGCTAATCATGGCAAGACCCGCACACCCAAAATCGTAGGCTCATGCACGCGCAAAATTACTTGCATGTACAGTAGCATAGAAGCTGGCAAGGAACAAACGTGCGCGGCTAACAGTTGCGCCCTGGCCGGCGTCACCGCGTCCCGTCACTGCCATGCACGCTGCCGGAGGGCGCAGGCACCGATGCCGATCTCGTGGCGCCAGGCAGAAAGGTGGTCTAGCCTCGCAGCCGGACTGGGCCAGGCAGCCTGTTTGGAGGATGGAGGTGTTGGACCAGACCAACTTGCAGACTGGGTGCGGTTCTCTGTTCATGAAAGTCAGATACATACAGGAGCAGAGAAAGGAACAGCTGCCAGTGACAGAGGTGGCAGAATTTCGTGTTTTGACCCTTTTTAGAAAGGATTTCAGAATCTGACCCTGGTTTGAATTTTTTTCGAGATTTGACCCTTTTGCCTACCACCAGGGCATCTGGCGGTAGGGTTAGATAGCCTATCGCCAGGTCCCATGGCGGTAGGAAACTTATCCACGCCGCTGCTGGAGACGGCGCCGTCCTCCTCCATCACACCCTACCGCCATGGGCCTGGCGTTAGGCTGTCTAACCTTACTGCCAGGCCCAAGCGGTAGGGTCCGGCGTTATTTGCCCCAAACCCCGCTACCGCCCATCTCCCCACCCTCCCCCCCGACGGCAGCTTCTTTCTTTCTCCCCAAGTCGCCTCTCTCCTCTCTCATCTCCTCCACTTCTTGGATCTTCACCGATTCTTCACCGCTTTGGCGGATCGAGATGGCCCGAGAAGAGAACCGTAAGCTCCTCCGATCCCTCCAATTAGTTTTTGCAAACTTGCTACCGATTCGACGATTATTTGCTTGAAATCCTCATGTTTTTGAACTTAGATTGATTTTTTTCACCTAAGATTGATTGTAGTTGTAGTTCTTAGTTCTTTAGTAAGTAGTGGTATTGGATATGTACTCTAATCAATAGTTCATATGTTAGTGTGAAGATGAACCCTAGTTCATAATTTTTTGTTAAAAATTATGATGTATTGTTGATAAAGGATGAACCCTAGTTTGATGATGCATGTTGATATGATGATATGCTCTAGTGTGAAGATGAACCCTAGTTTGATGATGCATGTTGATATGATGATATGAAGATATTGTTTGGAAAATTTTGTTTAAATGAAGCTATGATGTATGTTGGAGGTTTTTTTTTATATGATGCATGTTGATATGATTTGATCCATCATGTGTAGTAGATGTTGTTGGAGGAATATGCTTAAAATTTGATCTTGATATGATTTGAGTTCATTGTTTGTTTATGTATGCTTATGCTTATGGTGCTTTTGTTTATGAAACTCTATTAAGGTGGCCACCTCTTGTGGACAACATTGGCTCACGGTACTGCAAGCTGGACTGGGCATTCGACAAGGGTCATCGTGCCCGTTTCATAGAGAACGGAGAGGTAAGTGATATGAAAGAAATTTTGATCAAAGTTCTCGGATTGATGAAAATAATTTCCTAACTTTTTGGCGTTCACTTTTTGACAGACGCTCCAGCCACTGCGCATGAGGGGTCACGGGGTTCATGGGCATATGGACTACGACGAGCGCTACACGCCGTTCTTCAAGAGAGCCCGTCTGTTGGGTCTCGTGCTGCAGTTCAAGCGTCAGCCGCCGACGCTTGTCCACGCGGCTCTCACAGCTCTGATTGACCATTGGAGACCGGAGACCCATTCTTTCCATCTGCCATGCGGGGAGATGACGGTGACCCTAGAGGACTGGGGGATGATTACTGCAATGCCGATCGAGGGTCATGCACTCACCGGTCGAGTGGAGAGGGCCAACTGGTAGGAGAGGGTCACCACCCTCATCGGTGACTGCCCCGCTGCCAAGAGTAACCGTACATCCGGTGTGCCATTGCCCTGGCTCTCGGAGCACCGGAGGACATGCCCCCAAGGCGCAGATGAGGCGACTGTGGAGTTGTACGCGAGGGCCTATCTGTGGTATATTCTCTCGGAGGTCGTGTTTCGCACAGCTCCGGAACTCGCTAACCGGGCGATCTGTTCTTCCTAGCGGACTGGGATGCAGGGTGCAGTTGGGGGCGGCATCTCTCGCCTACCTATACCGCTTCGGTAAGAGAGTGTCTAATTGCGTACCTACCTACGAAAGTGTGTCCATGACATTTTCTTATATCGATCCTCATTTGATTTTTTGCAGCTTGACGACGCAACGCAGAGGACGGAGACAAGTCCAATATGGGTGGCTTTGTCCGGGCCTTCTCCATTTGGATGTGGGAGCGGCTGCCGGGGGCGTCCGGAGAAGTTGCCAAGACACCCATGGGAAGACTATGGCGAAGAAGGCGACGAGACTCGAAACCCCACCGTAGCTTACGAGTGGGACGTTGTCAAACTCTACACGGGCCTAAACAAGACTTCGTACAAGACCTACACCAACGAGTTGGACGCTTTGACGCATACGCAAGTATATGAACTCGCCCAGCACCTTTCTCTTTGATTCCGCTATTGACCGAGAGTGTGAACTTACCAAGGTATATGTAATAGGTAATCTGGTGGCCGTATCGACAAGAACGAGAGTGGGACTTTGATCTGATCGTGATGTGTAATGCGGACCGTGGTCTCTGGCGGTGCATCGTGCCCATGATATGTGTGTACGCCGTCGAGTGGCATTTGCCACAACGCGTGGCCACGCAGTTTGGGATTTATCAAGATACCCCACCGGCCAGCCCATCGATACGGGCGGCCACGCGCTCCACCTGTGAGCTCTTTGTTCTTCGTGAGATTATCATGTTTCTTGTTGCTTATGATGATCTCATTGCGCTTTATGATGACTCTTGTTGATTATGCCTTGCAGCATGAGCCGGCGGAAGAATCGATCGATCACGATCGGGAGAGGAGCATAAGACTCATGTGACGGAGTGGAACCGACGGAGGTGGCGAAAGACGTGGAGAGGAGAGTGACTAATCGGGATGATTACAGGCCGACACATGAGGTGGTACGATGATGGCGAAGCACCGTCTTCGCCTCGAGCCTCGATGGACGGCGGAAGACATCGCGGAGCTGGAGTGGGCTGACCCGATGAACAGCATACCGCATCGCATCGAGACATGCACAAGTGGATTTAGGTAGTTTGCACCCTCATCAACAGAGTGGTACGTTTGAACCGACGGTCGTATTTAAAATATTTTATTCGTCAACGTGACTGACTTATGCCGTTGTAGTCCGGTGAGCTGAACAGATGCATCTTTGAAGCCTCATGTCGGTGTCAAAACCGGCGGATCTCGGGTAGGGGGTCCCGAACTGTGCGTCTAGGCGGATGGTAACAGGAGACAAGGGACACGATGTTTACCCAGGTTCGGGCCCTCTTGATGGAGGTAAAACCCTACGTCCTGCTTGATTGATATTGATATTGTGGATGTTTACAAGAGTGGATCTACCACGAGATCAAGGAGGCTAAACCCTAGAAGCTAGCCTATGGTATGATTGTAAGGGTTGTTGTGATTGTTGTCCTACGGACTAAAGCCATCCGGTTTATATAGACACCGAGAGGGCTAGGGTTACATGGAGTCGGTTACAATAGTAGGAGATCTACATATCCGTATCGCCAAGCTTGCCTTCCACGCCAAGGAAAGTCCCATCCGGACACGGGGAAGTCTTCAATCTTCTATCTTCATAGTCTTGGAGTCCGGTCGATGATGATAGTTCGCAAATGGTAGTTCGGCCGATGATGGTAGTCCGCTGTCCGGACACCCCTAATCCAGACTCCTCGGTAGCCCCTGAACCAGGCTTCAATGACGATAAGTCCGGCGTGTATATTGCTTGGCATTGCAAGGCGGGTTCCTCCTCCAAATGATAGAAGATTGTGAACACCAGGATAGTGTCCGGCTCTGCAAAATAAATTCCACGTTCCACCATAGAGAGAATAATAATATATATACACAAGTTCAATCTGCTGACGTTTTCCGTGGCATGACATCACACACTACCAAGCCATTACTCGAATTGTTTTTCACTGTACCACCTCAGCGCATTTAGCGAAGCGGTTTCCTTGGCACGTCTTGTCGAAGCAGGGATCGTGTTTCCCCTTAATCCGGGATTCTCATCAATACGGGCGTGGGTAACCCAACCGCGTCATTGATGGTGACGCTTGGGAGATAAGCGAGTTTTACCAGGCCGGTGGGGGACGCGTAAGACTTCGCCCGCCCATATAAGGGATAAGGATTCACCTTCTCACCTATGCCTTCTTCCTCCTTTGCTTATCCATCTCTGCGCACTCGAGCTCCAGCGCCCAAGTTCGCGCACCTCGTCTCAACCTTCTCCGACCATGTCCGGAGCGGAGGTAAATGGTTGGCCTCCACCGTTAAGGAGGAGAAAATCGCCAAACTAGCGACGCTGATACCTTTCGGCGACATCGCGCACCGGCTGCCGACGAGGGCAGCTCATCCCCACCCCAAGGCCCCATGAGAGGGTTGTCTTTCTTTCCCACTTCCTCCATGGATCGGGCTTTCCACTTCACCCTTTGTCCGAGGGCTCATGTTCTACTACGGCCTGGATTTCCATGATCTGGCGCCAACTTCATCCTCAACATCTCGGCGTTTATCGTCAGGTATGCGAGGCCTTCCTCTGCATCCAGCCCCACTTGCTTGGCTCAAGACCTTCAATGTCAAGTCAAGGTAGTGAAGGGCATTCAAGCGGAGTGCGGAGGCGCCATGTTGGGCAAGATGCCCAACGCCCTTTGTTCAAGGGGCCTTCGTGGAATCCGTCAAGGGTGGCAATCGGGTGGTTCTACATCACCGAGCAGCGTGACCCTAAATGGGCGGCAGCCCCGAGTTTAGATCTGGTATCCCCACGCAGCTCACCTCCCGGAAAGATAAGGGCTTGCTGTGGGGTAGTTCGACGGAGCCGACGGGACTCGTGCTGTGACGAGAAGCCGGTGAAGAAGCTTAGGCTGGTGAACGTGGTCCAAGTCATGCTCGTCCACGGATACTCCCGTGCCAAGAGCGGGCATTCAAACTGTGGGAGTTTGATCCGAACAGCACCAGCGCTGAACAAGCTCTTCGACCACGACATACGAAGGCGCTGGAAGGTGCTGTTCAAGGGTGCCGAGTTTCGCATCCGCTGATCAAGATCGCGGATTTCACTCGCAGCGCCAGCCGACGAGGTAAGTGATTCTACCCCTTTACGGGACACTTGTTTTTTGAAGGAAATATGCCCTAGAGGCAATAATAAAGTTATTATTTATTTCCTTATACCATGATAAAATGTTTATTATTCATGCTAGAATTGTATTAACCGGAAACATAATACATGTGTGAATACATAGACAAACAGATAGTCACTAGTATGCCTCTCTCGGACTAGCTCATTAATCAAAGATGGTTGTGTTTCCTAACCATAGACATGTGTTGTCATTTGATTAATGGGATCACCTCATTAGGAGAATGATGTGATTGACATGACCCATTCCGTTAGCTTAGCACTTGATCGCTTAGTATATTGCTAATGCTTTCTTCATGACCTATACATGTTCCTGTAACTATGAGATTATGCAACTCCGCTTACGGAGGAACACTTTGGTACTACCAAACGTCACAACGAATCGGGTGATTATAAAGGAGTACTACAGGTGTCTCCAAAGGTACTTGTTGGGTTGGCGATTTGAGATTAGGTTTTGTCACTCCGATTGTCGGAGAGGTATCTCTGGCCTTCTCGGTAATACACATCACTTAAGCCTTGCAAGCATTACAACTAATGAGTTAGTTGTGAGATGATGTATTACGGAACGAGTAAAGAGACTTACCGTAACGAGATTGAACTAGGTATTGGATACCGACGATCGAATCTCGGGTAAGTAACATACCGATGACAAAGGAACAACGTATGTCGTTATGCGGTTTGACCGATAAAGATCTTCGAGAATATGTAGGAACCAATATGAGCATCCAGGTTCCGCTATTGGTTATTGACCGAGAATGGTTCTAGGTCATGTCTACATAGTTCTCGAACCCGTAGGGTCCGCACGCTTAACGCTTCGATGACAGTTCATTATGAGTTTATAAGTATTGATGTACCGAAGGTTGTTCGGAGTCCCGGATATGATCACGGACATGACGAGGAGTCTCGAAATGGTCGAGACATAAAGATTGATATATTGGAAGCCTATGTTTGGACTTCGGAAGGGTTCCGAATGAAAACAGGAAGTTACCGGAACACCGGGGGGTTACCGGAACCCCCCGGGGGGTATATGGGCCTTAATGGGCCACAAGGAGAAGAGGAAGGGCCGGCCAGGGCAGGCCGCGCGCCCCCCTCCCCCCTCTAGTCCGAATAGGACAAGGAGAGGGGCGGTGCCCTTCCTTCTTCCCCCTCCCCAATCCTACTCCAACTAGGAGAGGGGGAGTCCTACTCCCGGTGGGAGTAGGACTCCTCCAGGCGCGCCTCCCTAGGGCCGGCCGCACCCCCCCTTTGCTCCTTTATATACGGGGGCAGGGGGGCACCCCATGACACACAAGTTGATCTACGGATCGTTCCTTAGCCGTGTGCGGTGCCCCCCTCCACCATATTCCACTTCGGTCATATCGTCGTAGAGCTTAGGCGAAGCCTGCGCCGAGAAGTCATATCGTCATGGAGCTTAGGCGAAGCCCTGCGTCGGTGGAGCATCAACATCGTCACCACGCCGTCGTCTTGTGGAACTCATCCCGACACTTTGCTGGATCGGTCCGGGATCGCCATCGAGCTGAACGTGTGCGTAACTCGGAGGTGCCGTCGCTCGGTGCTTGGATCGGTCGGATCGTGAAGACGTCGACTACATCAACAGCGTTGTTATAACGCTTCGCTTTCGGTCTCACGAGGGCGTGGGCGGACACTCTCCCCTCTCGTTGCTATGCCATCACCATGGTCTTGCGTGTTCGTAGGAAATTTTTGAAATTACTACGTTCCCCAACAAAGGCATCCGAGCCTGGTTTTATGCGTTGATGTCATATGCACGAGTAGAACACAAGTGAGTTGTGGGCGATATAAGTCATACTGCTTACCAGCATGTCATACTTTGGTTCAGCGGTATTGTGAGATGAAGCGCCCGGACCGACATTACGCGTGCGCTTACGCGAGACTGGTTTCACCGCTCGAGCACTCGTTGCTTAAAGGTGAACGGCGGTGTCTGTCTCTCTCACTTTAGTTGAACTGAGTGTGGCTACGCCCGTCCTTGCGAAGGTTAAAACAGCACCAACTTGACAAACTATCGTTGTGGTTTTGATGCGTAGGTAAGAACGGTTCTTGCTCAGCCCGTAGCAGCCACGTAAAACTTGCAACAACAATGTAGAGGACGTCTAACTTGTTTTTGCAGGGCATGTTGTGATGTGATGTGGTCAAGACGTGATGCTATATTTTATTGTATGAGATGATCATGTTTTGTAACCGAGTTATCGGCAATCGGCAGGAGCCATATGGTTGTCGCTTATTGTATGAAATGCAACGCCATGTAATTGCTTTACTTTATCACTAAGCAGTAGCGATAGTCGAGAAGCAATAGTTGGCGAGACGACAACGATGCTACGATGGAGATCAAGGTGTCGCGCCGGTGACGATGGTGATCATGACGGTGCTTGGCGATGGAGATCACAAGCACAAGATGATGATGACCATATCATATCACTTATATTGATTGCATGTGATGTTTATCCTTTATGCATCTTATCTTGCTTTGATTGACGGTAGCATTATAAGATGATCTCTCACTAAATTTATCAAGAAGTGTTCTCCACGAGTATGCACCGCTGCCAAAGTTCGTAGTACCCGGACACCACGTGATGATCGGGTGTGATAAGTTCTACGTCCATCTACAACGGGTGCAAAACAGTTGCACGCGCGAATACTCAGGTTAAACTTGACGAGCCTTGCATATAACAGATATGGCCTCGAACACGGAGACCGAAAGGTCGAACGTGAATCATATAGTAGAAATGATCAACATAGTGATGTTCACCATTGAAACTACTCCATCTCACGGATGATCGGACATGGTTTAGTTGATTTGGATCACGTAATCACTTAGATAACTAAAGAGATGTCTGTCTAAGTGGGAGTTTTAATATGATTAATTAAACTTAAATTTATCATGAGCTTAGTACCGATAGTATTTTGCTTGTCTATGTTTATTGTAGATAGATGGCTCGTCTTGTTGTTCCGTTGAATTTTAATGTGTTCCTTGAGAAAGCAAAGTTGAAAGATGATGGTAGCAATTACACGGACTAGGTCCGTAATTTGAGGATTATCCTCATTGCTGCACGTAAAAATTACGCCCCGGAAGCACCGCTGGGTGACAGCCTGCTGCGGGAGCTGAGCCGAAGTTGTGAACGTCCGCAAAGCAAAGCTGATGACTACTCAATAGTTCAGTGTGCCATGCTTTACGGCTTAGAACCGGGTCTTCAACGACGTTTTGAACGTCATGGAGCATATGAGATGTTCCAGGAGTTGAAGTTAATATTTCAAGCAAATGCCCGGATTGAGAGATATGAAGTCTCCAATAAGTTCTATAGCTGCAAGATGGAGGAGAATAGTTACGTCGGTGAACATATACTCAAAATGTCCGGGTATAATAATCACTTGATTCAACTGGAGTTACTCTTCCGGATGATAGTGTCATTGATGAATTCTCCAATCACGCCACCAAGCTACAAGAGCTTCGTGATGAACTATAATATGCAAGGAATGACTAAGACAATTCCTGAGCTCTTCGCAATGCTAAAAGCATGGAGGTAGAAATCAAGAAAGAGCATCAAGTGTTGATGGTCAACAAGACCACTAGTTTCAAGAAAAGGGCAAAGGGAAGAAGAAGGAAACTTCAAAAGAACAGCAAGAAAGTTGCTGATCAAGAGAAGAAACCCAAGTCTGGACCTAAACCTGAAATCGAGTGTTTTACCGCAAGCGATCGACATTTGAAGCGGAACTGCCCCAAGTATTTGGCGGATAAGAAGGATGGCAAGGTGAACAAAGGTATATGTGATATACATGTTATTGATGTGTACCTTACTAGAGCTCGTAGTAGCACTGGTATTTGATACTGGTTACATTGCTAATATTTGCAACTCAAAGCAGGGACTACGGAATAGACGAGCACCGCAAAGGACGAGGTGACGATGCGGCGTGGGAAATGGTTCCAAAGTCAATGTGATCGCGGTCGGCACGCTACCTCTACATCTACCTTCGGGATTAGTTTTAGACCTAAATAATTGTTATTTGGTGCCGCGTTGAGCATGAACATTATATTTGGATCTTGTTTGATGCGAGACGGTTATTCATTTAAATAAGAGAATAATGGTTGTTCTATTTATATGAGTAATATCTTTTATGGTCATGCACCCTTGAAGAATGGTCTATTCTTGTTGAATCTCGACGAGTAGTGATACACATATTCATAATGTTGAAACCAAAAGATGCAGAGTTGATAATGATAATGCAACTTATTTGTGGCACTTGCCGTTTAGGTCATATCGGTGTAAAACGCATGAAGAAACTCCATACTGATGGGCTTCTGGAATCACTTGATTATGAATCACTTGGTACTTGCGAACCGTGCCTCATGGGCAAGATGACCAAAACGCCGTTCTCCGGAACTATGGAGCGAGCAACTGATTTGTTGGAAATCATACATCCGATGTTTGTGGTCCAATGAATGTTGAGGCACGCGGCGGGTATCGTTATTTTCTCACCTTCACAGATGATTTGAGTAGATATGGGTATATCTACTTAATGAAACACAAATCTGAAACATTTGAAAAGTTCAAAGAATTTCAGAGTGAAGTGGAAAATCATCGTAACAAGAAAATAAAGTTTCTACGATGTGATCGTGGAGGAGAATATTTGAGTTACGAGTTAGGTTTACATTTGAAACAATGTGGAATAGTTTCAGAACTCACGCCACCCGAACACCACGGAGAAATGGTGTGTCCGAACGTCGTAATCGTACTTTACTTGATATGGTGCGATCTATGATGTCTCTTACTGATTTACCGCTATCGTTTTGGGGATATGCTTTAGAGACGGCCGCATTCACGTTAAATAGGGCACCATCTAAATCCGTTGAGATGACACCGTATGAACTGTGGTTTGGCAAGAAACCAAAGTTGTCGTTTCTTAAAGTTTGGGGCTGCGATGCTTATGTGAAGAAACTTCAACCAGATAAGCTTGAACCCAAATCGGAAAAATGTGTCTTCATAGGATACCCAAAGGAGACTGTTGGGTACACCTTCTATCACAGATCTGAAGGCAAGATTTTCGTTGCTAAATTCGGATCCTTTCTAGAGAAGGAGTTTCTCTCGAAAGAAGTGAGTGGGAAGAAAGTAGAACTTGATGAGATAACTGTATCTGCTCCCTTATTGGAAAGTAGTTCATCACAAGAAATGGTTCCTGTGACAACTACACCAATTAGTGAGGAAACTAATGATGATGATCATGAAGCTTCAGATCAAGTTACTACTGAACTTCAGAGGTCAACCAGAGTAAAATACGCACAGTGGTACGGTAATCCTATTCGAAGTCATGTTACTTGACCATGGCGAACCTACAAACTATGAAGAAGCGATGGTGAGCCCAGATTCGCAAAATGGCTGGAAGCCATGAAATCTGAGAAGGGATCCATGTATGAGAACAAAGTATGGACTTTGGTTGACTTGCCGATGATCGGCAAGCCATTGAGAATAAATGGATCTTTAAGAAGAAGACCGACGCCGATGGTAATATAACTGTCTACAAAGCTCGACTTGTTGCGAAAGGTTTTCGACAAGTTCAAGGGTTGACTACGATGAGACTTTCTCACCCGTGGCGATGCTTAAGTCTGTCCGAATCATGTTAGCAATTGCCGCATTTTATGATTATGAAATTTGGCAAATGGATGTAAAACTGCATTCTTGAATGGATTTCTAGAAGAAGAGTTGTATATGATGCAACCAGAAGGTTTTGTCGATCCAAAGGGTACTAACAAGGTGTGCAAGCTCCAGCGATCAATTTATGGTCAGTGCAAGCCTCTCGGAGTTGGAATAAACGCTTTGATAGTGTGATCAAAGCATATGGGTTTATCTGACTTTTGGAGAAGCTTGTATTTACAAGAAAGTGAGTGGGAGCTCAGAGCATTTCTAATATTATATGTGGACGACATATTATTGATTGGAAATGATATAGAATTTCTGGATAGCATAAAAGGATACTTGAATAAAAGTTTTTCAATGAAAGACCTCGGTGAAGCTGCTTACATATTGGGCATCAAGATCTATAGAGATAGATCAAGACGCTTAATTGGACTTTCACAAAGCACATACCTTGATAAAGTTTTGAAGAAGTTCAAAATGGATCGAGCAAAGAAAGGTTTTTACCAGTATTACAAGGTGTAAGATTGAGTCGACTCAATGCCCGACCACAATGAGAAGATAGAGAGAAAATGAAAGATGTTCCTATGCTTCAGCCATAGGCTCTATCATGTATGCAATGTTGTGTACCAGACACGACGTATGCTTAGCTGTAAGCTTGGCAGGAAGGTACCAAAGTAATCCAGAGTGGATCATCGGACAGCGGTCAAGAACATCCTGAAATACCGAAAAGGACTAAGGATATGTTTCTCGATATGGAGGTGACAAAGAGCTAGTCGTAAATGGTTACGCCGATGCAAGCTTTGACACGATCCGGACGATTCTAAATCGCAAACCGGATACGTGTTTTTATTAAACGGTGGAGCTGCCGGTTGGTGCAGTTCTAAACAAAGCGTCGTGGCGGGATCTACATGTGAAGCGGAGTACATAGCTGCTTCGAAGCAGCAAATGTAGGAGTCTGGATGAAAGAGTTCATTTCGATCTAGGTGTCATACCTAGTGCATCGGGACCGATGAAGATCTTCCGTGACAATATCGGTGCAATTGCCTTGGCAAAGGAATCCAGATTTCACAAGAGGACCAAACATATCAAGAGACGCTTCAATTCCATTCGGGACCAAGTCCAAGTGGGAGACATAGAGATTTGCTAAATACATACGGATCTGAATGTTGCGACCCCGTTGACTAAGCCTCTTCCACGAGCAAAACATGATCAGCACCAAAACTCCATGGGTGTTAGAATCATTACTATGTAATCTAGATTATTGACTCTAGTGCAAGTGGGAGACTGAAGGAAATATGCCCTAGAGGCAATAATAAAGTTATTATTTATTTCCTTATACCATGATAAATGTTTATTATTCATGCTAGAATTGTATTAACCGGAAACATAATACATGTGTGAATACATAGACAAGCAGATAGTCACTAGTATGCCTCTATCGGACTAGCTCATTAATCAAAGATGGTTGTGTTTCCTAACCATAGACATGTGTTGTCATTTGATTAATGGGATCACCTCATTAGGAGAATGATGTGATTGACATGACCCATTCCGTTAGCTTAGCACTTGATCGCTTAGTATATTGCTAATGCTTTCTTCATGACCTATACATGTTCCTGTAACTATGAGATTATGCAACTCCGTTTACGGAGGAACACTTTGGTACTACCAAACGTCACAACGAATCGGGTGATTATAAAGGAGTACTACAGGTGTCTCCAAAGGTACTTGTTGGGTTGGCGATTTCGAGATTAGGTTTTGTCACTCCGATTGTCGGAGAGGTATCTCTGGGCCTTCTCGGTAATACACATCACTTAAGCCTTGCAAGCATTACAACTAATGAGTTAGTTGTGAGATGATGCATTACGAACGAGTAAAGAGACTTACCGTAACGAGATTGAACTAGGTATTGGATACCGACGATCGAATCTCGGGTAAGTAACATACCGATGACAAAGGAACAACGATGTCGTTATGCGGTTTGACCGATAAAGATCTTCAGAGAATATGTAGGAACCAATATGAGCATCCAGGTTCCGCTATTGGTTATTGACCGAGAATGGTTCTCGGTCATGTCTACATAGTTCTCGAACCCGTAGGGTCCGCACGCTTAACGCTTCGATGACAGTTCATTATGAGTTTATAAGTATTGATGTACCAAGGTTGTTCGAGTCCCGGATATGATCACGGACATGACGAGGAGTCTCAAATGGTCGAGACATAAAGATTGATATATTGGAAGCCTATGTTTGACTTGGAAGGGTTCCAATGAAAACAGGAAGTTATCGGAACACCGGGGTTACGGAACCCCGGGGGTATATGGGCCTTAATGGGCCACAAGGGAGAAGAGGAAGGGCCGGCCAGGGGCAGGCCGCGCCCCCTCCCCTCTAGTCCGAATAGGACAAGGAGAGGGGCGGCGCCTTCCTTCTTCCCCCTCCCAATCCTACTCCAACTAGGAGAGGGGGAGTCCTACTCCCTGGGAGTAGGACTCCTCCAGCGCCTCCTAGGGCCGGCCGCACTTCCCTTTGCTCCTTTATATACGGGGCAGGGGGCACCCCATGACACAAAGTTGATCTACGGATCGTTCCTTAGCCGTGTCGGTGCCCCTCCACCATATTCCACTTCGGTCATATCGTCGTGAGCTTAGGCGAAGCCTGCGCGGAGAAGTCATATCGTCGCGAGCTTAGGCGAAGCCCTGCGCCGGTGGAGCATCAACATCGTCACCACGCCGTCGTCTTGACGGAACTCATCCCGACACTTTGCTGGATCGAAGTCCGGGATCGCCATCGAGCTGAACGTGTGCGTAACTCGGAGGTGCCGACGCTCGGTGCTTGGATCGGTCGGATCGTGAAGACGTCGACTACATCAACCGCGTTGTTATAACGCTTCGCTTTTGGTCTCACGAGGGCGTGGGCGGACACTCTCCCTCTCGTTGCTATGCCATCACCATGGTCTTGCGTGTTCGTAGGAAAATTTTTGAAATTACTACGTTCCCCAACATTTTTCATAGTTTGACTCTATGCGGTTTTTAATTTCCCCTTTTCCTTTTACAGGACTGGATGAAGAAGGCGGAGCAGATTACCTGTCCGGCTCCTATGCCAGAAAACCCAGTAGACGCTCTTCTAGCGAGGCTGCTGGTTCCGGCACCGCACGTGGTGCCGGAGAAGAAGGCCAAGAAGGAGGCCACGGGTGCTCGAAAGAGCTCCCGTTCTCAGGTGTCCGACGACTCCGGGGCGGACTCCTCCCCCGAAAATGAGGAGGAGGAGAGGACTCTCTCCCCGAGGAGGGAGAGAGGAAGAGGAAGGCTCCCCCAACAGGGGAGGCCCAAGGGTCCAAGAGGGGAAGGACTATTCCCCCGGACAGCTCCGCCAACATCAACGTTGGCAAGGAAGAATGGCCTTCAAGGGCCAGGCCTCTAGCGAGATCGTAAGTATCCGGATTCCTGAATAATTTATAATTTCTTTTTCAAGGCCACATAGTGTCATTCTAATGCCGCATAACTTTTGCTCGTAGTCCGCCAGTGATGATCTCCCCGCTTCATCGAGCGGGTCGTTGGCTTCGTCGGATGTAGACTCCATCCCGACCGCCTCCACCCCTCGCGACGCCGAGGACGCCGAGGTGGGAACCCAAGAAGGGACCCACCAGGGGGAGGCTCCGGAGGCTCCACAAGGCGTCCTCCCGGACTCTGCGCCGGACTCCAAAACAGAACCTGCAGTGGTTCCGGAGTCCGGCAGCCGGCACCTTCGATCGAAGGGCAAGACCGTGACGCCGGCGGCTTTCGCCCAACCGAGGCGCCGGTAATTTGTTGAGGCGCTGCAGCGCTTCCATCGAGGAAAGAACACCGCACTATTATGAGTGCGGTGATCCGAAAGGTGCAGCTTCGCCAAAGGCGGTGACCGAAGCTGCAATAGCCTTCTATCAACCTTTGAGATAAGAAGTTAAAAATATGCAATGTAATACCGCATAGACAGTAGCTCCTGATGCTCGGTTCGGTGTTCGGAAAGAAAAGCCAGACTGAGGATCTAAAAAAAAGATATACGCAAGGTTGCTAAAAAATTATGTCAATATGGGTTGCAGGCTGCGCTGCTGACCTCTGCCGCACTGACGGCGGAGGTCGGTGCTGTGAAGCAGGAGCTCGAGCGGTCCGAGCAAGAGCTCGGCCGCGCCAGGAAGCAGCTCCAGGACAAAGAAGGTGAATAACACCACTTTGAATTTGTACCTTACAGAAAAGGATTTAGGTTGCGATAAAAAATAACAAGGATAACATGGGTACTGCAGGGGCCACGAACGAGGTGGCGGCCCTGAAGGAGGCCGTATCTGAGGCCGAACGCAATGCGGCCACGAAATGGAGGGAGCGAGAAAAGCAGGAGGCGCGGCTGGCGGTGGTGCAGCAAGAGCTCCAGGCTCTCATGGAAAAGCATGAGAGTTTGGAGCGTGACTCAAAGACTCGAGAGTCCGAGCTTGCCTCAGCTCTCGAAAGTGCCAAAACCGCCCAGGCCGAGGCCCATAAGTCCCTTCAGGAGATTGAATTGATGAAGAAGATAGCGGCGGGTAAGGCATTTTTCATGCAAAGCGAGCATGTGAATGTAAATTACGTGTTACTTACACGGATTCGGAGCTCTCCAGGGGCGTTTGCAGATCTGCCTCGCAGCGTGCTTGATGCCGCCGCATTCTACCAAGCCGAGGAGGGGAGCTCAACGGAGAAGGTCTTCTAGTCTCAGTATGCTGAGGCCGGCCATCTGGTGCCCCCTAGTGACCAGCTGAAGCAGCTGGTCGAACTGCACAAGGTGGCCGAGCAGGCTATGAAGGGCCTCATAGTCCGGCTGTGGCCTGGAGAGGCCATGCACAGGAGCTACTTCGCCTCGCATGCGACGGCTGGTGGATGCGTGCCTCGGGTGGAGGTTATCAAGCGCTCCGCCTGTATTGAAGGTGCTCGTCGGGCCCTTGCCCGCACAAAGGTGCATTGGGGCAAGCTGGATGCGGAGAAGCTAATCACTGACGCGCCACCAGCAGGCAAGGAGCATCGTACGCCCGAACTTTACTATAAGGCTGTCCTGAAGGGTGCCCGCAAGATTGCGGATGAGTGCCCCAGGGAAGTAATTTTTGAATGAATTCGCAATATGTTATCCTGTGCGCTGAAAACTTTGTTCATATGCGCTAAGCAACGCTTGTTTAATTTAAAATATTACCTTCTGTGCGGCCGTTTATTAAATCTGAGAGATGGCAAGTCGTCGGCTTCAGCCCCATGCCACGAGTGCTGGGGTGTTCGGGATAAACTTGAGCACTCTTGTTCCCATTTTTGGGTCCATCTAGGGAGGCGCTCAACACAACGAACAAGGCAACCGGACTTATAGTGCTTGAACACTCTCACTTAGCCATAGAATTCTATAATTTTTAAATTTCGGCGAAGCCCCTATTATTCGGAAGACCGAATTGGGGAGCTATCCACGCCTTCATCGGACATAATCCGGAACTTCGCTCGGCGGCGAGGTCTTTAAGGACCCGAAGGACCTCTCGAACAGCGACCAGTCTCGCCTTATCGTGCGGTCAGTTTTAGCTTTCCATCGAGACGTTAACCCGGCTGAACCGGGGCGCAATCGCAGTGGTTCTCCCAGTGCTACCTTAGCCGATAGAACGGAACGTAAGGTGCCGAACATGGGAGCCGGGCAAACCCAACTATTGACCCAAGGCAGGATTCGGAGCTGATTCATATAATGTTATAAGTTCGGGTGCCGCACTTGTGAAAGTGTCTGGGACTTTATCACACCATAAAGCGGAGGACATAAGCCCCTGGTGTGTTTGGCCGTACCAAGATGCACGGGTGCAACATGTTGTAAATAAACATATATATATAAAGTAATGCAATAAAAGGCAAAAAGTGCTGCATTTTATTCGAGAAGATATGCTATCAGTGCGGAATGATACAAATAGTGCGGAAAGCAAGGGATTGGACGAATTAAAGGCGTCTCCCTCCAGGGGTATGCCGCGGAATGTTCTATTTAACAAATTTAATGCTCGTGATGGAGACCACCTGAGCGTTAAATGCGCCTTTGTCCTTCCCTGGCTGTCGATCATGAGTTCGGCAGGTTCGCCACGGACTGAGTTCTGTATAAAAAAGAGAAAAATAAAACAAAAAAGAGCGACACACTTGGGAGCCCCTAGTGTGGTTGAACCGCACTGGTCTGTTGTGGTTGTGCCCTTCCCCTATGCCCATGGTATCTCCGGGCGTAATTATGTACGTGGAGAGTTAGTCTTGCAATTTCGCGAGGGCTGGGGTTAGCCGCATTGCTACGCTGATGCATAGAACGTGCCAGGTGGTCTTGGTTGATGTTGCTCGGCGCGTTTGGTTGTGTCCGTCGTTTAACGGCGGACTCGAGAATTGCCTTAAAAGGCTGCTCAGATTTCCGCCGCGAGAGCCGCTGTATGTTCCTCCGCTCGAGGAGCGTTCCGTGTTTCCATTGACCGTGATGACTCCACAAGGGCCTGGCATCTTGAGCTTAAGGTATGCATAATGCGGCACCGCATTGAATTTTGCAACGCGGTTCGTCCGAAAGCGAGCGTGATAGCCGCTGCGGAACGGGACTATGTCAAGATTAACTCCTCGCTCGAAATTATCCGGGATCCAAGACCACTTCAGTAATCGAGCTCGCACAATTGGCCTCGACACCTGGTATGATGCCTTTGAAGGTCGTCGTTGTAGGTTTAATCCTTGAAGGGTCTATGCCCATCTTGCGACCGTATCCCGATAAAGCAGGTTCAGCTATCGCCGCCGTCCATCAGGACTCTCGTGAGGTGAAATCCGTCAACGATTGGGTCTAAAACCAATGCGCGAATCCGCCATGGCGGATACTGGTCGGATGGTCTCTTCGATCGAAAGTGATCGGGCAAGAGGACCATGGGTTGAATTTTGGGGCGATGGCTCCATCGCAGATACGCCCTTAGTGCACGCTCGCTCCCTCTTGGGAATATCGTTATGATATCATGTTTACCGTCCGAACTTGAGGGGGAATCCTTTTGTCCTCTGTTGTTCGGGGCCGGTCTCTTCCTCGTCATCGCTGTGTAGCCCTTGTCACTGTTTTGGCGATTAACTTGCTCTGCTGCTTGAATACCCAACAATCTCTGTTGGTATGGTTGGCCGACTTTTCGGGGTTCCATGTATTTGACAAGAGCGATCGAGTATTCGGTCCAAATTGGGCGGGCCCGGAGTGGATCTTTTGAATGGCTTCTTCCGTTGACGGGTTTGAGCCTCGAATCCGGCGTTAACTGCCGTATCCTCATTGCTTTATCGCCGCCGCACGCGGCGTTTGTTTTGTTTCGACGCAACCTGCCATTGCGGTCCTTGATATCCGGACTGCCAGCGTTTTTGCTGAGGTTGTTACTGCGAGCGAGCCAGCTATCCTCTCCCGCACAAAAGCGGGTCATGAGGGAAGTGACGGCTACCATGGATTTCGCTTCTCTGTCCTAGGTGCGGGCCAGCCACTCGTCGCGGATGTTATGTTTGAAGGCAGCGAGTGCCTCTGCATCCGGACAGCCGACGATTTGATTTTTCTTTGTTAAGAACCGTGTCCAGAATTGCTCGCCGATTTGTCCGGCTGCTGGATTATGTGGCTTAGGTCATCTGCGTCCGTGGTCGCATCGCGTCGTGCCACGGAAGTTGTCGAGGAATGCGGCTTCCGTGTCTTCCCAAATCCAATTGACTCTGCAGGCAGGCTGTTGAGCCAATGCCGAGCTGGTCCTTTAAGCTTGAGAGGAGATATTTGATGGCGTGAAGATGCGCCGCCATGGGCCATGTGTATATGGAGGAGATAATCCTCAATCCAGACCGCGAGGTCTGTTGTGCCATCGTGAGGATTCGATATTAACGGGTTTGAACCCTTCAGGATTTGATGATCCATGCCGCCGGTGAAGCATAGAGGGTGTGTGGCGCCTCAGATTGAGCAATATCGCGACGTTGCTCGAGAGAGCGTTATCTGCTGTGTTCGCCCGGCGAGTAGTTGGATCCGTGCGACGGTATTCGCCGCGTGGGTCGGGGCGTCCACGTGATCCATAGATAGATCTGGATTGTCTAGCCTTGTCCTCCAATATATCTCGCAAGTCCGCGCGTTCCCCGTGGCTTCCTGCTTTTAGAGCGATGCCGGGTGCGGTTTTGGTGGAGGGCTTGCACGCCTCTATCGCGACTACGAGGCGGTCGGTCTGCCAGACAGCGTTGGTGATGCTGCCTCCTCTAATCGGGGAGCAACTTGCGTTTTGGGTAACTTTTGGAGGGGCGTTCGAGTTCATACTCGACGCGAGGACCTCGGTCCATCCGTCGGCCAATAGGTCTTGATCAGCTTGAAGCTGTTGTTGCTTTTCTTTAGGCTGTTTGTCGTGGCCATTAGCCTGCGTCTAAAAGGCTCTTGTTCGACGGGATCCTCGAGCACGACGAATTAATTCGTCGCCGAGGCTTGCCTCGCCTCTCGGAGGAGGTAAGTAATTGTCATCCTCGACCTCTTAAATGCCGCCGCCTCTCCCGAGGGCTTGCTTCGCCTCCTCCTGCGCTGGATCGTCTTTGGAGGTTGTCTTCGGCACTTTCTCGGGGTGTTATTATCTCCTGTGCCGGGATCTCCATTCTTGCCGTGGCGGGATTTAGAGCGGCGCCGCTGACGTCGGCGCTTGGGCTGTTTCTTTAAGGAATCGGCCTCCGCTGCTTCTTCGCCATCCCCATATTTTGGGGTGTCCACCATGTATATGTCATATGACGAGGTGGTCTTCCAGTGTCCTGTAGGCACTGGTTCTTGGTAGTCTCCGGCATCGTCGTCCATACCGTCGATGTCTTCGGAGTCATAGTCGAGTACGTCGGTTAAATCGTCGACGGTAGCTACGAAGTGGGTGGTGGGTGGGATCTGAATTTCTTCATCATCCGCGTCCCAACCGTCCTGGCCGTAGTTCGGCCAGGGCTCTCCGGATAGCGAGAGATGCTTCAATGAATTTATGATATCGCCAAGGGCGAAAAGGAAAGATGTCCGCAGCGGTGAATTCCATGATCGGCGCCCAATCGGATTCGACTGGCAGGAGCGCAAGAGGTGCGGAGTCCGGCAGGGAGTCCGGCACCTCGGAGTCATGGGCTTTATGTGGGACAAGGTAAGTGTTCGGCTCCATCGCCGTAGGAATTGCGGCTCCCGAGGCGGTGTCCAGCCATCCGTCCTCGATTCGAGCGATCGGCCCCGGACTAAGAGTCGGAGCTGATCCGGGTGCGGCCTCCAAGGTGCTGTCCGGCGGCAGAGTTAGGTCATGCCCATCGAGACAGCGCGGCACGCTCGGCTGTGGCTCAGATCCATCGAGGATCAAATCCCCGCGGATATCGGCCGTGAAGTTTAGGCTTCAAACCTGACTCGACGGCCAGGCGTAACTTCGATCTGCTCCAGATGGCCAAGCGAGTTGGCCCGCAGTGCGAAGCCGCCGAATACGAAGATCTGTCCGGGGAGAAAGGTCTCACCCGGGATTGCGTCGTTATCGATTGAAGAGGCCATCACGCCTACCGGTGACGACACAGAGGAACTCTCAATGAAAGCACCAATGTCGGTGTCAAAACCGGCGGATCTCGGTAGGGGTCCCGGATTGTGCGTCTAAGCGGATGGTAACGGAGACAAGGGACACGATGTTTACCTGTGTTCGGGCCCTCTTGATGGAGGTAAAACCCTCGTCCCGCTTGATTGATATTGATATTGTGGATGTTTACAAGAGTGGATCTACCACGAGATCAAGGAGGCTAAACCCTAGAAGCTAGCCTATGGTATGATTGTAAGGGTTGTTGTGATTGTTGTCCTACGGACTAAAGCCATCCGGTTTATATAGACACCGGAGAGGGCTAGGGTTACATAGAGACGGTTACAATAGTAGGAGATCTACATATCCGTATCGCCAAGCTTGCCTTCCACGCCAAGGAATGTCCCATCCGGACACGGGGGGAAGTCTTCAATCTTCTATCTTCATAGTCTTGGAGTCCGGTCGATGATGATAGTTCGGCAAATGATAGTTCGGCTGATGATGGTAGTCCGGCTGTCCGGACACCCCCTAATCCAGGACTCCCTCACCTCAGATGCACTAGGTCATCTTCCCGGGAGCGTACAATCTGAGACCAGAGTCAGGGGGACGATGAAGGTACAATTTCAGTCTCCTCGGAACAGATGCATCTTGTTCACTTGCAGTCAATCGATCTGAACTTATTATGACCTTGCTTCATTGTGAGTGCAGAAGTTCGTGCAGCGTTGTCGCAAGCTGGTAGGGCTGCTTGGCTGTGCTGGAGCTGGGTCAGTTGAAGCTCATCAGCCTGTAGCCACACAGGGTATCATCGGCTCATCGAGCCATGCTCCCTCGTCGTCTAGGTTGGTTGGGGAGGAGAAGGATGAGGAGGAGGAGGAGGAGGAGGACGAGGAGGACGAGGAGGATGCCATATATGAAGAAGGGGAGGAGGAGGATGAGAGCAACGGGGAGGAGGAGTACGATGAAGATTATGGACCTCCGAAGAACTCAAACATCTCAAGCATCTCAGCTGCCAAGAAGAGGAATCAAGAAGAAGGATTTGCTGAGTCCGGACCCTTTCCAGAGACCGGTTCCTCGACGGCCCAAGAAGAAGACCGAAGAGAGTCGTTCAAAGAGTAACGAGGACCGTACCTCCAAGAGGGGAAGGAGCAACTGATTATGCTCTTCGATAATTGGCTCTTTTAGTTTGGTTGAACTTCGTTTGGTTGAAATTTTCTAGTGGTTATGAAACTACGTGGAACTATGTGTTTGCTATTTGTGGATCTATGTGTTTGCTATTTGTGAAACTATGTGGAACTCCGTTTACTAATTAGTTGAAGTTCGTTTGAAATGTTCTATGCACTTCAAATTTGTTAATGTGTATGTGATGCCCAAGTTTAATTGTTTGAGATCTGTGATATTGTTGTCATATTTGTGAATATTGCTATAATAGTATTGTCATATTGAATTTGAAAAGAATCAAGCAAATGAACTTAAATTCATAAAACACAGGACCCTACTGCCAAGGGCCCTGGCGGTAGGGTCAGACAGCCTACCGCCAGGGCAACTCAATTCTTCACATCTGAGAATCGTTACCTTCGAAAAACAAGACCCTACATTAAAGGCCCTGGCGGTAGGGTCGACAGCCTCCCGCTGAGGCAACTCAATTCTTCGTTCTGAGTAATCGTTACCTCGAGACAGACCCTACCGCCAGTGCTCTGGCGGTAGGTTTGATAGCCTCCGCCGGAGCCTCTGGCGGTAGGTACTATCCACGTCGCCAGTCAAACGGCCGCCGTCCCCTTCCGTCGCACCCCTACCGCCATGGGCCGTGGCGGTAGGCTATCTAACCCTACCGCCGTAGGCCCTGGCGGTAGCAAAAGGGTCAAATCACGAAAAAATTTCAAACAGGGGTCAGATCCTGAAATCCTTTCCAAAAAGGGTCAAAACACGAAATTCTGCCGACAGAGGTTGACGTTGTTGTCTTTCGGTCCCTCCGGTGGGCGCGACGCGTGCACTGAACAAACCAGCATGCAAGAGGGAGTGGGTCTTTGTCTTGGGGGGATTCGCAACCATGTTGAACCGGATGTACATTCCTTGTTGCATGCCAACACAGCTAGATAGTCCGGTTGGTTAAATTTGACAACGGGTAAACAATCACTATATGAATGCCAACACAACACAACATGTCGGTGTCAAAACCGGCGGATCTCGGGTAGGGGGTCCCGAACTATGCGTCTAGGCGGATGGTAACAGGAGACAAGGGACACGATGTTTACCTGTGTTCGGCCCTCTTGATGGAGGTAAAACCCTACGTCTGCTTGATTGATATTGATATTGTGGATGTTTACAAGAGTGGATCTACCACGAGATCAAGGAGGCTAAACCCTAGAAGCTAGCCTATGGTATGATTGTAAGGGTTGTTGTGATTGTTATCCTATGGACTAAAGCCATCCGGTTTATATAGACACCGGAGAGGGCTAGGGTTACATAGAGTCAGTTACAATAGTAGGAGATCTACATATCCGTATCGCCAAGCTTGCCTTCCACGCCAAGGAAAGTCCCATCCGGACACGGGGAAGTCTTCAATCTTCTATCTTCATAGTCTTGGAGTCCGATCGATGATGATAGTCCGCAAATGATAGTTCGGTGATGATGGTAGTCCGGCTGTCCGGACACCCCTAATCCAGACTCCTCAAGAGCCCCTGAACCAGGCTTCAATGACGATAAGTCTGGCATGTATATTGCTTGGCATTGCAAGGCGGGTTCCTCCTCCAAATGATAGAAGATTGTGAACACCAGGATAGTGTCCGGCTCTGCAAAATAAATTCCACATTCCACCGTAGATAGAATAATAATATGTACACAAGTTCAATCTGCTGACGTTTTCCGTGGCATGACGTCACACCACTACCAAGCCGTTACTCGAATTGTTTTAACTTTACCACCTCAACAAGCATTTAGCGGCGCGTTTCCTTGGCACGCCTTGTCGAAGCAGAGATCGTGTTTCCTTAATCCGGATTCTCATCAATACGGGCGTGGGTAACCCAACCGCGCTTCGTCGCCACGCCTCTATCGGCGAGTCCCAAGCGGTCCGCAGTCGGCTCTTGGTATCCTCCCTCTTTATAACGGGACCAATGCTCGCTTTCTTTTCTTCAATCCTCCATCGAATCCTTTCCGCTCAAGTTCTAGCACCTAGAGCTCCAGATTTGAGCACTTCGGACCTTCAACGATGTCCGGTTCCGACCTCCAGGGCCGGTGGATGCCCTCCTCCGTCACGGAGGAGGACGGCTAAAGCTGCGGATGCCAACTACCTGTCTTTTGAGATTTACAGACAGGCTGCTGCCAAGGGCAGGCCATCCCCACCCCCGAGCCCGGCCGAGTATGTCGTTTTGCATCCCACCTCCGTCGGGGTTTAGGCTTCCGATGGATCCTTTTGTGAGAGGGCTCATGTTTTATTATGGGTTGGAATTCCACGATTTGGCTCCGAGTCAATCCTCCATATCTCCGCATTCATTGTCATCTGCAAGCCTTCCTCCGTGTCACCCCTCACTTGATGCGTGGTGAAGACCTTCAATGTGGCGCCAAGATGATCGGGGCGTCAGCGGAGTGTGGCGGGCGACCATAAGTAGGAGGGCCGATGCTCGTGGCCCGCTAGCTCCTTCCAAGAGGAGCTCGGCCTGTGGCAGCAAGAGTGGTTCTATATTACCGTTCCGAGGGGCCGCAGACAACAGCCGCCCCTATTCCGCCCGGGACCTCCACGACGATTGATGTCGTGGGTCAACCAAGGGCTCAACTGGGTGCCGTCAAAGGACGTGCCCCTACTGCAGGGCCGGATTCAAGATCTCCTAACGAGGGAGATCGACATGGTGGTGGTGATGCAGGTTATGCTAATTAGGCGTCTCCGCCTGCAAGCGCCGCCCTCTCGCTATGGGAGTTCAATCCGAGGGCCCATGTATTCTTCAACACTTCATGGGTATGACACCCCACGGAGATGTATAGCTTATTCTTCGGATCGCAAGAGGTGCGTCCGGAATTGACCGAGGATGCTGGACTAAGCTGCAATCGCCCGGATACTCAAGTAAGTAGTTCCAAGTCCGGACATACCGTTTATTTGCCTTTCGATGACCCGCCTTATGACCGATCTCCTTCTACACAGGAGTGGATAGCGGAAGCAAAATTGATCTGATGTCCGCCCCCCCCGAGACCGCGCGGATCCCGTGCTGGTCCGGATGCTGGAGGTTGCGCCTTCAGAGGAAGGCGAAGGGGAAAGCAAGGAAGCTACTGCCCCGCCTAAGGATGCTCTTGAAAGAGGGGGGATCGAGAATCCCTCCCTCCTAGGGGAGAAGAGGACTGCCTCTGAGGACCCGGGGGCAAAAGCCCCTAAACGGGGGAAGAAATCTTTGCCAGAGGGTCCTGCGTCCGGGGAGGCCCCGGCCGCACAATCTCTGTCGTGGAATTGTCACGGCAGATGTCCTCGTGAAAGGACTTAGTCGCAGGGCCATCGTACGGGTTAACTTAGAGGGGTTAAAGCGGACACAAAGACACGGGAGTTATACTAGTTCAGCCCCTTCGATGAAGGAAAGGCCTACGTCTAGTTGTGATGGGATTGATGTAGTTTCGGCGACTTGGGAGCAATAGCTTCGCCTAAGCCTCGAATTGTCTGTCCTTAATCCGCCGCCGGGTCGTCCCCTTATATACACGGGTTGACGCCCGGCCGGTCTACAGAGTCCCGATCCGGCTCATACAAGTATCCGCCTCGGTCTCTTCTCTCTTGTCTTACAAAGACAAGTTACAACACTAAGGCGGTTCACATAAATGGACCTTAATTAGCCTCTGGGCTCCGGGCCTCCTCCGTGGGCTGGATCATGGATTTAGGTAAACCGGCCCCTCCTGTGGCGGTTCACACTCGATAGTTGTATCCCCAACATTAGGCCCCAGTTGACTTGAACGGTTCATGTTAATCTTCAACACCTTCGAAACTCTTGATCTCCTTTCATATTTTGTAAACCGCCATCTGCTTGAACCGCCGTGATGTCATCCTCCGATCCGCGGTCGTATGCCTTGACGTCATCCTTAATAAAGAAATCCAAACAAGAAGATTCCCTTCATTTAATGCTATCCCGAAATCGGCGGCCGCTGCACCGTCCGCCGCTTTTGACTCCTCGATTCTCGCGCCCGTTGATTGCTCGGTTCCTTATAAATAGACCGGTCGCCTTTCTTCTTCTTCTTCTTCGCTCTTCTCCTTCCTCGCGACGCTCCAGCCCTGAAGCTCCGCCGTCGCCTCCGACCTTCCAATGACGCGTCAACGCCGGGCCGCTGCATCAACCTGATCGTATCAGAGTTTTCGGCGCTCCTCCACGGCTTTGCTCATCAGGTAAGGTCCTTTTTCAAGCCCTAGATCCCATCTGTAGATCCTGTTCATCCCGCAGTTCATATTGGTTTCTTCACACCTGCTCCGCCATGGCCGTACGATTCAGCCGTACCGTATATCCTGTGCAGGTGACTGCCCCGCCGTCCATTTAACCCTTCACGCATCTTCCTTTTTGCTCAGATCCTCGAGTTTAGAATACCCGAACCCTCCTGCTCTTTATGAGGTTTGCATAGGTCGTAAAGGTTTTTCTTACTAGAACTTCGGTAGATCTCGATTACTTCCATTCGCATGTGAAAACTATTTTTGTCCACACTTAGTAGATTTTTCAGCTCTGCCTCATTTGGCGGTTTAACTTTTGATAGCTAATCCGTCACTCCATTAGTCCTCAGTTAAACCGGAATTGGAAGTCGGCTGCTGAATCGCCGGTTTAACAATATATAATATGCCTGAACCGTTGAATGGTGAACCGTTTCTCCCTTTCTTTCGCAGCTTAGTCTTCCGGAATGGCTCCTCAATTCTCAGCGTGCAATTGGGTTCGGTCCAAAATCACTGAAACGCAACTCAACGGCTATGTCACCACTGGCGGTTTGGCTCCAAAAAATGTCCTCCACTGGCGTGTTCCCGATGGCGAGTTTCCTCCCGAGCCGCAAGAGGGAGAAGTAATTGTGTTTATGCACCACTTAGACCGGGGATTCTGCCCGCCCGGTTCAAAATTCTTCCGGGACGTCCTTGCAAGTTTTAAACTCCATCCGCAGGACATTGGCCCGAACTCTGTGTCCAACATATGCAACTTTCAAGTCTTCTGTGAAGTCTATCTTCAAGAAGAACCATCTGTGGAGCTGTTCCGGGATTTTTTCCACTTGAACCGTCGTACAGAATTTTCTGATGGTCCCAACACAGAGCTGGGCGGCGTTTCAATCCAGAAGAGGAAGGAAGTGGACTTCCCTCACGCCAAACACCACAGCCATCCAAAGGATTGGAACCAAACCTGGTTCTACTGCCGGAACACTGCTCCTGCCAACAAGAACCCCTTGCCGGGTTATCGTCCTCATCGGCTCAGCAACCAGCATCCGCTGCCTTTACGCTTAACCGCCGTGGAACAGAAGAACTTCGCGCCTCAAATAATCAAGCTCCGGGCTCTAATGGCCAATGGCCTAACCGGCGTGGACCTTGTGCGGTGTTGGGTTTCTTGGGGCGTCTTGCCACTAAGCCGCCGCCCGGATTGATGCACGAGTACACCGCAGCCTCAAAGACCCTCAAAGGCGTCACGAGCTACCCATAACTGAACTTGAGGTCACGTAAATCGTAAAGAAGATGCTTGATGAGCCGATCTCCGTCTGCAGCCTAACCGGGTTGGCTCCATTCTGTGTCGCCAACAAACCGCCGGCGGTAAGCTCTACTCACCGCTTTTCGGGCCCTTAATACTTTGTTGATTATACATTAATCTTTGTTACTTCTCAGGCTGATAGCTCCTTCTGGAAACGTACCAAACCGGTTCGGGCGCCGCGCGTAAAGTCCAAAGCTACCAAGAAAGCAGGCAAGAAGAAAACCGCCGAATCCTCTGATCCGCCGGAGGACGAAGAATCAGAAGCCGAGGTAAAACTTGACATTCTTACGAGGGAGCCGCCGTAAACCGTCTTTCCGCTTTGTGTTTATTCTTGCTTATGATTTGTCCCTTTGTATTCCTTTTATCGACAACTTTACCTCCTGTGATGATCTTTGAAGCCACCATGCCGACCTGTTGAGGTAATCCTTCTTTCTTCGAATCCGACCTTGTGCGGTTAAAAGAATTCGTCGCCCGTCCGGAAAGTGAAAAATATCATTCCTGTGCTTACTTGAATCCAAACCTTTCTTTGAAGACACAAGAGGTGAAGAGCGCCATACGACCGGCATAGTGGCCAACGGATTACCTCATCCGGTTTACGGACACACCAACCGGAAGCGTCGTCCAGAGGTGACTTGCTCTCTGAAAAGCGTTATCCCTTAAAGGGTTTCTTCCGATGTCCTCTCAATCCATCGACCCAATTATCGGGCCTCCTCCAACTCATCCGCGGTTCATCAACCACGCAACTGCCTTCGCTTAAATTTGCTCCGTGGTACGCAATCGCTGTCCCGTCAATTCGGTTTACAATTGCTTTGGCCAATTTTGTCTTAATCAATTCTGAATATTGCAGCACCAAGGCTCGCTTGAGTAAGAAAGCGAAAACCCTTGACCCAATCTGCGGATGTTGATCCGTAAAAGACCCTTAACAAACCCACGAAAATCCTGAAGTTGCCAAAATAGCTCGGCGAGTTGTACAAAGACGACTCTGCTGATCCGCCGAAGCTGAACCGGAGGTCAAGTGGAAACCTCGCAGCTGCTCCATCGAACCCATCCATAGAGCGGGTCATGATTGTTGAACCGCCAAGCCAGAGTAAAAAGACATCAAGCCCAAAGAAGACCGCCGGTCTGGCCAGCCCTGCCAAAAATGACGATGTTATTGTGACAGGCACTGGCTACACCGCTCCTAGCCAACCGGTCGCTTTGGCAAAGCACGGCGTCAAGGAAAGTTCCACTACCATGAGCAAAGACAAGGGGAAGACTGATCTGTCGGCTTATGACAACTTCTCTACCCAAGAACTTCACTCCGGCTTTCTGAACCGGCTCTACACAAGCCGTGACTTTGAAGCCGGTCTGGTAAATCGCATGAAGGACCGCTATGAGGTAATGAGTTGGCCTTTCTTGTAGTTTGACTATATAGTAGCCCCCAAGGGTCGGTTCAACTTTGCAAAGTTAAACCGGGACTTAAGTTGTGTCTCCCCATAGAAAACTGAGATCAACTAGCCATTAGCCCCCAAGTGCCAAGTTGAATACTTGTATTGAGCTTGGGACTTGTATAATGAAACAACTAACGTGCTCCCTTTGTTATCAGAATGAAATATACCAGCAAACCGTGCAACTCAAGGACCTTCGAGCCAATCTGGAAACTCAACAGGCAGAAGCCACCAAGGCCAAGGATGAATTAAAAACTGCCCTGACCACTATGGAACAACTGAAGGAGTGGTATAAATCCGAGCGGGTCAACTGGGACACCGAGAAGGCGGTTTAATAAAACAGCGGAAGACGCTGAAGCAGCTCAAACCGTGATCAAGAGCTTACCGGACTCAAGCGCCAAGTGCATGCCATGACCTCTGCCATCTTTGGTAAGAAAAACTTGCACTGATTCTCTATTTTGATATGTTCGCCGGTTTAACCTGAGCTGTTTTTAAACCGGCGCAGGCAAGCGTCTTGCTCATCTGGGCTCTGATGTGCGGAAGAAGCTCAAGGCCGCTTATACGCTGATTGAGCAGCTGTATACCGGCGCCCAGCGAGTCATATGTGCCACATCATACGACAACACGGCGCCGTCCCTGATCAGAGAGACACTGGACCGGCTGTCCATGGTTCCGGGGCAGCTTGAAGAGTTGAAGCGATCCGCGGCCCGGGCTGGCACCCTACTGGCTCTGACTCGCGCCAAGGCGTGGATAGCAGATCTTGATCCGGCTGACATAGCCAAAGGTTTCCCCAGCGCTCAAGAAAACGGTGAAGCCTTTGATAACGACGCCCTGAAACGGATAACAAAGGAGATGCGTCCGTTGGCGAGTCAACTGGCAGCCGAAGCCAACCTGGCGGTTCACCGCTCTTTTTATGATGCCAACAACAAGCGGGTGGAGTTTGTCATTCCTGAAGTGCAGAGCCTTGTTCCTCCAATCCGTAAGCACACTTATGCCCCTGACGTTGATCCGGCTGAGCTGATAAGTGAAGAAGCTGTCTTTCAGGCCTTAACCCGGATTGACTGGTCTACCAATGACTTCCGGGCCGTGGGTGATGAAGAGGAAGAAGTTGAACCGACGCCAGGCGCCCCCTCTACTTCACGTCAACCCGACGAAGAAGCGTAATCCGTCAAGCCGGGTGACGCCTCCGAAATTGCTAGTCATAATACCAAGCGGAACACCGGGCCGCGGAAGGCCTTGTAATAGGATAGTCAGTACTTTGTTTTGAACAATGCCTTTATGACCACAGTCTGTATCCCTTGCATGGTGGTACTGACACCGTGGATTGATGAACTGTCAACTTATTTCGCCTGCAATCACAAATTCTTTAAACCGCCACGGCGGCTTGTGTCGCCAGCCGGCTTGTGACGCTTATATAGTCATATAAGAAAATATGGATGTATATGACCAAACTTTATGATACAAAAATACCGCCATTGTCGGGCATGCAGTTGGCTTTGCCAATCTTGAGGCGGAGGTCATATAAACCATTACCGAAGAAAGGAGAAATCAACTCACATGCGAGAATGCCGGTTTACCGTGTAAACCGTGTCGGGCATGACAAGCCCCATGTTACTCCATAATGGGATGTTAACAGAAAAAATCAAACCGGAACAAAATCGCCGGATTAAAAATGGAGCGAATTCTGACAACCTGAATCCGGTTTAAAAAGGTTTGTCGGTTTAAGAAGGCAAACAAAAATCAAATAATTGGTATGAAAACCACATGGAAGCAAAGGCAATGACAAAAACCGTTTGCAAGAAGAGGCTTTACTGAGCCTGATCAGATGGTGTTACCATGGTCGGACAGGACCAAGCTCCCCATAAGGTGTAGCCATGGTGCAAGTCAGCTAAGCCCCCAACTGAAATCGTGGCATGATGCCGATCAAGTGGCATGGCAATGGTTCGGGTTCGACCAAGCCCCCAAGTGATTCTATGGCCTTAGGACGACCAAGAGGCGTGACTGGTTCAGACGTGACCATGTCCCCAAGTGATCTGGTGGCTTTCACCCGTCAAGAGGTGTTGCATTGGTTCGGACACGACCAAGCCCCCAAGTGACAAAAACTTCTGAAAAGCAAGGCCAAGGGTTAAACCGGAGGCCGCTTCACGACAACATCTCCATGTACCCAAACCGGACTTTATACGTAAGCGGATACCCCACTTTGGCCGAGGATCCGTTTATTGCTTTTATTCATAATATATACATTGTCTTAATATGTGCATAAGTGGAGCCGATGGCTCGTATAATAAGGCGAAGATGAGCTATGTTCCACGGCTGTTGGTCTCCTCTTCGACGTCGTGAGTCTTTTCGCTCTCGAACATCAATCGATAGTATGACCCGTTGTACTGATTCATCGACCACAAAGGGCCCTTCCCAAGGTGGGGATAGCTTGTGCATATCTGTCGGTCTTGAATGAGCCAAGCACCAAGTCTCCTTCCCGAAAGGTTCTTGTTCTAATCCGCCGGCTGTGATACCGACGAAGATCTTGCCGGTAAATCGCCGAACGAGCAGCCGCCATATCTCGCTCTTCATCCAGCCGATCCAAATCGCCCTGCCGGGCTGCCTCATTATCGGCCTCAACATAAGCCGCACGCGGGCGAGTCATGACGTATATCACAGGGAAGGACCGCCTCCGCCCATAGACCATAAAGAACGACGTGTATCCGGTGGATCTGTTTGGTGTAGTATTGATACTCCATATCACGAGATGGCAGCTCCTCGACCCAACAACCCGGCGCCCTCACTAAAGGGACCATAAGTCGGGTTTAATACCTCTCAAGATCTCCCCGATTAGCTCTTTCCGCTTGACCATTGGACTGCGGGTGGGCCATGGAAGAAACATCAAGCGGATGTGCTCTCGCTCACAAAATTCCTTCATAGCTCCCTTGGACAAATTGGTGCCATTGTCCGTGATGATACCGTGTGGAAACCCAAACCGAAAATCACCTTTTGATGAACTGAACCGCCGGGCGCATCACACTTGCTAACGTGCTCGCTCGACCCACTTGGTAAATTTATCAACCGCCACCAACAGGTGGGTCTTCTTGTCCTTGGACCTTTTGAAAGGTCCAACCATATCCAGCCCCCAAGTCGCAAACGGCCAAGTAATTGGAATCATCCTCAATTCTTGGGCTGGTACATGAGCTCGTCTGGACAACTTTTGGCAACCATCACATCGTCTGACCAGATCTTCCGCATCAGCATGGGCAGTCAACCAATAGAAACCGTGGCGGAACGCTTTGGCCACCAAGGATTTTGAACCGGCGTGATGACCACAATCCCCTTCATGGATCTCACGCAATATCTCACGGCCTTCCTCAGGGGACACACAACGCTGAAACGCCCCGGACACGCTGTAATGATGCAACTCGCCCTTATGTATGGTCATAGACTTAGACCGCCGAACTATCTGTCGGGCCGGCGTCTCATCTTCCGTAACTCGCCCGTTCATGTATGCCAAATAAGGAGCGCCAATCCGAATGACATGCAAGGCTGCCACCAAGTGAGCCTCCGGATCGGGAATAGCCAAATCGACCTCATCAGAAGTTTAACCGACGGATTGTGCAAGACGTCAAGGAAAACATTGGGCGGGACCAGGTTTACGTTGAGAACCCAGCCGACTTAGAGCATCCGCCGCCTCGTTCTTCAAAGCGATCCACATGGTCCACCTGATATCCTTTAAAGTGTCCTGCAACCATATCCACCTCCCGACGGTACGCAGCCATGAGTGGATCTTTGGAATCCCAAGTGCCTGATACTTGTTGGGCCACCAAGTCCGAGTCACCAAAGCACTTGACCCGGCTTAGATTCATCTCCTTAGCCATTCGTAAACCATGGAGCAAAGCTTCATACTCAGCTGCATTGTTAGTACAGGGAACATTAAGCGAAGAATGTAACAGTAACTTGTCACCTCGTGGGGAAGTTAATCGACTCCACCCCGAGCCCTCCAATTGCTGGACCCATCAAAGTGGATGGTCCAATAGGTATGATCCGGCTTTTCAGTGCTTGCAACTCCGTCCAATCATTAATGAAATCCACAAGTGCTCGAGACTTTACTACCGTCCGAGGCACATACCTTAAACCGTCGGCCCTAAGTTCTATAGCCCACTTAGCAATCCGCCGATCGCTTCCCGGTTCGTATGATATCGCCCAAAGGAGCTGAACGACCACCGTGATGGGGTGCCCTTGGAAATATTGCTTCAGCTTCCGCTTGCCATA
This sequence comes from Aegilops longissima, assembly GCA_021605205.1. Classification (NCBI taxonomy): domain Eukaryota; kingdom Viridiplantae; phylum Streptophyta; class Magnoliopsida; order Poales; family Poaceae; genus Aegilops; species Aegilops longissima. Next base: position 638,379,054 of record CM038681.1, on the reverse strand, counting down.
AAAACTCCATATACCAGCTTCGCCAATGCGGATATCTTTGTTTGGACTCAATGAGAACCTCGCCGATGTAATAAATCGGCACGAACCGGATACTCCTTCCCCGCCTCCTTTCGCTTCCACCACAATGGCCACGCTGACTGCCCGGCATTAGCAGCAACATATAACAGAGCGGCTCCTTGTCAATGGGAGCGGCAAGAACAAAGGGTTGGCCACCGCCGCTTTAAGTCCTCCAATGCCTCATCACGGCCGAGCTCGCATTTAACCGATCCGTCTTCTTCAAAGATCTGGTACAAAGGAATGGCCTTCTCTCTAGGCGATCGATAAACCGGCTTAGCGCAGCAATCCGACCTGCCAAACGTTGGACATCATTGATACACTTTGGCTTAGCCAAGGAGGTGATAGCTGTAATCTTCTCCGGATTAGCTTCAATCCCCCTGTTGGATACAAGGAAACCCAATAACTTGCCTGCCGGAACACCAAAAACACACTTGGCCGGGTTAAGCATCATCTTGTACACCCGCAAGTTGTCAAAAGTTTCTCTCAAATCCTCAATCAGTGTTTCCTTCTCCCTTGACTTAACCACGATATCATCCACATAAGCGTGCACATTACGGTCGATCTGTTCATGCAAGCAGTTCTGTACGCAACGTTGATAAGTTGCTTGGGCGCTCTTGAGCCCAAAAGGCATATACATAGCAGAAGGCTCCAAAAGGGGTGATAAACGTCGTCTTCTCCTGGTCCTTAACCGCCATCTTAATCGATGATATCCGAATATGCATCCAAAAACTCAAACGCCACAACCCGCCGTAGCATCAATAATCTGGTCAATACGGGGAGGGCGAAGGATCTCTGGACAAGCCTTGTTAAGATCTGTATAATCCACACACATCGCCAAGTGCCATTCTTCTTGAGGACCAACACGGATTAGCAAGCCACTCGATGAAAAACTTCTCGATAAACCCCGCCGCTAAGAGCACGCAACTTCCTCTCCAATGGCCTTGCGCTTTTCCTCGTTAAACCGTCGAAGAAACTGCTTTACCGGTCTGTACTTGGGATCGACATTAAGAGTGTGCTCAGGAGTTCTCTCGGTACACCTGGCATGTCAGAAGGCTTCCATGCAAAAATGTCCCGATTCTCACGGATGAACTCGATGAGCGCGCTTTCCTATTTAGGATCCAAGTTAGCACTGATGGTGAACTGCTTGGACGAATCGCCGGGCATAAAATCAACAAGTTTAGTCTCAGCCGCCGACTTAAACTTCAAATCCGGATCGTGCTCTGTAGTTGGCTTCTTCAACGGGGTCATATCCGCCGGATCAAAATTGTCTTTATAATACTTTAACTCTTCGGTGGCACAAACCGACTCGGCATAAGCCGCGTCACCTTCCTCGCATTCCAACGCAATCCGGCGGCTCCCGTGAACCGTTATCGTCCCTTTGTGACCCGGCATTTTCAGCTGCAAATAAACATAACAAGGCCGTGCCATAAATTTAGCATAAGCCGGCCGCCCAAACAGGGCGTGGTAAGGGCTTTGGATTTTCACCACCTCAAACGTCAATGTTTCCGATCTGGAGTCATGTTCATCTCCAAAAGCTACCTCCAGAGCTATCTTGCCGATCGGGATACGCCGACTTGCCGGGCACCACACCGTGAAATCTTGGCTTTGGACGGCCCGAGATGCCTATCCGTCAACCCCATACATCGAAGGTCTCGTGAGTACGTGATGTTGATGCTGCTTCCTCCATCCATAAGCACTTTGGTGAACTTGTATCCTCCCACCGAGGTGCCACTACTAGGGCTAGCTGACCCGGATTGTAAACCCGGGAGGATGATCCTCTCTACTCCATACAATAGGCCGCCTCGACCAGCGCAGTAATGCGGCGCTGGCCGGTTCAACAACACCGACCGCCCGCTTGAAGCTTTCGGTCTCGTCTGTCCAAGCTGGTGGTAAAGACATGGTACATCCACCGTTCAACTATTTTGGATTACTTTGGTAACCCGATTGCTGCTTGTCACGATGGTAACCCCTTGGTTCTCGATTATCCCGATTGTTTTGATTATTACGATTGCCTTGCCCGCCCGGATTACCACCGAACCACGGGCCGAATTTCTCCACCGTAACCGGGCGGACCTCGAACCACCGCCGGCCCTTGATCATACCGAAAGCATTAGAATTTTTGAACTCCTGCATAATATAACAATCCTTCCAGAGGTGGTTCGCGGTGCCTCCTTCGTCCCATGCTTCGACAAGGTTGATTCAATAAGTAATTCAAACGCCCGGGATTGTGACCTTGTGCACCGCCCGGTTTGATCGCCTACCTTTGCGCTGCTGACCCTTGTCCTGTAGCGTTGGTGTTAACTACGAAGCCCATGTTACCGTTAGCCTTACGCTTGTTTCCCCATTGCTGCCGAATGATGTTGTTGGCCTCGAGTTGCTATTCTGCTTTCCCTTCCCTACTTCGTCATCCTCGCACTGGGATCCTTGGTACTATCGAATCAGCATACTTTACCAAAACGCCCATGAGCGTGCCCATGTCATTGCAAAACGCTTCATGCGACCCAGCTTTAACTTCAACGGTTCGAACCGCAATTGGCTTCTAGGGTTAAGATAGTGGAATCGAGGTTGATCCGATCCGATGAATGTAAAACCTCAAACGCCGCGCACTCCAATGTGTTGTTGATTCTCCTCTACGCTCGACACAAGCCGCCAAATCCACCACAGACATGGGCTGTTTACAGTGTCTTTGAAATTTTGAATGAACCGGGTCCGTGAATCGAGTTGGGTGGCAAATTTTTCAACCAAGTACGAGCCGCACCTTCCAACATCATGGTGAAATACTTCGCACACGTAGCCGCCCACATCCAGCATCTCCATGGCCATCTCATAGCTTTCTATCCACGCTCGAGCCAAATCGGCGGTGTAATTGGGCACCTTGCGGGCCCTTTGAAGTCCTTAGGCAAACGCACATTGCGTAAAGCGGGACGAGGCAAGGCACCCCAATGATCCGGACGTGACCCCGGTTCAAGATGGTCGGACGAACCGGCGCGAGCTGATGGTCCTCATGTTGCGCTGCTAACTCGGCCTCCTGCGTGCCTGCCCGGTCCACCACCACTTGAGCGTCTTGAAGCCACCACCGGGTTGTTGCCTCGGCGGACCGTGCGCGTGTTGCTTGACACGGCCGGTTCATCTGCCCGGCTATAACTCCGCTTGGGCGGGGGTGGAGTGGATCCGATCCCGATCAGATGAATATGCTTCTGCTGAGCTGTGGCCGCCCCGAGGAGCTCCTTGACCCGGCGAGTTTCTACCGCTGTGGTGAATCGCCCTCGATCGAATCGCCTCAATCGTGCCGCAGCCACGACAAGGTTATCCATCGGGTTGGAGTAGTGACCGGAGGTGTTCGACAATGCAGGGTGCGCCGGTGTGATGGCGGGCAGATCTATCACACGGGCTGAACCGGCGCGGCCGTCCCGCTTCCGGCGGTTTACCACCGTGGCGGATTATCGTCCTCGCCCACAGGTATTGAAGAGCTCTTTCCTCGAAACCGAAGGCAAACGGGATCTGTATTTCTCTTCATGACTTCATGTGATGCACTCGATCCAAAGATGAGCCTATAAGCTCGCGGTATCCAAAGCGCTCGTTCCGCCGCCATCCTCACGTCCGCGCCGCCAGATCCGCTTTAGCTTTAGCGATCTGTTCCTTTACCTTGCAATCTCTGCGTTATGCGAGTCCCGATCCGCCGGGTTAGCCTCCGCCATGAGGGCAGCCAATGCGCCAAATAACTCGATAGAACTTGAGCGGCGGGCGACAGGCCTCCTTCCCGGCTGCCACCACCGCTGCTGAACCGGCGGCGATGGGCGCCATGGTCGAAGTGAAGCGCCGCTTGTGTACCGCCATGAAAATTCCAACACGGCTGGGCAGATCAAAGGAGTCCGGAATACTCTCGCCGTCGGAACAGCCCCGATCCGCCATCTTGCGGTGGTACAAAGACTCGGTTTCTCCGGCGGATGACTCGTCGCCAGAGTAGACAACGGTTTCGCCACCAGATGCTGATCCGCCCTCATAGTCTCCGTGGGCGACTCCCACGAAGCACGCTTGATACCGGTTTAGCCAGGCAGGACTCTTCTTCGTCCACGAGCCGCCTCGACGAGGTCGGTGCGGATGTCCGCCCAGGCCCCGCTCGCCGATCTTGCCAATGAACACGTGTATGCCACCAAGGGGACCCGGTACCGTACTCGATCGAGCCGCCTCGGGGCCCGATCCGCATCGTCGATGTAGAGTTTGCCGACGACTCTTAGTCATCCGCCCACATCATAGCCTTCGAGTCCTTCGAACTTGCCCTCTAAGATCATCAAACCATCGTGCGATAGCCCCACGGTGGCGCCAACTGTCGTGGAATTGTCACGGCAGATGTCCTCGTGAAAGGACTTAGTCGCAGGGCCATCGTACGGGTTAACTTAGAGGGGTTAAAGCGGACACAAAGACACGGGAGTTATACTAGTTCAGCCCCTTCGATGAAGGAAAGGCCTACGTCTAGCTGTGATGGGATTGATGTAGTTTCGCGACTTGGGAGCAATAGCTTCGCTTAAGCCTCGAATTGTTTGTCCTTAATCCGCCGCCGGTCGCCCCTTATATACACGGGTTGACGCCTTGCCGGTCTCTGAGTCCCGATCCGCTCATACAAGTGTCCGCTCGGTCTCTTCTCTCTTGTCTTACAAAGACAAGTTACAACACTAAGGCGGTTCACATAAATGGACCTTAATTCGCCTCTGGGCTCCGGGCCTCCTCCGTGGGCCTGGATCATGGACGAGGGTAAACCGGCCCCTCCAGGGTGGTTCACACTCAGTAGTTGTATCCCAAACAATCTCCCATAATGAGTCAGCCCTCCAGCGAGCCGTAAGTAGAAAGAAAGGAGTTTTATAATAAGGGACATCCCTATTTGTGCTTCTGAGGATAACTAAAGTGTTTACCTTGTAGTTCGGATCTCCGCCCTTCGCAAATGAGCTCGCCTTCGGGGACCTTCTTCCGGAGATAATGGAGAGCGAGACGCCGTCCGGGCGCCCGTCGGATAGGGCGGACGAGCCTGAAGTGTCGCCATGGAGGGAGCCCCGGGTGTGGTAAAGCCGGATAGTTCGGTGCGAATCGGTGTACGGTGAAGGATCCGCTTGAGAAGGCGTTTATCTCGGAAGATCAGCATGCATTGATGAGCATGGTGATTGAAAGGATTGCGCCGGCAAGGCAGATTGCATGATGCCGCCAGAGTTTATCAAGGGGATTCGAGGTACGTAAAATGACACACCTTTTAACAGTTTTGCATATAGAATGCGCCTCAGATAGATAGTAGCCCCGAGACTCGGTAGGTTGTCGACATCGACAAAGATGCCGAGGATCAAAACCGCAGGTTTAAATTCCCGCCATGCCGATGCAGGTGGCGGGTCGTCCGGGGCCACCGGACCGATGGAGTTGCTGAATTAAAGCGGCAACTCGATGTGGCGGATGAAGACATCGCTACGATCAACAAAGCGACTTGATGAGTCGCAAGGTAAGTTTACCGCGGTCACGTGGTAAGGGAGCCGGCCAACTCCTTACAATATGTGCGTGAAATGCGAGATAGTGCCGCTGCCGGAGAGTCTTCGCCAAACTTGCTCAAGCCAAGGAGCAGGCCGTAAGGAGTAATGCGGGCGCCTCAAGGCGATCGAGGAGTTAGCGGCGAAAGGCCGCACATCACGAAAGCGAGGAAAAAATAGCCGAAATGGCTGTGAAGTTAAGAGATGCTACCGACCGCAATGAGGCTCTTGTGAAGGAGCGCCTAGCGGAGCAAGAAGACTCGAGAAGGCCACCGCCGGCCAAGGATGCCCGCTCGCAATGCGGGCTATAAAGGAGGAGCCACGCCAGCCGGAGATATTGTAGCTGGTAAGCCCTTTCGCTGCTACCAAGGTTTACGGATCCAAAGTATGCTCACTGGGCCAACTGTGGGGTTCAGAGGACCCTTATATGGACTTAGTAGCGAAAAGGGCGGATGCCGCAGTGCATTCGAGTCGGCGAGCACAAGACTAAGAGCTGTTTTGGTCTCAATTCCATAGTCCGGAGCGTTCACTTCCGCCGACCGACCGCTTGGCCGAGTGTGCTGAGCTAAATAGGTTGTCCGGCTTGCTATGACGGATATAGTGACCCATATCTGGCGGATAGGCCCAAGCCAAGAGTTACTTTGGCTTGTTGCAGCAATTTCTTGGGGCGGTGCCGCATATCAAGGCGGCGAAGCGGTCGGCTCTGCATAGAGGGTGCGCGGATGGCGCCGCCGTGTGAAGACACATTGACAGAGATGGATGCCACCGCTGTTGCGACTTCGGTTCGATGATAACCGGTTACCCGCCGAGCACTATTTTGGCGGCGTCTGCGTGGTGCTCGTGTAATAGAGTCGCAGGTTTCAAAAATGTTACGCTCAAATGAACGCTTGTAAAATGATATTTATGATGTAAGCGCCTTTTATACTTGTGCGTTCAAGTAATAGAGTATCTCCTCTCGCGGCCGCTCATGTATACGTGTGTATAACCCGAAAGATGGCGATGCGGTTTAGCCCCCACGCACAAGGTGCGGGGTGTTCGCAAAAATAGCGCGTTTTCACACTTAATCCGGCGCCTCGGTCCTGTAAAGGAGGTGGTAGCGTAGCAAACGAGGCAATCGGACTATAATGCTTTATCACTTTCTCTTAGCCATGGAGTTCGAGGGTGGGGCTACGACATAGCCCCGGGGCACCGCGCTCCGAATTCGGGTGCATATGTGCTGGCCGAAACGGCCCTTCGTCAAAGCGGAGGAATCCTAAACATTCCCATAGTCGATCGAGTGGTTGACCAGTCTCGCTTGTATCATGACAATCGATTTTCGGCTTTCATCGAGGTGCTCGCCAACCGAACTGGGGCACAATCGCAGAGTTCTCCGGAGCCGCGTTAGCCAATGATACGGAACGTAAGGCAGCAAAACACAGGGCCGGGCAAACCCAACATTTGACCAAAGACATGATTCGGAGCTGATGCATATAAGGCCTAACTCGAGACGCCAACACTCCCGAAGGTGTTCGGTCTTTATAATAGCGGCAAAACAAAGCCCTAAGCCCCTTGTGTCCGTGCACGGCAGATTCTTACTGGCGCGCCGATCCCAAAACGCCATCTCCACTCGGTTATAATGATAAACCAGGGATTATAGCAACAAGAGACAGAAGAAAGGTTTACGTAGGGTCTTAGTCCGAAAAGAGTCCTTGCAACGGGTCCCTACCGCACGCCCTGCTTTGTGTCTCAAGTTGCCGTATCTTGGACGGGTGTGCACGCTGTTCATCTGTAAAAAGAGAAGAACTTGGTTGGAAAAGAAATCGTGCGAGAAAAGTGCACAAAAAATTGAAAATAGGGATTAAGGAAGCGAGCCTATGCTAGCTCATTATGGCTTATATGTGCAAACCCTTGTGAAGGAATGTGCGGCTAGGTAGCCCCTAGCTTATTTATTCCGGACTCGTCCAGCCGCGTCCGGGGTCTCAAGCGACCTTTTAATGAAATGATGCCATGTGGACCGGGCATTTTAAGCGTAAGAGACGCGTAATGTGGTATTGCATTGAAGCGGATGAGAGCTTCCCATCCCGTGGTGCTTGATAGTTGGCTTAAGGGCCTGGCGCCACTCCTTTGAAGGAAGTGCGGCTATGCCGAGTTGTAATAGGGTCTATCCCCATTTGCGGATTGTGTCCGGATATAGCAGGTTTAAGTCACTGCCGCCGTCCATCAACACCTGCGTTAAGTGCAGTCCGCCTATTGTGGGATCCGATATCGTAAGCGCCTAGCTGCGTTAGGATATACGGACTAATCCAGGTGGTCGAAAGTGATTGGTTTTTACATCCAATCTTCGTCCACTAGAGTGGATCGTCCGACACTTGTCTTGGCAAGTGCCGTGTTGGCTTTCCGTACTATCACGTGAAGCGAGTTTACTGTTTTAACTTCTTATGGGAAAGTCTTTTGACTCCTGTTCTCTGCTGGTGGGGCTCATCATCGTCCTCGTTTGGCACATCGAGCCCCTTGTGTCCGGCGTTGAGTCTGCCGGACTGTTTGAAAACCCAACAATTTCGGTTGGTATGGTTTGCGTGCCTTCCGAGGTATCAGGATTTGACATATCCGATCTAAAATTTTGTTTAAATTTGATAGCTCGTCTCTGTTCTCCTTGAGAGGTCAGTGTTGTATTGTTCGTCGCGGCCTTTTGAATCCGGCGTTGACCGCCGTGTTCTCGCGGGCTTTTTTTTTATTCCGCGCCGATCTTTCCTCTGCCGTGATTTTCCGCTTCCATCTCCGATCTCGGATGTACTCGGGTCGCTGGTGCTTGCATCTTGCTAGCGATTGTCTTCTCTAGCGCAAAGCGCGTCATGAGGCTTGTTAGCGCGGCCATTGTTCTTGGCTTTTCTTGGCCGAGGTGTCTGGCAAGCCATTCGTCACGGACGTTGTGTTTAAAAGCTGCTAGGGCTTCTGCGTCCGGACAGTCGACTATTTGGTTCTTTTTGGTAAGGAACACGCTCCGAATTCTTGTGCTACGATTCTCCGGGCTGTTGGGTTATATGACTCAAATCGTCTGCGTCCGGAGGGCGGACATAAGTCCCTTGAAAATTTGCTCTAAACGCGTCCTCAAGCTCTTCCCAACTTCCAACAGTATTTTCTGGGAGGCCTTTGAGCCAATGCCGAGCTGGCCCTTTTGAGCTTGAGGGGTAGGTACACAAATTTCCATTTACGACCTTTTTGTGACCAAAAACAGAAGGTCAAAAGCTGGTCGTCGTAAACTGACTATAGCGACCTTTAACAAAAGGTCGTTGACCCTATGACCTTCTGTTTTGGTCGCTAGCTCTCTCCCCAGGCCATGTCGGATCCGATGTGGCAATCTGACGTGGCAAAATTGCGACGAATTGAAGAGGTCGTTGGTTAAAATCAGTCCGGTCCAATTGAGGGTTTTACATGGGCCGAGCCCATTAATTCAGCCCATTTTATGTTTTTTTCAGTTAATTTTCGCTAGCTACATGGGCCTAGCCCAACATGGTATTTTTTGTTTTCTAAGCCTTTTCCATTTTAATGTATTTTTTAATGTATTTTTTTCTGTAAGTTACACGGGCCAAGCCCATTTCAGCCTTTTATTTATTTCTGGGCCGGGTCTTTTAACATTGTTTGGGCCATTATATTTTGGAGCTGGTCCCACTTGTCATCTTCTCACACATTGGGCCCACTTGACAGAAAATTCAAAAATGCTCAGATTATTTTCATAAGTGGATCCCACAAGTCAGGTTTCCATTCCACACGTTTTCAAATCACATACATAATCATTATTTCAAACAGAACAGTGCAGATGTAGTACGTCAAATAACACTAAGTCTACTACAATCTGTACATAGTTATTACAATCCAGATATGCCTACTATTACAATATTGCAATATTTACATTCTATTACAATCAAACAGAAGAGACGGCTCTTTGCTGAGTAGAGCTATATGGTTTCGATCTTCAAATTTTGTAGACCTCGAGCTCCTGAACACAAAGACAAACATCATTAGAGATTAGAGTGTACACATGCTAGGAATAGCATTGGTTAAAAATAACTAATAATCACATGATGAAGTCCTAGAATGAAATTTCAGTAGTGACCAGATCTAGATCTATAGGAAACAGAACAGCCACGACAAAATCCTAACCAGAATGCATTTAATAAAAATGGATTGCATCTGGTTACTGTAGTGCAAGCTAACGACATGAAGGTTCCATCAAGCAATGATCAACTAGTGAAAACCATTCCGTGCTTTGCAAAGAAAATACTAGATGAATCTCACTAACAAGAGCACTAGGCGATTAATAGAAGAAGTAATCAGCAGATGACACAATAACAACAACAGATTCTGGTTAGAGACCAATTATCTAGTGGGTATAATATTTGATTACTTCAAGAACAGATTCTGGTTGGACCAAATATATGATAAAGCAACAAATTCAGCCAACTTCAAGAGACCACAAGAGCATCAATCAACAACAGGTATAGTATAATATTTTAGAGACCAATTTTAGAAACATATTTTAGAGACCAATTTTATATCAGAACACTAGATGTTTGTGATGCATCTTCGAGAACCACAAGAACACTAGATATAGTAGAATATGATTCCAGGAGTATAATGCTAACCACAAGAGCATCAATCAGCAGCAGGTATACATCAAACTATCTACTAGACATCATCAGGATAGGAAGGGTCACCTGACATATTGAACTCGATGCTGCAGCAGGCCGATGACGTGGTCGTACAGAGCAGACCCTTTGTGGCTGGCTAGATGCGCCCCTCCTCCTCCTGCTCCTCGAGCAGGACAAGGATGAGCTGGTACAGAGCATGCAGCTCCTCCCTAAACCAGAAAGCACACAAATCAGTATGCACAAGTGTTGGACCCTCAAATAAGGAGACATGAATTCACTGGTAAGCATTAGCGGAACTAATATATATTTTTGCATTATCTTAATATATATTTTTGCATTATCTTAGTCTAAAAAACAGAGTTTCATGGACTCTAGTGCTTCTTTGGTCAGTAGAGCTCCATAGGATGCAGCCAAGATTGCAGCTGCAGCCACATATGATGCCAAAGAGGATTGATCGAGGCACAACAGAGGAGACATCTAATTTGACTGCCACAATCGTTGAGTGAATGCAAATGAAAGCTAAATCCTTACTCCTAATTTTATGATATTAATGAACAAGAACACATGTTAAATAACTTATTACTGGACCTTACTTGAGTTACTACTGCCACTATCAAGCAAGGACTGCTGCAAGCAGTACAACACAATAGCAGCATGTTCTACCAGCCGCAATTGCTTGCAAGACCATGGATGCATTCAAAAGAGAAATGCTTGCACAAAACCATGGCTCATCTGATGTCTGACGGTATTGACAAGGAATAAAGTTACATGCACAACAGCCCGACCTTACTCTACATCCCAACATTGGCAGGTGACAACTAATAACTCATTTCCAACAGAAAAACTGCAGGAATTCTTTGCTTATTTTTAAGAAAAATGCTACAAGTTAAGCCTTTGTTTAACAGTAGGTCTAAGGAAATAAAATGTGCACTTAGTGAGAATTTAGCAATAGATTAACAGCATATTGTTCAGCATCACACAGATAGTAGAACAATGGTACAGGCAGCTATTGGCATAAAGTAGAGATTTTACATGAATAAATCACATAAGTAACTATAACAGAGAAAGAAAACATAGAAGTGGTAGCGAGGCATGAACGGTGTCTTGAGTTATTGCTGCATCGGCCGTAACAGAGGCCGAGGAAGTCGCTGTGATGGGTTGCAGCATCTGTGCTGATGCAGTCTCAGCCACAGGCTCCTCCTAACACCTGAAGTGAAACACACAAGCTGGTCAGCAGAACTACAACATTTTAGCTTTGGAGATGAAGAATAACTCAAATTACCCTTGTAATCCGTTTCAAAAAAAATTAACCTTCTAGTATGGCCATGCTAATAGATAAAATTAACCTTTTCCCTTTTACTTTCAATGAAAAAGGTAAGAGGCCAGAATTCTACATGCAGCTTTTGTAGACACAAATCCAAGAGAAATACATCTCTATATGAGAACCAACCCAAATATGAACAGAACAATTCGATCTAAATTAAAGTCTGAACAAATATATGAGAACCACCCCAAATACATGCAGCTTCTAGTACGGCAAGTATTCAAGGGTCAGAGAAAAATCAGTGGTAAACGATATGTGGGCAGATCAACCAAACACATTACTGATGGATACATGGAAGATCGGGCAGTGCATCACTTTGGCAGGCGGATAAACAAAATGGCACGAGAAGTTGGTGTTGATAGGAAACCCAACCCCCTGTATACGTATACGTCGTCTGATGGAACTGCTCTCTGCAGCCAGGCGTGTCCCATCTGAACTAACGATCCCAAGACAAGGAAATCACGTAGCTGTATAATGCAGGATCATGAAAGAGGAGGAGAAACAATTCGAGGGAGACCAACACCTGGCCGCTAGCAACGCAAGTGAACCCAACCGATCTATCTATTCTAATTCTAAAAGTGTTGTGCTACTTGTATTTTTGTCCAGGCAGACAGGTCACAGGAGGGCAGCATACATGTAATCAGCACAACATACATGTAATCTTCAATATGGCAGACTGCATCTTAATTAGTGGGCATGTGAAGTGCAAAAAAAGACAGTAAATCGACGGACTAGCTACAAACAACAAATGGCATGGCACATAGACTGACGAAGCTCGTAACTATTACACGGCCAACACACGACAGCGCTACACAGCCAGGACGGAATGGGGCGCTCGCGGATGTGGGAGGGGAGCTGAGCGTACCTGTCCGAAGGACGCGGAGACGGCCTCGAGGCCGTCGCCTGAGCGGAGGTCGGCGCAGAAGGAGCGGACGCTCGGGAGCGCGTTGAGCAGCGCCCGCGGCGCGGCCCTGTGATGGTGGGTGAAGGCCACGTCGACGTAGACGCCGTTGCCCCCCGCACCCGGCGGCGAGCGCGGCGAGGAGGTGCTGGCCGAGGTAGCCGCTCCCGCCCACCACCAGCACCCGCTTGCTCTCCATCTCCGCCAACGCCCGCTGCTCCGGCGCCCCTCCTCTCTGGCGGAGCGAGCAAGCTAGAGTAGGTCGGATGCGGGCGCGGGGTGGATCTGAGGGGCGGGATCGGAGACGACGGGTTTGGGCACGCGGAGCAGGTGGAGGACGGGGGTGGGGTCGGGAGGAGGAAGCGGCGGGGAGGGGCTGCGGTGGATCTGGCCGGCGACAGTGTTCGGAGGGCAGGGGGAGGGGTGGAGGTGGCGCCGGCGGCGGAGTGGATGCGGTCGCCAGCGTGTGGTTTGAGGGGATCCAGATCATGGGGACGGCACCATTCATGGGGGACGGCGGCGGCGCTTGGTAACGAGGTGAGGGCGTGTGGTGGGCTGGTTGGTTCGGTTGGGTGGTGAGGGAAGGGGAGGGGCGAGAGGAGGGGGCGTGGGGGAGGCCATGAACGATGGCGAGCTCCGCCGGAGGGAGGTGGCGGCGGCGGCGATGGATCTGGAAGGGAGGAGGCGAGGTCTCTCCATCGGGCGAGATAGCGAGGAGACGGGTGATCTGGAATGGGATGGATGTGGAAACTGGAAAGAAAGGAGGCGGGGGTTGAGGACGGCCGTTGGATCCGCGAGCATCCGACGGCGTATGATGCACGATCCGCGTGAAACGTCTACAGACCAATCAGAATGCAGTATGATGCTATGACCATCTAAATTGGTCATAGTTGTCTAAAATAATATGTTAAAATCATGTCAGCTATTTTATGACCTGAGAAATTCAAAAAGAAAATAGAAAACCTTCTCATTGTGTCACCAAAATGTGAACGAGTTACAGAAAAAATAACAAACATGGAAAAATATAAATATCTTCAAAAAGGTGTAGTGAGAAATGAGTTTTCTTGCAAAATAAACATTTTCATTTTGAGAGCCCAAAATGAGTTTTTTTAAGGACCTACCAAATAATTGTTGCAAAATTGGACCAAATCGTTTTATAAAATACTAGGCCATATTTAATGCACAATTGACAAAATGGTTGGGTGTAAAATTTTGATCCACCTCTCGTGAAAAGACAAATTTCATGGATTCGGATGGAAGCGGGTCAAATTTGAACTGCAGTTGCCTCATAGTTTGCTATTTGTTTTTCCAAAATCATTTCTAGATACATAAGTATCTATTTAATCGAGAAACACCAAAAAATTCCAAGATTCAACCACTAGCTAGGACGGTCATTCTCGTCGTTTTGACCGCATTTTGAAACAGGCATAAAAATTCATAAAAATCAAAAATTGGGAAACCTTCGCATTGTGTCATCATATGTGGCCAAGTTCCTAGGAAAATAACAAACTTGTGTCGACAATTATTTTAAAAAGTGTTCTCGAAACGAGCTATCATGTGTTGAGATCAATGGCTTTCAAGCCAAATGATCAATTTTATGGCCACATTCATGGCATAGTTTGTTCAAATGATCTCATATTTTGCACAAGGGTGCATATTGGAATGGCAAACAATGTTGCCTAAGGAAGTTTTCATTTTCGTTGGACGAAAAAACCATTTTCCATTTTTCGAGAGCCCAAAATGAGTTTTTTTTGTGATGGACCTACCAAATAATTGTTGCAAAATTGGACCAAATCATTTTTATAAAATACTAGGCCATATTTAATGCACAATTGACAAAATGGTTGGGTGTAAATTTTTTTGATCCACCTCTCGTGAAAAAGACAAATTTCCGCCGATTTAGGTGGAAGCGGGTCAAATTTGAACTGCAGTTGCCTCATAGTTTGCTATTTATTTTTTCCAAAAATCATTTCTAGATACATAAGTATCTATTTAATCAGAGAAACACCAAAAAAATTCCAAGATTCAACCACTAGCTAGGAACGGTCATTCCGTAGTTTGATAGCATTTTAAACGGGCATAAAAATTAAAAAAATCAAAAATTGGGAAACCTTCGCATTGTGTCATCATATGTGCCCAAGTTCCTAGGAAAATAACAAACTTGTAATACGGCAATTATTTTAAAAAAGTGTTCTCAGAAACGAGCTATCATGTGTGGAGATCAATGGCTTTCAAGCCAAATGATCAATCTTATGGCCACATTCATGGCATAGTTTGTTCAAATGATCTCATATTATGCACAAGGGTGCATATTGGAATGGCAAACAATGTTGCCTAAGGAAGTTTTCATTTTGTTGACGAAAAACCATTTTCCATTTTTTGAGTGCCCGAAAGGAGGTTTTCTTGTGAAGGAACTACCAAATAATTGTTGCAAAATTGGACCAAATCATTTTTATAAAATACTAGGTCATATTTAATGCACAATTGACAAAATGGTTGGGTGTAAAAAATTTTGATCCACCTCTCGTGAAAAAGACAAATTTCCATGGATTCGGATGGAAGCGGGTCAAATTTGAACTGCAGCTGCCTCATAGTTTGCTACTTATTTTTTCCAAAAATCATTTCTAGTTACATAAGTACCTATTTAATCATAAATACATGGTTTGGTGGCGATACGTCGAGGTTTGGGCGGCGACCGAGGGCCCCAACTCTAGAGCGCGTAAACTTGCATGCCCGCTGCGTGGTCACCGCGCGACCGTGACGTTGCCATTTGTTCTGTGCGGCCTAGGCATGTCTAGTGGGTTGGTCACTCCCCAGGTAGGTGCTAGGAAGAAAATTACAACATAAGATTCTCACGAGGAGACCGATCGATGCTCAAACAAGAATTAGCAGCCAAGTGTTTGATTAGCGGTACGGGAAATGTACATGGCTAATGGGCGTGAGTTTTGGCTGACGATTATCAGTTACTAAGGACACTATCTTGGAAAATTTGCAGCTAAAATGGAGGAGCCTAGGTGTCACTTGCTTTGCAACGTACCACACTGGACAGAAATATGAATGTTGAAGCCACACTCACATGTATTGTTAGATGGGGCTCAAATTTTGTGGAGAGCAATGATTTGGGAATATAGAAGATGTGGCAAAAATTCAGCTCATTAGGATATTCCTAGCTAGTACTTCCTTCACAATAGTTCGAGTTGAACAAAAACTTTGGAAATTTGCCGAGGAAGATTTACCAGGCAAATGGAGTTGAATATTATCATGAGGCAATGATTTGGACAGTAAAGAATGTCCAATTTTTTTGGAAATTTTGGGAATGATAGAAATATAGGTTGCTTCACAACCTAGGGCAAAAATTGACACATGGACATGGCACATAGGCAAAACTGACGAGGTGGCGCCTAGTCATAGCAATAAGTACCAATGCATCCACGTTCACAACCTCATGACTATTTATATTGGTCGTAATCAAGTAGAAATAAGGCCATTGGCGCCTCTTGTCTACTTTGTGACCATTTGGTGTAAGCAATTTCAGGGTTTGAGCCCTTCCAAGCGAAATGGCCGTGAATTTACGACCAATTCAGATGGGGTCACTAAGAGAAGGTCATAAGTTGACATATTTCTTGTAGTGGTATTTTATGGCGTGAAGATCGTCTCCTCTAGCCATGTGTATGTGTAGTATATAGTCTTCTATCCGACTCAAAGTCATTGTCAGTCGTATGCCTCTATGTTTATGGGTTTAAACCTCGCCGAAATTCATGATCCAAAGACCTCATCGATGAAACATAAGCGGGTGTCTGGCGCCCAGATTTGGGTGTGCCGTTGTCTTGAACACTTGTCGTGTGTGTTACTTCGGGTCCTCTTTTTGGCCCGTAGATGGACCTAGTTGGGCCGTCTGCTTTACCAGGATTATAATTCGCTTGTGTGCAGCCCCGCTTGTCGCTTTGGGCTGTCATCTGCCGTCTATCCGCCGAGTGGCCTCTTTATTTTTTTTGTGAAGGCTCGATGGCTTCCTCGTCAAATTCTGGCAAAGAACTTGCGCCGGGTAGCTCTTGGTTTGATGGCCATTGCCATATTTGTCTTCTGTCTTGAATACTTTGCTCCACTTCATTACGGCGTGTCTTCTGCTGTTTTGAGCTTCCGTTTCGCCTTCTTCAAACTTCTTGCGATGGCGACTAGTTTTTTGCGTATGTTCTTATGCTCGTGTTGTGGCGGACCGTTGATTGCTCCGTGAAGAGGTTGACTATCCGCTCGTCCCTGTTCGTCGTCCACCGGCTTGCCTGCTCTATCGCTTGGTCGTTAGGAAGGCTGCTTTGATCGGCGCGGACTTAGGGCGGCGTTATGCGCCGCCGTTTTGGTTCTTTATCGGCGAGATTATCCCCTGTCGCGTCCTGTTGTTCCTCGTTATCGCTTTCCTTTGGGGTGTCCACCATGTATATGTCGTATGGCAAGGTGGTCTTCCAGTGTCCTGTAGGCACTGATTCTTGGTAGTCTCCGGCATCGTCGTCCATACCGCCGATGTCTTCGGAGTCGTAGTCGAGTATGTCGGTTAAATCATCGGCGGTGGCTACGAAGTGGGTGGTGGGTGGGATCTGAATTTCTTCGTCATCCGCGTCCCAACCGTCCCGGCCGAAGTTCGCCAGGCTCTCCGATAGCGAGAGATGCTTCAATGAATTTATGATATCGCCAAGGGCGAAAAGAAAGATGTCCGCGCGGTGAATTCCATGATCGGCGCCAATCGGATTCGACCGGCGGGCGCAGGAGGTGCGGAGTCCGCAAGGAGTCCGGCACCTCGAGTCATGGGCTTTATGTGGGACAAGGCAAGTGTTCGCTCCATCGCCAGAGAGATTGCGGCTCCGAGGCGGTGTCCAGCCATCCGCCCTCGATTCGAGCGATCGGCTCCGGACTATGAGTCGGGCGGATCCGGTGCGGCCTCAAGGTCTTGCCCGTGGCCGAGTTAGGTCGTGCCCATCAAGACAACACGCACGCTTCGGTTGTGGCTCGATCCATCGAGGATCAAATCCCGCGGATATCGGCCGTGAAGTTTAGGTTTCAAACCCGACTGACGGCGGGGCGAAGCTTCGATCTGCTCCAGATGGCCAAGCGAGTTGGCCCGCAAAGGCGGCCGCCGAATCTGAAGATCTGTCCGGGAGAAAGGTCTCACCCGGATTGCGTCGTTGTTGATTGAAGAGGCCATCAAGCCTATCGGTGACGACACGAGGAACTCTCAATGAAAGCACCAATGTCGTGTCAAACCGGCGGATCTCGGTAGGGGTCCCGAATCGTGCGTCTAGGCGGATGGTAACAGGAGACAAGGGACACGATGTTTACCTGTGTTCGGGCCCTCTTGATGGAGGTAAAACCCTACGTCCCGCTTGATTGATATTGATATTGTGGATGTTTACAAGAGTGGATCTACCACGAGATCAAGGAGGCTAAACCCTAGAAGCTAGCCTATGGTATGATTGTAAGGGTTGTTGTGATTGTTGTCCTATGGACTAAAGCCATCCGGTTTATATAGACACCGGAGAGGGCTAGGGTTACATAGAGTCGGTTACAATAGTAGGAGATCTACATATCCAGATCACCAAGCTTGCCTTACACGCCAAGGAAAGTCCCATCCGGACACGGGGGAGTCTTCAATCTTCTATCTTCATAGTCTTGGAGTCTGGTCGATGATGATAGTCCGACAAATGATAGTTCGGCTGATGATGGTAGTCCGGCTGTCCGGACACCCCCTAATCCAGGACTCCCTCACAACACATACCTTGTTGCTTGTACAGACCCGTTGTGGGCTTCTTTACTCTCCGAACAGGCTAATGAGAATGGTGGGAAATATACGCATTCCTTGAGGCCAACTCCAACGCACGACCCCAAACGAACGTTCGGTTTGTCCGCTTTTCGTCCGTTTGGGACAGAAAAACGGACATGGCCGTCCGCTTGCGGTCGTGCGGCCATCGATGCGCCCAACCGGCACGTCTCGTCTCAAACCGTCCGGGGTCGTGGAGTTTGATTTTTTTTGCCCCCAAAAAGAACCTTGCAAATAATACAAAAATATAAATATAAACATAAACGTTCATACGCCCGTAGTACCAAAGTTTAACGCAGGTCTTAGTAAAACTAAAATTTAATAAAAAACATAAAAATAGATAAAGGCCCGTTGCCGGTGGCTGCCGTCGTCTTGAGGAGTCGTTGTCTTACTCGTCGTCGTCGCTTGTGAGGTCGCCGTAGGATGGTGGCTGCCAAAGGTGGGTTGGCGGCCCCTGCCAGACCGGGTGCGCGGGCGGCGCTTGCACCACCTCCTCCCGTGGCTCCTTCTCATGGTTTGGTGACCCGCGGCGGCGTGGCTGACCATGGGCCGACACCCACTGAGTCAGCCATCTCTGGCGCCGTGCACGACTAGTTCCACTGCTGGCCCACCAGACGAGGGTTCCATGCGGCGATGGGCGCCTCCTCCACCGCGTCCTCCGGCACCTCCTCCTTGACGTTGACGTCCATCTTCGGGATGGCCACGTCGTCGACCGCCGACAGGGCCAACGCGGTTTCCAGGCCATCCCATTGCCGCACGCCGTAGGTGTTCAAGGAGTCCTCCATGACACGCCTCATGAGGCGGGCCTCCTCCTCCTCGGTCATGGGCGGTGGCGGGGACGGGGACGGAGAAGGCTTCGGCGTGAAGCCCCGCATATGCCTACGGCCTCGCGTTTGGGGAGGGTTGTCAACACGAGGAGGACGCGGGCGGCGCGGCCTACGAGGACGACCGGCAAAAAAAGATTGCCGCCGCTGATCGTGCTCGTTGCAGAGTCACGTATCCCATAATGGTGAATCTATGGCGTACCCGGAGTCCGCTAGTAGATCCGGTGGGAGTTGTGGAGTCGCGTCGGCCAGAGGAGGAGCCAGCCTTGTGGTCGTGCTTCCCCTTGTTGATCCAATACTAGCCCATGGCGCCGACGGGGTGGTGGGCGAATGGGGTGCGACGGCGGTGGCTAGGGTTTGCTCGTGTCGGGACTCGAGGAGGTAGGCCGACCAGGAAGTGGAAGTTGTGGAGTGGCCGGTCCAAGGCTTCCACATTAAGAAGGACGACGACCCTCCACCTGTGTGAATGACAGCCGGGACCCGCCGCGTGTGTGCATTAATTTTGGATGGTGGAGGTAGATGGACGGCTGCCACGTGTCCCTGAGGCAGGCGAGGAGCAAGCGCGTGCCCGCCCATTCGGCGTCTCTATGGACACAAAGCAGGCGCATGTTTGCCCCGAAAATGAGGCGAGTCGGACGTCAAACGGACATAAAATAAGGATGCGGCTGCGCGTTGGGCTAAGGCATCATTTATTTTGGCCTAAACGGACAAGCGTGGCCAGGATGAGATCGTGCGTTCGAGTTGGCATGAGATGCATTTTCAGTGTGCAAGTGGTCGAGGTCCTCTGATTCATGCGGCTTCATCTGCCAAGACATATGGGGTCCGGTCGATCCATCCATGGATGGGGTTCACTCAGTGTGCAACATGTAATTGGGCACCCAGCTATGTTGGTCAGAGGTGAATCTCGGGCGTCTTCCAAAAACAAAACAAATGGGACCAAGCACGGCTCCATCTTCCGAAATGGCCCAAGAACAAGGAGCATCTCCTCGCAATCACTAGTTTGGTAAGTGCGGTGCCGGTCCTTGCCCTGGGGTTGGGTGTCTCCTAGTACTCGCCCCGGACGGCTGGCGCAGCCTGCGCCAACCACAGCAACCAATGCCCTGCTCCGGCCCAGGCAGAGGCACAGCATAGTACTAGTACTCTTCACGGACGGCTGCCGTTGTTTGTGGCGTAGTAGGAGAAAACTTAACGAAAATTCCAAACGGAGACCTCCATTTAAAATCTTCAAAATTCAAACTTTTCAGTTTTAAAAATTCTGCAGAAAAAACACTTATACTTAGACATGTGTGCAAATTTTGGTTAAAATACGTTAAAATAAGAGCTACACAAAAAGACAAATCTGAGGCTTTTTAGCAAATGTACTATTCACCCTCAAAGTCCATGATTTTGCTATTTTTTGTGCAGCTCGTACTTCAGGGTATTTCATCCTAAAGTTTTACACACATACACTTCACATCCTAGCAGACTTGTGTGTGTGTTTTTTTTTTCAGAATTTTTAAAACTGAAAATTTTTATTTTTATTTTTTTTAAATAGAGGCCTCCGTGGAGCTCGGCCTCCACGGAGCTTGGTGTCCAAAATGCCCTACTCAAAACTCAAGCTCAATTCTATTTTTAGAGCATCTACAACCGGCCCCCCTAACCCGCCTCAAATGCTCGACGGGCCGGTACCGGTCACTGATCGGTCACGAAAATACAACCCGAATAGGCGTCTTAAACTGGGCTACTAAAATACCCGAGCTGACCAGTCACAAAAATGCGACCCATACGGGCGTCTTAAAAGGGCCTCAAACACCCGGGTTGACCGGCACCCTTCATATTCAGCCCAAATATGGGGACGCCAGGGTGCGCCCGTCATGTTGGACCCGACAGCCTGACCCCACCTTAAAATGCACCAAATCTACCCCCTCGACCTATTGAATTCATTTGCTCTCTCCTCTCTTCTTCCACCTTCGTTTTGTCCGTCTCGTCGGTCCGCCGCGCGCACGCTCCACATCCGTTCCTAGCCTCTGCGCAGCTAGCACGAGCACAACAGTCCTCTCTTCCGTCCTCGCCGCCGGGGACGTGACCGCCGACCCGGACGACACCGCAGTACGTCTAGCAACTCTCTGGCTCAGCCTTGCGCTCTATGTGTTCGACACATTGTCCGACCTGATTTTTTGCAATTTTATTAGGGAAAATGATGAATTCCGATGATTCGTCGGCCGACGAGTATGGACCGACGAAGCTTGATCAAATGATTCAAGATGATTTCTTCGATTCCTCGGATTCGGATGGAAAAGTGGACATGATCTTGCTCATGAGCATGCAAGAGGAAATGGGACGGCAGGTGGAGCATATTCTCAACTTCCAGGGCTCAATCGGGATAGGGTGTCTGGAGCATGGCTACTGCAGAAGGACTACTTTGTTCTGAATCCCACTTTCCCGGATAACCCGTGGTTTCGTCGCTGTTTTCGCATGCGAAAACCGTTGCTTTTGCGCATTGTGGAGGGAGTGAAGGCACGCGATGACTACTTCAAGCTCAACCAACTTTCTTTCTCTGCTAAGTAGGAGTACACGTCTGCTCTGAGGGTGCTTCCACTAGGTACTGCCGCAGATGCGGTTGGTGAGATGGTCAAGATGAGGGAGAGCGCACATGCCTGAAGACTAGTGTCAAGTTTGCCCGCGTCATGGTGCTGGTGTTTGGAGCAGAGTATCTGATAGAACTAAGTGCGCAGGACACAAAAATGTTGTTGGATATTGGAGAGGCCAGAGGGTTTGCAGAAATGCTTGGATCAATTGGTTCATTGCGTTGGCAATGGTAGAACCGCCCCAAAGGTTTGCGGGGAATGTATTAAGGCCACACCAAAAAGGCCACCACCATACTAGAAGCGATGACATCACATGACTTATGGATTCGGCATGCTTTTTTTGCAACTAGATAGGAAATGCGGCTTGCCGCACCCGGCAGCATAGTTGCCGGGTATATTTATGTTCAATCTATTTACACAACCGCCGAAGCACTCAAGTATAAAAAATGGCAAACACAATAAAGTAAATATAGTGTTACTCCTTCATAGAAGAGTTCAAAATAGATAATATAACATCAAGAAAAGTCACGGAACACAATCGTTCAAACCCAGCATCCAATTCACTCATTTCAAAGCTTAAATAAAAGACTGGATGGATAGTCCATAGTTGTACAGATCCAGCGTGAGTAAATCCTTGTCAGATCCAACATTTGCTTGATAAACAAAATAAAGAGGGCCTAGTAGTGATAGCACAAAGAGGCATCATTGATATTTGAGGCATAGACAGAGGCAAAACTCCTTCAACATGGTAATGTGTGCTCGCCTTTGAGCAACGTCATCCCCGTCTATGTATCCTGGATGTTGGGGATGATAAAGCAGTTATATGTTGACATTCAAAGGCGTATCCACAGGTGATATCAAAGTATGCAACAGCAGATAAATAAGTTTTCTTGAGCACAATACTTATATGTATCAAATAATCTATCCGTCCGGGAAAACTTATCCTCAGCTTAGTTCATTTATAATTTTGCAAATAAACCCTTATCCTTTTAATTCTCCTACTAATCAACCCGTCTTCCACCCCGTCGCCCGCGGGCACTGCGCGCCCCATCCACCATCTCCCCCGTCGCCGGGGGGCACCGTGCGCCCCAGCCGTCGTAGGGCTCAGCTTGCACCACAGCTGCCAACTTGCACCCCTGCTTACCTGCGCACACGGAGGCGAGCTTCCCCCCGCCCACCTGCTCCTCTGCGGTGACACCTCGGCGTACGGCGGCTCCATGGCTGACGGGCAGAACCTCCTTGTCGTCCTCCTCGAGTCACCAGCACCGCCGCCCACTTGCGCAGCTGCCACAGAGGTGACCATCACCTCTCGCAGGGTAACTTGACGCCATTATGAAGACCTCGCCGTACATCCGCTTGGCACCGCGCAGCCTCCCTGAAGGCACCATACAAATAACTCAGCAGGCATAGGCCCCCTCTCCAGAAGGCAGACTGTAGTATACTGCCTGAATCTAAACATTATTATTTTTCTACCGCTATTACATATACCCCTAGATTAGATATGTATTTTTCTGCATAGAGCATTTCCTTTGATTTTAAAAATTGCTGAGGCACGTATGAACTATATTTTTCCATGTAAAAACAGAGAAGGGCCACGACAAATGTCAATTGACCTGGGCAAATCCTCGCAGACAACTGTGGGAGCCAGCGTCACCCGGCAAGCCCGGTGACCCGTGAACTTGGAGCTGTTCGTCGGCCATCATAACCTAAACAGGACAGACGGGTCCAAGAGCCACCCCATATGAATTAAGAAAGGAAAGTGAGCTTTGGGTATAATCGTGTATAGACGCGAAGCAATCCGGCAAGGCAAACCAAAACTCATGGAAGAAATCGAAACAGAGGAAGTACCCACCTTGCGAGTGGAAGAATCAATCACACCGGATCCAATCCCTTGCAAGCCGAAGACGAGGACGACGCAGCAACCTGAGACCAAGGGCCAACCTTAACCCTAATCAAAATGTATTTCACAAAACCAAGCAGAAAATCAAGAGCCCAACTTATGGGCAACCATTTCTCATTTTTGAGACTTCACAACAGTTGGTCACATCAACAACAGCAGCAGCAAGAGAGCGTCAAGGTTCAGGTCATAACACTACCAAATTGTGATCTGATTGAACAAAGAGTAAATTATCTGCACAACAAAGCATGTAAACACAAATAAACACGCACTATAGGCTTTTATTTATCACATTTTCAGGCTGGTGGGCAATATAATTCTGGCTCATATCAAAAGCTAACTTTTATCCATATCAAAAGGCCATATGACAGAACAGAACATTGTGCAAACTTTATCTTCAGGCCACTCAAACTCAAAGCATACTAATAAGTAATAACCAAGAAGCATCAGGTTACCTAGGGGTACAAAACAGCGGGGTGGGGCTCGGAGGGGTGCTCCTCTTCGAGGTGGGCTTGCAAGGATGCTGATGCAATAGTAGGTGTAGTTCTGGCCAGCTCCTTGATCCCCGCAAGATCAGCACCTGCCCTCAAGAACCTACAGATCAAGCAATCAAGAAAGTCGTGGCAGATCGACATGATATTAGACTAATTACTTGCATGGATTTCCTATTTCCTTTTTCCTTTTTTACCTTTAACTGTATTCTCTCAGTGGAACATCATAGATTCTGTTCTTCGCTATAAAAATAAAAAAATTGCCTTGCAGTTAGAAATCTCCAGGTTCGTTATGGTGTAAAGTTAAGTACCAGAAATCTCCAGTTAGAAATTTCCTTGCTCATCCAAAATTTACATGCTAATTCTAAGAGTTCTAACATTTTCCCTTTTTGTACCTGCAACGTCCTAGTGCTACAAATATATGTCATACTTGCTCGAATAAAATATGACCTCATACGATCATATAAAAACTAAATTATCAACCTCATAAGAATCCAAGACCGTCATGTTATATATTTGCATGGAGATGCTCTTTTAAGGCAGAACTCAAAAGGTCAATGGTCAGACAAGATTACTATTTAGGAACCATTGGGAGATTAGCCAAAACCCAAAATGTTGGTCTGCATAGAACACTAATTAGATTATGGGAATTTGGAGCAATATGTTGACACCAATAGTAGATAGCTGATTTTCAGAGGTGAATTACCTTGGGAATCACTGGCACTACTCTCACTCAAGCAAGGGCCCTGAGCAAAAGGAAAAAAAAGAAACAAAATGATTTAGTTAGTGGCAATAGGAGAACAACGAAAGTAAACTGTACTATATAAGAATGAAACATGATGTATAAGAATGAAACATGATGTATAAGAATTAAACATGATGTATAAGAATGAAAGGCAAACTAAAAAAAATAAGGAAATCAAGTTGACATCAGAGAGAGGGAGAGAGAGAGCGAGAGAGCAACCTGGGTGGCTGGGTTATATAAGAATGAAACATGATTTATGCAAACAAAGGAAACATAATTCAACTTACCACAAATCCAACTTATTATAAAGTGACATCCATCGCTATATTGCCCATCATGCCTCCCTCTTTCGCTTATCGAAAATGCATGTGCGGTAGTACCCAGGCGAGGAAGAGCCGGTAGGTGCATAGTTGATGGCCTTCTTCCACTTCTCCTCTTCACCATGCCTCCTCTTTATCTTCCCCTCTTGAAAGCAAAATGGTAGAACATAAGCACATCTTGATCCTCTTGAATTTGTTTCAGCATCTCTTCTGAATAAATAAAAGTGGAGAGAGGGTAAAAAATAGAGGGTTTTATTCTCTAAGCTACTAATATTGCAAGAAGATACTTGGAATGACAATATAACTCATCACTTGAACTGATTATTTAGTGGCAGCAAGATCTCAACAACAGTATGACTGTTGACTGTAGCTACATAAAGAGAATTTCAAAATTGCCAAGTATTGTGCATCCATGGCATACTGCACCCCGGCCTACCTACATCTTTATTTGTTTTATTTATGGTCCGCTTTAGCTAACCCGTAGCAGACATTTTATAGAATCAAAGTGAAATGCAGAGCATGCAGGTAAGTATATCTAATCGGCAAATAGATAGTAGTATTCACTTAAACATTTGGTAGGATGCAACCAGAATTAGCAAGAATATTGAGATTGTCTGAGACATACAACAGCAAGACTCTGCATTTAGCAATCTAGGATGCTAACACAAAACGTCCATGGAAAGTAAGTTCACAAAAGATGAGCAAAACTTATATAACAATTCATACAGATAATGGTAGAATATAGGATGGCACGGTCGTCAGTGTAGAGTCAAGTGGCTTCCAGTGGCAGCTTCTTTGGTAGAGAGATCAAAATAGAGTACATTTTCTTAGCCGAGATGATTCCATTGGTAAGCATCAAGTAGACAATGCTACCACCCAATCTAGTGCGGGATTAACTAATTAACAACTATGGAGAAAAACATACAAAATGGAAAAACATTATGGGTAGAGAATAGACAGCAGCTCACCTTGCCTCTTGTTGAGTGCTGAGGAGGCGAGGCACCTACTGCACAGTAGGGTGAATCAGAGGATGGAAAAGAGGTGCAAGAGGGTGAATCAGAGGAGGCGAGACACCTGTTGGGGAACGTGGCAGAAAATTAAAAAAATTTCCTACGGTTTCACCAAGATCCATCTATGAGTTCATCTAAGCAACGAGTCATGGGAGAGAGATTGCATCTACATACCACTTGTAGATCGCGTGCGGAAGCGTTCAAGGGAACGGGGATGATGGAGTCGTACTTGCCGTGATTCAAATCACCGATGACCAAGTGCCAAACGGACAGCACCTCCGCGTTCAACACACGTGACGAACGGACGACGCCTCCTCCTTCTTGATCCAGCAAGGGGAAGGAGAGGTTGAGGAAGAAGGCTCCAGCAGCAGACCTGACGGCGTGATGATGGTGCAGAGGCAGAGTCCGGCGAGGCTTCGCCAAGCACTCAACGGAGGAGGAGAGGTGTTGGGAGGGAGGGCTGCGCCTTGGATCAGCTGTTCAGCCTCCCTCGCCTCTATTTATAGGGAAGGGGAAGCGTGCGGCCCCTCTAGATGAGATCTAGAGGGGGGGCTTGAGGAGGGGGCTTGCCCCCCAAGCAAGGCGCCCCACTAGGGCCCCCCAACCCTAGGCGCATGGGCCCAAGGGGGCGCCCCAGCCCTCCAGGCTGGTTCCCAGCACCTGCGGCCCATGAGGCCCTCCGAGAGGGTGGCCCCTCCGGTGGACCCCGGAACCTCTCCGGTGGCCCCAGACAATCGATATGCCCCAAACTTTCCGGTGTCCGTATGACAACTTCCCATATATAAATCTTCACCCCGGACCATTCCGAACTCCTCGTGACGCCCGGGATCTCATCCGGACTCAACAACATTCGTAATCACATACAAGTCTTCCTAATAACCCTAGTGTCACCAACCTTAAGTGTGTAGACCCTACGGGTTCGGAGACATCATGCGACATGACCGAGACGACTCTCCGGTCAATAACCAACAATGGATCTGGATACCCATGTTGGCTCCTACATACTCTCGATGATCTCATCGGATGAACCACGATGTCGAGGGTTCAAGCAACCCGTATACTATTCCCTTTGTCGACGGTATGTTACTTGCCCAAGATTCGATCGTCGGTATCCCAATACCTCGCTCAATCTCGTTACGCAAGTCACTTTACTCGCATCGTAATGCATGATCCCGTAACCGGACACTTGGTCACTTTGAGCTCATTATGATGATGCACTACCGAGTGGGCCCAAGGATACCTCTCCGTAATACGGAGTGACAAATCCAGCCTCGATCCGTGTCAACCCAAGCAGACACTTTCGGAGATACCGTAGTGCACCTTTATAGTCACCCGTTACGCCAGACGCTTTGGTATACCCAAAGCACTCCTACGGTATCCGGGAGTTACACGATCTCATGGTCTAAGGAAGAGATACTTGACATTGGAAAAGCTCTAGCGAAACGAACTACACGATCTTGTGCTATGCTTAGGATTGGGTCTTGTCCATCACATCATTCTCCTAATGATGTGATCCCGTTGTCAACGGCATCTAATGTCCATAGTCGAAACCATGACTATCTGTTGACCAACGAGCTAGTCAACTAGAGGCTTACTAGGACGATTGTGTTCTATGTATTCACACGTATTACGATTTCCGGATAATACAATTATAGCATTAATAAAAGACAATTATCATGAACAAGGAAATATAATAATAATCCTTTTATTATTGCCTCTAGGGTATATTTCCAACAGTCTCCCACTTGCACTAGAGTCAATAATCTAGTTACATTGTGATGAATCGAACACCCATAGAGTTCTGGTGTTGATCATGTTTTGCTCGCGAAAGAGGTTTAGTCAACGGATCTGCGACATTCAGATCCGTATGTACTTTGCAAATATCTATGTCTCCATCTTGAACATTTTCACGGATGGAGTTGAAACGACGCTTGATGTGCCTGGTCTTCTTGTGAAACCTGGGCTCCTTGGCAATGGCAATAGCTCCAGTGTTGTCACATAAGAGATTGATCGGCCCCGACGCATTGGGTATGACTCCTAGGTCGGTGATGAACTCCTTCACCCAAATTGCTTCATGCGCTGCCTCTGAGGCTGCCATGTACTCCGCTTCACATGTAGATCCCGCCACGACGCTCTGCCTAAAGCTGCACCAGCTTACTGCTCCACCATTCAACATATACACGTATCCGGTTTGTGACTTAGAGTCATCCAGATCTGTGTCGAAGCTAGCGTCGACGTAACCCTTTACGACAAGCTCTTCGTCACCTCCATAAACGAGAAACATGTCCTTCGTCCTTTTCGGTACTTCAGGATATTCTTGACCGCTGTCCAAAGTTCCTTGCGGGATTACTTTGGTACCTACCTACCAAACTTACGGCAAGGTTTACATCCGATGCCGTACACAAAGATGGCATACATAATAGATCCTATGGCTGAGGCATAGGGATGACACTCATCTCTTCTTTATCTTTTGCCGTGGTCGGACATTGAGCCGAGCTCAATTTGACACCTTGTAATACAGGCAAGAACCCTTTCTTGGACTGATCCATTTTGAACTTCTTCAAAATCTTATCAAGGTATGTGCTTTGTGAAAGACCTATGACGCGTCTCGATCTATCCCTATAGATCTTGATGCCTAATATGTAAGCAGCTTCTCCAAGGTCCTTCATCGAAAAACTTTTATTCAAGTAGGCCTTAGTGCTGTCCAAGAGTTCTATATCATTTCCCATCAAAAGTATGTCATCTACATATAATATGAGAAATGCTACAGAGCTCCCACTCACTTTCTTGTAAACGCAGCTTCTCCATAAGTCTCAGATAAACCCAAACGCTTTGATCATCTCATCAAAGCGAATGTTCCAACTCGAGATGCTTGCACCAACCCATAAATGGATCGCTGGAGCTTGCATACCTTGTTAGCATTCTTAGGGTCGACAAAACCTTTCGGTTGCATCATATACGCTTCTTCCTTAAGATAGCCGTTAAGGAATGTCGTTTTGACGTCCATTTGCCATATCTCATAATCATAGTATGCACAATTGCTAACATGATTCAGACGGACTTCACTTCGCTAAGGAGAGAAAGTCTCATCGTAGTCAACCCTTGAACTTGCCGATAACCTTTAGCGACAAGTCGAGCTTTATAGATGGTAACATTACCATCCGCGTCCGCCTTCTTCTTAAAGATCCATTTGTTTTCTATCGCCGCCGATCATCGGCAAGTCCGTCAAAGTCCATAATTTGTTTTCATACATGGATCCTATCTCGGATTGCATGGCTTCAAGCCATTTGTTGGAATCTGGGCCCGCCATCGCTTCTTCATAGTTCGAAGGTTCACCATTGTCTAACAACATGATTTCCAGGACTGGGTTGCCATACCACTGGTGTGGAACGTGTCCTTGTGGACCTCGGTTCAAGAGTAACTTGATCCAAGTACCTTGATCATTATCATTAATTTCCTCTTGAGTCGGTGTAGGCACCACAGGAACATTTTCCTGAGCTGCACTACTTTCTGGTTCAAGAGGTAGTACTTCATCGAGTTCTACTTTCCTCCCACTTACTCCTTTCGAGAAAAACTCTTTTTCAAGAAAGGATCCGTTCTTGGCAACAAAGATCTTGCCTTCGGATCTAAGGTAGAAGGTATACCCAATGGTTTCCTTAGGGTATCCTATGAAGACGCATTTTTCCGACTTGGGTTCGAGCTTTTCAGGTTGAAGTTTCTTGACATAAGCATCGCATCCCCAAACTTTTAGAAACAACAACTTAGGTTTCTTCTCAAACCATAATTCATACGGTGTCGTCTCAATGGATTTAGACGGTGCCCTATTTAAAGTGAATGTAGCTGTCTCTAGAGCGTATCCCCAAAATGATAGCGGTAAATCGGTAAGAGACATCATAGATCGCACCATATCCAATAGAGTGCGATTACGACGTTCGGACACACCGTTACGCTGAGGTGTTCCAGGCGGCGTGAGTTGTGAAACGATTCCACATTTCCTTAAGTGTGTACCAAATTCATGACTTAAATATTCTCCTCCACGATCTGATCGTAAGAACTTTATTTTTCGGTCACGTTGATTCTCTACCTCATTCTGAAATTCCTTGAACTTTTCAAAGGTCTCAGACTTGTGTTTCATCAAGTAGACATACCCATATCTACTCAAGTCATCAGTGAGAGTAAGAACATAACGATATCCTCCGTGAGCCTCAACGCTCATTGGACCACACACATCGGTATGTATGATTTCCAATAAGTTGGTTGCTCGCTCCATTGTTCCGGAGAACGGAGTCTTGGTAATTTTGCCCATGAGGCATGGTTCGCATGTGTCAAATGATTCATAATTGAGAGACTCTAAAAGTCCATCAGAATGGAGCTTCTTCATGCGCTTGACACCAATGTGACCAAGGCGGCAGTGCCACAAGTATGTGGGACTATCGTTATCAACTTTACATCTTTTGGTATTCACACTATGAATATGTGTAATATTACGCTCGAGATTTATTAAAAATAAACCATTGACCATCGGAGCATGACCATAAAACATATCTCTCATATAAATAGAACAACCATTATTCTCGGATTTAAATGAGTAGCCATCTCGCATTAAACGAGATCCCGATACAATGTTCATGCTCAAACTTGGCACTAAATAACAATTATTGAGGTTTAAAACTAATCCCGTAGGTAAATGTAGAGGTAGCGTGTCGACGGCGATCACATCGACTTTGGAACCATTCCCGACGCCAAGATCGTCACCTCGCCCTTCGCCAGATCTCCGTTTATTCCGCAGCTCTGCTGTGAGTTACAAATATGAGCAACGGCACCGTATCAAATACCTGGAGTTACTACGAGTACGGTAAGGTACACATCAATTACATGTATATCAAATATACCTTTAGTGTTGCCGACCTTCTTGTCCGCTAAGTATTTGGGGCAGTTCCGCTTCGATGGCCCTTCCTTTGCAATAAAAGCACTCTGTCTCGTGCTTGGGTCCATTCTTTGACTTCTTCCGGCAACTTGCTTATCGGGCGCAGCAACATCCTTGCCGTCCTTCTTGAAGTTCTTCTTACCCTTGCCCTTCTTGAACTTAGTAGTTTTATTAACCATCAACACTTGATGTTCTTTCTTGATTTCAACCTCTGCGACTTTAGCATTGAGAATACTTCAGAATGGTCTTCACCATCCCCTGCATATTATAGTTCATCACAAAGCTCTTGTAGCTTGGTGGGAGCGATCAAGGATTCTGTCAATGACCGCCTCGTCCGGAGGTTAATGTCCACTGGGACAGCGGTTGTGCAACCTGACATTTTGAGTATGTGCTCACTAATGTAACTTTTTTCCTCCATCTTACAACTATAGAACTTGTCGGAGACTTCATATCTCTCGACCGGGCATGAGCTTGGAAAACCATTTTCAGCTCCTCTAACATCTCATATGCTCGTGTTGCTCAAAACGCTTTTGGAGCCCCGGTTCTAAGCTATAAAGCATGCCGCACTGAACGAGGGAGTAATCATCAAGACGAGACCGCCAAGCATTCATAATGTCTTGGTTCTCTCGATGGGTGCTTCACCTAGCGGTGCTTCTAGGACATATTGTTTCTTGGCTGCTATGAGGATGATCTCGTGTTCCGACCCAGTCCGAATAGTTGCTGCCATCATCTTTCAGCTTGGTTTTCTAGGAACGCGCGTTGAAGTTCATGTTGACATGAGCGTTGGCCATTTGATCTACAAGACATATTTTGCAAGGACTTTAGACTAAGTTCATGATAATTAAGTTCATCTAATCAAATATTTAATGAACTCCCACTCAGATTGACATCCCTCTAGTCATCTAAGTGTTACACGATCCGAGTCGACTAGGTCGTGTCCGATCATCACGTGAGACGGACTAGTCATCATCGGTGAACATCTCCATGTTGATTGTATCTTCCATACGACTCATGTTCGAACTTTCGGTCTCTTATGTTCCGAGGCCAGGTCTGTACATGCTAGGCTCGTCAAGTTAACCCTAAGTGTTTTGCATGTGTAAAACTGTCTTACACCCGTTGTATGTGAACGTAAGGATCTATCACACCGATCATCACGTGGTGCTTGAAACGATTTAACTTTAGCAACGGTGCACGCTTAGGGGAACACTTTCTTGAAATTATTATAAGGGATCATCTTATTTACTACCGTCGTTCTAAGTAAACAAGATGCATAAACATAATAAACATCACATGCAATTATATAAAGTAGTGACATGATATGGCCAATATCATATAGCTCCTTCGATCTCCATCTTCGGGGCTCCATGATCATCTTCGTCACCGGCATGACACCATGATCTCCATCATCGTGTCTTCATGAAGTTGTCACGCCAACGACTACTTCTACTTCTATGGCTAACGCGTTTAGCAATAAAGTAAAGTAATTTACATGGCGTTCTTCAATGACACGCAGGTCATATGAAAACAAGACAATTCCTATGGCTCCTGCCGGTTGTCATACTCATCGACATGCAAGTCGTGATTCCTATTACAAGAACATGATCTCATACATCACAATATATCATTCATCATTCATCACAACTTCTGGCCATATCACATCACATGACAATTGCTGCAAAAACAAGTTAGACGTCCTCTAATTGTTGTTGCATCTTTTACGTGGCTGCAATTGGGTTCTAGCAAGAACATTTTCTTACCTACTTAATAACCACAACGTGATTTTGTCAACTTCTATTTACCCTTCATAAGGACCCTTTTCATCTAATCCGCTCCAACTAAAGTAGGAGAGACAGACACCCGCTAGCCACCTTATGCAACTAGTGCATGTCACCGGTGGAACCTGTCTCACGAAGCGTCACGTAAGGTCGGTCCGGCTGCTTCATCCCACAATACCGCTGAAGCAAGAAAAGACTAGTAGCGGCAAGCAAGTTGACAAGATCTACGCCCACAAGAAAATTGTGTTCTACTCGTGCAATAGAGAACTACGCATAGACCTAGCTCTGATACCACTGTTGGGGAACGTTGCAGAAAATTAAAAAAAATTCCTACGGTTTCACCAAGATCCATCTATGAGTTCATCTAAGCAACGAGTCATGGGAGAGAGATTGCATCTACATACCACTTTTAGATCGCGTGCGGAAGCGTTCAAGGGAACGGGGATGATGGAGTCGTACTCGCAGTGATTCAAATCACCGATGACCAAGTGCCGAGCGGACAGCACCTCCGCGTTCAACACACGTACGGAACGGACGACGTCTCCTCCTTCTTGATCCAGCAAGGGGGAAGGAGAGGTTGAGGAAGAAGGCTCCAGCAGTAGCACGACGGCGTGATGATGATGGAGAGGCAGTACTCCGACAGGGCTTCGCCAAGCACTCAACGGAGAAGGAGAGGTGTTGGGGAGGGGAGGGGCTGCGCCTTGGATCAGCTGTTCAGCCCTCCCCTCGCCCATCTATTTATAGGGGAAGGGGAAAGGGGGCCGGCCCCCTCTAGATGAGATCTAGAGGGGGGGCGGCGGCCAGGGAGGGGGGCTTGCCCCCCAAGCAAAGGGGGGCACCCCTACTAGGGTCCCCCCCCCCCCAACCCTAGGCGCATGGGCCCAAGGGGAGGTGCCCAGCCCTCCAGGGCTGGTTCCCTGCCCTGCGGCCCATGAGGCCCTCCAAGAGGGTGGCCCCTCCCGTGGACCCGGAACCTCTCCTGGCCGCCCGGTACAATACCGATATGCCCTCAAACTTTCCGGTGTCCGTATGACAACTTCCCATATATAAATCTTCACCGCCGACCATTCCGGAACTCCTCGTGACGTCCGGGATCTCATCTCGGACTCAACAACATTCGTAATCACATACAAGTCTTCCTAATAACCCTAGCGCCACCGAACCTTATGTGTAGACCCTACGGGTTCGGAGACATGCGACATGACCGAGACGACTCTCCGTCAATAACCAACAGCGGATCTGGATACCCATGTTGGCTCCCACATACTCCTCGATGATCTCATCGAATGAACCACGATGTCGAGGATTCAAGCAACCCGTATACTATTCCCTTTGTCGATGGTATGTTACTTGCCCGAGATTCGATCATCGGTATCCCAATACCTCGCTCAATCTCGTTACCGCAAGTCACTTTACTCGCATCAGTAATGCATGATGCCGTGACCGACACTTGGTCACTTTGAGCTCATTATGATGATGCACTACCGAGTGGGCCCAAGGATACCTCTCCGTAATACGGAGTGACAAATCCCGCCTCGATCCGTGTCAACCCAGCAGACACTTTCGGAGATACCGTAGTGCACCTTTATAGTCACCCGTTACGTTGTGACGCTTTGGTATACCCAAAGCACTCCTACGGTATCCGGGAGTTACACGATCTCATGGTCTAAGGAAGAGATACTTGACATTGGAAAAGCTCTAGCAAAACGAACTACACGATCTTGTGCTATGCTTTGGAATGGGTCTTGTCCATCACATCATTCTCCTAATGATGTGATCCCGTTGTCAGCGACATCTAATGTCCATAGTCAGGAAACCATGACTATCTGTTGACCAACGAGCTAGTCAACTAGAGGCTTACTAGGGACGTATTGTGTTCTTTGTATTCACACGTGTATTATGATTTCCGGATAATACAATTATAGCATGAATAAAAGACAATTATCATGAACAAGGAAATATAATAATAATCCTTTTATTATTGCCTCTAGGGAATATTTCCAACAACACCTACTGCCAGCCGCACCCCATATAGTCCGTTTTAACTAACACGGTGACAGACATTATATAAAGGCAGGTGAAAGGCAAAGAGAATAGATAGGTACATTTGACTGGTAATAGACAGTATTCACTTAGAAGTGATGATCATCATGATATACAAACTTCGGTTAGATGCACACGTAACTAATCCATCTTTAGTTTGCTGGTTTGCATTATTTAACTCACCCATTTCTCCATCATTAACACTTTTTACCAGAGTAAATGACCGAATCAATAAGATACAAAACTTAAGATGGGTTTTAGACGCCGATAACATATCAGATAGCCCTGTTGCCTTTGATTTAATCAAATGTCTGCAAAGAAGCAACAAAGAACCACATTAGTGGCTGCTACATAAGCGAGTAGAATGATGGTACTGACAAATGTAGCCAATGGCCAATATCTATAGATACTAATCGCAATCACAATTCATTCTGGGTGTTAATTGATCAGCACAAACATGTGGGAAGAAAGTGGTAGCTCACCTATGCCATGGAGCATAAAAAATAGTAGGAGATCTTCCTTTCCCGTAATATGAACTTGCCGCCGCTGCCTTGCACCTTGATGCGTCGCCACTGCCACCAGCCAATTAACATGAGGTATCAATCTGTATCCGCAAAAGCACATGTTGTTTAGGCAACTTCAATGATATCTAAAAGAAAGACCATTATTCTGATTGCAACAGCAACAAAGTGTAGTGTTTTGAATCAGATAAAAAATCACTTGTATACTATACTAAGCCATAAATATGAATAATTATATAATTGAGCGAGTGCACCAATGCTCTATTTATCAGTGTATAGAAAGCTTATTTCTATTCGTAGCAAATTTATAACTGTCTACAGAATCAAGTTGTTACGAAGCATATATGATCCAAGCAGGACATATTTGCTTGGCATGTCCACTTGTGTCATCACTCTTGCTAGCATAGGACTGGATGCTAAAGAGAATAACCATGATAGATCACATGTAACAATCATTCCCAAGAGAATGGTACGAAAGCCACAAAATTGAGAATAGCATATTGATGTCCAAACCCTGAAGAAAAACATATACATATGAGAGTTAGAAAATAAAGGAACAACAGATTGGTGAAGTTAGGCCTGAATATAAACACAAGAAAAAGCAAGCAAGAACAAATAACTTCTACATCTTGGCTCAACTTGCTCTAGTTAATTAGTGGAATGGATGAACTCAGTATGTCTCCAAGAACAACTATAGACTGGATCCAGCTATAATCATCCCTGAAAACTGATACTTAGAAAGCATTATAATGAACAATGTCCTTCAAAAGTTGAGCTATGCCTAAAAATAATCATGTTACATCAGACATCTTGTGGGATGCTAATAGGATCATGTAAATGAAGTGACAGAGAGCTTTGTTCTTTCGTAATATCTCATGTGGCCATTAATCAATCATATATTAGCTGCGGCAAAAGAGCTATCACATTATCTACTCTACTTCTCTACCTAGACCAGTCCACCAATCGTATGAAACTTCATCAATTGCAGATGCATATGTTGATCTTATAGGAGTTTTAAATGAGATGTCGTTTTAAATTCGTCTTGTATATGAAGACCATAGAAAATGTAAAATCAAAATGTAAGTAAAACGCTGCTAGTAGGTTTTGATTCACATGGACAATGGCTCCAAATTGCGTGGAACTAACAATCATTTTCGCAAATATTCAAAGAAACCATGGCCACACATTTGCAAATATCTTGCGTTCTTGCTTACCCCTAACGTGTAAGAAGCATAGGTCAGGACCACAGCCGTCACTCGCCTCGAGGAAACCCTCTCCTCGCAGGCCACCGCCTTGGTCCAATCCGTCACAATCTGCAAGAGGAAGAAGCAAAAACAGAACAAATCAGAACTCCACCGACGCCTTTTATGCCCGCGATATCCGATTTTTCCAAGCCGGAATCTCCATGTCCCAGACCTTCTTGAGCTCATGGATGACCTGCGCCTCGCTTCCTCCTCCTCGGGTGTTGGGATGGCCCCTCGTCCGTCAAGAACTGCATCATCCCCAAGAAAAGGAAAGCACGAGATTACTCAGAGATAACCAGGGACAGCAGAGAAACCAGAGGAATTCGCAGACGACGAGGGCTCACCCGGACGAGGGAGGGGTCCTTCCCTCCCGGCGCTAGAGGAGAAGGGTGTCGGGGTGGTGAGAGGGGCCGACGGAGAGGACACACACCGTGGCAGGTAAGGAGAGGGGAAATCGCGGCACGGAGTGGACGCGAGTGCAGGCGGCGGCGGACGGGGAGGATGGTTTGCGACGGCGGCGGGCAGAGAGGATGGCCGGTGGGCGGGGAGGGTGGTCGACGGCGACGTGAGGAGAGGAAGCAGGGCAGCGTGGGGGACGGGAGGAAGAGATAGAGGAGTCGGGGCGAGGGGCGAAGGATGAGGAATGAGAAAGGAGAGATGCGGCTAGGGTTCCACCACGGACGACTGCCTTTTATACGTGTGTGTGAAAAGACGATAATGCCCTGAGTGGAGCATGGGAATTATCGGCGGTGGCAGTGTTTTACCCGATCCGACGGTCAGAAACGCTCCATCTTGATCTGATGGTCCGAATCGCTCCATCTCGCAATCCGACGGCCAGGACGCGTCAGGGAGCTCGATCGGACGGTCCAGAATCCAAACGCACGGGAGAGCTCTATTTTGGTCTGGACTCTAACAAGGGGATGCCTCATGGAGCGCAGACGTGTATGCGCAGCTACTCAATGATCTTGTGGAGCATATGTGGATCCACAATGAAAACCAAAAGGCTAATGGTTGAATTGTGCGCTCCAAATAAATTTTATGTGAGAGCTATGTATTTTCGATACTAACATTTGTTATATACGTTTTTTTAGAAAAGGGGATGACCCCCGGCCTCTGCATCTGGGCGATGCATACGGCTACTTTATTAATTATTCTCACAAGACCTTATAAAGACATACAACAACAAGACTAAAGTTACCATCTAAGCAACAACTGTCGCTATACCTATCCAATTGATGAAGGGGCGCAGATAGTCTAGGCCTAATACCAAACAGACATCGCAGCCAAACCTAAACATTTAAGACCTGAGGTCCCAACCAGGATGCCTGCCGGGTATGGGGCACCTACCAGTCCGGCGCACTCCTCAACCAGGACGCCTGCCGGGTATGAGGCCGACGCAGCCACCTGCCACCAATCCATCTTCAGAGCTGTACTGTTGCATATACCGTGCCACGTCTCTCTGCCATCGACGCCACCACGACGCCTGATTGAAGGAAATATGCCCTAGAGGCAATAATAAAGTTATTATTTATTTCCTCATATCATGATAAATGTTTATTATTCATGCTAGAATTGTATTAACCGGAAACATGATACATGTGTGAATACATAGACAAACATATAGTCACTAGTATGCCTCTACTTGACTAGCTCATTAATCAAAGATGGTTATATTTCCTAACCATAGACATGTGTTGTTATTTGATTAATGGGATCACATCATTAGGAGAATGATATGATTGACATGACCCATTCTGTTAGCCTAGCACTTGATCGTTTAGTATATTGCTATTGCTTTCTTCATGACATATACATGTTCCGGTAAATATGAGATTATGCAACTCCCGTTTATCGGAGGAACACTTTGGGTACTACCAAACATCACAAGGTAACTGGGTGATTATAAAGGAGTACTACAGGTGTCTCCAAAGGTACATGTTGGGTTGGCGTATTTCGAGATTAGATTTTGTCACTCCGATTGTCGGAGAGGTATCTCTGGGCCTTCTCGGTAATACACATCATATAAGCCTTGCAAGCATTGCAACTAATAAGTTAGTTGCGAGATGATGTATTACGGAACGAGTAAAGAGACTTGCCGGTAACGAGATTGAACTAGGTATTGGATACCGACGATCAATCTCGGGCAAGTAACATACCGATGGCAAAGGGAACAACGATGTCGTTATGCGGTTTGACCGATAAAGATCTTCAGAGAATATGTAGGAACCAATATGGGCATCCAGGTTCCGCTGTTGGTTATTGACCAAGAATAGTTCTCGGTCATGTCTACATAGTTCTCGAACCCGTAGGGTCCGCACGCTTAAGGTTTCGATGATGCTTATATTAAGAGTTTACATGTTTTGATGTACCAAGGAGTTCGAGTCCCGGATGAGATCGGGACATGACGAGGAGTCTCGAAATGGTCGAGACGTAAAGATTCATATATTGGATGATATGTTTAGGCTAAGGGTCAAGCCCATGAGGCTTTAGGTCGGTGCAAAAGGAGTTTTATGAGGCTGGGGGCCAAACGTCAGACCTCCTGGCGTCGCCCTGGGCGACGCCGTATTATGGCGTCTGGGCCAGACGCCAAGGATTGTGGCGTTTGGTCCTGGAGTCCGAGTGGGACTCTTGCCTTCGGGCAAAACCGACTTTGAGGAGGCTTTTGCTCCAAGTTTCGACCCCGGGCTCAACATATAAATAGAGGGCAGGGCTAGCACCAAAGATACAACAATTGATCCCTTGGATATCTTAGCCGTGCAGCGGTGCCCCTCCACCATATTCCACCTCGGTCATATCGTCGCAGAGTTTAGGCGAAGCCTCGCGCCGATAGAGCATCATCATCGCCACCACGCCGTCGTCTCGACGGAACTCATCCCCGACACTTTGCTGGATCGGAGTCCGGGGATCGCCATCGAGCTGAACGTGTGCTGAACTCGGAGGTGCCGTGTGTTCGGTGCTTGGATCGGTCGGATCGTGAAGACGTACGACTACATCAACCGCGTTGTCATAACGCTTCCGCTTACGATCTACGAGGGTACGTGGACAATACTCTCCCCTCTCGTTGCTATGCCATCACCATGATCTTGCGTCTGCGAGGAAATTTTTGAAATTACTACGCTCCCCAACAGCGGCATCCGAGCCTGGTTTTATGCGTTGATGTTATATGCACGAGTAGAACACAAGTGAGTTGTGGGCGATACAAGTCATCTTGCTTACCAGCATGTCATACTTTGGTTCGGCGGTATTGTGAGATGAAGCGCCCGGACCGACATTACGCGTCACGCTTACGCGAGACTGGTTTCACCGCTGCAGCACTCGTTGCTTAAAGGTGACCGGCGGGTGTCTGTCTCTATCAGTTTAGTTGAACCGAGTGTGGCTACGCCCGTCCTTGCGAAGGTTAAAACAGCACCAACTTGACAAACTATCGTTGTGGTTTTGATGCGTAGGTAAGAACGGTTCTTGCTCAGCCCGTACCAGCCACGTAAAACTTGCAACAACAAAGTAGAGGACGCCTAACTTGTTTTGCAGGGCATGTTGTGATGTTATATGGTCAAGACGTGATGCTATATTTTATTGTATGAGATGATCATGTTTTGTAACCGAGTTATCGGCAATCGGCAGAGCCATATGGTTGTCGCTTTATTGTATGAAATGCAAAGCCATGTAATTGCTTTACTTTATCACTAAGCGGTAGCGATAGTCGTAGAAGCAATAGTTGGCGAGACGACAACGATGCTATGATGGAGATCAAGGTGTCGCGCCGGTGATGATGGTGATCACGACGGTGCTTCGAGATGGAGATCACAAGCACAAGATGATGATGGCCATATCATATCACTTATATTGATTGCATGTGATGTTTATCCTTTATGCATCTTATCTTGCTTTGATTGACGATAGCATTTTAAGATGATCTCTCACTAAAATTATCAAGACGTGTTCTCCACGAGTATGCACCGCTGCAAAGTTCGTCGTGCCTGCACACCGCGTGATGATCGGGTGTGATAAGCTCTCGTCCATCTACAACGGGTGCAAGCCAGTTTTGCACACGCAGAATACTCAGGTTAAACTTGACGAGCCTAGCATATGCAGATATGGCCTCGAACACGGAGACCAAAAGGTCGAGCGTGAATCATATAGTAGATATGATCAACATAGTGATGTTCACCATTAAAACTACTCCATCTCACGTGATGATCGGTTATGGTTTAGTTGATTTGGATCACGTAATCACTTAGATGACTAGAGAGATGTCTATCTAAGTGGGAGTTCTTAAGTAATATGATTAATTGAACTTAAATTTATCATGAACTTAGTACCGATAGTATTTTTGCTTGTCTATGTTTCTTGTAGATAGATGGCTCGTCTTTGTTGTTCCGTTGAATTTTAATGCGTTCCTTGAGAAAGCAAAGTTGAAAGATGATGGTAGCAATTACACGGACTGGGTCCAGAATTTGAGGATTATCCTCATTGCTGCATGAAGAATTACGTCCCGGAAGCACCGCTGGGTGCCGAACTCTTTGCAGAGCAACGCCGAAGTTGTGAACATCTGGCGAGCAAAGTGATGACTACTCTATAGTTCAAGCAGTGCCATGCTTTATGGCTTAGAACCGGTCTTCAACGACGTTTTGAACGTCATGGAGCATATGAGATGTTCCAAGAGTTGAAGTTAATATTTCAAGCAAATGCCCGGATTGAGAGATATGAAGTCTCCAATAAGTTCTATAGCTGCAAGATGGAGGAGAATAGTTCATCGGTGAGCATATACTCAAAATGTCCGGGTATAATAATCACTTGATTCAACTGGGAGTTAATCTTCCGGATGATAGTGTCATTGATGAATTCTCCAATCAATGCCACCAAGCTACAAGAGCTTCGTGATGAACTATAATATGCAAGGGATGAACAAAACAATTCCGAGCTCTTCGCAATGCTAAAAGCTGCGGAGGTAGAAATCAAGAAGGAGCATCAAGTGTTGATGGTCAAAAAGACCACTAGTTTCAAGAAAAGGGCAAAGGGAAGAAGAAGGAACTTCAAAAGAACAGCAAGAAAGTTGCTGCTCAAGAGAAGAAACCCAAGTCTGGACCTAAGCCTGAAACCGAGTGTTTCTACTGCAAGCAAACTGGTCACTTTGGCGGAACTGCCCCAAGTATTTGGCGGATAAGAAGGATGGCAAGGTGAACAAAGGTATATGTGATATACATGTTATTGATGTGTACC
Source organism: Aegilops longissima (assembly GCA_021605205.1). Classification (NCBI taxonomy): domain Eukaryota; kingdom Viridiplantae; phylum Streptophyta; class Magnoliopsida; order Poales; family Poaceae; genus Aegilops; species Aegilops longissima. Next base: position 638,337,244 of record CM038681.1, on the reverse strand, counting down.
TTACTAGAGCTCGTAGTAGCACTTGGGTATTTGATACTGGTTCTGTTGCTAATATTTGCAACTCAAAACAGGGACTACGGAATAAGCGAGCAATCGCAAAGGACGAGGCGACGATGTGAATGGGAACGGTTCCAAAGTCGATGTGATCGCGGTCGGCACGCTACCTCTACATCTACCTTCGGATTAGTTTTAGACCTAAATAATTGTTATTTGGTGCCAGCGTTGAGCATGAACATTATATCTGGATCTTGTTTGATGCGAGACGGTTATTCATTTAAATCGAGAATAATGGTTGTTCTATTTATATGAGTAATATCTTTTATGGTCATGCACCCTTGAAGAGTGGTCTATTTTTATTAAAACTCGATAGTAGTAATACACATATTCATAATGTCGAAGCCAAAAGATGCAGAGTTAATAATGATAGTGCAAATTATTTGTGGCACTGCCGTTTAGGTCATATCGGTGTAAAGCGCATGAAGAAACTCCATACTGATGGACTTTTGGAATCAATTGATTATGAATCACTTGGTACTTGCGAACCGTGTCTCATAGGCAAGATGACTAAAACACCGTTCTCCGGTTCTATGGAGAGAGCAACAGATTTGTTGGAAATCATACATACAGATGTATGTGGTCCGATGAATGTTGAAGCTCGTGGCGGATATCGTTATTTTCTCACCTTCACAGATGATTTAAGCAAGTATGGGTATATCTTCTTAATGAAGCATAAATCTGAAACATTTGAAAAGTTCAAAGAATTTCAGAGTGAAGTTGAAAATCATCGTAACAAGAAAATAAAATTTCTACGATCTGATCGTGGAGGAGAATATTTGAGTTACTGAGTTTGGTCTACATTTGAAAAATTGCGGAATAGTTTCACAACTAACGCCACCGAACACCACAGCGTAATGGTGTGTCCGAACGTCAGAATCGTATTTTACTAGATATGGTGCGATCTATGATGTCTCTTACCGATTTACCGCTATCGTTTTGGGGTTATGCTTTAGAGACGGCCGCATTCACGTTAAATAGGGCACCATCAAAATCTGTTAAGACGACTCCTTATGAACTATGGTTTGGCAAGAAACCAAAGTTGTCATTTCTGAAAGTTTGGGGCTGCGATGCTTATGTGAAAAAACTTCAACTTGATAAGCTTGAACCCAAATCAGAAAAATGTGTCTTCATAGGATACCCAAAGGAAACAGTTGGGTACACCTTCTATCACAGATCCGAAGGCAAGACATTCGTTGCTAAGAATGGATCCTTTCTGGAGAAGGAGTTTCTCTCGAAAGAAGTGAGTGGGAGAAAAGTAGAACTTGATGAGGTAACAGTACCAGCTCCTTATTGAAAATGGTTCATCACGAAATCGATTCTGTGACACCTACACCAATTAGTGAGGAAGTTAATGATGATGATCATGAAACTTCAGATCAAGTTTCTACCGAACTCACGAGGTCAACTAGAGTAAGATCCGCACTGAGTGGTACGGTAATCCTATTCGGAAGTCATGTTACTTGACCATGGTGAACCTACAAAATATGAAGAAGCGATGGTGAGCCCAGATTCGCAAAATGGTGGAAGCCATGAAATCTGAGATGGGATCCATGTATGAGAACAAAGTATGGACTTTGGTTGACTTGCTCGATGATCGGCAAGCCATTGAGAATAAATGGATCTTTAAGAAGAAGACTGACGCTGATGGTAATGTAACTGTCTATAAAGCTCGACTTGTTGCGAAAGGTTTTCGACAAGTTCAAGGGGTTGACTACGATGAGACTTTCTCACCCGTAGCCATGCTTAAGTCTGTCCGAATCATGTTAGCAATTGCTGCATTTTATGATTATGAAATTTGGTAAATGGATGTAAAAACTGCATTCTTGAATGGATTTCTAGAAGAAGAGTTGTATATGATGCAACCAGAAGGTTTTATTGATCCAAAAGGTGCTAACAAAGTGTGCAAGCTCCAGCAATCAATTTATGGTGCTGCAAGCCTCTCGAGTTGGAATAAACGCTTTGATAGTGTGATCAAAGCATATGGTTTTATCTGCACTTTTGGAGAAGCCTGTATTTACAAGAAAGTGAGTGGGAGCTCAGAGCATTTCGATATTATATGTGGACGACATATTATTAATTGGAAATGATATAGAATTTCTGGATAGCATAAAAGGATACTTGAATAAAAGTTTTTCAATGAAAGACCTCGGTGAAGCTGCTTACATATTGGACATCAAGATCTATAGAGATAGATCAAGACGCTTAATTGACTTTCACAAAGCACATACCTTGATAAAGTTTTGAAAAAGTTCAAAATGGATCGTGCAAAGAAAGGTTTTTACCAGATTACAAGGTGTGAAATTGAGTCGACTCAATGCCCCACCACAGCAGAAGATAGAGAGAAAATGAAAGATGTTCCCTATGCTTCAGCCATAGGCTCTATCATGTATGCAATGCAGTGTACCAGACCTGACGTATGCTTAGCAATAAGCTTGGCAGGAAGGTACCAAAGTAATCCAGGAGTGGATCACTGGACAGCGGTCAAGAACATCCTGAAATACCTGAAAAGGACTAAGGATATGCTTCTCGTATATGGAGGTGACAAAGAGCTAGTCGTAAATGGTTACGTCGATGCAAGCTTTGACACTGATCCGGACGATTCTAAATCGCAAACCGGATACGTGTTTTTATTAAACGGTGGAGCTGTCAGTTGGTGCAGTTCTAAACAAAGCGTCGTGGCGGGATCTACATGTGAAGCGGAGTACATAGCTGCTTCAGAAGCAGCAAATGAAGGAGTCTGGATGAAAGAGTTCATTTCGATCTAGGTGTCATACCTAGTGCATCGGGACCGATGAAGATCTTCTGTGACAATACTGGTGCAATTGCCTTGGCAAAGGAATCCAGATTTCACAAGAGGACCAAGCATATCAAGAGACGCTTCAATTCCATCCGGGACCAAGTCCAGGTGGGAGACATAGAGATTTGCAAGATACATACGGATCTGAATATTGCAGACCCGTTGACTAAACCTCTTCCTCGAGCAAAACATGATCAGCACTAAGACTCCATGGGTGTTAGAATCATTACTGTGTAATCTAGATTATTAACTCTAGTGCAAGTGGGAGACTGAAGGAAATATGCCCTAGAGGCAATAATAAAGTTATTATTTATTTCCTCATATCATGATAATTGTTTATTATTCATGCTAGAATTGTATTAACCGGAAACATGATACATGTGTGAATACATAGACAAACATATAGTCACTATTATGCCTCTACTTGACTAGCTCATTAATCAAAGATGGTTATGTTTCCTAACCATAGACATGTGTTGTTATTTGATTAATGGGATCACATCATTAGGAGAATGATATGATTGACATGACCCATTCCGTTAGCCTAGCACTTGATCATTTAGTATATTGCTATTGCTTTCTTCATGACTTATACATGTTCCGGTAACTATGAGATTATGCAACTCCGTTTACCGGAGGAACACTTTGGTACTACCAAACGTCACAACGTAATCGGGTGATTATAAAGGAGTACTACAGGTGTCTCCAAAGGTACATGTTGGGTTGGCGATTTCGAGATTAGATTTTGTCACTCCGATTGTCGGAGAGGTATCTCTGGGCCTTCTCGGTAATACACATCATATAAGCCTTGCAAGCATTGCAACTAATAAGTTAGTTGCGAGATGATGTATTACGGAACGAGTAAAGAGACTTGCGTAACGAGATTGAACTAGGTATTGGATACCGACGATCGAATCTCGGGCAAGTAACATACCGATGACAAAGGGAACAACGATGTCGTTATGCGGTTTGACCGATAAAGATCTTCATAGAATATGTAGGAACCAATATGGGCATCCAGGTTCCGCTATTGGTTATTGACCAAGAATAGTTCTCGGTCATGTCTACATAGTTCTCGAACCCGTAGGGTCCGCACGCTTAAGGTTTCGATGATGTTATATTATGAGTTTACATGTTTTGATGTACCGAAGGAGTTGAGTCCGGATGAGATCGGGGACATGACGAGGAGTCTCGAAATGGTCGAGACGTAAAGATTCATATATTGGATGATATGTTTAGGCTAAGGGTCAAGCCCATGAGGCTTTAGGTCGGTGCAAAAGGAGTTTTATGGAGGCCGGGGCTAAACGCCGGAGACCTCGGCGTCTTGCCTGGGGCGGACGCCGAGGCCCATGGCGTCTGGGCGACGCCAAGGATTGTGGCGTTTGGTCCTGGAGTCAGTGTGACTCTTGCCTTTCGGGCAAAACCGACTTTGAGGAGGCTTTTGCTCCAAGTTTCGACCCGGGCTCAACATATAAATAGAGGGCAGGGCTAGCACCAAAGATACAACAATTGATCCCTTGGATCTCTTAGCTGTCGGGTGCCCCTCCACCATATTCCACCTCGGTCATATCGTCGCGAGTTTAGGCGAAGCCTGCGCCGATAGAGCATCATCATCGTCACCACGTCGTCGTCTTGTGGAACTCATCCTCGACACTTTGCTGGATCGGAGTCCGGGGATCGTCATCGAGCTGAACGTGTGCTGAACTCGGAGGTGCCGTGCGTTCGGTGCTTGGATCGGTCGGATCGTGAAGACGTACGACTACATCAACCGCGTTGTCATAACGCTTCGCTTCACGGTCTCACGAGGGTACGTGGACAATACTCTCCCCTCTCGTTGCTATGCCATCACCATGATCTTGCGTGTGCGTAGGAATTTTTTTGAAATTACTACGTTCCCCAACACCGACAACATCGTCCTCCTGCGCGAGTCCATCCTCCCACAGTGAACTCCGAATCTGCACTGCGCCACGCCGTCAAGATCCGTCGCCATCAGTGTGTAGGTTGAAGCACCGCTCCACCAATGAATCCGTCCTCTGGTCCCTCGATCACGTGTGTACCTCCAAGAATGACGCCCCCAAGGGAGGAACGACACCAGGGCGCCGCCGTCATCCGATCATCTGATGCCTTCAAGAAGGGAACGACGCAGATATCGCCGCCACCGCCGGCCTTAGCAGGAGCCGAAGGCAAGTTTTCACCCAGATCAGTTCGAAGGGATCCAACTCTCGTGCACGGGCCGCCGTCACCACCAGCACCCCCAGGCAGCCCTGGAGTACCGGCAGATCAGCGAGCCGCCGGCACCACCAAGATCGGATCGCCCGGCCACGCCGGCCGCCGCCATCCCTCCGCCGTCCGGGTCGAGACGGAGCCGCCGATCACAAGCCACAGGACCGCCGCCGCTGCACGCGCGGAAGCCGCCGAGAGCCCAGCGCTTGCCACCGCTTGCCAAAGTCAACCGCCGCCCGAGCACTGGCGCCACCGTGGAGCCATCAGATCGGGGAGGAAGATGCATGCCGACCACCCTCGCAGACTCCGCCGCACGCCCGAGCGCCGGCGCCACCGCGGCGCCATCAGATCGGGATGAGGAAGAGCCCGCGCCGCCACCCAGCGAGACCACGCCGCCGCCAGCGCCAGAAGCGCCACGGGCAGGGGAGCCCTGCCCAGATCCGCCGGCGGCCGACTGCCGCCGAGCCGAAAAGCCGCCCGCGAGGGCTGGCCGCCCCGCCGCGCCAAGAGCCTCAAGAGGGGGTAGGGAGCTCCGCCGCCGCCGACGCACGCGCGGGCTTTGCCCGGCGGCGTCCCCTAGCGGCGGCGTGGGAGAAGGAAGGCGAGAAAGGGGAACGGCGGCGGCGGTCTAGGGTTCCGCCCGGGCCGCTCGTGGGAGCAGCACGGGGGAAGGTGAAGCCATGACACGCCTGCTCAAAATGGTACTGTTATTTACATGCGACATTGATGTGTATAATCGACGGGCATGTATTTAAGAGTCCAAATTAAAGTATGTGGATGTTGGAATAAGATAAGAAGGATTAACGGGTTGATGTGGGTTTGGTTAAGCTGGATTTGTGGGCGGAATGAGAAGGTATCAAGCGTTGGATGATGAATTAATCAACGATTCTCGACCAGTCTGATGGATTAGACATATCAGACGGTAGACGAAAAGTGTTTCCCGTTCCGTGTCTCCCATTTCTCTTTTACACAGCATGCAAGAGCGCACTGACTTGCTAATTATTTCCGAATTATACACAGGTTCTTTGATACCAGTAATTTGTTCGAAGCCAACAAACAGTAGTGCATAGGTTATGCCGCGCATGCAATCATGCCACGATTAACAAGTTCTTAAATGAAACGCTGCACGCAAAACAGCTAGAGAATTGAAGTTAGTCAATCTCTTTGTAGACTGTTTGTCGCAAAAATGGAATTGGAGAAGAAATCGTGACACTGCACGCGCCTGCCCAGTCCACACCGTCCCTTATTCCCCGGGGAACGATCTTTGTATTCAGAGATGCAATCTTTTTACCAGTCTACTTTCAAAAAGGTTCTCGGGTAATGCAGTCAACAGTAGTCTAGTGGGTAGCTGTAGAACAGGTGTGCTTGGTTGTCAACCTGTGCGGCATGACAGACATGTCGGCACGCTTGTACACGACGGGCTCAGCAGTTTGTCTTGTCTAATCACTAGGCAGTAGATGCCCAGTTGCAATGGGCACTAGGCAGTAGGTGGCCAGTCGCAATGGGCATACTTGTGGCCACGGAAAGTCAAAAAGAACTAATGCCAAACTGAACCACGTCTATACCGCGCAGCATCACCGTCTCCGACCCAGCAGCGACTGGGAGAACTGATCGTGCTACTCAACCTAGCAAAAAAAATATATTTTTTTGGTAGTAGGAGATCTATCAAATTCATTGATTAGCAAAAAAATAAATGTGCGGATGAAATTTGTAATTCAAGGCCCACATGATGCAATGGACCTCTATTCACGGGACAGATCATTGTTGCCAGAACAGCCTACAAAAAGCATACTTTCAAAGTCCACGTCCGAACAACCAAGCAAGTGCAGCAAAATTTAAAACAAAGCATCAAAAGTGCATCAACTAATTGTTCTGACAATTTGAACAAAATATCTCCTTATGCCCCAAGTAGTCATTACAACAATGACCCGATGTCCTTGAATGAAATCACAAACTAAAATGTGAATAAACTGAATTAAGCAACATTCCAGCTATATCGGATAAAGCAAGGCCGATGATGACGTGGATGCAGCGTTCTAGAATTGCTTGGTTGATGGAGGGCCACCGTAACATTAAATATTTCCAGTCCAAAGCTGTTTGGAGAGTTCGTAAAAACAAAACAAAAAAACTAGTTGGTACCCATGGCAATGCGCATACGGATCCCAAGAGTACGCTGCAGCTGCCACGGCTTACTTCGAGGAGTTGTTCATGGTGGACAGTTTATTGCAGGTGAACCGGTCCTTAATTTATTTCATGATACGGTCGGTGATGATGAAAATCAAAAACTATGTTCTGAGTACATGGCGATGAAGAGATTGCCGATGCCCTATTTCAGATTGGTCCTTTGAAGGCCCTGGAACCGGATGGTTTCTAGCATGTTGTTTTTTCCAAAGAAACTGGACAACGGTGAAAGCCGAGGTAATTGTTGTGGTAAAAGAGTTCTTTGCTACTGGTTTTATGCTTAAAAATTGCAGTGATACGGTTATTGTTATGTTTCCAAAAACCAAACCCCCCCGTAAAATTGACCGGCTTCCACCCCATTAGCCTCTGCAATGTAATATATAAGGTTCTTGCAAAATGCTTGGTGAATAGATTGAGGCCTCTGGTTAATTGTATAATCTCTGAAACTCAGAATGTATTTATCACTGGTAATGCATAGTTGTCCTTTGAATGCATTCACCATATCAAGCAGGAAAATGACCCAACAAAAATCTTGTGTGCCTATGAACTTGATATGTCACAAGCTTACAATAGGGTCGATTGGAATTACCTTAAGAAGGTGATGCAAATGAATGGTTTCGCTCACAGGTGAGTTAAGTCGATTGTGACATGCGTCATCTCTGTGAAACTTAATGGGACTAACCATTCATTTGCACCGTCATGAGGATTGCAGCAAGGTGATCCACTTTCTCCATATCTATTTCTATTTGTTGTTGATGGCCTTTCTCCTTTGTTTGAAACGGGAAAGTATTTGGTGGAAATGTCAATCCTTTAAGGGTGTGCAGACGTGCACTTGGGATCTCACATATGCTCTTTAAGGGTGCGCAGATGTGTTTTTCTATAAAGCAAACCATGAAGAAGCAACCTTGGTAAAGAGAATCCTTGCGGGCTATGAATCAGTCACAGGTCAATTATTGAATGCAAATAAATGTTCCATCTTGTTTGAGTCAGCATGTCCAGCAAATGACAAGATGAGGCGAGGGAAATTAGGTGGTAAATGTAAACTTTGAAGAGCGTTATTTGAGAGATTCGACACCGGATGGTCGTATGACGAAGGGAAAGTCCCAAAATTATCAAGAGAAGTTGACAAAAATAATGGTACCTTGGGGCTGTCCATCTCAAGTTGTTAAAGAAGTGCTTTCAAATATGTTGCCCAATCTTTGCCTACATACCATATGAGTGTTTTTAAGTTGCCTCTAGGTTTATGTGATGAACTGAATCAACTAATAAGAAATTACTGATGGAGTTCCGAGAAAGGAAAACAGAAGACCCATTGGAAAGCTTGGGATCATCTCCTGAAACCCAACAGTATGGGTGGAATTGGCTTTTGAGACTTCAGGATCTTTAATTTGGCCCTCATAGCTCGTCAAGCATGGAGGTTGATTGCTTTGTCGATAGTTTGTGTGCTAGGGTATTGAAGGCAAAATACTACCCTAACAGGAAACTAGAGGACACGTTTTCCACTTCGAACCCCTCATTCACTGGGCAAGGTATTGATTATGGTCCCCAGTTGCTTAAAAGAAGAGCCTAACCTGGCGAGGTGGCAATGGAACCAAGATAAAATATGAAAAAACAATCGGATACCACGTTTAACTCTCACATGGTTTTATCGTGGAAAGAAAGATGTTGATTACACTAGGTCTCTTAGCTACTTGCTATAGACTGGTGATGGAACTAGAACCCAATACATCAACATATGCCCCTCGATGCTCATGAAATTCTAAAGATTCTAGCTTGAATCATGTTGGAGATCGATCATGGTGGAAGCTAGTATGGTCTGGTCTTGCGCCACCAAAAGTCAAAGTTTTCATCTGTAGACTCGCAACGAACTCACTACCAAGCAATGCCTTGAAGAAGAATCGACACCTTGAGATCTGTGATTTTTGTCTAGTTTGTCACAGGGAGAAACAAGATGCATTCCACACACTTATTAGATGCCCCATGGTTGTCTCACTTTAGCGGGAAATGTTTCAATGTTGGTCAACTATGGATATAGCAAATGTGACACATACCGGACCTGAATTGATCTTCCATATTCATGTGAGGTCATAGAGGTACAAAGATTGAATTTTTTCATGTTGCTTTGGTGCATGTGGTATGTAGGCAATGAAGTGACACATGCAAAACCTGCTCCTCCTATAGATGTGTCCAAGAGATTTTTATGTAGCTATGTATCCACCATTATGAGTTTACAAACAAAGCAAGAGCATGATTTAGTTAAGGCAAGTTTGTGTTGCACTATGAACCACCAATTCTTCATGATCTGATTGCCGCTAAAGGAGATTTTGCACGGAAACGAGTGTCGCCGATTCAGGGTTTTAATAAAGCTCAACACTGATGGATTTTTCGTTCTTGTTGTTGGTTCTTTGATTGCTATGGTGCTGCAAGACACTGCAGGTAATAATGTATTCTTTGCATGCCACCAGCTACTTCGTGTAATGATGCCCTTGAAGCCGAGTTGTGTGTGCTAACAGAAGGAATTTCGCTTGCCTTGCAATGGACCAATTTGCCGATATATATTGAGACTGATTGTTTAAAGGCCATCAATATGCTGAAAAAATGAGAAACCAGATAGATAAAGATTTCTCTTGTTGATCCAAGAGATTGAGTCGAAGTTCGTAGAACGAAAAACTTGTATTACTCACGTACGACGTAGTAAAATTTTTGTAAGCCACTTCATGGCAAACTATGGTAGATTACATAGTCGTACTCCCGTATGGCTTGGTGTTGTACCTCGGTGTTGCACATCTATGCGACCTTGATTTTACCATACCTTATGAGCAATACAAGTTTTTACCCCCAACAGAAAAAGGATAGAGCAGGTCTAAAGGAAGTATGACTCAAATAGATCAATAGGTTTGCCACACAAATTCTTCCAGTGATTGAGCACTCCACACTTTGAACACTTCGGCAATTTCCTTGGAGCCTTATGGACGTCCCCTCGATCAGGACATGTTGTACTCTTGTGTTCCTGCCCCCAGCATATGGTGCATAATCTAGACCACTTCTTCATAGGGTGTCTTGTCTTTGCTTGAAGTAGGTCAACCCATAGTACGCCAGCCCTTCACTGATGCTATACCCGAACAATTCGATAGTTCCTCAGCCTTACCCATCACTATGAGCATACCTAGAATATAGTTGGTTAAATGGTTTGCATCGCTCTTCGCGCGCGCAGGGGGGGGGGGGGGGGGTCGGCGGAGGCGAACCTAGACAACACGCACACCCCTCCTCCACCTCTCTAGCCTCGGCCGCTGCCAGAGGAGGCCGACTGGAAAAGCCCGCCTCAACAGAACAGCAATAGGGTGTGTTCCTCTCATGGCAAGTATGATATTCCTGGCTGTCTAGTCCCTTGTCAAACTTTCCAATGAACCTGCAAGTTGTCGTTATGATCACCTAGTTACAGATAATGTTTGAGCAACCCCAAATTCCATTGTACGGTAAGAAGTGGCTACGATACTCCCATGGTCTAAGGAATTAAAGCATACATTAACTCTCTATGTTATATCGATTGATTTGTGACGACAATATCTCAAAGTATAACAAATAAGTTGGGCAATTCAATATGATTGTTCTTCTAATGTCATACTCTCAATGTTGTTTTGGGACTATCATTACACTTAACGATATCCCAAGATCCGGAAAACATGCTAAACATACAACACTTGAGCTAGTCCCAGAGGCGAGACTAGGGATCAGGTTTTATCGTTTATCATTGCACACATGCTTATGAGTTTTCCACTTAATCACATATTCCAGGATCATAGCAGTTATAACATAGAATACAAACTCTTAATTATAAACATGGAAATAAATAATACAATAATACTGCCTATAGGGAATATTTCCAATATATGTTGCTCCAAATTATACACTAAGGCATTGGTTATTGGGGGATGCTTAACACGAAAGAGGCACACTAAGGAAAGAATGCCATGCCATTCTCTGGACCACTGACCTCCTTTCTGGTTCATGCTCATTCATGCCTCATGTAATAGATTGGTCAAACCTTTTTACTATTGTAACACTGTTTGTTAGCTCGGAATAATTTGGGCCCGGTGACATTATCATATACGAGTCGTCATGGTTCTCTTATTGACAGTAGCGCATGTTTGTTTGTGTTCCCCCGTTATGCTAGCCTCACATGTGCATGTTATGAAAACTATAGCCAACATTGTGCATATAATATGTTCTTCTATAGTTTGGAAAGGCAATGAGCTCGACCAGGTGTTGCAGAAGAAAGGTCTTATTTGAGGGCTGGTAATGGAAGGTCTATTCGACATGGAGGGACCCGTGGATTCCCTGAGGAACTCTGTTCCTTCCCATTACCCCTAAGCGGAATTGTAGACTGAACAGAGTGTCAGACTTTCTTGCTGGCAATGGTGTTTGGAGGGCAGATTTGTTGAGTTTACTTTTTTTTCCTGTTGATGTGGAGGCAATACGACATATCTGGACATCACCAAGGCACCAGGAGGATTTTATTGCATGGCATCCTGACCCGAAAGGGTGCTTCTCCATGTGTAGTGCCTACAGACTCGCTATGGAGGAACATGATACTCTCTTTGCGCCGACAGCCTCTACTTCCAACCCAGACGACAACCGACGAGTGTGGAACTTGATCTGGCAGGCGGCCGTGCCTCATCGTATGCGTACAATAGCATTGAAGGCCGTATCAGGGGCACTAGCTACCGCAGTGAGCAATCATAACCGACACTTGGCTCACAGGGCGACTTGTACTATCTGTGGTAAGTATGATGAGGACTCGTTCCATGCTCTAGTCACATGTGACAATGTGGCGGCCCCTCTTTGGATACTATGGAAGAGGTTTGGTCCATACCTAAAAAGGAGCAAGTTGTGCACACGGGGGATGAATGGTTGTTTACTTTATTGGGTCAACATACTAGTGAGGTGCTGGTTATGATCATCATACTACTATGGAGGATATGGTACTTGTGGAATGAATTATCGCATGGTATAGAAATCCCTCGGGCTGAAACATCTAAGACATTCCTGTGTAGCTATCTTAGTTCTGTACGCAATGCAGCCAATCTCACCACAGAGAAAATGACCAGAGGGAAATCGCCTCCGGAGGGTGCATTACAGCCAGTACCAATCAAGGCAATGTTGTCGGATACACCATGGCAGCCACCACCACCTGGCTGGCTTGCCTTGTCAGTGGATGGTTCTTATTCAGTGGAAGAGGGCTAGGCAGGAGCAGGCATGATCCTACGGAATAACTTGGGCTCTATCATTTTTTCATCATGTCAACTATTGTTCTACTGTAACAATGCTCTCGAGGCGGAAATTCAAGCTATTGAGATAGGAATGTCTATGGCTGAATGGTCTAACCTTCCGGTCTTAGTATAATCAGACTCGATGGTGGCCCTTTCTTCTATGACTGATGCTTCACTTGATAAATCACCTAATGGTCAATTGGTGTGGGAGATCAAGAACTACATCCTGCAGAGAGAGTTTAAACCAGTGAAGATTATGAGATCACAGTGCATGGTCTCACATTGTCTTGCTAATTATGCCCGAACGGCTCCTAGGACCGCTTGTTGGTTGCAACGGCCACTCCCATTCATTCGTAATCGTGTATTAGCGGACTATAAGCCTGTTACTTTGGAATAAAACTTATTTTAAACCCGCAAAAAAATGTGATGGTTCTATAACAAAATCAAACTTCTGTACAAAAAGGCACATCTACAACTTTTCGTGAATCTAATTTATGATATAAATATATCTACACGGAGAAGAGAGATGATGTTAACCAAATTGTTTATGAGCGTGTATCATATTAGACTACAATTACTTAGTACTCCCTTTGTAAACTAATATAAGGTCTTTTAGATTACTATTTAGTGATTTAAAAGCAATGGTTACATACTGTTGTACATACAAAAACCTGGTACGAAATACACAGAGGGAGTACATATATATTGTTAGGTGTATAGTGCAACGATTCGGTGCCCACACTCATCTGCACCCGGTCAGAAAAAAACATAAAAATTCCGAAAAAATTCCCATGGTAGACAATTTATTGCACAAGGTCCGCTCTAATTTTTAGTTTATTTGGACATTTGAGTAGCTCTCAACAAAAAAGACAAATCGGGTCAAAACAATACATGAATAGTAAACTTTTTTACACACCCCAAATTTTTCGTTTTTGCCAAGAGCTACTTAGATGTGAAAATGATTTGAAAATTGGGGAGCACCTCACGCAGCAAATTGTCTACCATGAAAAAAAAAGGATTTTTTAATGAATTTTCTTAACATTTGTTTTGATTTTTTTCTTCAACGCGAGTGCAGATGAGCCAGGGTCAGAAAAGGATTTTCGATAAAATACATATTACTTTAGTGATCTAAAAGATAATACGTTAGAGCATCTCCAATAGAAGATGTAGATGCAAAAATACCGTACTTTTGCATCTCCGAAGTTCAAAATCAGCTCTCCAACAGATGATATAGATGCAATAAAATTACATCTCCGGCTGCTGGAGATGTAAAATACAACACTACAAGTTGCAAATTTGCACGTTCACCATATGGAGATGTAAAAATGCAACAGCTCGCCAACCCATCAACTGCTGTTCATTTCACTTCCTCCCACCTTTTCTTCTTCCTTCCGTCGCCCGCCGCACTGTCGCCGCCCACCCACCCGCCCGCCCCGCCAGATCCACCCCCTCCTGCACCTCTGCCAGCGATTACACCGCCTTTGGACCGTCGAACGCCGCGAATCTGCAACCGCACGCCACCGTCGCCGCGCCACCCGCACATTTCCAATCCACCTGCATCCATCACCGCCCCGCCCGCATCCACCGCCACTGCCGCCGCAGCCCGCCCTTCGCTCGCCGCCGCCACCTCCAGCCCCACCCCGTCCTCCGCCCGCCCGCATCCAGCGCCGCCGATGCCCCCACAACCCCGCCTGGTCGCATCCACCATGGCCGCCACCTACATCCCAATCGGCCCCTCCACGCATCCACTGAATAGACTACCGTCACCCCGCCGCCGCCTTGTTGCGGAAGAAGATCCCAAAGAGCAGCACCGGGTTCTTCAGTGTGTGGGCTAAGCCGCCCCGGAACTCCGGGGTGGAGTACTCCGACGCCGGCCGCCGCTTCTGGCTCGGCACCTACCCCACCGTCCACGAGGTCGCGCGTGCCTACGACGTGGTGGTGTGTCGTGCCGAAAGACCAAAGTCTGACCTCAACTTCCCGGAGATCGAGACCCGGGCAGATGCGGAGATACTTGTGACGCAGGGCATTTGGATGGAGGAGATTCCGGCGAAGAAGACGAAGAAGAGGTCGGCCATTGTCGTCAGCCCCGGCGACAGCGACGAGGCGGCGATGGCGAGGTTTGCGCAGGAGCATCCAGAGTAAGTCCAGGCCGAGCAGGAGTTCTTCTGGAAGCACGGTGTTGAGCAGAAGAAGAATACGGAGGTGAAGAAGGAGGACGAGGCCGACCCCTCGACGGTGATCCCCATTGAGTCCTCGGAGGAGGAGGACGAGGAGTTCTCGCGGCTCCCGGATGACGACGACGAGGAGTATTGGATTCCCTCGGACGACGAGTAATTTGGATTAGTTGTGCTAGTCATTTATTTATGTTTTCTATGTTCGAACTATGTATGAATTTTATGAACTATGTTGAAATGAAGTAGTAGTTGGAAGTTTTTAGATTTTCATCTCGATTTGCATCATCTATGGGAATTGATTTTTACACCTTCAATCTACATCATCTGTTGGAGTTGACATTGTTTTGGAGATGCCAAAAGCACTTTTTGGAGATGTAAACCTTTACATCTCTTGTTTTACATCTCCAAATTTGCATCTTCTATCGGAGATGCTCGCCCGTCTCCCTAGGAAGCCCCCCAGGACCACTTTTTTAACGCCGGCGACACAGAAATGCCTCAGCTGTGCCCCCAGGACCTCACTTTCGCCGGATTAGCTAAAAAATATAGCTGGCAAACCCAGCTCACACCCAGCCCACCGGAGGGAATCCGGGGGCACCGACGCTATTTTTAACCAATCCAATTGGCCCATGTTAGCCACCCATCCCTCTCTCTCTCCTCTCCCCTCTCCTCTCGTTTCTCTTTCCTTCCGCCTACCCTACGCACACACACCGAGCCGCATGCATGGGATAGGACTCTGCACGCCGAGCTGCACGGGGAGGCGCCGTGGACGGAGCTCGCACTCGCCGCTCGCGTCCGGGGCGGAGCTCCGGGCGAGGGAGAGGATGTGGTGGGCCGGCGAAGGGCGCGCGGGCACGAGAAGCTGCGGGCGAGCGGCGGGCACGGGAAGTTGTGGGCGAGCGGGCATGGGAAGCTGTGTGCGAGCGTGCACGGGAAGCGGGCGAGCGGTCACGAGCGTGCTCCCGAGGTCACCTGCAGCGCCATGAGGGGACGGAGCTTGGCACCTGGCGGAGGAGCTCGGCCGGGCCGGGAGGCGGAGGAGCTTGGCTCCTGGAGTGCCCACAGGCTATTCGTCGAAATGACAAGCCAAAATGGAGTCGGAAAAAATGACTATCCATTGGGTGCATGATTGGGAAAGTTTTCCTCCCCCCAAAAGGCCAAATCGCGGGCCGAGCCCCAAGCGGCTGAAAAAATGCCTCCTGGGAGGCAAACTGCTGGAGATGCTCTTAGTTTACAAAGGGAGTACATATATATTGTTAGATGTTGATTTTATTTGAATCAGTTACCTTCCTGTGTGTATTTTATACCAGATTTTCGGAAGTACAACATCATGTAAGTGTTTTTTTTTTTTTGCGAAAAACAGCATGTAAGTGTTGCTTTTAGTACTTCATGAATTGTAGGTTATTGGGAGTCATGAAACAAATAAGCATTGCATTTGTGATCTATGCATCTTCTGTGTTGAGTCACCTTGTAGTTCCTACGGCCACACGACCGCCTCTGCTGGCCATTATCGTGCAACGAGCATGTGAAATTTCTTGTCATTTCCATGTTTTCCTAGATTTTTTTTTGCCTCAACAAAGTTGAAGAAAACAACATCTCTTCGTTTATTATTTTGTTTCCCTTTCTTGAATGGTGGCACGAAACAAACTTGACAATTAGCAATCTGATAATCTGAGGTCAAAATAAAGGACTAACTAGCAGTTGTTATTCATGCTACTCCCTCCGTCCGGAAATACTTGTTCAAAGAATGGATGTATCTAGATGTATTTTAGTTCTAGATACACCTATTTGTATTCATTTCTATGATAAATATTTTCGGATGGAGGGAGTACTATTTTACAAAGAGAATATACATTGTGTCACGTGGGGTCTGAACTATCTGCTCTTAATGTTCTGTTTGGATTGGGACATCGATGAACGACAATATTAAGGTTGAGGTGCTCCAAAGAGATATTCCATTTCAGTGGAGCATGTAAACGACGATGTATTTGCGTATTGATTCAATATTGCCATTTTGGTACACTAAAATACTAGTCCTTCCGTCCCAAATTATAAGATTGTTTTCAAGGTAACATAGGGAGCATTGTCTATTTAATGTTGTTGATTCAGGTTTCCAACATGTTAGAGCATCTCCACTAAGGCCCCCAAGACGTCCCCCAAGCCATTTTTAGGCGCCGGCGGGCAAAAAAGGCCCCAATCAGGGTGAGTGATGCATCTACCTCGCCTGTTTGGGGATCCTTTTACTGAAGAAGGATAACACTTATTTGTGTACTAAATGATGCTAAAGAAAAGTATATTAGCTAGCTCCTGGCTGGTGGTGTTATACGATCCATAGAATTTGTGTACTTAATTATGCCTTTTGACTGTGTGCTTACAAGTTGTGGCAGCCCCGATGTGATCTTGTTGGAGAAAGAAAAGCGTAGTAGGAGTACTGCCAAAAAATGATTAACCAAGAGCTTCCTATCCGCTTGCCTCAAGGAGGTGGGGCCCATCGCAACCCCTCCCCAACTGACAAAAGTAAGGCAAGTGAATCGGGTCCTCCACGACTGTTGTGTCGCATCCCCGCCGGAACCGTCGCGGCGCGCCACGCATCGTCCGGACTTCAAACGAGCACACAACTGTAGCGTTGGGCCTGCCTGCGTACGCCGGCGTGGAAAGCAACCTCCACGCTACATCCTGCCGATGTAGCGATTCTACGTTGGCACGCATACACTGCCATCACTGTGTGCGTTTAGACTTGGTCATATTTCGTCGAGTAAGCTAGATGTAGCCATATATTGTCGGTGGCAATCAAGTTAGATGTGTTTTCTACCATGCAAGGAGTAAAGGCCTAGGAGAGCTCTAATGTTTTTTCTTACTCAAAGTGAACCCCGCTGTAACGAACGGGTTGGGTCGGGTCATGAGTCTCGCATGACAGTATCAAAACCAACATTCTCACTTCGCTAGAAAATCGATCTATAGCCAGTTTATTTGGTGGCTTTTTTTTTGCTGGGGGACGTTTGGTTCCTGGTTGTATATGCACCCAGAAATTGGAAAAAAATACATAAAAATTCAAAAAAAGTTCAGAAGTATTTTTTGAAATAAACGCGACTTTCTTTCGCACTAGTATGCAAATTTTGTCAACCAAAGCCCAGCTTGACTTCTAGGTAAAAAAAACAAAAAATATTGCTATACACAAGACACAATCACACTATTTTGACCAATTTTTTTTTGTTTTTCGCCATGAAGTCAATGCTCGGTTTTGGTTGGCGGAAAATTACATACTAGTGCAAAACAAACTGAAAATTATTCTAAAAAAATGAACTTTTTATATTTTTCCAATTTCTGGGTGTATATACAACGAGGAAATAGTAGGCTTTGAAAAAATAAAATTTGGTCGTGCTTCTAGAATAAGCTGCCAGCTTATTCTAGAAGCCCAAAGAAGGGGAAACCCCCCTTGGTTTCGCAATCTTTCAGATGTTTCGCAAAATGACCTGGTATGCAAAGACTTGGGTAAGCTAAGTCTACATCATCGAGCCTGACCACAAACTTCGTAATTGGCCTGGGGTTGTGCCAGAGAACAGACCCGTTCTCTTGTTCTCAGGAGGAACCCACCGCCTGACGGAATGCTTGCATTTCCGCTTGCTTTTGTGCTAGATAATCTTCAGTGTCGGGCACGGAGAAAAAACATCACGACACACATCTCCTTTCATCTTCTTGTTGTCCTTCATTGCCTTCGACTGAGGTTGTGTGAAGGTGGTTGCCTTCCTGGACGACCTGGAACGCCTACGCGCTACGACTAACTTGGGAGTTTCATATGGACTGGCATCACCTACTGAACCAGAGGAAATGCCATGCCCTCCAGAACCATAAGAGAATTGTTTAATCTTACAAGCCATCTACACAAGCATACAACACAATGTAAGGTCAACACCCTGATAAAAACATGACTTACCTGAATACATAAATAGGATTCAGTTGGCAACCAACATGAGTTACTTCAGAACAGGGAGAAGTTTTTTACAGTTGCATTGTGAATGGATTGATATGGTTGACTAGAGGGGGTTTGAATATGCAACTGCCGATTTTAGCTTTTTAATCAAATTAGGCTTGACAATAAAATAGGTTGTCTAGATATGCAACTAGGTGGAAAACCTATATGACAAGCACACGAACGAGCTCACAAGTAAGCAAAAGATACAAACACAATATAACTTGCTCAAAGTAAAGGATAGAAATAAACACAAGTCGAGTCGATGGAGACGAGGATGTGCTACCGAAGTTCCCTCCCTTTAGGGGGAGGTACATCTTCGTTGGAGCGGTGTGGAGGCACAATGCTCCTCAAGAAGCCACTAAGGACACCGTATTCTCCTCGCGCCCTCGCACAATGCAAGATGACATGATTCCACTAGTGGTTCCCTTGAAGGCGGCAACCGAGCCTTTAAAAGCAAGGTCGAGGCTCTCTCCAGAACTTAATTGGAGGCTCCCAACAACACCACGAACCTTCACCACAATGGAATGTGGCTCCGAGATGACCTCTTCCGTCTAGGGTCCCCAAACACCCAAGGGTAACAAAATCCACACAAGAAGGGATTCAAATTTCCTTTGGTGGAAGTGCAGATCTAGGTCTCCTCCCTCAACCCCTAGCAAATCAACAAGTTTGGTTGGCTAGAGAAGGAGATCGGGCAAGAAAGCTCAAAGGGGATCAATGGAGGGGGGGAGAGAGAGAGAGAGAGAGAGAGAGAGAGAGAGAGAGAGAGAGAGAGAGAGAGAGAGAGAGAGGCAAGAGGTAGGTTGCAGGTGGAAGAACCAGTCCCATTTGTAGTCACCCCAACTCCAATCTTTACAACCGGTGCAACCACCGGTAGTACCGCATTTCACAAGTTACCCCGTGTTATGGCACCGAGCGGTACAACCGGGGGGTCGCACCGGTTAGCCGAAGCCACCCGGGAACTACCGGCCAACCACTGTCTACTACCTCCACTAAACCAGAAGGGAGCCACCACTGACGAGTGGCTGGGGCGGTATCAAGCCCGGTACAACCGCCAGGAACAAGTGCTTGTGGTGGCTAAGTCTTGATCGGTACAACCGCTGCAGACACCGGTAGTACCGGTCCGCCATGGCCATCCGAGAACTATTGGGCCACCACCGGCTACTACCGGCTCCAACACCCGAAGGGACTGACCCCTGACCGGTAGTTGAGGTGGTACTGGCCCCGGTACAACTACCGTGTGGGTATCCTGGTGATTGGGAAGGACCACCGGTACAACCGTTGTGCAAACAACGATACAACCGCTTGGTGAGCACCTGGAGCTCACAAACTTTAGGGTATCACCCCTGGTGCGGTGGTTGTTCCAGAAACACTGTCCCGATGGGTACAACCGCTCCCACCAGCGGTACAACTGTTGTTGTGGTAAAACTGCACTAGGTAGAATTTGAGGTGCTCTCTCCTCGAACAGAAGGATATATGTGGGTGCAATATGTGTGTGTATGTGCTTTGATTCACCCAGTACCTTCCGATGCGGATTCCCTCTTAATAGTACGGATTTCCTACGACCAGAGAAATAAAAGCGCCTGAAACTTTGTCTTCGATCTTTTCTGTCTGGAGGGAATGCCTAACCATCTTGTGCCACATGAAGTAATCCCATGTATCTTAGGCACACGAATAGTCCGCAAAAATGCATTGTCATCAATACCAAAACACTCAAAGTGGGAAATGCCCTAGCAATCTCCCCCTTTTTGGTGATTGATGACAATACACGATTTGCACATTTTTTGTAGAAAATATAGACGCCCCCCCTAGGTGTGAGCACTAATTTGACTTTGCCTTTAGAATGCAAAGTGCTCACCCTAGGACTAACGCTCCCCCTATATTTTATAGACCAAGAAAAGGTTGGAAAAGAAGTAAATGTACAATGAGCATGCATTTGCAATGATATAAAGTAGAGCAAAAAGTAAAGGGCAACGATAAAGCATTGCTCTACACAACATAAGAGACAAGATAACTAGACAGATAACGCGGGAACGCATGTCTCACATCACACAGAAAGTCTCCAAGCCAAGTTCACAAACCAAACCAAAGCAAAGAGTTCAACTGACAACGAAAGCAAATAAGCAAACCCATGCAAATCCTGAGACCTAATAGAACTCTCTCCCCCTTTGGCATCAAGACACCAAAAAGGGAAAGAGTGATGCTAACGCCCCAAAGCTCAGTAGTCCTCCTCTGACTGTTCGGTCTCCTCATCGTCAGTGGGGTCATCTCCAGCAGATCCCTCTCCTTCCTCCATGATATCATCACCATCATCAGTAGTAGAAGCGGCAGGGGAGCATACAGGGCCACATCGGAGTCCTCCTCATCAGTCCACTTGTTCTCATAGTTCCACTTCTCCCCTGAAGTGATGCTATTCTTTGTCCCATTATCAACCTGCATGTTTAGGTGCCTCATCATTTCAACCTGTCTACGGTGAGCCAACTTCTCATTCACATGAGTTTCATAGAGGTTCTTCTAAATGTGGGTTTGCATACAGAAGGTCTTCTTGACCTTTGTCGTGAGCTTGCTGACCCAAGAGGGCTTGGCCCCGATCTCCATCTCAAAGTCACTGTCGCTCGAGGTGGCATAAACATCCTCTGGGCTGTCAGCAGGGAAGCGAGGGTGAGCATGGTTCTTCTTTCTAAATTGCTTGACCTCATGCATTATGAGGTTATTTGGAGCAGTAAGGGGCTCTCCTGGCCTGCGAACCTCCCACACGGCGTACAAAAAGCCCATCACAAAGGGAGCATATATAGGCACCTTCCTATCGATGAACATGTTGTGCATCTCCTCCCACAACCACTTGGACACATCAAAGGTAATACGAGTGCCAGCCTTGGTCTTCATAGCTACCATTAGATCCTGAAGGTACCCATATATCTCATCCTGGTTCCCAACCTTGGGCAGAAGTACATTGCGGAATACGTGATGCATAATGTCATAGAACTTTTGAAGATTCTTGGATCCACCAGTCTTGCCATGACCGCGGATGTGCAAGGGTGCAAGCTTCTCATTCTTCATGGGCTCCGCATGGTTGTGAGGACGGATGCCCCCATTCCCAGTAAGTCCAGTGTCCTCATAGCCCAGATAATGGCACAAAGATCTCCAAGGCGACTGAAAGAGCCTGTCCTGGCACATGAAAGTCAAAGTGCGAGCCTCATTGTACCAAAGTGGATGGTAGCATAAAACTGATGGACATGCTGCACATCGAAGCAAAGTTGATCTCCATAAGCTTGTCCAAGTCAAATTTCTTGCAATGTGCTAGAGCCTCACCAAAGTAATCTATGTTGTTCCTCCAATGTTCAAGGTAAACTGTCCACTGCTTAGTGAAGTAGTTCTTGTTGTGTTCAAACACTTCATGCAGAATCCTCATCTACATCTCATTTTGTAATTGAGGAGTGGTCCATCTAGCATGAACAAGAGTCTCGTATGGATTGACTTTGTGGAATCTTTCCCAATCCTCGTGAGGCCACTTGTGCATTGGAAGAGCAATGCGTTGCTTGGCTGCAGTTGACTTCTCACAACGACTGGGCTTGGTGGGAATTACCATCTCTGACTTGACCTCACTATCAGATGGACGCTTGCATCTCCATACACTCTTTCTGGTCTTCTGACGAGCAGCAGAGCGAGAACCAGAGCCACTTGCACACACGGACACTGGAAGCACACAAGATAACTAGAATAGATGAGAGGAATGCACACAAGTATAGAGGAATAATGCTAGATACAACCGGGAGAAAGTACAACAGTGTGTAAAAGATACAAGATTTCTGGTTGTACCGGTGCTCCAGCCGATAGTACCGCTTGGAGCGGTAGTATTGGATCAGCAACCGGTAGAACCGCCTGTAGCTGTTGCACCACTCTGAAAGAGAGGTTGTACAGTGGGCTAACCACGATTCCACGCACGGGAGTACAAGCATAACGAAAATCGAGAATAAAAGACACAACATTGTACATTCTAATTGTTCACAAGCATAGAAAGCTATAGTATGGTCTCCTCCACACTAAAGTCTGACCCAAAATTAGAAACACCAAGTAATGCCATAAAAATGGAGATTTCAAAGATTGAAGATAAAACCGAGGTGAAACGAGTCATTACCGACGTCCATGGGAGGCGATCGGGGAGGAGGAGGCCTCCATGGAGCGGATCTGATGGGGAGGCAAGGGATCCGGAGGGCAATTGGGATGGTGACCACTGGATAGGGTTGAAAAAGAATATGGGCACGAAGGGAAAAAAGAAACCCCTTTGGCCCGCACTCTTCTATAGCAGCCTAGACCATGCGGCGGTTGTACCGCTTCCTGGTACTGCCCCGGAGCTACAGGGAGTACTTCTGCCACCTGAGAGAGGGAGCGGTAGTACCGTTCGGAGCCAAGCGGTAGTATCGAAAGGATAAAAAAGCTGAGACTGAGCGGTAGAACTGCTCGAGCCTACGATTGTACCGCCTGGACGCTACAGTCGGAGTGCAGGGTGGTAAAACCGCCTTGGGTACCGATTATACCGCCTGGTCACAGACCCATTATCAAGGACAAAACTTGTGTGCACTTGGAAAAACACGGTCTAAGAGATGAGATGGCTTGGGATAGAATCACGACACTAGAATATGGTGATGTACACTCCAATATTGCAACAAGCAAACGAAAAAGACCAATACCTAGAGTGGACAACCACCTAGGACCTAGCAAAACTAGAAAAGGCAAATAAGATCCAAAAAGAACCAAAACCCTCCAGAAGGGAGGGTTGGTGGCCAATGCCACCTTTGTTCGAGTCGAATGGTTTGGTAACGTGAAGATTTTAACCTTGGGTCAAGACCAAAACTCATCTTTGAAGCATAAGTACCATAAAAAATGGCGAATGTGAAAGATTGATTCTATGTATGCATAATAAGAAGAGTGTGATTTCATGAAAGGAACATCACTCCCCTATGTCCATGCCTACATCTAGAACAAGATAAAATAATGAGTGCGGTGGGATGTGTGATGACCCACAAGTATAGGGTGGATCAATCAAAGTCCTTTTGATAAGTAAGAGTGTCGAACCCAATAAGGAGCAGAAGAAAATGACAAGTAGTTTTCAGCAAGGTATTTTCTGCAAGCACTGAAATTATAAGTAACGAGTAGTTTGATAGCAAGATAATTTGTAACGAGCAAGTAACGGCAACGGTAACAAAAGTGCAGAAAGGTAGCCCAATCCTTTTGAGGCAAAGGACATGCCAAAACGGTCTCTTATAGTAAGAAAAGCATTCTTGAGGGTACACGGGAATTTCATCTAGTCACTTTCATCATGTTGGTTTGATTTGTGTGTTCGCTACTTTGATAATTTGATATGTGGGTGGACCGGTGCTTAGGTTCTATTCTTACTTGAACAAACCTTCTACTTATGATTAACCCCCTCGCAAGCATCCGCAACTACGAGGAAAGTATTAAGAATAAATTCTAACCATAGCATTAATCTTTTGGATCCAAATCAGTCCCTTACGGAATGCCGCATAAACTAGGGTTTAAGCTTCTGTCACTCTCGCAACCCATCATCTAATAAGTACTCCACAATGCATTCCCTTAGGCCCAAATATGGTGAAGTGTCATGTAGTCGACGTTCACATGACACCACTAAGGGAATCACAACATACATACCATCAAAATATTGAACACATATCAAGTTCACATGATTACTTGCAACAAGATTTATCCCGTGACCTCAAGAACAAAAGTAACTACTCACAAATGATAATCATGCTCAAGATCAGAGGGGTATTAAATAGCATAATGGATCTGAACATATAATCTTCCACCAAATAAACCATATAGTAATCAACTACAAGATGTAATCAACACTACTAGTCACCCACAAGTACCAATTTATAGTTCCGGTACAAAGACTGAACACAAGAGATGAACTAAGGTTTGAGAGGAGACGGTGTTGTTGAAGATGTTGATGGAGATTGCCCTCCCCAAGATGGGAGAGTTGTTGGTGATGATGATGACGATGATTCGCCCCTCCGGGAGGGAAGTTCCCCCGGCGGAATCGCTCCGCCGGAGGGAAAAAGTGCTCCTGCCCAAGTTCCCCCTCGAGACGGCGACGCTTTGTTCTGAAAGTCCTCTCCTTATAGGTAAAAATGACTTATATACCAGAAGAGGGGCACCGGACGTGGGCCGAGGAGGGCACAACCCACAAGGGCGCGCCTAGGCCTCCTGGCACACCCAGGTGGGTTATGCCCACTTGGTGGGCCCCCTTTGGTACTTATTGGCTCCAATATTTCTTATATATTCCACAAAAAATCTTCCTGAAGTTTCAGCTCATTGGAAGTTGTAGAATAGGTAGCCTGACGCAGCTTTTTCAGGTCCAGAATTCCAGCTGCCGGTATTCTCCCTCTTTGTGTGTACCTTGCATATTATGAGAGAAAAGGCATTAGAAATACTCCAAAAAGCATTATTATACATAAAAACAATATAAATAACAGTAGGAAAACATGATGCAAAATGGACGTATCAATGTGCATTATCTCGAGCCACATAGCTCAAACCAATGATATTTTACTCATGCCTTAATCAAGATCTTGCTTCTTCCAATTGCTTCGTGAATATATATATATATATATATATATATATATATATATATATATATATATATATATATATATATATATATATATATATATATATATATATATATATATATATATATATATATAAGTTGCTCTTGAGTCCCTACAAAGATAAGATCAATATCCAGACGCTCGATGTGATCCTAGATGAAGTGATGATGAATATCAATGTGCTAAGTCTTGCTATGTTGCATGGAGTTGTAGGCGATCTTGATTGAACTTTTGTTGTCATATAGAAGAGGCACTTTGTCACAAGTGACACTAATCCTTTAAAGTTCGCCTCGTCCATAGAAATTGTGCACAACAACTTGCGGCGGCAATGTACTCGGCCTCGGTGGTGGAGAGAGTTACACGGTTGTGCTTCTTTGAGGACCAACTCACCAAAGTGAGACCAAGTTATTGGCACACTCCGGAAGTGGACTTTGAAAGTGCAACTATCCCTGGGTGGTTTTGGTAATTCCTAACAACATATAGCTCATTGAACTAATACTCTTTCAAGACGATTATTTGAGGAAGTTCAATGATTGGCATGGCATGGACTAGAGATGTGGACCCCTCAAAATGCTAAGCACACATATTGGCTCAAGTTCAAGACTCTGCATTTTTATTTTAGTGATCCAATATCACATTGAGTCCATAGGAAAAGCCAATAATATTAAAAGGGCATGAGGTGTTGCTTAATGAATTGCTTGCTCAAAATGCTTAGTGATATGCTCCAAAGCCCTCAACCACTTTCTCATTTCCCCATATGTCCCAAACCTAAAGTCAAACTCGGCACCATCAATATGATATATCCGGCGCCACCGAGTTCATTCGACATAGCCATAGCCAGAAACCCTAATCGGTTCGGTCTCATCGATAGGGATCTCGCACCAAGATGGGATTCCAAACTCTCTGTTTCCCTTCAAAACATTTCGGTCTCATTGAAATGAGCGATCGGTCCCACCGAGTTCGCAATGCAAACCCTTTGTTTCCTTTTCATAAGTTTTCAGTCTCACCGAGATGAGCGAATCAGTCCCATCGAGTTTGCCCGACAAACTCTCTTTTTGCCTATTACAAGAATCGGTCTCACCGGGTTCATGTGATCGGTGTCACCGAGATTATGTTATGCCCTAACCCTAATGAAATCGGTCCCAGCGAGTTGACATGTCGGTCCCACCGAAAACTCTAAGGTTCACATTTTGAACCATATTGGTCTGACCGAGTTTCTCGATTCGGTCCCACAGAGTTTGGTGAATTGTGTGTAATGGCTAGATTTTGTGCGGAGGCTATATATACCCCTCCACCCTCTCTTCATTCATGGAGAGAGCTATCAGAACGTGCCTACACTTCCACCATTCATTTTCTGAGAGAGAACCACATACTCATGTGTTGAGACCAAGATATTCCATTCTAACCATGAGAATCTTGATCTCTAGCCTTCCCCAAGTTGCTTTCCACTCAAATCATCTTCCACCAAATCCAAATCTGTGTGAGAGAGTTGAGTGTTGGGGAGACTATCCTTTGAGGCACAAGAGCAAGGAGTTCATCATCAACACACCGTCTATTACCTTTTGGAGAGTGGTGTCTCCTAGATTGGTTAGGTGTCACTTGGGAGCCTCCGTCAAGATTGTGGAGTTGAACCAAGGAGTTTGTAAGGGCAAGGAGATCGCCTACTTCGTGAAGATCTACCCAAGTGAGGCAAGTCCTTCGTGGGCGATGACCATGGTGGGATAGACAAGGTTGCTTCTTCCTGGACCCTTCGTGGGTGGAGCCCTCCGTGGACTCGCGCAGTCGTTACCCTTCGTGATTTTAAGTCTCCATCAACGTGGATGTACGATAGCACCACCTATCGGAACCACGCCAAAAATCTCCGTGTCTACATTGCGTTTGCTCCCTCCAAACTCCTCCCCTTTACCTTCATATGCAATGATTTACATTCCGCTGCTATACTCTTATATTTGCATGTTTAGGTTGATTGCTTGACTTGTGATAAGTTGCTAAAATCTGCCAAGACTTAAAATTGGGAAAAGGCTATATTTTTATTTGGTCAAGTAGTCTAATCACCCCCCCTTCTAGACATACTTTCGATCCTACAAGTGGTATCAGAGCTTTGGTCTCCATTTGCCTTGATTTCCATAGCTTTGGTGATCATAGCCTTGGTTTCACAACCTAGGAGAGTATGGCGTCTCGCGAGGGAAATTACCACCGTAGAGGTCCTTACTTTAATTGTACTAATTTTGCTAGTTGGAAGCATAAGATGAAAATGCATATTCTTGGACATAACCCCGTCGTTTGGGCTATTGTGTGTATTGGCTTGCAAGGTGAATTCTTTGATGGGAGAGAACCTAACCGTGAAGCTACCGCGGAAGAGTTGAAGATGCTGCAATACAATGCTCAAGCTTGCGATATCCTCTTCAATGGACTGTGCCCCGAAGAATTCAACAAAATCAGCCGTCTTGAGAATGCAAAGGAAATTTGGGATACTTTGATTGATATGCATGAAGGTACCGACTCCGTCAAGGAATCCAAATTGGATGTGCTTCAAAGTCTGCTTGACAAGTTCAAAATGAAGGATGGTGAAGGTGTCGCTCAAATGTACTCTAGGCTTGCTCTCATCACAAATGAGATTGCCGGCTTAGGAAGTGAAAAGATGACCGACACATTTGTCATCAAGAATATCCTAAGAGCCTTGGATGGAAAATATGATACTGTGTGCACATTGATCCAAATGATGCCCAATTACAAAGATCTCAAGCCAACGGAAGTCATTGGAAGAGCTTCACAACAAGTCTAGTGGTTCTTACAAAGCCTCATGTGATGCTCCTGCATCATCAAGTGAGAAACAAGCCTTCAATGAGTAATTGAGCCTAATGGTGAAGAACTTCAACAAGTTCTACAAGAGTAGAAGCAAGGAAAGAAGTTCCAAGTCAAGGTCCTACAATGACAAAAGATCTTCTAGTCGTGAGCGTAATTACTACCATTGTGGAAGACCCGGACACTACTCCAATGAGTGTACGGCTCCCTACAAAAGAAGAGAAGACTCACCTAAAGGGAGAAGTAGAAGAGAAGAATCACCTCCAAGAGAGAGAAGGAGGATGATCGTTATGAACGAAGAACCTCTCGCAGAAGCAAGGATTCGGAAAGGAAGGACAAGTCATCAAGGAGCTATACAAAACAAAGACATCAAGCTCATGTTGGTTAATGGGTACCCGACTCCGAATCTGACCATCACTCCAAGAGAAGTTATCACCCCGACTCCTAATATACTCAAGATGAAGGTGTTGCCGGTCTAGCACTTGTGTCAACCAACTCCTACGACATATTTGACTCACCAAATGAAGGAATTGGAAGATGCTTCATGGCTAAATTCCCAAAGGTATCACACCCCGAGTATGTTGATTTCAATAGTGATGAAGATGATTTGCTAGGTGATGATGATCTACTTATTAAGAACTCTAGTGATGAAAACTATGATGAACTTGCTATTAATCATGCTAATCAAGATAAACCGAATGACGATGATAAGAAGGAGATTGAGCGTCTAACTAAAGAACTAAACACTCTTAAGTTAGCTCATGAAACTACCTTAGAAGATCATCGAGAGCTTTTAAAGACTCATGAGAAGCTACGCTTTGAAAAGCTCAACCTTGAGCAAGAGCATGGGTTCTTAAAGGAAATCAATGATGATCTTCGTAAGAAAAGTTCTTCTTACATTGCCAAGCATTTACTCTTGTCTACTTACATGCCACAAGTAAAATCTAGCAACAAGAGTAAGAAAGATTCTTCTTCTAGTAGTAACAATAACCATGTTAAATCCAATGTTGTTGCTTCTAGTAGTTCTCTTGATTCCACTAATGATTCTCTTAGCCAAGTTATGCTTGAGCAAGAAAATAGCTTATTGAAGGGAATTATAGAGAAAGGTCTTTACAAGAGCCTTGCCGGAAGTAAGCAATTTGAGGAAATTGTACGCAAGCAAGGAAGGCACCGGAAGAATCAAGGTGTTGGTGTTGAACAAAAGTTCAATGCCAATGGAGTTGAGTGGGAAGAAGATCAATACCCTAAGAAGAAGTTTGTTTCTCAACAAGAGAAGTATGATCCTACTTCTTTCAAGGGGACACAAGCTCAAGATGATCTTCCACCACAAGACCAGAAGCAAAAAGGCAAGGACAAGCTTCAAGAGGAGATTGATGCATTTGAAGAAGCTCCCAAGGCCTTGGTCAAGTGGGTTCCCAAGACTACATCAAGTTCTTATTCATCAAGTACGACTACAACTCCAAGGATTACCATCAAGTTGATGTGGATCCCGAAGAAGAAGAATTAGAGAGTTCTTGAGGATGAATCTGCCAACATACTTCACTCATATCATTTTGGCAAGGACAAGTGCAAACAATTTCCACATCTTGCACTAGTTCAAGGAGTCACAAACCCTCTTGTTGGTAAGACAAGGGACAAGGTAACCTAATGCATTCATGGACATCATCTTGTGTGAACTTCACTCTATGTCGATGTATATCCTTGTTTGTTCCTTGTGGGACTAACCCGTGTAGGTATTGAAAGTGCAACTCACTCCAATGGATTGCTCCGAATGATCTACATCAACATTGAGCATCCACATCTTCAACTACATGAAGTCATCATCGACAAAACCCAAGGCTAGTGCATCCCTCTTAGGGGGGATATCACATCTAGGGGCAGCTTTACTCTAAATATAGAACTAAAGCAACTCTAATGGTGTGAACACAACAATGCTTTATGTAAAAGTGGTAACCCTACTTGTGCTTAAACGATGAGTATGACCTATGATCAAGTGTTCTCATTTGACTCCTAAGTCAATATACTCATATATAGATGAACTAGTCATCGCCAATTGCTTCTTAGATGCTAGAGTGTTTGTGCATGCTTTTTCACATATTTCATTTGCCATTTTATCGTGTGAGCATGTTGATTGCATATTTTTCTCATTCGAGGACATCCATTTGTTGATTTGATTGTTTGGCTATTTTTCTTTTGCCAAATGGATGCACAAGAATGCCTAAGAACCTCCTCTAGCTATCTATGCTTTTTTTCTCGTTTCAAACTCTATTCATGCTACATCACAAAGTTTGATCAAGTCAGATTCGAACCCTCTGGGTGAGGAGCACTCGGAGTCACCGATTCGTCATAGACTTCAACTTCCAAAACCTCTCTATGTATTTCGGTCTGACCGATTCATCCTTTTCGGTCACACCGAGTTCACTGAGTTGATCTAGGTTTTCAATCTCGGTGCAACCGATTAGAACTTTTCAGTCACACCAAGTTGCAGTAACCGCTTGCGATTCTGCATCTCGGTGCCACCGAGTTGTTCCACTCGGTCACACCGACACGGTCAGGATATATATATCGACGGGTCAAATTTTGGACATTTCTCCAAAACCTCATCGCCCGCGTGTGTCCTGCTTTGCCGACTCGGGGTCTCCGGATCGTCCTCTCGTCGCTAGCGACCGCCCGCTGCTGGTCTCCGTCGCCGTCAACGCAAATCTACACCGTTGTTGCCGCCGTAGCAAGCTCATCGCTGAACTAGGGTATAAGTTGAAATCTTTGTGCAATTATATCCTCCGATTCTTTGCACAAAGCAAATGCCATGTTTCTTGCCACGTATGAGATCATCCTTTCCAGAAACAACATCCTTTAGATTAGATTTTATTCGAAAATTTAGGGGTTGGTTTCCGTTGAACTCATCTCGGACCGACCGAGTTGTGGAATCGGTCCCACCAATTTGGCTTAGGCCATTGCACTTGCACTTTTCGGTCTGACCGAAAATTGCAAATCGATGCGGCCGAGTTAAACTCTCAGTGAAACCCTAGCAATCTCGGAGTCACTGAACTGTGTCTCAGTCTGACTGATTTCACTAGTTTAGACTCCAAAATTTCTTCGGTGTCACCGAGTTTAACAAATCGGTAGCTCCGAAATGCTTTCTATGGAAAACTAAAACTAAGTTTTAGAATCATTTGTTTTGCAAAACCTTTGCACCTTGTGATTCTCATCCACTCTACCTCATCTATAACTATTCACAGGGTCAGTCGTCAGCTTGTAGTGCCAGAATGTCTGATGAGAGTGATAGCCAGAATAAGTCAGAAGAGCAAGTGAATCTGAGTGAGGGCACTAGTCCCTCTGGCAGTTATGATGAAAGCAGTAGAAGTACTCCTAGAAACCTGCCTAAGGCTGCTACTAGGCAGAGGAGGAAGAGAAATCTGAGTCTGGAGATAAAGACTATGTAGCTGCTGAGGAAGAGGTCAACTCCAAGAAGAAAAAGGTTATCAAGAAAGAATTTGGCACAACTGCATCTACTAAGCCTAGTTTGAACAAGAAGGCTCCTGCAAAGAGAGTGCCCATGTCAAAAGCCAGAGCCTCAATTCAGGAAACAATTGAGTTCAGTCTTGAACCAAAAGAGGCTGGTGAAGGCAAGAAGAGGAAAGAAAGGGTCAAGAAAACTATGGGCAAAGTCATTGGCAGATCATCTATGATGAAAGATCCAGCTGAGAATGAAGAGGAAGAAGAAGAGGATGCTGCACCAACATCTAAAGCTCCAAAGCTGATGGGGGATGCCATCAAGTCTGGCGGTGCCCCTTCTAAGCCCAAGACTGCCCCCAAAGCTTCTGCCCCAGCCCCTAAGACCGCACCGAGGAGCACAAGGAATATTCCAGCTGCTGAGAAGAACAAGGCCCCAGTGCCTGAGATTGAAGAAGAAGAAGATGAAGCCCAACTGCTTAGAAAGTTAAAGCCCAAGATCCCTGACCATGATGGCACCCATCCAGTGGCTGAAAACATGAACATCAGAAAGGATGCAGGTCTCAGATTATGGAGACAATCTGATCGATATGCTGTGAGGAGAAGGACTGCTGTGGATTACAGGTTTCACGCCAAGGAGCAGAAGGACTTCTATGAGACCATTCTGCTTGATAAGAAGCCAATTGTCTATGATATGAAGTGGGTAGACTAGAAGTACATTGACAACAATGAAGACCACTTTCCAGGAGTGCATGAAAGTTTCAGACTATGTGGGGTAGACAAATTTGTGGGTCAAAAGATGACCAAGTGGAATGATGAACTCACCATGCAATTCTACTCCACAGCATATTTCTACCCTGTTGGCAGAATTGTCTAGATGTCTGAAGGTACAAGGTACCAATCAACAGTTGATGAGTGGGCCAAACTGATCAATGCCCCTGCAGAGCATGAAGATGACATAGATGTTTATGCCAAGAAGAAGAAGCATCACAACTCCATGGCTAACATGTATAAGGAGATTCCTGACAAAGCCTTGGAGAATCACAAGTTGGGCTATGTTTATTATCTGTTGTCTGGATTGACCGCTATCAACACCATCTTGAGGCACACCCTGTTGCCCAAATCAGTAGATCATAGGATGATCAGATGCCACTGCATAAACTTGCTGCAGCTGTTTGATGTGCCCCAAAAGTTCAAAGTGATGAGTCTGATTGTTGAGACAATCAAGAGGATAGCTACAGACCAGAAGAGATCATGTGGGTATGCTCCACAAATCCAGATGCTCATCAACTCCAAGATGGGCACAGGAACATACTTATTGGACAAGGAACATCTTCCCTTGAGGCCTGACTTTGAGGACAACACAGTTGTCATGAATGTTGAAGATCCCACATCAGTAGAGGCTCAATAGAAGAGGGAAAAAGAAAAAGCTGAGAAAGCAGCAAAGATGCCAAGTGCTGAAGAGGCTTCACAAATTTTCCTCAAGTCAAAGCAAGATCAACTTGGATATCTTATTCAAGTGAGGATTGAGAAAGGATTGGCCACCTTGACT
This sequence comes from Aegilops longissima, assembly GCA_021605205.1. NCBI lineage: Eukaryota > Viridiplantae > Streptophyta > Magnoliopsida > Poales > Poaceae > Aegilops > Aegilops longissima. The sequence continues at coordinate 638,304,133 of CM038681.1, read as the reverse complement.
CAGAATCAAGAGAGCCTGGAGAGGATCATTGAGACTAAGTTCAATGATCTTGACTTGAAGGTGACAAAGATGCAGACAGCTGTTTAGCAGCTCCAAGAAGAAGCTGAGGAGAGGAAAGGTAAAGCTACCACAGATGCCTTTCAGAGACTACCTAGGGCACAAAGGTTTGCAGCAGTGCCAATGACAGACACAAGAGCTACTACATCAGCACCTGCAGCCACAACATCAGTAACACCTCCGGTTGCCACTCCACCAGCTCCAACAACTTCTACAGATGCATTTGTACTTGGAGTACTCTCAACGCCACCTCCCGAAGATCAAGCCTAGAGTGACGCATAGCACTATGCATTTTTGAGCTTTTTGGTAACTTGTTGCCAAAGGGGGAGAAAATGTATAGATCATAGGCTTCGAGAGAGAGAGAGAGAGAGAGAGAGAGAGAGAGAGCTTGCTTCTTTTTGCTATCTCTTTTGCTTCTTGGTTGATACTTATTTGTGTGCTTGCTGGGATGATACTCTATGTTTATGTGTGTGAGATACTTGTATGATCATGTGTTTGATCATATCATAATGCTTGTGCTTGAATGATGCAATATTTATCTCTCATGTATGGTAATTAACTTTGCCTTGGTGATGAGTGCATATTTCACATTCTATCATTTTGAGCGCTCCACCAAGATGTATGTGACATGGAAGAGTAACCCATGATCCGAATCGATTTTTCATTTGCATGCTAAAGCAAATTTTAAATAATGCAGAAATTTAGGGGAGCTCTTGCTTATCACATACTTCTCAAAGCGAAGATATACTTCATTCTTATTATCATTTGTCGAAGCTTTGATCTATATGTTGTCATCTATTACCAAAAAGGGGGAGATTGAATGTTCAACTACCCCTGGGTGGTTTTGGTAATTCCTAACAACATATAGCTCATTGAACTAATACTCTTTCAAGATGATTATTTCAGAAAGTTCAATGATTGGCATGGCATGGACTAGAGATGTGGACCCCTCAAAATGCTAAGGACACATATTGGCTCAAGCTCAAGACTACATTTTTATTTTAGAGATCCAAGATCACATTGAGTCCATAGGAAAAGCCAATACTATTAAAAGGGGATGAGGTGTGGCTTAATGACTTGCTTGCTCAAAATGCTTAGTGATATGCTCCAAAGTCCTCAACCACTTTCTCATTTCCACATATGTCCCAAACCTAAAGTCAAACTCGGCCCCACCAATTTGATATATCCGACGCCACCGAGTTCATTTGACATAGCCATAGCCAGAAACCCTAATCAGTTCGATCTCACCGATAGGGATCTCTGTCTCACCGAGATGGGATTGCAATCTCTTTGTTTCCCTTCGTAACATTTTGGTCTCACCGAAATGAGCGATCGGTCCCACCGAGTTCACAATGCAAACTCTCTGTTTCATTTTCGTAACATTTTGTCTCAACGAGATGAGCGAATCGGTCCCACCGAGTTTGCCTGACCAACTCTTTGTTTGCCTATTACAGGAATCGGTCTCACCGAGTTCATGTGATCTGTCTCATATAGATTAGTTATGCCCTAACCCTAATGAAATCGGTCCCAGCGAGTTGACATGTCGGTCCCACCGAAAACTCTAATGTTCACATTTTGAACCATATCGGTCTGACCGAGTTTCTCGATTCGGTCCCACCGAGTTGGGTAAATTGTGTGTAATGGCTAGATTTTGTGTGGAGGCTATATATACCCCTCCACCCACTCTTCATTCGTGGAGAGAGCTATCATAATGTGCTTACACTTCCACCATTCATTTTCTGAGAGAGTACCATCTACTCATGTGTTGAGACCAAGATATTCCATTCCAACCACAAGAATCTTGATCTCTAGCCTTCCCCAAGTTGCTTTCCACTCAAATCATCTTTCCACCAAATCCAAATCTGTGAGAGAGAGTTTAGTGTTGGGGAGACTATCATTTGAAGCACAAGAGAAAGGAGTTCATCATCAACACACCATCTATTACCTTTTGGAGAGTGGTGTCTCCTAGATTGGTTAGGTCTCACTTGGAAGCCTCCATCAAGATTGTGGAGTTGAACCAAGGAGTTTGTAAGGGCAAGAAGATCGCCTACTTCGTGAAGATCTACCCAAGTGAGACAAGTCCTTCATGGGCGATGGCCATGGTGGGATAGAAAAGGTTGCTTCTTCGTGGAACCTTCGTGGTTGGAGCCCTCCGTGGACTCGCGCAACCGTTACCCTTCGTGGGTTGAAGTCTCCATCGACGTGGATGTACGATAGCACCACCTATCGGAACCACGCCAAAAATGTCCGTGTCTACATTGCGTTCGCTCCCTCCAAACTCCTCCCCTTTACCTTCATATGCAATGATTTACATTCCGCTGCTATACTCTTAGATTTGCATGTGTAGGTTGATTGCTTGACTTGTGATAAGTTGCTAAAATCCGCCAAGACTTAAAATTGGGAAAAGGCTAGATTTTTATTTGGTCAAGTAGTCTAATCACCCCCCCCCCCTCTAGACATTCTTTCGATCCTACAGAACTCCTATCCACATGGTCTCCCGCCCAATCCAAGTCCAAATATCCCATGAGACCAAAGCTTTCTCCATTGGGGTACCATAAGCAAAGTTTGGGGTATGAGCCAAATACTGAATATTCGCTTGACTGCCACAAAGTAGCTCTCCTTAGGTGCGGCTTGAAACCGTGCATACATTCCAATCATGGAGCGATATACCTTTTGATCCACTGATTTACCATTGGGGTCAATGTCAAGTTGGCACTTGGTTGGCATTGGATTCTTGGCCGACTTGGCATCATCATATCCAACCAGAATCTCTTAGGTACATTTGGCTTGGTTGATGCAGGTTCCTTCTCTTCTTTGCTTGACATTGAACCCGAGAACGAAATTCAACTCTCCATCATAGACAGCTCAAACTTCTCAGTCATGACTGTGGCAAACTCATCATTGAAAGCTTTTGTTAGGAGAACAAAAGATAATATCATCAACATATAGTTGGCATATGAACAAATCCCCTTTAACCATCGATTTCCCAATTTCAAACCCACGATCTTGCAACAACTCGGCAAGGTGATCATACCACGTACGTGGGGCTTGTTTAAGGCCATAGAGTGCCTTATCGAGTTTATATACATGATTGGGGAACTTGGGATCCACGAACCCGGGGGTTGTTTGACATACACCTACTCATTAAGAGGACCATTAAGAAATGCACTCTTCACATCTATTTGTTGCAACTTGAAACCATGATAAGATGCATATGGAAACAACATGCCAATAGATTCAAGACAAATAACGGGAGCGAAAGTTTCACCCTAGTCGACTCCTTCGACTTGGGAGTAACCTTGAGCCACCAATCTCGCCTTGTTGCGAATGACGATACCATGTGCATCTTGCTTGTTCTTCAAGATCTATTCTGTTCGAATGACATTATGTTTCTGCTTTGACCTTTGCACCAATTGTGACACTTTGTTGCACTTGAAGTTGTTGAGTTCTTCATGCATGGCCTCTAGCCAATCCGGATCCTTTAGCGCATCATAGACCTTTTGGGGTTCAACACAAGAAACAAATGCATGATGCTCACAAAAGTTTATTAATTGTTTATGAGTAGTTACCCCCTTTCTTAGACTTCCAATGATGTTCTCGATAGCGTGCGGTTGACTTTTCTAGTGTGGGAACGATCTTGGTGGCACGAAGCTCCAATTGCTCTTCAAGAGAAATTTGAGGAGCTTCAAATTGATCATCTTGAGAGTCGTTTTGAGCTTGATCTTTATCTTGAGTTTGCACTTCATCTTGAGTTTTCTCATAGTCATGAACATGATCTTGGGCATCACTTAGTGTATCACCATCATCATGAGGTTGATTGCTACTTGTAAACTGCATTGGGATTTCCCCCGAAGAAGAGGGGGTGAAGCAGTACAGTAGAGATAAGTATTTCCCTCAGTGAGAACCATGGTTATCGAACCAATAGGAGAACCAAGAAAATTCCCTTCGACATCACCTACACACACAAAAGCAAATACTTGCACCCAACACGGGAAAGAGGGATGTCAACCCCCTTGAACTCGTTATTTGCAAGAATTAATTCTGATAGTAATAGATAGATAAAAATAAGTAAAATAAAAAGTATAAAATTGCGGCAAGTATTTTTAGTTTTAATAGAATGATAAAATTAGACCCGAGGGCCACAGTTTTAACTAAAGGCTTCTCTCTCGAACACGTAGCATACGGTGGGTAAACAAATTACTGTTGGGCAATGGATAGAGAAGTGCATAGGTATGATACATTCATGGCAATGATCAAGTATATAGGCATCACATCTGTGACAAGTAGACCAACTCCTGCCTACATCTACTACTGTTACTCCACCAGTCGACCGCTATCCAGCATACATCTATGGTATGAAGTTCATGACAAACAGAGTAACGCCTTAAGGAAGATGACATGATGTTGAGAAAGTAAATCCAATCAATATGAATAAACCCCGTAATTTTACCCTTACTAGCAACAATACAATACATGTGAGGGAGTCCTGGATTAGGGGGTGTCCGGATGGCCGGACTATGACCTTTGGCCGGACTCCTGGACTATGAAGATACAAGATTGAAGACTTCGTCCCGTGTCCGGATGGAACTTTCCTTGGCGTGGAAGGCAAGCTTGGCGATACGGATATGTAGATCTCCTACCATTGTAACCGACTCTGTGTAACCCTAACCCTCTTCGGTGTCTATATAAACCGGAGGGTTTTAGTCCGTAGGACGAACAACAATCATACCATAGGCTAGCTTCTAGGGTTTAGCCTCTCTGATCTCGTGGTAGGTCTACTCTTGTACTACCCATATCATCAATATTAATCAAGCAGGAGTAGGGTTTTACCTCCATCGAGAGGGCCCGAACCTGGGTAAAAACATCGTGTCCCTTGTCTCCTGTTACCATCCGCCTAGACCCCCTACCCGAGATCCGCCTGTTTTAACACCGACATTGGTGCTTTCATTGAGAGTTCCTCTATGCCATCACCATCAGGAAGGATGCCTCATCCCGTCTTTAAAGACGACACTGTTGCTAAAGGAGCTTTGGCCATCGGCCAAACTCTCCGGCTAGGCGGTTTTCTTATGACCGCTGTTCGACCGCCAGCCGACGATGACTTCTCGGGTCATCGAAAGCAATCTTCACGTTAACTCGGAACTCGCCGAGCAGTTAGATCGATGGAGCTCTCTTCCTTAAACGAGCTCTTGGATCGCGCGCCGCCTCGGAGTCGCTTCATGACTACGATCGATTGGGCCTAAAACCGATCGAGAGAGATCAACTCTCCCCAGGTTACCCACCACGTTGCTGTGGTAGAGGAACAACACGGCGACCCTTCTTCAATCTTAAGGACTAGCTATGTCCGGATTCCTGACCCCTCCATGCCGGATTCCCGCGGAGGGGAGGACGCCACTCAAGCCCTGAACTTAAAGTCAGGCAGCGGGCTAGATTCGTCGGATAACGTCCAAGAACCCAAGCTTCCAAGTTCGGAAACTTCTTGTCCCCTGACTCTTAGATCGGACGGGGTCCCGAATTTAGTTCCACCCGCCCACCCAAACATAAGCGATCTATCCCAAATCCGGCAAGAGCCCGCAAAAACAGTACACCATTATTGGGCCAGATTCCTCCTGGTCATGAACAGGATAAAGGATTGCCGCGAGGAGGACGCAATTTCATTCTTCTGCAATAATTGCACGGACAAGGAATCCTCAACGCCGTAAGTCGTCGTGAAATTACACGCCGCTGACTTGGCGTCCATAGTACGAAATCTTGTGCGATGGAAAGCGCTGAAAACCGAAATCAAATTTTGGGACAATCCGGCCCTGAATACAACCCCATCCGAAATAAAAGGGTGCATCATCGTCAGGCACCTGGCTTAAATACCAAAAAGCAAAAACCCTCTATAGGGCATGGAACCGTACTGGAGGGATGGCTCAATGGACCCTGCAAAATTCATAGTACAGAGGGCGCCACTCCAACTCATAGCATTAGAGCATGTTGGATACTACGGCAGGTGGCCAAAAGTGGCGAAGAGCTTCTAGCTCCAGAGCACCAGCCCAGGGATACCAGTACGGTATTAACAGTCTTAGAGACTTTCGCATCAAATAATATGCGAAAACGAACACTCCGCAACATTGCCGAAGTCTACCAAGTAGCAACAATAAACCCATGGAGTGACACGGCTATTACCTTTAATGCCAGTGACGAACCTAAATTCCGAACAGCCCGAGCACCGGCCGCATTGGTCCTCGGTCCAATAGTGGGCGGCTTCGCCTTACCAAGGTACTCATGGACGGCGGCAATGATTGAACCTCATTTACGAGGAAACCCTCGAAAAATGGAAATAGACTGGGCGCATTGAGCAAAGCAGCACAACCTTTAGAGGAATAATCCCGGTCGGGAAGCATGCTGCAGGGAAAAATCACACCGGATGTGGTGTTCGCACGCGGATAATTACAGGTCCGAGGAGGTCACGTTCCAAGTGGCCCCGTTCAGCAGCGGATACCACGCTCTACTAGGGCGAGAGGCATTCACAATTTTCAAGCTATACCCCATTACGGGTACATGAAGCTCAAAATGCCCGGACCCAACGGAATCATCACTCTTGCTAGTGACCGGACATAGCACTCCGCTGAAAATAAGACAGCCGACCGCCCTGAGGCACTATCTGAAGCCCTAGCGGCGGGAACTCATCGCGCTGCTCTCACGGTTAATAGGGACGATGTGATACTCGATAAGAGATCCAAGTCCACCTCCTTTAAACCGCGGATGAAATAGTCAAATTCCAAGTCCATCCAATGACCCTACAAAACGGCCTCCAACGGGCACAATTAAACCACGATGTAGACGCGCACTAAGAGAATTCCTCTGAAAATTGGGACATTTTGCTCGGCACCCTTCAGACATGCCAGGAATCCCACGCCGGCTGGCCGAGCACAGCCTAAACATCCTAAGAGGATTCAAGCCAGTCAAACAAGCTCTTCGGTGTTTCTCCAAACCCAAGAGACAGGCCATGGGAGAGGAGCTAGCCAAACTATTAGAGGCCGGATTCATCAGAGATATAAAACATCCGGACTGGCTAGCAAACCTGGTGATGGTACCAAAGAAGGACAAATCCTGGTGCCTATGCATCGATTTTAAGGACCTTAACAAGGTTTGCCCAAAGGATCCCTTCCCCCTCCCCCGCATCGATCAAATTATCAACGCTACCGCAGGACATGACTCATTGTGCTTCCTCGACACATACTCCGGCTACCACCAAATTAAGATGGCAGAGCCCGACCAAGCCGCAACGCCATTCATCACTCCATACGACCCATTCTGCTTCAACACAATGCCCTTCGGGCTCAAGAACGCCGGCGCAACATATCAGCGCATAATTCAGACATGTCTGGCAAACCAGATCGGCAAAACAGTGGAGGCATACATAGACGATGTGGTCGTTTAAACCAAGCATGTCGAAACTCTAGTAGACGACTTGAGGCTCACATTCGATAATCTCCGAACATATGACATCAAGCTCAACCTGGCAAAATGCGTTTTCGGCGTACCAACCAGAAAGTTCTTGGGCTTCATTGTATCCGGTAGAGGAATTGAAGCAAACCAAGCCAAGATCCGAGCTCTGTCACAATTGGATATCCCAAAGGACCTCAAACAAATACAAAAATTGACTGGATGTGTGGCGGCTCTAAGCCGCTTTATCTCCCGTTTGGGAGAAAAGGCATTACCCCTTTATCGCCTCCTCCGGTGCAACGAACACTTCGAGTGGACGGATGCCGCCACGGCCAGACTCGAAGAAATAAAAGCCATATTGGCAACAAATCCGGTCCTGGCCACGCCCAACATGGACGAACCAATGCTATTATATATCGCGGCAACTCATCAAGTTGTAAGCGCAGTGCTCGTTGTCAAACGAGAAACGGACGGACACAAGTTCCCCCTTCAAAAACCAGTTTACTACGTGTCCACTGTCCTAACTCCCTGCAAGTCACGGTATCCGCATTATCAAAAGATAGCGAACGCGGTGTTCATGGCATCCCGGAAGCTGTGACACTACATTCAAGAGTGTTCGATAACAGTAGCCTCCGAAGTACCTCTTAATGACATTATAAACAACCGCGACGCGACGGGCCGGATTGCCAAATGGGCCATTGAGCTCCTCCCGTTCGACATAACCTATAAGCCACGGCGAGCTTTTAAGTCACAAGTTTTGGCCGACTTCGTCGCCGAATGGACTGAAGCCGAACTCCCTAAAGAGTACGGCGCTTATTCCAACTGGATTACGCACTTCGACGACTCAAATATGTTGGCTGGCCTGGGGGCTGGCGTCGTTCTGACGTCCCCAACCGGAGATACAGTTCAATACGTACTCCAGATAATGTATACGGACTCCAACAACGCAGCCGAATACGAGGCCCTTCTACATGGTCTCCGGATGGCAGTCTCCATGGGCATTCAACGCCTAGAGGTGCGCAGGGATTCGAACCTCGCGATATCCCAAATAAATGGAGACTTTGATGCCAAGGATCCGAAAATGGCAGCTTATCGCAACGCCGTCCTAAAAATGTCAGCTCGGTTCGAAGGGCTCGAATTTCACCATATAGCCCGGGATAATAACCAGGCAACAGACGTATTGGCACGCATTGGCGCAAAGCGCGATGCTGTCCCTCCCAACATCTTCCTAGAGAGGCTGTTCAAGCCATCCATACTATGTGAGTGGGAATCCGGAAATAACAACCCGGACCCAACCGCACTGCCCGACACTGAACATTCTGACACAATCGGTGGTTCTGCCAACGAAGTAACATCTTCAACCCACGTAATAATGGCAGTCATTTACCCGTGGACGGAACCATTCCTAGCCTACCTAACCAGGCAGGAACTTCTCGAGGACCAAAACGAGGCCCGCTGCATAGTGCGGCAATCTAAAGCCTATAAGGTCCATGAGGGAGAGCTTTATAAGAAAAGCACAACCGAGTCCTTCAAAGGTGTATCTCCAAGAGGAAGGCGAAATCTTCCGCTGAAATTCATGCGGACTCGGTGGGCACCACGCCGCAGCCCGGCCCTTGTAGGCAAGGCCTTCCGTACAGGATTTTATTGCCGACGGCCAGTGCAGATGCTTAGGACTTAGTCCAACGATCGTCGGTTGCCAACTCTTTGCTAATCAAAGCCACATGCCACCCACCGCCTCAAAACCATACCCATCACCGGCCGTTCATGTGCAGGGGCTTGACATGGTTGGACCCTTAAAGGAGGAACCCACAAGCAAAAATACCTATTGGTCATGGTGGATAAATTCACCAAATGGATAGAGGCCAAGCCTCTTAAGACGGCCGAATCCAGAACGGTGATAGACTTCATATCCGGGGTCGTACACCGTTACGGCGTACCCCATAGCATCATCATTGATAACGGCACGAACTTCACGGCCGACGAGGTCAAACTCTGGTGCAAAAACATGGGCATCAAGCTCGACTACGCTTCAGTCTATCACCCTCAAACTAACGGTCAAGTCGAGCGAGCAAATGGTCTAATCATGAGCGGCATTAAACCCAGACTAGTGCGGTCCCTCAAGGAATCTAACACGCACTGGGTAGAGGAGCTCGACTCCGTACTCTGGGGTCTGCGGACCACACCGAGTCGCACTACCGGATTCACACCATTCTTTATGGTATACGGCGCAGAGGCAGTTCTGCCCCGCGACATAATTCATGACTCACCTCGTGCGCGCATGTACGAAGAAAGAGAAGCCGAGCTTGATTGGCAGGACAGTTTGGACGCCTTGGAGGAGGAGCGTGACGTGGCAAAAGCTTGTTCCGCATTCTATCAACAGCAGGTTCGAAGATATCAAAGCAGAGAAGTACGGGCCAAAACTTACAATGTTGGCGAATTAGTTCTACGCCTGCCGGACAAGATAAAGGACAAACTCAAGCCCAAATGGGAATGTCCCTTCATCATCGACCAAGTCCTGACCGGCGGAGCGTACCGTCTGCGAAATGCATCGGATAACCGACTCGAGCCGAACCCATGGAACGCAGCCCGTCTCCGAAGATTCTACGCCTAGCGCCGGATTCTGAGTTCTTCTCCTCCCTCCGTCTATATTTTACACAATAGCTGTCTTATATTTGTCTCCTTCTCTCTCCTTTCTTTTGCAGCCTTTGAAGGCTCGTTTGCGCATTGTTCGCACACACTTGACGCGCTATCCGCGCTCATTATACTTGGGGGCTTCTTTAACAGAAGCTTATTTATACGGGCTTCATGCCCAACACATGTGTCACACTTCCGCATGTACCGTTTATTCGCCATTATATGCATCGATATGACTTAAGTTTTGGCCAAGCTGGGTTGCCTAGCTCCTGTGCTTACCCCTACATTCCTGATTGTTCGGCTAGGTGGTAAAGGGAGCACCTCTACGATTGTTACCGCCGGGTCAGCCGGACGTGTACCTCAGACTGGGTGAAGCCGAAAGCTAGCGTTCTTAAGGGAATATTCGGTCGGTGAACTAAAAGACGATTTCTTACCTATTTATTTATCTGCCCCCAGATGTTTTTCTGCTTTTTTCAAAGTCCGGACATGCACTTTAGGGCATGCCTCCCAGGGAAAGGAACCCCTAACGGAACTATTCTCCCTGGAAGATGTTTCTTACTAACCATGTAATATAACATAACTAGTTGGGCACTTGTCTGATAAAGCACTAATGACCCCTACGCTTGGTCTCCACGCATGCCCCGGTTTTTATATAACCTCGAGGGTATTCGGACACACTCCGGACTATTGGGTCCCGAGGTTGAAGCGAAAAGGTCCGCTATGAAAAATGATCTACAATCCGGCTAGAAGGCATTTTACATGTCATCTTAAATTACATAGTCACCTTGACTGATTGTATTCCTCTTCAATGCCATCTAATAGGCTGTCTAGTTTACAGTCCTGTTGGGAATACTTTGCGGCCAATTCTACTTGGTCGTACACTAAGCTCACAGGTAAGGATGGCAATGGGTAGGGTATGGGCAGGGTAGAGCAATACCATACCCATACCTGTATAGTCAGTGGGTAAACAATTCTACTCATACCCGTACCCACGGGTACAAAACTTTACCCATACCCATACCCGACGGGTACCCATACCCATTGGATACCTAATGGGTGAAACAAATAGTACACAAGTTGTTCATAATTTTACACTCATTCATAACATATTTGACAAAAAATCAAATATCTTAGCTCAATAACAGGTAGATGGGTACATGACTACTATCAAAATTTAGAAATCACAACATACTCATAAGTCAATAGGAGTAGACGAGTCACATGACAAATTAATGATTAATCGACAAGAACTTAACATTATTTTCACAAGCGGGTAGGGTATGGGTATACCCGCCGGTATAAGGCTATACCTGTACCCAACCCATGACTTAACGGGTAGGGTATGGGTACTACCCATGGGTATAAAAGTGTGACCATACCCTACCCATACGGGTACGGTACCCACGGGTACCCGTACCCATGGGTAAAATTGCCATCCTTACTCACAGGGATCTCCTTCCCATCGGGCCCCACAGGTCCGACCTCGGCCATGTGGTTTGGGTCAGCCTTCGTGTAACGCATCTTCACCATGGCCCAGGCCTCCCTGGCGCCTTGACGGCAGGCCGATATCTTCCATAATCGGAAGCGCCGCCGTGCTCCCTGAAGCCTTACTGCAAGCCCTCCAAGGCCCTTGGGTAGGGAGATAGATGGCCAAAAGGCCTGGGCGACGCCTTTCATCACCTGCCGAACTCGTTCGTGCAGTTGCAATAGCTCGGGAAGAAGGTCACCCGTAGAACCGGCATTTCCTCTGCAGGACGACCTGTGAGCATACCTACAGACATAACTCTGTTAGTCGACTTCCTCGCCGAACTCTTTTTCAAAGTTCGTTCAAGCACTTACTAAAAATGCCGCACCGAAGCCGCCGATTCTCCTTAACGGAGTCTGACAGCTGGGCACGAACATCCTTTAGTTCCTCACCCAGCTGGGTGTTGGCATCTTGGAGATTATTTTTCTCTTGCCTCACCCTGGTAAGCACATTCTCGCCGGCCTTTAACCGGCGCAAGAGCTATTGCTTGTCCGGATCTATCCCGACGCCATCTGCAATGTTATTGTTAGACTTATACACACGCCGCACTTCACAAACTACTTATCTTTTGAAGCATATATTACCAGAGGGGGTCTCTTTGGCTTCCCCTGTCGCGGCTAGTGCGGCCTCAAGTTGGGCCTTGCACTCTTCAAGCTCTGGGACAGTCGGGTATTCTTTTCTCAGAAGATCTGCATAACAAATGATCCTTAAATCAGTTATTCTAACTATTTCAAGTCTCGGGAGCTCTTGGCATATATAATCATCAAATTTTCTCACCAGTATGTCTTTTACATAGTGCTCCGTGGCTCTGCTAGACCATCTTGGCGGCACGGAGGTGCGCATCTCCAATTGAAGGCATTCAATGCCTCTTGGGAGAAACATGTGTCACGAGGAACTGTCCGTGGCGCTTTGTGATTCATGGCACTCTCCACCTCGGAGTTGGTGGCGGACAATCTGTCGGCATCCTCTGTCGGAGGAGCATCCGACGCACGCTTCGTGTTCACCTCCGCCTCTGGGTCTAGCTTTGGAGCCTGGCTGGCGGAGGCTCGATTTGCAACCTCTCCGGATGTAGTCCGACGAACGCTCTTTTTCCTGAAGGGAGCACGAGCGTTAGTATGCCTTCCGGGAATCAAACCTGGGAATAAGGTGACACGCCATACCGTTGCGCCGGCGTTTCGATCCGGATCGCACTTCTTTTTAGCCTGCTGGGCCGTGCTGCCCCTTGTTGGCTAGCCGCCGCGGGCTCGGCCTTCCGCCTCAAGGGCACCCCCTGCGAAACACCATCGGTATACGGTGATCAAAAATAAGCACGGACGGTTCATTATCAGAGTATTGGGACTTCGGTCTCAGTTACCTGTGAGGCTGGAAGTATTCCGGGGTAATCGACCATAATGGCGACCAACGCATTATCGATGCTTAGCTGGTGAAATACCCCATCAATCAGCTCCACCGATATGTCCGGATCCTCTTGGGAGGCTGGATCGAGGAACCGTTCCGGATCCTCGGGTTGTGGAGGCGGGCTGCTTATATCCTTTACGGCCCGGCGCAGTTCCTGTGTCGAAATCACAAAATGAGATACTTGACTATGGGAATATGGATCGGACGGGCAAAAATAAATGTCCTCTTACCCAGCTTGGGGGATTATTCATAGAAAATCCGTCCTGTGGATTGACGCGAAGAAATTCCTCCTCTTCTCCCTTGTACAATGCGGACAAGATCTTCATCAGATCGGCGACCGATCCCGGCCCCTTACGGCCATGACGGGTGGCATCATCCTCCCCGTTGAAATCCCACATGGGGTGGCCTCTATACTGGAGCGGCTGCACCCCCCGCATAATACATGTGGCCATGACCCCGATCATGGTCAGTCCGGAATGAGCCAACAACCTTATTCGGCTCATCAGGTAAAGGACGTCCCTATCATTTTCCCTCTGAGGGCTCCATGGACGCCAGCTTAGGCGTTTCTTCAAGGGAGCATTGTTGAACTCCGGGAGGCCGATCCGAACAGGGTCCGGCAGGGGGACATCTTCTATATAAAACCATTCCGAAGGCCAGTCTTCGGACGCCTTCTTTGGGGTTCCGGATAGATATCCGGTCCCGGCGATGCGCCATAGTTCGGCTCCGCCCACTTGATATATCGACCCCTCCTGAGAACGGGGTACGAGGCAGAACAACCTCTTCCACAGCGCAAAATGAGCCTCGATGCCCAAAAACAGCTCGCAAAGGGCCACGAAGCCCGCAATATGCAAAATGGAGGCAGGCGTAAGGTTGTGCAACTGGAGGCCGTAGAACTCCAGGAGCCCCCCGGAGAAATGGATGAATTGGAAATCCGAGACCCCTCATCAGATAAGGGATAAGGCATACCCGCTCTCCTTTGGAGGGATTGGGGACGCTCTCCGCTTGCTTTCCGCCCTTATAAGTGGCGAGTCCGGCTCGAACCGGAACCATGAAGGCTGGGGGAAGAAATCCCTTGGTTTGGAGCATCACTAGCTCGCTATACGGGACGGAGCACTTCCCCCAATCTCCAGGCTGAGGGCTGGGGGCGCGAGAGGAGGAGCCACGTCGACTGTCCATGATGGAATGGATTTTTGTCAGATACGCTCCGATGAATGCTCGTGAAGGGAGGGTGGTGTGATTCGGATCTAGATCCTCGTCTCTTTTATAGGCGGCCCATTTGCGCAGCTAGGGGGGTAAATGTAAAAATACCCTGGCTTTTCGCATTCATTCGACACGTGGAAGATGGCCATTATTGGGCGTGGAAGCCGAGGAGCGCGATATTTATGAGAAGCCGGACACTATTCAACAGGTACACAGGATTTGGAGAAGAACCCGCCTTGCAATGCCGAAGACAATCTATGCGCCGGACTCGTCGTCATTGAAGCTTGGTTCGGGGGCTACTCAGGGAGTCCTGGATTAGGGGGTGTCCGGATGGCCAGACTATGACCTTTGGCCGGACTCCTGGACTATGAAGATACAAGATTGAAGACTTCGTTCCGTGTCCGGATGGAACTTTCCTTGGCATGGAAGGCAAGCTTGGCGATACGGATATGTAGATCTCCTACCATTGTAACCGACTCTGTGTAACCCTAACCCTCTTCGGTGTCTATATAAACCGGAGGGTTTTAGTCTGTAGGACGAACACCAATCATTCCATAGGCTAGCTTCTAGGGTTTAGCCTCTCTGATCTCGTGGTAGGCCTACTCTTGTACTACCCATATCATCAATATTAATCAAGCAGGAGTAGGGTTTTACCTCCATCGAGAGGGCCCGAACCTGGGTAAAAACATCGTGTCCCTTGTCTCCTGTTACCATCCGCCTAGATGCACAGTTCGGGACCCCCTACCCGAGATCCGCCGGTTTTGACACCAACAACGTGCCTCGCTACCCCTTGTAACACTGGGTGAGGACACCGCAAGATTGAACCCATTGCAAAGCACCTCTCCCACTAAAGGTAAATTAATCTAGTCGACCAAACCAAACGGATAGATCAGAGGGAAATACAAAGCTATAATAATCATGCTTAATAAAGTTCAGAAAAGACTCAACTACTTTCAATGAATAATCTGATCATAAACCCACAATTCATCGGATCCCAACAAACACACCGTAAAAGAAGATTACATCAAATAGAAGTTCAAGAAGACCGGGGAGAGCATTGTATTGAAGATCAAAGAGAGAGAAGAAGCCATCTAACTACTAGCTATGGACCCGTAGGTCCGCGGTGAACTAATCACCATCATCAGAAGGCAGCAAGGATGATCTAGAAGCCCTTTGTGATTGATTCCCCCTCCCGTAGAGTACCGAAAAATGCCTCCAGATGGGAACACGGAAGAACAGAAGCTTTCGGAGGTGCAAAAGGTGTTTCAGGTGGCTCTCTGTTGGTTTGAGAATATATGTGAATTTATAAGCATGTAAGTAGGTTAAACAGAGTTTTGTGGGGCCCACAAACTCAGGGGGGGGGGGGCATCCTACCCCCCCAGGGCGCGCCATGTGAGCTGGTGGCTCTCTCGTAGCTCTCCTGGCCACCTCCCAAAAAAATCACCGTAATGTTTCATCATGTTTGGACTTCATTTGGTATTGATTTTCTAAAAGCCAAAAACAAGCAAAAAAATAGGAACCAACACTGGACAGTGGGCTAATAGGTTAGTCCCAAAAATGATATATAATAGCATAGAAATGCATGTAAAGCATCCAAGATTGATAATTTAATAGCATGAAGCAATAAAAAAAATATAGATATGTTGGAAATATATCAGCACCCCCAAGCTTAATTCCTACTCATCCTGGATTAGATAAATGATAAAAACAGAACTTTTGATTTGAAATGCTACCTAACATGTATATCATGTAATCTCTTTATGGTATAATCACTGAGAAATGATGAAGTAACAATATCAACATAATAATATACATGAATATAAGAATCATAATCATTACTTTTTCAAAATATACGATCCTTAACGAATGTTGTCCCCACTCCTTTTATCATCTTAACATGGTATGACTCAGCCTTCACCGCATAAATATAAATCATGAGCACGCCGGTGTCAAACCAGGCAACTGGATGATACTTCTAACGTGCTTCAACAATTTTCAGCCCCCACGCAATACATGAGCGTGAGCCATGTATATAGAACTATAGGTGGAACAGAATGCGGTGATAGAGATTAATAAGGGGAGTCAAAAAAGAAGGCAGTCTCGCATCGATGCTGCAAATCAACAGGCTCTGGAGATGCCCATCAATCGTTTCGATGTGAGGAGTAGGGATTGCCATGCAACGGATGCACTGGGAGCTAGAAGTGTGAAAGCTCAACGGAAACTAGGTGGTTGTGCATCCAACTTGCTTGCTCATGAAGACATCGGGCATTTGAGGAAGCCCATCATCAGAATATACAAGCCAATTTCTATAACGAAAGATTCCCACTAGTATATGAAAGAGACAACTCAGGAGACTCTCTATATGAAGGACATGGTGCTACTCTGAAGCCAAAGTGTGGAGAAGGATAGTAACATTGCCCCTTCTCTCTTTATCTCTTTTTGGCCTCTTTTGGGCTCTCTTTTTTTCGTTCGGAGTGTCATCCTGACTTGTGGGGTAATCATGATCTCCATCATCCTTTCCTCACAGGGAGAATGCTCTAATAATGTTGATCATCACACTTTTATTCACTTACAACTCGATACTACAACTCGATAACTAGAACAATATGAGTCAATATGAATGCCTCTAGCAGTGTACCAGGATGTGCGATGATCTAGCATAACATGTATAATAATGATGAACGGTGGCTGTGCCACAAATATTATGTCAGCTCTATGATCATGTGAAGCAATATGACAATGAACACGTATGACATGAAAACGAAACGGTGGAAGTTGCATGGCACTATATCTCGGAATGGCTATGGAAATGTCGTAATAGGTAGGTATGGTGGCTTTTTTGAGGAAGATATAAGGAGGCTTATGTGTGATAGAGCGTATCATATCACGGGGTTTGGATGCACAGGTGAAATTGGCACCAACTCTTGAGGTGAGAAAGGGCAATGCACGACACCGAAGAGAATAGCAAATTGTTGAAAGGTAGGAGTGCGTATAATCCATGGAATCACATTAGTCATAAAGAACTCACAAACTTATTGTGAAAGCCTATTAGCCCTCGAAGCAAAGTACTACTCGCATGCCCCTAGGGAATTGGTTGGTAGGAGTTAACCATCGCGTGCATCCGGTTATAACAGCACTCAAGGATTTCAATCAGAAATACAAATGCTGAAACCTCCCCACCATGCCATGTCCACCACTTAGATGAGAATTTAATAACAAGCTTTAATACTGATATTTATACTAAGAAATGATCATGAACCAATATCCTTTCATATTACGACATCAATATCATTAAACCATGTGTTTCATATTTAGTGATCTACATGAAAGTTTTTATTATATCCCCCTTGAATAGCTATCCTTCTTGGACTAGTCTTATAACATGTGCAAATTACCACTTCATATTTATAGACTCTCAAAAAGATTTAAGTGAAGCATGAGAGTGCAACTATTTCTATAAAACATAACCACCGTCATGCTCAAAAAGATATAAGCGAAGCACTAGAGAAACTGCCTAGCTCAATAGATATAAGTGAAACACATAAAGTATTATGACAAATCATGATAAATGTGTGTCCCTCTCAAAAGGTGTGTCCAACAAACAATGATTATGGCAAACTAAAAAACAAACAAATCGAAAACCATAGCACAAGACGCTCCAAACAAAACTCATATCATGTGATGAATAAAAATATAGCTTCAAGTGACATACTAATAGATTCTAGACGAAAGAGGGGATGCCAACTGGGGTATCCCCATGAATACTACCTTGGGGTGCCTTGGGCATCCTCAGGCTTAGGGTCTTGCCGCTCCTTATTCCTTTATCCATCGTTATATCACCCAAAACTTGAAAACTTCAGCACACAAAACTCAACAAAAACCTTGTGAGATCCGTTAGTATAATAGGCAAATTATAAACTTTAGGTACTGTTATGAACCTATTAATATTTTATTTATGCATAATACCTACTGTATTATAACTTCTCCATGACTTATACCCCCTGATATAATACATAGCATCATTAAAACAAGCTAACTATGCAATAAAAAACCAAAATCTGTCTAAAATAGAACAATTTGTAATGATCTGAACAAAAACTATACTTTTCTAACTCCAGGAAATATGAAAATTAGGACAACGTAGGCAATTTGTAAACCAATCATGTGTATAATTTCCGAATTTTATAACGTTCTAGTGAAATATAGTAATTCTAGCACTGGGCGCAAATGTTTTTGTTTTCTCACAGAATCAAGTCAACTATCAACCAAATCATCCCAAAGGCTTTACTTGGCAAAAATGCTAATTAAAACATAAAAAATACAATCATAACAGTAGCAGTAGTTGTGTCATCACACCAAAACAAAAAGTAAAATAAAAAATTTAAGATAACCATTGGGTTGCTTCCCAAGAAATGTTGTTGTTTTATGCCCCAAGCTAGGCATAAGGCATTGTTTCAAGTATCATAATAAAAGTAAGCGAGATCATCCATTCATCTCATACTATCATCTTTCAGCAGCGAGCTTCCTCAGAGGTAAGCAAAAATAATCAAAAGAGCTAAATTTAATAGGCTAAGGATCCGTGAGATCAGGTTTTGGAGGAGTCAGTTTCTCCTTTGGCCCTTTGTAAGTGATGACAGTTTCTTCAATATACATATTCCTATGAACATATTACTTTAGCCTTTTCTTAACTACACACCCCAATCCATTATTTTGTACAGCAAAATCATCATTATGTTCGGAAAGTTTATCAAGCAAAATGGATTGGGGAACCTTTTTCCTAAGATTTTCATTGTAAGCAGCATAATCTATAGATTGTAATTTTCTTATCTCCTCTTGGTCGTAAAAAATTTCTTCTATAGGAGGGCACCCACTATTTATTTTATAATAAGAAAATATCTCTCGTGCCTCCTTCATTATGTGGCCAAATTCATAAGCTAGAAATATTGTGGCTAAGCGCTTAACCTAAGGATCATCATTGTTTGAGAATTCTGGAACTATCCTTTGTATAGCAGGATGCATATGCACGAATTGTCTTTCAAATTCAACTATAATCAAAGATATGGCATCCGCAAGACTAGTAGTTTTAGCAAGATTTGATCCTCTCAACATAGGTAATGTGCCAGCACAAGTAAGGAAATCCTGAATAATTCTTTTTCCAATAATATTACTAGTACGTATACGAAGTTTTTTAGTATGCGTAATAGTGGGTTATTCTTCACCAGGATCATCATCACAAGGTTATCTAACTTTTATTTACCAACTTTATCAAAGATTCTTTTAATATTTCATTTTCCATAAGTATAGCTTGATGATCAAAAGTTTCCGCACTAGTGGTGGGAACATCACTAACTTTTCAAACTTAGACTTGATAGCACTTTAAGCAAACCAAACAAGCAAACTAACAAAGTAAAATATTTTTGTGTTGTTTGATTTTTATGAGAAGTGTATGTAGATGGAAAATAGAGGCATATAGAAATTAGATCAAGTAGATGATAGTTTGTATGTAGGAACCTTACAAGAATTTGATGATGTCTCCCGGACAACGGCACCAGAAATTCTTCCTGCTACTTGTAAACTGCGTTGGGATTTTCCCCGAAGAGGAGGTGTGAAGTAGTACAGTATAGATAAGTATTTCCCTCAGTGAGAACCAAGGTTATCCAACCAATAGGAGAACCAAGAAAATTCCCTTCGTCAACATCTACACATACAAAAGCAAATACTTGCTCCCAACGCGGGCAAGAGGGTTGTCGATCCCATTGAACTTGTTATTTGCAAGGATTAATTCTGATAGTAATAGATAGATAAAATACAAGTGAAATAAAAAGTATAAAATTGTGGCAAGTATTTTTGGTTTTAATAATATGAAAAAGTAGACCCAAGGGCCATAGTTTTCACTAGAGGATTCTCTCTCGAAACATAGCATACGGTGGGTGAACAAATTACTGTTGGGCAACTGATAGAAAAGCGCATAGTTATGAGGTATTCATGGCAATGATCATGTATATAGGCATCACGCCCATGACAAGTAGAGGAACTCCTTCCTGCATCTACTACTTTTACTCCACCAATCAAAAGCTATCCGGCATGCATCTAGTGTATTAAGTTAACAAGAATGGAGTAAGGCCTTAAACGAGATGACATGATGTAGACAAAGTAAACCCAATCAATATGAAGAAACCCCATAATTTTACCCTTAATGGCAACAATACAATACATGCCTCTCTACCCTTTCATCACTGGGTGAGGACACCGCGAGATTAAACCCATCACAAAGCACATCTCCCACTAAATATAAATCAATCTAGTTGGCCAAACCAAACAGATAGATCAGAGAGGAATATGAAGCTACAACAATCATGCAAAACAAAGTGTAGAAAAGACTCAATTACTTTCAATGAATAATATGATCATACACCCACAATTCATTGTATCCCAATAAACACACCGCAAAAGAAGATTAGATCGGGTAGAACTCCAAGAAGATCGAGGAGAACATTGTATTGAAGATAAAGTAAAGAGAAGAAGCCATCTAGCTACTAGCTATGGACCCGTAGGTCTGTGGAGAACTACTCACGCATCATCGGAAGGCGGCAAGGATGATGTAGAAGTCCTTCATGATCGATTCCCCTCCAACGGAGTACCGGAAAAGGCCTTCAGATGGGATCACGAAAGAAGAGAAGCTTGCAGTGGCGAAGAAAGTGTTTCGGGTGGCGCTCTATTGGTTTGGGAATATATGTGAATTTATAGGATTGGAATTAGGTCAACGGAGTTGCATGGGGCCCATGAGCTCCGGAGGCATGCCCTACACCCAGGGTGCGCCCTGTGAGCTCATGGCTCTCTCGTAGCTCTTCTGGCCACCTGTTGAGCCTACTAGGGTCCCTTCTGGTCCAAAAAAATCACAGTAAAGTTCCATCTTGTTTGGACTTAGTTTTGTATTGATTTTCTGAAAATCTAAAAACAAGCAAAAAAAACAGGAACTGGCGTTGTGCACTGGCTTAATAGGTTAGTCCCAAAAAATGATATAAAATAGCATATAAAGCATCCAAGATTGATAATATAATAGCATGAAATAATAAAAAATTATAGATACGTTGGAGACGTATCACTGATCCTATCCTTGATCTTGTTCACTTGGTTGAGGGCCTTCAATTTGTTCTTCGAAAGCGTGTGGGTCAAGTGTCGGTGATGGTTCCACCTGCATAGAACATTATCCTTCTTCTTCCGCCACAAGGGGTTCCTCAATGGGTAGGATTCGACTAACTCCCATTCTTATAATGGCTTGGGGAGGAATTTCATCTCCTACATCACAAATACCACTTTGCTCCACTTGGGAGCCAATACTCTCATCAAACTCCTCAATCGGTCCATTGGACTTGTTGAGAACACGGTAAGCATGATAGTTTGTAGCATAACCAACAAATATGCCCTCTTGAGCTCTAGTTTTGAATTTAGAGAAACAAGCAGCTTTCTTGACAATGAAATACCTACAACCAAACACTCAGAAGTACTTGAGGTTGGGCTTGTTTCCGGTTAGTATCTCACGTGGATTCTTGTTCAAGCCTTTGCGGATGTAGAGTTGATTGGATGCATGACATGCGGTATTGATGGCTTCGGCCCGAAAGTTGTATGGAGATTTGAATTCCGCCATCATGGTCCTTGCCACGTCCATCAATGTCTGGTTCTTCCTCTCCGCTACACCATTTTGTTGAGGGGTATATGGTGCGGAATATTGATGCTTGATCCCCTCATCACTAAGAAACTCATCCAAGGTGTAGTTCTAGAACTTGGTGCCGTTGTCGCTTCTAATGATCAATATCTTTGCATCATGTTGACATCGAGCTTCATTTGCAAAGTCAATCATGGTTTGTTGGGTCTCACACTTACTCTTGAAGAAGTATACCCATGTGTATCTTGAATAATCATCCACAATCACAAAGTAGCACTTTCTTCCCCCAAGAATATCAAAAGATTGAGGCCCAAAGAGATCCGTGTGAAGGAGCTCCAAAGGCCTCCTAGATGATATAATAGTCGTGGGTCGGTGAGCCGTCTAATGTAGCTTTCCTTCGATACAAGCACTGCAAGCACAATCTTTGGTGAAACTAACATTTGTTAGTCCACGGACATGGTACCCCTTGAGGAGACTTTGCAAACATCTCATATTGATGTGGGCTAAACAACGATGCCAAAGCCACCCCACGTCAACTGTAGCCATTAGGAAAGTCACGATCTTAGTGGGTTTCTCCGAAAACTTAACCACATAGAGACCATTCTCTACATGCCCAACAAAGTCTACTTTAGGAACCTTGCTCCACAAAGGGCCATGATATCAAGATCAAACAAAGTAGCAAAACCCATAAGTCCAAGTTGACGAACGGAAAGTAAACTGTATGCAAGGGTCTCAACAAGCATGTCCCTCTCAATAGATAAATCTTGAGAAATGAAAACCTTGCCAAGACCCAATACCTTTGACATTGAAGCATCACCAAATTGGACATGGGTGGGCATAGATAAACTTTCTTGCACGTCCACCACCATGTCCTTACTTCCGGTCATATGATTTGTCGCTCCTCTATCAAGCAACCATGACACCCCGCCAGAAGCAAACTTCCACATAAGATCAATGCTTGGTTTTAGGTACCCATTCTTGAATGGGTCCTTTGATGTTAGAAGCAAGGTTCTTAGGAACCTAAATAGACCATTCAACGTACTCATAAGGAGAACCAACAAATTTGGTATAAACACACTACAAAAAAAAGACACATCCATGACATTTTGGGCTGAACGGATTTCTATGACGATAATTGTGACAAAACCCGGTATCATCATAGATGTGGTGGGCTCCTACTTCTATGACAAAAAATCATGACAGAAAATGGGATTTTCGTCCTGGGCGGGCCGGAGACGCAGCTGCATGACATTCTTTGGGCCGTCCATGACGGAAAAAACCGTGGTAGAAGCGAGGACGAGGAAAATTTCGGGGAGTTCCCGGTTACGGTGGGAGGTCGGGGCGGCGTTGCTGCTTTCTCGTACACGTCGTGCATTTGTGCGAGGCGTTGGCTCTAATCGACCCGAGTGAGGCGTTGGGCTCTAATCGAACCCGGCGATTGCCCGCAGCGAGCTCGCGTTCATCGAGCCCGAGCGATCGATCGATGGCTGTTAATCTGAACCCGATCGAGCGATTCTTCGCTCTCGCTGCTAATCAAGCCGATCGATGCTGCCTCTGGATGAACGAGTGGCGTTGTGGGGAGGGGGGTGGATGAACGAGGGCGGTGGCGTTGCCTCTAGATGAACAGGACCCCGTGATGTGGAGGGCTGGATGAACAATAGACGGTGGAGGGGTGGTTGAACAGTAGCCGGTGGAGTAGCGCGCGGTGGAGGCTGGATGAACAGGAGCCCGTGGATGAACAGTCGCAGGTGGAGGCTGGAGGAGGTCGGCGCTGGATGAAAAGTATCACGTGGAGGCTGGAGGAGGTCAACGGTGGAGATGAACAGTATCCCGTGGAGTCCCGTTTTGCGGTACGCCACACCCCTCCCGATGAACAGGACCCCCGTTCGACCGTAGCGCTCCAACACAAGTTCGTTTAAATCCGTTTTGCGATCGCCACACCCTCCCGATCAACAGGACCCCCGTTTTGACCGTAGGAGGTCTGTTTCCTCCGTTTTGCGGTACGCCACACCCCTCCTGATCAACAGGACCCCCGTTTCGACCGCAGGAGGTCCATTTCCTCCATTTTGCGATACGCCACACCGCTCCCGATCAACTGGACCCCCGTTTCGACCGTAGGAGGTCCGTTTCCTCCGTTTTGTGGTACGCCAGACCCCTCCTGATGAACAGGATCCCGTTTCGAACACAAGGCCGTTTCCTCCGTTCTGCGGTACGCCAGGCCTCGTTTCCATCGCCTGTTCCGTCCAAGCCCTCCCGATGAACACGACCACGCATTCCGTTCCGACCCAGCCGGTTGTCTCCCATGCATTCCGTTGCCTCCCGATGAACACGACGCATTCTGTTGCCTCCCCATGAACACGACAACGACGCTGTTTCTCCGTTCCGACCCAGCCATGTACACTAGCCCTGGCCGCACGTATGCGCGAGTAGGCGTTCGAGACCCTGCCCGTATGTACACATACATGGCCGTATTTTCTTTCTTGCACACTGGCCGCTGTACGTACGTGTACATGCTACATGCGCGCCTCTACTACGACACGTGCGCGCCTCTACATCGACCAGTATATATGTACGTACACGTTCGCGACCAGAATGACAATGCTACATACGCTTCGACCAGGTGGGTCCCGATTGTCAGGCACTTCCTTGCCTGCGAATATGTAGCTGGTGGGTCCCAGCAGTCAGGGGGGCGAATCGTTTTGTTTTTTTGCCCGGAAGAACTTCCTTGCGTGCGAAGGTGTAGCTGATGGGTCCCAGCAGTCAGGGGAGAAACGTTTTTTTCGCGAAACACGGTGGCCCGTCCGGTGGGTCCCTGCTGTCAGGTGGAGGAATGATTATTTTGCGTGTAATAAGGAGGCACTTCCTTGCGGCCGCCGTGGACCCAGCTGTCAACCTCTCCACGTACAGTCCACGTCCGATGGAAGCCGTTCCTTGACCACGTTGACCACGCCGCGCCGAGAGCACCAGGGCGGTGGACGACGGCGAGGCCTAGGAAGGGGACGACGCGGAGCCGGGGAAGACGCGACAGTGGATGCCCACACGTAGAGGAGTACGAGGGTTCACTGGTTCGCTGTGGTGTGAGGCCGCCGTCGCCGAAGAATAACAGGGGGTGTGGGTGAGTAGAGGGATGGCCTGGCCAACGGTGGGAGTAGTAGGGGCGGTGAGGCCTCCGCCGCATCGGAGCCGGCCACGGGAGGCAGGAGCACGAGGCACGACCGATGCTGGTTTGGGCGGCTGGAGCAAGAAGACCAGAGGTTGAAGAAGCTCTACGGTCGTTGGATGGACATCGTAAGGTCACTGGAGCGAGAATCGTGCATATTGACTAAGTTGACAAAGCCCTCCGTCCCCGTCAACTTAGTAGGCCCACAAGTCAGCCTGCCAGGTATATTGGGTCCCAGCTAACAAGGGGAGTATTCATTTTTTTGTGCGTAATGAAGAGGCACTTCCTTGCGTGCGAAGATATAGCTGGTGGGTCCGAGCTGTCAGCGGCGATAACGTTTTTTTCACGAAATACAGAGGCCCTTTCGATGGGTCCCTGATGTCAGGTGGAGGAATCATTATTTTGCGCATAATAAGGAGGCATTTCCTTGTGCCGTGGACCCAGCTGTCGGCCTCTCCATGTACAGTCCACTTCAGATGCATGTCGGTCATTGACCACGTTGACCAGGCCGCGCCGAGAGCACCAGGGCGGTGGACGACGGCGAGGCCTAGGAAGGGAACGGCACGGAAGAAGGTGATAACCCACAAGTATAGGGGATCGCAACAGTTTTCGAGGGTAGAGTATTCAACCCAAATTTATATATTCGACACAAGGGGAGCCAAAGAATATTCTCAAGTATTAGCAGCTGAGTTGTCAATTCAACCACACCTGGAAACTTAATATCTGCAGCAAAGTGTTTAGTAGAAAAGTAATATGATAGTGGTGGTAACGGTAACAAAAGTAAAGACAACAAAAGTTATGTTTTTGGAATTTTTGTAGTGATTGTAACAGTAGCAACGGAAAAGTAAATAAGCGAGAACCAGTATATGGAAAGCTCGTAGGCACCGGATCTGTGATGGATAATTATGCCGGATGTGGTTCGTCATGTAACAGTCGTAACATAGGGTGACACAGAACTAGCTCCAATTCATCAATGTAATGTAGGCATGTATTCCGTAAATAGTCATACGTGCTTATGGAAAAGAACTTGCATGACATCTTTTGTCCTACCCTCCCGTGGCAGCGGGGTCCTATTGGAAACTAAGGGATATTAAGGCCTCCTTTTAACAGAGAACCGGAACAAAGCATTAGCACATAGTGAACACATGAACTCCTCAAACTATGGTCACCACCGAGAAGTATCCCGATTATTGTCACTTCGGGGTTGTCGGATCATAACACATAATAGCTGACTATAGACTTGCAAGATAGGATCAAGAACAGACATATATTCATGAAAAGATAATAGGTTCAGATCTGAATTCATGGCACTCGGGCCCTAGTGACAAGCATTAAGCATAGCAAAGTCATAGCAACATCAATCTCAGAACATAGTGGATATTAGGGATCAAATCCTAACAAAGCAAACTCGATTACATGATAAATCTCATCCAACCCATCACCGTCCAGCAAGCCTACGATAGAATTACTCACGCACGGCGGTGTGCATCATGAAATTGGTGATGGAGGATGGTTGATGATGACAACGGCGACGAATCCCCCTCTCTGGAGCCCCGAACGGACTCCAGATCAGCCCTCCCGAGAGAGATTAGGGCTTGGCGGCGGCTCCGTATCGAAAAACGCGATGATTTCTTATCTCTGATTTTTTTTTCTCCCCGAAAGCCAATATATGGAGTTGGAGTTGGCATCGGAGGGTCTCCAGGGGGCCCACGAGGTAGGGGCGCACCCAGGAGGGGGGGCGCACCCCCCACCCTCGTGGACAGGGTGTGGGCCCCCTGGTCTTCATCTTTGGCGAGGATTTTTTTATTATTTTTTATAAGGCATCCCGTGGAGTTTCAGGTCATTCCGAGAACTTTTGTTTTCTGCACATAAAACAACATCATGGAAATTCTGCTGAAAATAGCGTCAGTCCGGGTTAGTTCCATTCAAATCATACAAGTTAGAGTCCAAAACAAGGGCAAAAGTGTTTGGAAAAGTAGATACGACGGAGACGTATCAACTCCCCCAAGCTTAAACCCTTACTTGTCCTCAAGCAATTCAGTTGACAAACTGAAAAAGAAAAATAAAAACTTTTACAAACTCTGTTTGCTCTTGTTGTTGTACTTATGTCAAGCCAGCATTCAGGTTTTCAGCAAAGATAATAACTAACCACATTTGCAATAACTCCTAGGTCTCATGTTTACTCAAATCAATAACATAATCAGCTAGCAACCCATAATAATAAATCTCGGATGACAACACTTTCTCAAAACAATCATAATATGATATAACAAGAAGGTATCTCGCTTCTGAGACCGCAAAACATAAATGCAGAGCACCTTCAAAGATCAAGGACTGACTAGACATTGTAATTGATGGTAAAAGAGATCCAATCATAGTCATACCCGATATAAATTAACAATAATGAATGCAAATGACAGCTGTGCTCTCCAGCTAGTGCTTTTTAATAAGAGGGTGATGACTCAACATAAAAGTAAATAGATAGGCCCTTCGGAGAGGGAAGCAGGGATTTGTAGAGGTGCCAGAGCTCGGTTTTGAAATAGAGATAAATTATATTTTGAGCGGCATACTTTCATTGTCAACATAACAACTAAGAGATGACGATATCTTCCATGCTAAACAAATTATAGGTGGTTCCCAAACAGAATGGTAAAGTTTATACTCCCCCTCCTCCACAAGCATCAATCCATGGCTTGCTCGAAACAACGAGCGCCTCCAACATTCAACAGGTCCCAGGGGGAGTTTTGTTTGCAATTATTTTGATTTAGTTTGCATAAAGCATGGGACTGGGCATCCCGGTGACCAGCCATTTTCTCGTGAGTGAGGAGCGGAGTCCACTCCTCTTGAGAATAACCCGCCTAACACGGAAGATAAGGGCAACACTAGTTGATATATGAGCTATTCGAGCATGCAAAACATAATTTTTCTTTGAAGGTTTAGAGTTTGGCACATACAAATTTACTTGGAACGGCAGGTAGATACCGCATATATGAAGGTATAGTGGACTCATATGGAATAACTTTGGGGTTTAAGGGATTGTATGCACAAGCAGTATTCCCGCTTAGTACAAGTGAAGGCTAGCAAAAGACTGGGAAGCGACCAACTAGAGTGCGACAACAGTCATGAACATGCATTAAAATTAATAAACATTGAATACAAGCATGAGTAGGATATAATCCACCATGAACATAAATATCGTGAAGGCTATGTTGATTTGTTTCAACTACATGCGTGAACATGTGCCAAGTCAAGTCACTTAAATCATTGAAAGGAGGATATCACCCCATCATACCACATCATAGTCATCTCAATAGCATGTTGGCACGCAAGGTAAACCATTATAACTCATAGCTAATCAAGCATGGCACGAGCAACTATGATCTCTAATTGTCATTGCAAACATGTATATTCATAATAAGCTGAATCAAGAACGATGGACTCATCATATTTACAAAAACAAAAGCGGTCGAGTTCATACCAGCTTTTCCCATCTCAGTCAGTCCATCATATATCATCATAATTGCCTTTCACTTGCACGACCGAACGAAGTGAATAATAATAAGAGTGCACGTGCATTGGACTAAGCTGGAATCTGCGAGCATTCAATAAACAGGAGAAGACAAGGCAATATGGGCTCTTGGTTAAATCAACAATAATGCATATAAGAGCCACCTCAACAATTTAATCACAGTCTTCTCCTACTGACCCCCAAAGAAAAGAAAGGAAATGAAAACTATTTACATGGGAAAGCTCCGAACAAGCAAAAGAAGAACAGGAAATATTTTTGGGTTTTCTTTTTTAATTGGTACTACTACAGCAGGAAAAATAAACTACTACTAATTTTTTTAGTTTTTTCTTAAGGTTTATTAAACACACAAGAAGAAAGCAGGAAAAAGAAAATAAACTAGCATGGATATTGCAGTGAAAGAGTATGAGCACCGACATCTAGCAATTAGTGTGTGTGAACATGAATGTAATGTCGGTGAGAAATACGTACTCCCCCAAGCTTAGGCTTTTGGCCTAAGTTGGACTATTGCCAGAGATAGCCTGTCGGATACCCGTAGGTGTAGCTGGGGTCGTACTGCGATGCAGCCGCTATAGCCTCCTGAGCTGCAGCGTGGCGTCGAGCCGCCTCCGCTCTCCTCTCGTACTCATCTGCCTCCTCTCTAGTAATAATATATCTCCCTTTTGTCTGAAAGTCGAAGAAGGCAGGGGCAGGAAGAGTAACATGGATAATATGCCGTTCATTAAAGATTAGTCGATACTGGAGAGGTGGTCCAGTCCTCTCAACAAACTGGTGGGAAACCATAGGATCAAAATCCAAATAAGTAGGGGGTAACTCCATATCACCCTCACGAATGTCTATCTCAAGAAAATTAGCTAAGCGGGTTGCATAAATTCCTCCAAAGAAATCTCCGTTATGTCTATTATGATGCAACCTACGTGCTACAATGGCTCCCATATGATAAGATTGGTCTACTAACACAACACTTCTGATAATGCTGAGATCAGGGGCACACATGTGACATGCTTCATCCTTAGCATTTATGCATCTACCTATGAAGAGAGCAAAATAATGTATAGCAGGAATGTGAATGCTCCCTATAGTGGCTTGTGTTATATCCCTAGATTCCCCCACAGTTATTCTAGCAAGAAAGTCTCTATATTCAGATTTAGGGGGATCCCTGACACTACCCGAAGATGGAAGTTTGCATGCAAAAGTGAAATCCTCTAAGTCCATGGTATAAGATTTGTCATAAAGGTCAAACATGACTGAAGGAAATTTACGCGAAGATGAAAACTCAAACCTCCCCACAAATGAACTTGTGAGATCATGATACTGAGGGCATTTGTCAGCCTCAAAGTCCTCAACACCGACATTACACAAATATGCGTTAAATTCTTCTTTGGTTCCCGCTTGATCCATAAAATTTTCCGAAGGCCATTCACAGGGCCTCACAGGAGCGTCTCTTGGTGGTTCCTCGTCAGCATCACGCATTGCAAGCCTGGGACCTTGCTTCCTTGAAGAACCACCTTGGAACATCTTCCTAAACATATTGTTTTCTCTGAAAAAATTCGGAAAGTTTTAGTGACTTCAAACAAAAGTGAACCAACTTCAATAAAACTGATAGCAACTACTCATACAAGTGCATAGAGCATACATCAAGCATTAGAACTACTTGGAACCATATAAATTTGACATGCAAGCTCAAGAACATGGTCACCTATGCAGCACAAATTTGCAAAGAATAAAGCACTAGAACAAAAACTAATTGGACCAATGGAGGAGTCACATACCAAGGAACAATCTCCCAAGCAGTTTTATGAGAGGTGCTTGAGCAAGGAGATCAAAATCACAGCAAAAGTGGCTGGAACACGAGCTTGAGTTGGTTTTTCGGGTTTGTGTGAGGCAGAGGAAGAAGATGGGTGAAGGGATAAGTGGAGGAGGGCCACCGTGGGCCCACGAGGCAGGGGCGCGCCAGAGGGTAGGCGCGCCCTCCACCTCGTGGCAGTGTGGCAGCTCCCCACGGTAATTTTGCACTAAAATCCTCAAATATTCCCGAAAAAATCATATTAAATTGGCATGGCATCCTGAGGACTTTTATTTTTGGGATATTTTTATATTGCATGGATAAATCAGGAAACAGACAGAAAAATACTATTTTACTTTATTTCTACTAAAGAACAGAAAAATAAAGAGGGTACAGAAGGTTGTGCTTCTAGTTTCATCCATCTCATGCTCATCAAAAGGAATCCAATCACAAGGTTGATCAAGTCTTGTTAACAAACTCATTCCAATTAACATGGAACCGGAGAAATTTCGAATAACACTATGTTACCTCAACAGTGATATGGACATCCCCAATAATAAGTATACCATATTTTTTCTTGACAGTAGGGAGAGGAAATTCAAAACCTCCAAATATAATCGATGGAATTTTTCCAATAGAGTGATAGTATGAACTTGAGGTTGTTTCCTCGGAAAGTGTACCGTATGCTCATTACCATTAACATGAAAAGTGACATTGCCTTTGTTGCAATCAATAACAGCCCCTCCAGTGTTAAGGAAAGGTCTTCGAAGAATAATAGACATACTATCGTCCTCGGGAATATCAAGAATAACAAAGTCCGTTAAAATAGTAACGTTTGCAACCACAACAGGCACATCCTCACAAATACCGACAGGTATAGCAGTTGATTTATCAGCCATTTGCAAAGATATTTCAGTAGGTGTCAACTTATTCAAGTCAAGTCTACGATATAAAGAGAGAGGCATAACACTAACACCGGCTCCAAGATCACATAAAGCAGTTTTAACATAATTTCCCTTAATGGAGCATGGTATAGTAGGTACTACTGGATCTCCTAGTTTCTTTGGTATTCCACCCTTAAAAGTATAATTAGCAAGCATGGTGGAAATTTCAGCTTCCGGTATCTTTCTTTTATTTGTAACAATATCTTTCATATATTTAGCATAAGGATTCATTTTGAGCATATCAGTCAGTCGCATACGCAAAATGATGGGTCTAATCATTTCAGCAAAGCGCTCAAAATCCTTATCATCCTTTTTCTTGGATGGTTTCGGAGGAAAAGGCCTGGGTTTCTAAACCCATGGTTCCCTTTCTTTACCATGTTTCCTAGCAACAAAGTCTCTTTTATCATAACGTTGATTCTTTGATTGTGGGTTATCAAGATCAACAGCAGGTTCAACTTCTACATCATTATCATTACTAGGTTGAGCATCATAATGAACATCATCATTAACATTTTCACTAGGTTCATGTTCATTACCAGATTGTGTTTCAGCATCAGACATAGAGATATCATTTGGATTCTCAGGTGGTTCAGCAATAGGTTCACTAGAAGTTTGCAAAGTCCTATCATTTTTCTTTTTCTTCCTTTTTGAAGAACTAGGCATATCAATGTTATTTCTCTGAGAATCTTGCTCGATTCTCTTAGGGTGGCCTTCAGGATACAAAGGTTCCTGAGTCATTCTACCAGTTCTAGTAGCCACTCTAAAAGCATAATCATTTTTCTTACTGTTCATTTCATCAAGCACTTCTTTCTGAGCTTTAAGTACTTGCTCTACTTGAGTGGTAACCATAGAAGCATGTTTGCTAACAAGCTTAAGTTTACCTCTAATATTAGCCATATAATCACCCAAGCATTTAATCATAAAGTTATTCTATTTTAATTGTCTACCAAAATAAGCATTAAAGTCATCTTGCTCAAACATAAAGTTATCAAACTCATCCAAGCACTGACTAGCAATTTTAGTAGGAGGGACTTCAGCTTTATCATATCTATAGAGATAATTTACCTTTACTACCTGTGTCGGGATATCGGGATCAGGAGGTTATTCAGTGAATAAAGAATTGAGATAATCCACTTCTTCAACAGGCGGTAGATTAAGACCATGTATTTCTTCAATAGGAGGTAAATTCTTAACATCTTCAGCTTTAATACCTTTTTCTTTCATAGATTTCTTTGCCTCTTGCATATCTTCGGGACTGAGAAATAGAACACCTCTCTTCTTCGGAGTTGGTTTAGGAATAGGCTCAGTAATTGGCTCAGGAGCTGGCTCGGGAGTTGGCTCAGGAGGTGCCCAATTATTTTCATTTGTCAACATATTATTCAATAGAATTTCAGCTTCATCTGGTGTTATTTCCCTGAAAAGAGAACGAGCACAACTATCCAGGTAATCTCTGGAAGCATCGGTTAGTCCATTATAAAAGATATCAAGTTTTTCAGGTTTCTTAAGAGGATGATCAGGCAAAGAATTAAGTAACTTGAGAAGCCTCCCCCAAGCTTGTGGGAGACTCTCTTCTTCAATTTGCACAAAATTATATATATCCCTCAAAGCAGCTTGTTTCTTATGAGCAGGGAAATATTTAGCAGAGAAGTAATAAATCATATCCTGGGGACTACGCACACAACCAGGATCAATATAATTAAACCATATCTTAGCATCACCCTTTAATGAGAACAGAAATATTTTGAGTATATAAAAGTAGCGCGATCTCTCATCATTAGTAAACAGGGCAGCTATATCATTTAACTTAGTAAGATGTGCCACAACAGTTTCAGATTCATAGCCATAAAAAGGATCAGATTCAACCAAAGTAATTATATCAGGATCAACAGAGAATTCATAATCCTTATCAGGAACACAGATAGGTGAAGTAGCAAAAGCAGGGTCAAGTCTCATCCTATCTCTAAGAGATTCTTTACTCCATTTAACTAGCAGCCTCTTAAGTTCATATCTATCCTGGCAGGCAAAAATAGCTGTAGAAGATTCCGCATCAAAAAGATAACCCCTAGGAATAGCAGGCATATCCTCATCATCACTTTCATCATTGTATTCAGTTTCAATAGTTTCTCTTTCTCTAGACCTAGAAATTTGTTCATCTAGAAATTCACCAAGGGGCACAGTAGTATCAAGCATAGAAGTAGTTTCATCATAAGTATCATGCATAGCAGAAGTGGCATCATCAATAACATTAGACATATCGGAATGAATAGCAGAAGCAAGTTTAGGTGTCGCTAGCTTACTCATAACAGAAGGTGAATCAAGTGCAGAGCTAGATGGCAGTTCTTTACCTCCCCTCGTAGTTGAGGGATAAATTGTTGCCTTAGCGTCTTTCAAGTTCTTCATAGTGTCTGCTACGTCTTGAGCGTGCGTTGGTTTTCCCCGAAGAGGAGAGGATGATGCAGCACAGTAGCGTAAGTATTTCCCTCAGTTTTTGAGAACCAAGGTATCAATCCAGTAGGAGGACACTCACAAGTCCCTCGTACCTGCACAAAACGATAGCTACTCGCAACCAACGCGATTAGGGGTTGTCAATCCCTTCACGGTCACTTACAAGAGTGAGATCTGATAGAGATAATACTTTTGGTATTTTTGGTATAAAGATGCAAAGTGAAAAGTAAAAAGCAAAGTAAAAACAAAGCAAGTATAAAAGTGATGGAGATTGATATGATGAGAATAGACCCGGGGGCCATAGATTTCACTAGTGGCCTCTCTCAAGAGCATAAATATTCTACGGTGGGTGAACAAATTACAGTTGAGCAATTGACAGAATTGAGCTTAGTTATGAGTATATCTAGGTATGATCATGTATATAGGCATCATGTCCGAGACAAGTAGATCGAAACGATTCTGCATCTACTACTATTACTCCACTCATCGACCGCTATCCAACATGCATCTAGAGTATTAAGTTAAAAACAGAGTAACGCCTTAAGCAAGATGACATGATGTAGAGGAATAAATTCATGCAATATGATAAATACCCCATCTTGTTATCCTCGATGGCAACAATACAATACGTGCCTTGCAACCCTTTCTGTCACTGGGTAAGGACACCGCAAGATTGAACCCAAAGCCATGCACTTCTCCCATTGCAAGAACTACCAATCTAGTTGGCCAAACCAAACGGATAATTCGAAGACACTTGCAAAGATAACTCAATCATACATAAAAGAATTCAGAGAAGATTCAAATATTATTCATAGATAAGCTGGATCATAAACCCACAATTCATCAGTCTCAACAAACACACCGCAAAAAGAAGATTACATCGAATAGATCTCCATGAGAGAGGGGGAGAACATTGTATTGAGATCCAAAAAGAGAGAAGAAGCCATCTAGCTACTAGCTATGGACCCGAAGGTCTGAAGTAAACTACTCACAAATCATAAGAGAGGCTATGGTGTTGATGTAGAAGCCCTCTGTGGTGGATGCCTCCTCCGGCGGAGCTCCGGAACAGGCCCCAAGATGGGATCTCGTGGATACAGGAAGTTGCGGCGGTGGAATTAGGTTTTTGGCTCCTGTTCGATCGTTTGAAGTGCGTAGGTATATATAGGAGGAAGGAGTACGTCGGTGGAGCATCAGGGGGCCCACGAGGCAGGGGGGCACGCCCTAGGAGGGGCGCCCCACCCTCGTGACCGCCTCAATGTTCCTTGGCGTGGGTCCAAGTCTCTGGATCACGCTCGTGAGAAAATCACGTTTCGAAGGTTTCATTCCGTTTGGACTCCGTTTGATATTTTGTTTCTTGAAACACCAAAAAGGCAAAAACAGCAATTACAGGCTGGGCCTCCGGTTAATAGGTTAGTCCCAAAAGTAATATAAAAGTGGAAAATAAAGCCCATTATAGTCCAAAACAATAGATAAAGTAGCATGGAGCAATCAAAAATTATAGATACGTTGGAGACGTATCAGGCATCCCCAAGCTTAATTCCTGCTCGTCCTCGAGTAGGTAAATGATAAAAAGAGAAATTTTGATGCGGAGTGATACTTTGGCATAATTTCAATGTAAATCTTCTTAATCATGGTATGATTATTCAGATCCGAAAGAGTCAAGACAAAAGCTCATATTGACATAAAAATAATAATACTTCAAGCATACTAACTAAGCAATTATGTCTTCTCAAAATAACATGGCCAAAGAAAGTTATCCCTACAAAATCATATAGTCTGGCTATGCTCCATCTTCCCCACACAAAGTATTTAAATCATGCACAACCCCGATGACAAGCCAAGCAATTGTTTCATACTTTAACATTTTCAAAACCTTTTCAATATTCACGCAATACATGAGCGTGAGCCATGGATATAGCACTATATGTGGAATAGAACGGTGGTTGTGGAGAAGACAAAAAGAAGGAAGATAGTCTCACATCAACTAGGCGTATCAACGGGCTATGGAGATGCCCATCAATAGATATCAATGTGAGTGAGTAGGGATTGCCATGCAACGGATGCACTAGAGCTATAAGTATATGAAAGCTCAACAAAAGAAACTAAGTGGGTGTGCATCCAACTCGCTTGCTCACGAAGACCTAGGGCATTTGAGGAAGCCCATCATTGGAATATACAAGCCAAGTTCTATAATGAAAAATTCCCAGTAGTATATGAAAGTGACGAAATGAGAGACTCTCTATCATGAAGATCATGGTGCTACTTGGAAGCACAAGTGCGGTAAAAGGATAGTAACATTGTCCCTTCTCTCTTTTTCTCTCATTTTTTTTATTTGGGCCTTTTCTCTCTTTTTTTGGCCTCCCTTTTTTTCGTCCGGAGTCTCATCCCGACTTGTGGGGGAATCATAGTCTCCATTATCCTTTCCTCACTTGGGACAATGCTCTAATAATGATGATCATCACACTTTTATTTTTCTTACAACTCAACAATTACAACTCGATACTTAGAACAAAATATGACTCTATATGAATGCCTCCGGCGGTGTACCGGGATAAGCAATGATTCATGAGTGACATGTATGAAAGAATTATGAACGGTGGCTTTGCCACAAATACGATCTCAACTACATGATCACGCTAGCAATATGACAATGATGGAGCATGTCATAATAAACAGAATGATGGAAAGTTGCATGCCAATATATCTCGGAATGGCTATGGAAATGCCATGATCGGTAGGTATGGTGGTTGTTTTGAGGAAGGTATATGGTGGGTGTATGATACCGGCGAAAGGTGTGCGGTATTAGAGAGGCTAGCAATGGTGGAAGGATGGGAAAAAGTGCGTATAATCCATGGACTCAACATTAGTCATAAAGAACTCATATAATTATTGCAAAAATCTAGAAGTTATCAAAGCAAAGTATTACGCGCATGCTGCTAGTAGGATAGATTGGTAGGAAAAGACCATCGCTCGTCCCCGACCGCCACTCATAAGGAAGACAATCAATAAATAAATCATGCTCCGAGTTCATCACATAACGGTTCACCATACGTGCATGCTACAGGAATCACAAACTTCAACACAAGTATTCTTTAAATTCACAACTACTCAACTAGCATGACTCTAATATCACCATCTTCATATCTCAAAACAATTATCAAGAATCAAACTTATCTTAGTATTCAACGCACTCAAAAGAAAGTTTCACATATCTTGAATACCAAGTATATTAACATGAAGAAAATTACCATGCTATTAACGACTCTCAAAGTAATCTAAGTGAAGCATGAGAGATCAAGTTTATTTAAAACAAATCCACCACCGTGCTCTAAAAGATCTAAGTGAAGCACTAGAGCAAAAATTATTACGCTAAAAAAGGTGTAAGTGAAGCACTATGAGCAAAACTATCAAGCTCAAAAGATATAAGTGAAGCACATAGATTAGTCTATCAAATTCCAATTCATGTATGGCTCTCTCAAAAGGTGTGTACATCAAGGATGATTGTGGTAAACTAACAAGCAAAGACGCAAATAATACAAGACGTTCCAAGCAAAACACATATCATGTGGTGAATAAAAATATAGCTCCAAGTAAATTACCGATGGAAGTGGACGAAAGAGGGGATGCCTTCTGGGGCATCCCCAAGATTTGACTTTTTGGTGTCCTTGTATTATCTTGGGGGTTCCATGGGCATCCCCAAGCTTAGGCTCTTGCCACTCCTTGTTCCATAATCCATCAAAATAATTCACCCAAAACTTGAAAACTTCACAACACAAAACTCAATAGAAATCTCGTGAGCTCCGTTAGAGAAAGAAAACAAAAGACTACTTTAAGGTACTGTAATGAACTAATAATTTATTTATATTGGTGTTAAACCTACTGTATTCCAAATTCTCTATGGATCATAAACTATTTTACTAGCCATAGATTCATCAAAATAAGCAAACAACACACGCAAAACAGAATCTGTCAAAAACAGAACAGTCTATAGTAATATGTAACTAACGCAAATTTCTGGAACTAAAAAAATTCCACCAAAATTATAAGACCTGGACAATTTGTTTATTGATCAGAAGCAATTGGAATAAGTATTTTATCACGTTGTGGTGATTTTTAACAATTCGGGCACTGAGCGCAAAGTTTCTGGAAATTACAGCTAGATCAAATAACTATCATCCAAGAAGATCCAATAGGTTTAACTTGGCACAAACACTAATTAAAAGATAAAACCATATCTAAACAGAGGCTAGATGGATTATTTACTACTAAGCAGCAAGGAAAAATA
Source organism: Aegilops longissima (assembly GCA_021605205.1). Taxonomy (NCBI): domain Eukaryota; kingdom Viridiplantae; phylum Streptophyta; class Magnoliopsida; order Poales; family Poaceae; genus Aegilops; species Aegilops longissima. Next base: position 638,266,076 of record CM038681.1, on the reverse strand, counting down.
TTGGGTTGTCTCCCAACAAGCGCTTTTCTTTAAAGCCTTTTTAGCTAGGCATTGAGATTTCAATGATGCTCACAAGAAAGACAAGAATTGAGGCACAAAGAGAGCATCATAAAACATGTGACAAACACACTTAAGTCAAACATACTTCTTATGCATAGGCATATTGTAGCGACCTGACCCAAAGTCGGTCAAATCTCTGTGTCTGTACCATCCCAAGATCATGCTGGTACTTACAGTACATCGATGAAATAATCAAAGTTCAATCACACCTGAATTTATTACACGGTTCTCATATAGAGTCTTTTTTACAATAGAATAAATTCGGCCAAAGGCCAACTCATAAGAAATAAACTACTAAAGCTGCGGAAGCGTAGACGAAAATAGCGAGTCCATCCGACTCCAAAGGGCAATCGCCAAGCGCGGAGCGTAGCCTCACTCCTGATCGGAATAAACCTCTGCAACATAAGATGTTGCAGCCGTGTAGGTCAGCTTTTTGAATAAGCTGGCAAGTCATGAAGAGAATAACAATAATAAAATTCTACACTATATGCATCTTTGGCTGTGGGGCTCTAAGTTTCATCATTTTGCGAAAAGCCAGTTTTTCCCTACTACAGTGGACTTGCTTGCAAAAACTACAAAATTGTTGGTAGTTATTGAGATGGTTCCGCCAACCAATGTCTCATTCCCAAATTATTAAGTCATAACCCCCTCAAATTAATTTATTAGCTTTAGTGTTGAGATTTCCGAATACTTCCAAGTTCCAGAGGCTCAAATTGTCCGTAACCGGGGACACGGCTAATCGATTAGATCTTTAACTCTGCAGAGGTTTATGACTTTACCCGCAAGAATCATTCCTCCTTTTAAGTCTTCGCACTTCATGGTGTTTGAAGACGGGATGAATGAAACAGGGTCTTCCAAAGAGTTCTTCTGGCCACTGCCGGTACCCATCCAATCCTACCGTTCTTCTACATCTCGTAGTACCGTCCAGCCAGCGTCACTACTAGGGTTGACCCAGCCAGAGCCCATAATGGCTTGCGGCTGCACAGGTAAGCTTGCGGTCAATGGGGCATCCATCCGTCTCTTCGTGGCTGGGTGAAGCTTTCCGCAAGATGTCATGGCACTTCTCCATGCATCCCGCCAACCACCGGGTTCTCCAGGTGCCCACAACCGCCCTCCACCCAAAGAGTGAATTCTGAAGTTCATTTTGATCTTGAAGTTCATGGGGTTGTCTTCATCATTGACTCTCACATCTTTCTTATGAATTTCACTCAACCAAACCCCGTCTACGAGCATAGCAAAATAAACTACTTCGTCCCGGGGTCATGGTAACAAGGGGATTGGTTCAACCTACCACATGATACTACTCAAGAACATAACTTCAAAATTTCAACTACTGCATGCATGGTGGGGTGGTATAATTTCTAATGCACAAAATCATAGGTATTGAAAATAACATGATCAAAGACTTGCCTTGCTGACGATCCTCGTAAGCTAAAGATTCGTAGTAGCAAGCTTCGCACTCCGGAAACTCTACCGAGACAAACAATAATCACAATAAGCATATAGCATAAGATCACTTAACATAGCAACATAGTAACATAACAAACCAAACAAACAAATCAAAACCCAAAGGAAAACTCAAAGAAAAAACCAACTCAAAGTTTTCCTACTTCAAGCAACAACTAAAAATAGTTTTACATAACAAATTTTTTTCTAACATAACCTAAGCATGAGTTTATGTTAACTTAACAGAAAATAATGCATTAAGCAACTAGGAGCAAAAAGAATCAATTTAAAAGCTATTATAAAACTCCTATTAGGCCTAATTCAATTTCTATTAAGAAAATAAAATAAAAGTTCTATTTATTATAATTAAAAGTTCATGCTCTAAAGTGACAGAAACTAACCTAGAATAATCAATCACATGTGAAAAATAAATTTATTTGCTAATTAAAATAATAGGAAAACAGTAGCTAGTTAATTAATTAAGAATAACATGATTCCGCTAGAAACTAATTTTTTATTAATCCTAAAATGCCCAAATTAATCCATAAGGTTAGGTAATGTCAAAACAAGGTTGGGACAAAAAGGATCATTGAAAATAATTTTCCTAGCTCATTTTATAGCAGATTTACTATTCTGACTAAATCTAAAATAAAGCAATTATAAATAATTTTAACATAGCTAATTATATTTTCTACAGAAACTATAAGAAATTTGCAAACCTACAAAAAAAGAATCACTTAAAAATATTAATAAGAATAAAAGATATGAATTTTTCAAATCTGAAACTATTCTGCTAAAACAGAAAAACGAAAATAAAGAAAAACGGCTAAATGGGCCTAACTAACGCACTGAGCGTAACTTAGCTAAACGGGCCCTAGGGTTAAACGAATCGGGCCGGTACTAAAAATAAAACCCTAACTTAAAATTAAACCGGACTAAACCGGGCCGAACCGGGTTTTTATTAAAAGAACATACCCCTTCGGGGTGTTCTAATCCTAGCCGTAGATAACGAATCAGACGGCGGGGTGGGGTTCCGGCGGCTTACCGGAGTTCGACGGCGGCGGCAGCTCGGGCGGCGAGTGTCCCGACGTCTCCGGTGGTCGGGGAGGTCGGCGGAGTGGTCCGCGGGTGCGGGGCGCGAGGGGGGGGGTTCAGTGGAGTCGGTGGAGCTCGGGGTGGGCTAGGCGACGACGGCGAGGAAAATGGAGGCGGCGGCGTTCAGCAACTCCGTGAGTCTGTGAGAGAGAGGGTCCGTGAGGGGCGAGGGGGAATGGGGTGCGGGGAGGGTACTTATAGGGCGCCTCGGCTTGGGCGAGGGGTGAATCGGGGCGGATTGAATCCGGATCCTTGAGATCCGAGAGGCGGCGGCGCGAGGTGGCGTGGGGGGGTTGAAGGAGGTGGGGCCCTTTGGCAGAGAGAGAGGATTGAGCGAGGGGGGTGCGGTCGGCTCATGCTGGGCCGGCTCGGTCGCGCTGGTGGGCAGGCTGGGCCGCCTGGGCGGCCATGATTGCCTCGGCAAGGGTGGGCCGATGTGGTTCTGGGTGGCGCTTTGGTCTTTTTTTTTAAATTTAATTTTTGAAAATAAAAACAGAGTTAGAATATAAAATATAAATATTTTATATAGGACATATATATATCAAAATGATCAGGGGAATATTCCCTATCATTTGAACATTTTTCCAGGGGCAAAATCCAAAGTTTATAAAAATTCATTTTTTTCAAAATTCAAATAAAACTCAAGTTTGAATTCAAAACTTTTGGCATTGTTTTCCTCTGATATTTTTGGAGTGTCATGTTTGCTCCTCTCATACTTTTGCTCAAGTATTTATCAGGCATAGTTTTTTGAAATGATTCCCACTTGCCAAAGTTTGAATTCAAATTCCAAAACTCAAAAACTTCAGAAACTTCAAATGGCACTCAAATTCAAACAGAATGCATAGATGCTTATCTATAATTGTAAAACATTCCAAATAGGAAATTTGGGATGTTACAAACCTACCCACCTTAAGATGAATCTCGCCCTCGAGATTCGGGTTGTCTAGCAAATAGGTGAGGGTGGTCTCGAAGAAGGTCTTCTTCGCGCTCCCAGGTGGCTTCTTCCTCGGAGTGGTGACTCCACAGCACCTTGCAAAACTTGATGACCTTGCTGCGGGTGACTCTGCTCGCAGTCTCGAGAATTCGGACGGGTTTCTCCTTATAGGTCAGATCACTGTCGAGCTGTATGGCCTCTAGGGGCACTGTGTCTCTCAACGGAACATCGGCCATGTCGGCATGACACTTCTTCAGCTGAGAAACATGGAAGACATCATGAACTCCGGACAATCCTTCCGGCAATTCCAACTTGTAAGCAACTTCTCCACGACGTTCGAGGATTTTGTACGGGCCAATTAATCGGGGTGCTAACTTTCCTTTGACACCAAACCTCTTGATTCCACGAAGTGGAGACACACGAAGATATGCTCGGTCTCCCACTTCGTAAGTCACTTCCTTGCGCTTACTGTCGGCATAACTCTTCTGTCTCGACTGTGCTATCTTGAGTCTGTCCCGAATCAGCTTGACTTTCTCTTCGGAATCTCTGATAAGATCGGAACCGAAAAGTGATCGATCTCCAACACTATCCCACAGCAATGGTGTTCTGCACCTCCTTCCGTATAGAGCTTCGAAAGGGGCCATTTTCATACTGGATTGATAACTGTTGTTGTATGAGAACTCTGCGTATGGCAAATTATCATCCCAGCTAGACCCATAGTCTAGCACACAAGCCCTCAACATGTCCTCCAGAATCTGATTGACTCTCTTGGTCTGTCCATCTGTCTGGGGATGAAAAGCTGTACTGAATTCCAGCCTCGTACCCAAAGTTTCATGCAACTGTTGCCAAAACTTTGAGGTAAATTGTGTTCCTCTATCTGACACGATTTTCCTCGGAACTCCATGCAGACATACGATCCTGGTCATGTATATCTTGGCCAACTTAGCACTGGTATAGGTAGTCTTCACGGGAATGAAGTGAGCTACCTTGGTCAAACGATCAACCACTACCCAGATGGAATTATAACCTGAACGGGTCCTGGGTAATCCTGTGATAAAATCCATTCCAAGTTTCTCCCATTTCCAATCGGGAATCGGCAAAGGTTGAAGTAACCCTGCTGGCTTCTGATGTTCTGCCTTTACTCGTTGACAAACATCGCATACTGCTACGTACTCGGCAATATCCTTCTTCATACCATCCCACCGAAACTTTCCTTCAAATCCGGTACATCTTGGTGTTACCGGGTGAATCGAAATCGGTGAATCATGAGCCTCCTGAAGAATTAGCTTTCTGAGTTCTGGATCATTGGGCACATAAATACGATCCTCGAACCATATAGTTCCGTGTTCATCCTTACGAAATCCTTTAGCTTTTCCTTCATTCATTTTCTGCTTTATCTCATCAATTTCCTTGTCCGACTTCTGGGCTTCACGAATCCTTTCGGCCAAAGTGGACTGAACTTCCAGAGTTGCAACATATCCTCTCGGGACTATCTCCAGTCGGAGATCTCTGAGGTCGTCGACTAACTCCTGGGGTAATCCTCCTGCTGTAAGAGTATTCACATAACTCTTACGGCTCAAAGCATCTGCTACAACATTAGCTTTACCGGGGTGGTAATGCAATCTCATGTCATAGTCCTTTATCAACTCTAGCCATCTCCTCTGCCTGAGGTTCAACTCTTTCTGCGTGAAAATATACTTCAAGCTCTTGTGATCTGTGTAAACATCACAACGGTTTCCGATAAGGAAATGTCTCCAGGTCATGAGTGCATGCACTACGGCTGCTAACTCCAAATCATGCGTGGCATAATTCATCTCATGAGGTCGTAGCTGTCTGGAGGCATAAGCTACAACTTTTCCTTCCTGCATGAGTACTCCTCCGAGTCCTTGACGAGAAGCATCACAATAAACCTGGTATTCCTTGTGTATGTCCGGCAAAATCAGTACTTGGGCTGTGACCAAACGTTTCTTCAATTCCTGAAAACTGGCTTCACAATCCTCGGTCCAAATGTACTTGGCTTCCTTCTTCAACAACTCAGTCATGGGCTTGGCAATCTTCGAGAAGTTCTCGATGAACCTTCGATAATATCCTGCGAGTCCGAGAAAACTGCGGATCTCCTTGACTGAGGTGGGCGACTGCCAATCGGTGACTGATTCAACCTTGGCGGGATCAACTGCTATTCCTTCTCCTGAAATAACATGTCCGAGGAATCCGACTTCCTTCAGCCAAAATTCACATTTGCTGAACTTGGCATACAACTGATGTTCTCGAAGTTTCTCCAGAACTAGACGCAAATGTTCCTTATGCTCTTCCTCGCTCTTGGAGAAAATCAGTATATCATCGATGAACACCACGACAAACTTGTCCAGATATTCCATAAATACCTTGTTCATCAAATTCATGAAGTATGCAGGAGCATTAGTCAATCCAAATGACACGACGGTATACTCATATAAACCATACCTGGTAGTGAATGCTGTTTTGGGTATATCCTTTTCACGGATCTTCAACTGATGATACCCTGATCGAAGATCGATCTTGGAGAATACCTTGGCTCCAACTAGCTGATCAAACAAATCATTAATCATCGGGAGAGGGTACTTGTTCTTGATGGTCACTTCGTTCAACGCACGATAATCCACAACCATCCTCAAGCTTCCATCCTTCTTCTCTACCAAAAGAACTGGGGCTCCCCAAGGTGATGAGCTTGGCCGAATATATCCTTTCTCCAATAACTCATTAATTTGATCCTTGATCTCTTTCAACTCATTCGGGGGCATCCGATAAGGTCTCTTGGATATTGGGGCTGTGCCTGGCAATAACTCAATCAGAAATTCAATGTCTCTGTCCGGTGGCATTCCTGGTAATTCCTCCGGAAAAACATCGGAAAGTCTTGCACAATGTGCACTTCCTCCCGAACAACTCCGTGAGGGAATGCACTGATTCTTCATCGGCTATGTCTCGATACATACTTGATCCTCTTCGCTCCGGGGTGGTGAGCAGAATCGACTTCTTGAGCACGATCTATGTTTCCTTCAAACTTCGTCAACCAATCCATGCCTAGGATTACATCCAAGGTGCTGGTTTCCAATACTATGAGGTCTGCGGAAATTTATGATTTCGATGTTGAGGGTTGCATGACAGCCTAAACCTGCCATCATTTCTCCTCCTGCGGGCCCGGCGAAGGGGCTTCTAAGGGTTTTAGTGGGCAACCCGTACTTTTCCACAACTACCCTTGATATGAATGAATGCGTTGCACCAGAATCAAAGAGTACCAATACTGAACGTGAATTCAATAAAAACTTACCAACCACAGTGTCTGGCTGATCATAGACGTCCTCCACGTCAATGTGGTTCACCTGAGCACGAGGGAAAGGGTTGGGCTTCTTCGCTGAGCTTCCATTGCCGTTTCCATTCCTCTGCTTGGCCTCCGGGCAGTCGGTGGCATAGTGCCCTGTCTTCTGGCACTTGAAACAGGTGATGTGGCTCAGATCCTTCGGAGCCGGGGCAGGACGATGCTGATTGCCATTACCGTTTCCATTGCCATGGCCATTGCCTGACTTGTTGTCCTGGTTGCGGTTGTTCCCATTTCCTCCATGGTTATGGCCTCCATGGTTGTGATGGGTGTGCCCTCCTGAGTATGGTGCATAACGGGGCTTCTGCTGAGCTCCTGAGTTGTGCTTCCCCTGGCTGTATTTCCGCTTGCGGCTTTCAATCTGCTGCTGCTTGCCTTCAAGTATGACGGCCTTGTCTACCAGCTCATGGTAGTTGGCGAAGGTGGCCACCATAAGCTGCATACCCAGTTCATCATTGAGTCCCTCGAGAAACTTCTCCTGCTTTGCGGCATCTGTGGCCACATCATCCGGGGCATAGCGAGCTAACTTGCTGAACTCATCCACGTACTGTGCCATAGTACGGTTCCCCTGGCGTAAGTTGCGGAACTCACGCTTCTTCAGACTCATGGCTCCAGCTGAAACATGAGCGGTGCGGAAGGCCTGCTGAAACTGATCCCATGTGATGGTGCCGATGGGATAAGTGGCGGTGTAGTTCTCCCACCAAGAAGCTGCAGGTCCATCAAGTTGATGTGCGGCAAAGCGCACCTTCTCCGCATCAGTGCATCCAACAGTGATTAGCTCTCTTCCAACCTTGCGGAGCTAATCATCGGCCACAATCGGCTCAGTGCTGCTAGAGAACACTGGCGGATTCAGCCTCAGAAATCGAGTCAAATTGTCAACAGTGGGTGGTGGCGGTGGATTGTTGTTGTTGTTCTGATTCTGGATGAGTAGCTGCATGAGGGCATTCTGCTGCTGGAGTAGCTGGGTGAGCTCCGGCGGAAAACCGGTGTCACGTCTCGGAGGCATCTGGTGTTTTGGAGTGGATGAGAAAATTAGAATAGAACAATGGTCTAATGAGAGATAACACTACCCATATGAATGCACAATCATAAACACACCAATCATTTATTCATTCCACTCAAACATGGTTCAATCTGGATTACAAAAGCTCACGACTAATCGAAAATAACGACCTAACTGATCGATTTAAAAAGTAAAATAACATGGTGGTCGACTAAAAGTCTTCATCAATAATCCTTGCGTCCTCCGTGCGATGTCCTCCGTGTGGTGTCCTCTGCGGCGCCTCCTCTTGCGGCTCCCTCCAAAGGAACTCCTTCATAATCCTGATCATTGCTCACGAGGGTCCATCATCTCCACTCGGAAAAGGTCCTCTCCCAAGTCCATCTTTTCCTCTATTGCGGCAAGCTTCATCTTCAGGTCGTCGACTCTCTCCATGAAGTCCGCGACTTCTTCCTCATGGTCAAGGAAGTCTGCGTGTGCCTTCTCCTCCAGTTCTAGTTCACGGAACAATAGCCTCCTGTGTACCTTCGAGTTACGGCGAGTCTGGATCTCCCGTTTCCTGAGGAGACACTCCAAGTCCTGGACATAAGAGAGAATGGAGTCGTCCTCTACGGTACGGATGATATCTCCATTCCTTGCCCTGCGAGAAACCATGGCGAGGTCTCGAGTGATCGAGCTCGCCTGTAGATCCTCTCGGAGATGTCCAAGTGCACGATAGATCGCCATGTCCCTTCCGATGATCCAGTTGAAGTCGGTAAACTCAAAGTCAATAGGCTCCGTGTGTCCTCCGATGGTTCTCCCTGGAATGGGCACCTCGATCCTGTAGCGGGTATCCGTCGGGAGTGCATTGGTTGGCTTCCCGGTGATCGAGAGCAGGGCAATCTTCAGCTTCTTTACCATCTGGACCAGCTTCCTGCCGAAGGGCATCGTCTCATCTGGCTGGCAGAACTCCGGTAGCAAAACTGGGGTGAACTCGACGGTCATCTAAAATGTTGAAAACCGGAGAGGAGTCAGAAATGAATAGGGGAGAATTACGGAATGATAAGGATATAAAGTAAATGGTCTCTTCCTATGGCTTTCCGATCCTAGGGGTTACGTCCTCACGGTCAGCGTGTGCTCGATACCATCTCTCAGAGCGACCTGACCCAAAGTCGGTCAAATCTCGTGTATCATGTATTCATCCCAAGATCATGCCGGTACTCACAAGACATCGATGAAATAATCAAAGTTCAATCACACCTGAATTTATTACACGGTTCTCATATAGAGTCTTTATTACAATAGAATAAATTCGCCAAAGGCCAACTCATGAGAAATAAACTACTAAAGCTGCGGAAGTGAGATTTAAATAGCGAGTCCATCCGACTCCAAAGGGCAATCGCTAAGCGCGAGCGTAGCCTCACTCCTGATCGGAATAAACCTCTGCAACATAAGACGTTGCAGCCGTGTAGGTCAGCTTTTTGAATAAGCTGGCAAGTCATGAAGAGAATAACAATAATAAAATTCTACACTATATGCATCTTTGGCTGTGGGGCTCTAAGTTTCATCATTTTGCGAAAAGCCAGTTTTTCCCTACTACAGTGGACTTGTTTGCAAATACTACAAAATTGTTGGTAGTTATTGAGATGGTTCCGCCAACCAATATCTCATTCCCAAATTATTAAGTCATAACCCCCTCAAATTAATTTATTAGTTTTAGTGTTGAGATTTCCGAATACTTCCAAGTTCCAGAGGCTCAAATTGTCCGTAACCGGGGACACGGCTAATCGATTAGATCTTTAACTCTGCAGAGGTTTATGACTTTACCCGCAAGAATCATTCCTCCTTTTAAGTCTTCGCACTTCATGGTGTTTGAAGACGGGATGAATGAAACAGGTCTTCCAAAGAGTTCTTCCGCCACTGCCGTACCCATCCAATCCTACCGTTCTTCTACATCTCGTAGTACCGCCCAGCCAGCGTCACTACTAGGGTTGACCCAGCCAGAACCCATAATGGCTTGCGGCTGCACAGTAAGCTTGCGGTCAATGGGGCATCCATCCGTCTCTTCGTGGCTGGGTGAAGCTTTCCGCAAGATGTCATGGCACTTCTCCATGCATCCCGCCAACCACTTTGGGTTCTCCAGGTGCCCGTCAACAAATCCTCCACCCAAAGAGTGAATTCAAGTTCATTTTGATCTTGAAGTTCATGGGGTTGTCTTCATCATTGACTCTCACATCTTTCTTATGAATTTCACTCAACCAAACCCGTCTCTGAGCATAGCAAAATAAACTACTTCGTCCGGGGTCATGGTAACAAGGGATTGGTTCAACCTACCACATGATACTACTCAAGAACATAACTTCAAAATTTCAACTACTGCATGCATGGTGGGGTGGTATAATTTCTAATGCACAAAATCATAGGTATTGAAAATAACATGATCAAAGACTTGCCTTGCTGACGATCCTCGTAAGCTAAAGATTCGTAGTAGCAAGCTTCGCACTCCGGAAACTCTACCGAGACAAACAATAATCACAATAAGCATATAGCATAAGATCACTTAACATAGCAACAGAGTAACATAACACACCAAACAAACAAATCAAAACCCAAAGGAAAACTCAAAGAAAAAACCAACTCAAAGTTTTCCTACTTCAAGCAACAACTAAAAATAGTTTTACATAACAAAATTTTTTCTAACATAACCTAAGCATGAGTTTATGTTAACTTAACAGAAAATAATGCATTAAGCAACTAGGAGCAAAAAGAATCAATTTAAAAGCTATTATAAAACTCCTATTAGGCCTAATTCAATTTCTATTAAGAAAATAAAATTAAAAGTTTTATTTATAAAAGTTCATGCTCTAAAGTGACAGAAACTAACCTAGAATAATCAATCACATGTGAAAAATAAATTTATTTGCTAATTAAAATAATAGGAAAACAGTAGCTAGTTAATTAATTAAGAATAACATGATTCTACTAGAAACTAATTTTTATTAATCCTAAAATGCCCAAATTAATCCCTAAGGTTAGGTAATGTCAAAACAAGGTTGGGACAAAAGGATCATTGAAAATAATTTTCCTAGCTCATTTTATAGCAGATTTACTATTCTGACTAAATCTAAAATAAAGCAATTATAAATAATTTTAACATAGCTAATTATATTTTCTACAGAAACTATAAGAAATTTGCAAACCCACAAAAAAAGAATCACTTAAAAATATTAAGCAGAATAAAAGATATGAATTTTTCAAATCTGAAACTATTCTGCTAAAACAGAAAAACGAAAATAAAGAAAAACGGCTAAATGGGCCTAACTAACGCACTGAGCGTAACTTAGCTAAACGGGCCCTAGGGTTAAACGAATTGGGCCGGTACTAAAAATAAAACCCTAACTTAAAATTAAACCGGACTAAACCGGGCCGAACCGGGTTTTTATTAAAAGAACATACCCCTTCGGGGTGTTCTAATCCTAGCCGTAGATAACGAATCAGACGGCGGGGTGGTGTTCCGGCGGCTTACCGGAGTTCGACGGCGGTGGCGGCTCGGGCGGCGAGTGTCCCGACGTCTCCGGTGGTCGGGGAGGTCGGCGGAGTGGTCCGGCGTGTCTTGAGCGCGACGAGCGGGGGGGGGGGGTTCAGTGGAGTCGGTGGAGCTCGGGGTGGGCTAGGGCAGCGGCGGCGAGGCAAATGGCGGCGGCGGCGTTCGGCAACTCCGGTGAGTCTGTGAGAGAGAGGGTCCGTGAGGGGCGAGGGGGAATGGGGTGCGGGGAGGGTACTTATAGGCGCCTCGGCTTGGGCGAGGGGTGAATCGGGCGGATCGAATCCGGATCCTTCGATCCGGATCAGCGGCGGCGCGGCGTGGTGGCGGGCGGGGTTGAAGGAGGTGGGGCCCTTTGGCGAGAGAGGGAGGGGCGCGGTCGGTCGACCGACGCGGAGGGGATTCGGGCGAGGGTGCGGTCGGCTCATGGGCCGGCTCGGCTCGATCGCGCTGGGTGGGCAGTGGGCACGCTGGCCATCTTGATTGCCTCGGCTGGCTGGGCGATGCTTTGGCTGGCGCCTGAGGTCTTTTTTTTAGTTTAATTTTTTGAAAATAAAAACAGAGTTAGAATATAAAATATAAATATTTTATATAGGACATATATATATCAAAATGATCAGGGGAATATTCCCTATCATTTGAACATTTTTCCAGGGGCAAAATCCAAAGTTTATGAAAATTCATTTTTTTCAAAATTCAAATAAAACTCAAGTTTGAATTCAAAACTTTTGGCATTGTTTTCCTCTGATATTTTTGGAGTGTCATGTTTGCTCCTCTCATACTTTTGCTCAAGTATTTATCAGGCATAGTTTTTTGAAATGATTCCCACTTGCCAAAGTTTGAATTCAAATTCCAAAACTCAAAAACTTCAGAAACTTCAAATGGCACTCAAATTCAAACAGAATGCATAGATGCTTAGCTATAATTGTAAAACATTCCAAATAGGAAATTTGGGATGTTACACATATTATAGGCAAATAAATTATCGTAGCAAGCAAAAACTAGCATATGCAAGGAAGCGGAAAGGAACAATAACAATCTCAACATAACGAGAGGGCGAATTCAACAAAATAGCTATCACAAAGTATATTTTCCTCTCTCATAATAATTACATGTAGGATCATAGGCAAATTCAACAAAATAGCTATCACAAAGTATATTCTCAACACGATCCAAAATAGTGGGATTATCATTAACTAAAGTCATGACCTTTCCAAACCCACTTTCAATATTATTGCAAACAATATTATCAATCTCATATTCATCATGGGGCTTAAATAAATTTTCAAGATCATAAAAAGAATCACCCCAATCATGATCATTGCAACAAGTGGTAGACATAGCAAAACTAGCATCCCCAAGCTTAGGGTTTTGCATCTTATTAGCACAATTGACATCAAAAGAATTTATAATAAAATCATTGCAATCATGCTTTTTATTCAAAGATCTATCGTGAGTCACTTCACAGATTTCAGGCAAAACCTTATAAAGATAATCTAGTGCATCCAAATCACTAGGAATTGGTTCATCATAATTGGATCTCTTAAAAAGATTGGAAAGCGGATGAGGATCCATAGATATTAGCTACTCTGTTTAGGAATAAATACCCAACTATTTCAACCAAACAAGCAAACGAGCCAAGTAAGACATCAAGGCGAACGGAAAAGAGAGGGCGAATAAAACGGCAAGGGTGAAGTGGGCGAGAGGAAAACGAGAGGCAAATGGCAAATAATGTAGTGTGATAGATAGGGATTGTGATGGGTACTTGGTATGTTGACTTTTGCGTAGACTCCCCGGCAACGGCGCCAGAAATCCTTCTTGCTACGTCTTGAGCTTGCGTTGGTTTTCCCCGAAGAGGAGAGGATGATGCAGCACAGTAGCATAAGTATTTCCCTCAGTTTTTGAGAACCAAGGTATCAATCTAGTAGGAGGCCACGCACAAGTCCCTCGTACCTGCACAAAACGATACCTACTTGCAACCAACACGATTAGGGGTTGCCAATCCCTTCACGGTCACTTACGAGAGTGAGATCTGATAGAGATAATATTTTTGGTATTTTTGGTATAAAGATGCAAAGTGAAAAGTAAAAAGGAAAGTAAAAATAAAGCAAGTATAAAAGTGATGGAGATTGATTTGATGAGAATAGACCCGGGGGCCATAGGTTTCACCAGTGGCTTCTCTCAAGAGCATAAATATTCTACGGTGGGTGAACAAATTACTGTTGAGCAATTGATAGAATTGAATATAGTTATGAGTATATCTAGGTATGATCATGTATATAGGCATCACGTCCGAGACAAGTAGATCAAAACGATTCTGCATCTACTACTATTACTCCACTCATCGATCGCTATCCAGCATGCATGTAGAGTATTAAGTTAAAAACAGAGTAACGCCTTAAGCAAGATGACATGATGTACAGGAATAAATTCATGCAATATGATAAATACCCCATCTTGTTATCCTCGATGGCAACAATACAATCGTGCCTTGCAACCCTTTCATCCTTTGGTAAGGACACCGCAAGATTGAACCCAAAGCCATGCACTCCTCCCTTTGCAAGAACTACCAATCTAGTTGGCCAAACCAAACGGATAATTCGAAGAGACTTGCAAAGATAACTCAATCATACATAAAAGAATTCAGAGAAGATTCAAATATTATTCATAGATAAGCTGGATCATGAACCCACAATTCATCGGTCTCAACAAACACACCGCAAAAAGAAGATTACATCGAATAGATCTCCACGAGAGAGGAGGAGAACATTGTATTGAGATCCAAAAAGAGAGAAGAAGCCATCTATCTACTAGCTATGGACCCGAAGGCCTGAAGTAAACTACTCACACTTCATCGGAGAGGCTATGGTGTTGATTTAGAAGCCCTCCATGGTGGATGCCCCCTCCGGCGGAGCTCCGGAACAGGCCCCAAGATGGGATCTCATGGATACAGGAAGTTGCGGCGGTGGAATTAGGTTTTTGGCTCCTGTTCTGATCGTTTGGGGGTACGTAAGTATATATAGGAGGAAGGAGTACGTCGGTGCAGCATCAGCGGGCCCATGAGGCAGGGGTGCCCGCCCTAGGGGGAGGCGCCCCCCACCCTCGTGACCGCCTCCGATGTTCCTTGGCGTAGGGTCCAAGTCTCCTGGATCACGTTCAGTGAGAAAATCACGTTTCCGAAGGTTTCATTCCGTTTGGACTCCATTTGATATTCTGTTTCTTGAAACACCAAAAAGGCAAAAACATCAATTCGGGCTGGGCCTCCGGTTAATAGGTTAGTCCCAAAAGTAATATAAAAGTGGAAAATAAAGCCCATTATAGTCCAAAACAATAGATAAAGTAGCATGGAGCAATCAAAAATTATAGATACGTTGGAGATGTATTAGTGTCCAGCAGATATAAATCCCAAGTGGCTCAAAGAATAGAGCTATGCTCCCCGGCAACGGCGCCAGAAAAAGGTCTTGATAACCCACAAGTATAGGGGATCACAATAGTTTTCGAGGGTAGAGTATTCAACCCAAATTTATTGATTCGACACAAGGGGAGCCAAAGAATATTCTCAAGTATTAGCAGCTGAGTAGTCAATTCAACCACACCTGGCAACTTAATATCTGCAGCAAAATGTTTAGTAGCAAAGTAATATGATAGCGGTGGTAACGATAACAAAAGTAAAGACAACAAAATTAATGTTTTTTGGTATTTTTGCAGTGATTGTAATAGTAGCAACGGAAAAGTAAATAAGCGAGAACCAGTATATGGAAAGCTCGTAGGCACCGGATCCGTGATGGATAATTATGCCGGATGTGGTTCGTCATGTAACAGTCATAACATAGGGTGACACAGAACTAGCTCCAATTCATGTAATTTAGGCATGTATTCCATAAATAGTCATACGTGCTTATGGAAAAGAACTTGCATGGCATCTTTTGTCCTACCCTCCCGTGGTAGCGGGGTCCTATTGGAAACTAAGGGATATTAAGGCCCCCCTTTAATAGAGAACCGGAAAAAAGCATTAGCACATGAACTCCTCAAACTATGGTCATCACCGAGAAGTATCCCGATTATTGTCATTTCGGGGTTGTCGGATCATAACACATAATAGGTGACTATAGACTTGCAAGATAGGATCAAGAACACACATATATTCATGAAAACATAATAGGTTCAGATCTGAATTCATGGCACTCGGGCCCTAGTGACAAGCATTAAGCATAGCAAAGTCATAGCAACATCAATCTCAGAACATAGTGGATACTAGGGATCAAACCCTAACAAAGCTAACTCGATTACATGATAAATCTCATCCAACCCATCACCGTCCAGCAAGCCTACGATGGAATTACTCACGCACGGCGGTGAGCATCATGAAATTGGTGATGGAGGATGGTTGATGATGACGACGACGACGAATCCCCCTCTCCGGAGCCCCGAACGGACTCCAGATCAGCCCTCCCGAGAGAGATTAGGGCTTGGCGGCGGCTCCGTATCGTAAAACATGATGATTTCTTCTCTCTGATTTTTTCTCCCCGAAAGCCAATATATGGAGTTGGAGTTGGCGTCGGAGGGTCTCCAGGGGGCCCACGAGGTAGGGGGCGCGCCCTGGAGGCGGGGCCCACCCTCGTGGACAGGGTGTGGGCCCCTGGTCTTCATCTTTGGCGAGGATTTTTTATTATTTTTTATAAGGCATCCCGTGGAGTTTCAGGTCATTCTGAGGACTTTGGTTTTCTGCACATAAAACAAGATCATGGCAATTCTGCTGAAAACAGCGTCAGTCCGGGTTAGTTCCATTCAAATCATACAAGTTAGTGTCCAAAACAAGGGCAAAAGTGTTTGGAAAAGTAGATACGACAGAGACGTATCAGAAGGGAAGACTCGGCAGTTGTTTCCCACGCGGAGGAGAGTACGACTATACGAGGGTTTACTGGTTCGTCTGCCGTCGCCAGAGAATAACAACAGGTGTGGCTGAGTAGAGGGATGGCTTGGCCAGCGATGGGAGTACGGTGGGGCGGTGAGGCCTGCGCGGCAACACAGCCGGCCGCGGGAGGAGGGAGCAGGCAGTCCCGCCGGCGTTTGTTTGAGCGGCTGGAGCAGGAAGAGCAGAGATTGAAGAAGCACGACGGCCGTTGGATGGACATCCAACAGTCACTGCTTGTGCGCCAACCTTTTTTTAGGAAAGCCTCAAATCTGTGGAAAGCAGCATACAACCCATCTGCCATTATTTCTAATAATTTACAGCCCATTTGCTCATTCTTAAGGTTTTTTAGCCCACATTCTTTTTGTTAGCATTACAGCCCATATTGTGGTCACGTTTAAAAAATTATACGAAATTTTACATATTTCGGTGCGGTCCGAACTGTTTTTTAATCCCGAAATATCGACTCACATTCAAACTAATTTTAAAAATAAATGTATATCAATATAAAATCCAACAAATTCTCCACGCATAAAAATGAATGTAATTTAAAATCTCGAAATGAAAAAAAAGATATTTGAAACAAATTGCCAGTTTGATGTGTTTTAAAAATGTACAGCTCATTTCTCATTACCGATGGGCCATTTTCTCGGCCAGCCGAATGAAAGCTCTCCTCGTCTTGAAAGATTTGCAGCCCAACAGGCCTGACAAAGCGACTTACTTGGCAAATCACAAAAAACTGGGCTGTGGCCGTGGACCCAGCTTGTCGACCTCTCCACGTCATAACTTTTTCCGATGGAATGTCGTTGACCACATTGACCACGCCGCGCCGAGAGCACCACGGCGGTGGACGACGGCGAGGCCTAGGAAGGGGACGACGCGGAACCGGGGAAGACGCGGCAGTGGATGCCCACGCGGAGAGGAGTACGAGCGTTCACTGGTTCGGCTGCGGTGTGAGACTGCCGTCGCCGCAGGGCCTGGCTAGTGGTGGGAGTAGTAGGGGGCGATGAGGCCTCAACGGCAGCACAACCGCCCACTGGAGGCAGGAGCAGGCGGTCTCCCCAGCGCTGGTTTGGGCGGCTGATGCAAGAAGAGCAGCGATTGAAGAAGCAGCAGGACCGTTCGATTCAAATCCAACGGTTACTGCTGCTAGAATCGTTTGTTGAGTAAGTTGACAAGCCCTGCGTACGTGTCAACTAAGTTGGCCGATAGGTCAGCCTCCCAACCGGTGCGCCCCAGATGTCAGTGGGAGGAATCATTTTTTTTCGCGTAATATTTTTTTGACAGCAGTTGATTGCGTGCGGCCAGGCTAGCGAAGGGAGTAGGGTGGGCCGGGGAAGCCTGCGCGGCATCACAGCGGGCCACAAGAGGAGGGAGCAAGCAGTCCCGTAGGCGCTAGTTTAGGCGGCTGGAGCAGGAAGATCAGAGATTGAAGAAGCACATCGGCCGTTGGATGGACATCCAGCAGTCACTGCTGCTAGAATCGTGTGTTCACTGACAAAGCCTTGCGTAAACAAGTCAGCCTCGAAATCTGTGGCGTGTACAACCCATTTGCTATTATTTTTATATTTTTTACTCATTTTCTAGTTCACATGGAATTTATTGCAGCCCGCTTTCCATTTTTAGAATTGCTGGCCATTTTCTCGTCAAGATACAGGTCAAAAATTAACTAAATATGTGGGAATTTTTGAAAATTCGCAAATTTTTGTTAGGGAACGAAATATTCTTAATCCAAAAATTAATAGCCATACTAAAACAAATTTAAAAATAGATTAATACTATGTCATGTTAAATCCAATGAAATACGTATAGGATATCAGTGAAGAAGAAAAACAAAAAAAAACTAATATCCCATTTGCTATAATTTTTTTGGAATTTTCAACCCCTTCTGATATTACTTTTAACAGACATTGACCATAATCTTTGGCGAGGACGGAATGCATCCCTCCTTGTCTTGAAAGATTTGCAGCCTAGTAAATCGGAGAAAACAAATAGGCCTAGCTTGGGCATTCTTAAAAAAGAAATACTGGGCAACCTAATTTCCCAAAGAACTGGTGCATGAGCATTTAGCTTTATTTATTTATTTACTTATTTATGTTTAGGGGACAATGAGCATGTACCTGGGCCGGATTCATGTGAGAGCCTTCCTTCCAGTTAATTATGGGCTTCTCTATTGGGCCTTCATCAGTGGGCTGCATGTTATCAACAAGTGGAAAATGTGTTCCGTACAAAAAGTAGTATGAGCTACGTACGGTTCGGGGCACTAAAGGATCGAACCGTGCAAAGACTTCCAAAACATTGTGTTTGTCGTTCTAACAACACATTTATTCAGCCAATGACGAAATATACTACTGATTGTACATTGAAAACAGCAGCAGCAGCAACCTGGGCTGGGGTGCAATGTAGAAGCGATAAGCAGGCCGAAAGAGTGAAGACGCAACTCTCTTCCAAACCAAACATCAACCATTATTACAAAGGGCTACCAAAAAGAACAAGTGTATGCATCAAACTAAATAAAGATCCTACTACTCCAAGTGTATGCGATCTAACTAATGGCTCGCTTAGACGTTACTATTTATTAAGCTCGAGATTGGTCGACGGCTTGAACCAGATGGGTGCCTGACGGGAGAAACTCCAGCCAGCAGGTCGAAGTCTGATACTTGCGACCCTCTCTCCTACTTTGGGCTGCAGAGCGTGGCGGCACATATCTGGGTATGGTGCATGCAGAGACGCATGGTACGCTGTGTACACACAGTTTTGCCTGATGAACGAAACCGCGCTGCCATCATGATCCTTGTCGTCGGTTATCTCCTGGTTAATCGGATAATTCAGTCCGATAAACAGAGAGCGTGTACCAAGGCTACTCACAGCCACCAGTTAAAAAGTCCTGAAGGCCCAGAGAAGCTGGAATCCTGCTCAAAGACCTTGTAGTGACTGTGATTGTATTCCGTGAAACAACACGTCCGGTACGTGCGAACGATCATCAATCTTTCGCCGTCGTCTTATCGAGCCAGGAACCACCTGCAACTGCCATGCCACTTTTCTTTGAAAGGTTCTGGGATTAGGAAGGGTAGGGACACCAGGCGGCCTACAACATCATATCAAGTTGGAGTCAAATAAAAAAGGGCTCTTGATTTAGTCAATCTTAAGAACAACATGTTATGAGCATGAATATTTTTTCAGTAAATGTTGACAGTAATATAAGCAAGCCATCATGATATCATAGGAAAGTAACATACTGCTGTAACAACCGTTTGTAGCGATGACTGGAGTAGGCCAGCAATACGTCCAGCCATAGAAGGAGTCGACAGTGTAAATGAAGCCCTTGTGTTCAATGGCATCGGAGTACCATGGAGGATGTATGATCCTGCGATGGACGTGTAGATTTATCCACTTACCGCAGTGACCTGTCAGATAGGCGAGACCGCGGTTGAAGAACGCAATTAGCCTGAAGTCTTTATAATTCGCAGATCTTGTGGGCACTTGGCAGATTACAACCTTGAGCAAATCAAACTTGGTATCATGTTGGCTACTGTAAGATTCCGAGTATTCTGGGCCGCGGTGCCAAAGCAGTACAGTGTTAATCAAAGGAAGGGGGATCAACCGCCGAGTGTAGACCTCCACAAGCATCCAGCTGCCGCGACCGTCGACGAGCACCATCGAAGACGTGTTCATGCCGACCCAGTACATACCGTTAATCTAGTTGAGGCTAACGGGGATCAGATCGCAGTCAACGGGGTTGATGCTCGCCACCCTACGATCGTTATCCTGCGTGACACGCCGTTTCTGAAGATCAGGTGGCATCAGCAAGCAAAGAGCTGGCTTAAAAAGCTCCGGCCTGATGGCTTTGAGTAAACGGTATAGCCCCGATGAGCCCGCGGCAAGCGACATGGTACTGAGATTGTACACACGCGAAACAATGAGCTTGATTACCTTTGTGGGGAGCGAATTCTAGCCACTCTTTCAGCGGACGCTGCTCGGTTCTGCCATCAGTGCTTGGGTTTCGGACGAGGGGGGGAGGCGCCTTAGCAGGGATGGAAGATTGGACGAGATTATGTGCGAACAAAGATGGGGAAGTGAATCTGTGTTGCGGGAAGTGGACAGGTGATCATGACTACAGCACGCCGCTTGACTTACGAGACACATACCAGCAGCGTAGGGTCATATCGATGCCAGACAACTTGCTTGAGTGATTACAGTAGTGGTACTCCCTACAGTACCTACTACAATACTATGCCCTGGCTTGCTTGAGTAGAGTAGTAGAGTAGGACTCTGCTCTACTACTAGCACCGAGGTGTAGTATATTCTATTCTAAAATAGTTACAAACTTCAACGCCCGAGCGTGGAACGACTATGAACCGTCCTCAAAGACCGTGTCTATGTGGTGTTTGGACTTATATGCAAAAAAGCAAGATGCCCGTGCAATGCACGGAACACCATCATCACCAACTCGGTTTTTTCTCTACTCCAACTCATATAAAAGACTCAGTTGGTGATGATGGAGGCGAGGAGGCGTGTTCAGCCTGGCGTGTAGTGGACGACGCAACACTATTTGATTTTTTATAAAAACAAAGAAGAGTAGTAGAGATAGAGACATAGGGAGGAGCACGAGGTTGTGTGAGATAAGGATGAACGAGGCAAGGCCTTATCTGTAAATGTGGAGAGAGGTGCGGGTATCTTTTGTAAAATTGTCATAGTTGGCTTTGTATCCGTCAGATATAGATCGGACGGTCTATATTACAAGATGACAGGCATACCATCATCACCAACTCGGTTTTCTACAAGAGTAGATATATAGATAGATAGAGACTAGGGAGTACTAGTAAGGACACCATCTACTGCTTCGTGTGCTACTCCTGCGCTCCATTCGGCGGCCGCAATGTCCCCTACAACCACTCCCTCCTGCGCTCCATTCAGCGGTGTCGGTGTCAAAACCGGCGGATCTCGGGTAGGGGGTCCCTAACTGTGCATCTAGGCGGATGGTAACAGGAGACAAGGGACACGATGTTTTACCCAGGTTCGGGCCCTCTTGATGGAGGTAAAACCATATGTCCTGCTTGATTAATATTGATGATGTGTGTTACAAGAGTGGATCTACCACGAGATCAAAGAGGCTAAACCCTAGAAGCTAGCCTATGGTATGATTGTTGTTCGTCCTATGGACTACAGCCGTCCGGTTTATATAGACACCGGAGAGGGATAGGGTTACACAAAGTCGGTTACAAAGGTAGGAGATCTACATATCTGTATCGCCAAGCTTGCCTTCCACGCAAAGGAAAGTCCCATCCGGACACGGGACGAAGTCTTCAATCTTCTATCTTCATAGTCTTGGAGTCCGGCCGATGATGATAGTTCGCTATCCGGACACCCCTAGTCCGAACTCCTCAAGAGCCCCGAACCGGGCTTCAGCGACGACGGTCCGGCGCGATATTGTCTTCGGCGTTGCAAGGCGGGTTCTCCTTCAAACTTCATGTTCCCGTCGAATAGTGTCCGGCTTCCTTATAAATGTTGCGCCCCTTGGCTCCTACGCCCAATAATGGCCTTCTTTCACGTGTCGTACGAATGCGAAAGGCTGGGGTATTTTTACATTTTAACCCCTAGCCGTGCGAACGAGCCACCTATAAGAGAGGCGAGGATCTAGATCCAGCTCACACCATCCTCCATCCGCAAGTTCTCATCGGTGCCTCGACAAAAATCCATTCCATCATGGATAGCCGACGCTGCTCCTCCTCTCGCTCCCCCAGCCCTAAGCCGGAGATTGGCGGAGATGCTCGGCCCCACACAGCGAGCTAGTGGCACTCCAAACCAAGGGATATCTTCCCCCAGCTTTCATGGTTCCGATTCGAGCCGGACTAGCCACCTACAAGGGTGGAGAGCGTCCCCAACCCTTCCAAAGGGGAGTGGGTATGCTTTATCCCCTATCTAATAAGGGGACTCGGATTTCCCATACATCCATTTCTCCGGGGCTCCTAGAGTTTTACTGACTCCAGCTTCACCACCTCACGCCCGCCTCCGCTTTGCACATCAAGGGCTTCAGAGCTCTTCGAGCTGTTCTTGGGCATCGAGCCCCATTTTGCGCTGTGGAAGAGATTGTTTTGTCTCGCACTCGTTCTCATGAGGGGTCGATATATCAAGTGGGCGGAGCCGAATATGGCGCATCGCCGGGACAGATATCTATCCGCACCCGAAGAAGGCGTCCAAGACTGGCCTTCGAATGGTTCTACATGGAGGATGCCCTCTGCGGATCCAGTTCGGATCGGCCTCCGGAGTTCAACAATGCTCCCTTGAAGAAACGCCTGAGTTGGCGCCATGAGCCCTCAACGGAAGATGATGGGGCGCCCATTATCGATGGGCCGGATTAGGTTACTGGCCCACGCCAGATTGACCATGATCGGAGTCATGGCCACGTGCATTATGCGAGGGGTGCAGCCACTCCAATATAGGGGCCACCCTATGTGGGATTTCAACGGGGAAGATGACGCCACCCGTCATGGCCGCAAAGGGCCAGGCTCGGCAGCCGATCTGGCAAAGATCCTGTCTGTCTTGTACAAGGGAGAGGAGGAGGACTTCCTCCGCACGAATCCGTTGAATGGATTCTCTATGAATAATCCTCGGAGCTGGGTAAGCGGATGTTCATCTACCCGATCCATACTTTTAAAGTCAAGTACCTTACTCTGTGGTTTCGATGCAGGAGCTGCGCCGGGACGTGGAGGGCATACGAAGCCTAACTCCACAGCCCGAGGATCCGGAACGATCCCTTGATCCGACCTCCGAAGAGGATCCGGACATAAAGGTGGAGCTGATTGACGGGGTGTTCCACCAACGTAGCATGGACAATGCCCTAGTCGCCATTACGGCTGACTACCCCGGTTTGTTTCCGGCCTCCCAGGTGACTACGACCGAGGTCTTGACACCATCATTCGATTCGCGCTCAATTTTGACCATCCCATACTGATGGTGCATCGCAGGAGGTGCCTTTAAGGCGGGAAGCCGAACCCGTGGCGGCCGACCAACAAGGGTCAGTCCGGCCCAGCGGGCGGAAGAGGAGTGCGACGCGGACCGAAACCTCGCCGCAACGGTACGGAGCACCGCTATTTTTAAGGGAAGGATCCCCATGAGGTATATTAATGCTCATAACTTTTCCAGAAAGGGCGCTCGCCGGACAGTGTCCGGAGAGGTTGCCAATCAAGCCTCCGCCAGCCATGCTCCAACGCACGGTTCGGGAGGGGAGGCGAATACAAGGCATGAGCCGGACGCTCCTCCGACGGAGGATGCCGACAGGTTGTCCGCCACCCGGTCTGAGGTGGAGAGCGCCATGAATCACATGCGTCGCCGGACAGTTCTTCGTGACGCGTGTTTGTCCCCGGAGGCGTTAAATGCCTTTGATGCGGGAAACGCGCACCTCCGTGCCGCTCAAGATGGGTTAACCAGAGCCACGGAGCAGTATGTGAAAGACATACGGGTAAGTAATTTTAATAGTTATATATGCCAGTAGCCCCCGAGACTTAAAATAGTTGAAATAACTGATTTAAGGATCAATTATTATGCAGGATCTGACGGAGAAGAATACCCATCTGTCCCAGGAGCTCCAAGAGTGCAAGGCCCAACTTGAGGCCGCACTGGCCGCCATAGGGGGAGCCACAGAGACCCCCACTGGTAAGACGTACTTTGAAAAGATAATTATTTAACAAAGTGCAGCATGAATATGAAAATAATATTGCAGAGGGCGCCGGACTAGATCCGGACAAGCAACAGCTATTGCGTCAGCTAAAGGCCGGCGAGAGGGTGCTTATGAAGGTGCAGCAGGAGAGAAACAAGCTCCAAGATGCCCACACCCAGCGAGGAGAAGAGCTGAAAGGTGTTCGGGCCCAGCTGTCTAGCTCCGTGAAGGAGAATCAGCGGCTTCATCGCGGCATTTATAGTAAGTGCTTGAACAAATACCTTTGAAAAGAAGAATTCGGCGAGGAAGTCGATTGACAGAAATATGTCTTTAGGTGTGCTCACAGTGTCGCCTCATGGAGGAAATGCCTGGTCAACGGGTGACCAACTTCCCGAGCTGGTGCAATTGCTCGAACGTGTTCGGCAGCGATGAGTGGCGCTGCTCATGCTTTATGGCCATCCGCCTCCCTACCCGAGGGCCTTGGTGAGCTTGCTGAGAAGCTTGGGAGCACGGCGACGCCTCCGCTTGTGGAAGATATCGGCTGCCGTCGAGCGCCAGGAGGCCTGGGCCATGGTGAAGACGCAGCGTTACCAAGGCTGACCCAAACCACATGGCCGAGGTCGGACCAAGGGGCTGATGGGAAGGAGATCCTGTGAGCTTGATGTACGACCAAGTAGAACTGGCCGCGAAATATTCCCAACAGGACTGTAAGTTAGACAACCTGTTAGATGGGATTGAGGAGGAGTATAATCAGTCGGTTTGACGATGTAATTTGAAATGACATGTAAAATGCCTTCTAGCCGGATTGTAGATCGTTTGTCTTTGCGGACCGTTTCGCTTCAACCTCGGTACCCAACAGTCCATAGTGTGTCCGAATACCCTTACGGTTATAATAGAACCGGGGCATGCATGGAGACAAGGCGTCGGGGTCATAATTGCTTTATCAGACAAGTGCCCAACTAGTTATGTTATATTACATGGTTAGTAAGAAACATCTTCCAGGGAGAATAGTTCCATTAAGGGTTCCTTTCCCTGGGAGGCATGCCTAAAGTGCAATGCCGGACTGCGAAAATAGCAGAAAAAGCATCTGGGGGCAGATAAATAAGTAAGTAATAAATCATCTTTCAAGTCACCGACCGAATATTCTCTTAAGAACGCTAGCTTTCGTCTTCACCTAGTCTGAGGTACACATCCGGCTGAACCGGCAGTAGCAATCGCAGAGGTGCTCCCTTTACCTCCTAGCCGAACAATCGGGAACGTAGGGGTAAGCACAGGAGCCAGGCAACCCAGCTTGGCCAAAACTTAAGTCATATCGATGCATACAATGGTGAATAAAAGGTACATGCGGAAGTATGACACATGTATTGGGCATGAAGCCCGTTAATAAGCTTCTGTTAAAGAAGCCCCCAGGTATAATGAGTGCCAGGAGCACATCAAGTGTGTGCGAACAAAGCGCAAATCAGCCTATAAAAGGTATTGAAAAAAAAGTGGGAAGAAGGAGGGGGACAAGAGGCAGTAGAAATATAACAATGTGGACGGGGGAGTGAGACGAACCCAGAGTCCGGCGTTAGGCGTAGAATCTTCGGAGACGGGCTACGTTCCATGGGTTCGGCTCGAGTCGGTTGTCAGATGTGTTACGTAGACGGTATGCTCCGCCGGTAAGGACTTGGTCGATTATGAAGGGACCTTCCCACTTGGGCTTAAGTTTGTCTTTTTTCTTGTCCGGCAGGCGTGGAACAAGTTCGCCAACATTGTAAGTTTTGGCCCGTATTTCTCTGCTTTGATATCTTCGAGCCTGCTGCTGATAAAATGCGGAACGAGCCTTTGCCACGTCCCGCTCCTCCTCTAAGGCGTCCAAACTATCCTGCCGATCCAACTCGGCTTCTCTTTCTTCGTACATGCGCACACGAGGTGAGTCATGAATTATATCGCAGGGCAGAACTGCCTCTGCGCCGTATACCATGAAAAATGGTGTGAATCCAGTAGTTCGGTTTGGCATGGTCCTCAGCCCCCAGAGTACGGAGTTGGGCTCCTCTACCCAGTGCGTGTTAGATTCCTTGAGGGACCACACTAGTCTGGGTTTGATGCCGCTCATGATTAGACCATTTTCTCACTCGACTTGCCGTTAGTTTGGGGGTGATAGACTGAAGCGTAATCGAGCTTGATGCCCATGTTTTTGCACCAGAGTTTAACCTCGTCGGCCGTGAAGTTCGTGCTGCTATCGCGATGATGCTGTGGGGGCGCCAAAACGGTGTACTACCCCGGATATGAAGTCTATCACGGTCCGGATTCTGCCGCTTTAACCGGCTTGGCCTCAATCCATTTGGTGAATTTGTCCACCATGACCAATAAGTATTTGTGCTTGTGGGTTCCCCCTTTAAGGGGTCCAACCATGTCAAGCCCCTGCACATGAACGGCCGGTAATGGGTATAGTTTTGAGGGTGGTGGGTGGCATGTGGCTCGATTAGCAAAGAGCTGGCAACCGATGCATCGTTGGACTAAGTCTGAGCATCTGCCCGGCTGTCGGCCAATAAAATCCTGTACGGAAGGCCTTGCCTACAAGGGCCCGGCTGCAGCGTGGTGCCCGCCGAGTCCGGGCGTGAATTTCAGCCAAGATTTCGCCTTCCTCTTCGGAGATACACCTTTGAAGGACTCGGTTGTGCTTTTCTTATAAAGTTCTCCTCATGGACCTTGTAGGCCTTAGATCGCCGAACTATGCAGCGGGCCTCATTTTGGTCTTCTCGAAGTTCCTGCCGTATTAAGTAGGCTAGGAATGGTTCTGTCCACGGGACAATTACTGCCATTATTTCGTGAGCTGAAGGTGTTATTTCATTGGCTGAGCCGCCGATTGTTTCAGAATGGTCTGAGTTAGGTGATGCAGCTGGCTCCGGATTGTTATTTCCGGACTCCTCTTCCATAATATGGATGGCTTAAATAGCCGCCCAGAAGATGTTTGGAGGAGGGCGCCTCGCTTCGCGCGATGCATGCTAACACGCTGCTGCCTGGTTATTATCCCGGGCTACATGGTGGAATTCGAGTCCTTCGAACCGAGCTGACATTTTTAGGACGGCGTTGCGGTATGCTGCCATTTTTGGATCTTTGGCGTCAAAGTCTCCATTTACTTGGGATATAGCAAGGTTTGAATCCCCGTGCACCTCTAGGCGTTGAACGCCCATGGAGATTGCCATCCGGAGGCCATGTAGAAGGGCCTCGATTCGCCGCGTTTTTGGAGTCCGTGTACATTATTTGAAGTACGTATTGATTGTGTCTCCGCTAGGGGCGCCAGACGACGCCAGCCCCAAGCCAGCCAACATTTTGGATCCGTCGAAATGCATGATCCAGTTAGAGTACGCGCCGTACTTTTAGGGAGTTCGCTTCGTCCATTCGGCGACGAAGTCAGCGTAACCTGCGACTTTATAGCTCGTCGTGGTTTGTAGGTTATGTCAAATGGTAAGAGCTCGATAGCCCATTTTGCAATCCTGCCCGCTATCGTCGCGATTGTTTATAATATCGTTGAGAGGTACTTGGAGGCCACCGTTATTGAACACTCTTGAAAGCAGTGTCGCAGCTTCCGGATGCTATGAACACCGTGATACGCTATCTTTTGATAATGTGGGTACCGGATTTGCATGGAGTTAGAACAAAGGATACGTAGTACACTCGGTTTTCAAGAGGGAATCAGTGCCCTTCTGCTTCTCGTTCAACGACGAGTACCGCGCTGACAACTTGATGTGTTGCTGCGATATATAATAACATAGGTTCGCCCAGGTTGGGCGCGGCCAGAACCGGATTTGTTGCCAGTATGGCCTTTATTTCTTCGAGTCCGGCTGTGGCAGCATCCGTCCATTCAAAATGTTCGGTGCACCGGAGGAGGCGGTAGAGGGGCAGAGCCTTTTCTCCCAAACGGGAGATGAAGCGACTTAAGGCCGCTACGCATCCGGTTAGTTTTTGTATCTGCTTGAGGTCTTTTGGAATATCCAATTGTGACAGAGCTCGGATTTTGGCCGGGTTTGCTTCAATTCCTCTACAGGATACGATGAAGCCCAAGAGCTTTCCGGCTGGTACGCCGAAGACGCATTTTTCCGGATTGAGCTTGATTTCATATGCTCGGAGGTTGTCGAAAGTTACCCTCAAATCTTCTACTAGGGTTCCGACGTGTTTGGTCTTCACGACCACATCGTCTACGTATGCCTCTACTATTTTGCCTATCTGGGTAGCCAGACATGTTTGAATCATGCGCTGATATGTTGCGCCGGCGTTTTTGAGTCCGAAGGGCATTGTGTTGAAGCAGAATGACCCATATGGAGTAATGAATGCCGCTATGCCTGATCTTTCTCCGCCATCTTGATTTGATGGTATCCGCGATGGGTCGAGGAAGCACAATGAATCGTGTTCGCGGTAGCATCGATGATTTGGTCGATGCGAGGGAGGGGAAAGGGTCCTTTGGACAGGCCTTGTTAAGGTCTTTAAAATCGACGCAGAGCGCCAGGATTTGTCCTTTTTGGTACCATTACTAGATTGGCTAGCCATTCCGGATGTTTTATATCTCCGATGAATCCGCTTCTAAGAGTTTGGCCAGCTCCTTCCCATTGCCTGTCTTTTGGGTTCGGAAAATCGCCAAGAGTTTTTTTATCGGCTTGAATCCTTTTAGGATATTTAGGCTGTGCTCGCCACCGTGTGTGGGATTCTGGCATGTCTGAAGGGTGCCGTGCAAAATGTCCCAATTTTCCCAAGGAATTCTCGTAGTGCGGCTTCGACGTCAGACTTAATTGTGCCCCAATGGAGGCCGCTTTTGTGGGGTCCGTTGGATGGACCTGAAATTTGACTATTTCGCCTCGCTGGTTTAAAAGAGGTGGACTTGGACCTCTTATCGAGGATCACATCATCCCTATCCACCGTGGAGCGCAGCGTAGTTAGTTCCTCTACCACTAGGGCTTCGGACAATGCCTCTAGGGCCAAGTCGGCTGTCTTATTTTCAGCGCAGTGTGCTGTATCCGGATCATCGGCGAGTGATTATCCCATTGGGTCCGCATTTTGAGCTTCATGTACCCGTAGTGGGGTATAACTTGGAAGATTGTGAATGCCTCTCGCCTAACAAAGCGTGATATCCGCTGCGAATGGGGCCACTTGGAACGTGACCTCCTCGGACTGTAATTGTCCGGTGAGCCAACACTACATCTAGTGTGATTTTTCCTGCAGCGCATTTCTCGACTAGGGATTATCCTCCGAAGGTTGTGCTGCTTCGCTCAATGTGGCTCCAGTCAATTTCCATTTTTTGAAGGGTTTCCTCATAGATGAGGTTTAATCCGCTGCCGCCATCCATGAGTACCTTAGTAAGACGGAAACCGTCCACTATCGGACTGAGGACCAATGCAGCTGGTGCTCTAGCTGTTCGGAATTTAGGTTTGTCGCTGGCGTTGAAGGTGATAGCCGTGTTGCTCCATGGATTTGTTGTTGCTACTTGGTAGACTTCGGCGAGGCTGTGGATTGTTCGTTTCCGCATGTTATTTGATGCGAAAGTCTCGAAGACTGTTAATACCGTACTGGTACTGCTGGGTTGGTTGCCCGAGGCTAAAAGGCCTACGCCACTTTTGGCCACCTGCCGTAGTATCCAACACGCTCGAAGGCTGTGTGTTGGAGTGGCGCCCTCCGTACTGTGGATTTTGCAGGGTCCGTTGACCCATCCCTCCAAAGACGGTTCCGCACTTTTAGGGGTTTTTGCTTTTTGGTTTTTAACCCAGGTGCTTGAGTATGAAGCACCCTTTTATTTAGGACTGGGTTTGTATTCAGGGCCGGGTTGTCCCAAAACCTAGTTTGGGTTTTACAGGCACTCTCCATCGCGCAGTATTTTTGTACGATGGTCGCTAGGTCGGCGAGGCGTGAAACTTCGCGACGACTGATGGCGTTTATGATTCCCTTGTCCTTGCAATTGTTGCAGAAGATTGAAATCGCGCTTTCTTCACGGCAGTCCTTTATCCTGTTCATAACCAGGAGGAATCTGGCCCAGTTATGATGTACTGTTTCATCGAGCTCTTGCCGTATGTGAGATAGATCGCTTATGTTTGGGTGGGCGGGTGGAATTAAGTTCGGAACCCCGCCCGGTCTGAGGCTCAAAGGCCAGGAAGCTTCCGGATTCAGAAGCTTGGTTTGCTGAGCGCTTTCCAACAAATCTGGTCCGAGGCCTGACTTTAGGTTCAGTATTTGATTAGTGTCAGTCCCTCCGCGGGAACCGGCAGGAGGGATCCGGAATCCGGACATAGTTGGATTTTAACATAGAAGAAGAGTCGCCGCATTGTTCCTCTACCACGACAACATGGTGGGTAACCTGGGGAGAGTTAATTTCTCTCAGATCGGTTTTAAGCCCAATCTGATCGTAGTCGGTAGCGACTCCTAGGGCGGCGATGCGATCCAAGAGCTTGTTTACGGAGGAGAGCTCAATCAGATCTAGCTGCTCGGCGAATTCCGAGCTGACGTGAAGATCGCTTTCAATGACTTGAGAGGTCATTGTCGGGGCGGTGGCCGAACAGGCGGTCATGAGAAAACCGCCTAGCCGGATAGTTTGGCCGGCAGCCAAAGCTCCCTTGGCGATGGCGCCGTCTTTAAAGACGGGAAAAGGTATCCTTCTTGATGGTGACGGAACAGAGGAACTCTCAATGAAAGCACCAATGTCGGTGTCAAAACCGGCGGATCTCGGGTAGGGGGTCCCGAACTGTGCGTCTAGGCGGATGGTAACAGGAGACAAGGGACACGATGTTTTACCCAGGTTCAGGCCGTCTTGATGGAGGTAAAACCCTACGTCCTGCTTGATTAATATTGATGATGTGTGTTACAAGAGTGGATCTACCACGAGATCAAAGAGGCTAAACACTAGAAGCTAGCCTATGGTATGATTGTTGTTCGTCCTATGGACTACAGCCGTCCGGTTTATATAGACACCGGAGAGGGCTAGGGTTACACAAAGTCGGTTACAAAGGTAGGAGATCTACATATCCGTATCGCCAAGCTTGCCTTCCACACCAAGGAAAGTCCCACCCGGACACGGGACGAAGTCTTCAATCTTCTATCTTCATAGTCTTGGAGTCCGGCCGATGATGATAGTTCGGCTATCCGGACACCCCCTAGTCCGGAACTCCCTCAGCGGGCGCTGCTGAAATTTGGGGAGCGCACTCTCGCGACTGCTCGCAGCCACAACTTCACCGACGACGACTTCTTCCCCGACCTCAGCAACCTCTTCCTCTACGACATGGGCGACAACCTCAACGCCAACGGTGCTGCTCCCGTTGCACCGTATGTGTTTCTGTCCTTCCTTTTCAAAATCGTGGTAGAATTCATGTTTCTACTCTGTATCCTACTACTATGCTAGTCCACATGATTAGTTTCATCTTTGTTATAGCCGTCATGATTTATTTTGTGCTTATTCGGATTAAATCTCGTAGTAACTTGCTCATATATTCAACTGGCGCAACGTCCCCTACAGCCACTCCTGTTTCATGGACGGCCTAGTCGATGCCTCCAAGGAGCCCTTTGTCCACTGCTATGAGTGCCCGATGCCGTTTTGTGGCTCGCCGGCGGACATGGTGCATCACCTCAAGGATGCGTGCAGCGGTCACTGTTGGCCCTTGGCGGAGAACATCAAGTACGAGATGTGCTACCCGTTCACCATGCCGGAGTCGCTGGAGGATCACCGGCGCCTGCTAGTCTCGGAGGAGGACGACAACGTCTTCCTCTTGATCGTGGGCACCGGCAAGGCACGTGCAGGCCTCCACCCCGTCTTTGTAATGTGCGTCAGGGGCAACGCCGCTGACACTGACACTGACACGAGGCCGATGTACGGGTGTGTGGTCAGTGTTACTACCCCTCTGGGTCGCGTGGGCGGCGACACCGACCTCATCGAACGGACTTGGACTCTGGGGAGCTGGGACTATCCCGCCAATGTGGACTTGGAAAACCCATGGCATCCTTTACCTGCCGACGTGGTGCACGGGGACTCCAAGGAGGTTCACCTGGACATACGCATTATCAAGTTAAATGTTGATCATTAGTCTTCGCTCAATGTAATCCGCTTTCTAAGCATGTGGAGACTTCCATGCAGGATCTTGATCTATTGGAGTATCGCGCATGAATAAAAGTGTATCTGTTTATGGTTTAGTCTAGAATCTTCCATGTATGAATTTTTACTACAGTACTGGTGATAGACTTACGATGAACCATTTCTTACATCTCCTCTGCACCCTTACAAGTCATCCTGATTTAATCCCTCCGTCTAGGTGTATAAGGGCACGGTTAATATTACTTAATAGTATAGCCAATTGTTGACTATAAGAAAGTGCCATGTCATCTATAGCCAACATGTATAACAATCGATACTCAAATACTAATTCTTAAAGATCATTTCTTGCAAAGCACAATAAGTGTTATTTCTTCACAAGTTTTGGATGCAGGTTGAACAGTTGAACGCTTTTGTTTGCAAAAGATACCTTTTTATCTATTTCACCCGGATGTTTGTGAGCTCTAGAGATGAAATAATATCCGAAGAAACCTATCGATACCCGTTACACATGAGATGACCCCCACATCCTTTGTCAAAATAAACAACTCCCCGATCAATGCATTTCACTCTTCGGTGCAACACACCGGTGATGACCCACAAGAATAGGGGATCTATCGTAGTCCTTTCAATGAGTAAGAGTGTCGAACCCAACGAGGAGCAGAAGGAAATGATAAGCGGTTTTCAGCAAGGTATTCTCTGCAAGTACTGAAATAAGTGGTAACAGATAGTTTTGTGATAAGATAAATTGTAACGAGCAACAAGTAACAAAAGTAAATAAGGTGCAGCAAGGTGGCCCAATCCTTTTTGTAGCAAAGGACAAGCCGGAACAAACTCTTATAATAGGAAAAGCGCCCCGAGGACACATGGGAATATCGTCAAGCTTAGTTTTCATCACGCTCATATGATTCACGTTCGGTACTTTGATAATTTGATATGTGGGTGGACGGTGCTTGGGTGTTGTTCTTACTTGAACAAACATCCCACTTATGATTAACCTCTATTGCAAGCATCCGCAACTACAACAAAATTATTAAGGTAAACCTAACCACAGATGAAACATATGGATCCAAATCAACCCTTACGAAGCAACGATAAACTAGGGTTTAAGCTTCATCACTCTAGCAACCCATCATCTACTTATTACTTCCCAATGCCTTCCTCTAGGCCCAAATAATGGTGAAGTGTTATGTAGTCGACGCTCACATAACACCACTAGAGGTTAGACAACATACATCTTATCAAAATATCGAATCTAATACCAAATTCACATGACTACTAATAGCAAGACTTCTCCCTATCCTCGTGAACAAACGTAACTACTCACAAAGCATATTCATGTTCATAATCGAGGGGTAATAATGTGCATAAAGGATCTGAACATATAATCTTCCACCAAATAAACCAACTAGCATCAACTACAAGGAGTAATCAACACTACTAGCAACCTACTAGCACCAATCCCGGACTTGGAGACAAGAATTGGATACAAGAGATGAACTAGGGTTTGGAGATGAGATGGTGCTGGTGAAGATGTTGATGGAGATTGCCCTCTCCTGATGAGAGGAGCGTTGGTGATGACGATGGTGATGATTTCCCCCTCCCGGGAAGTGTCCCCTGCAGAACAGCTCTGCCGGAGCCCTAGATTGGTTCCGCCAAAGTTCCGCCTCGTGGCGGCAGAGTCTCGTCCCGAAAGGTTGTTTATGATTTTTTTTCTCATCGAAAGAGATCATATAGGAGAAGATGGGCGTCGGAGAGCTACCAGGGGGCCCACGAGGTAGGGAGGCGCGCCCAGGGGGGGAGGGCGCGCCCCCCACCCTCGTGAGCAGGGTGTGGGCCCCCTGGCCTTCATCTTTGGCGACGATTTTTCTTTATTTATTTTAAGATATTCCGTGGAGTTTCAGGACTTTTGGAGTTGCACAGAATAGGTCTCCAATATTTGTTCCTTTTCCAGCCAGAATTCCAGCTGTCGGCATTCCCCCTTTTCATGGTAAACCTTGTAAAATAAGAGAGAATAGCCATAAGTATTGTGACATAACATGAAATAACAGCCCATAATGCGATAAATATCGATATAAAAGCATGATGCAAAATGGACATATCAACTCCCCCAAGCTTAGACCTCGCTTGTCCTCAAGCGAAAAGTCGATTAGTCGATTACAATAAATATGTCCTCATGTTTAGAGGTAGAGGCGTCGATAAAAATAAAATACGGACATGAAGGCATCATGATTATTCTCATAACAGCAACATATATAGATTTGTCATATGATTACTTATGTTCAAGTGATGATCCTTTCACAAAGCCAAAGTATGAATCAGAAACCTTATTGAGCATCAACAAATTATAACCTCAGTCATTGAAGTAATTGCAATTTATCATAACAGCGGAAAGAGTCTATGTCAAAGCTTAAAAGCAAGTCCAGATACTCAACTATCACTTAGTCCTTCGTAATTGCTAACACTCACGCAATACTTGTGGTGACGGAGTTTTAACCGGACACAGAGAAAGATAGGGGCTTGTAGTTTTGCCCCACAACCTTTTACCTCAAGGGTAATGTCAACGATAATAATTCATGCTCCCCTACATTCCATTAGATATATATATATATATATCATGTTCTTTCCAACATGCTGGGGCTTGCCAAAGGATAAAATGAAAAAGGAAAGGTGAAAATCACCGTGACTCTTGCATAAGGTAGAGGATAATAATAAAAGATAGGCCCTTCATAGAGGGAAGCAGAGGTTGCCATGCGCTTTTATGGTTGGATGCACAAAATCTTAATGCAAAAGAACGTCACTTTATATTGCCCCTTGTATGTGAACCTTTATTATGCAGTCCGTCGCTTTTATTGCGTCCACAACAAGTTCGTACAAAGCTTATTTCTCTGCACTAATAAGTCATGCATATTTAAAGAGCAATTTTTATTGCTTGCACCGATGACAACTTACTTGAAGGATCTTACTCAATCCATAGGTAGATATGGTGGACTCTCATGGCTAAACTGGTTTGAAGGTATTTGGAAGCACAAGTAGTACTTGGTGCTGAGAATTTGGCTAGCATGAGGGGGAAAGGCAAGCTCAACATGTTAGGAGATCCATGACAATATACTTTATCTCAGATATAAGAAAACATAATTCATTACGTTGTCTTCCTTGTCCAACATCAAATCTTTAGCATGTCATATTTTAATGAGTGCTCCCAATCATAAAAGATGTCAATGATAATATATCTATATGTGAAACCTCTCTCTCCTTATTACTTCCTATTAATTGCAACGATGACCAAAACTATATTTGGCAACTCCCAACAACTTTTAATCATCATACTCTTTCTATGTGAAGTCATTACTCTCAATAAGATCAATATGAACTCTTTGTTTCTTTTTATTCTTTTAGTTTATTCACCCAAGATCATGGCAAAGTAATCAAGCCCTTGACTCAACACTAATCTTTATTATATAGATCACGGACTCGATTACAAAGAAGGATCATAAAGCAAACTTCAAAACTAGATTATACCATGACTTTATTCTACTAAATCAAGATACTACTAATAGGATCGAACTAAGAAAAACGGTAAACATAAGAGTTGTGATGTGATACGATACCGGAGCACCTCCCCCAAGCTTGGCAGTTGCCAAGGGGAGTGCCCATACCCATGTGATTATGTCTGCTTTGTTGTTGGTGAAGAAGGTGGACGTGTTGTCGATGATGCGGGCTTGCCCTTCTCTGAATCTTGAAATGACATGTTGATCTATCCTGCAGTAGGACAGCTTGAAACGAAAACATAGAATATTTGCATGATACGGTCGTCAAAACCTTCGGGAGAATATATAATTAATTTTTACCAACCAGAATACGTATCGTGCAAGAAAACGGAGTCCGGAGGGCGCACGAGGTGCTCACGAGGTAGGGGGGCGCGCCCAGGGGGGTAGGGCGCGCCCTCCACCCTCGTGGAGGCCTCGTGTCCTCCCCGGACTGCTACTTATTATTCAATTTTTATAAATATTCCAAAATGGAGAAATATTGCTTTAAAAATTGTTTTGGAGTTGGTTTACTTACCGTAACACATACCTATTCCTTTTCGGAGTCTGGAACGTTCTGGAAAGTGTCCCTTATATATTCCTCCGGGGTTACAGTTTCAATAATATTGGTTTCAACATTTATGGGATTAGCTGAGATATAATGTTTGATTCTTTGACCGTTTACCACCTTCGGATTTGTCCCTTCGAAGTTGTTGATTTTTATGGCACCGGAACGGTAGACCTCCTCGATAACGTAGGGACCTTCCCATTTGGAGAGAAGTTTTCCTGCAAAAAATCTTAAACGAGAGTTGTATAGCAATACATAATCACCTACATTAAACTCATGCTTTTGTATCCTTTTGTCATGCCATCTTTTAACTTTTTCTTTAAACAACTTGGCATTTTCATAAGCCTGGGTTCTCCATTCATCAAGTGAGCTAATATCAAATAACCTCTTCTCACCGGCAAGTTTGAAATCATAGTTGAGCTCTTTAATAGCCCAATATGCCTTATGTTCTAGTTCGAGAGGTAAGTGACATGCTTTTCCATAAACCATTTTATACGGAGACATACCCATAGGATTCTTATATGCAGTTCTATAGGCCCATAATGCATCATCAAGTTTCTTGGACCAATTCTTTCTATACCTATTACCAGTCTTTTGCAGAACTAATTTGAGCTCTCTATTACTCAATTCTACTTGACCACTAGACTGCGGGTGATAAGGAGATGCAATTTTATGATTAACGTCATATTTAGCAAGCATTTTACGGAAAGCACCATGAATAAAATGTGAACCACCATCAGTCATTAAATATCTAGGGACTCTAAACCTCGGAAAAATAACTTCCTTAAGCATTTTAATAGAAGTGTTATGATCAGCACTACTAGTTGGAATAGCTTCTACCCACTTAGTAACGTAATCAACAGCAACTAAAATATGAGTGTATCCATTAGAGGCAGGAAAAGGTCCCATATAATCAAAGCCCCAAACATAAAATGGTTCAATAACAAGTGAATAATTCATAGGCATTTCTTGACGTCTACTAATATTACCAATTCTTTGACATTCATCACAAGACAAAACAAACTTACGGGCATCCTTGAAGAGAGTAGGCCAATAAAAACCAAATTGCAATACCTTATGTGCAGTTCTATCTCCAGCGTGGTGTCCTCCATAAGCTTCGGAGTGACATTTGCGTAGGATCTGTTCCTGTTCATGCTCAGGTACAAAACGTCTAATAACACCATCTACTCCTTCTTTATAAAGATGTGGATCATCCCAAAAGTAATGTCTCAAATCATAAAAGAACTTTTTCTTTTGTTGGTATGTGAAGCTAGGTGGTATAAATTTAGCATAATCAGCATACCATGGAGTGCTACAAGAAGTGCTTATGATATTTAATTGTTCATTAGGAAAGCTATCATCAATAGGTAGTGGGTCATCAAGAACATTCTCTAACCTACATAAGTTGTCTGCAACGGGGTTCTCAGCTCCTTTTCTATCAACAATATGCAAATCAAATTCTTGCAGCAAGAGAACCCATCTAATAAGTCTAGGTTTAGCATCTTTCTTTTTCATAAGTTATTAATAGCAGCATGATCGGTGTGAATAGTTACTTTAGAATCAACAATATAGGGCCTAAATTTATCACAAGCAAATACAACTGCTAAAAGTTCCTTTTCGGTAGTAGCATAATTTCTTTGAGCATTGTCTA
The DNA here is from genome assembly GCA_021605205.1 of Aegilops longissima. NCBI lineage: Eukaryota > Viridiplantae > Streptophyta > Magnoliopsida > Poales > Poaceae > Aegilops > Aegilops longissima. The sequence goes on along the minus strand of CM038681.1, from coordinate 638,228,298 downwards.
GAGTCTTACTAGCGTAATGGATAACATTTAACTTCTTATCGACTCTTTGCCCTAGAACAACACCTACAGCATAATTACTAGCATCACACATAATTTCAAAGGGTAAATTCCAATCTCGTGGCTGAATAATAGGTGCAGAGACTAATGCTTTCTTAAGTATTTCAAAAGCTTCTACACAATCATCATCAAAGACAAATGGTACATCTTTTTGTAATAAATTAGTCAGAGGCCGAGAAAATTTTGAGAAGTTCATAATGAACCTCATATAAAACCCGGCGTGACCAAGGAAACTTCTTATACCTTTGATGTCCTTGGGACATGGCATCTTTTCAATAGCATCAACCTTGGCTTTATCAACTTCAATACCTCTTTCGGAAACTTTGTGCCCCAAGACAATACCTTCATTAACCATAAAGTGACACTTTTCCCAATTCAAGACAAGATTAGTTTCTTCACATCTCTGCAAAACTCGATCAAGATTGCTCAAGCAATCATCAAAAGAGGATCCATAGACGGAAAAGTCGTCCATGAAAACCTCACAAATCTTTTCACAAAAATCAGAGAATATAGCCATCATGCATCTTTGAAAGGTAGTAGGTGCATTACATAAACCAAAAGGCATACGTCTATAAGCAAAAGTACCAAAAGGGCATGTAAAAGTAGTCTTTGATTGATCTTTAGCCGACACGGTATTTGAGAGAAACCGAATAACCATCTAGAAAGCAATAATGTGTATGTTTGCATAATCTTTCTAGCATTTGATCAATAAAAGGTAAGGGTAATGATCTTTCTTAGTAGCTTTATTTAATTTGGAAATCAATTACCATCCTATAACCTGTAATAATTCTTTGCGGAATCAATTCATCTTTATCATTAGGGACAACAGTAATACCTCCCTTCTTAGGGACACAATGGACATGACTTACCCACTGACTATCAGCAACGGGATAAATTATACATGCCTCCAGAAGCTTGAGTATTTCTTTCCTTACCACTTCTTTCATTTTAGGATTCAAACGTCGTTGAGGATCACGAACTGGTTTGGCGTCCGCTTCCAAATTTATTTTATGCTGACATAGAGTGGGACTAATGCCCTTAAGATCATCCAGAGTATATCCAATAGCGGCACGGTGCTTTTTCAGAGTTTTCAATAATCTTTCTTCTTCCTGCTCTGAAAGGTTAGCACTAATAATAACAGGATATATTTTCTTTTCATCAAGATAAGCATACTTACGATTATCAGGCAACGGTTTAAGATCAAACACGGTATCACCCTTGGGTGGAGGAGGATCCCCTAGGATTTCAACAGGAAAATTATGTTGCAGAATAGGTTCCTGTTTAAAGAATACTTCATCTATTTCCCTTCTTTCATTCATGAACATATCATTTTCATGGTCTAGCAAATAATGTTCTAAAGGATCACTAGGAGGTACAGCAATAGAAGCAAGACCAATAATTTCATCCTTACTAGGCAATTCTTCCTCACGATGTTGTTTACTAAATTTAGAGAAATTAAACTCATGAACCATATCATCCAAGCCAACAGTAACAACATTCTTTTTGGCAGTCTATCGTAGCATTAACAGTATTCAAGAAGGGTCTACCAAATATAATGGGATAAAAGCTATCTTGTGGAGAACCAAGAACAAGAAAATCAGCGGGATATTTGGTTTTTCCACACAAGACTTCAACATCTCTAACAATTCCCATTGCAGATATAGTATCTCTATTGGCAAGTTTAATTGTAACATCAATATCTTCTAACTTAGCAGGTGTGATATCGTGCATAATTTCTTTATATAAGTCAATGGGTATAACACTAGCACTAGCACCCATATCACATAAGCCATGATAACAATGATCTCCTATTTTAACAGAAATAACAGGCACACCTACCATAGGTCTATGTTTATCTTTATCATAGGGTTTAGCAATTCTAGCAGTTTCACCAGAGAATTGAATGACATGCCCATCAATATTATCAGACAAGAGATCTTTAACAATAGCAATATTAGGTTCTACTTTGACTTGCTCGGGAGGTGTATAAGTTCTAGTCTTGCTTTTACGAACAACAGTTGAAGCTTTAGCATGATCCTTTACTCTAATAGGAAAGGTGGTTTCTCAACATAAGAGGTGGGAACAAAGGATCATTATAAGTGATAGTCTTTTCTTCAACTTTAATAGGTGCAGCTACTTTTACTTCTATGGGAGGATGATATTTAAACCACTTCTCCTTAGGGAGATCAACATAAGTAGCAAAAGATTCACGAAAGAAGCTACTATCTCGAGTCAAGTCCATATTTAGTGCTAAACTTACGGAAAATATCGGTATCCATAAAAGATTTAACACAATCAAACTTAGGTGTCATACCTGACTCCTTACCTTCGCCGAGGTCCCAATCTTCAGAGTTGCGCTTAATTCTATCCAATAAATTCCATCTGAATTCAATAGTCTTCATCATAAAAGAGCCAAAGACAAGAAGTATCGAGTATGGTGCGATTGTTATCGAAAGTCGAGCATAAAAATTTGAAGAATTGTTTCTCTTGAGAGGTCATGATTGGGGCATGAATATAACATTGATTTAAGCCTCCCCAAGCTTGAGCGATGCTTTCTCCTTCATGAGGCCAAAATTATATATATAATTGCGATCACGGTGAACAAGATGCATAGGGTAATACTTTTGATGAAATTCCAATTTCACTCTTTTATAGTTCCATGATCTCGTATCATCACATAGCCTATACCATGTCAATGCGTCTCCCTCCAAAGATAAAGGGAAAGCCTTCTTCTTAACAACATCATCGGGTATACCTGCAAGCTTAAATAGTCCACAAATATCATCCACATAGCATAGATGCTCGTCAAGATGCTTTATTCCATCTCCTGTAAAAGTATTAGCCAGCAGTTTTTCCATCATACCCGAAGGAAATTCAAAAGGAGTTTCATTTTCAATAGGTTCCGTAGGTTGAGGAGCAACTCTTTGCTCTACTGGACGGGATGAAGATACCCTGAACAAGCCCCTCAGAGAATCACTTTCCATAGTAACAAGTGACAGAAAATTTCAGCACACTATATAAATATTTCCTTACCAAATTCCACTTACCAAAGGTGCTACACTCCCCGGCGACGGCGCCAGAATAAAGTCTTGATGACCCACAAGTATAGGGGATCTATCATAGTCCTTTCGATAAGTAAGAGTGTCGAACCCAACGAGGAGCAGAAGGAAATGATAAGCGGTTTTCAGCAAGGTATTCTCTGCAAGTACTGAAATAAGTGGTAACAGATAGTTTTGTGATAAGATAAATTGTAACGAGCAACAAGTAACAAAAGTAAATAAGGTGCAGCGAGGTGGACCAATCCTTTTTGTAGCAAAGGACAAGCCGGAACAAACTCTTATAATAGGAAAAGCGCTCCCGAGGACACATGGGAATATCGTCAAGCTAGTTTTCATCACGCTCATATGATTCGCGTTCGGTACTTTGATAATTTGATATGTGGTTGGACCGGTGCTTGGGTGCTGTTCTTACTTGAACAAACATCCCACTTATGATTAACCTCTATTGCAAGCATCCGCAACTACAACAAAAGTATTAAGGTAAACCTAACCATAGCATGAAACATATGGATCCAAATCAACCCCTTACGAAGCAACGCATAAACTAGGGTTTAAGCTTCTGTCACTCTAGCAACCCATCATCTACTTATTACTTCCCAATGCCTTCCTCTAGGCCCAAATAATGGTGAAGTGTTATGTAGTCGACATTCACATAACACCACTAGAGGTTAGACAACATACATCTTATCAAAATATCGAACGAATACCAAATTCACATGACTACTAATAGCAAGACTTCTCCCTTGTCCTCAGGAACAAACGTAACTACTCACAAAGCATATTCATGTTCATAATCAGATGGGTAATAATGTGCATAAAGGATCTGAACATATAATCTTCCACCAAATAAACCAACTAACATCAACTACAAGGAGTAATCAACACTACTAGCAACCTACTAGCACCAATCCCGGACTTGGAGACAAGAATTGGATATAAGAGATGAACTAGGGTTTGGAGATGAGATGGCTGGTGAAGATGTTGATGGAGACTGCCCTCTCCTGATGAGAGGAGCGTTGGTGATGATGATGGTGATGATTTCCCCCTCCCGGAGGGAAGTGTCCCCGGCAGAACAGCTATGCCAGAGCCCTAGATTGGTTCCGCCAAGGTTCCGCCTCGTGGCGGCGGAGTCTCGTCCCGAAAGGTTGGTTATGATTTTTTTCTCATCGAAAGAGCTCATATAGGAGAAGATGGGCGTCGGAGAGCCACCAGGGGGCCCACGAGGTAGGGGGCGCGCCCAGGGGGGAGGGTGTAACACCCCCGGTGTAATGATGCTACAGTAACCCCTAGGGTTAAATTAATTTTTTTGCTAAACATGTGCCTGATCATTATTGTCTCATGCTCTTTCACATTCCAGTTGAATTCAAATTCAAATTCTGTGTGAAATACAAAATGCTCAAACATGAAAACTAAAATGTTCATCATGTGGAAAGTATTCTTCTAGTAATATTGGTGGTGAACCGATATTTTTGCAAAATGTCTAAATGCCTTGAAATAGCTAAAACCAGAAAAAGCTTTAAAATAAAAAAAGGGGCAAGCCCCCCCCCCTCTCAACTGGGCCGACTGGCCCAGCTGGCCACCGCGCCCCCTTCCCATGGGCCTCGGCCCACCACAGCAAGCCGGCCTAGCTCCCGCATCGCCCTCCTCCTGTTCCCCGTTCAAGCACTGCCATAGGGCTCGTCGCCCCGACAACCTCGCTGGCCGGCAGGCAGCTGGTGGATAAGAGGGCCCCTCCACGCCGAGTCCTCCCTCACCTACCGCCGCCCCGCCACTCCGCCCCCCGGCTCTCCTCACCCACTCTCCCTTCTCTCTCTCTCTCTCCTTCGCTTTTGGAGAGGAGGCCGACGCGACGCCGCCGCTGCCTCGCCTGCCCTCGCGCCATCGAGAGCATCGGCGCCATCGCCATCGCGCTGCCGCCGCTTACCCCCGCCCCGTCCGTGAGCGTGAGGCGGAGCCATTGCGGGAGTGGATCGAGCCGCCTTTTCGCCTCTGCCGCCGCGAACTCCGCTGCCTCCGCAATCGCTGCTGCTATTAATCTTACACCGCCACCTTGTGCCTCCCCGGTGACCTCTCCTACCTTCTCCCTCTCCTTGCCGACTTGGCGCGCTCCCTAGCTGCTTTCCCCACGTGCGCCCGAATGCAGCGCCACGGATCTCGTCGCCGGCGAGTCTCCGGTGACCAGTTGGTCACGGGCGTATGCCCGTTAGCTTCACCGCGCCGCGCAGCACCTTCCTAGCCTTTCTCTCGAGTCGTAGCACGCCGTAGTTCGCTTTCATCGTCACCGTAGCCGCTTCCACCGCAAACCTCGCCGCGGGCGCCGCTTCCGCCAAGTCCGCCTGCGCTACCACCACCAATCGATGCGGCGCCGAGTGGCTGTTCGAATGGACCCAGCCGCGTGTCGAATGGCGCCATAAAACGCTATTCCAACGAGGCCCGAGCGGCTCCGCCGTGTTCTAGCGTCGCCGGCGGCGAGACGCCTGCCTCCGCCGACGTGGCAGGCTGGGCCCCAACCTCTCTCATCGCCAATGGGCCTCATGAGCCCTGGGCTGATTAGGTTGACCCAATCAATCGTTGATCAAGGCAGACCAGTGCCATTGACATGCAGGTCCCACCGTATAATTAGGCTAATTAATGTTTTTATAAATAAAAGTAACTAGTAATCTAATCTTTCACTGAGATGTGGGGCCCAATAGCTAATTAACCTCTGGATTAGTTTAATTTACTGTTAGAGTTAACAGAGGCTGACATGTGGGCCCCACGGGTCAGTTTGACCTGGTCAGCTGTCCTGTTGACTGCTGACGTCACTCCTACATCATGCTGACGTCATATTCCATTTCTGTTAAAATAAATAATTTCAGAATATTAATAAAACTTTAAAAATTCATAGAAAATAAACCGTAACTCCGATGAAAATGTTTTCTATGTGAAAGTTGCTTAGAAAAATCCAACTAATCTAAAAATGCGGTCCGTTCATCTGTCACATGCCTCTAGCATGCTGAACATGGAACATTTCCCCTCCGGTCATCTCAGGTGACACGGTCCGAACCGAATACATTCCTGCTGAATTCCCCTTCACCTATATCGTAGCCATGCGTTAGGTCACACCAAGACAACATATTGCCATGTTACGCTTTGTGATGCTATGTTTGCTTTATATTTACTGCTTCTTCCCCTCTTCTCTCCTAGAGACCCCGAGACCGATGTCGCCAGTGATCGACTACGCCGACGACGACCCTCCTTGCCAGAGCGACCAGTGCAAGCCCCCCCTTTGATCATCCCGATATCGCCCATTCCATTCTCTCATGCTTGTATAGATTTTGCTATCGTTATTGTTTGCTCCTATTCTGCTGTATTAGATTTTGCTACTATAGGTTGGTTAGTGATCCATCGTTGTCCTTGTCATTGCTTCATTTGAAGACCCGATCAACGGATCATTGATTGCTCCTATTACTCACGATGCATCCGACTCAAAGGGCAGCCCGTTGCAGCCATGTAGGTCAGCTTTTGAATAAGCTGGCAAGTCATGAGGAACTTTTTCATCATTTTGCTAAAAGCAAATTTTTTTCCTACTACAAAGGACTTGCTTGCAAATTACTACAATTGTTGGTAGTTATTGAGATGGTTCCGCCAACCAAAATCTCATCCCAAATTGATCAAATGTCCGTGAATCGGGACACGGCTAATCGTACCTTACTAGGGTCAACCCAGCCAGAGCCCATTATCCTAAACTGCTTAGTATGATCCTCGAGGTTGGTTAGTGATCCATCGCTAAATGATGCCCTACCTTAATACTAAACCGTCCTTGTTGCCCTGCTTCATCATTGAAGACCCGATCAATCAGGATCAAAGACCAGCCCCAACACCGATTTCGCTTTCCCTTAGTTGCTCGACAATACTAGGTTACTATCGAGTACCGGGGTGAGTCCTCATCGATATTCGATGTTAACCAAAATGATCAGGAATAGTGTAGATTTGAATCTATTCGGGAGTGGTCATCGAGGGTGATTTTCAAAACCCAAATCTTTAACCACTTCAAATTCAAACAGATGCGACTTACGGAAATTTGGGATGTTACTCGACACGACTGTCAAACCCTCAAGTGTGGACCTCGAGGGTGAATCCTCTTACGCTCACCTTGATGATTACATCGAGTGGAATTCACCGGGGTGATTCCTCGGCTTTCCCTTGATGTTTAGACACACAGCTACTATGATTACTATGGCTTTAAACCGAGCCATGTTACTAAAGACGGGTCGACTTCGAGGGGTACCCGCGCGAGCTTAATTGCGAGTGATGTGGAGACGGGTTGACCGGAGGGTGCCCGCGAGATAATTACGAGGCATGGCCGGCATTCCTAGCCCTTGCCGCAAGTCCTCTAGACGAGGCAACGGGTCACATCTTCGTGAGTTTCGCTTGTTACCGCTGCCCTAATCCACTACGATTTGGATATTTGATCCGAGGGGCCTCGCCCGATAGCACTAACCATCACGTGGGCATAGTATGGGCGCTTCGGTCAGATGCATCAGCCGGCTTAATAGACGCTGCCGATCGAGTGGCGCTACCGGGTTGGACTGTAAGCGCCGCCTTGTTGAAGGAGGTAGCTAGGTCTGCCACCGCCACAGACGCAACGCGTGAGTTCCCGGAGATGGCCCATGACCCCGGGGCATAGGTTTAGTCCGCGTGCTGGCCTCTCTATTAAGCCTAGGTCGGGTTGCGCGTATTGTTTGGCCGAGGCCGGGCATGACCGAAAGTGTGTCCGGCGGAGTTAAGCGAAGCGTGGGGTAAGTTGGTGCACCCTGCAGGAAGAAAACATCTATCGATAGCCTGTCCCACGGTAACGGACACTTGGAGTTGTATCCCGATCGATACAACTAGAACTGGATACTTGTGGTGAGAATTTGATGGTGATGAGAACTGGATGGTGATGATAATCGGATAGTATGGCTCGGGATATCTTTCTCGCAGGAGTCGAGAAAGGATCTCCGGCCGAGGTTGATAACACTACTACTTTACTTTATGCTAATCTTATCTCTTCTGATGCTGCAAGATGCTTGAAGATGCTGAAGATGCTAGTCTTCGATAGGACTAGGCCTTCTCTCTATTCTGGATTTTCGCAGCCCACCACATATACAGCCTTCCTTTGATAATGTTGCATCCGTAGTGTAGATCCTTGCTTACAGTACTTTGGATGAGTACTCACGGTTTCTTTGCTCCCCTTTCCCCTTCCTTCTTCTTTCCGTTGATGCAACCATATGTTGGAGCCCAGAATCGATGCCACCGCCGATGCTTACTACTACGGGAGGCCGCCGATGACCAGGAGTAGTTAGGAGGCTCCCAAGCAGGGCCTTGCCTTTTCGACGATGTTGCTTTTGTGCTAGCCTTCTTAAGGCAAACTTGTCTAACTTATGTCTCAGATCAGATATTGTTGCTTCACGACTCTTGTGTATTCGAGCTTATGTATTCGAGCCCTCGAGGCCCCTGGCTTGTAATATAAAGCTTGTATTATTTTAATTTGTGTCTAGAGTTGTGTTGTGATATCTTCCCGTGAGTCCTTGATCTTGATCGTACACATTTGTGTGTATGATTAGTGTACGATTGAATCGAGGGCGTCACAAGTTGGTATCAGAGCCGACTGCCTGTAGGTAGCCCCCTTTCCAACTCCTTGGCCGAAGTTGAGTCTAGTCACCGAAAAACTTTTACTAACATTGGTTGTGTGGCTTACGGTCCCACGTCGCCATTGGGTGGTATTAGCATATTTTACTCCTCGTCTATACTCTGGGACTCTAAACTCTCTTCTACTCGGGTTAAACGAATTTACTAACATTAGGATCCCGTGACCACATTCACCCCGAAGTTGGATAAAGCCATAGTTATTCCTTAGAATAGCCTCTTGAATAGTACAAACACCTGTCGTGTTGACTACTAAGTGGAATCCATCGTACATCTTTCCTTATGCATGTTTCATCATGAATGATCCTTGTCTTTGCAAATGCTCAATGCTGAACTACCCCCTGTTACATGTTAGCAGGATGGTTAGACCTGCTGGTCGTGGCCGTGGTGCCAATGATCCACCACCGCCTCAATTCTTTGCCGGAATGATGCAACAGTTTGAGTTGAATCGCCAGCCATGGAAGGAATGATGGCTCGCTTCTCGTCCAACATGAATCAACAGCCAGCCCCAGTAACTCTGCAGGACTTCATGCGCCTCAACCCAACTATCTACCGCAGCTCAACTCAACCCCTTGATGCTGATGACTGGCTCCACGACATCACGTATGAAATGGAGTCTTCTAGTGTGGCCCCTGCCAGCTATGTCACCTTTGCATCTTTCTTTCTGAAGGGTCCTGCTGCTCAGTGGTGGGACAGCCACAGGCGTACCCTACCTGCTGGAACGGTCATTACTTGGCCGGATTTCCAAGCTGCCTTCCGTGCCCGTTTCATTCCTCAGGGAACCACGGAAAGGAAGAAGCGAGAGTTCCGCAACCTCACCCAAGGCAACAAGTCTCAGATGCTTATCAACGGAATTTCGGACTTGTCACGTTATGTCAAGAAGATTTTGCAACCGATGCTCGTAAGCAAGAGAAGTTTCGTGATGGACTTCACCCCGATATCAAGCTAGCATTGCTCGCTCATGACTTTGCCGACTTTTGCCACCTTGGTGCACAAGGCTATTCAGGTTGAGACTGGTCTTAAGGAACACCAGGATCCCTTAGGCGAAGTCGCGACGTTGGCTCATCTTTGGGCCCATCAACAGCGAAGCATCGGATATGGATTCCCACAAAGATGTATCGTCCAACTACACCGCACCAGACAGTCCTATGTTGCACCTCGCCCGCCTCCTCCACCGCAGAGGCAGCCCTTCAGCTGTACCACCCCAAGCTTCGCTCCCAATCCCAATGATGGTCTATGCTTCAAGTGTGGCCTTCTAGGTCACCGCCCAGAAATGCCCTCGTAATCGTAATCACCGGCTCGCTCTTCAATCGACCGTAATAATCAGCCCCATAACAACAATGCTGACCTTATGGTCGTGGTCGCTAATCATGTTGATCTGAATGAAGCTCAAGACCAGCTCGCCATCGTGATGGGTACTCTCCTTGTTAATTCAGTACCAGCTTCGCTTTTGTTTGATTCAGAGCATCACATTCATTTATGTCGAAAGTTTGCATACACACACGACATTCGATGCGAGGCCATGAACACCCCGATAGTAGTACGCACCCCTGCGTGCCGATGTCAAACTACCATGATTGGTCGTGACGTTCCCGTTGAGATTGAAGAGCTGGAGTTCCTTGTTTCTCCCATTATTCTGGAGTCTTCCAATATTGACCTCATTCTGGGAATGGAATGGTTGAAAGCGCATACTTCCTCTATCGTTTGCGCCACCAAGGTTGTTCACCTCCTACATCCTTCCAATGAAATAGTAAGCTACCATGCTCAGCTTGATCAGGACGCTGAAGCACGACTTTATGCTTTGAATGCATTGAACGCAGCTCCTCTTGAGGGGATTGAAAAGATTCCAGTTGATCGCGACTTCCAAGACGTATTTCCAGAAGAACTTCCAGAATACCCCTACCCGGCTGTTGAGTTCGCCATCGATTTGAAACCAGTGCACCGCTCCTATCGCCAAACGGCCCTACAAGATGCCGCCATGAGCTCCTTGAACTCAAGGAGGAAATCGACAAATCTCTTCGCAGTGGTTTCATTCGGCCCAAGTTCCTCTCGCTTGGGGAGCACCTTCTCTCACAAGAAGAAGGACGGTACGAACCGTTTGGTCCAAGACTATCGTCCTATCAACCAAGCTACAATATCAATGATCTATATGATCAACTTGATGGATCATCGATATTCTCTAAACTCGACTTGAGGTTGGGTTACCACCAGATCCGTGTTCGTGAAGTGGATATTCCAAAGACCGCATTCGTCACTCGTTATGGTTCTTATGAGTACACCGTCATGTCGTTCGGTTTAACCAATGCTCCAGCTACATTCTCTCGTCTGATGAACTACATATTCATGGATTACCTCGACAAGTTCGTCAGAGTCTATCCGGATGATATCCTGGTATATTCAAGAATAAAGAAGAACATGTTGAACATCTTCGCCTTGTTCGAGAAACTCCGAGAACATCAACTTTATGCCAAGTATTCCAAGTGTGAATTCTGGTTACCAAGTCACCTACCTTGGTCATGTTATTCCAAGGATGGTATTGCCGCCAACCCAGAGCTGCTCAGGCTATTCTTGATCGGACCTCCTAAGACTGTCAAGCAAGTCGATGCTTTCTCGGACTAGCCAGCTATTGTCGCCGCTTTGTTGAGAACTTCTCCAAGATCGCCAAGCCATCGACTAATCTGCTTCACAAAGGCGCTAAGTTCGATTGGATAGACAAATCTCGTGAAAGTTTCCGACACTCAAGGACAAGCTGACTTCTGCCCCAAAGCTTGCTCCCCCGATTCTCGCAAGGACTTCGCCATCTATTGTGACGCTTCACGCCAAGGATTAGGCTGTGTTCTAATGCAAGAGCGCAGGTGATTGCTTATGCTTCCCGTCAAGTGCGCCCTCACGAGGAAAACTACCCGTTCATGACCTTGAGCTTGCAGCGGTTATCTTTGCAATCAAGCTATGGCGATAGTACCTTCTCGGTAATCGCTATGTAGATCTTCACCGATCATCGAGTCTGAAGTACTGCTTACTCAACCAGATCTGAACCTCCGCAAGAGCGGTGGATGGAAGCTATTATGACTACAATCGGTATATCTTATACCCCGGTAAGGCTAATGTAATGGCCGATGCCCCGAGCCGCAAGTCTTATTGCAATAATCACATGGTCTACAAAGCTCAACCCCGCCTTTATGAAGAGCTATGCAAGCTGAACCTTCAACTAGTTCCACAGGTTCTCTCAATAACCTTGTCCTCGAACCAACTCTTCTAAAAGCAATTAAGTCTGCTCAAGCCAAAGATGCTCACATTGATTTGATGAAAAGGATTTGCCTTAGAGAAATCTAGAGATTTCTCACTTGGTGAAGATGGAACCTTATACTTCGAGATCGCATTGTAGTACCCCGTTCGAGCTTATAATGAGAAGGTGATGAAAGAAGCGATGACACCCTCTCTCTATTCATCCGGAAGTACCAAGATGTATCTAGACATCCGTCGGCATACTGGTGGTCTAATATGAAGCAAGACATTGCTCGATATATTGAAGAATGTGACGCTTGTCGTCACACAAAGCGTAACATCGAGAAACCGCTCGAATTCTACAACCGCCCGATTCCTGAATGGAAGTGGATAAGATCCAAATGGACTTCGCCACTGGTCTTCCTAAGTCTCACAAAGGTAACGATGCTATCTTTGTCGCCATCGACCAATTCTCAAAGGTTGCTCACTTTCTACCACCAAGGAGACAATCACCGCTAGTCAATTAGCAAACTTGTATATCTCCAGAATTGTATCACCCACGGCATTCAAGGAGATCAGCCTGATCGTGGCAGATTTTCACTTCAAAGTTTTGGGATAGTTTCAAGAGGCAATGGGAACTCATATTACCCGGAGCACCGCTTATCATCCCTAATCCCAAGGCCAAGTCGAGCGAAGTCAATCAAATTCTTGAAGACATGCTTCGAGCTTGTGTTATTTCTTTGGCAAGAAGTGGAAGAATCTCTCCCTTATGCGGAGTTCTCTTATAACAACAGCTATCAAGCCAGCTTGAAGATGGCACCTTCAAGTGCTCTATGGACGAAGTGTCGAACCCTCCGAATTGGTCGAAACCGGGAACGGGCATTCATTGGTCCGACATTATTCAACAAGCTAAAGAGCAGGTTCGCATTGTCCGGATAATCTCAAGGCGGCCCAGCCCCGCCGTAAGAGCAACTATGACCGAAACACTGGGTTCAACTTATCAACCGGTGAACAAGCTTATCTGCGCCTCACCCTTTGAGAGGCACTCATCGGTTCGGAGTCAAGGGCAAGCTAGCTCCGCTACATTGGTCCTTTCCGCATTCTCGCCCGTCGTGGCTGGTGGCTTATCAACTTGAGTTGCCACCTCGCCTCTCATGTTCATGACGCCTTCCATGTGTCGCAACTTCGCCGATGCTTCAAGGATCCGAACGTGAAGTGGATCCGAATTGATTGAAATTCAAGATGATCTCACATACAAGGAGCATCCGATCTGCATTCTTGAAGAAGATGAACGTCGAACACGCCGTAAGGTTACCAAGTTCCTCAAGGTGCAATGGTCAAATCATTCTAAGGATGAAGCCACTTGGGAACGCGAGGATAACCTCCGAATACCCCGACCTGTTCCTTCTACTCTTAATTCTCGGACGAGAATTTCTTTTAGAGGAGGAGAGTTGTAACACCCCGTGTAATGATGCTACAAGAACCCCTCGGGTTAAATTAATTGTTTTGCTAAACATGTGCCCGATCATTATTGTCTCATGCTCTTTCACATTCCAGCTTGAATTCAAATTCAAATTATGTGTGAAATTAAAATGCTCAAACATGAAAACTAAAATGTTCATCATGTGGAAAGTATTCTTCCGTAATATTGGTGGTGAACCGATATTTTGCAAAATGTCTAAATGGCTTGAAATAGCTAAAACCAGAAAAAGCTTTAAAATAAAAAGGGAAAGCCCCTCAATCTGGGCCGACTGCCCAGTAGGCCACCGCGCTTCTTCCCATGGGCCTCGCCCACCACAAAGAAGCCGACCCAGCTCCCTGCATCGCGCCTCCTCCTATTCCCCGGCAAGACTGCACAGGGCTCGTCGCCACCGACCACCTCACGGCAGCGACGCTGGCGGATAAGAGCGCCTCCACGCCTTGAGTCCTCCCTCACCTACCGCCGCCCCCGCTACTCCGTCCCCCGGCTCTCCTCACCCACTCTCCTTCTCTCTCTCTCTCCTCTCGCGTTTTGGAGAGGAGGTCGACGCGTCGCCGCTGGCCTCGCCCGTCCTCGCGCCATCGAGCGCCGCCTCGCCATCGTGCCCATCGCTCGCCATCGCCGCTCACCCCGCCCCCGTCCGTGAGCGCGAGCCGAGCCATCGCGGGGAGCGGATCGAGCCGCCTTTTCGCCTCTGCCGCCGCGTGAACTCCGCTGCCTCCGCAATCGCTGCTGCTATTAATCTTACACCGCCACCTTGTGCCTCCCCGTGAGCTCTCCTACCTTCTCTCCTCTCCTTGCCGACATGGCGCGCCCCTAGCTGCTTTCCCCACGCGCGCTCGAACGCAGCGCCATGGAGCTCGCCGCCGGCGAAGTCTCCGGTGACTCAGCTTGGTCACGGGCGATGCCCGTTAGCTTCACCGCACCGCGCAGCACCTTCCTAGCCTTTCTCCCGAAGTCGTAGCACGCCGAGTTCGCTTCATCGCCACCCGTAGCCGCCCACCGCAAACCTTGTCGCCGCGCCGCTTCCGCCAAGTCCGCCTGCGCTATCACCAAAGAATCGACGCGGCGCCGAGTGGTCGCTCGAACGACCCACCAAGGTCGAATGGCGCCATAAAACGCTATTTCGACGAGGCCCGAGCGGCTCCGCCGTGTTCTAGCGTCGCCGGCGGCGAGACGCCTGCCTTCGCCGACGTGGCTGGCCGGGCCCCACCCCTGGCTCATTGCAAGTGGGCCCCGCGGGCCCTAGTTGACTGGGTTGACCCAGTCAACTGTTGACTGGCAGCCCGGTGCCATTGACATGCAGGCCCCACCGTATAATTAGGCTAATTACTATTTTTATAAATAAAAGTAACTAGTAATCTAATCTATCACTGAGATGTGGGGCCCAGTAGCTAATTAACCTCTGGATTAGTTTAATTTACCGTTAGAGTTAACAGAGGTGACATGTGGGCCCCACGGGTCAGTTTGACCTGGTCACCGTCATGTTGATCGCCGACGTTACTCCTACGCCATGCCGACGCCATATTCCATTTCATAAAAATAAATAATTTCAGAATATTAATAAAACTTTAAAAATTCATAGAAAATAAAACGTAATCTGGCGAAAATGTTTTCTATATGAAAGTTGCTCGTAAAAATCCAACGAATCAAAAATGCGGTCCGCTCATCTGTCACATGCCTCTAACATGCTGAACATGGAACATTTCCTCCGGTCATCTCGTGTGACACGGGTCCGAACCGGAATACATTCCTGCTGAATTCCCCTTCACCTATATCGTAGCCATGCGTTAGGTCACACCCAGACAACATATTGCCATGTTACGCTTTGTGATGCTATGTTTGCTTTATATTTACTGTTTCTTCCCCTCTTCTCTCCGAGAACCCGAGACCGATGTCACTTCGTGATCGACTACGCCGACGACGAATTCTCCTTGCCGTGAGCAACCAGTGCAAGCCCCCTTTGATCATCCCGATATCGCCCATTCCATTCTCTCATGCTTGCATTAGATTTTGCTATTGTTATTGTTTGCTCCTATTCGATGCATAGCCTACTTTTGTATCTCTTGTTGTACCTTACCGCTTATCCTAAACCGCTTAGTATAGGTTGGTTAGTGATCCATCGCTGACCCCACCTTGTCCTTGTTGCCCTCGCTTCATCATTGAAGACCCGATCAACGGGATCAAGACCAGGCCCCGACACCGCACATCACTTTCCCTTAGTTGCTCGACAATACTAGGTTACTATCGAGTACCGAGGGTGAGTCCTCATCAAGACTTCGATGTTAACCCCGTAGTGTAGTTATTCGGTCGTGGTCATCGAGGGTGATTTCTCTTAACCACTTCGACACGACTGTCAGGCAACCCTCAAGTGTGGACCTCGAGGGTGAATCCTCTTACGCTCACCTTGATGATTACATCGAGTGGAATTCACCGAGGTGATTCCTCGGCTTTCCCTTGATGTTTAGACACACGCTACTATGATTACTATGACTTTACACCGAGCCATGTTACTAAAGACGGTCGACCCCGAGGGGTACCCGCGAGCTTAATTGCGAGTGATGTGGAGACGGGTTGACCTCGAGGGTGCCCGCGAGATAATTACGAGGCGTGGTCGGCATTCCTAGCCCTTGCCGCAAGTCCTCGAGACGGGCAACGGGTCACATCTTCGTGAGTCTCGCTGTTACCGCTGCTCCTAATCCACTACGATTTGGATATTTGATCCGAGGGCCTCGCCCGATAGCACTAACCATCACGTGGGCATAGTATGGGCGCTCGCGGTCGATGCATCACCGGCTTAATAGACGCCACCGATCGAGTGGCGCGCTACGGGTTGGACTGCGTAAGCTTACCGCCTTGTTGAAGGAGGTAGCTAGGTCTGCCACCGCCACAGACGAACGCGTGTGGAGTTCCCGGGAGATGGCCCATGACCCCTGGGGGCATATGTTTAGTCCGGCGTGCTGGCCTCTCTATTAAGCCTAGGTCGGGTTGCGGCGTATTGTTTGGCCGAGGCCGGGCATGACCCTGGAAAGTGTGTCCGGCCGGAGTTAAGCTAGCGTGGTGGGTAAGTTGGTGCACCCCTGCAGGGAAGAAAACATCTATCGATAGCCTGTCCTACGGTAACGGACACTTGGAGTTGTATCCCGATCGATACAACTAGAACTGGATACTTGTGATGAGAACTGGATGGTGATGAGAATTGGATTGTGATGATAACTGGATAGTATGGATATGGGATTTCTTTCTCGCAGGGAGTCGAGAAAGGATCTCCGACGAGGTTGATAACACTACTACTACTTTACGTTATGCTACTCTACTCTTCCCTGCTTGATGCAAGATGGTGGTTTCAAGATGCTAGTCTTCGATAGGACTAGGCCTTCCTCTATTCTCGACTTTTCGCAGAACCCAGTCCACATATACAGCCTTCCTTTGATAATGTTGCATATGTAGTGTAGATCCTTGCTTGCAGTACTTTGATGAGTACTCACGGTTGCTTTGCTCCCCTTTTCCCCTTTCTTCTTTTTCCGGTTGATGCAACCAGATGTTGGAGCCCAGAATCAGATGCCACCGCCGATGCCTACAACTACGGGAGACCGTCGACTTGACCAGCAGAGTTAGGAGGCTCCCAGGGAGGCCTTGCCTTTTCGATCGATGTTGCTTTTGTGCTAGCCTTCTTAAGGCAAACTTGTCTAACTCATGTCTGTCCTCGATATTGTTGCTTCCACGACTCTTGTGTATTCGAGCTTATGTATTCGAGCCCTCGAGGCCCCGACTTGTAATATAAAACTTGTATTATTTTAATTTGTGTCTAGAGTTGTGTTGTGATATCTTCCGTGAGTCCTTGATCTTGATCGCATACATTTGCGCAGTATGATTAGTGTACGATTGAATCGAGGGCGCTAAAACACTTAGGCACGATGCGTTAACTTCTACCTCGCTTCTTGTTTCTTGACGTATCAACCAATAAGAGATAAAGAGTGTGCATGCTTTTAATGACTTGAGATATCAAAAACGACATGCAGTGGTTAGTTCATTGCATGCAATACTATTAATTAGCAAATAAACTTTAACGTTTCTCGTGTTCTCCTCCTCCTTGGTCACGGTGCACATCCTAAGATGACTTACTCACCTAGAGGGATGGAGTAGTGCATGTGACATGCACTAACATTTCATTAGTTAAATTTATGATCAAAATTTGACACAGATTACAATGGGGACCAATAAAACAGGACGGAGGTAGTAGTTATGGGATTACTAATCTAGAAGCCTAAAAGAACTGGCCCCTGGTACTCCTACTAGTAGTAGTACTCAAGTTGGAATTCCAATTGCACGACACAACTTGTTAGGCAAATAATTCGATACAGCGTGTAGGAAGCGGTTTGGGAATTTGCATGCCTTTCCAACCAGTGAGATACTCCGTACAAAGTACGACTGAGAAATAACCATAGAGAAGAAATCTAAAAGTAAACAATCAAACGATCATTTTTGCATTTGTTTTGCATTGAATCGTCTCACAAGCTTGACTAGTGTTGTTTTTCTACTTTTACAAAAACCGCATCGTAATGTTAAAACGTGCATTTGCGCGTACATAAGTAATAGTAGTACTCCCTCCATCTAGGTGTATAAGTCTTCCCTCCTTCTTGGTCACGGTGCACAACCAAAGATGACTTATTGACCTGGACGGAGGGAGTAGCACAGTCTGCAAGCATATATCGAGAGACGTAGTAAAGCGATAGTATATAGTAAAGTTTGTGCTATATGCACGTACTTGCAAAATGCGTACGAATACACAAGGTTTCCAAACTTTCTCTTTTACATACTTAGTTAAGGATGCTAAAAATTCCTGAACGTTCGGGATTTATCATTTGCGTCCCAAAACTAATGAGATCGCCTTACGAAACAAATATTATACTCCTCCTAAAAGCCACATCGCTCGCAAGAGCACTTGCGGCGCGCCACGAGTGCCCTGGTGCATGGCCGTTTCCCAGCGCACTGACACAACGCCTCTTCCTCAGCCTCGCAACTCGCGAGGTGCTGATTGGCGGCTTCCCGGCGTGCGAGCGAGATCTCACTGGTGTGGTGATCTGGCGCCAACAGGTACTCCTCCTCGCTGGAAGCGTGCACCCGGTCCACGTACCACCAAGCGAAGATGAGGCGCTTGGGCCCCACTGCACTCAAGGCATCAACACGTGAGTCCTCCGCCACCCTCACGGCCCTCGCACGAGCCTTCTGCCAAAGAGCCAATTGCCTGACTCTCTCGGATGCGACATAGGCCTCCCAGGCAGCTTGTTCCACGGTGCGCTTCTCTTCCTCGGCCTTCTTCTCTGCCTCTATTTTGGCACGCTCTGCTGGAGGCAAAGCCTCCCACAAGGCTACATCCATTTCTTTCCAAAGCTCCTCAAGGCTGGGGGGCTCGGCGGGCGGCGCGGCGTTCTCCTTGTAGCGGGGAGCCGACGCGTCCTCCGACGCACGTGCTGGCGAGATTGGGAACACCGACGCGCCCACCTCGACGCGTCGCGGCGAGGAGCGGAACACCAACGCATCCTCCTCGACTAGTGGACGCGTCCTCCTCGACTAGTGGAACGGAACAGCGACGCGTCGCGTCGCGGCGAGGAGCGGAACACCGACGCGTCCTCCTCGACTAGTGGCGACGTGAAACGGAACGGCGACGCGTCGCGTAGCGGCGAGGAGCGGAACACCGACGCGTCCTCCTCGACTAGTGGCGGCGAGGAATGAAACGATTTGACGCGGGACTGTCAAGGGGTGCAGCGAGGGGCTCCTAGGGCTTGGGAGGGGCGATGCCATGGTGGTCGACATGAGAGGGAGGGGGAGGAGATAGCGATGAATGTGAACGTGAGGGGGATGAGATAGCGATGTCGTGGGAGGCGCAGTATTTATAGCGAGCAATGGCACACCTACGTAAGATATGGACTGAGCTGCACTGACTTAACTGCAGGTCCAGCCATGCCACCAGCGACATGTGGGCTGCACTCTGTTGGGCCCATATGTCAGTGACCCAATGCACCTGCAGTTAAGTAATAGCTACGTGGGCATATTTGTTGGAGTAAATTACGTGGGAGCGAAGGGGTGGAAATATTGCTGGTCACAACGGATTGGACGAGCGTGGGGGGAGGAGAGTCATGCATGCAGATTTTTTCACACGGGGTGGAGTGGTGGGATCGCATGGAGGGAGAAGGAGAGTTTGGTGCATATTGTTTCCACACATGGAGAGGAAAAGATTTGCAGATGAACGGGCTTCCTGTAGGTATGGGGAACGGTGCATAATAAGTCATCTTGCATGCCGGGCTAGGTATAGTCTCAAGTCATTAAAAACATACATGCCCCACACATGTTCATATTTCAAGGTGCACTAAATTATTGCAGGCGATGATTAAGGCTGGCCATAATGGTGGTATCTTAGCTTGTATCATGCACACGGGAATAGCAAACATGCTGATGTTGTAAAGAATTAAAGAAGAGAGGGGGTAAGAGTAACTAGTGTTCATGCATGCATTGGTAAACACATTTTTTTGTGAAGAATGACAACATTAGTTAAGTACTTTTGCAGACTTCAAAAACTATTCCACCGCCTCTACTATCTTGCTAAGAGTAGGTGAAAATTTTGAATCGAGCCCTTTAAACAAGAAGGGAGGTAGTGGTACTCTAATAGCTAACCTTGTTGTGATGACAAGATAGGACATGGCACACACCTGGACGGAGGAACTAGTCTGCATTGTGCATTTAAGTTTTGTCTAAAGTCAATGTACCTCTACTTTCACCAGACTTATAGAAAATGTAGTATCAACATTCACAATGTCAAATCAATATTTTACACTCATTATAAAACGTAGTTCTTATACTCATCATAATCAGTATTGTAGATATTGATATTTTTAGTATAAATTTGGTCGTGGGATTTCATTGATGCCTCACAAAGCATGGAGGAAGTAGAGCTTAGGGCTTGCGCTGCCGGTCTCTACATAATGATTTCTCTTCATAATCCTGTAATTTTAGAGACTGATTGCGCTTTTGTGGTAGCGCCTCTTGCATCGGTGACTATGACAGTCTGCTATGCGTGACTTGAAGATGAAAGCGTTGATCATCTCGAAGTTGATCAACAATCTTCAATTGTCAAAGATTAGTCGTTCGGCCAATAAGGTGGCACACTTAATCGCTAAGTATAGCTTTGACAATAGATTAGCCGTTTGGTGAATATTGTATCGAATGAGTGTACTGGTGTGGCTGGTTAATTAATATAAGGTGGTGTTCAAAAAAATTATAAACTTGGTCAAACACTTTGCAAACGGTTGACGGGAGTAAAAAGGACCAGAGGGAGTATCATGCATGCGGAGTAGGCAAAAAAATGCTTGTCTAAAAAAAGGCAAAAGAAAATTGCTCATTTATAGCCGGTCGAAGTCTCAAAGGGCGCGACCGCGCGAGGGAGGCGAAGGTCGTGGGACGCGCGACAGTTGACGGAATTAAGTGAAGTTACATCCACGCCAAAGATGGCGCGAACAGCAGAAGCTATACCGCTGTGCCTACGATATGGGTCTAGAAGACATGACATCTAGTGGGTCCCGATAGTTCTCGAGAACTCTTTGGGGTTTGTAGCCTGCTTATCCACCGGCAAGCCAACAACCCCACGCTGCTCGTCAGACGCCTCTACTCATCCCCGCTTTCTACCTTACAACAGTTCGCTTCCACCGTCCCGCCCTTTCACATTAGTTCGCCCCAGTTTTTTGGCGGGTACAACAGTTCAACTTCTCCTAACCCTCCTCCAAAATCCATGGCCTCCCAAATTTCCATGGTCGCCGCTGAGTACCAGGTTAGAGCCATCACCGGCGATCAGTTCATCGTCATCTACACAGGTGGATCCGCGATGGTGAAAGCATGGCTTGCTCGCTTCCTACGCATGTTCAACAGTTCAACGGATGAGTGGGTCACTGGGCTAGATGTTGAGTACACCACAGTCCCGGGACGAGAGAAGGATCTAAAGGTCGAAGAGAGGAAGAAGCCCACCGTGATCCAGGTTTGCTTACATAACATTTGCTTGGTCTACCACATATGCCATGCCGATGTTGAGTGCCAGGATTTTAAGAACTTCCTCAAGGACAAAAGAGTGAAATTCGTTACTGTAGGCTTTAAAAACGACAGGATGTCCTGCGTCGGACATGTCTCGTTGTAGGCCAGTCCTTCGATGTCTAGAAGGTAAGCCTGTTGTCCTCCTCCCAACCTTCAATGCTGACCCTGACAGCAGCCATGATTGATCCTTCGTACGCTAAACTGAAGAAACCTCATCACGAAGTTTCATCATGCACGGGAGTCAAGACATTAGATGAAGATCACATCCCAGACGCAGAAATGGATGCCTACCTTGTGTAAATATCTACAAGGGTTGGATGAAGAAGCGAGCCCAAGTCCGTTCAAGCAAAGAAGGCCGCCGAGAGGAAGAGGAAGAGGGATGAGGACGAAGTCGAGGACGTGGACTGGACTCCGAGTAGGTGGCAGTGCCGCCGCTCATGCTTGTTCTACTACAGTGTCAAGCTGGACTAGTTTCTTAGTTTATTTTCAAGGGTGTGTTGTGCCGAGGCCCCAAAGCAGAACTATGTTTATGTTCTTTCTCGTTATTTGAACTTTTTAGTACGCATGTAGTACTAGTACTATGTCTTACTACTGTTCTTCTTGCATTTGGTAATACTGCTCATATCTTCGTGTTCCTACTTTACTTAATACGTTCGTACTAGTAGTATAATTTGGGTCAGTCGATTTGTGAAAGAAGTTTGACAGAGCGAAGGAAGAAGGCGGCAGAAGAGGTGGAAGAAGCCCTTCTAGCCATCCATGTTGCATTAAACAGCTCACATGAGTCGACTGACCCAAATTGATCCTTGAGATTGCAGGATCCACGTGGCATTCAAGGTCTCGAAGGTAGATTTCGTGTCCGCACTCGGGCCAGGGCTCGACGGCAGGCGCTGATCGCTTCCGCCAGACAGCCACCATGCGCGCTTCCTCCGCTGGGCGGAGACGATAATGACACGCTTAGTTCTTCCTCGCCGCGGTTGGAGCACGCGCCGTCTCTCTCTTCAGACGCTATGTGTATAGACGCTGCCCACCAGCTGCTCGTGTGCTTGGCAGCGCGGCGGCATCGCGAGGAGGGACTGCAGACGACGTGAGCGGGCGAGTGATAACCCACAAGTATAGGGGATCGCAACAGTTTTCGAGGGTAGAGTATTCAACCCAAATTTGTTGATTCGACACAAGGGGAGCCAAAGAATATTCTCAAGTATTAGCAGCTGAGTTGTCAATTCAACCACAATTGGAAACTTAATATCTGCATCAAAGTGTTTAGTAGCAAAGTAATATGATAGTGGTGGTAACGGTAACAATGTAAAGATAGCAAAGTAATGTTTTGGTATTTTTGTAGTGATGATAACAATAGCAACGGAAAAGTAAATAAGCGTAAACCAGTATATGGAAAACTCGTAGGCACCGGATCAGTGATGGATAATTATGCCGGATGTGGTTCATCATGTAACAGTCATAACATAGGGTGACACAGAACTAGCTCCAGTTCATCAATGTAATGTAGGCATGTATTCCGTATATAGTCATACGTGATTATGGAAAAGAACTTGCATGACATCTTTTGTCCTACCCTCCCGTGGCAGCGGGGTCCTATTGGAAACTAAGGGATATTAAGGCCTCCTTTTAATAGAGAACCGGAACAAAGCATTAGCACATAGTGAATACATGAACTCCTCAAACTATGGTCATTACCGGGAGTGGTCCCGATTATTGTCACTTCGGGGTTGCCGGATCATAACACATAGTAGGTGACTATAGACTTGCAAGATAGGATCAAGAACACACATGTCGGGGGTTGGGTGCGACATATGCCAAAGGATGGCTTATCATGGTGGGGGCGAGTAGAACGTCGCCGGTGCCTGGAAACGGGATGAGGCGAAGACATGCACACCGACGGATCTTACCCAGCTTCAGGGCTCTCCGAGGAGATAACACCCCTACCGCTGCTCTGCGGGGTCTCCGCATGATCACTAAGGCAAAGTGAGTACAAGGTTGCTCCTTGAGCTGTATTCTGGAGGTAGGAGAAGGCAAGGCTAGCTCCTTCCTTCCTTTATGATCTGGTCTAGTGCTAATGGATTCAACCTTTGCATGGGTGCCCTGGGGTTTATATAGGCCTACCCTGTGGGTAATGGTAAAACCGGCTGGGCGCGGTCCCAGCCTGCCTCGCCTCAAGCCGCCTTCTCCGCCGACCGCTGGGACCCGCTGACCGGTGGGCCTCGCCGCTTGGCCTGGTACGGGCCGACAGCTCTTGCCTGGCCATGCGGGTCTTGCCGGGCTGCGAACTCATCAGAGCGTGCTTCTAATGACGCTAGCTTGGTCATGGGGTTATGGCAACAGTGCCGCCGCCTGGCGGGCGATCGCTGTTGCCATTCCCCGTCTTGTCTTGGTTAATGGCGAGTGGGGCCCGTGGGATAGGCCAGCCGACTCTCGGAGGCCGACTCCCACCGGGTCCGTCTTGTGGCGCCCTCGCCGTCTTCTGTACTCCCGCTGATGGGTGGGACCAGCCGTCTTGGGGTCGTGATGACAGCTGTCAGGCACAGGGCTTCACTGGGCTGATGTCGTGGCTGGCATGGCAACACTGCCATGCTTGCCTCGATAACCGAGGTGGGATGGCTGCGAGCGGCTGCTCCTCATCCCGCCCATTATCGCAAGGATACGGGTGATTAAGCGGGCCGACTCCCCATAGCCGCTTCTCCGAAGTCGGCGGCTGGGAGTCGGCTTATCTCGTAGTCGCCTCGAACTCGGCCTGAGGGCAGCCGGCAGGCTCCGGCGACTCTCAAAGTGGTTCATCGCTTGGGGCTCGAGGCGAGCCTGCCTGGATGTCTTGAAAGGTTCGGGGCTCGGGTTAGCCTACCTGTGGCCCATTACTCCGACAGAGTCCCCGGTTGGTGAGGCGCCGAGGTCGACATGTCGAGAAGCCTCAACAGCCTTTCTCCCTTCGGTGGAGGGATCTGGCCTTGCTCGCCGCTCTCTTCTAGGTCGCCAGTTGGAGCCGGACTCGAGAGAGGGCCGTCTTGCTTTTTAAAGAATTTGAAGGTCGCGGCGGGATCCAGCAGCGTTTCGATACGCTCCACGCTGCTGCCCGCTGCGGACCTGTCAAAGACCACGCCGTAGGCATGGCTTGTTCGCCACGCGCCAGCGACGGCACAGCCGCCGCGGGCTCGCACTACTGCCAAGGCGCATAACGGATCCGCCGCGCTGTGCGGACGGTTGGGGTTCCTACGCCATTACCGCGCCAGTAACTTCGTGGTAATCGGGGCGTGGGTACATTGCGCACTCAATCTCCCACGCCCGCCCATCGCTTCTCAGCCTATGGGCCTATAAGTAGGCGAGAGAGGGGCGGTGAAGCACGCACGCCCATCTTCCCTTCTCCCTCGCCTCTTGCTTCTTTCTTCCTCCGCCGCCGCTGCCAAACATTGCCGCTACCGCAACAATGAGTTTTCCTCCGCCACAGACTCCCCGCCAGGCGCGCCGCAGGGACGGGTCCCGTGTGGACGACGACCTCATCGAGCTTCTTCCCAAGATGCGTTGCCTCCGGGCGCCAACTTAGTGCAGGCTCGGCCAAGGCCGGAGAGGGGAGATATCGCCGGCGCCAAGGAGGGCGAGCGGTCAAATTCCGCCAGACCATGCGCGCCTGGCTGCCGGCGAGCGGCTTCTTCCGCCGTTTGAAGTTCTGACGGTTTCCAGCCACCACCACCCGACACACGGTGTTGCTGGTCGGCTTCGCCACTTTGTGCGGTTTTTTCGGCATTCTCCCCACCATTGAGCTGTGGGGAGAATTCTTCCAATCCAAGCTCGGTACGCATGTCGCTGGCGTGCCGGCCCAATGCGGTGCCTTCATCGCGATGCGGAGATCGACAGCCGACAACCCGTTTCCCTCCATCCCGCTGATCAAGTCGGTGAAGATGTGGCAACGGTCTTACTTTTATGTGAAGAACGCCGCCTGTATATGATCAATAATCTGCCGCTTTACGGCCGGGCGCTGCTGGGAGGCTCCCAGCTTGTCCCACCGGCCAGACACTGCCTCCTCGCCGCTCTCCGCTTGTCACATGACCGAAAGTGCTGACGCAGTCGGAAGGCCTGATCGGGGCCGACTTGCTAGCCGCCTTCGTGGCGTGCCGAGTCCTCCTCTCCAGGTCAATTCATCCGATCAAATGATGAGCGACCATCGGGACCCAAGTCGGATGTGCACCAAGGACATGCCCCACGTGGAGGTGGCGAACATGGTGAACTACATCACAAACTGCAATCTTGCGGCGGATTGGCAGTTCGGCAAAGAGCCGTACTCGCGCGCCAACCCCCAGCCTGTGGTGAGTCGTCTCTCTTCTTCTTCTGTTTTCTTTTTTGCAGCCGAGTCCGACTTTTGATCTTTTTGGCTTTCTTGAGTCAGAACCCCCTCATGCAACCCGCAGCCGGTGCCACGGGACCGCCCCGCGAGTTCGTCCCCGACCGCGCGGAGAGCGACGTCGACGACCCTGACCTGGGGGCGGCGGCGATGGAGGCCGACGCCGAAGGAGGGAAAGGAGGAGCTGGCGACTTCAGGCCCTCGGCCACCTTTGCTGACTGGCCTGACGATGACGCCGAGGGGGAAGTCGCCCCACGTCACCAGCCGAAGGTCGGCCAGCCGGGCTCGAGTTCCTCCGCCGGCTTGGACGGTCAAGGCGGCGTGAAGAAGCGCCGGGCCGGGCCGAGCTGGCTCGGCAGCCGGCCGAAGAAGTTCAAGGGGGCGGCCACCGCGACCAAGCGGGAGGAGGCGGTCTCAAAGGCCAACCACTTCCGCAGGGAAGTGAAAAAGCCGCCACTGGTCTCTGCGTAAGTGCTCCGTTTTTGACTTGTTTTCTTTTGGTGAATTCTGTCCAAATCTTTTTTCATTTCTTCCTCGCTTCAGGGCTCCCCTCACTTTTGAGAGAGTCCCCGCCCCCTCCATCATGGGGTCGACCGAGACGTCTGCCAATACTCGGCGGATCGACCCCGCCACCGACCTCCGGGAGGCGACGGAGCAAAACGCGCAGGAGAAGCGCGACGAGGAGGAGGCTTACCGCCTGGAGAAGGCGGAGGCCGAGAAGGCGGCGGCCTCCGTACAGAAGAAGCTGGAAGAGGCCGAGGCCGCCGTCGCAGCACAGCAGCGAGCCGAGGAAGCCGCGCGCCTCCAGTCGGCATTGATCGTCATCCCACTGAGCTCCGCGCCGCCGCTCCCGGAGTTCATGGGGCAGACTGGCGAAGCCGGCGGCGAGAACCCCGTCATGGAGAGGGAGAGTGGCGAGGCCTCCATGTCGGACACAGCCGTGCCGCCACCGCCGCCTCCGCCACCGCCGCCTCCGCCACCGTCTGGGAGCGAAGGGAAAACAGCCGTGGACCCGGTGCAGCGCCGATCAAGACGAGGCCGTGGCGGTTGCTCCAAGTCGCTTCGCCAAGGCCGCCGCTTTGAGAAGGCAACTCGCGCCACGCCTTTGGGAACCGTGCCGCCAGCTCGCCATCCCAGACGCCGAGGCGACGAGCGCCAGCTACAGGGTGGGTGGGGGAGGCGGCAACGCCCGCTGAACAACGCGCTTCGACGCCCAGCGGTTATGAGCCAAGGGCAATGCCATCCAGAACTGCACTAAGGCGATCCAAGCCGCGAGCAGCCGCTGTGGTACGCTTTCTTCTTCTGACTTTATTTTCCTTGTTCTTCTCTGTGGGGGCGAGCCAGCGCACCCACTGGGTGTAGTCCCCGAGTTTCGGGCCGGCTGCTGAGCAGGCGGCTCGGAACTCCATCTGGTGAGTTCCAAATATTTACTTCTGACTAAAATACTTGTTGCAGGAGTATCACAACCTCCGCGTCACTGCCTTCAACCGCAATGTTGAGGAGCTAGGCAAGCGGACTGCCGACTTGTCGGAGAGCCGGAGTGAGTCCTCCTTCTTCGCGGGGCGCGCTGGTGCACCCGCGGGCTGTAGTCCCCGAGATTCGGGCCGACTGCTGAGCAGTCGGGCCGGATCTTCCCGGCGACCTTCTTTGTTGACGACTTAACGTACTTTTCCTTTTTTATTCTTCAGGGGCCAATGCTGCTCTTCAGGAACAGCTGGGCGAGGCCAACACTGCTTTGCGCGCCATGGGGGAGGAGTGCAATAAGCTCGCCGCGGAGCGCGACCTGCTGATTGCGCAGCTGGCGGAGCAGAAGGAGCTGCTTAAGAAGGCGCAGGACGAGGCAGAGAAGAGGGAGGCTGCTCTCCTGGCCGAGTTCGAAAGAGAGCGCCTCCCCGATCGACAAGGAGGCGCCACGACCGCTTCCACGAGATTGAAGACATCGTCGACGGTGAGTTTCTTTATTTTCTTTCTTTGAGCCGCCGACTATGAGTCGGGCCGACTCCTGATTCTTTGTCTTGCTTCTTCTTCTTCTTGGCAGACTTCTTCTTCTCGCAGACGGCCATTCAAGCCATCGAGGCCGATCGTGAGGCGCGGAGGGCAAATGGTGTGGAGATCGCCGCCAACACCCCCCGGACTCTTGACGAGCAGCTTTTGAGCATCAAGGCTCGTCTGCGGCCGGCCCATCGGATGCTGTGCCAGCTTCAACGTGTCGGCGCCCAGGCGATCGCCGCCCTATGGCCGGACATGCCGGTTCACAGACTACCAACAGATCGCCGACCGGGCCGAGGTCGCGGGCTGGACGCCTTGAGGCCTCGAAGGGTTCCTCGCCCGGCCGAGCGCTGCTGGCCTTGGAATTCGCCAAGGCGTGGTATCCGGGCTGACTTGGTCCGCTGGCCACATTCCGCCGAGGCCCAAAGCGGAGCTGGTAGTTGTGGAAGACGCTCGCCGAAGCGTAGCGGTGGTGATCGCCGACTACATATACACCAGCGCCTTCGCCCCTCGAAGCGGTCTCGCAGATGGCGGAGGGTGCTACCAGAGGGTTCGGGCTGAACCCGAATATGAAGAGGACTCGGCGGAGGTGATTGGCTCCAGCGCCGAGGAGGAAGGCGAAGCAGAGGACGGAGGCAAGACGGAGGCGCCAGAAGACGGAATGGGCGACCAGCCTCAGCTCGACCGTGCAGCTCCAAAGAACGAGCCGCTGCCTCACCAAGCCGGGCTGCCACCGAGACGATTGCCGAGACTGCCCTGCTGGCCGCCCCGGCGCCTGACACCGCCATCTCCTCCGACCCTTCGAACCTGTCTGCCGCTTCCTAGGCTGCCATCTTGCCTTTTTTATCTTCTTTAATAGTCTTTGAAGAACTTGTTAATTCGCACAATTCCACCCGTGGTGTATTTTTGAACTTGCTTGAAGATTCGCCAAGGCCTATGCTATGTAAATATTTATCCAGATTCTATCTTTCCTTGTTCATTGCTCCTTTGGCTCTTTCTTTTGCCGCCTTCCCTTAGTTGTCGCTTGCCAACGAATAGGCCGCCTGGATCAAGCTACGGATCAAGTGCTTGGCTACCTTGGGGAGGCAAGTACTTGGCCATTTTTAGAGTCTTTTAACAAGTTGATAGAAGTGTGTCGACTACTCACGAGTCGGCTTTACGAAGAGAGGCTGGAAGCCGGCTTAAGCTATGTTAATGCTTTAAGTCCTTAGCCATTTTTGTGTGGACGCCTATTCTTCCTTACTCCTGCCCGCCAAATAGTCGCCTCATGAATCATGCTGCTTCGACAGAGATGGCCTAGGCACCACACACTACTT
Source organism: Aegilops longissima (assembly GCA_021605205.1). Lineage (NCBI taxonomy): Eukaryota > Viridiplantae > Streptophyta > Magnoliopsida > Poales > Poaceae > Aegilops > Aegilops longissima. The sequence continues at coordinate 638,199,075 of CM038681.1, read as the reverse complement.
GTCCGATCAGCAGGAAGCATTTCAGAGCTGCATAGGCGGCGCAGTCCCGGGTTGACTAGTCGAACCCGGTGCCAAGCGGGCGAATAAAAAGTAGCATACTCAAGGCATAATTTTATCATACAGATAACAAAGAGGGCAGTCCCCGAGCCTGCCTCGGGGCCTCAAGTCTTGGTACTTTAATACAAAGGGTAGCGTGGTACATATCAAGATCAACTCAGAAATCTTCGGAGAAGATTTGCATTCCATGGAAGTTCCGACTCCTTGCCGGAGTCGCCTCTTGCGTGCTCGGGCTTCGAGCATCGATCGTAGTAGGAGTCATTGCCCAACAATTTGCTGATAATGAAGGGGTTTTCCAAGGCGCCGACAGCTTGTGCTGCCGGTTGTTCGCTGATCAGTCGGAGCACAAGGTCGCCTCTTGGAAAGTTCTTGGCCCGACCTTCCTGTAGTAGTACCGCGCAGGCTCGCGGTAGATGCCGGACCGCTGAGTGCCAACAACCGCCTTCTTCCAAGAGATCGACGCCGCCTTGACATGCTTCTTCCGCTTCCTCCTCGTGTACATGGTGACTCGTGGGGAGTCGAACTCTATATCCGTTAGATGACAGCTTCAAAGACCGTAGACGAGGAAGAAAGGTGTGAAGCTGATTGACTTGTTTGAGTCGTCGCGCAGACTCCAGAGGACGGCCGGCACCTCGTTAACAGCCGCCGAGCGCCCAGCTGGCTTCGACTCACGGGGCTTGATGCCGACAGGATGAGGCTGTTTGCTCGCTCTACTTGGCCATTTGATCATGGATGGGCAACGGACGCTAAGTCTGGGCCGGATGCCTCATGTCACAGTAAACGGGCCAAGGCGCCTTTGAAAAATTCATGCCGTTGTCGGTGATGATGCTGTGTGGTATGCCGTACCGAATTGTGATGTCGGAGATGAAAGTCACCGCAGCGGGGACCATTCAACTTCTTGATGGGCTTTACTTATCCACTGTGAACTTGTCCATCATGACAAGTAAGTGAGTTAGGCCGCCTGCGCCGCCTTGAATGGTCCCACCATGTCCAGGCCCCAAACCGCAAAGGGCCAGGCGATGGGGATAGTCTTGAGTGCGGAAGCCGGCTGAAGCGGCTTGGAGCGGAACTTCTGGCACCCCTTGCATTTTTGGACTAATTCTTTGGCCTCTTCTAGGGCAGTTGGCCAGAAGAAACCGTGTCGAAAGGCTTTGGCGACGAGTGCTCTTGAGGCCGCGTGGTGGCCGCACTCGCCTTGATGGATGTCTTTGAGAATTTCTTGGCCTTGCTCTGGCTCGACGCAACGCTGGTAGACACGAGTGATGCTGCGCCGGACCAGCTCTCTATTGACTATGGTGTAGGCTGCTGCTCGGCGCTGCACTTGCCGAGCCAAGATTTCATCTGTTGGCAGCTCTTTGTTTACTAGGAACTTGAGGATGGGCTGGGCCCATGAGGGTGCTGCTATTTCTTCAATTGCCACCACTGCAACTTGGACGAGGGCGGCTGGGCTGGGAGGCGGCGGGCTGGAGTCCGCGGCCGCTTGCTGGGTTGCTGAAGTCCCCGGGCGGACTGGCGCAGTCCCCGGGCCGAGCTCTGGAGTCTTCGGGCTGGTCGCCGCAATCCCCGGGCCGGGTTCTAAAGTCCCCGGGCCGGCGTCGACTGCGGTGTTCTTGGAGCTATTCGTAAGGATTCTTGTGCCGTCAGCTGGGGCTTTCGAGCTGGATCCGACTTCTTCGGGGGGAGCCGGCACAAAGATGGAGTCTGATTCTGGTGAAAGCTTGATAGACGGCTTGAGGAGGCGCCGAAGGGCGACGCCGGATGGTATTGCTTGACGGGTTGAGCCGATTCGTGCCAGGGGTGTCTGCTTGGTCGTTGTCATTTCTTGGCACGTGACGGAACTCGCACCCCTCGAAATATCCGCTGAGCTGCTGTACCAGGAAACGGTAGCTCGCCATGTTTGCATCTTTGGCGTCCCAGTCGCCAGATGACTGCTGGACCACCAAATCGGAGTTGTTGAATACAGATTTGGCGAATGCCGAGTTCTTTGGCAAGCCGGAGCTCGGAATGAGCGCCAGATTCGGGCGACGTTGTTGAGGCGGCGAAATGGATCTGCACAGCGATTTCTGAGCTTGTCGCCTTTAGGGAAGTGAGGACGACGCCGCTCCCAAGCCGGTGCGCATCTTGGAGCCATCGGAATGCATCCGCCAATGGGAGGAGTCGGTGTCAAGGCAGGTATCGGGTCTCGCCCAATGACGAGGAAGTCGGCCAAGGCTTGCGATTTGATGGTGGTGCGAGGCTGGTAGTAGATGGTGTAGGGGGCCAAATCTATGGCCCATTTGGCCACTCGGCCCGAAGCATCTCGGCTTCCAATGATCTCGCTGGAGCTGTGGCACTACGTGATTGGATGTTCTTGAAAGTAAGGCTTCAACTTCTTACGGCAAAGTGCACGCCGAAGCACATCTTTCCGTAGTGGGGTAATTCTGCTTTGAGGTCGACAAGATTTCGCTTAGGTAATATACCGTCTCTCGGAGGTAGTGCCTTGCCTTCCTCCTTGCGCCAAGCACGATGATCGAGGCCGACTACCCGGCTGGTGGCGGTAATGTATAGGAGCATGGGCTCTTTAGAGTCGGAGCCGCCAAAGACAAAGGGGAGTAGTCAACATCTTCTTCAATCTGGAGAAACGCCCATCCGCCTTTGTAGTTCCACTCGAAAATGTGGTCTTTTCATCACCGGGTACAAGGAGAGTTTCACCAACCGATCGATGAATCGGCCGATGGACGCTAGGCAGCCGTGAACTTTTGCACATCTAGCGCCGGTTGGGTACTCTCCATCCTTTCAATGGCCTTTGATCTTTACGGGTTGCACTCTATGCCGCTGCTCGTAGACAAGGAAGCCAAGAAGTTGGCCGCCGGTACTCCAAAACGCACTTCGTGGTTGAGCTTTAACTGAATCGGCGCAGGTTCTCAAAGGTTTCTTGAGGTCTTCCAACAGTGTTCCACGCTTCTCCGCTCTTCACCACTACATCGCCCACGTAAACGCATGCTTCGCCGAGTTGCTTGAGGAGGCACTTCGCATGCAACGCCGAAGGTGGCGCCGCATTCCTGCCGAACGCCATGGTCGCAGCGTATATTCCAAACGGGCGTGATGAAGGCGGTCTCAGCCTGCCGTACCGGGTTCAGCTTGATCTGGTGATATCCTGAATATGCATCTAAGAAGCTCAACAGCTCGCATCCGGCTGTGGAGTCTATCACCTGATCAATTCTCGGCACTGCAAACGGGTCCTTGGGGCAAGCTTTGTTTAGGCTTGTGTAGTCAATACACATCCGCCACTGCTTGTTCATCTTCAGCACCAGAACCGGGTTTGCTAACCATTCTGGAAAAAAACACCTCCATAATGAAGCCGGCTACCAGGAGCCGAGCTAACTCCTCTTCAACAACTCTTCTCTTCTCTTCTGACAGGTGGCACAAGGGCTGCCTGACGGGCTTCACATTAGGTCGGACATGTAGCTTGTGCTCTGCGAATTCCATCGGTACACCTGGCATGTCCTTAGGGGACCATGCGAAGATGTCTCGATTCTCACGGAGGAAATCGACGAGATCGCCTTCCTATTTGCTGTCAAGGTTTGCACCCATGACAGCTGCACTCTCGGGTGCTCGGGTCAAAAGGTATCTTCTTTGTCTCTTTAGCCGCTTAAACGAACCTCAGCTTCCGACTTTGGGGTCAGCGACATCTCAGCTGCTTGCCGCCATCGCCACCACCCGATCGAGAAGTCGCTTTCACCATGATCACTGTGGACTCGGCCAGCTAATCGCTTAGCCGCACAAGCGGACAACTTTTTAGTCGCCGCCACGGTCGTAATCCCTTGAACTCGCATCTTCATCTTGAGGTAGGCGAGTGGGGACCGCCATGAACTTGGCTAAGGCAGGTCGGCCAAGCAACGATGGTACGGGCCGAGGTCCACCACTTCAAACCAAACCGCACTCGCGGAAATGATCTTTGTCTCCAAAGAGGACGCCTATCGTGATCTTGCCGATTGGTGAGCAGGAAAGGCTGCACAATGCCGTGGAACACAGTCCGCTGCTCTCAAGTTGTCTTTGCTGGATTCCTAATCTCTCCATGGTGTCCTTGTAGAGGATGTTGATGCTATCGCCTCGCTCTATCAGCATCGCGAGAAACGAGCGCCCGCCTCGCTCTGGGCTAGAGTGGCGCTTAGACCAGGGCGAGGAGCCCGGATTCGCATCACTGGGTGATCAGCTCTGCTCCAACCGATAGGCTTCTGACCAATGCATAAACTCGATATCTGATGCCACGCATTCACTTCTTGTGGTTGCAGCCGCACAGGCGCCGATCATCAGCCACACCGTGAACACCACATATGCTCAGGTTTTTGGGTACTCTTTTTGTACTGCGCCGACTGGCCTCGACAGCCGCTGTTGGGCGGCGGAGGAGGCGGCGGCCCAAGCAAGGCGAGGAGGAGGCCTCGCCCTTGGCGTATTCTCGTGAGCCAAAGGCAGTTCTGGTAGTGTTGTTTGACGGCCATGCAGCCGTGGAACTTGAAGGGACCATCTAGAGTCTGTCAGAGGAGAAGTCCGCAACCAGTTGACTTGCCGCTTTCTGCCGCTTGGTCAAGGCTGCCCTCCGCCGTTGGTCTTCGACGTCGAACTTGCCGCTGCCGGAAGCCGGGTTGTGGGGCCTTGCGCTTGTGGTCATTCTGCATATTGTCGCCGACCGGCATTTCCAGCCGAGTTCGCGGCCAGGGGCCGCTGCCAACAAGACTAATCTTGAATCTCCGCCTTCATGGAGGAGTCGGCCGTCACAGATTTGTTCGCTTTCTGATCAGCAGCTCGCCGAGGGTCTCCGCCTGCCGCAGAGGAGCTTGTGCTTGAGGAGGGTGCCTCTCTCGCACCCGGAGGTGAAGTACTGACAGCCTGCACTCGTCGCACGCCGCAGGAGTTCAAGCTCGCCCAAGACGTGAGGTAGTCGCGAGTTGACTTGCCGGGGCCTTGCACGCACAAGGAAAGCTAGGCGAGGCTTGGGAGGTCGCTTGTACGCGCTCGTGAAGTTGCGGACGGCGGCTTCGTGAAGTCGACTCCAGCTGTTGATGCTGCGGGCTTCAGTTGTTCAACCATGTCCGGCCGTGCCTCGGAGCATGAGGGGAACGTGATTTCACGGCAACACGCTTTATTGCCGCTCGCTATGTTGACGGTCCCCGAGTAGTCAACTAGCCAGTCTTCCGCTTTACGGAGCCGTGTACTTGGGCGATTCGGGGAGCGTGGAACCTTTGGGAAAGGGCTCGCCTCGATGCGAGGTCCGCCAGGGCGGACCCAGCTCGCCTTCTTCTTCCAGCCATGGATCGATGGGGTCGGTCGATCCGTGGCGGGCGCTATTCTTCCCGACTCTCTCGGCGGTTAAGGCGGTCGCCGAGAGTCGATGCTCAACGGGCGGAGGGGAGACTCGCCTTTCTCTGCGGGGAGGAGGGGGCACATAGTCGTCCCGCCGCTCTACTGCTCTTGGGCGGCCGTCTTGGTCGCGCTCGATGGTGAGGTGAGTCCGACTGTGGCTGACAGCCGGATCTCTGTTTTTCTTCCGCGACACCGCAAGTCGGCGTCCGAGACGCCGCGCTTGATCTCGGCGGGAGGCAGGTCGTCATTGCTGCGGCGCGCTCAGGCGGGCAGCCGGTTTATTCTGCGCGGCAGCCGCTGCCGAGAGCTGCTGACTCGCCCCGCTATCAGCGGCGCTTTTCACCTTCGTTGTTCAGTTTCGCCTGCCGCTGCCTGGGCGGTGCGGATGTTCTCGGCAGGCGTGGCGTACACGGGGCGATTGGCCCCAAACAGCTTGGCGATGGCACGCCATACGCTGGACTGCACCTAGGTGGCTAGGCGCAGCCGGGTCGGGCGAAGCCGCCCACAGCGGATCCATCTCACACCGGTAGGCTTCGACAAGCCGCCTCATCCTTGCCAGCTTCTTCGCGCCGACGTATTTGTAGGCGGCGCGCCCACCGCCCTCGGCATCTCGGCGCTTTTCCGAATAGGCGCGTCAGTCTAGTAGAGCCGTCCAGTGGGTCGTGGAGCTCTTTCACCGGAAGGCTCGCCATGACTGATGACGAGCACCTCCGCGGATCGGCGCTCGGCCGCTCTCCTCGTGAGGGAGCGCTCGTCAGAGACCACCACGCTGGTAGGGAACGCGTTGAGCGACGCGTGTCGGAGTCGACCAAGATCGGGTCGGTGCAGTTTCACGGACTCCAAGTCCACGGCAGGCTCGCCGGTGACATGGAGTTGGTCGAGGAGACCCGCGAGGAGGTTTCGGGGCCGCCTGCGTGCTCGCGCCGGATGCAGGCTCGCCGGAGAGCGTAACCTCGCCGGCAAGTTCGGCGAGGCAGCTGGCTGCACAGCGACTCTCGGTGTTGCAGCAGCGATCGACGCAGACTGCCGGGCGTGTTCGCTGGCTGCGCTCGCCAGGGAGGAAAAGGGTTCCCGTCCAAAACAGGTTTCCGGACGACGGTGCACCTAGCCCCACGGTTGGCGCCAAATGTCGGGTTGGTGCGATATGCCATAGGATGGCTTATCATGGTGGGGGCGAGAACGCCGCCGTTCTCGGAAACGGATGAGGCGAAGACATGCACGCCGGGCGGATCTTACCCAGCTTGTGGCTCTCCGAGGAGATAACACCTCATCGCTGCTTCTCTGGGTCTCCGCATGATCACTAAGGCAAAGTGAGTACAAGGTTGCTCCTTGAGCTGTATTCGAGGTAGGAGAAGGCAAGGCTAGCTCCTTCCTTCCTATATGATCTGGTCTAGTGCTAATGGATTCAACCTTTGTGGGTGCCTGGGGTTTATATAGGCCTCATTTCTGTGGGTACAATGGTAAACCGATGGGCGCTGGTCCCAGCCGCCTCTTCGTGCCGCCGCCTTTCTCCGGCTGACCGCTGGGACCCGCTGACCGGTGGGCCCCGCCTCTGGTTCGAACAGGCCGACAGTTTTCGCCATGCAAGCGGTCTTGCCGCCATGGATTATCAGAGCCGTGCTTCTAATGACGCTTAGTTTGGTCATGGGGTTATGGCATTAGCGCCGCCACCGGTCGGCGATCACCGCTGCTATTCCCCGCCTTGTCTTGGTTAATGGCGAGTGGGGCCTGTGGATAGGCCAGCCGACTTTGAGGCCGACTCCCACTGGTCCGTTTGTGGCGCCGCCGTTTCCTCAGATTTCACGACGGTGGGACCAGCCGCCTTGGGGTCGCATGACAGGCCGTCAGGCATTGTGGCATCGCCTGGGCTGATGTCAGGCTGGCATGGCAAAAGGTTGCCACGATGGAGATTCCATCGGCACGGGCGACTGCGGCCATGCTTGCTCGATAATGTAGACGGGATGGCTGCGCGGCGGCCATTCCCCATCCCGCCCATTATTGCAAGGATACGGGTGATTAAGGGGTCGATTCCCCATAGCCGCTTCTCTCGAAGTCGGCGGTTGGGAGTCGGCTTATCTCAAGTCGCTCGAACTCGGCCTTGAGGGGCAGTCAGCTCACGACTCTCTGAAAGTGGTTCATCGCTTGGGGCTCGAGGGCGAGGTTCTGGGCGCTGGTTAGCCTACCCGTGGCCCATTATCTCGGCAACACATATATTCATGAAAACATAATAGGTTCAGATCTGAAATCATGGCACTCGGCCCTAGTGACAAGCATTAAGCATAGCAAAGTCATAGCAACATCAATCTCAAAACATAGTGGATACTAGGATCAAACCCTAACAAAACTAACTCGATTACATGATAAATCTCATCCAACCCATCACCGCCCAGCAAGCCTTTACGATGTAATTACTCACGCACGGCGGTGAGCATCATGAAATTGGTGATGGAGGATGGTTGATGATGACGACGCGACGAATCACCCCGTCCGAGCCCCGAACATACCTGATCAGCCCTCCCGAGAGAGATTAGGGCTTGGCGGCGTCTGCATCATAAAACGCGATGAAACTTTCTCTTATTTTTTCTCCCGAAAGCCAATATATGGAGTTGGAGTTGGCGTTGAGGGCCACCCGGGGCCCACGAGGTAGGGCGGCGCCACATCGGGAGGGGCGCGCCACCACCTCGTGAGCAAGGTGTGGGCCCCTGGTCTTCATCTTTGGCGCAGGATTTTTATTATTTATTCTAAGATATTCCGTGGAGTTTCGGTCATTCCGAGAACTTTTGTTTTCTGCACATAAACAACACCATGGCAATCTCAACTGAAAACACAGCCATCCGGTTAGTTCCATTCAAATCATACAAGTTAGAGTCCAAAACAAGGGCAAAAGTGTTTGGAAAAGTAGATCCAACGGAGACGTATCAACTCCCCCAAGCTTAAACCCTTGCTTTTCCTCAAGCAATTCAGTTGACAAACTGAAAGAGAAAAAGAAAAACTTTTACAAACTCTATTTGCTCTTGTTGTTGTAAACATGAAAAGCCAGCATTCAAGTTTCAAAAAATATTATGAACTAACCATACTCACAATAACACGTAGGTCTTACAGTTACTCATATCAATAGCATAATCAGCTAGCGAGCCATAATAATAAAACTTGGATGACAACACTTTCTCAAAATAATCATAACATGATATAACTAAATGGTATCTCGCTAGCCCTTTCTCGAGACCAAGAAACATAAATGCAGAGCACCTTTAAAGATCAAGGACCCACTAAACATTGTAATTCATGGTAAAAGAGATCCAACCAAGTCATACCCAATATAAACCAATCATAATGAATGCAAACAACAGTGTGCTCTTCAATGGGTGCTTTTAATAAGAAGGGTGATGACACAACATAAAAGTAAATAGATAGGCCCTTCGCAGAGGGAAGCAGGGATTTGTAGAGGTGCCAGAGCTCGATTTTGAAATAGAGATAAATTATATTTTGAGCGGCATACTTTCACTGTCAATGCAACAACTATGAGATGGCTGTATCTTCCATACTACATGCATTGTAGCCAGTTCCCAAACAGAATGGTAAAGGTTTATACTTCCCCTCCTCCACAAGCATCAATCCATGGCTTGCTCGAAACAACGAGTGCCTCCACCATTCAACGGGTCCCAGGGGGAGTTTTGTTTAATTATTTTGATTTGCTTTGATCTTTTGGAACATGGGACTGGGCATCCTTGCCACCGCTCCTTTTCGTGGAATGAGGAGCGGAGTCCACCTCTTGAGAATAACCCACCTAGCATGGAAGATATAGGCAGCCCTAGTTGCACATCACCTGCTCGAGCATACAAAACAGAATTTCATTTGAAGGTTTGGAGTTTGGCACATACAAATTTACTTGGAACGCA